>CM022303.1:418426524-419701400 GCA_011799875.1 Thinopyrum elongatum | reverse complement strand
GACCGCTGGCAGGGCCAGCCTCGCGAGGGCGCCTGGAGAGATCAGCCTTGTGAGGACCATCCTCAGGGCAACGCCGGCCTCCCTCCGCTGCCACCGCCACCAGGAAGGAACGACGACCACCACCAGGATGAGGGGGTTGGGGGCTTCCAGGAGCCTCGCACCGTCGCTTGCATCCTGGGCGGTGCTCAGGCCCCAGCCTCCCACCGCATCTTCAAGCAGTTTGCCCGTGAGGTGAACGCGGCTCTCCCCAGGCTCAAGGCCACACGCTCGCTCAGGTGGTCCAAGTGCATCATCACCTTCAGCTCGCCAGACCAGCTCAAGTGCGTGGCAACCGTCGGCGCCCTCCCGATGCTCTGCTCTCCCGTCATCAGCAACGTCCTCGTCACCAAGACCCTCATTGATGGCGGTGCGGGGCTCAATGTCCTTTCCATCGAAACGTTCGATCGCCTCCAAGTGCCCTATGATCAGCTGCAGCCCACCAAGCCCTTCTCAGGAGTGACCGACGGCTCCACCACCCCGATAGGGCAGATCCGCCTCCCTGTCGCCTTCGGCCAGCGCGACAACTACCGCACCGAGCTCATCGACTTCGACGTCGCCCACATCCGTCTTCCGTACAATGCCATCCTTGGGTACCCAGCCCTGGCCAAGTTCATGGCGGTGACTCATCATGGCTACAATGTCCTCAAGATGCCAGGGAACCGCGACATCATCACGATCGCCTGCGAGGAAAAGGACGCGGTGTGCTCTCTCGAGCGCGCCTACCAGGCCGCGGCGGTTGAGGACCCAGACAACGAAGGCACCATCTACCCTCCTGAGGCTATCCCCAAGAAGAAGAAACAGCTGCTCCGCCAAGAGCCTCAGGAGAATGGTGTCTCCACTGGCACCACCTCAGGACCAGCGCCCTCGGATGGGGCGCCCCCCTCTCTCGCATAGGAAGGCACGCTCGGCGCCCCTCTCAGGCTGGGCTCGGGGGCTCTCCTCTGGAGGGCCTCTGAACTAGCCAACGTCACGAGGGAGGCACTCGGGCACCACGTGGAGGCGTGCTTCAGCGCGCGCTTCCGCCAAGAGGGCACAAGGCACGAGGTGCCTGGTGCTCAGGAGTTCGTCATCAAGGCAACCGAGGAGCTTCAAGAGGCAAGAGCCATGCGCGGCGACCGCCGCCCGCCACCTAGCTTGGCTCCTTGTCCTGGCGAGGACAGTGAGCTGCGCGTCTGCATCGACTACCTCAGGCTCAACAGGGCTGCGTCTCAGGAGCGCTTCTGGCCATCGCGTGTTGGTCGGTGCGAGGGGCCCCCTCACAGCTACGTTCGCATGCCATACGGCCTGCCGAATGCGGCTGTCACCTTCTAGCACCACCTACAGCGTGTCCTGGCGGCTCAGGAGACCAGGCACCAGGCGGTCCTGGTGGAGATGGCGACGGTTCTCCATGAGCCCCCTGAGCCTCCAGAGCCTCTCGAGGTTCAGGACCCAGGCGACTCATGAGGAGCGACTTCTTCAGCACACATCTTCAGCTACTCCAACATCTCTTCAGCAACGGTACCAGGTGACATTTTCCAATTTATTCAGTTGGGGGCGCCCCTCGGGCAGCATTATCCCCAGATCGCGTAGGCCTGTCCCTGCGGCATGTATCCTTTTGCATCTCACTCCATTGGGGGCGCCCCTCGGGCTGCATCATCCCCAAGCCGCGTGGGTCCGTCCTTGTGGCATGTATCGCTTTGCATCTATCAGAATTAGCCTTATTCTTGCCATCGGTCGCTTTATGATTATCATCTGCCTGTCCGGTACTTCGTTGCCATGAACGTCGTACGCCCTTGCAAGCCCACCCACGACCGCCTCATGATTAAGAGCTGGCACGGCGTCTGTGCTCGGGTCCGTCCCTGCAGCGTCGCTAAACCCAAGAGACTGAGCTCTGGCTCACGGGCCAACTCCCGTGTACGTCACCTCCCATGGTCCTTGGTGCCTTGTCCTCACATGGTGCCTCGTCACCACCGGAGCCGCGCGCCGGCTGTCTTTCTTCAGGACATCCGCATGAGAAGACTGGGCACGGCGTCTGTGCTCGGGTCCATCCCTGCAGCGTCGATAAACCCAATGGCTGAGCTCTGTCTGGCGGGCCGGCCCCATTCACGTCACCTCCTGGGGCCGTTGGTGCTTGGCCTTCTCATGTGGTAACCTCAGGAGATTCACTCGGCGCAGGTTGCCTAACCATCTCGCAGGATCATTACAAGTGCTCTCAATCAAGACCAGGCGCAACCCGCCTTGAGGTAGGGCCCCGTGAGTCCCGCGCTGGCTCACGGGTGCCCAGACACACCTCCTCTAGCCCTACCGTGCAAGCCACATGTCAGGGCGGTGCTGTACACGCCCCGGGGGCTCTCCTCAGAGGGAGCCCCCTCCCACGTACCAGTGGAAGCACCATGCTCCGCGCTGGTAGTTGACACGGTCGAGGAGCGGCTATGCCCGTGCAAGAACGGTAGCGCCATGCTCCACGCTGGTGATAAACAACTGAGGGTGGCCTCACGGCCGCAGTAACCTCAGGGAGCCACCAGGCTCGGTGCTTAGCCTCACCGCGCTGCTTTCCCCCGGGAGAGTAGCACAAGGGGGCTGGGCACGGGGGCTACGCTTAGGTCACGCCTAGCGTACGCCACCTCGCCAGGTCCCTCGGACCTGGTCTTCGCGCAACCCTCCCGAGCGAGAGCCCAGCGAGGATAGGTACGAGGTCTGTTTGTACGTCAAGGGGGACCCTTGGGCATCGCGACCCAAGGGCCTAACTGGTCACGTAGCCCCTCACCGCTTGGTCTCGTCCTGGCGATCCGGACGACCCAATGGCGGCTGAGGTACGCGCGGGGCCGGGCCCTGCCGACGCAGAACGCTAAGGCCTAATCTCGCGTCTCCTTCCCGAGGGTTGTTTGTACGTCAAGGGGGACCCTTGGGCATCGTGACCCAAGGGCCTAACTGGTCACGTAGCCCCTCACCCCTTGGTCTCGTCCTGGCGATCCGGACGACCCAATGGTGGCTGAGGTATGCGCGAGGCCGGGCCCTGCCGGCGCAGAACACTAAAGCAAACGGGAAGGAAATTGCAAAATCCTAGCAAATTATTACAAGACATATTGTTTCTCCAAAATACCAAACATGAGTTCTTATGCCTCCGCGAGGCACGGTTCATATTGCAGGAAATAAAATGGAGCGAGTGCCACCATCAAGCTTCTCCTTCAGCCTTGGGCGCCACCATCGCCCGCCTGGGGAGTCCCGTCGTCGACGACGTCGCCGTCGCCCGTGCCGCCAGCCGTAGTCGCGGGGTCGACGGCAAGGAACTTCTACAGCAGGGCCTCCACCTGGTCCTTCACGGCTTCAGCAATGGCGGTGTAGCGATCCGGGTCCACAGGCTTAAGCATGGCACCGAGGTCGAAGTTGGGGTCGCGAAGACGGAGGTGGTAGAAGACGCGTATCACGGCCGAGGTGGAAAGCGCGCGGGCGTCCCCTTCCACCATGGGGCCAAATCCAACGACAACGCCCTCGAGCACTGTGACAAGCTTGGGAAGCAGCTCAGCGGGGCCCTCCTCCGAGGTCACCAGCGGCTCCTTCAACTCGCTCCCGTAGAGGTCCTGCAGTGCCTTGCGGGACCTCTGTTTGAGGGAGTCGAAGGCAGCACGCCCCATGACGGCTACCTCCTCAGCCTTGGCAAGGAGCCTCTCCCTGGCCTCCAGCTGGGCCTTCTCCGCCTCCACCTCCTCCTTCAACTTCTCCAGGCGGCCGCACTTTGTGGCCTGTTCCCGGGCCGCTCGCTCCAGCTCGTCATCACGATCAGCAACTGCAGCTTTCTGGGCCTTCAGCTCCTCCTCCTGCACCTTGCGCTGACGGGCCTCGGCGGCCTGCTCGTCGCGGAGAGTACTCAGCTCGACCTCCGCCGTTCAGCAGCGCTCCTCGGTGGCCTTGGCGTCCTTCACCGCCACATCGCGGGTGGCCGCGGCCAAGCCGGCTGCCTTCTCACCTTCCTCCGAGGCCGTCACGGCTTGGTGCCAGGCCGTCCTGATGGATGCGTCGGCTCGAAGCCACCCCGAGACCAGCTCCAAGCGCCCTGACGCCAGGCGCCGGTCGGCACCTTGAAGGTCGACGCGAAGCTGGTTCAGTGCGGAAAGAGCCTCCTCCAGAGCACCGGGCACGGCAGAAGAGCCATGGTTCAGCGGCATGATGGGCGGGGGAGGAGACGGTGCAGGCACCAAGACCGGCGAAGCAGCAGCGGTAGAAGAGGCCGGGGGCTCCGAAGGCTTCGAGGCCTCGGTAGGCGAGCTGAGGGCAAGCTCCTCCTGGGCAGGCCTGACTGCAGGGGACGCCTCCTCCTGAGGCTGGGTCTCCGAGCCACCAGGGGATGACCCAGGCGCAGGAGTGCGCAGGCTGGCCCCGTCCTTTTGCGCCGAAGGTGGTGCGGCCGCGGCGAGCACCTTGGTCGAGGCAACAGCTGCACCCCCCTCCTTCTTCTTCTTCGCCGCCGACGTTGGCCTAGCCACAGAAGAGGCAGATGTTAAGATACCAAGACAAGAGCAGGAAGCAAAGGCAAGATGGCGCACTTACTGGTCTGCGGCAACGTAGTCCCTCGTCCTCTTCAGGAGCGTGAGGCCCGCAGGCTTCTCGGGCATGGGAGCCATCATGCCCTCAGGAGCAGGCGGGCGCACGGCTGACTTTGCAGCAGCAACGACTGCCGGCGAGGCAGAGGCGCCCCCTCGAGGGATCAGCGCCGACCTGCCCTTCTTCGGGACCCCCGGCTTCAACTTCTTCGGAGGGGTGCCCTTGGACCGTGTGGTGACGCCTGCGGAGCGCGGCGCCTCCCTGACCGGGTGCTCGCTGGCGTCGTCATCGTCAGAGAGGCCACAGAGGAGATCGGTCTGGCGTGGAGGGGAGGTCTCCCCCGCGCTTTCCCACGTCGCCTCTGAGTCCATCCCCTCTTCCTCGTCGGGCTCGCCGGAGGACACCGGAACAGGGGAGCTCGGAGGCTGGGAAGGCCCCTGAGGTACGAGCCCGCGCTTGTTGAAGACAGGCATGGCATCAGCAATCTTCTCCCCGTCAGGGCGGCAGTACAGCGGAAGATGGGAGTCTGGGGGGCAGCCCCGATCCACAACAAGCAGGGCGCGGACGATTTTGTCCAGCTCCTCCTTGGACAAGTCGTCCGGGCGCAGCCGGAGACCCTCTTCTGCGCCCTTGAGCTTCCACAGGGGGTGCGAGTGTGCCTGGAGCGGAGCCAGGCGCTGCGTCAGGAATTCCTTGACGATCATGGCCCCCGTCAGCTTCTCCGCCTTGGGGTCATCGGTCTTCAGGTCTGCCGCCATCCTCTCCAGCAACAGCTCCGCCCTGGGATCGGTGAGCTTCTCGTGAGCCCATCCTTCCAGGGGCGTCGGCTGCGAGGTCAGCAGTTCCAGCCGAGCGTCGGCGCGCTTGGCGTCCAGGAAGATCCACTTGTTCCGGAAGGTATCCACCTTTTCCCCCGTCCGAGAGATCACATTGCTGCCATTGACAGCAATGAAGCTGGCGCACCCTGAGCACTGGCTGCCGTTGATCCGAAGGTAGAAGAAGTGGCGGAGGAGCGCAACAGAGGGCGTCACCCCCAAGAACGCCTCGCAGTAAAAGGCGAAGACCGACAGGAGGAGGATAGATTTGGGATGAAGATGGAGGGCATGGAGCCCGTAATGGCGGAGGACGGCGTAGAAGAATTTGGAGAAAGAGGGAACCAACCCGGCGAGGACGCTGTGCCAGAAGAAGGGGTAGACGATGCTCCCCAAAGCTTCCGGCTTGGCGGAGCCGACCCAGAGCTTCGTCTCACCCCCCTCGTTGCTGCCCTCCGCCGTCAGATGGAGCACGGAGCCGAGGTGCTTCTCCTCGGTGACGGTGGACGCGCTCAAGGCCGGCTAATGCCAAGGAGTAGAGCGCGCGGCCGCAGCTGAAGATCCCGCCTGCTCGGAAGCCATTGGTAGCGAGCTCGGGGGAGATTGGTGGATCTGGGAGTTCTCTGGGCAGAAGGAGAAGGGGATCTGGGGCAAGACGAAAGGAAGGCAATAAAGGTTTCACAGCGGGCGCCAGCCCTTTTGTCAATCGAGCAGTTGTCGAGGCAGCGTGGGGAAGCGGAGGCGCCCACGCCCCATCAATCGCCACGCGGCAACCGAGGCCGCAGGAGGTTAGGGCCCGCGGCGCTCCGCACTTGCCCTTTGGCTTCGCCTCGAAGCCAAGTTCGAGCGCGCCTTGGGCCCGGGGGCTACTGTCGGCGTCCTGGGACCGGGGGTGCCCAGACTTGCCTGCCTGCGGCCCATGGCGTGGCTCCATCGACGACCTGGTATGGCCCAGCTTTAGCAACAATAACTCAAGACCCTCGTGAGGGGCCAAGCCTCGCGAGGCGGACGACACCAAGACCTCCACGAGGGGCGGCCTCCCCAGGCTGGCTCCCGAGGAGCGGAGATATCAATGCAAGCCGCACCTCGCGAGGTTCACCTGATGTGAGCCATGACGACCAAGACCAGGCGGGCGCCAGCGGGCGCAGTGTACTAGTTTCCCCTTTGGTGCCAAGGAGGCAAGCGCAGGCGCAGAGTCCCGAGGAATCAAGCAAAGGTTTCCATATCGGTGCAACAAGACCAGGACCGCCAGGATGGAAGGACGGAGGTCATCGCGGAGCCCACTGCAGCGTCACCGCCAGAGGCTTTTGCAGGTGAAGACTACTTTTGTCAGGATAACTTGTACTAGTTGTCTCCCTTCGAATTTGGCCGTTGTGGGATCCCTTCCCGCCTATATTTAGGAAGAGGACCAAGGCCACTATAAATAGGACTTAGCCACCACCATAGGGGGCACCTTAACCTTCACCTTGAATGGGAGGGGAGCTGGATCAGATCCATTCCACCCTCACCACCTCACCAGCTCATCGAGCTCAAGAACACCTCACCTCCTGAGGTCGTTCCACCTCTATACTAGTTCATCCTCAGCCCTCCAGGCCAATCCACCACAAAGTAGGAGTAGGGTTTTACACCGCAAGGTAGCCCAAACCTAGGTAAACTGCTGTGTCTCTTGTCCCTTGGGTTCGTCGAGCTAGGCCGTGGAATCGTTGAGCAGGCAGACTGGGGAGGGAGAGTTCTTCGCACGCACCCCAGAGTTCGAACCTCTCAAGGGTCTGCGGAACCCCGAATCCGACAATAACATCCTCCTGTATCAAATGGATGTGAAGAGCGCTTTCCTCAACGGTAAAATTGAAGAAGTCTATGTAGCTCAACCACCTGGTTTTGAAGATCCAAAGCATCCTGACATGGTATACAAGCTCAATAAGGCACTGTATGGCCTCAAACAAGCACCTCGAGCTTGGTATGACACACTCAAAGAATTCCTAAAGAACAAAGGCTTCAAACCTGGTTCTCTAGATCCCACTCTCTTCACGAAGACATATGATGGAGAAATGTTTGTATGCCAAATCTACGTGGATGATATTATCTTCGGCTACACTGACAAGAGATACACTGAAGAATTTAGTCACATGACGCAAGAGCAATATTAGATGTCCATGATGGGGGAGTTGAAATTCTTCCTTGGTCTTCAAATCCGTCAACAAAGAAATGGCATCTTCATTTCTCAAGAAAAATATCTCAAAGATTGCCTGAAGAAGTTTGGAATGCAAGATTGCAAATGCTACATGACGCCAATACCAACCAAAGGTCAACTGGGCTCCGAAGACAATGGTAAAGAGTTTGACCAAAAGGTATGCCTCTCCATGATTGCTTATTTATTGTACTTATGTGCATCTAGGCTAGATATAATGCTTAGCGTTTGCATGTGTTCCCGATTCCAAGCGGCACCAAAGGAGTCGCATCACCTTGCAGTGAAGCGAATACTTCAATATTTGGCTCACACCCCAACGCTAGGATTATGGTATCCAAAGGGCTGAGAGTTTGATCTAGTTGGATTCTCATATGTTGATTATGTTGGTGACAAGGTGGATCGCAAGTCTACATCAGTCACATGTTATTTTCTCGATCGATCACTTGTCTGTTGGTCTTCAAAGAAGCAGAACTGTGTGTCACTATCTACTGCTGAAGCTGAATACATTGCTGCTGGATCTTGTTGCGCTTAGCTTCTCTGGATGAAGCAAACTCTCAAGGACTATGGCATCAACAAGAAGATGGTGCCCCTCTACTACGACAATGAAAGCGCCATCAAGATTGCTCATAACCCAGTTCAGCACTCGAAGACAAAGCACATTCAGATCCGTCATCACTTTCTCAGAGATCATGTGTTGAAGGAAGACATTGATATCATTCACGTCAACACTGAAGAACAATTGGCAGATATCTTCACGAAGCCTTTGGATGAGAAGAGGTTTTGCAAACTGCGGTGTGAGCTAAATATCTTAGAATCCTCAAATGTCCTGTGAATGGATACACATCCTAACGCTTATGCATGTTGATGACTTAGGTGTGCAACACACGAAGTAATGTATGTCTTCAATTCATGAAGATATACACTCTAAGTGTGAAGACATTAATGTGGAAATTGACTTTGGAGCGCCATGATAATTGTGCATCGTGTCTGGGTCTAATACTTCCTATACGGTGGGTAACACCACCACCAATCCTTCTTGAAGATTTCAGTTTGGTGTCACACTGCATTATCTTCATAATTGATTTGTCTTCAACATTGGATTCGTCCTCATGATTTATCTTCGCAATTTTGATTTGAAGTTCATTGCCTATCTATAAATATATATATATATATATGTCCTATCCTCTACAACATTCACTTATAGCTATGTCTTCAAGTTGTCTTCTTCTACACTAAGTGAATGTGATCGGACCCTTGCCCCATCTGTGCTTAACTCTTCTACTCTCTCTAAATCTTCATATGCATTCTATTGACACGTGTCGATTGTCTTCACTTTGTCCTTGTCAGTCGAAGATTTTGAGACAAACTTTTAAAATGCATTTATTGCTCTTGTCCTTTATGCCGGAATCCGGAGAAGCCGGAAGGACCGCCCATCATACCTGGTGTGCGTGAGGTCATGGCACAGTTGTTTAAACTATGCATGTGTGCCACGCGTCGCACAGATGCGTATCGCCAGGGGCGGCTGAGTAAATTCACAGTGTCGCCACCTTCCTTATAAATACACAGCCCCTGCGGTCATTAAAATCTCTACTCCCTTCGCTATCTCCCTCACAACCCTAGCGCCGTTGCTAGCTCTCATCGTTGCCAGAGAAGAAGCACTTCGCCGTCGCAACCTCTTCGTTGTCGTACTCACGCCGGCCGCGGTCATCTTCGCCCTGCCGCCGCCGTAGCCGTCTTCCACCACCAAGTTAGGGCGCGGGAGATCGAACTGCTCGACTTCCTCTTCCGACTCATATAGCAGTTCCTCATCTGTTCTTGAGCAGTAAATAATCACTTACTTTTTACCGTTTATTTGATCCGATGAACTTTCTATATCTTCAGAAAGTTGTTTTGTCACTTCCAAATCTAGATCTTCCATATTATGCATCTCATTATTTGCAAGTACTTTCACTTATGCTTCACAACTAGTTTGATTCCTCACTTGTACTTATTCATGGATTCGTACAAATCAGGAACTAACTTATCCCTGATAAGTGAATGTCTTCGCACTATGAGGTCAATGTCTTCAACCTGATTTATCTTCAAAATCTTCTGAGAATGCATATGACCTCTCCTACTTCCCTCGCATCTCTAATTCTTTCACAGGTACATGTCCGTGGGCGAGTCTCTTGGTTCTCATAGTTTGAATTCATTTGCATACTTCTTACAGTGTCATATTGACTCACCTGAAGCCAGTTCTTGTGTGACTGGTAGAGCGAAGACAATCATACTTGTGAAGCCAATGGCAGGAGGAAAATCTTCTAAGAAGGGGGGCAAACAGCGCCGTGACAACACTGCAAAAGATCTGCCTCCAGATCTATACGAGATGTACAAGTCAGATCCTGAAGAAAGCTATGGGGAGCGCAAGTCACGCGTTCAGTGGATTCGCAGATACTGGGCAGAGCAATGGTTTCTGTACAACTTTGTGACCCCAGAGTACGCTGACAAGAACGCTGTGAGGCCGCCTTGGGCTGACATTGTGTACAGAAAACTTCACCCCAAGACCAAGGTTGAAGCCATTCAGCAAGGCTTCTTTCCTTGCATGGTGAGGCGGCCAATGCCTCAAAACGTAGATCCATCTAGCTTACGATGGAGTCGTGAAGATGATTTGTTTGAAGCCAACTATCAGTTCGCCAAGGCCTCTGCTGCCCAAAACAAGAAGGATCTTGGGATTGATTTCAACCCTGGTCCAGCTGATCCAAGGCCTGATGGCAGTCGTGAAGCCGAACCAAATCTCATTGGCCCGTTTGATGACTTTGCTGCATTTCTGGCACACTGTGCTGCACAGAGAGCCAGTGTTGAAACTGCTCCTATAGAGGATGCACAGACTGCTGCCATTGAGCCCTCGAAGCCTATGAAGAAGTCAAAGGCTTCAAAGCCTACATCTGCACCAAAAGCTTCCAGAGTGAAGCCTCTAAAGATTGCACCTCCTGAAGCCAGTGTGCACTCAGAAGATTTGTCTAGGACCTCTCCGAAGACAATTGATACTGTTGGGTGTGCTCCTCCTCCTACCAGAATCCTGCGTGATGATGGTGACATTATTGATCTTTCCAGTGATGAAGATCTTGATGATGATGCATTGGAGCTGTTGATAAAGAACAAGCAGGAAGAGGTTGATATCTTCAAGAACCTGCCTCTGTTCGATGCTGACATATTAAACAACTTCATTGATGAATGGTTTGACAATCCAGAACTGTCTCTTGATGATCTTCAACTACCCATTGGCATCAGCGTTACCTGCCAAGGTTTTGTGAATCAAGAACTCGGTATTTCTCAGAAGGTGATTGAGCAGAAGAACAAGATCGACCATGAGAAGGCTGCCTTCAAGAAGCATGTGGACAAACTTAGTGCTTCTGATATTGAAAAATTCAAGCTGATGATGACAGACCTCAAGTCTGAATTTCAGAGGTGTCGTGATGAAGCCAAAGGTTCACGTGAGCGCCTGAAAAGCTATGCTGAAAAATGTGTAAAGACCCACAATGAGGCCTTGGAGAGGAACTCTCTTGGTCGTCCAGGCATTGACCCTAAGCTTGCTGCAAAGAAGAAGAAGAAGTCTGACACTCCTGCTCCCGAGGCTGCTAGGCAAGGAATGCCAAAGATCATTTTCCCTGCTAGCATGACTGGTCCGAAGCCTAACGCTCCATCAGCTGCTTCCGAAAGGAAGAGGACCAAGCAGGCTGAAGCTGAAGCCAAGAAGCGCAAGTATCAAGAAGCTTCTGATGCCGCTCCCTCCCAGAAGAAGCAGAAGACAAAATCTTCAAAAGCTTCGCGTAGGGCACAAGCACCAACGTCCTCATCCGCTCCTCCAGAGCCACTGCTTGTGAAGCCCCTGTCAGTTGCTTTGCCTGCCTCCACCAACCAAGAGAGAAGACTTGTTGTGCATGAACCTACTATCACAGAGGATCATGTCACAGTTGAGATTCCAGCTGTTGACACCACCGCAGCTGAAGACATTGGTTGTGAAGATAATGTTGAAAGAAATGATGATGAAGTCCTTCCCCAAGTGCCACAGCTGACCTAGAATCCGGTATCATCGCCTGCTCCCACGAGCAGTGAGCAAATTAGCATTAGCGGTCCCACGACGCCAATCACACAAGATGAGTTCTGGGAAGAGCAACACCCCAACTCCCCGCTCCAGGAAGTGATTCCACGTACTCCACCGGCTCATGTCACTACTCCAGTGCTTGAGACCCCCCAAGCAACACCAGAAGACGTGGAGAAAACTACGCCATCACCGCATGCGTCGCCCTCATTCCGAAGGCTTCACAGAGGCCCAAGGCCATCTGTCTCCATGTCCAGTATTCCTGAAGAGGATGTGCACACCAACAGCTCAGTAGCATGCCAATTGTTCCCTGAAGCCATCCCCTCAGATAGTGCTCAAGAGTCTGAAGCCAAAGCGGCTGAAGACATTCCAGCTGCATCAGCCAAAGAAAATGAAGAAGAACAAGCTGTTATTCCCCCTACTGCAAATGTTGAGATTCCAGAAGTGAATTTGCCTGACCCTCCAGTAATTGAAGCCGAAGATGCTGAGGCTACTGATGCTCATACTGAAGCCAATGACGTTGTCATGACTGAATACACTCCGCGGCCTGAAGCCACCCTTCAGATTGAAGCCTCTGCCGCCACTGAAGATGCTCAGCCATCCACCT
Source organism: Thinopyrum elongatum (assembly GCA_011799875.1). Classification (NCBI taxonomy): domain Eukaryota; kingdom Viridiplantae; phylum Streptophyta; class Magnoliopsida; order Poales; family Poaceae; genus Thinopyrum; species Thinopyrum elongatum. Next base: position 419,689,152 of record CM022303.1, on the reverse strand, counting down.
CGGATGTTGCTGCTGCTGCACCAGTTTCGCACACCATGGCGAGGGACTTCAACCGTGAAGGAGAGCTGATCAGCATCAGGTGGCCAGTCCTTACACCTCCTGAAGCTCATGGGCCACTCTATGACTATCATGTCGAGCAAAGGCCTCAGACGCAAAAGCCCATGCCAAGAATGCCAAGGTTTCTAAGCACCGTCACCACTTAGAGCTCATTCAGTGTGTTAAGCTTCAGAGAGCACAACACTTTCTTCGACAAGGCCAAGCACCCCTACAAGAAGCCCAAGATATCTTCGGATAGATTATGGAGTCACCTACAACGAAGCTATTACTCATGCATATTGTACAAGCAGGACAGGATCTTCGCACACAGGCGCCTGTGTTGTGATGCCATGGCTGGACTGCCATGCCTGAAAGACGCCCTTGACTGCTTTCGTGATGTTGGCCTGCTCCCTTTTGTTGTTTACAAGGAGCACTGGAATAAAAGCTTCTGCTCCAATTTTATGCCACATTGCACATATCAGGCTACAAGAGGGATCTGAAGACATGGGTCCTTGAGTGGATGACAGGAGATGTTCATCATGAAGCCAAAGCTCAGGATATCATCGAGCTCACTTCCCTGCCCACTCCTGGTGATCTTTATGAGCCAGGTTGTCAGATGTATGAAAAAGAGCTTGAGAGCATCTTTTAGAAGCCCGAGCCAAATATGAGCCAAATGTTGAGCATGATGAAGCCATTGCCTGCAGATGCTGAGTACCCCACACACTTATATGTCAATGACCTCGAGTACTTGCCTCGCACCATCTACCACATTGTGCTGCATACTCTGTGGCCAATCAAAGGGTGCTCCTCTCACGCGAAGATTGAAGGCACCATGAAGACATTGGTCTTCTACATCCTCAATGGCATCCGCTTCAATACTCATGATTTCTTCATTAGGCAGTTGGCAGCTTCAGGCATTGATCTATTTGGCCTGAAATTCTATGCACCATGGATCATGCGGCTGATTACACTTTGCTCATCGGTCAACTATCAAGCTTCAGCGCGCAATCATGTTGTCTTCATGCTTGAAGTTGATATGTCACATGAAGCCATATATCCAGAACCTGCCAAGGAACCAGTTCGTGAAGACTATGCTGCCTTTCAGAGCTTCTCGGCACCTCTTGAAGCCACTCATGTACCAAATCCTACTGTTGTTGCTGGTCCACTTGTCGGTCAGCTTTGCCTATCGCATCGTGCTAACACTGATGCGACCACCAGCACAGTTCCTCAAAGGCCTCAAAAGCGTGCTCGAGTACGCAATGATAGAGAACTTCTCATTTCTCTACATCAGAAGCATGACAGGCATGACTGGATGAAGCATCAGATGCAAAGTCTTCTTGTGGATGTCAATCGTATTCACAACCACTCCACCAAGAACTCTTTTGTTGCTCATGAAGCCTGCTGGTGTGCTTGGAAGAGCCTCGCAATGCTCTGTTATGAAGATGGTCTCATAGCAGATGGCTTCACAGAACGATTCAAGTTTGACTCCAAGCCTCCGCAATCAGCTAATTGGCGTCCTGCACCATCAATTGAAGATTCTGACTACTTATCATCCGCTCCAACTGTTGTTGCACGAGTCATTGATGAGGAGGAGGACGCCACTTCACCTGCTATGGCTTCACTGCATTGCGATGCTGCATCAGGCCCCACTGCACCACCCAACTCCAACGTCGACCCGGCTGCCCCAACATCTTCACCAACACCTCCGGGGAATGCTTAGACACCCTATGTCTTCATTCCTTTTTGGTCATTCGATGACAAAAGGGGGAGAAGCATATGGGTTGATAGTCTTCAAGCGGGTTCATATGGGTCGGGTGCTATATTTTTGTTAAGTCTTGCAACTCTCGTTCATGAACTGTTGGTTTTTGAGTTGTAACACTTAAGTCCAGATGGGACGTCTGCTACATTTTCTGTTGTTTTTGATTGCGTGGTTGAATTCATATCTTATATCATTATCTTCAATACATTTTTGTATGCACGATGATTTGACTTCATGAACAGAAGGAGATCTCCACAAAGCAAAACCTGCAATGTGCATTTGCATTCAAAGGCAAATTACTTATATGCACATCATCAGGGGGAGCACTTTCAACTTCATGAAGCCAATGACCACGTTCTTTAACTTTCACATATTTTTATCCCCGTTGAAAACTTCAACCAATTTGTCATCAATCACCAAAAAGGGGGAGATTGTAAGTGCATCTAGTGCCACCCCTAGTTGGTTTTGGAGTATTGACGACAAATGTGGTTGAGGGACCAATGTGTTTGTGAGATTCACAGGAGAACACAGGTAGGAGTCCCTCATTGATTTGGTTTACTCATCAGAGACGACCCCTAAAAATGTATGAAGACAATGGTGGTTCGTGAAGACATTCACGTCGAAGATAATGACGTGTGAAGACATTCACTTGAAGTCAATGGAGTGCGAAGACGTAGTTTCTTTGTAGTTTCATTTTCTTCTTTCTTGAGTCATAGGAACCACCGAACTGTCAAGTGGGGTCCAGGTGAACAAAATCAGAAGACTGACGTGATGCTCAACCAAAATCCTATGTCTTTGAGTGAAGACAATGAGAGAAAATCTTATCCGGAGTTGGATGAGTCAGCTTTGCTTGTAGCCCAAGTCAAGCTGCCGTGTGTGTTTGAAATCCGACCATTGGACAAGTGTTGGTTCCTTAGTGACCCAGGGTCATTTCAGACATATCATGTCGATTTGCCTTCAGGCTATAAATAGCCCACCCCCTACACCATAAATTGGTGGCTGCTCAGAGTTAGTGCACAGCTTTTGTCATTTGAGAGCAACCCACCTCTGAAGCCTTTGAGAGAGAATCCTTTCGAGGACAAAGCCCAAAACACCCAGAGCCCAAAGAGTGTTCGGCATCACTGAAGTCTTTCTGTCTGCGTGATCTGAAGACTTATTACACTTGAAGACTGTGATCTTCCAATCGGTTAGGCGTCGCATTATGAGGATCCAAGAGTCATTGTGGATCGCCGGTGAATGAAGTCCGTGAAGGTTTGGAAGTCTACCTTGAAGACTTACGTGAGTGATTGGGTGTAACACCCTGGATTTTGCCCATTTCTTTTGATTTTGATTTTGGTCAGGATTTTCTTTTTGTGGCTCAGTAGTCTTGCAACCTGGAGGGATCACCCTTCATTTTTCTTCCCGGGTGGCTTGCCAACTTCAAAACCATCCCAAGACCATGTCATCTCCATCTTGGACCAACCACAATATTCTTTTTCTTGGGAATATTCCTTTTTCTATTAAAGGAATAACCCTGTCTGCTCTGGGTTGTGAAGCAACCCACATTTCCATCATTCCCAAAATTCCCAAATAATTCCCATAAATTGTTTGGGTCATATATTCCACAAATATGTCAAATCCTTCCTTGCCATGTACAAAAATATTTCACAAATATTCCTTTTCTGATTCTACCCTAGCTGGCAGTTTGTGAAGCAAGTACCCTTTATATTTGCTTGCTTGGTCTGAAACTTTTTGTGCACTCTTTCCTATCCATATCATTGCCACATGCCAAAATTCAACTTTATTTGGATATTAAATCTCTCTTGGCTAATTTCCAAAGTTTCTGGGTAACTGGAATCTTTGTGAAGCAAATGCTAGCTAGGAGTATCCAAATGAGTTGAAATTTTTCAAGCACCTTTATATACTCAAATCATGACTCTCCACCAAGCTTCAACCCTATCCAAGCACCTATGTGATCACAGCATCAAATCTTTGTTTCTGGTAATTATTATGGGTTGTGAAGCAACTATAATTTTTATTGCTCCATAATTCATGAATAATTTCCAGAACATGCTTCTACCCATATTTCACTTCTCCACCAAATTTGGGATCAATCTATTTAGCCAATTTCTCCCAAGAATTCCATCTAGTTTCTATCCAGATTCAAGCACTGTGAAGGAAGTACCACTTTGGTTTATCCAATTGGTATGAAATTTATACAGTGTCTTAAGTTGATCAAATAATTTATCTCCTCCTAATTTCAGCCCAATCCCATGTGATATGTGAGTGCTACTTCAAGATTGGTAAATCTGGTCAGTGAGGCCCTTTGAACAGCAAGTGCTTTTTCTCCTCATCCAAATGGGCTGCAAATTTTCAGAGATGATCATCTTAGTGGGTGATCACACCATGCCAAAGATCAGAGCCAATCTCCAGACGATTCTTCCTCACCAAGTAACAAACACCTTGTTGTACCTGAGTAAACTTGCTAGCTGTGGTCACCTCAAGTCTCTCTGTGCTCGTTTCTTTCCTCCTTGACCTTATCTGTTAAATGACTGATCGAGTTGACATGGTGGGGTTGACCATAACACGTGGCATCGCCGTGTCCACACGGTGACCGCCGCCCTGGCATGACATGGACGCGAGCTGCGCGACTTCTTGCTCGGGCCCCTCCTCTGATCGTCGTATCCGCGTGTATCATCATGTCCAACAGTTCCCCCACGTCGTCACCTTCCTCCCTAGATAAGCTTCCCCCTCTCCTGTCCCCTCCCTCGCGGTGTAGCCGCCGCGCCCGTGCCCTGTTTTCTCTGCTTCTCTCTGGTCCAGTCAACCGGAGCCCTCCCGAGCACTCTCGACCTCGCCTGAACCCTCTCCGCCCCTTCGCGACCCCTCTGGATGCTGCTCCCCTGCTCCAAGCGAGCTCCCGAAGCTCCGGGACGCCGGCATACGTGTCGCCGCGGCAATGCTCGGCCTCCCTCGCCGCTCGCCTATATATAGACCACTCCGAGCCCTCCCGAGCACACCAGCAGCTCCACCTCACCTCACTGCCCCTCCCTAGCCACTCGCCCGAGCTCCAGGGGCCCTTCCTGCTCGCCATTGCCGCCTCGGTCGCCGGTGGTCGCCGCCTAAATTCGGGCAGGCCCGCGCTCCTCTCCTCCTCCCGAGCCCTCCATCATGTTCCCCTCCTTCCGGCGAGCCGCCCCACCCCATCTCCCCTCGCCGGAGTTGGCCGCACCACCGAGTTCCTCCACCACCGCCCGTTCTCTGTACCCCCCTGGCGCCGCCCGTCCCCGTCTCCCCACTCCTCCCTGGCGCCCACTTCGCCTCTGAACGGGTGCGGCTGGTCCTCCCGCGCCCGCCGGTGCCCGCGCCGTGGCCGGAGACGGCCGGAGCCGGCCGGCCCCTCGCCGCCTCCCCTCCCCTGCTCCTCCTCTGTCTCATGGGAGAACAGGGCGAGCGGGAGGAAGGAGACGAGCGCCCGTGCCGCTTCCCCTGCCCCTGGGCCCCACCTGGAAGTGGCTCCAGCCTTGGGCCCATTTGCTATAAGTGGAAGCGTACTCGGCTGAGTACGTTTTCCCGATTGGAAAACGTGTTTTCAATCTATTGCGGCTAAAAGTACGTTTCCCCTTGCAGAAAACATATTTCCCTCAGTACGCTTTCTGTTTTAACAGCCAAGGACCTGTCTGCGAATTAAATTTTTATAGATTGGTCCCTGGACTTCAGACGGCTATAACTCTTCAACCGCAACTCCGATCGAGGTGAAACCAACGCTCACATCTTTGTCTCGTCGAGCCCGTCGTGTTGGTATCATTTTCACTAGGTGGTCCCACTATGAAAATGACCATTTTGCCCTTGTCCGTAAACAGCCCCCTCCGAGAGAGAACTGTTTCCGGCAATCAATTCCGCGATCTTTCTGCACTCCTCCCCGGTGTATCCTTCATCCCCAGGCAAGCCACAACTCTCATCTGCATCATCGCATTGCAATGTCATAGTTCAACTATTTGCTTTATCAGCAAGTATGAGTATCTGTGAAATGAATTGGATTATGCAATGTTCGAGTTAACTCTTGGATAGGTGACTACCATGTTGGGTACTGGATTATTAGTGACTAGTAGTTTACCCACTCGTTGATGCTATGATGTTGAGATCACTGTCTATGATTATTCTAGAGTTCATCCGGTAGTTCATGGAGATGAGTAATAGAAGTGGCTTAAGTATACTGGTTATCGAAGTGTCAGCCATGACAGAAATATTATTCGGGGATTAGATATTTCATGGTTGACCTTGAGTCACCTGTCCGGACTTATTCGTGCAGCCACATTTGCCGATATGGGACGGCCTTGACTTGGTCTGATTGCGTGCTCTTTCACCGGTACCGCCCGACAGGGAAGGTTATGCGTGCGCGCTACCCTGGCCCGGTAGGCGGCGATAACCTTGTGAGCCCAGTTGAGTTATATGGTACCAGGTCCCCGTTTGGGACAGTTTAGTTTGGCCACGACGGTGGCAGGTGTCACGAGGTGACACAGGGGCTACCCAGGGCAGGACTCCGGAGGAGTATGAATACCGGTGGTACGATGGGAGAGTCACGGGTCAGGCGGGTTTCGTTGGAGCAACGCTGGTCCACCCGAATGGGATCACGAGGTCAGTGCTCGATGGTGTGGGTAAAGTGCGCAACCTCTGCAGAGTGTAAAATCTATTCGAATAGTCGTGTCCACGTTATTGGACAGTCCGTCCAGACCTCACTAGGTGGTCAACCATAGTAGTGGTAATGATGGAAGAACTCGTCGTAAGATCAGAAGTACTCGGTGATTCGTGAGTATTCTGAGGGTTGTAAGACAACCCGAAAGAGAGTAAGTTTGTCAGACTTGTCACGCAGGTGAAATCAGGTATTTAATATGTTAGCCATGGAATGGCTATGAGATGTTGAGATTGGACTTGGCACAGATTCAGATTTAATCCTGAGATTGTTTGGAGTATGAATTAAATATGCTTTACCTTACTGCATTGACTTCAGAAGTTATCTTGCTAGATAACCAGGCTTGTTAATCTTGACTGCTATGATGTTGTCTTGCTTTAGTGCTGATGTTTGCTGTGAGCTTGCGAGTACATTCAAAGTACTCACCTGGCGTGTCAAGCCAGTTTGCAGGTCTTGCCATGATTGCTTGCTTGTCAAGGATCCCGAGTTTGCGACCTAGGATACGCGTTCTAGCCAGAGTCCCTACGGAGTGGAGTCCATCACCGTCGTCGCTGTTCCGCTACCAAGAGAGTTACTTCGTTGTTAGCATAGAGCTACCTTGGGCAGGCGTAGTGTCGTCGTGCCAATGTAATCCTTGTACCCTTTGTAACCATATCCATTGTAATAAAGAGCTGATTTGTTTTATGCCAACAGTGTCGTATTCCAGAGGACTTGTCCCTGGGCTGGAATACGGGGCGTTCCGGTTTACTCTGAGCCGGGGTGCCACATTGGGTGAGGACTAAGTGACCTTAGCTCAAGGGGAATAAGGTGAAGACATGGTCTTCTGAGCTTAATCTCAGCCTCCCTAACCAGACATACAGTTGTCACAGCAACTGGAACTGGTCTACCAAGTCCTTGTCTTCATCAAGCACCTGGTTCTATCACTTCAACCCTTTACTTACTGTCTAGCTTCGTGAAGTCATTGCTTGCCTGTTCTGGTTGACTCCTTGTGTGAAAAGTTTCACTCTGATTGCTTGTTTGGCTTCATATTGTCTTCCTATTCTGATCCACTCTACCTAGCTGCTATTTGTCTTCGTGTTTACTCTGTACCATTTCCTTGACTATAGCATGGCTAGTGTAGTTTATCTTCCACTGCATACTGTGTAGGTGTTATTTGCTTCCTTGTCTTCGAAGACATTGCATGTCTTGAAGACTTCCATAAAAATCATCTATTCACCCACCCCCCCCTCTAGTCGATAACTAGCACTTTCAACTTTGAACCAAACTGGGTCATTGTCGTTACCTCTGACTGCATGATCAGAAATTCAGCATTACGAATCAGAGAACTAAAAATATTGTTTGTTTTTGTAGTTATTTAGCAGTTTTTTATGGACATTTTATTTACCTCATTTCCAATTGTATCTGCGTGCTCGACGGCCTTCTTGGTCTGAATGCACCTGTCCACCTGTTGAGCAAACAGATGGAGATCATGCTTCTCTTTGACGAAGTTTTTCTTCAATATACGGCTCATGCTCTCGCTTCTCTGCGTGGAAGTCATTCAAGCATAGAAAATTTCCTTGCAGTAAGCTGAGATCCACTCGTGCCTGTCATCCCACAGCGAATTCATCACTTCATCATTTTGCAAGTTGTATTTCTGCATGAGGTCCTTCCATGCCCGTTCAAATTCTGATGGCATTAGTGGGTGGTTCAGCACCGCAGTGAGTTCATCCTTGAGTTTCTCGTGTGCCTTATACAGCAAGGTGAGGTGGTCTTTGTACTTCTTCATGATGTGCCACCGACACAACTTATGCAATGTATCCGGGAGGCTAGTTTTTAATGTTGCCTTCATTGAAGAACATTGGTCTGAGAGGCACAAGTAGTGTATTTTTATTAAGTTGTTTATGTGTAAGAAAGACGGAAGAAATAGAAGTGTACCAAACAAACGTAAGTATACGGGTGTTGTATTGTACCTGTGAACATGCAGATTGGCGGCTTGTAGTTCATACACCTCAAGAATGTTTTGAAAACCCACTCGAACGACGGTATCATTTCATCTCGCACAAGGGCAACAGCAAATATGGTGCTCTGTAGATGATGGTTCACTCCCACGAAGACTCCCAGCGGCATGTGGAATTTGTTAGTTTTATATGTCGTGTCAAATGTAACGCAGTCTCCAAAATCTTCATACAATCCTCTGCAACTTGCGTTGGCCCAAAAGACGTTTCTTACACAATTTTCTGCATCAACGTCGTAATCATAGAAGAACTCTGGGTTGATCTTCTGCATCTTCTCGAAGAAATCCAGAAGTTTCTTGACGTCATCTTGAGGCTCTTCTCTAGCAAACTCCTGTTTCATGCATTTCAAATGCAATGCAAACTCATCTTATCAAACAGGAAATAATTACCCACAGAATGCTCAAGCGATATGTTCTGTGACATGCTTACTTGTTGACCCAGTCGCGGCTAGTATGTCCCATGAACTACAGACCACCGGACATACGTGATAGCATTGACATCATTTGTGCGTGTGTGTGGTTATCCAGTTGCATGTCCTTCACCAACTGGTCAATCAAAGGATCGTCTCTTTTGTGTGAGTGCATGTGCAAAAGCATCCCGGGGCTTTCTAGCATCTTGTGATTGTGGTTGAGCTCAACCGTTTCTATCACAAAACTCCCATTCTTCCTCTCTTTGACTCTAATTCTTGCCTTGCAGCCAATCCTTTTTTATGTCTTCTCACGTTTCCAGTCATAATCTGCCACAGTCTGCTTGTGCATCCCTTATCTTGAGTAGACAATGTAGGCATTTGTCTTGTGTTTCAACTTCTTGTGTATGCCAAACCCTGCATATCTTGCATAAGTGTTGTAAAACTCCGATGCATTGTCGTACGAGGTGAACTTCATTCCAGCGGCAGGTATGAGGTTTGGCAGCATGTTTTTATCCTGCATCAAGTGCAATGCTCCATAAGACAAAGTGTACTGTTCTGTTTAAATACGAGGGCTGCATACGAGTTAAGAAAGCACTGCAATGTTACTAAGTTTTCGGAAGAGTCGACTATATTAGATGTTAGGACAAACTTCACAGGAAATGTCAGTGTGCACTGCAATGTTATCTGAATGGACTGCAAATATTATTATATTTCAGGACATAAACTTACATGCGTGTAATGCCATTCATCCGATGGCGTTTGTAGCTCACCGGGTTGTATTGGACATGGTGGGGTTATAGCAGATCTGTGTAGTTGAGGATCTCATGGTGGCAATAGTGAGGAGGACTTGTACCTGTCATTGACTTCTGACAGAGGCACCCTTGGTGGTCGAAGTTTTGAACTTCATGCAGCAGGTGCACTCGGAGCTATGTTTTTCGATGCAGCATGTGCACGCTGAGCTCTGTTTTGTCCTCTGTTGGAAAAGGCAGTGCCTAGGAGGCGCTTAGGCACACCTAGGCACTAGGCGATGGTCAAACGCCTCACCTAGAGCATAAATGGATGTCTAGGCAGCGCAAGCAAGGAATTGTCTACCCAAGCGAGGAATCATGCCATATTGCACTGATATGCCAAACGGTCCATATTCCAATGGAAGTAGATGGCAGTTAACTTATTTATATGCCCTAAACTAATATCAACACACATATAATATTCAGAAATACACCCTGATAGTAAAACCATATTACCTCCTAGGCACTAGGCAAAGGCCAACAGCCTCACTTATGCCTACCGCCCTTCCAACCTTGGTTTTGTCGTGCAGCAGGTGCACGCTGAGCTTTGTTTTGTGGTGCAGCAGGTGGACGCGATGGTAATCCAGTGTTGTGGTGATGTCTCACTGGATTGGTTTGAAATTGTTGGAGTGGCGGCACATCATCATAATCATCATCTTCTGCAACATCATGGTCAACAGCATCATCGTTGTCTATTCGAACATGCTGTCCAAATGTAGTGAACTCGTGCTTGTACTCTAGGTTGAGAACTGTTATTGGATCATCATCATCTTCATCATTCTGTTGGTGAGTGCCCTCCCACATGAAGGTGACATCGTCGCCATCTTCGACTACCTCTTCTTCCTGGAAAAAATCTTCTTCCGAAGAGTATTGCACCCTCTTTGTTGTCATGAAGAATCCTCGAGGAATCTCAGGGGTAACCCAGCCAGTGTCTCTTCCGGAAGAAGCTTGACTCTTCCGAAAGTTGATGGTCCCTGGGTTGTCAATTATGCGTGGCATTTTGTTTCTGCTGAACATCATTCCCTGCACAAAACGGTCGAGCTGCATTGTCAGGTAAAATGAACTAAATCATACAAACTGCATTGTGTTTAAAAGGGTACTGCAAACTAATGCACGCGGACTGCATCATCCCGCAGGGTGAATTGAAGTAACCGCACTACATCATTGTCCATAGTGAACCTATATAACTGTACTGCATAACCGAGCAACTGCACTGCAATTTTAATCACGGCGAACTGAAGTAACCGCACTGCATCATTTTTGGAGGCGTACTGGACTGCGTGTACTGCTTTGTCTGGAATAAGTAAACTGAGAGAGATGAAGAAGTGTACTGCTTACCTCGTGTTGCAGTGCTTTCTTGCGTTTGCAGGAGGAAGTTCCCTTCGTGTCTGTATGTAGCACTCTTGCGTTCACCCATGCAGTCCACCTGCCCTTCAGGAGTTCATGAGTGTTTTGGACGTTGCTCAAGGTGAGTGGAGACGGAGGATTTGCGCTGAAGGTCATCGCAGCCTTCATCCAAGAAGCTGCAGTGGATGAAGGAACCTTGCGCACAATCCTCCTTCCTCGAATTGGTGTTAAGTCGAGGCAGCACCAATCCACATCTCATGAAGGACATGTTATTGAAGACGCACCGCTCAACGCCATGGAAGGAGGCCCAGAGGAGATCGGCGGCGGCGCTACCGAGCTGCTGCCGTGAAAGAAGGCCGATATGCGAGCGGGGGCGGCGCTGCCGGGTTGCTGCCATGAAAGAAGGCCGAGAGGCAATGGGCGGCGGTGCTGCTTGGCCGCTAACAAGGAAGAAGGCCATGAGAGGAGGGGCGGCATCACTGCCGGCCGCCGCCACGGGAGAAGGCCGGGAGGGGAGTGGTGGCGACGCCCTCAGGCCGCCGCCGCGGGAGAAAGCGGGGAGGGGAGGGGCGGCATCGCTCCTAGGCCGCTGCCACAGAAGAAGGCGGGGAGGGGAGGGGTGGCGGCGCCCCCAGGCCGCTGCCGCGGAAGAAGGCCGGGAGGGGAGGTGCGGCAGCGCTTGCAGGCCGCTCCCGCGGTAGAAGGCGGGGAGGGGAGGGGCGGTGGCGATCGGGTGGGGGATGTGCAGAATAAGCCCAGGTGTTAGCAGAATAAGGTCTTAAGGGGTGTTATTAGAATAGACCCACCCTATATATATAATAACCAATAGGTTCGAAAATAAGTGCGAAGATAAATGCCAGAGTGCAGATAAACCAAATCGAGAAGATATTGCAAAAGATATGACGCCAAATGAAAATCTTCAAGAAAATTTTGGTGGTGTCGTTATCTACTGTATAGGAAGTATTAGACCCAGACACGGCGCACAACTTGTCGTGGCGCTCTTAAGTCAAATTCCACGTTAATATCTTCACACTTAGAGTGTATATCTTCATGAATTGAATACATACGTTACTTTGTGTGTTGTACATGAAAGTCATCAACAATGCATAAGTGTTTGGAGGTGTGTCCATTCACTGGACATTTGAGGATTCTAAGATATTTAGCTCACACTGCAACTTGCAAAATCTCTTCTCATCCAAAGGCTTTGTGAAGATACCTGCCAACTGATCTTCAATGTTAACATGAATGATGTTAATGTCTCCTTTGAGCACATGATCGTCAAGAAAATGATGTCAAATCTGAATATGCTTCGTCTTGGAGTGTTGAACAGGGTTGTGGGCAATCTCGATGGCGATTTCGTTGTCGCAGAAGAGGGGCACCTGCTTCTTGTTGATGTCATAGTCCTTGAGGGTTTGCTTCATGCAGAGAAGCTGAGCGCAGCAAGATCCGGCAGCAATATATTCAGCTTCAGCAGTAGAGAGTGATACACGGTTCTGCTTCTTTGAAGACCAACGGACAAGTCATCAACCAAGGAAGTGACATATGTCTGATGTAGATTTGCGATCCACCTTGTCACCAGCATAATTAGCATCGAAGAACCCAACCAGATCAAACTCTCAGCCCTTTGGATACCATAATCCTAGTGTTGGGGTGTGAGCCAAATATCGAAGTATTTGCTTCACTGCGAGGTGATGCAAGTCCTTTGGTGTCGCTTGGAATCGGGCACACGTGCAAATGCTAAGCATTATAAATAGCTTAGATGCACATAAGTACAATAAAGAACCAATCATGGAGCGGTATACCTTTTTTATCAAAATCTTTACCATTTTCTTCGGAGCTCAGGTAGCCATTGTTTGGCATTGGCATCTTGTAGCCCTTGCAATCTTGCATATCAAACTTCTTCAGACAATCTTTGAGATAGTTCTCAAAAGATATGAATATGACATTGCTTTGTTGATGAATTTGAAGACCAAGGAAGAATTTCAGTTCTCCCATAATAGACATCTGATATTATTGTTGCATCATATGACTGAACTCATCATTGTATCTTTTATTAGTGCATTCGAAGATAATGCCATCCACATAGATTTGACAGACAAAGAGTTCTCCATCATATGTCTTCGTGAAGAGAGTGGGATCCAGAGAACCAGGTTTGAAGCCTTTGCTCTTCAGGAATTCCTTGAGTGTATCATACCAGGCTCGTGGTGCTTGTTTGAGGCAATACAAAGCTTTATTGAGCCTATAGACCTTGTCAGGATGCTTTGGGTCTTCAAAACCAGGTGGTTGAGAAACATAGACTTCTTCTTCAATCTTGCCATTTAGGAAAGCACTCTTCACATCCATTTGATATAAGAGAATATCATGATGGTTGGCATAAGCTAGCAGAATACGAATGACTTCAAGCCTAGCTACAGGAGCAAAGGTTTCATCGAAGAAAATTCCTTCAACTTGTGTGTATCCTTGAGCAACATGTCGAGCTTTGTTTCTGACCACTTGACCATGTTCATCTTGCTTGTTGTGGTAGATCCATTTGGTGCCAATAATGTTGTGCTTGCGTGGATCGGGACGTTTGACTAGCTCCCACACATTATTGAGCTCAAATTGTTGAAGCTCTTGTTGCATAGCTTGAATCCATTCAGGTCCCATGAAAGCCTCATCAACTTTTGTGGGTTCAGAGATGGAGACAAATGTGAAATGCCCATAAAAGTTGGCTAGTTGCATAGCTCTTGATTGAGTGAGAGGACCAGATGCATTGATGCTATCTAGGATCTTCTCAATCTGAACCTCATTGGCCACATGAGGATGAATAGGGTGAAGACTTTGTTGTTGCTGAGCATTGTCTTCAGGATCAACATTATCTTCAGGATGAGCATTGTCTTCACGCTGAACAGGAGCGGGTATTACAACCTCTTCATCTCCTTGCTCCTCGGTGGGAATGATGTCTCCAGTTCCCATCAGCTTGATAGATTCATTTGAAGGTAGTTCATCTAGCACATTTGGCAGGTGCTCTCTTTGCGAGCCAGTAGTCTCATCGAATCACACATCTACAGTTCCAAAAACTTTATAGTGAAAGATGTTGAAGACCCTGTAGGTGTGCAAATCCTTTCCATAGCCAAGAATAAAACCCTCATGTGCTTTCAGTGCAAATTTGGAAGTGTGATGTGGATCCCTTATCCAACACCTAGCACCGAAGACTTTGAAATAACTTACATTTGGCTTCATACCAATGATTAGTTCATAGGATGTTTTCTTGAAGAACTTGTGAAGATAAACTCTATTGATGATATGGCATGCAGTGTCAATAGCTTCAGGCCACCACTTTCATGGCGTCTTGTATTCATCAAGCATCATCCGCGCCATCTCGATGAGGGTCCTATTCTTGCGCTCCACGACACCATTCTGCTGAGGGGTATATGGAGTGGACAGCTCATGTGTGATGCCAAGAGTGTCAAGATAGGTGTCGAGCCCAGTGTTCTTGAACTCGGTGCCATTGTCACTCCTGATATGCTTGATCTTGATGCCATAGTTAGTCATGGCGCGGTTGGCAAACCGCCTGAAGACATCCTGCACTTCAGTCTTATACAGGATTATGTGCACCCAAGTATATCTAGAGTAATCATCAACAATCATGACGCCATAGAGCTGTGCAGTAATAGTAAGGGTAGAGTAATGAGTAGGGCCAAATAAGTCCATATGGAGCAGCTCGAAGGGACGTGTAGTCGTCATGATTGTCTTCGAGCGATGCTTTGCCCTAGTCATCTTCCCAGCTTCGTAGGCACCACATAAATGATCCTTCTTGAACTTGATGCCCTCGATTCCAATGATGTACTTCTTCTTCACAAGGGTTTGCAAGTTTCTCATACCCGCATGTCCTAGCCTTCGATGCCAAAGCCAGCACTCTGAAGGTTTGGCTAGAAGACATGTGGCTACATGTGGTCCTATAGAGAAATCTACAATATACAAGTAACTTCTTCGAAAACCTTCGAAGACTTTGGTTTTGTTAGAGGCCATTAGCACAAGGCACCGATAATTTCCAAAGACGACAATCATATCGAGATCACCAACATTGAGACCGGCATTAGGTTGTATCCAAGGGATTCGACAAGCATCACTTTATCCATGTGTCGATCCTTTGAGATAGCAACCCTACCTAGACCCAATACCTTGCTTTTCCTAGTGTTAGCAAACATGATGTGACTTTGTGTGGAAGGATGTAATGTTGAGTCCATCAATAAGCTTCAGTCGCTAGTCATATGGTTGGTACAGCCACTATCCAGGATCCATTCAGTAGCTTTCGGGAGTGAACCCTACAGTGCAGTTAGTAGGATAGGCTTCACCAAGACAATTGTGAAGTACAAACATTTGACGGCAAACACTTTCATGAAAAGTAAGTTTCTTGGAGGATATGACATGATGATCATCAATAAATCCATGGACAAAATAGATAGTAAGACCATTTGGACATTTTAACTTGCGTCCCACAAGCTTACTTAGGTCTCCAGCATTGTCTTTAGAACCCAATGCACTTGGGCTGGAGACCCATTCCTGTAAGAGAAGTTAATTCTTCTTAACCACCCACATTTGAAGGGGTGGCTTAGAAGCAATGAGTCTAAGTGCAGCATCTGAGAACTTTGGGTTTGAAGCCCTGGCAAATAGCTTCGTAGGAGGCGTATAGTACTCATATGAATATGCAGAAAAATTCTTCGATTTGTGAACATAATGGTTCGAAGAATAGTGCTCATATTCATGATTCTGATCATTGTTTCCCTGCAAAACATTGGCATTAGGGTGACCATATGTGGTCCTCTGTTTGTATGAAGACTTCGGGCCATATGAAGCCTTTGGTCTGGGGGTTGTCTTCTTCCCTGGTGGTGTCATGATGACATTTATACGAAGCTTTTCAAGAAGACTTTTGGGAACCCAGATTTTCTTCATTGGAGAACCATTCCAGCAGTTAGTCCCAATAAACCTTGCAAACACTCCACCATTCTGATTTTTGAACAGTTCATAGTTGGAGTCAAATCACTCCTCAATGATGATAGGTTAGCACAGTTATAGCCAGCTGATGTGGATGGATCCACTAGAGATTCCTTTGTAGCAACCCATGTTGTTTTGGGGTACTGCTCAGGTGTCCAGTATGAGCCATCAACATTCATGTTCCTTTCAAAACCAACACCCTCTTTTTTTACTGGTTACTGCTACTTCTTGAGCTTGCGTTGGTTTTTCCCTTGAAGAGGAAAGGGTGATGCAGCACAGTAGAGGTAAGTATTTCCCTCAGTTAAGAACCAAGGTATCAATCCAATAGGAGAAGAACGCACAAATCACCAACACCTGCACAAACAATCAAACACTTGCACCCAACGCGATAAAGGGGTTGTCAATCCCTTCACGGTCACTTGCAAAGGTGAGATCTGATAGAGATAGATAAGCAAAAGATAAAATATTTTGGGGTTTTTTGGTATATAGATCTGAAAATAAAAGATTGCAAAATAGTAGATCGGAAAGTAATATGATGGAAAATAGACCCAGGGGGCATAGGTTTCACTAGAGGCTTCTCTCATGAAGGCAAATAATACGGTGGGTGAACAAATTACTGTCGAGCAATTAATAGAAAAGTGCAAAGTTATGACGATATCCAAGGCAATGATTATGCATATAGGCATCAGGTCCGTGTCAAGTAGACCGACTCCTGCCTGCATCTACTACTATTACTCCACACATCGACCGCTATCCAGCATGCATCTAGAGTATTAAGTTCATAAAGAACGGAGTAACGCCTTAAGTAAGATGACATGATGTAGAGGAATTAACTCAAGCAATATGATGAAAACCCCATCTTTTTATCCTCGATGGCAACAATGCAATATGTGTCTCGCTACCCCTACTTTGTCACTGGGTGAAATCACGCAAGATTGAACCCAAAGCTAAGCACCTCTCCCATTGCAAGAAAAACCAATCTAGTTGGCCAAACCAAACCGATAATTCGAAGAGAAATACAAAGATATTAAATCATGCATAAAAGAATTCAGAGAAGATTCAAATAATATTCATAGATAAGCTGATCATAAATCCACAATTCATCGGATCTTGACAAACACACCGCAAAAGAAGATTACATCGGATGGATCTCCAAGAACATCAAGGAGAACGTTGTATTGAGATTCAAAGAGAGAGAAGAAGCCATCTAGCTACTAGCTATGGACCAATAGGTCTGAGGTAAACTACTCACGCATCATCGGTAGGGCAATGGAGTTGATGTAGAAGCCCTCCGTGATCGATCCCCCCTCCGGCAGGATGCCGGAAAAGGCCCCAAGATGGGATCTCACGGGAACAGAAGGTTACGGCGGTGGAAAAGTGTTTTTGTGGATGCCTCTGGTGGTTCTGGAATATTTGTGAATATATAGGAGGAAGATCTAGGTCAGGGGAGTCCCGAGGGGCCCACAAGGTAGGGGGCACCCCCCCCCCCCCTAGGGCGCGCCCTCCACCCTTGTCGCCGCCTCGTGGCTCTTCTAACTTGGACTCCAAGTCCCCTGGGTGTCTTCTGGTCCAAGAAAAATCATCGTGAAGTTTTATTCCGTTTGGCCTCCGTTTGGTATTCCTTTTCTGCGAGGCTCAAAAACAAGGAAAAAACTGAAACTGGCACTGGGCTCTAGGTTAATAGGTTAGTCCCAAAAATAATATAAAATAGTATATTAATGCATATAAAACATCCAAAACAGATAATATAATAGCATGGAACAATCAAACATTAAAGATACATTGGAGACGTATCAAGCATCCCCAAGCTTAATTCCTGCTCGTCCTTGAGTAGGTAAATGATAAAAACAGAATTTTTGATGTGGAATGCTACCTAACATACTTATCCATGTAATTTTCTTTATTGTGGCATGAATGTTCAGATCCATAAGATTAAAAACAAAAGTTTAATATTGACATAAAAACAATAATACTTCAAGCAATCATGTCTTCTCAAAATAACATGGCCAAAGAAAGCTATCCCTACAAAATCATATAGTCTGGCTATGCTCCATCTTCATCACATAAAATATTCAAATCATGCACATCCCCGATGACAAGCCAAGCAATTATTTCATACTTTTGATGTTCTCAAACCATTTCAACTTTCACGCAATACATGAACATGAGCCATGGACATAGCACTATAGGTGGAATAGAATATGGTGGTTGTGGAGAAGACAAAAAGAAGGAGATAGTCTCACATCAACTAGGCGTATCAATAGGCTATGGATATACCCATCAATAGATATCAATGTGAGTGAGTAGGGATTGCCATGCAACGGATGCACTAGAGCTATAAATGTATGAAAGCTCAAAAAGAAACTATGTGGGTGTGCATCCAACTCGCTTGCTCACAAAGACCTAGGACAATTTGAGGAAGCCCATCATTGGAATGTACAAGCCAAGTTCTATAATGAAAAATTCCCACTAGTAAATGAAAATGATAACATAGGAGACTCAGTATCATGAAGATCATGGTGCTACTTTGAAGCATAAGTGCGGAAAAAGGATAGTAACATTGCCCCTTCTCTCTTTTCTCTCAT
Organism: Thinopyrum elongatum; assembly: GCA_011799875.1. Classification (NCBI taxonomy): domain Eukaryota; kingdom Viridiplantae; phylum Streptophyta; class Magnoliopsida; order Poales; family Poaceae; genus Thinopyrum; species Thinopyrum elongatum. Next base: position 419,670,585 of record CM022303.1, on the reverse strand, counting down.
TTTTTTTGGTGGGCTTCTTTGGCCTCTTTTTTTTATTTGTGGGCTTCGTTGGCCTCTTTTATTTTTTTCCTCACATGGGACAATGCTCTAATAATGAAGATCATCACACTTTTATTTACTTACAACTCAAGAATTACAACTCGATACTTAGAACAAAATATGACTCTATATGAATGCCTCCGGCGGTGTACCGGGATGTGCAAGGACTCAAGAGTGACATGTATAAAAATTATGAACGGTGGCCTTGCCACAAATACTATGTCAACTACATGATCATGCAAAGCAATGTGACAATGATGGAGCGTGTCATAATAAAACGGAACGGTGGAAAGTTGCATGGCAATATATCTCGGAATGCCTATAGAAATGCCATAATAGGTAGGTATGGTGGATGTTTTGAGGAAGGTAAAAGGTAGGTATATGGCACTGGCGAAAGTTGCGTGGTACTAGAGAGGCTAGCAAAGGTGGAAGGGTGAGAGTGCGTATAATCCATGGACTCAACATTAGTCATAAAGAACTCACATACTTATTGCAAAAATCTATTAGTCATCGAAACGAAGTACTACGAGCATGCTCCTAGGGGGATAGATTGGTAGGAAAATACCATCGCTCGTCCCCGACCGCTACTCATAAGGAAGACAATCAATAAATACCTCATGCTCCAACTTCGTTACATAACGGTTCACCATACGTGCATGCTACGGGAATCACAAACTTTAACATAAGTATTTCTACAATCCACAATTACTCACTAGCATGACTCTAATATCACCATCTTTATATCTCAAAACAATCATAAGGAATCAAACTTCACATATTATTCAATGCACTTTATATGAAAGTTTTTATTATATCCCTCTTGGATGCCTATCATATTAGGACTAAATTTATAACCAAAGCAAATTACCATGCTGTTTAGAAAGACTCTCAAAATAATATAAGTGAAGCATGAGAGTTCATCAATTTCTATAAAATAAAATCACCGCCATGCTATAAAAAGATATAAGTGAAGCACTAGAGCAAAATTGTCTAGCTCAAAAGATATAAGTGAAGCACATAGAGTATTCTAATAAATCACGATTCATGCATGTCCCTCTCAAAAGGTGTGTACATCAAGGATGATTGTGGCAAACTAAATAGCAAAGACTCATATCATACAAGACGCTCCAAGCAAAACACATATCATGTGGTGAATAAACATATAGCCTCAAGTAAATTTACCGATAGACGAAGACGAAAGAGGGGATGCCTTCCGGGCATCCCCAAGCTTAGGCTCTTGGTTGTCCTTGAATATTACCTTGGGATGCCTTGGGCATCCCCAAGCTTAGGCTCTTGCCACTCCTTATTCCATAGTCCATCAAATCTTTACCCAAAACTTGAAAACTTCACAACACAAAACTCAACAGAAAACTCATGAGATCCGTTAGTACAAGAAAGTAAAATCACCACTTTTGGTACTGTTGTTAACTCATTCTTTATTTATATTGGTGTAATATATACTGTATTCCAACTTCTCCATGGTTCATACCCCCCGATACTACCCATAGATTCATCAAAATAAGCAAACAACACAAAGAAAACTGAATCTATCAAAAACAGAACATTATGTGAATATCTGGATTGTTCTAATACTTATGTAACTCCAAAAATTCTGAAAAATTAGGAAAACATAGGAAATTTGTATATAAATCATGTGTAAAAAATTCATAGTTTTTCGAGCTCCAGTAAATTATTAAAATTCTGTTACTGAACGCAAAAGTTTCTGTTTTTCAGCAAGATCAAATCAACTATCACCGTAAGCCATCCCAAAGGTCTTACTTGGCACAAACACTAATTAAAACACCGAAACACATCTAACCAGAGACTAGATGAAAAATTTATTCAAAAACAGAAAAGAAAAATATTGGGTTGTCTCCCAACAAGCGCTTTTCTTTAAAGCCTTTTAGCTAGGCGTTGATAATTTTGATGATGCTCACATGAAAGATAGCAATTGAAACACAAAAAGAGCATCATGTAGCATGTGAAAAACAAGTTTAAGTCTAACATACTTCCTATGCATAGGCATTTTATAAGTAAACAATTTATCAAGACAAGCAAAAACTAGCATATGCCAGGAAAAAGAAAGAAACAATAGCAATCTCAACATAACGAGAGGTAATTTAGTAACATGAAAGTTTCTACCACAATATTCTCCTCTCTCATAATAATTACATGTGGGATCATACTAAAATTCAACAATATAACAATCACATAAAATATTCTCTTCATGATCCACATGCATGCAAAGTTGACACTCTTCCAAAATTGTGGGATTATCAACAAATAAAGTCATGACTTCTCCAAACCCACTTTTATCATAAATTTCATGAGATTGATCATTCTACAAAGTAGTGGGATCATTATTACCTAGAGTTGACACTCTTCCAAACCCACTTTCAATATTATTGCAAACACTATCATCATGGGGCTTAAATAAATTTTCAAGATCATAAGAAGAATCACCCCAATCATGATCATTGCAATAAGTAGTGGACATAGCAAAACTAGCATCCCCAAGCTTAGGGTTTTGCATATTATTAGCACAATTGACATCAATAGAATTTATAGTAAAACCATTGCAATCATGCTTTTTATTCAAGGAGCTATCATGAATCACTTCATAAATTTCTTCATCACAATTTTCAGATTCACGAATTTCAAGCAAAACTTCATAAAGATAATCTAGTGCACAAAACTCACTAGCAATTGGTTCATCATAATTGGATCTCTTAAAAAGATTAGCAAGTGGATGAGGATCCAAAAAATTTTGTTTCTGAATTTCAATAAACACACAATTATATCAAGCGGACAAGCAAACAAGCCAAGTAAGACATAGAGGCAAACGGAAAGAAGGCAAATAAAAAGGCAAATCTTTTCGAAAATCATTTTAGAAGTGGGGGAGAGGAAAACGAGAGGCAAATGGCGAATAATGTAATGCAAGAGATGAGAGTTTATGATGGGTACTTGGTATGTCTTGACTTGGCATAGATCTCCCAGGCAACGGTGCCAGAAATTCTTCCTGCTACTTCTTGAGCTTGCGTTGGTTTTTCCCTTGAAGAGGAAAGGGTGATGCAGCACAGTAGAGGTAAGTATTTCCCTCAGTTAAGAACCAAGGTATCAATCCAGTAGGAGAAGAACGCACAAATCACCAACACCTGCACAAACAATCAAACACTTGCACCCAACGCGATAAAGGGGTTGTCAATCCCTTCACGGTCACTTGCAAAGGTGAGATCTGATAGAGATAGATAAACAAAAGATAAAATATTTTGGGGTTTTTTGGTATATAGATCTGAAAATAAAAGATTGCAAAATAGTAGATTGGAAAGTAATATGATGGAAAATAGACCCGGGGGCCATAGGTTTCACTAGAGGCTTCTCTCATGAAGGCAAATAATACGGTGGGTGAACAAATTACTGTCGAGCAATTGATAGAAAAGCGCAAAGTTATGATGATATCCAAGGCAATGATTATGCATATAGGCATCACATCCGTGTCAAGTAGACCAACTCCTGCCTGCATCTACTACTATTACTCCACACATCGACCGCTATCCAGCATGCATCTAGAGTATTAAGTTCATAAAGAACGGAGTAACGCCTTAAGTAAGATGACATGATGTAGAGGAATTAACTCAAGCAATATGGTGAAAACCCCATCTTTTTATCCTCGATGGCAACAATGCAATACGTGTCTCGCTACCCCTACTTTGCCACTGGGTGAAATCACGCAAGATTGAACCCAAAGCTAAGCACCTCTCCCATTGCAAGAAAAACCAATCTAGTTGGCCAAACCAAACTGATAATTCGAAGAGAAATACAAAGATATTAAATCATGCATAAAAGAATTCAGAGAAGATTCAAATAATATTCATAGATAAGCTGATCATAAATCCACAATTCATCGGATCTCGACAAACACACCGCAAAAGAAGATTACATCGGATGGATCTCCAAGAACATCAAGGAGAACGTTGTATTGAGAATCAAAGAGAGAGAAGAAGCCATCTAGCTACTAGCTATGGACCAATAGGTCTGAGGTAAACTACTCACGCATCATCGGTAGGGCAATGGAGTTGATGTAGAAGCCCTCCGTGATCGATCCCCCTTCGGTAGGATGCTGGAAAAGGCCCCAAGATGGGATCTCACGGAATAGAAAGTTGCGGCGTTGGAAAAGTGTTTTTGTGGATGCCTCTGGTGGTTCTGGAATATTTGTGAATATATAGGAGGAAGATCTAGGTCAGGGGAGTCCCAAGGGGCCCACAAGGTAGGGGGCGCCCCCCCTAGGGCGCGCCCTCCACCCTTGTCGCCGCCTCGTGGCTCTTCTGACTTGGACTCCAAGTCCCCTGGGTGTCTTCTGGTCCAAGAAAAATCATCGTGAAGTTTTATTCCATTTGGACTCCGTTTGGTATTCCTTTTCTGCGAGGCTCAAAAATAAGGAAAAAACAGAAACTGGCACTGGGCTCTAGGTTAATAAGTTAGTTCCAAAAATAATATAAAATAGCATATTAATGCATATAAAACATCCAAAACAGATAATATAATAGCATGGAACAATCAAAAATTATAGATACGTTGGAGACATATCAGTTACTTTAGTAAAAAAAACACAGCCATAACACTTTATTCATTAGAAGTATACAATATATACAAAGGTTACCTAGGGTAACCCAAAAGAAGAAGAAAATACTAACAGGGCCTAAGAAGTACATTAAGACAAAATCAAGGGGATAATTAAGTTACCCATATAACCTGTTCTTCCTTGTACCTAGACTTAACTCTATGAGAAAGAAGGGACATATCATGAATAAAAGCCCCTCCCCACTGGTTGAAGCTAGGCCTCACATGTTTGCATTTCTGATCAGCCAAATATTTCAGCAAGCAGTAAAAATGACTTCAGCAAAGAAAGGCTTATTGAACTCCCTCCTGGCATTGAAAACGATCTCGCCCATATCATTACCATTAGACCAATCGACCTAAAGATAATTCCACACCCTCTGGCTGAATAAACAGTTAAAGAACAAATGGTCTCTATCCTATCTGGTCTGCAAGTGACAGAGCACACAACTAATGCCATCATCAATATGCCAGTGTCTCCTCTCGAGCATGTCTTTTGTGTTTAATCTATCCATCATCAACATCCAGGCAAATACCTTAATTTTCATGGTGCAAGAGCTGGCCCAAACCCATTTGAGCAAAGGGTTGAAGGACATAGTGGAATGCATGAAGGAGTAGAACCTCTTGGGTGTGTAGGTTTAATCAGTGCCATGCCGGTGCCAAACATCTTTGGAGGCAGACTATCCATCATGATTCTGGAGCAGAGTTTGCAATGACAAAAGCTCATGAAAAGCCTGTTCTGACAATGCTAAATTGAACCAAGAAGACAGATCCTGACACTCCAAACCATCCTTAACAGACACCAAAGTGTCTTTGCAATAAGAGAACAGTCTTGGAAATCTATTCTGCAAATGCAAAACTGAATCTCCCAACTTCCATTTGTCCAACCAAAATAATGCAGTATCCCCTTGATTAATTTCCACCCCGGACACTTCTCTGAATTGATCAATCAACTTGAGAATATCTTACCACCAAAATGACCCATAAGATGCATTACCTTGAGGAATAACCCCATGGTAATAAGAATTCCATATGAGATGCACCCAGGGAATGTCAACTTTGTTCAAAAACTTGTGAACATGCTTAAGTAACTGAGCAACATTCTGTATTCCAAGATTCATAATCCCCAAACCTCCTTTATCCTTGGGCCTACAGATTAGATCCCAAGCAGCTAGACAGGGTGCGGGCTCTTGTTTATTTTCCCTCCACAAACACTGATACACATCAACCAACTCTAATGTCACCTAGATATTCCAATGTCATCACAAGTATCCGTGAGTTGATTATAAGATATGCATCAAACAATTTCAGATTCATAATATTCAATCCAACACAAAGAACCTCAAAGAGTGCCCCAAGATTTCTACCGGAGAAACAATGACGAAAACATGCATCAACCCCTATGCATAGATTACCCCAGTGTCACCTCGGGAATCCGCGAGTTGAGTGCCAAAACATACATCAAGTGTTCTCAAATCCATGAAAGTATTCAATCCGATAAAAGTGAAATCTCAAAGGTAAAACTCAATTCATCACAACAAGACAGAGAGGGGAAAACACCATGTGATCCAACTATATTAACAAAGCTCGCGATACATCAAGATCGTGCCAAGTCAAGAACACGAGAGAGAGAGAGAGAGATCAAACACATAGCTACTAGTACAAACCCTCAGCACCGAGGGTGGAATACTCCCTCCTCATCATGGTAGCCACCGGGATGATGAAGATGGCCTTCGGTGATGATTTCCCCCTCCGGCAGGGTGCCGGAACAGGCTCCCGATTGAATTTTCGTGGATACAGAGGCTTGCGGCGGCGAAACTTCCTATCTAGGTTAACTTTTGGAGGTTTCTGAATATATAAGATTTTTTGGCGTCGGTCTCACGCTGAGAGGGGCCTCGGGGGGCCCACTACCCACCAGGGCGTACCAGGGGGTGGCGCGCCCTGGTGCCTAGTGGGCAGCAGGGGGGCCCTCAAGTGGGTCTTTGCTCCAGTATTTTTTATATTTCCCAAAACAAATCTCCAAAAAGTTTCGTCCAATTCCGAGAACTTTTATTTCTACACAAAAAACAACACAACGGTAGTTCTGCTGAAAACAGCGTCAGTCCGGGTTAGTTTCATTCAAATCATACCAAAACCATATAGAATTGTTGTAAACATGGCATGAATACTTCATAAATTATATATACGTTGGAGACGTATCAGCATCCCCAAGCTTAATTCCTGCTCGTCCTCGAGTAGGTAAATGATAAAAGAAATAATTTATGAAGTGTGAATGCTAGCATAGTGCATAAGTTTGATCAATGATAATTTCAATCACTTTTCCTAACATCATAACAGCAACTCTTTGTCATAAAACTCATCATGATAAAGTAGCAATCAATTCACATGTTATGCTTCAAACAATGCATTCTCTTGAAACTTGACAACCTATGTTCTCAGTCACCAAACAATTGCAATTCAACTTATTCTCAACAAAGTCTAAGTAAGAGCTCCACATACTCAATCATCATATAGTCTTCTATGATTGCTAGTACTCAAAGCATATTTTTAGAACCAATGGCATCCATCGAACACAAAGAAATATAGGGGCTTAATATTTCGCCTCCCAACTCATTCATCATAGAGATAATTGTCAACAATAATAAATCATGATCAAATATATTTGACTGGACATATGTGCCTAGATCTTTCCCCACCACATGATGTTTGCCAACTAAAGAATAATTGAGGTTGAAATGAGAATGCATACTATTGACTCTTGCATAAAAGTAAATACTGAAAAGTAAAAGCTAGGCCGTTCACAGAGGGAAGCAGAGGTTGTCATGCGCTTTTTTATTTTTGGATGCACAATCTCTTAATGCAAAGGAATGTCACGTTATATTGCCTCTTATGATAGCAACCTTTACTATGCAGTCCGTCGCTTTTATTACTTTGCCATCGCAAGTTTGTACAACGCTTATTTTCCCTCACAATAAAAGATCAAACATATTTAGGAGCAATTTTTATTGCTTTATGCACCGATGGCAACTTACTTGAAGGATCTTATTCAATCCATAGGTAGGTATGGTGGACACTCATGGCAAGAAACTGGGTTTAAGGGTTTTTGGATGCACAAGTAGTATCTCTACTTAGTACGAATTTTTGGCTAACAAAAGATCCTAAGCAAACACCACATGGTGGAGGATCCATAACAATATAACTTATGTGCAAATATATACAACCATAACTCATTACATTGTCTTCCTTGATTTGCTCAAGTTTGAAAATAATTAATGGGTATTCACAATCATAGAAGATGTCCAAGATAATATATTTGTATGTGAAAGTTCTCTTCCTTATACTAATCATTCATGAATTGCTTGTATGACCAATATTGTGATTGTCAAGCTTCAAAAGATTTAACTTTCTAAACCCGATGTGAAGCTACTACTAGGTATGATACAAGCATATATGAAGCACATATAATTTCAACTTTATGATATTCACTTCATCAACAATTTACTCTTAGGATATAAGTGAAGCATGAGAGTAAATGACAAACTACTCGAAAAAGATATAAGTGAAGATCAAGAGAGTAGTTAAGTAAATGGGTAGCTATGTGAGGACTCTCTCTCATTTAAAAACTTACAGATCTAAGTATTTTATTAAAATAGCAAGCAAAATAAAATAAAATGACATTCCAAGAATATCACACATCATGTGAAGAAGCAAAAACTTAGGCTCAACCGAGGCTAACCGATAATTGTTGATGAAGAAAGGCGGGATGCCTACTGGGGCATCCCCAAGCTTAGATGATTGAGACTTCTTGGAATATTATCTTGAGCTTGAGATTTTGTGTCTCCTTAATTCCTTTTATATCATGGTTTCCCTAAATCTTAAAAACTTCATCCACACAAAACTCAACAAGAACTCGTGAGATAAGTTAGTATAAATCAATGCAATAACCTTATCATTCTCTACTGTAGCAAATCACTAAAATTATAATTTAACATTGCATACTAAATTCCTCTGCATACTTAATACTCCTATCCTCAAATAGAATCATTAAACAAGCAAACATATGCAAACAATGCAAACATAACAGCAATCTGTCTAAACAGGACAGTCTGTAAAGAGTGCAACAATATTCATACTTCCCTAACTCCAAAAATTCTAAAAAATTACCACACTATAGAAAAAAAATATCTCACTGTGTAAAAATTTCAAGATTTTATCATGTCCTGACTATTCACAAATATTCAAAACATAACAACCAACTTTCTGTTTTCAAACAGCAACATATAGACTTGCAAAATAAGCATGGTAAAGGCTATTCTTGACACTTTTATTGAAATAAAAAATATAAAAATTATTCTAAATAACAGAAAGCAAATCCTAGTAAAATAAAATTATGCTCCAAGCAAAACTCATATCATGTGACGAATAAAAATATAGCTTCAAGTGAGGTTACCGATAATGTTGGAGACGAAAGAGGGGAGGCCTTCCGGGGCATCCCCAAGCTTAGTTGCTTGGGTCTTCCTTGAATATTACCTTGGGGTGCCTTGGGGATCCCCAAGCTTAGGTTCTTTCCACTCTTCATTCTTCTCATATCGATATCTCACCCAAAACTTGAAAACTTCAATCACACAAAACTTAACAGAACTTTGTGAAATGGGTTAGTATAGTAAAACAAATCATTCACTTGGGTACTGTCAAAGACAAGATTCCTAATTTTTCACAAACAATGCCTACTGTACTCTATAATTTCCACAATTTATATCAACCAATATAAGCCATAGAAACCATAAAGCAAGCAAACTATGCATTGCAAACACAATCTATCAAAAACCAAACAGTCCGTAAAGATCTGAATAATTACTATACTTATGTTACTCCAAAAATTTCTTAAATATTAGGAAAACATAGGATATTTGTATGTCAACCATCTGTAAAAAATTCAGAATTTTTTGACGCTCCAGTGATTTTTAACAATTCTATTACTGGGCGCAAAAGTTTCTGTTTTTGCACAGAATCAAGTCAACTATCATCCACACTATCCCAAAGGCTTTACTTGGCACTTTATTGAAACAAAAGCTATAAAACATGATTACTATAGTAGCTTAATCATGTGAACACACAAAAATAGTAGGTAAAAGTATTGGGTTGTCTCCCAACAAGCGCTTTTCTTTAATGCCTTTTTAGCTAGGCATGATGATTTCAATGATGCTCACATAAAAGATAAGAATTGAAACATAACGGGAGCATCATGAATCATATGTTCCTCCCTCATAATAATTTTCAGTAGTATCATGAATGAATTTAACAATATAACTATCACATAAAGCATTCTTTTCATGATCTACAAGCATAGAAATTGTGTTAATCTCCACATAAGCAAATTTATTCTCATGAATAGTGGTGGGAGCAAACTCAACAAAATAACTATCATGAGATACTTCATTGGGAAAATTGAAATCATGATGAAAGGTTTCATGGTTATCATTATTATTTATAGTATACATGTCATCATCATAATCATCATGGATAGCAACTTTGTTGTCATAATCAATTGGAACCTCTTCCAAAATAGTGGATCAATCATTAAATGAAGTCATGACCTCTTCAAATCCAATTTCATAATTATTACAATAAGATTCAACACCCTCCAAAATAGTGGGATCATTAGTACCTAGAGTTGACACTCTTCCAAACCCACTTTCATCAATATAATCATCATAAATAGGAGGCATGCTATCATCATAATAAATTTGGTCATTCAAAGTAGGGGGACTAAAAAGATCATCTTCATTAATCATAGCATCCCCAAGCTTGGGACAAACATTAATTGCAGCAAATAAATTCTCAAACATGTCATTCTCATCAAACATAGCATCCCCAAGTTTGTGGCTTGGCATATCATAAGCATAATCACTTTCATCATTAATAGTATGAATAGCACCAATAGTATAACAATTATTATCATCATAATTTTCCAAGCTGGTGCCAAAAAGATTTTCAAGATTATAAGAAGTATCATTATCTTCCCAATCATAATCATCACAACAAGCAATAGGCATAACAAAATCATCATCAAGTGCATCATCTTCCACAATTATTTTTGATTCATTTTCATGAGGCACAACAATAATAGGAGCAACATTATTTGGGAGAGATACCTTTTTACCTCTACTCTTTCTTCTTTTCTTCTTCTTCAACACATCATGTGTGGGTTTAATTAATTTTTTTGAGCTTCTTATTGATGATATTGGTTGAATAGGGAGCTCCTTCTCTTCACCTGTTTCATCATGGGAGACAATAGAAGGGAAAGTAGAATTATTGACCCTTTCATTAGTATTCCTTTTATATTCTATTGGTTTTCTCATCTTTCTATAGTTGGCAATATAAGCATTCTCATTGCAATTTACCATGCAAAACATGTAGATATCTTTTAGATTAGTTTCAATGTCGCCTGTGAGAATGAATACTTCAAACCAACTATTTTATGTGTCAATTCTTCACTCCCCAAAAATAGACAAAGCTCATTATAAACTTCAAGGGTGATCAAGTCATTACAATATTTGGCCATGATTCGATCATGAAAAAATTTGCATTGGAAATTAAGATGACCAATCTTATTGAAAAGTTCACAAGTAATAGGACAAAGAGAACATGATTTTGTAGCAAATTCATCTATCACTTTGAGCAAAAAATTGGTTATATCATGTTTATGCTTCTTAGAAAATCTACCATCCCTATAAGGCACGTCTTCACAAACTTTATGCACTCCACAAAAATTGACATGCTTATAAGAAACATTTTTATCATGACTAGTGCAATCATCATTAGTATTTTGGATATTCATAGAATTCATACTAACAACATTGCGATCATGCTCATCATTTATGCCAAACATTTTATTGAATTATTCTTCTATCAATTGAGCACAATTTTCCTTTCCATCATTTTCAAGAAAGACATGATAAAGACCATTCGCAAAAAAATGACATGATAAAGACGAATAGTATGAGGCAACCTCAATTCCATTTTTTGTAGTTTTTTTTATAAAGCAAACTAGTGATAAAACAAGAAACTAAAAGATTCAATTGCAAGATCTAAAGATATACCTTCAAGCACTCACCTCCCCGGCAACGGTGCCAGAAAAGAGCTTGATGTCTACTACACAACTTATTCTTGTAGACTCGTGTTGGGCCTCCAAGCGTAGAGTTTTGTAGGACAGTAGCAATTTTCCCTCAAGTGGATGACCTAAGGTTTATCAATCCGTGGGAGGCGTATAATGAAGATGGTATGCAACCAAATAACAAAGAGTCTCTTGTGTCCCTAACACACCAAATACAATGGTAAATTGTATAGGTGCACTAGTTCGGCGAAGAAATGGTGATACAAGTGTGATATGGATAGTAGATATAGGTTTTTGTAATAGGAACAATAAAAAACAGCAAGTTAGCAAGTAACAAAAGTGAGCACAAACGCTATTGCAATGCTTAGAAACAAGGCCTAGGGTTCATACTTTCGCTAGTGCAATCTCTCAACAATGCTAACATAATTGGATCATATGGCAATCCCTCAATGTGCGATAAATAATCAATCCAAAGTTCTTATCTAGCGGAGAACATAAAATGAAATTGTTTGTAGGGTACGAAACCACCTCAAAGTTATCATTTCCGATCAATCTATTGAGTTATTCCTATAAGTGTCACAAACTGCCCTATAGTTCGTACTAAAATAACACCATATGATACACATCAACCAACTCTAATGTCACCTAGATATTCCAATATCACCACAAGTATCCGTGGGTTGATTATAAGATATGCATGAAACAATTTCAGATTCATAATATTCAATCCAACACAAAGAACCTCAAAGAGTGCCCAAGATTTTTACCGCAGAAACAAGGACAAAAACGTGCATCAACCCCTATGCATAGGTTACCCCAATGTCACCTCGGGAATCCGCGAGTTGAGTGCCAAAACATACATCAAGTGTTCTCAAATCCATGAAAGTATTCAATCCGATAAAAGTGAAATCTCAAAGCTAAAACTCAATTCATCACAACAAGATAGAGAGGGGAAAACATCATATGATCCAACTATATTAACAAAGCTCGCAATACATCAAGATCGTGCCAAATCAAGAACACAAGAGAGAGAGAGAGAGAGAGATCAAACACATAGCTACTAGTACAAACCCTCAGCCCCGAGGGTGGACTACTCCCTCCTCATCATGGTGGCCGCCGGGATGATGAAGATGGCCTCCGGTGATGATTTCCCCCTCCGGCAGGGTGCCGGAACGGGCTCCCGATTGAGTTTTCGTGGATACGGAGGCTTGCGGCGACGGAACTTATGATCTAGATTAACTTTTAGAGGTTTCTCAATATATAGGATTTTTTGGCGTCGGTCTCATGCTGAGAGGGCCCTCAGGGGGCCCACTACCCACCAGGGCGCGCCCTGGTGCCTAGTGGGAAGCAGGGGGGCCCTCCAGTGGGTCTTTGCTCCAGTATTTTTTTATATTTCCCAAAAAAAATCTCCAAAAAGTTTCGTCCAATTCCGAGAACTTTTATTTCTGCACAAAAAACAACACCACAGTAGTTCTGCTGAAAACAGCGTCAGTCCGGGTTAGTTTCATTCAAATCATATCAAAACCATATATAATCGTTGTAAACATGGCATGAATACTTCATAAATTATAGATACGTTGGAGATGTATCGGTGGCAGCTAAGATCGCATAAGGTCGTCGTTTAAAACCTAGACGTCCTTGCCTATATAAATGGAGGTCTAGGGTCCTCTCTTCCATCCAACCTTAGATCCAACAACTCTCGGTAGCAATCCCGTACACCATTGTAATCCTCTGCACGAAGCATTCCCTCTCCATGAATAACAAGAAGCAGGACGTAGGGTATTACTCTTCGGAAGCCCGAATCTGAGTAAACTGTGTGTGCAGACTCTGTCCTGGTACTTCCGAGCTTGTCATGAACCCTACCGAGGGATCTGACGGTATTTCACGCCATCAGGAGAGCTGGCGACATCAGAGCGGCCAGAACGGGGCTCATGTCCTGCTCCGGCAGTGGAAGCTTCGACTGATATACCGTGAAGGCAACAAACCCCTATGTAACAACATCAAAAGGCGTTAAATAAGAGGCCCCGGTTTCCGACATAGATGGAACTGCAGAAAAATATATACTTACGTTGCCCGGCGGGCGATCGACCAAAATGTTTTTTGACGGCTTTCCTCTAGGAGCTCACGATGGCATCATGGCCTACCAAGAAGCCAAGGTACTCGTCGACCTCCTTTGGGCTCAGCTCCTACTCACAGACAAGGGCGGGATCCCTTGGCCCAGTGTATTGGGCCAAGGGGAAGGCTCGGGCCTGCAGCCGCAAGACGCGACGGGCCACCCACGTCCGCACAATGTGGCCTCCAGTTAGCCTGCCTTTCTTCAGAAGGGTGGTGGCATCTGCTAGTGCCTTAGCTTCAGCGATAACCTGGAACGAGGAGTCCACGACCGCAGCTTCCGCGGGGGCTCGTTCACGAAGGCTGGCAGGTTGTCACCAAGGCCCTCCACGTAGAACCAAGACTTTTGCCACTCCCGAAAAGATTTTGACAGGTCGAAGGAAAAGAAGGTGGAATTGGGGCTGAGCTGCTGGATGGCTCCCCGAGGTCGCAGACCGCACCCTCGTTCGATTGAACGCAGACACGGAAGAAATACCGGAACAGCTCAAAATGGGGGGTTGTCCCGAGGAAGCACTCACAGAAAGTGATGAAGTTGGCAATGTGGAGCGCGACGTTAGGAGGGATGTGGTGCAGTTGACAACCGAAGAACCGGAGAATGCCACGCACAAAGATGTGGAGGGGAAATCCGAGTCCCCTCCCAAAATAACCTAAGCACAAGACGTGCTCACCATCGCGGGACTCCGGCGGGACTTCTCCAGACGTTAACTGTCCCAGATCCACCGGCATCAGGAGCTTGGGGGTAGCCCACACCGATTTCACGCCACCTTTGGAGGCAACCCGCCTCCGCTTCTGGCGCGGCACTCATGGTCGGCTCCTGGCTAGGGTCCCCCCCGCCCCCCCCCCCTCCCCCCCCCTCGCTCCTTGTCCTGGGCTTGTGGTGGAGAAACGAAGATGGTACGTTCGCAGCATGCTATAGAATGAAGAATGTCCGAGACCGTTGTGTGTCATGAATATCGGTGAACTTCTTTCTTCTCCGGGAAAGAGATATTGTGATCTTTAAGATTAATCGCGAAGCCAACTCTGAATCATGGTTTGCGGTTTGGCTGCAAAATTTCCGATGAACACTGGTTGTATCTCTATTTCTAGCTAATATATTCACTCTTTCCCTTAAAAAAAGAAAAAGAAACGCAACTCGAAGGGAGTTACAAAAAAGGGACGACGCAGAAAAAGTAGCACCGATGATCATTGCTTAGTGCTCAAAATAATGCAAACGAGAGCAACACAGGACCTACAAAGCATGTACCGTCGGTTGCACCACCGTCGGGTCACATACATCACCACATATGTTTGTTTGTTTTCTTTTTAGAAGATCACCACATATATGTTTGTTTGTCTTCTTTTTAGAAGATCACCACATATGTTAGTCAACGCTTGAGAGCCATACATTCCTCTCGATTATGTAGCGCTGCTGACTGATCTACAGCCATACATACCATCTCGTCTGTGTGGCGCTGCCGACTGATCTACAGCCATAAATTCCATCTCGCTTATGTGGCGCTGCCGTGTTAGTTTTGTACAACGCCACCGCGTCCATACATTCGCATGCCCCTCCGTCTCGAAGAAGAAAATCCATGCAGACCATACGTCTACCAAACTAAAGTTGCACTCCACAGATGAGAAGGCAAAAGCTCCAATGTGAACATTAGCATAACAATCCGATAGAAAACACACAATTAAATATCAGCCCAGCTACGGCCGCAAATTCTAGTGCTGCTATTAGCATCACAGCTTACAACAAGGCCTGTTCCGGACACACGAGGAAACAAGAATTGGTAGTGTGGCATTGTTCTGCATCAGCCAACAGCAGCCATTTTCTAGTCAACAGTCTCATCGTCCTTGTCAGTCGTCTGCGGGCCGGTGGATGACGGGGAGTAGCCCGGTGCAGTCGGGGAGTAGCTTGCGCTGGGGCTGCACGCTCAAAATCGCAATTGTCAGAAGAGCTAATTGGCGCTTCCATCGTGGGCAGATGAGATAGACCTCACGCATTTACCTGTAGTTTGGAGATGTCGGGCTGTAATCTGGGCTAGGTCCTCCAGAGGTAGTGTGCGGGCTGCAACACTCACGCAATGTGTTAGGAAAAACCCATGTATTGTCACAGCAACAACGTTTTAAGTTAAAAACAATGGTGATTATCAACAGAAATGGACTCACCTTGTCGGGCTGTATGACGGGCTTGGTTGTGCATATGATGGTGAGGTGGGCGAGTAGGTCGGTGAGGTCGGGCTGGAGAAACGAAACAGAGATGTAATGTAATCAAAATAAAGCATAGACATACATTCCTCAAAAGAAAGCATAGACATACATTCCTCAAAAAAAAACATAGACATACATGGAATACAACACCAAAAGAACGGCCAAAACTATCAACTGAATACCTGTAGTTCGGAGAAGTCTGACTGTACGGGCTCATCATCCTTGGGCTGCTTGGAGAATAAGCATGTGAAGGACTGTACTTGGCCGAAGAAGGATTGTAGCTCGGTGAAGTTGGGCTGTAGTTCGGTGAAGTAGGGCTGTAGCTCGGTGACGTCGGGCTGTAACCAGGCGATGTAGGGCTGTATGCAGGCGATGTAGGGCTGTATGAGGGCGAAGTAGGGCTGTATGAGGGGGATGTAGGGCTGTATGAGGGTGACGTCGGGCTGTACGAGGGAGATGTAGGGCTGTATGAGGGGGAAGTAGGGCTGTATGATGGCGACGTCGGGCTGTAAGATGGCGATGTCGGGCTGTATGCAGGAGATGTCGGGCTGTATGCTGGCGAGGTCGGACTATAAACCGGCGATGTTGGACTATAGCTCGGTGAAGTGGGGCTGTAGCTTGGTGAAGTGGGGCTGTAGCTCGGAGATGTGGGGCTGTAGCTCGGGGATGTGGGGCTGTAGCTCGGAGATGTTGGCGAGTATGATGGACTGGTCGGAGAGTATGATGGACTGGTCGGACTGTAGGAAGGAGAGCCAGGCGTATATGATGGAGAGGTGGGACTGTAGCTGGGCGATGCAGGGCTGTATGATGGAGAGGTGGGACTGTAACCATGTCCTGGCCCTGGGCTGAACACCGGAGACGATGGACTGTAACCACCTCCAGAGGATGGGCTGTAGTTTGACGGGACGGGTGAGAATGCCATTCCCCCAACATATGGTGAGAACTGAGCATCTGTAATTGGGGAAGCCCTGAAATTTGGACTCAGCATTGGTGACATCATTCCTCCATCACGGTACGGAGTCGCCGACATGGGTGAACGCGCTGGTGTCATGCCATAGTCCAGACCTTCAACATAGCTTGGGAGTTGAAGCTCAATTGCCTGCTGCAGCATCTGGTCATTCAGATACAATCCACAGCCCCCTGTACCAATAGGAGCAAGCTGGCCAAGCATAATGTTCTCAGTCACCCCTCTCAGGTAATCAGATTCCGCATATACAGCAGCATCAAGCAAGATATCCACTGTTTCTTCAAAAGAACATCTCATGAGGGGCCCTGTGTCATTACGATTTATACCATGCCTAGTAATAGCCATCAGGTGACCTCTGTATGTCATCGTATCACAGAGAATGGCCAGATGCCTGTAGTTCACATAAGACCCATCAAAAGATATAACCACCCTCAGCTCATCCAAGAGAGACCTGCGGACAGCCTCAATCCCAAGAACCTCAATCACTTCAATCAAATGGTTACTTGTTGTCCTTGTAGAATCAACATCCTCATGACACATCACGGCCAAGAGGTTTACACCTTCTGTATCAAGCATCCACTCGTTATCTGGTTTGAAACCCTCACTTTCATCAAATTTATTGACCTTCCCGTATTTGATGAAGACCTTGTTAATATCTGGAATGCCTCGAAGGGCCATCTCAGTCAACATATTACCCTCAATCTTCTTGAGGAAGACGTCATCCTCAGCAGATTCATCCTGTATTTCTCCTTTTGGAGCTTCGTCATTTGTAATGCGGACACGAAGGATGAGCTTATCTGCATTATCATCATTGAATATGCATGACAAGTCATCATCAAATTCATGATTGATCTTCTCTGCAATATCAGCCATGCTCAATTTCTTATCAACCATCATCTCACGGTTCAGCTCAATACGCAGCAGCCAAGGAGAGATCTTATCCGGGTCAATATCCTCATCAGGCATTTCATAATATGACCTGACAAATTCCACATCCTCTTCAATGATGGTTCCTAGAGGATCAGGATCATACCATATCTCAGTGGCATGGGTCACACTACGCAGTGTAGTGTACTCCAAGGCACACTGCACATTCTTAGCCAATTCTTTTTTCTTGCTCACCTCAGGCTTTAGGAAAACAGACAGAGATGGAGTCTTTATCTTCTTGGCGACGTTAATGATCTCTCTTAACCTGGGAACTCCAAGGGTAACATTCTTAGCACTAACACCAGCATAATGGAAAGTATTCAGTGTCATCTGAGTTGCCGGTTCTCCAATAGACTGTGCAGCCACACATCCAATCATTTCACCAGGAGCTACCAAAGACTGGAGGAATCTCGATTCAATCTCACCAATGACCCATTCGAAGGATTCCTTTGTAAGCCTGTATTCTTTCAAGACCCTCTTGCTAGCAAATGTGCTACGAAGCAGGATATTGAAGAACAAAGTAGCGTTCTTCTGAGCCTCGATGCTCATGGCATCGTCACCAGGGACAACCTTAAGTCTTTCTTGCAGCTTATCTATTGCTTCCACAATTTCCATTGGGTGCATGTCAGAAGGTCTTCTTAAATCAATCTTGAAAGTCTTCTGAGCATTCCAGATAAGCCGCTTGAGGTTGACAGGCATAGGCCATGTATTGTCGCCAGTTGTAGTAATTTCAGTCCCAAGCTGTAATCTGTCAGCTTCTAATTTCTGAACCTCTGCCTCAAACACATTTCTGAATTCACGAATGGTCTTCAAATCATCAACATGGTCAGGCAACATGTAAGTAGGCCTCCAGTTCTCATCATCGAGTTCATAACGAAATACATTATCAAACTCGGCCTTTTTCATCTTCAGGGAGTCCAATTTCTGTGATTCAATCCAAACAGCATCCATGCCATCTTCTCCATACAAGAATTGAATAACATCACCCAGCGAATTTCGCACAGTACCATCATATTTCACCATAATGTCCTCCATAGCCTTCACGAGCCTCCGTTGGATATATCCCGTCTCGGAGGTTTTCACAGCAGTATCAATCAAACCTTCTCTACCACCCATAGCATGGAAGAAAAATTCTTGTGGTGTCAGACCTCGAAGGTAAGAGTTCTCAACAAACCCACGACTTTCGGGGCCGTAGTCATCTTTCGTGAAGTGGGGCAATGTACGATCAACAAAACCAAATGGAATCCGCTTGCCCTCAACATTCTGCTGTCCGACACAAGCAGTCATTTGCGAAATATTAATGAAACTGCCTTTTGAGCCTGCAGTGACCATAGCTTTCAAATTGTTGCTCTCAGACAAACTCTTCTGAGCACTACTCCCAGCATCATCACGCGCCTTGTTAAGAACCTAGCATGGAAAACGGATATGTCAAAACAAGTCACCAAAAAACTGATGGCTTACTCCTTCCCAAATGGAAGAATCAAAGTCTCCCAAAAAAACTGATGGAAGAATCAAAGTATCCCAAATGGAAGAATCAAACTCTCCCAAAAAAAGCTGATGATTTATTGCTTCCCAGATGAAAGAACCAAACAAGGGCATTCAGCAGTACCTGATTTACTCGGTTTTCGAATGATTCCATCATTGTGCGTCCTGGCTCAGGTTCCAAGTTCTTCTCTTGTGCTTGCTTAATAAGCTCCTTCACCTCATTCTTAGCTGTTCCAATTGTCTCGTTAATCTTCTCCATAGTAGCAGCATCTGCAATTGTATCTCCAATACCAATACTGAAACCGTTTTGCAGAAGCCAGTAGTTGACCAGCCACTGTGTATGACCCAAGAACTTCCGTGCAGCATCTGGCCCTACCTCTTCCCTGCAAACAGTTAAACCAACCAAAATTATTCAGCAGAGAACATGTGTACCAAAAACTGCAATGCAACGTTTATAACTTACCAAATAACATGAATAAGACTTCCAGTTGACGTCCCAAGTGTTTTTTTGCAAAGTGTACCAGACAGAAGCTCTCCCTTCTCTATTCGGACCATAGTATCTCCTGGAGTAATAAATCCACTTTCTGTTTCAGCATGCCAGGCTGAAAATCTTATTAAATTGATTAGCTTGGGAATAATCAAGTTGAAAACTTGTTTGCCAGTCCAAATCGGCCTTGGTCTCAAAATGGCAGGGGCAGGGACCTTCCCATCAAAATCTTCCCACCACATTAGGATGTTCATAAATACATCCTGGGAGAAATTTCAGAACATTAAGCTACAAAAAATACAGATAATAATATTAGGTGTTTAAGGAGAGTATCATTAACCTTTTCAATAAGAGTGTCCCTTTTGGTTATTTTTCGACACCCAAGAAGTGTGTCCTGGACAATACCCATAACAGGTCTATTCGCTTGAGGTGAGACAATACATTTTGGCACCATCATCAACTCTAAAACTTCGGCTCTGGTCTCAAATGACTGAGGAACATGCATATTCATTTCATCCCCATCAAAATCTGCATTGTATGGTGATGTGACAGACAGGTTCAGACGGAAAGTTGAATAGGGCATAATTTTAATACGATGCCCCATGATAGACATTTTGTGAAGACTTGGTTGCCGGTTGAAAAGAACAAAATCTCCATCATTGAGGTGTCTTTCCACCTGAGAAGTCAAGCACAAAACAGGTGAGCCAAAACAAAAGGCAATTTTTGTTATGTCACCATTAAAACGGTAGATGCTGCAACGATGTCAGCACTAACCTTGTAACCCAGCTCCAAATGCTGATCACTACTTTTCTTCACATAGCGAAGATCCAGCCTCTGACCATCTTCCCTGATGATGTACTTTGCACCTGTCTTACCTGGGGGTGGGTGAGGCCCATATTCTACTAGTTCTTTCAACCTGGTATGATCAGATTTAGACATAACTTCTCACATATCAATGCAAGAACAGTGATTACATAAGATGCCTTAATAACAGAATTAATTTACCTCTCGATGTTATATGGAGTGACAGTTTCTGGGTATGTCAGATTCAAAGCAATACTCCATGGCACCCCCAATTGATCAATGTTGATATTCGGATCTGGTGTGATGACAGTACGAGCTGAGAAATCAACACGCTTCCCCATTAAGTTTCCTCTAATCCGACCTTCTTTTGCTTTCAGCCTGCTGCATATTGACTTAATAGGCCTTCCAGAACGCTGAGTGGCCTGGATATTTCGACAACAGATAATAAGAATAACGTATCCATTAGTGATTAATATGGGGAGTGCACTTAGACTACTCACCCTTGGTTGTCCAGGAAGATCATTGTCGAAGTACGTTGCAATGTGAAACTGCAACAACTGAGCAAACTCAGTTATAATGTGAGCTGGGGCCCCATTTCTCTCTTGCCTCCTCAAATTCTCATTATGTCGAATTATCATCGCTAATTGATGAGTCAAATCATCCTGTAGAAACAGAAGAAACAGCAAGATAAACAGTGGGTGGAAGGGTGACACCTGTGACCAACCATTGGATCCATTCATAATAATTTTAGTAGTAATGGGCTAACCTCACTTCTGGAGGAAGTATCCATCATAACAGATGGTCTGACAGGCGGTGGAGGAATTGGAAGGACTTGCAGTATCATCCAATCAGGACGAGCATACTTAGGGTTCAGGCCCAACAAAAGACAGTCCTCATCACTTATACGCTTGAGAACATTAAGGACCTGCCCCAATAAACCATGATGTGAGCCATGTGGTTAACTGAAAATTCTTAGAACCTATTGAATTGAGTAAGGATAATGTAAATACCCTCTCGGCAGAGAGAATTTGCTTTCGCTCCACTGGTTCAGGGAGTTGATCTTGATCATCACTTTTCTTCTTTGTTGCTTTAAATTCTGCAACCATCTTCATACCATCAACTGTGATATTTGGCTGCTGAGCACCACAACCACCTTTTTTCTTCACTGGCTCATCAGTGTCCTGCTGATCTTGAACCTCGAGTTCATCACCCCCAGCACAAATCTTTTTGCTCTTGCAAGCATCATATATTCTTCTTAATCTATTTTTTGGGTTCCTGATTTTCAGAGCCTGCTTGAACTTGGTATCCTCCTGCAAGATATCACTGATAAATAACATGCCAAGATCAAGGCACACAAAAATAAATGGTCCACGCTATGATACTGTTTAGTACTCCCTCCAAAGTTATTTGTAATTAGGTTCCATGGTTCTGGTTATTTTACCAAAGACTAAAATAGGCATTGCTACGGGGACACATCATAGCGTGTAGTTCTACCAATGGCAGGCTCTATTGAAATTTCACAAAGATAATCTTGGCTTCCAATGTTGAGTTCCAGGTCCATAACAAACATGCAAGAAGTCTAAATCAATTGCATGTACAGGTTCATCGCACCTGACCAAAAAGATTCTATGAAGTTGAACAGATGCAAAATTGGACAAACATAAGTGAGAATTACGATTGTCATGATTTCAGTTTAGCTTGCCTTGCACATCAGGGACTCCTTTCAGTTTACCTTAGATATGCACCAAACAACAACCTAGTAAAATGCACAGGTCTTAAAAGGAAACCAGACGAACAGAGGGGTCATGTACCTCATCCGCCAGGATCTTGGAACAGTTGAAGCACACACAGCGCATTATGGACAGTACAGTCTTGATGAAGCCAATGTGGAACATTGGCTTTGCAAGCTCAAGGTGGCCAAAGTGACCCGGGCACTCAGCCATCCCAGCCATACATGTATCACACTTGATCTTCCGGTCAATAGTGCCCAAACGAGGGTCACTCAAACCCCCAGGCTTTGCCTTCCCCCTCTCCATAGTCTCTGCATGCTCTATCACCACCACTGACATTTGTCTCTACAAAAATAGCAAAGCAACACAAAATTTATCAAATTCAATCCTACACATTTCTTTGGGCACTCCATATGGACCACTTCAGGAGGCACTCCTCAGACCATCATTACAACGGTCGATGGTCATTTGAACCAAACAAATCATACTATTAAACCCTCTCAAATCCATCTTATTAGATATATTCTGCAAAACTATAGTATAAGACCAGCAACCAGATGCGTGTAGCCTTATTCAAACTTCTATTGAGCATGACCCAATCGAAGGCACTGTAAAATGATGTGTGATAATAAACAAACTGTGCAAACTGCTAAGCACAACCAAACTGCCAAATCTATAGTAAATCCAAATACAACACAAGTAATAAGAACATTTGACTTTTGTTAGATCTGTTAAAACTTTGATGTACATGTAATACAAGTGCGAAGTTCAACTCGACGTCTCGACCAAATATCCCACTTGAATAGTATTACATGGAACCGAACTAGAGACTTACAACCAATCATTTTGCTCAAAGTTTAACTAGTTCCCCAAGTTAGCAAAACACCGACTCAACCAAAACAACACTCATACATATATATATTGTTCAGTGTATCAGAACCTTTGGTAAGTTACAATGGATCAGCTTCAACATATATTTGTCAGATCAAACTCGGCCAATTCGCTACCCAAGCAGCACCACAGCTTGAAGCTAACAACCAACAACCTGATGACAGTTCATCCAAAGTTCGAAGCTAGCCAAGCCCACTCAAACCAGTACGAGTTGCCACTCCACGCAGAGAAACGAAACAGAGGCGGCGGTGGGGGTGGGGGAGGCGAGGTATTACGATTTCATCCGGGCTGAGGATGCCGAACTGCACGAGCTGCACCTTGGCCACCTCGGCCGGCGAATACGGGAACCTCGCGTCCATTTCACCCCCACGGCGGCGCCGCCGCCACCTAGGGTTTGGGTCTCAGATCCCGCCGCCCGCTGCGAGCGCGCCGCCGCCCGAAGCTTGGGCCGTACGGCCGGTCGCTGTCTGGAGCACGCTAAACTTTTTGGCGGCTAAAATCGAGCTCGAGTGGGATCGATCCGACCGGTCCTCGCCTCCTCCGCGAGAGGGGTGGGGAAAGGGGATCGGGAGAGAGTGCGTCTGAGAAAGAGGATAACTGGGTGAGGGTGGGGCTTTACTTATAGACGTATCCTGCGCCGGACGGGCTATAGTGAGCCGGTGTGTGCGTGGACCCGTGGAGGCGGTGTATGGATTCAACCCAGAGTAGCAAACGCGGTGTAGGTGGACCGGGTGCGGGGAGGGAGGAAACAAAGGGAGTCACAGTGAACCGGCTGTGGATGCGCAGTAGACGGTGGAGATGAGAGTTTTGGGTGTGGTTCCCGTCGCGTCATTGCGGAACGGTCGAGACTCGAGAGCCTGTGAGGGGTCGTCGACTCGTCGATTGTCGTGGCTTTGCTATTCTGGGCTATAATTCCCATCGTTACGATAGAGCCGAGGTCGGCGATAGAGCCTTCTGAGTTTCGATTATCTTTTGTTTCTAAAGAAAGTATGTATAAACATTTTTAATAAAGTATGTATAAACTCTGTTCAAAATGAAGGTTACTTAAATCTTTACATGCAAAATGATGTGAAAGATTATGATTGGTAATAGAGGATGAAGGGATCCGACTCAGTTGAATTTAGGGGGAGCATTCTTGATTCAATCACCTATATCTAACGTCTCGCGCCACTTCAATCATGTGTCCATTACATCACAGATAAATTAAAAACACCATTAATTGCATTATATTTGTAAATGATTTTGGAAACAACATTAATTGATAATTGTAAGGCTGATGCTAGCCGTAAACCGGCTGATGGTAGGGATTTTTAAACCACCTTGCCAGCCGTCCAATCATTGTGATCTGGACGCAACATGGCCGTCAGATTTGGTCAATGCCTCGCTGAATGCCACTGCTGCTTCGTCCTCAAGTTGCCGCAACGCCCCGAATGCGTGAGCGCGAAGGTGGCAATCCCCGCAGCATAACCGCCGCCGTCGCCCGCTACATTGCAGGGCCACCGGCAGCAGCGCCGCCACCCGCTCCATTGTAGCGCCGCCGCCCGCTCCATTGCAGTGCCGCCGGCAGCAGCGCCACCGCCCGCTCCATTGCAGCGCCGCCGGAAGCAACGCCCCTCCATTGCAGCGTCGTCGTCGCGCCGCCGGAAGCAGCGCCGACGTACTCGACGCCGCCGGAAGCAGCGCCACCTCCCGCTCCATTGCAGCGCCGCCACCCGTTCCATTGCAGCGCCTGCCGGAAGCAGCGCCACGTCCCGCTCCATTGCAGCGCCGCCACCCGTTCCATTGCAGCGCCGCCGGAAGCAGCGGCGCTCCATTGCAGCATCGTCGTCGCGCCGCCGGAAGCGGCGCCGACGTACTCGACGTGTTGCGCCACCGGCAGCAACGCCCGCTCCATTGCAGCGTTCCCGACCTCGTATGCAACACCGGCGAACTGCCTCCGACGTTACATTGCAGTGTCGGCCTCCGACGAGATCGGCTCGGAGCTCGGCATCGCAACAGCGGCGTGTAGATTTGGGCATCAGCTTGGAGCTTAGAGCAGCAGGCCATGGCGAAGAAGCTTGGGCAACAGCCACAGCGAGAGTTGCGGGGGCCAGAAATTGGATCGAGCTCAATGGAGAAATCGAGCTGTTCTCGTCTGGAGATGGGGAGATAAGGTTGGGCAGGTGGGCGGACCCCACTGGGACGCGTGGCGTCCGTAGCGGGCGGTTGACGCGAGACGGAAAATCAGTCGGTTGAAAGCGATGATTTCCCTAATTGTAAACGGCTTTAGAAATAACCGCAGTTGCATTAATTGTAATTAGTCTTGAAAACAACATTAACTGCACAAATAATTGCATTAATTGTAATTAGTCTTGGGAACAACATTAGCTACACAAATAATCTTCGTACTGGCCTACTTTGATTGCTTTCTTTTCACACAATGTATGAGGCCAACTCTACGAAAAAGAAGGGCGGGGGAAATTGGGAGGGACGTTTTGGCTCTCAGGTCCAGATGAACATGATATCACGTCCGCGCACTCACGCATCGGGATCTGTACTTTCAATCATTGTCTGCACAATACATGAATATAAAATGGGGAATATAGTGATGGCTCCCGTCGTAGGAGTACGTATAAACGGTGGAGAGGAACTCAGACGGCGCGGTTAGCGGTGGCGACAGACCAGTGCATGGACATGTGGTGGAGAGCAGTTCAGCTGACAGGTTTTTTTTTTTTTTAGGGGAGCCGACAGGGTTAGGACGCGTGGTACAGGTGGGGACGAAAAGCTTGTCAGGTGGGGGTGGGTTTGGGGGAGAAGTGTCCAGAACGTTAACAAGAAAAAAAACCCTTTTGACAAAAAAAAACTAAGTGTCGGTAATTGATTGGCTCAAAAGCAGCGGTGACAAACAAAAGATTAAACAAAAAAATTATAAACCAGGCGGATTAGTCTGATTAGACAGATAGATTAAACACTTATTCCATTACCCAAAAAGGATGCATAAGAACACGTTCAAGCGTACAGCCAAATCCATAGTTTTAGCTAACACATGGGCTACACGATTAGATTAAGATGCATGCTTACCCGCAAAAAAAAAAGATTAAGATGCATGCTTGCATTTATCTGGATCTAACGATACATGAACATCACAGCGAACGAAGCCATAGCAACAGCTAGCACGAGCACTGTAGCCATCAAGCTGGTCACCTCCAACCATGATGTTGAGCTGATCAGATCTTGGACGAGGCTTGTACCTGCAGCGACATCTGGGAGCCGAGCTTGTGCCTGCAGCAACATCTAGGACTCGAGCCGCCGGAGCAGTTCTTGGCTGAGACGCCTGGATCTGATTTCCCCAGACTGGATGTACAAAAATAAGAAAAGAATCAGATGAACAAAACAGGGATGGATTAGTACAAGCTGAATCTCGTTGGGGGTGAAAACTTACATCTTTTCGGGAGCAATTTAAGTATCGATCTACGAACCTGGATTCATTCGGTGCACACACGAAAGTCACATCTGTGCGCCGCAAAATGGGCACGGGATAAAGGGGGGTTGGCGTCCGTCGATCTGCGCTTGTTTGCCGAGCAGGAGGACTCCATTGACGGTGGTGAGAGCTCTGGGGATGGAGCGGGGGCCTGGTGGTTGGGGATTTACTGAGGTGTGCGGAGGAAGGGAGATGGTGGAGGGGAGGGGTCCCGCATATGTACCGTGGGCGGCACCGCTTTCCCCGCAACCGGTGCGGACACGGCGTTAGAGACACGTCGCTCTGGCACAGGGGCGTGGGCCAGGGGTCCATTTGTTAAAATCGAATACGCTGGTGAATACTATCCTATGCGAGAATCGTGAGGCACATGGTCGGTCCAGATTCCAGGATCATCTGGACCCGGGAGCCGAATTGCTTTTTCGGAGGAAATTGTTCATGCACCAATGAGATGTTGTTTGTGTTACATACTACCTTCGTCCGGGTTTACATGTCCCGAAAGCCAAAACTGCAGTACCAAGGCGCAGCCCTATTAAAATGCATGCACGCGTTTAGGCTTAATTCATGCTTCTTTGGGCGTAACGAAAGGAATGCTTTTACTGGCTGCATGCACTCAGCCGAGCGAACTGCAGCGCAATCAATGGAAATTAATTGCTGCGGCCTTGTAAATTTGAACGCGGTGTACATGGCTCTCGGGACCTTTAATCCCGGACGGAGGTAGTACTTTATGAGTGTCAAAAGCCCCCATCGCCTAGCAACAATACACAGCCAAGCCACCTAATCGGTGGTGCATACGGAGCTAGCACATCGAACATATGCACTTTTATGCTCATGACTAGATATGATGAAGGCTTACCACTGAATTAAGTGGGAATATTCAAAGGTGAGCATGCATAAAAAATTGTTTTTATCATTCTTCGTTTACTTCGGTAACGAGATGATACCTCGCGTGTTGTTGCGTGGATTGGTTGCAATATGTTTTGATGAAAATTAAATGAAAATTAAAATATCTCTCTCTCTCCATATATATATGTGTGTGTGTGCGTGTGCGCGCGTGTGTGGCTTATTGTGCTTGATTATTATATAGTTGTAAGTATAAATAGAATATAAGTAGTATTTTCCATGCATGTTAAGAGAAATATAGTTAACGTGGATTGATGAGGTGGCAGTTGTGGTGAGTTGAGATGTCTCCATGTTGAGAGAGAATATAAATATCATTTTCCATGCATGTTTAGAAAAATAGTTAGTGCGGTGATGAGGTGGAATGTTTAGTGAGGTGGTATATGTTCATGTTGAGAGAATTGAGATAGCGGGGATCATTATTTTTAGATATGGAGAATAAGATGAGTTGCGTGCTCATTCTTATTTCAAGTTTTGTTTAACCGAGAAAAACTCAAAGAATTCAAATCTTCGTGAGGCATCTCACAAGCGAATCCCATCTCGCCATACTATTTCTTTTAGAAGATGAAGGCTTGTCTAGCATACTGAAGAAGTGGGAAATTCAGACAAACTTAATACCATCCAAGTGTTAATATCGGCTCTCCTCCTGGCGAATCATTTATTATTTGCATATCATAACTTGCTGTTTGTTTAACTATTGTGAATAAGTAGTGGGTATCGCCAATGGTTTGGGATGCTTACCCAAATGCTTCAGGACAAAAGGTCGGCAAAATCCTTCGATCATTTCAATAAGGTTGCCGCAATACAATTCGCGGGAGGAAAGATGGTCTGAATGGTATAAGTGACTTTATATCACAACAATATTTGGGAAGGCCGACATATTTTGAAAAATGAAAGAATGGTATTCCACATATCTTAGAAGTGGATATCCTATATACCTAAGAGAGTGATCCCACTAACTTATTTATCTCAATATGCAAGCATGTGATGTCATCATACAATTATGGATGGGATAAGGCTCACCTCAACATGCAACCATGCATGAGAAAAGACCCACCACCACATGCAACCATGCATGAGAAATTATTTTTCATTTTATTATTCTACTTATATTCGATAAATATTTTACAACTATACATAATGAACATAATAAGCCATACATATTTTTAACTTTGGATCACGTGTTATTAATCCAAATATTTATATTTGGCACGATCAAATCTCACTAAAATATATTACAACCGATTTCCGCAGCAACACACGGGGTATCATCTAGTCCCAAATATCTTAGAAAGCCCCCTAAAAAAATACCTTAGAAGGCGGTGTTTGGAAGAAAGTACATAAGTGAATGGCAGACCTAGTCATTAACCGCAAAGAAGTTTAAATAAATATGTTACTCTAGCAATAAAAACTTACTCTACGACTTGTTTCGAGCTTCCCAGAGGATTGTGCAAGCATATTAATTTGTTAACAAGGAAAATTTGGCGAAAATTTGCACGGACACGCACATGCTCAACCATTGATCTGCATCATGATTCACACGCTCGTTTCTATTGAAATAGATACTTCATACAAAAATATTAAAAATGAAAATCCTAGGCTCTTTAACGTGCCAGAACTTCTTTATTCAGTACTTGTTTGACTGTGCTAAAACATAATGCTTATGTCGAGAAAATAAGTAAGCATAAAAAACATAACTGAGTGGCGCCCCACATGTGTGGAGTGACCTTGCCGGACTTTCTATTTCGAATCATCTAGGCCCCATCACTGAGCATTGGGTTCTATGCTAGGGTGTGTCAACTGCAAATCAAAATTTTCCTACGCGTAGATCAACCAGGAACATTCTACGGGAGATGGATCACGGATCGTTACCACTAGACGCGCAGTGCCGTGCAGCGAAAGTAGAGTTGGGGCAGCGCGTCCGCGGGGTTCGTCTCCTCCTCATCAGATCTCCCTCAAACAGCTGGTCGTCGGATCCCGCGTACTGGTTCGCCGGAACGGCGCAAGTGCACCGCCTCTAACGGTATCCGCGCGTGCAGGAGGAACATCGTGCGGCGGACTGCTAGATCTGATCACACAGTCGGCGGCGAGTGAAGGTGGCTACTTGCAACACATGCAAAGCCCTAGTGACAGCGCCGAAGCGATCAACCAAATGAGTGTGTCGCACCCCCACTATATATAGGCATCCGTTGTGTCGTGGGAAACCACGACCACCTATGAGGCCAAGGGGCCCCTTGCTGGTTCGGCAGGGGGCATGTCACGCTGCACAAAGAGCAGAAGAACGTGGGGCAGCACGGCAGAGATCACACGGGCAATTTTACCCAGGTTCGGGCCGCCGCGAGGCGTAAAACCCTACTCCTGCTTTGGTGGATTGATGGTGGAAAAGTGGTGGTGGAGCGTAGTACACTTGCCCGGCAGGCTCGCCCTGAGGAGGCAGTGACTACGCGCGTACGAGCGTGGGGGTGTTCAACTTTCCAACCCCTGCTACGGATGCCATGGGCCTCCTTTTATAGGTTAAGGGGTCACCACAGTGGCAAAACAGTCATTATGCACTGATAAGATAGCAAACAGTGCTATCATACATAATTCTGCAGGCTGACAGAGTGCATTAAATGCACCACTCAACGTCACATCGTTGCTCGCCCGGCAAGCCTTGCCGGGCTTGTCTTGCCAGCTCCATGCCTGCTTGCTTGGCACGTCGCAGGACGGGTGTCATCTGTAGGTATTTCCTGTAGAAAGAGGTCGCCATGTGGCGAATGGCTGCCACTTAGTCACTTTGCGGCTTGACACCGCATTGATCAACGACGTGGGTCATGGTGAGATGGCTTGGTGAGGTGTCTTTGCCCTCGTGAGTCCCGGCAGGCCCTGCCGGGACGTCTTGAATGCTTTCTTCCGGGGGAGCCCTTGTCCTTGCTAGGTTCGTCTGCCCGGCAAGGGAGGCTTTTCTCCTGGTGGTGTCTCGCTTCTCTGTCTTGGTCTTGGCCTTCTTAATCAGCATGCTGGTTCTTCGAAGATCTTGGTCTCTTGTATCTTGACACGGCCTTGGTGTTGTAATCTTGTTCTTGTGCCTGTGCACAGTCAGGGCAACAGATCCAGGGTTTGTTGCACCAACAGAAGCCCCCGGGCTTGCCCTGATCACGTTGTCGGGCGTCGTCGGGGTAGGTCCTAATAAGTGCACAGGCAGGGGCGCTGAAGAGGCTGATCTCTTGGAGTCTTCTGCCTGGTTCTAGAAGTGGTGACCAGGGAGCCGCTGAGGTGCTCCGTACGTCTTCCTCCTTCGCAGCCTCGCCACTCCCGATCTTGTCAGGCTGTGCTCGGCAGCCCTTGACGGGGATCGGGGTGGCGTTGTGTCGATGCGTTGCCTATCCTCTTCTCTTCCCACCGCACTACCTAGGATAAGAGGGACAGGGAGAGGAGTTTACGGAGCATTTATCTTTTTTCAATCTTAAACTCGTAGGCATTTGCCAAAATTTAGTTCAAATAATGTAATCTCTCGAGTCCATATCTGTGTTCTGTAAGGTTTGTACTTGTATGACCAGCATATTAATGAAAAAGATGAACCTTGCCAGGAACTCGCGCATGTATATGTCCACGCAGAGGTGAAATGCCTCTTTGTTTTAAATAAATGAGTTTTCCCCGGCAGGCTATCCTGCCGGTACCCTTCCTTCGTTGCCGGGGAACTGAGCCTACTGGCAAGAAATAGAGGGACCAGCCCCCCGCCAACTTCTTTTCATCAAAGGCCACTACGACCATCTAGGCCGAAGCAACGTTCGAGCCAGGGATGGGAGCACCTAAGTTTCAAAGAGTGGCGGGGTTTTCTTATGCATAAGTTTTAGCTTACAGAACACTTATGGACAAGAGGTAGAACTTATCTGTTTGGTTCGCCGGGGATCGCAGCGTTGGTTCATCTCCCCATCTTCTTGCAGAAACCGAGTTCTCGGCAGGAACCTGCAGCTTTATGCAGATGAGAATGATGCAGGATGCGATCCTATCTATCTGCATATGCAAATGGATGCGATCCTATCTATATGCATATGCATATGCAAATGCTCATGAAATGCTTATGCAAATGCTCTTGGAATGCTTATGCATGCATGCAACTTGGTCGGGGCCCCCCCAGCACTTCGTTTATTTCTCTGGTGCTCAGGGTCATCGCCTGGCTTTGTACAAGGGGTTACATGCAACTGAGGCAAGGCCTGTACAAAAGGGTGGCTGCCGGGCAAGGCCCGACAGCCGCGCCTTACGGGTAGAACTTGCGGAGATGCTCAATATTCCATGAGTTTTACAATTGAATGCCATCTCCGGTCTCCAGATGGACTGCGCCAGGTCTGGTGACTCGTACTACCCGGTAAGGGCCTTCCCACTTCGGCGTCAACTTGTTTGTACCCTTGGCGGACTGAACGCGCCTAAGGACAAGGTCGCCTTCCTCAAGACACCGGGCATGAACCCTGCAACTATGATAGCGACGCAGGGCTTGCTGATAGCGTGCAGCACATGTAGCAGCCCGGAGATGGTTCTCCTCGAGTAGCACAGCGTCGTCACGCCGGTGCTGATCTTGCGCTACTTCGTCGTAGGCAAGCACTCGAGGCGACCCGTAAATGAGTTTCGTGGGGATAACTGCTTCCGCCCCATAGACCAAGGAAAAAGGAGTCTGCCCGGTAGCTCGATTTGGTGTCGTTCTGAGGGACCATAGAACTACCGGTAGCTCATCGATCCACCGCCTGCCGTGCTTCTGCAGCGTATCAAAGGTTCTTGTTTTGAGTCCCCGCAGCACTTCAGCGTTCGCCCTCTCAGCTTGCCCGTTGCTTCTGGGATGTGCGACAGAAGCAAACGAGATCTTGCTTCCGAGGGCATGAACATATTGCATGAAGGCGCGGCTCATGAATTGGGTGCCGTTGTCGGTAATGATCCTTGTCGGGATTCCAAAACGACACACCAAATCTTTCAAGAACTTGATAGCTGATTGAGCAGTCACCTTTCTCACTGCAGCAACTTCCGGCCACTTTGTAAACTTGTCGATAGCAACGAACAAGAATTCAAAGCCCCCGATCGCTCGAGGGAAAGGGCCGAGGATATCGAGCCCCCAGACCGAAAATGGCCATGATAAAGGGATTGTCTGAAGAGCTTGGGCAGGCAGGTGGATTTTCTTGGAATGGAACTGACAGGCTTCACATTTGGTGACTAGCTCAACCGCATCTTGGAGGGCTGTGGGCCAATAGAATCCTTGCCGGAATGCTTTCCCAACCAGAGCCCTTGATCCAATGTGGGAGCCGCACATGCCTTTGTGTATCTCAGCCAGCAGTTCCTTCCCTTCTTCCCGGCAGATGCACTTCAATTTCACACCGTTGGGCCTCCTTCTGTACAGAGTGTCATCGACAAACTGGTACATACTGACCCTCCGGACTACTCTTTCAGCCTCATCTTGGTCATTGGGGAGTTCTCCGGTTTGGAGAAAGTGGACTATGTGCCTTGTCCAAGTTGGAGCATGGGGCTCGGCAACAAGGACTAGCGGCACCTCCTCAACTGTGGGGGCACATTCCTCGTTCGCAGGGACCATGGGTCCGGCTGGAGGGTACGGTCCGGCAGGTTGTGAGGAGCTGTTTCCGGCAGGGTCCCTGCCAGGAGCGGATGGCTCTACCGGGAGAGGCTTACCGGAGTCCAGCTTTCTCCTTTTCCGGGCCATTGTTGCTGGGGATACGGAGGGCTGAGTAAGATGGAGAACAAAAGTTCCTGGTTCCACAGGAAGCTTTTGGGCAGCACACTTTGACAGGTGATCAGCTATGCTGTTTTCCGCACGAGGTATGTGCTCTGTTTGCAACCCGTCAAAGCGCTCCTCCAATCTTCTCACTTCCTCAACGTATGCCTCCATCAATGGACTTTGGTAATCCTTGTTGACTTGTCTCACCACAAGCTGTGAGTCTCCTCGAATGATCAGCTTCTTGATTCCCAATTCTGCGGTAATCCTGAGCCTGGCAAGGAGCCCTTCATACTCTGTTGTATTGTTGATTGCCTCTTCCCGGGCAAAATGCATCTGGACGACGTACTTCAAGTGTTCCCCGGAGGGAGCGACGAGAAGCACGCCAGCCCCTGCACCTTGTAGGAAAAAAGCACCATCAAAATACATGATCCATTCTTGGGGCGCCTCCTTGCAGGGGATAACTGTTTCTGGCACTTCCTCGTCAGGGGTTGGCGTCCATTCTGCAATAAACTCTGCCAATGCCCTGCTCTGGATTATTGATGCGCTCTCAAACTTTAAACCAAAACTGGATAACTCCAAAGCCCACTCCACTATTCTGCCAGTAGCCTCAGGGTTCTGGAGTATCCTTTGCAATGGGAAGCGAGTGACAACCGTGATCTCATGGGCTTGGAAGTAGTGGCGAAGTTTCCTTGAGGCCATGATGAGGCTAAAGATCAACTTTTGCACGCCAGAGTACCTCGATCTAGCCCCCTGTAGCAGGGAACTGACGAAGTACACTGGGCGCTGCATCACTTTCTTCCTTGTCATGTCCTTGGGGTTGTCTTCGCTGCCGTGCTTATCTCTGTCCTGATCCCTATCTGACTCTGCCGGTCTTTGCTCACTCTTTGTTTCATCCACTTCCCGCTGCGCCACCAAGGCTGCACTAACCACTTGATTGGTTGCCGCCAAGTATAACAGCAACGGCTCTTGCTGTTTGGGAGCAACCAAGGTGGGCACAGAAGATAGGTAGGCCTTCAACTCTTGCAAAGCCGCATCTGCTTCTGGAGTCCGCTTCATGGGCCCTGCCTTCTTCAAGATTTTGAAGAACGGCAAGGCGCACTCGGCAGACTTGGAAATGAATCTGCTTATCGCGGCAACGCACCCTGTCAGACGCCTTACATCTTTGACCGTCTTTGGTGTTGGGATCTGTTCGATGGCTTGGATCTTATCGGGGTTGGCTTCGATCCCCCGATGGGATACAAAGTACCCAAGCAGCTTGCCGGAGGGAACACCAAATACACACTTCTCCGGGTTGAGCTTCAAGTTGATCTTGCACAAATTGGCAAATGTCTCCTCCAAATCCTGGATAAGGGTTGATCTGTCCTTGATTTTGACCACAATATCATCCATATAAGCCTCAATGTTTCTGTGCAGCTGTGGCCCAAAACCAATCTGGAGTGCCCTTGCAAAAGTAGACCCGGCACTCTTTAATCTGAAAGGCATGCGGATAAAACAGTACGTACCACACGGGGTGATGAACGAGGTCTTCTCTTCGTCTTCCTTGGACATGAAGATTTGATGATACCCAGAGTATGCATCCAAAAAGGAGAGCAAATCGCAGCCTGAAGTGGAGTCCACGATCTGGTCGATGCGCAGCAAGGGAAATGGGTCTGTCGGGCAAGCCTTGTTGAGATATGTGAAGTCTATGCAAAGTCTCCATTTCCCATTGGCCTTCCGGACAACCACTGGATTTGCTAACCACGTTGGATGCAGCACTCCTCTGACCAAACCAGCTGCCTCAAGTTTCTTGATCTCCTCTGTAATGAACTGCTGCCTCTCCAAGGCCTACTTCCGGACTTTCTGCTTGACAGGTCGGGCATGTGGGCAGACAACAAGGTGGTGCTCGATTACCTCCCTGGGAACACCGGGGATATCAGATGGTTGACAGGCAAACACATCGATATTCGCCCGTAGGAAGGTAACGAGCGCGCTTTTCTATTTGTCATCGAGGGTGGCGCTGACGATGAAAGTACCATCAACGCTAGCCAGCCCTGCCGGGACCTTCTTCACTTGTGGAGCAGCAACCTTGGATCCCTCGCTGTTGGAACTCTCCGGCAAGTCATCAACAGGTGCAGCACACTCCAAAGAGGCGCGCTTCCCGAATTCCTTGCTGGAGCCCTTACTATCCTTCTTCTTCCCTCTGTTCTCCTTGGCGGGAACTGCCGCTGCTGCTGCCTCTGCCGCGACTGCGTCCCGGTACATCTTGTCCACACAAATGATTGCGTCTTTCTCATCTGATGGGACGGAAATGACTCCAACTGGCCCTGGCATCTTCAAGACGTTGTAGGCATAGTGGGATGCCGTCATGAACTTAGCCAGGGCTGGGCGTCCAAGGATTCCATTGTACGGCAAGGGGAGGTCAACCACATCAAACACAATCTTTTCAGTCCGGTAGTTCAGCTCTCCCCCAAACGTCACAGGCAACATGATCTTTCCCTTAGGATGACTCCTGCCGGGATTAACTCCTTGAAACGTGCCGGTGACTTTTAACTCATCCTCTGATATCTGAAGCTTCCTGATAACCTTTGGGGAAATCAGATTCAACCCGGCCCCGCCGTCCCCCAACATCTTCGTGACCTTGAGGTTGCAGATTGTTGGGGAGACCAACAACGGCAAACATCCTACCGCGGTGGTGCGGTCAAGATGATCCTCTTCGTCAAAAATGATGGGCGTGCGTGACCATCTGAGTGGTTCCCGGGCCCCTGGTTCCACGGCATTAACCTCACGCGCCCACCGCTTGAGTTGGCGGTGAGAGGCGTGTAGGGACGCACCCCCGTCAATGCACAGGGCGTCAGTGGCCTTCTGGAACTCCTGCTCACTGGTTTCCTCCTCATCCCCTTCATCACTCTCATCACCGCAGGCTTCCTTCTCTCGATCCCTGGTGGGTTTTCCTTTGTTCTGAAGAGTTCTGCCAGGGCAATTTACTTCACCACCACGACCCTTACCGCCAGCAACATTCTGTCCCTTTTCCTTGTCATGCTTCTCATATTCTGCTTTCTGTCTCTTGACAAGCTGCTCAACCTAATAACACTCTTGAAGGTCGTGGCCCTTGGTCCGATGGATCTTGCAGTACGGTCCATCACCTTTCCCAGCCTTTTCGGCGGCCGCGGCCTCCCGGCAGTTAGAGCACACGGCAGCTTCCTTGCCGGGGGTTTCGGCCTTAACCTTCTTGACGGTACTAGGGATACCTAACCCTTCAACAGACATTACCGTCTTATCCTTGCGCTTCTCATTGTGCTTCTTGCTCTTCTTCTGACTGGTGGACTTGTCATCATCCTCTGAATCAACATTAATGCAATCCTCCTCTCCGGGCAGTTTTCTTCCCTCCTCCATCCGAGCACACTTATCCACCAAGGTGTAAAGTTCCTTCACAGTCTTGGGCAACCGTGCATTCATCTTGGAACGAATCTTCCGATTGCGCACATTGGACTGGAAGGCGGCTATCACAGCTGCTGGATGGATATTTGGGATGTTCCTGTGGACTCTGCTAAATCTCTGCAAATACTTCCGGAGAGTCTCTCCTTCTTTCTGCTGAAGAAGCTGCAGATCGCTGGGCCGACCTGGTTCTTGATGGCCGCCAGTGAAGGCGCCAATGAACTCATGGCACAAATTAGCCCATGACGAAATGGAGTTCTCTGGCAGGTGCATCAGCCAAGACCTCACATTGGACTTGAGAGCCAAAGGGAAGTAGTTGGCGAATACCTTCTCATCTCTTCCCCCGGCAGCTTGAACAGCGATGGTGTAGATGCTTAGAAACTCTGCCGGGTTCAGCCTCCCATCGTACTTCTCGGGTATCTCTGGCTTGAATGTGTGGATGGACGGCCAACGGACTTGCCGCAGCTCATGAGTAAAGGCAGGGCACCCAACCTCGAAAGGTAGGTACCCGCCAGTATCGAGTGCAGGCTCATCGACGTCGGGACCATCACACCCATTGGCCCGGCGGTGGGTGTCACGGCGTTGCCCAACGACAACGCGCGCGTCTCCCCTCCACCTGTCCTCCGGGGCACGCTGCCGGCCTGGACGCGCTCGAGGGTCAGAAGAGGCCGTCGAGACGCCATCAGGTTCTTGATTCCGCTGCGCCCGCGCTGGCTGCCGTGGCGGGGATTGTACCATGGGGGTGGCCCCTTCCGTACGACCAGCAACACGGGCCATTGTCGTCGCTTGGGGAGGCCGTGGCGGGCCAGCTCGCTGCGAGCCCCCAGCCTCGGCGAAGCCGAGCAGGCTCTGGATGGTGGCACGCCATTCATCCATCTGCTCGGCCGCTGGCAGAAACCCCAGCAGCAGTTGAGCCCGCGCCATGGCCTCCGTAGCGGTACTTGGTATGGGCGATGATGACGCAGATCGCGCCATCGCTCGGCTCCTGACGGGGCCAGCAGCGACCGTATCACGTCCCCACTGTTGCGGGGCGGCCACCTGGATGGCATGGTGGCGCGGTGATGGCGCTTGAGGGTCAGCAGCTCCACTAGGCACAGCAGCCTGGTCGACTCATCCCGGGGGACGTGTACGCGCTGCGGCCGCCCCTGTGATGGGGGCGGCCGGAGGGCAGCGATTCGCCCCGGACCGAGCGCCATCGCTGCGGCTGTGCCCGTCAGCGAGGGGAAGGAGTGTGGATAGAGCAGCCCCTTCACCCGTACCTCGCGGAGCGTGGCCATCGGGATGTTGCTGATGTTGCTCTCCTCCGGCGTCTCCTGCTCCTGCTTTGACCGCAGGGGAAGTGGTGACGGTGCCGCCTGCCCCGACCACAGCCCCAGTGGCGTCCACACTCTTGTGCGCCTCCGCGTCCCCCGCAGCATTGGTGACTGCGGGCGGCGGCGCCTTCAAGGTGGATGGGTGAGCAGCAGCACCGGGCTTCTTCTTGGGCGCCATTGCCGACGGCGCCGTCAAAGACGAAGATGGTGATGAAGATGACGCGCTGCACACGCTTTCAGGTTCGCGCAAGCGATCCCCCTACCTGGCGCGCCAAAGATGTCGCGGGAAACCACGGCCACCTATGGGGCCAAGGGGCCCCTTGCTGGTTCGGCAGGGGGGATGTCGCATTGCACAAAGAGCAGAAGAACGTGGGGCAGCACGACAGAGATCACACGGGCAATTTTACCCAGGTTCGGGCCGCCGTGAGGCGTAAAACCCTACTCCTACTTTGGTGGATTGATGGTGGAAAAGTGGTGGTGGAGCGTAGTACACTTGCCCGGCAGGCTCGCCCTGAGGAGGCAGTGACTACGCGCGTACGAGCGTGGGGGTGTTCAACTTTCCAACCCCTGCTACGGATGCCATGGGCCTCCTTTTATAGGTTAAGGGGTCACCACAGTGGCAAAACAGTCATTATACACTGATAAGATAGCAAACAGTGCTATCATACATAATTCTGCAGGCTGACAGAGTGCATTAAATGCACCACTAAACGTCACATCGTTGCTCGCCCGGCAAGCCTTGCCGGGCTCGTCTTGCCAGCTCCATGCCTGCTTGCTTGGCACGTCGCAGGACGGGTGTCATCTGTAGGTATTTCCTGAAGAAAGAGGCCGCCATGTGGCAAATGGCTGCCACTTAGTCACTTTGCGGCTTGACACTGCATTGATCAACGATGTGGGTCGTGGTGAGATGGCTTGGTGAGGTGTCTTTGCCCTCGTGAGTCCCGGTAGGCCATGCCGGGATGTCTTGAATGCTTTCTTCCAGGGGAGCCCTTGTCCTTGCCAGGTCCGTCTGCCCGGCAAGGGAGGCTTTTCTCCTGGTGGTGTCTCGCTTCTTTGTCTTGGTCTTGGCCTTCTTAATCAGCATGCTGGTTCTTCGAAGATCTTGGTCTCTTGTATCTTGACACGACCTTGGTGTTGTAATCTTGTTCTCGTGCCTATGCACAGTCCGGGCAACAGACCCAGGGTTTGTTGCACCGACACATTGCGGGCTCAACACTTGGGCCTCGCACGGATCCTAAAGCCCAAAATTTGTTTGGCCTGGATCCGAGTCCGAGTAGGATCACATCTGACTCATGGAGTCAGATCCGGCCTCATAGGTTCCTTCCCTTAAGCACGCGACCCCTTAGGTTCAAGTCGGCTTGATCGCAGGTCGGATCACCTCTGACCTGCTCGGCTGGTAGCAGCCTCTAGCAAGGCATGGCGACCACCAAGTAGACAATGAAGCCGGTTGGCGAACCTGTACAACATGTCACAATTTTGTTCCCTTTGCCACACGATATATGTTGTCAGGCTCAAGGCGAGTATGTCATCCTTGTGGTAACCCGACCTTTTTCTCGTTCCAGTGATGCCGACCACTAACTGGATTATCTCATAATCCTTGTCGCATGGCCATGCTTATCTTTGTCGGATCACACGAGGGGCCCAGAGTATATCTCTCCTGATCGGAGGGGAAAATCCCATCTTGCTCGACCATGTCTCGGAGCATGGGTCTGGACAAAACCGAAACCTACCTTTGTAACTACCCAATCACGAAGTAGTGTTTGGTTGGTTCAAAATAGGTCTGTCACCATCCCGAGTACATGCGCCAGCTCAGGTCTTAGAACATATAATGTATGTTATACTAGAGACTGCACACATGACCTATCGATGCGTCTCATAGTCAGGTCTGTCCGACTCAGACCTTATCTCGACTCGGATCCGACTATGTCGAATCCGACCAGATCCTTCTGAGTCCATATTATCCGGCTAGCATCCAATGCTCCATGGCTAGTGAGACCGAGCCATCCACCGTGTCATATGCTAGTCTATTCGGTTGCGCGTCCACACAACCCTTTCGACTAGGGACCTTTTAGGACAGTCATCATACAATGCATAGTCCCACAAATAGGTCACGTACTTGTTGATACACATCATTGATAATGTCCAAGGACTATCTTTATTCATAAACACATAGGAAATATCATCATACATGATTGCCTACAGGGCATATCTCCAACACTGAGTACCTCGTGTATGATGAACGAACCCTCGTGTCGGAGGCCAGCTTGTTCTTCTTCGGCTCCTGCTTCAGTCTCAGAACTAGGTCACCTATGTTGAACTCGCGAACCCGTACCCGTCGGCCTTGATAACAACGTAATCGTTGTTTCGCCAATTTTCTATTAATCCCAGATGTACCCCAGAGGTTGTGTGACAACCCGGTCCCTATAGGTTCCCCGAATCTCTGTGCTTTTTATGGAAGTCCCTGGATCAATAGCTGACATACACAATTCACAATGAAATACCAAATTACATCACATGTCATAGTATTACATTGCAGATTCAGTCTCTTTTACATTGCATACCTTCTTAGCTCAAGGCTAACTTATAATATTAACCAGCTGAAATACAATATTGTCTCGTGGCGTCCATCCACTCACACGCACACGTTGAGTATAGTACCTTAACCCTACTTCGTATCACTCCCTCGATACGGTAAATCCTGCAACATGACATGTTGCAGCCACAAGGGTCAATATATCGAATGTATTGGCAAATTTCATGAGGAAAGTAGCGGAATTAATCATGCTTTTGGGGTAAGTGGAGTCTGGTTTTCTTTGCTGAAAGTGATGATAGTTTTGTCATATCTTTGTATATAGGTGGTCTACTCTAGTACATAGGACACACTAGTAAACCCCAGCTATCCGTAAGCAATACTTGGGCCCTCGTCTACAACCCTATACCAACTCCACCGACTAACCGATAATGGCCTGCCATAACTGTGTTGGGAAACGTAGTAGAAAACAAAAAAATCGACCTACGATCAAGATCCGAGGAACACTATTAAGACGCATACAAGGTTAGATCGGATCGTTACCAAATTCGAGTTGCAGCAGAAGAATAGTTGGTGTACATCGTTCTTGAAGTCCCTCGAGCCGTCCACGGGCGATCCCTCGAACAAAAGATAAAAAACATGATCTCTCTATGGATTGCATGCATACGGGCTTCACGACCCGGCAGTGCTTCGTCATCCAGAGCTTTGCATCACCGAAAAAACTAGAGGAGGGACAAAAGAACCTCATGGGGATACTCTATTATGAGAAAGTAGAGAAAACTAGATCAAGTTTAGATTAAGAGAGAGGGGGCGCCCAAAAACAAGGGACTTGTGTGTCTCAAGGGGGCGCCCCCCTCACATATATACTGGTGTAGGGGAGGGGTGTCCCACTTGGAGGAGGATACCCTCCTTCGTGCGCCGGCCAAGGGAGGATGAGTCCTCCCACTCCAATTTAACCCCTAGCTTGTCCAACAAACTAAGGGGGTGCCACAACCTTAGTAGGCCTTCTAGGTAACTCCTTCCTGTTAGGCCTTTAGACATTTTTATTAGCCCAATGCGCCTAAATAAATCCTGGTGACGGTGTCTTGGACTAAGGGGTACTAACCTATATGACCCACAGTCCATGGGCCGGGCTTATGGCCCTCCGATCACTAAAAAGAAGGACTACCGAAGCTTTGAACCTCGGCGTAACCAAGATGGAAACCTCCAAAGACTTGGCCTGTACTTCAAGGATAGCTCAATAGCCGGCGCGTTGGCAATCGACCATATGTGCATCCTAGGTACCCTCGGTGCATATATAAGCCGAGGGGTTTAGTCTTTAGAGGCACGATTACCAGCCTTAGGGTTTAGAACACAATCATACGATCTCGAGGTAGATCATCTTGTATTCTATACTCCATCACATCAATGTAATCAAAGCAAGACATAGGGTTTTACCTATTCGAGAGGGCCCGAACCTGGGTAAACATCATCTCCCTTCATCCCCTGTTACCATTGTTCCTAGACCTAAAGCTCGGGACCCCCTACCTGAGATCCGCCGGTTTTAGCACCGACATTGGTGGCCCATGCAGGTCCCACTGTGTGGTAAAAAAGGATCAATGGCTCGTCTCAGATCAACAACAATATCGGTTGCGGCGACATCTTCGTCCCTGCCCAACTTTTCGCGTTCGACAACATCGTCCTTCACGCTGATCTGGCCGGACACCTCGGCCGCGTCGAAAGCTTCACCCCAGATCAGATCATCAGATTTGGGAGTTTGGAATACACAGCCGACTCCCATGGCAATCTCGCCCTCTCTGGCTGGGCGCTAGATCGGCTGATGAACTCCACGGACGCCGTGGCCTTAACCTCGGACTCGACCTCAGATCCAAACTTTGGATCAGGTCCCACCTCAAAACCGACCTCGAGTTCGGATCTGATCTCTTCAGCATCAGATCAGGCCCTCGCCCTGACTGATCCACGCTCCGAAGACGTGTCACACGCTTCGTCGAGCATACTACAGGTTAGCCACGCCTACTGTCAATAGATGGGCTCGGCAGACCTCTCGATTTTAAACGAGATGCTAGATCGAATCCAGAATCTCGGGATTTCGGATGGTCAGCTTTTGGTCCATGACCAGATTGGGTGTAAAGCAGATGACAGGGAAATGTATATCCTGCCCACCACCCACCTAGTCACTACAGTCGAGGATTTAACCGATGTACTGGACTACGCCTCCGAAGAGGTAACCGATATGGATGAAGATGTAGACAATCTGCCTGGCGCTGCACCATCCAACACAGGTAACTAGATGACAACCTCCACCTACGGCGTATACATGGTGGTCACCTCCAAGAACGACGAGTAGGAGGACAAAAAGGATCCCCCCAAATGCCGACGGAGCGGTAAACACTCTAAACGCGCCAATAAGGGGAACACCGGCAACAACAACACTAATAATGGCACCTCCGAAAACAACACCACCCTGGATGGTGCCGAGGACCAGGGCAATGGCGATAACGCCGCGCTCGATCAAATCAACAGCACCGCAGGGACAGAGGAACTCGATGATCCCGATGATAGCAACTACATGCCCGAATCGGAGGAGGACATAAGCCTCGTACCCTACAAGTTCGACAT
The DNA here is from genome assembly GCA_011799875.1 of Thinopyrum elongatum. Taxonomy (NCBI): domain Eukaryota; kingdom Viridiplantae; phylum Streptophyta; class Magnoliopsida; order Poales; family Poaceae; genus Thinopyrum; species Thinopyrum elongatum. Next base: position 419,627,285 of record CM022303.1, on the reverse strand, counting down.
CCCCAAAGACTTCCTCGATCTGGAAAACTTCCGACGACGGCTTATCGCTTCCACCCAAAGTATTAAAAAGGGCGTAAGAAGCTTAAAGCCAATCAAGACATGCTCAATGATAAGTGGGTGGAGGTCCTCACAGCCGAGCAAGGCCTCGAGCAAAGGCTCGCAGACCAAATCAAATCCTACCCACGACATCGTCTGCTTCCGGCATTTGATGGCGAAGTTGAAGACAATTTGCTCTATAAGCACGATCGAATCGATCAGTCTGACCGCCCTCCTTAGGGGCGGTATAGGCCAAAGGAAGGGCGTCTAGACCCCCGCAATACCTCGCCATGAAGGCAAATATCCGATCTCGTCTGCTTTGCTATATGATTTACGTGGAAAATTGATCGCACAGCCTGCTCCATCGCGATCCATATACGGATCCAGAGACCGCGTACCTTCTGGACAGGTCGGATATCAGGCATGGCTTGATAAGCATGACATGGCTCTGGAGGACACTCGTGTTCGGACAACAACAGACGTCCGACAAACTGTAGCTTGGGTTAGAAGAGCTGCACACCCGATGTGTTTTATAGAAGAGGTCACACAACATCAATTCCCAGAGGGGTTTAAACCCATCAACATCGAATAATACAACGGAAATACTGACCCAGTTGTGTGGATTGAAGATTTTCTTCTCAGATTCATACGGCTCGAGGAGATGATCTCCATGCCATTAAATATCTACCCTTAAAGCTTTGCCCGAGAACTTTATCGGAAGATGGGAAGAGCTTGAGGATGCCTTCCAAGCTAACTTCTAGGGCACCTATGTTCGGCCACCGGATGCCAATGACCTCAGCCACATCGTCCAACAGCCTGGCAAGTCTGCTAGGAAATTTTGGAATCGGTTTTTGACCAAGAAGAATCAAATCATCGACTGTCCTGATGCAGAAGTGATCGCAGCTTTCCGGCATAGCATTCGTGATGAATGGATGGCACGGCAACTCGGACAGGATAAGCTGAAGACCATGGCGGCCCTCACCTCTCTCATGACCCGGTTCTGCATAGGAGAGGATAGCTGGTCGGCCCGTAGTGGTAGCCATGACGACGACCCCAGCACCTCAGAAGCAGGCGACGAGAACGGGAAATCTCGACGCAATAAAAACAATAAGCGTCGCCATAAAGGCAATTGGAGTGACACCGACGAGGCGGCTGTGAATGCTGGATTCAGCAACCAACAAAATGGCTAGAATAAGAAGCCCTTTAAAGGGAACAGAGACGGGCCATCTACGTTGGACAAGATACTTGACAAGCCTTGCCAAATTCACGGCACTTAGAACAAACCTGCTAATCACTAGAACCGGAACTATTGGGTCATAAAGCAAGCCAACAAGATTGTAGTTAGCGAGGACGAGGATGAGGCCCCGAGGCCAAGAAATGGAGGCCAAAAACAATTTCCTCCCAAAGTAAGGGATGTGAACATGATTTATGTCACCCACATCCCCAAAAAGGAGAGAAAGCGAGCACTACGCGATGTTTACGCATTAGAGCCCATAGCGCTGAAGTACAATCCATGGTCGGCTTGCCCGATCACATTTGATCAAATTAACCATCCGACTAGTATCCAACATGGAGGAACTGATGAATTGGTGCTCGGTCCCATAGTGGACGGTTTCCACCTCACACGGGTCCTTATGGACGGAGGAAGCAGCCTCAACCTGATCTACACTAACACAGTCAGGAAGATGGGCATAGATCCGTCAAGGATTAAACCCATCAACACCACTTTCAAGGGTAACATACTAGGTGTTGAGGTACAATGCTTCAGAACTTTAACCTTGGAAGTGGTCTTCGGCTCTCCCAAGAACTTCCGAAGCGAGGATTTAATCTTCGATATCGTTCCTTTTCGCAGTGGTATTACACACTGCTCGGGCGAACCGCTTTCGCTCGATTCAACGCCGTCCCACATTACTCTTATCTAAAGTTAAAAATGCCAGGTCCCAAGGGTGTTATCACTACTGTAGGATGGTCCAAACGCGACACATGTATAGGAGACCATTAGACCAAACTGTGTGCAATGCATGAATCGCAAGCGGTATGGTAATAAAACTGTCACCACTAAAATGAATTGTGTGCGATGGCGGAGACATCAAATATGATTCAGAAAAGAGTTGTCTGTGCGATAAGTGGCATACAGTTGATCCATACAAACTATTCATGATGATACAAAATAACGCAAACGGTTACCCAAATCCTGATGTGTGCGATAGACGGCATACAATTCACTCGGATGAACTGTTTGCGATGAGCAAAAATAACACAAACCATTACCTAGATCCAGATGTGTGCGATAGACGACATACTGGTCACTCAGATGAACTATTTAAGATGATCCAGAAGAACACAAACAATTGGGCGTAACAAGATGTGTGTGATACCCGACAAATAGGTCGGTAATCAGAATTGTGTGTGATAATTCTAGACAACGCATATGATTTATTTTTTTGTGAATTGTGTGCTTGACAGGGCACACAATTGAAGAAACCAACTGTGGGCGATAATGCAAAAGATCGTTGTCGAATACGTATTGCTAACCGTCTGCAATGTGATTGACAGGGGAAACAGAGATAACGAATTAATATGAGCAAACGGCAACAGAGATGTACAGTTTGCTTAATTTAGTCCTTCTTGTTGTTGTTGTTGGATGGCCCTGCGACATCGTCTTGGCGAGGACACTTCTTGTCGCTGGCCGTTGGCTTTTCATCGCTGTCGTCATCGTCATCGTTGTTGATGTCCTCATCGTCGTCCTCCTTGTTTGAACATTCCTCCTCCTTATCATCATCATCGTCATCTTCTTCATCCTCCAACAGCTCCTCGCCCGTCTGGTCATCATCCGATGACTCAGGTGGTGACGTCCCTTCCATGATCTGGATAAAATCAAGGTCAGGGCTCGACGCCGAACTCATGGAAGATGAGCGGGATGATCCCGAGGTTGACCTTTGATCGGGCGCCAGACTGCTGGCGGAACTATCATCCTCATTGTCGCTCGACATGGCTGTGCTACATATACAAACCGCGAGAAAGCGAGATTGCAGAGTGTCTGTAATTGTGTAGCGCGGCTGGCCGGGATGATAAAGATGGTGGCGACTGAAGCGGGGGATGAAGAAAAGTTGGATGGTAATTGAAGCAGGGGATTGATGGATTATATTGGCGCCTCGGCAGGCGGTTAGAATCATGATATAATCTACCACAATTATTAGTATCCAGTCGCTCCAAATTTCTGTGGTTGCGCAGTTCTCAATGTGATAATTATACATACGGGTTGGAACGATTATGAAACAAGCATTTTTCATAGGACAGTTGACAAGCAATAGATGAGCTCTGCTTACTGATGTAGCTAGTAATAATCAAACAAAACCCCTAATCATCATTGCAAACAATGCATAGAAGATGACTAATGCAACAACTACAAGTACACATGCTAGTTCCTTCTTGTCTCTTGCTTTCATCTGTTGCTTGTGGTTGATTCTTTCTTGCTTCATCGTAGTGATTGTACACTCCAGACCAGTCAGTTTCTTCTTCAGCTTTAAGTTATCTTCTGTGAGCTTGGTGATAACACTCCGAGCCCTGCCATGCCACTCATCATCCAACCAGTTAACAAAGGCACAAGCCTCATATCCCTACCAATGTTAAATATTCAAGATGAGTGGGGGCATTAACTCAACTTAAAGGATGAGCTTAGCACTAACCTCTAAGGGGCAACTGAGAAACCGCATGTCAATGTCAAATCCCTTCATGCATACACGTTGAGCAGGAGTGTGTCCATGCACTACAAAAAAAAGACACATCCGTGACATTTGGGCCCAAATGAATTTTTTTCTGTCATGGTTATGAAACTTCTATGACGATAATTGTGACAAAACCACGTATCATCATAGATGTGGTGGGCTCCTACTTCTATGCCAAAAAATCATGACAGAAAATGGGCTTTTTGTCCTGGGCGGGGCTAGGGACGCACCTGCATGACATTCTTTGGGCCGTCCATGACGGAAAAAATCGTGGTAGAAGCGAGGGCGAGGAAAATTTCGGGGAGTTCCCGGTTACGGTGGGTGGTCGGGGCCGAGCGATGCACGGAGGTTTGCGCGTTTCTCTCGTACACGTACACGCGTGTGTGCGAGGCATTGGGCTCTAACTGAACCCGAGTGAGGCGTTCGCTTACTGAACCCGAGCGATTGCACTAGCTACGTTACTGAACCCGAGCGATCGATCCCTTGGCTGTTAACTGAACCCGAGCGATTCCTTCGCTACTGCTGCTAACTGAAGCCGATCAAACCCACCTCTTGATGAACAGTGACCATTGTTGGGGGATGGATGAGTAGTTCCCGGTGGGGGGTTGGATGAACATGACCCCGTTGTAGTATGCCGTTGCCGCTAGATGAACAAGACCCCGAGGAGGCCACCACACCCGAGCCGGTTGGGGGTGGATGAACAGGACCCCGTGGAGGGCTGGTTGAACAGTAGCCGGTGGAGGCTGGATGAACAGTACCTCGTGGATGAACAGTAGATGGTGGAGGCAGGAGGAAGACGCAGTGGATGAACAGTAGCAGTGGAGGCTAGAGGAAGTCGACGGTGGATGAACAGTAGCCCGTGAAGTCCAGAGAGGGGCAGTAGACGGTGGATGAACAATAGCCCGTGGATGAACAATAGCCCGTGGAGTCCCGTTTTGCGGTACGCCACACCCCTCCCGATGAACAGGACCCCGTTTCGACCATAGGCGCTCCAACGCAAGTCGGTTTCCTCCGTTTTGCGGTACGCCACACCCCTCCCGATCAACAGGACCCCGTTTTGACCGTAGGCACTCGAACAAAAGTCCGTTTCCTCCGTTTTGCGGTATGCTAGACCCTTCCCGATGAACAGGACCCCGTTTTGACCATACGCGGTCGAACAGAAGGCTGTTTTCCTCCGTTTTGCAGTACACTAGATCCCATTCCGGCTGTTCCGTCCAAGCCAGTTGGCTCCCGATGAACAGGATGCGTTCCGACCCAGTGGCTTTGCTCCCGATGAACATGACGCGTTCCGACCCAGTCACTTGGCTCCTGGTGAACACGACGTTGTTTCCTCCGTTCCGACCTAGCCGGTTAGCTGCCGATGAACATGACGACATCGCTGTCGTCCGTTGCCTCTCCATGTACACGAGCCCTGGCCGTCCGTATGCGCGAGTACGCGTTTCGAGACCCTGCCCGTATGTATGTACGTGGCCGTATTTTTTGGCATGTGGCTGTATGTACATGTACACGATTTAGACGGGACAACCTGAACTGCTACGTCGGGGGCTCTACTATGACATGTGTCGCTGCTTGCTCGATCACGGTTCATCATTGCAGAGAGACCGATCGACCAGTATGTACGTACATGTTCGCGACCAGATAGACAACGCTATGTACGCTTCGATCGGGTGGGTCCCAGCTGTCAGTGAGGATAAGGACGCACTTCCTTGCGTGCGAAGATATAGCTGCTGGGTCCCAGCTGTCAGGGGGAGGAATCATTTTTTTCCGCGTAATAAGGAGGCACTTCCTTGCGTGTGAAGATGTAGCTGGTGGGTCCCAACTGTCAGGGGGAGGAAACATTTTTTTCAGCTTAATAAGGAGGAACTTTCCTTGTGTGCGACCATGGACCTCGTGGGTCCCAGCTGCCAGGCTCTCCACGTACAGTCCTCTACTCCTTTTCCGATGACTCTCGTTTGTTGACCACGCCGCACCGAGCACAGCAAGGCGGTGGACGACGGCGAGGCCCCGGACGGGAACGCCCCGGAGATGGGAAGACACGGCAGTGGAGTCGCAGATGGAGAGTACGAGGGTTATAACTGGTTCTGATGCAGCGTGGGGCTGCAGTCGGTGGAGAATAACAGGAGGGGTGGAGGGATAGCCTGGCCGGCGGTGGGGTAGCGCTTCGCAGCGATGCATGCTAAGCAGAGCCGCTAGCCGCCAGAGGCTGGAGCAGGCGGCCCCGACGACGCTGGAGGAAGAAGACGAGAGATTGAAGGTGCATGTCGGCTGTTGGATATAAATCCAATGGTTGTGGATGTCAGAATCATTTGTTGACTAAGTTGACAACGCCTTGTGTATGCTTCGACCTATTGGCCCACATGTCAGCCTGTAAAAATATGGCATATATTTAACCCATGTTTTCTAGAATTTACAATCCATTTGCTGGGTTGGGTGAATAAATAATTTAGCGTCAATGCAGCTCATTTAATTTTTTCTAAGAAATCACAACCCATTTGCACTTTCTTGAAATACACGAATTAGCTGGGCTTGTTGTATATTTAATGTTAGGTTAGAAGGAGCAATTAATATAAAAAAACTGGGACTACACTTTTTATTACATATAAAATTAACAAATTAGCGAGTTATTGCTCAAAAGAAAAATGAGCAGGTTATTATTACATTGGTCCTTAAAATCTCCGCAAGCTTTTGTACGCAATCACCAGGATTTTCCTTGCCCGAGAGTCAAAAACAACCAGGATTTTCCTCGCCAACTTCTACTAAACATTTATTTTTATAAGTTAATAAGATGTGGGATGTTTTTATAATGTATATATAAGTTTTTATTGAATATAAGATAATAGTAATAATATAAATATATATAATGTGGTTAGAAGGGAAAACATAAATTGGACATGACATTATTATTCTTATATATATAGATAAATAGAACAGAGATCTGCGTTTTACTAAAAAAATACATTGGACTGCCGATGTTTAAGAAAAAGTAAAGCCTACGCTTGGAGGCCCATAGGCAGGTACGTACATGATGGACCTCAAAAAATAAGTTGAAACCACTCTGTCGGTATGTCATGGGCTACGCATGTTAAAAAACAAAACCTAGACCTAGCTGATACTTGTTCGCCCTCTGAAAAAAAGATACCAGCTAGATCCCCGATATGCCCCTAAAAAAAGCTCCCCGATGACAGTCTTCGTTGGAAATTTATTTTGTTTATATTGACTAGGTTGACAAACTCATGGGTCCCATCGTCAGTATACAATTAGGAGGAAACTTTTTTTCCACTGAGGCAATTGCTTGTGTACGGCCTTGGACCTGGTGGGTCCCCACTGTCGCCTCTCGGCGTACAGTCCTCTCCAGATCCCTCTCGTTTGTTGAGCATGTTGACAACGGCAGACGGCGGCGCTGCAGCGAGCGCACACGGACGGGAAAGAACCGGAGCCGGGGAAGACGCCTTCATTCTTTCGAACATACCGCAGTAGCCCAGTGCTGGAGCCCTCTCACCCAAAAGTTGTACTGCTCGGGTTCGATTCCAACTGGTGCAGTTGAAAAATATCTAACACTTGCCAAAATTTTGTCCCTAGTTTACCCAGTTTTTCGCACACTCAACATTGTCTTGGCATTTTGGAAATAGCATATCTTTTTGACTTTGCATCATATGAAGATGTGCTATACATGAATGTTGATCAGCATGATGTTAACTTGTTGTTAGTTCCATTTTTTACCATGAATAAAATTTCCAACATTCTGTTATCCATGTTTGAAAAGTGCGTATTGATTTAAATGCTCTGCCTCCGAAACATGCAGTTTCTTATCTGAAAATCACTTGGACAAGCAGCCATCGCCAGTGTTGGATTCGATGTCGCGCTTCTTCAATCCCCCGGCAGCGCGAGGGGGAAATAAACTTCCGTCCCGTGCTGGCGATTGGGGAATGGAGCGAACTGGATTAAAGAGGGGACCGGCGGCGCGACTGAAGAAGCACATCAGATGCGATTTTTTTCCAGTGGATGGCTCTCGATGGCATTTTTTTACTTGCCTCTGCACCATACAACTTGTATTTTTAGTCTCCCAGTCCGTGGTGGACCAGCAACCCATTTGCTGGGCGGGCCAACCTACAGAAAGCAGCACTTGATTTTTCATCAAGGCCCAAAAACATCGCAGTACTATGTTTGTTTTGCGGGCAAAAACATTACGGCATGGGTGAGGGGGAAGACAGAGCAAAAAGATAAAAAGAGCTGATGCGCCGTTGCTACCCTAACAAGAAGGTGCAATTCTTCTCGGGAAGAAGGTGTGTCATTGACACTCACACGTCACAATCCCACAATAGACATTCTAACAAGTTCACACACAAGTACAACAAAAAAGGTAAACATTCGTATCAAACTCTGGTTCGCAGGACACGTTCATATTCATAGCCAACATTCACAATCAACAACTCAAAAGATTCATATATACACAAGTTCAGCATGTCTATGCATCCAAATGATTGATAAACCACAAGACAATATTCATAGCTAACATTCACAAAAAGATTGAGATATACACATGTTCAACATGTTTATGCGTCCAAATGATTGAGAGATCACAACCAATATCATCCATGGACACTCTTTAATTACCTAGGGTACAGACTGGTAAATGGTGTTCACTCGGTGGTACTTCTTGCTAAAATTAATGCTTGTACAAGCAAACTTTTGAGTACATGGCAGCATAGACCATCTGAACTTTGCTTGTAGGTTTATCCTCGAGATAGTGGCCTCGATGCCGAGGGAGGTTTGAGCAACTTGGCCACTACTTTCATCCAACTAGTTTACTGGCTCATCTTGGTCCTGTAGCTCGCCAAAATTCTACATTGCAGGCAAGAAAGGAGGCGGTCGATAAAATGAACCACCCAAATTTTTTGTGCAGTTCAACTGAAATGGAGCATCCCTGGCGTGCAGACTGATTAAGTGCCAGATGAATATACACGTCAACCAACTTGTCTGGAATCTTTAGACTCCATGGCATATAGTTCGCTAGCAGCATACGTGGCGATAACCAAAAGGCACAAGTTGGGACCAAAGACTGGACTACGTTTTTCTGGGCTGTGCGCCAAGCAATATTGTTGGCGTTCACTGTGGCACTTCTTCTTGTCAACATCAATGCTTGTCTGAGTGAATTTTGGAGTACATAGCAGCAGCATAAGTATCTGTCCATCTGATCTTTTTTGTGCAGTTCTACTGAAATCACCCAATGCAATGATTTGCCTGCGAGTTCAGGCTCCAAGTTACTCCTTTATGAAATCTGCCAACAGTAGCACAATACCAAATTACCAATATATATGACAAGCACAATAATCAGGATAAAGACTGGTACCAACCTGTGTGAGGAAGCATATCAATTAGTATTTCCTTTGACTGGAAGCCGAGATAAGCGACTGGCAGGAAAGGAAGGAGGCAATCGAGGCAATGAAGCACCCAAAGTTTTTGTGCAGTTCCACCAAAATCAAGCATCTCTGTTGGCACATATATTAAGAAAGTGAGATTATTGTAATAGTAGGACTAGTTGATGAAACATACACTAACAAATAGAAGCACCCTCATTATCTTAATGGGTAAAGTTAGCAGCATAGTAGTCTTGCTTAAAGAGAGGTATTAGTTTATTTAATCAGTGCCAATTAGCTCAACACTCAAAGCATTGCCATGTATCATAGGTTGCAAAAATTTAACGTGCAAAGATAAAGGAGTTTCTCATGACAGTAGCAACACAGTAGCACGATACAAATAGAGATGACAGCACACTAATATGGATGAAGGCCTTAGGCCGGTACCAACCTGAGCAAGAAGCTTATTCAAGTAGTCCCGAAAGAGATGATAAAGCACTGACTAGAATCATTCAATTGTATATATTTTTGTGCACTTCAAATGTATGGTTGACATCACTCTTGTTTACCAGTGGTGAGATTATATCGAAAGATTATCAAGAATTTCCAGCAGAGTTAAAGCACCGGCTGGGATACAGTTCATTGTATTCTCTTGTGCAGTTCCACTAAAATGTATGATTGGCACAACATTATCCCTGTTTGCACAAGTAGGAACAAGGTGAAACCTTCATTAGCTTAGTGAGAAAGGATAAAAAGACATTAGCATATTACTTTAATAGTAGCATCAAATTCATGATGACAATACAGTAGCAAAACATTGCCTCATTGAACCAGTGGCAATAAATTGACATGCAAACAATAGCATTATTATCTCATGACACTACCAAGATCCCCTCCCTGCTCCACCACATGGTCCACCTCCACAGACACACATACACACGTACATGATTCATCATAGGGTGCTACTAAAGATTTGTTTAACTCAGACAAGAAAATTAGGCAGCGATTAATTAGTGCTGCTTAAGTACTCCTAATTGATTAAGTGACCTTACAGGAGAGACAACAGAAGTGGAAGGGCTCTTGGAGGATTGTCTCACATGTAAGGGAGACGTTGCTGGAGCCCTTGAATGGCCTCGACTGAGGCCTCGGCTTCAGGAAGATCACCTTGGCACTGTAGATCGTGTAGAGTTGGGTCACACATGCATCCAGAATCCAGTTAATTAGTATGATGTGTCGTCAAGCCAAGTACTACTCTGCTACGTACTACAAGTGCATTTGTTCAAGTAAATTAATACTAGTAGCAACACAGCAAAACAATACCACTAGCAAGATGTCAGGATAACATAGGACGGTACCATCGTGTGATCTTCTTCATTTCCTTCTTCTTCTTCTTCTTCTTATTCTTATTCTTCTTCTTCTTCTTCTTCTTCTTCCTCTTCTTGCTCTGTTTCTCTTTCTCCTCACCAATTGGTGAAACCAAGTACATGATTGGCCTTCTATTTTAGATTTGGTTTTGTCAGTGAGGGAGTACGTGTACTAGTAATCAATAGCATTATTTTCTCATGGCAATTGCAAAATAGAGGTGAACACATGCATTAAATATCATTCTTACCTAAAGGAAGGTTATGGTGCCAATACGGAGGATGAAGATTGGAACACAGATCTCCCTTTTATGCAGTTCCACCAAAATGAACCAATGGTTCCGGTGTGACATTCCAGTTAAACTGCACAAAAATCACTTCTTTTAAGAAGTGTTTTATGCAGTGCACCAAAAGGTCGCAATAGCAACGAGGTGAAATGGATATTCCTGTTTGCACAAAAAACTACAGAGGAAACAATCAGTCTCAAACAATTACTGGCAAAAACAATTGGTTAAACTTGTCATGACCTATAAGAGTGGCATGGCTTCATTTTACCAGGGGCATTAGATTAAGAACAACTAAATATTTGCTATAAGAGCATGGGACAGTGGGTGCACTAGCAGTCCAGCGCCATGTACCTAAACTGGGGCATAAAGTGGTGATTCAGAGTTTGTTGCCCTGAGAAACAAACATCCAAGCAACATATCTGGGTTGGTCCCATTTTTGTTCACTTTAGCCACCTATTCATATGTGTGGATAGCAAATCTAGTCCTAGTCATACCACTGTGTACAACGTTTCCCCTATATTTCCCTTTTCGACCAAGAGACCGGTTGGATGGCCAGTCTGTACTACTTTCACCCCCTTTCTTTCCTGTTTGTACCAAGTCCGATGTACATACTAACTTTCCCCCCTTTATTTCCTGTTTGAACCAAGTACAAGATTTGACTCAATGAAGTATCTTTACCTCTAACAATAAAAAAATTTAGGTGGTGTTGGACCATCCGATCGAGCCTAGCTACAAGGGGGGCTACGAGGTAGAAAATGATGCACATGCAGCGATGTAGCGAGCTGGGGAAGTAGAGCTAGGCTGGTTTCAAAGGAAGATATACCTGAAGGTCGTCGGGGTGTGGATAGGTGGGCGGCGGGAGGCCGGATCCGCCCACACTAGGGCAGCGACGAAGGGATCGGAGGACCTCCCGCGCCGGCGCTCGGCCAGAGATAACGGTGCGGCTGGTAGTGGGTCTCCTCCCTCGCCATTGACGACGGCCTAAACGCTGCCCCTCCTCCCCTTCACCGGCGGGGGGGATACGTCCGGATCTGTAACCAGCGGTGACGATAGAAAGGCAGTATTACCACCGCTATCTTGTTTAGATCTGGAGAGGAGGAGAGTGTGTGAATAGAGCAACCCTAGCAAGCAAGCACGGAGGCTCCTGCCTATGTATGTATGTATGTATGTATGTATGTATGTATGTATGTATGTATGTATGTATGTATGTATGTATGTATAGTGGGGTAGTTTTCTTTTTTCACTCCATCAAAACAATCATTTAAAATTGTGTACGTGCGAGGTCGCCATTTTTTTTGACTTGTTAATTGTTTTTTGAGATAGCTACCCGCTTATTCCAAGCGGTGTGTAGGGGTGGATTAACGAGCTGCTCGGCTCGTTAAGCTCGTGCTCGTTAAGGCTCGACTCGTTAAGCTCAGAAAGATTAACGAGCAAAAAAACCTACTCGGCTTGGTTCGTTTGAAGCTTGTTAAGCCCGTGAGCGCTCGTTAACAAATTTGTCAGATAAGATGAAACATGTGTTGTGTTGTTACTAACGAACTTAGCGTGAAACTTGTTAGCTCGTTCGTTAAGCTCGTTAAGAAACTGATGATTGGCTTTGTTCATTAAGAAGCGACCCACGAGCATAACAAGCCGAACTATTGAGGGCTCATAAAGCTCGCGAGCTACGAGCTTTTGGTCCAGCCCTAACAGTGTGCCAGGTCACACTTTATATCGTTCACGTCTGGTAATAGACCCTCCATTAAGTGAACAACCACCAGCTCGTAAAATTTGCGAACAAGCCCACGGCTCAAATTATCGGAAACGTGGGCTGCACCAACATACATTATTATTTATATTTTCTATGTGAGAGTACATTTAATCCTCAAAACAAAATGTGAGAGTACAGTTTTTTTGGAGTACTACTATTGCGAGCTCCTCCTCTGTCGTCCAAACTCTATCACTAGCCGCTCTAGAGCATGGCTAATAGAAAAGCCGACTGCGGGCTCTATACTGGTGCCATGTCACTTGTAGTCTTCACACAAAAATAAGACAGGCTATAGAGGAGCTGCTAAGCTGACTATAGTAATCAATATTTACATGCATGGGGAAGGAGGGGAGCGCACCTGATTGGAGGGAGAAGGCAGCGTTTGCTTTTAAGGACTGCATGCAGCTCTTTTTCTCTCGTGCTGCGTGCTATAGCCCGGCGATAAGTGAAGCGCCGGCTTCACTCTCTCTCCACCCTTCTCTCTCTTCCAGATGGGATTTTGATGATGTGGAATGGCTTATAGCCAGCTGGCTAGGCTCTATTACTAGCTCTTACATTGTTTCACGGACCTGCGGGACATCAAGCAACCGGGCCCGGGTGTCATCCCAGTGTGGCCGTCATGACCCGTCATATCACAAAACCCACACCTTTACCAGCAGTGGTAAAGTGGCCTTAAAGTTGGACGGGGCAAAGCAACCATCATTTCAGTGGAACGCTCGTTGAAGCCCTTTCTCCCATATCTTGAAGAAAACCTCACTCCAGGCTACTCACTTCTGCCATTTTTCTTCTGTACCGATGAAGGAAAGGTGGGCAAATCAGTGATGCTACTCTATTTTCATTCCAAGAATCTTCTTTTTGCGAAGCACCAACCGATTCTCACTGCCTATTCTTTTCCCGTTTTCATTGCGACTGTGGTTTCCTTTCAATTGCTTTTTGTTTGTCAGTTTATTGATGGATCCTGGAGCACTAGGCAAAGAGTTGCCGGTGGACAACCCACTTGAGACAGAGATCTCCAGGAAGCGAGCACCGGTCAACGAGTTGGCGATGTTGGCGGGCCAACCCATGGAGACGATGAACTCCAAGAAACAAGCACTGGCCAAAGAGTTGACGATGTTGGCGGACGAACTCCTGAACAAAGAAAGCTGGAAGAACAGCAAGGGCCCCATCGTGCCTACCCCAGAAACTCTAATGGCCACCTATGAGAGGCTCAAGGCCGGGTTTGAGGAGATAGTCGCCATTGAGAAGCAATATTTCCCTAGCAAGGCGATGGCCCCCTTCGAGGAGATGGCCCCCAGAGGGATGGGATCCCCCGGTGAGCTGCACAAGGTAAAAAAATGGCTTACCATAGTTGTGGTTTTTGATTATTTGCAATGTGCTTGCTAATATGTTAGGGTTGTGCAGGTGCCGGTGGACGTCCTTGATGATTCTGATGTTGCGGTCCGTCCTGTAGACATCGCCCCAGGGATCGATTCCCATGCCGCTGTCCGTCCTGTGGACATCGCCCCAGAGATCTATTCCCATGCCGCTCTCCGTCCTGTGGACATCACCCTAGAGATCAATTCCCATGCCGCTCTCCGTCCTGTGGTCATCGCCCCAGAGATCGATTCCCATGCCACTCTCCATCCTATGGACATTGCCCCAGAGATCGATGACAAGAAATAGTTGGTCGCGCTAATCTTTCAACGTAGTTTGCATTGTGTTTAATTGCGAGAACAATGTGTGTTATCAAAAAATCTTAGGGCTAGTGCATTGTCTTGTGTTGGCGATACTTGCTACTTTTGTTTGATAGTGAATCATGCGAACCCTCTCTAATTTATGGAAACAGATGTATCCTCACCAGGTTTTGATATAATATATGGCATGAGTGGTTAGACGTAAGTTTGAACTATTTATCATATAAGCAGGACTTGTTTGATGAAAAAAAATGGTTTGATGATTCTTGGTGTCAAACCTCGATTGATTCCACGCTGTGTTAGTAGGCTAGGTACTCTGCGAGCTATAGTACTTGCAAACACTCACCGAAGAGAAACATTGGGGCCGATGAGCTCGTGGTACGCTTATAGGTCTGGTCGTCGATCGGCCAATAGCCCAAGCTCCTAAAATTCGATCAGACAATAGTCCACAATTATACATTAATTCACATGAAACTCAAAGAGTTGGTGCACGCATACATTCACATTAATAGCCAGCATTCGGAACAAAATTGACACGTATTTGTAACATGCGTGAATGTGTAATTTTTTTCCTGGACGCGTGAATGTGTAGTGATGTCGTACTTTCGGAGTGGCTACAGAGAGTGTGTACGTGTGCTAGAGAGGGGTTGTGGGATGGAGAGAGATCTAGAGAGAGAGAGAGAGAGAGAGAGACCCTCCATTTCTTTCTAGTCCTCAACAAAATCATAGTAGTACAGAGACGTACAAATCCTAGAACATTGGCGTTAGGCGGGCTAGTTTGGCCTAGTGGGTTTGAGTGATATGACGTGCTACAGTGGCGTCCAGTCTTCGCGTGTGGTAAGTTTTCTTGAAGAAACAGTTTCAATGAAGTCATGATGGTTCCTTCGTCCGAGCAACTTATAGTGGGAAAGGTTGGGCCTGCGATTTGACGGCTCATTAGTCATTTATTACTAAGGCGCTACGACCGGGGTGGTGTCCCCTGCAGTACTGTGTGAAGCACTCTAATTTTGGTGCATGGCAAGTGGACCAGGATGGTCGACGTCCCACATGTCGGCGAATGAAAGTATTCTTTTTTATATCGAGGATGAGCAAGGAAACCGAGCGGTATAATGTCAGTGCTCTTTTATACTATTCATTGTTTATTTTTTATGAAAGCTATTGTCTCAACGATTGAGGAGGAGTGTGAAACATAGCAGCCCAGTGAACTTGGCATGTGCACAACTCCCTCCGTCCGTGAAAGACTGTACATATAGAGATTTACACATTGACCAAGAGGAACCGAAACTCCATGGCATAATTAACGCCCAAAAGTAGCAGACTTATGTGTGCATGCGACCATTGAGAGAAGAAGATTAAATGAAGATTGTTGCATGCTGTAATTAAGGATAGACATGCAACCTATAGCTAGAGCACAAGTTGCTGCATTAGTCAATCAATACCGATTAGATTAAAGGCTAAGTGCATTGGAAGTGTAGATGTACACTCTTTGTTGGAAAATTTTCTAATGCTAGATGTATAGTTTTTCACGGACCGAGGGAGTACATGTGCATGCACTCACATACGCAACCAGGGTGGTTCGCGCGCAAGGGTTGGACTCCTATCGCGCATGTGTAAAGTTTTGTTTAACTGATTTCTTTGCTCTGCCAACTGACAGGTGGGACCCAGAAACCAGGTGTTAATTTAACCAGTCAACAAAGTGCCACGTCGACTATGTGGCCGGTCAGCAGGGTGCAATACGGTGCTCTATGGTGAGCTTGTGACCGTATAATCACCACAAAACTATATAGTGACCGTAATGAGCGTATTGTTACATACATTGACCGTCAGTGTATTTAGTATCTCATTTCAAATTAAGCCATATTAACCAGAAAGGACGCAGTATGGACTAGTACTACTTTCATGTGTCCCGTCAACTCGCAAAACGAGGATAAGCTTGCTTACTACGCCCTCTCCCTCGCCCACGCGCGGTGGCTCAGAGAGTCACATGACGAGGAGAAGCTTGCTTACTACGTACGCCTACGCCCTCTCCCACGCGCGCGGTGGCTCGCGGGACGAGGAGAGGGTTTTGACTACAACGCCCTCTCCCTCTCCCTTGCCCTCGCCATAGCGGTGTACGTGCAGCAGTGCATTCGGTGTCAGATTGCCAGAAGCATATTGTACTGTAGTATCATCATTGCTGGACCTCCCGAAGAGGCGAAGAGCCAAGTGCAAGGTTCATACGAGTACGAATTGTTGAACCTCCCGAAGAGGTGAAGAGCCAAGCGCAAGGTTTATAGGAGTACGAGTTATCGTCCTAGTACTACAACTATAGCGAACAATCGCTACTGTATGATGCCGCCACGTCACCTATAGCCAAAGCTGTGCCTCCTTTTTTTCTCACAGAGCATGTTGGAGCCCGTGCAACAGCCACACAAGTTGCACGTACACGTAACACATTTACTAGTCATAAATTCTAAAGGACAAATGCCAGCATGCCACACAAGTTCATCTCCACTTCATGTGATAAATTGTGCAACGACTACTCTACATATATTTACAACGCTACCATTCACAATTTACCATACTCCACTTACACGTTATAGATGGGCTCCATGTCCTCCTCCAGGTTCCAGTCCCACGTGTTCTTCATAGATGGCACGATCCATAGCGGTGGGCAACGGGAATCATTGTCGCAGCTTTCTAGTCCGGTTCCACACGATGGAGACTCATCCAAGCTGAAGCGGCATAAATCAGGGATAGTGTGTCCCAGCATGTCGTTCATCCGGCGGTGCGCACTGAACACACAACCATGCTTCATGAACGGTAGGCCTTTGGTGTCATGCACGGAAGCTGGCATCTACTTCACAATGGGATAGCTGTCCCCAATGAAAAGCAAGTACTCTCCAAGAGTGTTCCTTGGCACCCACATAGCTATGCTACTTTGTGTCATGCATGGCAATAAATAAGATCATCTATGATACTACTCTATGATACTATGCACTATGAAGGTAGTATCATACACTAGTAGTATCATATGCATGATACTAGTATATGATACTCCCCACTATGAGTAGCCTTAATTCTTGCATGCAACGTTTAAATGAAGCTTGAAATATGAACATGTCAATGGGAGGGAGTAGAAGCCCCATGCATGCATGCAACACTCACACGTACACATGCACGCATGCAACACTCACGCATCCATGCGGCACACAGCACAAGACACAACACACACGCTCACGCTCAAGTGCTCAACCTACTCCCCCCGTCCGTGAAAGACTATACATATAGAGATTTACACATTGACCAAGAGGAACCAGAACTTCATGGCATAATTAACGCCCAAAAGTAGCAGACTTATGTGTGCATGCGACCATTGAGAGAAGGAGATTAAATGAAGGTTGTTGCATGCTGTAATTAAGGATAGACATGCTGCCTATAACTAGAGCACAAGTTGCTACATTAGTCAATCAATACCGATTAGATTAAAGGCTAAGTGCATTGAAAGTGTAGATATACACTCTTTGTTGTAATATTTTCCAATGCTAGATGTATAGTTTTTCACGGACCGAGGGAGTAGTTCATAGTACTGCATGCATGCAAGTAGGAGTATTAAACAAGTTGCTATTACGTGGAAACAACATTAATTTTGCTTCGATTACTGTTTGTGGCCTTGTATAGATGCAAAATGTATATTTCATAGTGGCCTTGTATAAGTAAATGGAGGGAGTAGTACTACTTGGCTTAGCGATCGATCAGACAATAGTCCACAATTATACAATAATGTACAAACGCGATGCATTCCAAGTTCAATATTCACATCAAACTTAAAGAGCTGGTTCACGGATACATTCACATTAGGGCATCTCCAATGGCAACCCACAACAAACCTCCCGCATCCGTCCATATTTCTTGGAGTCCGTGCGCGGCGGGCGGCCGATCTCTTCTTCCTCCCTGTCTCTCTCTTCTCAGCCGACGCTCGGCGGGCGATTAGATTTCGGCTATCGTCGGTTTATTCAATTGCAGTCCCACATGTCAGTGAAAATGCAAGACAACGCGTGTCCCCTTTGGTGAGCGGCGTGCCAGACCGACTGTCGGGGGTGCGACGCGAACACGACAGGCGTGCTTTAAGTGTGCCGCCTTTTCCTTTTCAACTGGCAAAGTGTAACATTTTCTACTCTTTTCTTTCGCTTGTTCATGCGATCGGTCGATAGAAATCCAGAACAAAATGACAAGGGTGGGGCTTTCCCGCGCGTTAGGTGGGCTAGTTGGGTTTGAGTGATATGACGTGCTACAGTGCCGTCCAGTCTTAGCGTGTGGTAGAAGTATTGCTGGTACAGTAAGTTTTCTTGAAGAAGCGGATTCAACGAAGTCATGGTGGTTCCTTAGTCCGATGACTTGAAGATTTTGTTAACTTGACTTGATGACTTGAAGATTTTTGTTTCTTGACTTGATGACTTGAAGATTTTGGCACTTTTCCGGGTTCATTTAGCATATTTAGGCCATTATGTGCATTTTGTAGAAATTTACTACCATCATCCTTATTTATTGGCCCCCTTAGTATCTTGTGCCAAACTTTAACCATAGATTGAACTAAGAAAATAATAATGAATGTCACCAAAAATTATATCATTGGATTCGTATTTAAACATAGTTTCTAGTGATATTATTTGTAGTTACATGCATCAACATTTTGTTAGATAAATCTAAAGTCAAAATTTAGCACAAAATGTGAAGGGACCAATAAACCAGGACGGAGGTAGTAGCGCAGAAACATCAAATCCCAGCTACAGCTCCACGGGTGTGATGATAGGGACGTGGAATGCCGTTCGATCATGGTGCACGCGCGCGATCCGTGTGGCTGGGGTGGCAGCCAATTAGAAGGCAAACCACAATAGGGTCAGCGCACACAGTTTCCAGAGGCTACGGAAATTAACCGTCTGCGATAATAAATGTCCAGGATTGAAGGGGAATCCAAATTTCCTTCATCGTCTGTCCTTGAGCTCTTGACAAACCAATGCACTATACGGTTGTCTGGCCACTCCGCCCGAGAGCTCTCTCCAAGCGTCGTTCATGCCACCGTGTCGCACACTAACCGGTAAGGAAGCAATGGCATCCCGCCGCGTAGAGTTCCTCGCCGCCCACTGATACGTCTCCAACGTATCTATAATTTTTGATTGTTCCATGCTCTTATATTATCATTCTTGGATGTTTTACAATCATTTTATAGCAATTTTATATCATTTTTTGGGACTAACCTATTGACATAGGCCCAGTGCTAGTTGTTGTTTTTTGCTTGTTTTTTACTTCGCAGAATATCCCTATCAAACAGAGTCCAAACGCAGCGAAACTTTTTGGAGATTTTTTTTGGACCAGAAGATAACTTGGGGGCAAGGAAGGACCAGAGGGGAGGCCTGTGGGGACCACAAGACACCAGGGCACCTGGTGGGTTGTGGGGCCCACGGGGATCTCCTGCACTGCCTCTTCGCCCGATAAATTCCCAAATATTCCATAAACCCTAGGGGAGCAGATGAAACACAATTCCAGCCGCCGCAAGTTCCAAAACCACGAGATCCAATCTAACACCATCACAGAGGGGTTCATCATCCTCATTGGTGCCTCTCCGATGATGCGTGAGTAGTCCACCATAGACCTACGGGTCCATAGGCAGTAGCTAGATGGCTTCTTCTCTCTTTTTGCTTCCCAATACAATGGTCTCTTGGGGATCTATTTGATGTAAACCTTTTTTGAGATGTGTTTGTTGGGATCCGATGAAATTTAAATTTATGATCAGATCTATATCCATGAATATTATTTCAGTTTCTTTGATCTCTTATAGGCATGATTATTTATAGCCTCGTATTTCTTCTTCGAATCTTTGGTTTAGTTAGGCCAACTAGATCGATTTTTCTTGCCATGGAAAGAGGTGCTTTGTGATGGGTTTGATCTTACGGTGTCCTCACCCAGTGACCGAAGGTGTAGCGAGGCACGCATGTATCGTTGCTATTAAGGATAACAAGATGGGGTCTATTCCTACATGAATAGATCATGTCTACATCATGTCATCGTTCTTATTGCATTACTTCATTTCTTCATGAACTTAATACACTAGATGCATGTTGGATAGCGATCGATGTGTGGAGTAATAGTAGTAGATGCAGGCAGGAGTCGGTCTACTAATCTTGGACGTGATGCCTATATATTGATCATTGCCTTGGATATCATCATAATTATTCGATCTTCTATCAATTTCCCAACAATAATTTGTTTACCCACCGTATGCTATTTTCTCGAGAGAAGCCACTAGTGAAATCTGCGCCCCCCGGGTCTATCTTTTATCATATTGCTTTTAGATCTATTTTTCACCGCATTTGTTTTCAGATCTATTATTCCAAAAACCCAAAAATACTTTGTGCACTTTTTATTTGCATCTTTTATTTCACGTTTTATTCAGATCTATTTATCCAACTACATACAAACCAATCTATCTTTTTACCGAGGAGGGATTGACAACCCCTCTTACACGTTGGGTTGCGAGGATTTGTTCTTTGTGTGCAGGTACCATTTACATAATGTTGCTTGGTTCTCCTATTGGATTGATACCTTGGTTTCATAACTGAGGGAAATACCTACCGTAGCTGTACTGCATCATCCCTTCCTCTTTGGGGAAATACCGACGCAGTTTCAAGCCACATCACCCACGACCGCACACAAAATGGTAAGGAAGCGATGGCATCCCGCCGTGCCGAGTTCATCGCCGCTCGCGACCTCACACCTACGTGGGCGGACTTTGAAGCTGCCAAGGCCAAATGGGCGATAGAGCAAGAGGCGGCCAAAGCTGCACATAGGGAGCGGAAAAGGGAGAAAGCACTCAAGAAAAGAGAGTCCCGCCACCGCAAGAAAGAAGAGGACGCACGCGCTGCTGAGGAGAGCTCGGTGGAGATCCAAGCACAGTGGGGTGTCGCCGACAAGGCCGAGAAGGAGAACGACGGCATCTGGCCAGCATGCCCCGATACCTCCACCTGCCAGGATCACGGCAGTAGCTACCGCGACGCTGAGGAGAGCTGGGCAGATATACAACCACAGTGGGGTGCCGCCGACAAGAATGACAAAGAGAACGATTATGTCTGGCCAGCATGTGAGAAGTAGTAGTACTAGTAGTTAGTGTGTGTGTGTCTGTGTCGCCCGTACGTTTGTTTAATTAACTACGAGCATCTACTAGTACTAGTTACTCGAGCACTGTAGTTTTTAGAGCAAATTACCAGTATACAGGAATTTAAGTTGGTATCTATTATTAACGTACAATGTCGATAAGCGGCATACTTTTAGGCCTTTGAGCGTTGCTTAACATGTGTTCACTAAAGTTTTAGAGCTGGACCCCGGCCCTAAATCCCCCCGGCAATGTCCGCCCGGTAAAAAATAATTGACCCAACCGGGCGCAGGGAACAACGCGGACTAGCGGACCTCGTCGCCCATTTTTTAGCACGACGTCGACAACTACGTGCATGACATGCCTGCGTGCAAATCTTGCGTGGCCAAACCGTGCGAGGCAGAGCGGTAGGATGTCGAACCTTATTATAGAGTACTTTCTCCAATTCATACTCCGCTGGTGTACAATACTATAGCTAGCAGTATTGCTGGTACAGTAGTTTTCTTCAAGAAGCGGAATTCAACGAAGTCATGATGGTTCCTTCGTCCGAGCAACTTACAATGGGAAAGGTTGGGCCTGTGATTTGGCAGCTCATTAGTCTTCATTACTGCGGCGCCACGACCGTGGTGACTCTCCCGTGGAGTTATGCGTGATGCCCTCTAATTTTGGTGCATGGCAAGTGGACCTGGATGGTCGGCGTCCCACATGTCAGCGAACGAAAGTATTCTTTCCGATATCAAGGAGCAAGGAAACCGCGTGGTATAGTGTCACCGGTGATTTATATATATATATATATATATTTTTATGAAAGCTAGCGTTTCAACTCTTACAATGAAGGAGTGCGAAACACGACACATGCTGGATGTCCCATGCGTCAGGGAAAGGAGTGGGACATGAACAACGTGGTAGAGTGTCTCCACTTCTTCCACTTCCAGGTCGGAAACCACACGTAGTACTAGTAGTATATAACGATACAAAGTGCGACCCGGAGAGACAGATGCGTCTAGTTGGAAGGTATCGGGCCATACACGTAAACAAATATAAAACTTAGTATGTGCCTGCAATTAATATAGTAGAGTACTTAGGCACATACATCATAATATCGCCGTGCATTGCACGTACAACTTTTAGTGGTAGTAAGACAAATGCCTATATGCCATGCAGGTTCATACTATTTGTGCCTGGCTACTTCACTTACTGCACTACATTACTCAGGTTCGTACATCCCTAGGTACATGTCTGTCTCGTAGTTCCAGTCCCATGTGTTCTTCATAGATGGCACGATCCATAACGGTGGGCAACGGGAGTCCATATCATCGCAACTTCTTAGTGTGGCTCCCCACGATGGAGACTCATCCAAACTAAAGAGGCATAGATCAGGGATAGGGGTGTTCAAGATATGAATCCATCAGTGCACGATGAAAACGCACCCGTTCTTCATGAACGGCAGGCCGTCGGCGTCGTGCACGGAAGGTGGCATCGTTTTCACTATGGGGTAGTTGTCCCCAATGAAAACCGAGTACTCTCCAAGTGTGTTGGTGCGCACCTAGGTAGCATCACGGGGTCGAACACGCCGCCGTCCATCTGGTACACCTGGCATCTCAAACCTGGATACATGGTGACATGCATGGTTATGGTCCATAAGGTGATGTAAGCAGAGGATACGGATTAAAATAAAACACTTTATATTGCATATTTCTATGAGAGGGAAGGGAAGCAATGTATAGACCAGCTGCGGCACGGGCGACGACAAACAATTTGAGAGTGTTACCTGGGCCATGTACATTAATTAAAGTAGGAGTAGTTTTGTTTGATGGGATTATGGCTACCTAGCTAGTACTGCAATGAATTGAATTCTTAAGTCCTATATAGTTTATTACAACTGGCATTATAAAATTGCGTAGATGACTATCCCAATCAATAAAAAAGGGAAAGAACTACTCCTGCTCCTAGAGTATAAAGAGACATGTACTGAAAATCTGAAATGTTATAAGATGACATGGCAATAAGATATACGATAGCTCCTGGCTCTACTACTCTTAGATCGGAGAGAATGGATTACGTGGATACATGATCAGGGTCCGATCGTGATAGATCATGGCACCTTGTTGCCCTTCAATGGTACCATGGGTAACGACTGCTAAGATAGTACGTTCCAACTGGGTGTCGTCAGCTACAAGGTTCCAAATTAGACCAAATGCCCCATGCACATCCATGATCAGCGATCTGATTTTGATCCTGGGATGACTTTGCCCTGCATAATCATGCAAACAAGGCGGAATTCATATAAACCGGACAAAAATCATTACATTTCGAAAACTTTTCATATAAACTGGATGAAATACATTACAGTTTTCATACAAACCAGAGTAAAACCTACTCTAAACATATTCTGAATGATCGTCGGCGTCCGTCCCCCATGTCCGGCCGTGAGTGGCGGCAGGTGGACAGACGGGTGACGCCGGAGTAGGCTCCTCGGCAACTGCATGTCATTAACGTGGGCGGCGAACGGACGAACCGCCGACCGTGGTGTCGTTTCAACACGGAGCAGTCGCGTGCACTAAGAAGCAGCGCTCTCTCGGCGGTCGCGCTGCTTCAAAGCCGGCGCCAGTGAGAGGTCGCCTCCGCTTTGGCCGGGCATTAATGCGGCACTGACGGTGTGGGGCGGCGCTAACCATTTCAGGCGGGAAGCGCGCGCCGGCAAGGAAGGGGGTTTGGGTGGGCCAGGGCGGTCAGACACGGGCGTGGTGGTGGTATTGATTTTGTACCGTTTCAGGCGTAGTACTGGTAGTAGTTTGAAAAACTACTCAATTATTGCACTCAGTTTCCTAAAAAAGGTGGTAAAAACATTAATTGCAATGCATGAATGTGTGACCAATATAAATGACCAATAAAAAACTACTACATGTATGCAACGATTCAATGCACATTGTAATCTCAACATGTGATGGGGAGCTCTAAATTTGAATTTGCAACTTATAAAACGGAAAAACAAAACAAATAAACTGGAAGAGAGGGAGTATACCATAGGATGTGTCCCATACGAAAAAGTCCCCTGGTTTGTCACCGCGAAGATGCGGTTAAAAGGAGCACAACGTCTTCGTACTCGTACGACAACAAATCGGCCGTAGACAGCATGGTCCACCTTTGATTGCCATGTGCAGGGTTCGTGAAAGCAATCGCGATGTCGAACACCGCGATGAGAGTGTAATTTTGGTTGGCGCACGACCTTATTGGGGCTTCCGGGATTGCTATCTTCTTCAATCTCACCGTGGTTCCATCGTACCAATTCAGGCGATGGCCCATTGCATGGCTGATCCCAATGTTGGACAAAGGTTCTACGGGAACGGTGTCACCGTTGTAGATGTTGTGCAAATTGATGTTGGTACCCTCCCGTACATATGCAAGCCAATCTCCACTGGCACCAAGCCTAACCTGTGAAACAGTGGGCAGCGGGGGAATTAGGAAATGGACACGGAAGTAGTCTTTAGAATGTTTACTACATGATCAAACTCATCACTTACCTGCTCATCGGACAAAATCCGAGTGCCCCTCAACGTCGGCATCTCAAGGGGCGTCAACTTGCAATTATGGCCACGCCGCACTGGAGAGACCCCCCAGGAAACATCCTCGTCCTCGAGGACGCATGGTAGACCAACTAGCATGGCCTTCTCCCACGCATATTTGCGCACCCTCTTAAAATATTTGGTGCAAGTACCATTGAGTCTTGCAGATGTGAGGAAGTCGGAGCGACTTACGATTTCTCCCAAAGGATCATTGTCCAAGGTCTCCCAACCTCGATGAGGACGAGAAGCACCACCGCCTTGCGAATCCATGGCAATGGCGATGAACTGCCTTGTCACTTGGGGAGCTGGTTTACACGAGAGGAGATGGTAACTGCAGGGCTTCATCCCTTTGGAAAGGATGTTCTATGGGCATGCACTAGTGTAGTTTATATTTGAGATTAGGGAGCTGGCGGGCGGTTCATTGTATGGCACGTTCGTGTCCATCCACTAGCCCGGAATTAAAGCATGCACGACATTTACAGCGACTGGGATTAGTTTGTTTTCTGGGCGCATGGACCAACGCGGACTAGCGGACCTCATCGCCCTTTTTCAAGCACGAGTTCGACAACTACGTGCGTGACATGCGTGCATGCAAATCTTGTGTGACCAAACCGTGCTAGGCGGAGCGGTAGGCTGTCGAACTACAGCCTGCATGTTCTAGCCATATCATCTCCGCTGGTGTACTATGCATTGTTTGGCACGAACGTTCCTTGGAGCTCGTGCTGCAATTGGCATACTACTCCATAGCCCGCTTCCCTTCTCCTTCCTCTTCCACCGCCCAGGCACGTCCGCGGGAAGCGACCGGTCAACCCTAATATAGTAGTACTACTAGCACAAAAGATGCATGCATGACCACTAAAATTTCCTTTCTCTTATCACTATGAAACAAATGTGGCGTGAGACTCAAAGCCCTTTAAGTCCGAGTATAATGGAAATCTATTTTTTAGATGAGCCATATAAACAAGAAAGGAGGGAGTATTAGAATTATGTTTTTTTAACAAACAAAAGGCTCTCGCCAAGCTTTCATTCATTCATCTTAAAAGCAGTTTACATTGAGGAGTAGTACTAGATATCTCAAATCCATACATACCATGCAATAGTAGAACTAGTACTAAGTACATAACCTAAGCTAGACCACACTACTCGTCGTCGGAGATGGGTAGGTGGCCGCATGCTGCAACTCCAGCTCCTCCTGCTCCTCCTCCAGTTTGGCGAACATCTCGTTGACCCCCCACTCCCGCTGGCGGTGGAAGCGGTGGTTGGCCTCCACCTCGGCCTCCGACTGGATGGACTCGAGGATGGCCTGCTGTTCCGCCACCCCGGCGTCATCGTCCTCCTCTGGCTCTGCCTCGCCCACGTCGTCGTCGTCCTCCTCCGGCTCCGGCTAGTACAGATTCCGGAGGCAGGGCGGCTGCGATCCGAGCTTTGCACCGCCTCCAGATCTCCGGAAGTAGATCAAAGCGCCGCTTCAGCGGGGGCATGGCGTATGTCGTTACCTTCGGCCGGGCCATGGCTATCGGGTGACGGCGACCGGAGAAGAGGTGGCGGGAGGGGAATGAATGCGGCTACTATTTGGGTTTGATGTCCAGCTTAAATAAATACGCTCCATCACATGTACCCGTGCGTGCACAAATTGTACACATACGGGTCTGTTTAGGGGGCATCATGTAACTGGTATGTGTGTGAGATTCTGAGAGACAGAGTGTGTGTGTGCGCATCTACTCTTCGGACATGTACTCCACCTTTTGCATCGGGATATAAGTATAATAATGGTTACTACACTTTAGCTTGTGATTTACGTGGCCATATTAATGTGGTTGTGTAAAAAAAGTCACTTGCTGCTCGTGATTTGCGTTATATAATTATGAGAAGTTTGCTAACTACTAAAATAAAGTGGAATTTGTCCATGTTATATAAGTAAATTAAGGTGATTCATTATCATACGGGTAAGTTTGGATGAAGGGTGGTAGGAACAAATGCTCCACCTAAAGCATGTGTGTGTGAAATGGAGTCTTATAGTGTGTGTGTGAAACTGTGTCTTCGGTAGGGAAAGTAATTAAGTGTGTGTGGCTTCATCGTAGAGAGGTGATGTGTATGGCAGAGGCCTCCAATGAGGGGGGGGGGGGGTGGGGGGGGGGGGGTACGAGAGAGAAGAGGCCCATAAAGAGGGAAGAGAAGGAGTGTGCGGGTGAGGAGAGTGGACATCGAGATAACGTGTTTTGTTGAGAGACACGAGGAAGACTACTATCGATGGTGCATGTAGACGGGAATTAAACGAAGGGATAGTCTTATTGGTTTCTGGGATAGAGGGAAGGAGTGGGAGTGGGGGGGGGGGTAGCTAGAAGGAGATAGTTAAGTGCGAGTGTGTGTTTTAGAGAAGAGACCCATCCAGACGGAAGTCATGTGCACACAAGAAGAGAAAGATTCGATTTGGGGTGAGGGTTGAGGGTAATTAACTATGTATGGAGACATATGAGACCTTTGAACGTGCATGTGTGAGAGGTATACATACGTGGGATGTGTGTGTGTATGTGTGTGCGCGCATGATCGAGATAACAGGAAGGAGACATAAGTCATAAGATCAACGGGATGGGAGAGATGGATTGGTATGAGTATGACAGTATGCATGCATGTGAGAGTGGAGGGAAGAAGGCCCGATGATTGAGCATGTGTTTTTTTCTTTAAGAGAGAGTGGCGTGGGCTGGAGCATGCATCTATGGCGAGGAGAGAGAGCGAGACACAACGTGTGTGCAAAAGAGATCAACCTATAGATGCATGTATAGAGAAATACATATAGTGTGCGTGATAGGAAGCAAGAGTGCGTGCGAGAAAGAAAGGTTGACGGAGAAACGGATAGATAGAGAGATAGATATGCTAGCTAGAGGGATATCGGCTAGTTTGTGTGTTAGAGATAATAGTCGAGTGGTTCAGGGGGGTGAGTTATGTGTGTGAGAGAGAAAGATAATAAGAGGGTGCATGAATGCATGTAGAGAGAAGTAGATATAGTGTGCGTGATAGGAAGCAAGAGTGCAGGTGAGAAAGAAGGTTGGTGGAGAAATAGAGAAATAGAAATATAGAGATGCTAGCTAGAGGGAGATAGGCTAGTGTGTGTGTGTTAGAGATAAGAGTC
The DNA here is from genome assembly GCA_011799875.1 of Thinopyrum elongatum. Taxonomy (NCBI): domain Eukaryota; kingdom Viridiplantae; phylum Streptophyta; class Magnoliopsida; order Poales; family Poaceae; genus Thinopyrum; species Thinopyrum elongatum. The sequence goes on along the minus strand of CM022303.1, from coordinate 419,599,271 downwards.
GAGTGGATCAAAAGGCTCAGTTATGTGTGTGGGTGGGAGAGAGATAGAGAGAGGGTGCATGTGAGTGACATACAAACGAATATTAGAGAGAAATGAGATCTCGAGAGACGGAGTTTTGTGTTTGCGAGAGAGAAAGATATTTCACAAGGAGAGTCGTAGCTAGAGAGACATATCAGGGAACACGAGATATCCCTAGGGAGAGAGGGTGCGTGAGCGGCATACAAAGGGAATGGTGGAGAGATATGAGACCCTGCGAGACGGAGTTTGTGATTGTGTGTGAGAGAGATATTTAAGAGGAAGAGTCGTAGCTACTAAGACATAGGGAGCGCGAGACATCTATGTGTGAGAGGGTGTGTGTGAGCGGCATACATGGGAATAGTAGAGAGAAATGAGACCCCGGGAGACGAAGTTTGTGTTTGTGTGAGAGAAAGAGATTTCACAGGGAGAATCATAGTTAGGGACACATAGTAGTGAGCGAGATATACTTCGAGAGAGATAGAGTGAAGGTCGTGGGAGAGAGTACCGTCAGTGTGTTACGAAGATAAAAGATTGTTGTAGACATACAAGTAGCACGAAAGATACCCAAGAGACGGTGAAGGCGTATTAGGTCTAGAGAGATATATAAGCATGAGTGATAGCTATATGAGATGAATATCTGGATTAAAGGGGATTCAAATATTTAAACTAGAGATCAGGACATCAATAATATCATAACAAAAATTGGTCTATCAAACATGCATATTCATTTGAATTTGGGGACACGTGTAGTGTTATTTAGTTTATCAATATTAGTGATCCATAGATTTTTTTATTAAAGACAATGCATGGTTTATATGCAATTAATGTCTAAACGGGATTACACTATATGTTGCATGTGTCAAACACATTATACGTGTTTGAGAAGTAAAAAAAAAACCCGCATGAAACAAACATTAATTGGAGACTGTTAGCGAGGAATGCATACATTGGATTTCAACATAAAGTGGTTTCAAATATTTGAAAAGTCAAATTAAGATGGATTCAGCCTTATGAATCTGAGATCATGCCATTTGTAAACCATATTTATGTATAAAGGGTGTTGTGCTTTTGAAAGTATATATAAAAAATGATGTATATAGATTTGTATTCGAATACAAAATGGATCCTGCCCGAAAAAAAGAATACAAAATGGGTTCGAATTGAGTTGGCACAGTAAACGTGCAATCTTTTTCTCCAAAAATTTGAACGAAGCGGCAAAACACGCAGCTAACCGCCCGAAACCAAAATCTGGGAGATGGAAATTACTGCCTATCCCTGACACGCAAAGCCTATCGGCTCGATTTCTATAGGTTTTGATAGGGCAGGCTTGTAATTTCACTCAAACATGACATAACCGCCTCCGCCTCTCACCTCCCGGGATTCATACACGGGGGGGGGGGGGGGTGCCAAAACACAGTTTCTCCTCGGCCGAAATCTCCGTGGGCAAATATTCAGTGTATGCAAGATTACCATCCTATCCCCAACCTACCAATATTGTTGTGATGTAGGAAATTGTAAACGGGGGCTAAGTTTGTAAATTTCCTCGCATTTGAGACAAGCGCGTCCTGAAGATATGGTTCCCCCTACCTCTCTCCCTCCATTTCCCCATTCGTACTCTGTGGGCGCCAAAACACCCTCTCCACCCCAGTCTCCTCCGTCCGCCACCCGTCCTCCTCCACCATGCCAGAGCTGATACCCCGACACCGTCGTCCATTAAAAGAGATTGACCTCTCTCATCCACGGCTTCGGACCAGGATCCTTGCATCGCTTCCTCTCGCTTCATCCACGCCGTCGTCCACCTTGCTGAGGCCGCTCGTACCACCGTCTCGTCCATCGCGCCGGGATATTTCCCTCACCGCCACCGTCTGCCCTCCGAGATCTGCTTCCACGCCACCGACAGCCATCGCTACCGCAGCACCCTCAATGCCTCAGCAGATGCTTACACGGCGCCACACCAGAGGCAGTACTCTTTCCTATCTGCTCAAGTTATTTATCTCAGCAAGAAAATAGATCACCACTGCTTTACTGTGATTTCTTGTCCATCACTTAGAATCTTACTTGTTAGTTGAAAGCAAACATTGGTTGCGAAGTTGCCTTTGTCCGGTTTACACCTTCAGATCTGCCATGGCACGCTCACCACTATACTCGCACTGCTTATGGTTTTCCCCTTTTATATTCCACATTAGCTTAAATGACAGTCGACTGAATTTCAATTTGGGGTTAGTCCATTTTTTAGAGTTCGCCGGAGGGAAGGAAGGGGCTCGCCGGAGGGCTATCCCATTATCTATCTTAGGGTTTCGGGTGGGGACAGTGGTTGTGGGGGGCTGTCGTCGAGCTATGGTGGGGCCTTGCCGAAGGCAAAACACGACACGGGTGGGGGGTGGGGGTGGGGTTGGCTAGAGGGATTGCCGGGGGCGGCCGAAGACCGAAGGTGGTAGGCGGTTCAGTGGAGGGCAGGGGCCGGTGGTTTGGCCGGCGTCCCATGCGGTGGTCTGTAGGGGAAGAAAAAGAGGCGAGGAAGAAGAAGGGTTAGGAGACATAGGATCTTCATCCAACCGCCTGAAATGGTCGATTGACCCAAATGACGAAAGTCAGGCGACTTGCATGTAGACATTCCCTTTATATTCAGTGTACCATCATCCTAGGTGCTTCGAGACGTGCTAGCATTGCTCCTCAACCCATCAAGCTAAACAACATGCCACTCATAATTCCAAACTTTGTTGCTCAAATATGAATCTGATATGTGTTGGGGAACGTAGCATGCAATTTCAAAAAAAAAAATCCTACGCTCACGCAAGATCTATCTAGGAGATGCATAGCAACAAGAAGGGAAGAGTGTGTCCACGTACCCTCGTAGACCAAAAGCGGAAGCGTTAGCTTAACGCGGTTGATGTAGTCGAACGTCTTCGCGATCCAACCGATCAAGCACCGAACATACGGAACCTCCGAGTTCAGCACACGTTCAGCTCGATGACGTCCCTCGAACTCTTGATCCAGCAGAAGGTCGAGGGAGAGTTTCGTCAGCACGATGGCATGGTGACGGTGATGGTGATGTGATCTGCGCAGGGCTTCACCTAAGCACTATGACAATATGACCGGAGGAGTAAACGGTGGAGGGGGGCGCCGCACACGGCTAACAATGTTTGTTGTGTCCTTGGAGGCACTCCCCGCTCCCATATATAAAGGAGGGAGAGGGAGGAGGCCGGCCCCCTAGGGGCGCGCCAAGTGTGGGGAGTCCTACTAGGACTCCTAGTCCTAGTAGGATTCCCCCTTCCTTTCCAACGGAGGGGGAAAGAGGGAAGTGGAGGGAGAGAGAGAGGGAGAAGGAAAGGGGGGCCGCGCCCCCTCCCCTTTGTCCAATTCGGACTCCACATGGGGGGGGGGGGCACCACCTCCTGCGGCCTGCCTCCTCCTCTCCACTATGGCCCATGAGGCCCATTACTTCCCCCGGGGGGTTCCGGTACTCCGAAAAATGCCCGAAACGATTCGGAACTATTCCGGTGTCCGAATACCACCTTCCAATATATCAATCTTTACCTCTCGACCATTTTGAGACTCCTCGTCATGTCCGTGATCTCATCCGGGACTCCGAACAATCTTCGGTCACCAAAACACATAACTCATAATACAAATCGTCATCGAACGTTAAGCGTACGGACCCTACGGGTTCGAGAACTATGTAGACATGACCGAGACACATCTCCGGTCAATAACCAATAGCGGAACCTGGATTCTCATATTGGTTCCCACATATTCTACGAAGATCTTTATCGGTCAAACCGCACGACAACATACGTCATTCCCTTTGTCATCGGTATGTTACTTGCCCGAGATTCGATCGTCGGTATCATCATACCTAGTTCAATCTCGTTACCGGCAAGTCTCTTTACTCATTCCGTAATGCATCATCCCGTAACTAACTCATTAGTCACATTGCTTGCAAGGCTTATAGTGATGTGCATTACCGAGAGGGCCTAGAGATACCTCTCCGATACACGGAGTGACAAATCCTAATCTTGATCTATGCCAACCCAACAAACACCTTCGGAGACACCTGTAGAGCATCTTTATAATCACCCAGTTATGTTGTGATGTTTGATAGCACACAAAGTGTTCCTCCGGTATTTGGGAGTTGCATAATCTCATAGCCAGAGGAATATGTATAAGTCACGAAGAAAGCAATAGCAATAAAACTTAATGATCAATATGCTAAGCTAACGGATGGGTCTTGTCCATCACATCATTCTCTAATGATGTGACCCTGTTCATCAAATGACAACACGTGTCTATGGTCAGGAAACATAACCATCTTTGATAAACAAGCTAGTCAAGTAGAGGCATACTAGGGACACTCTGTTTGTCTATGTATTCACACATGTACTAAGTTTCCGGTTAATACAATTCTAGCATGAATAATAAACATTTATCATGATATAAGGAAATATAAATAACAACTTTATTATTGCCTCTAGGGCATATTTCTTTCAGTCTCCCACTTGCACTAGACTCAATAATTGTTACGCCCCCGATTCAATCGTACACTAATCATACACGCAAACGTGTACGATCAAGATCAGGGACTCACGGGAAGATATCACAACACAACTCTAAAAATAAATAAGTCATACAAGCATCATAATACAAGCCAGGGGCCACGAGGGCTCGAATACAAGTGCTCGATCATAGACGAGTCAACGGAAGCAACAATATCTGAGTACAGACATAAGTTAAACAAGGTGCCATAAGATGGCTAGCACAAACTGGGATACAGATCGAAGAGGCGCAGGCCTCCTGCCTGGGATCCTCCTAAACTACTCCTGGTCGTCGGCGGCGGCCTGCACGTAGTAGTAGGCACCCTCGGTGTAGTAGGGGTCGGCGAAGGTGGCGTCTGGCTCCTGGGCTCCAGCATCTGGTTGCGACAACCGAGTATAGAAAGGGAAAAAAAGGGGGGAGCAAAGCAACCGTGAGTACTCATCCAAAGTACTCGCAAGCAAGGATCTACACTACATATGCAATGTATCAATGAAATGGTAGTATCTGTGGACTGAACTGCAGAATGCCAGAATAAGAGGGGGATAGCTAGTCCTATCGAAGACTACGCTTCTGGTAGCCTCCATTTTGAAGCATATAGAAGAGAGTAGCTGGTAAGTTCACCAAGTATCATCGCATAGCATAATCCTACTCGATGATCCTCTCCTTGTCGCCCTGTGAGAGAGCGATCACCGGGTTGTATCTGGCACTTGAAAGGGTGTGTTTTATTAAGTATCCGGTTCTAGTTGTCGTAAGGTCGAGGTACAACTCTGGGTCGTCCTTTTACCGAGGGACACGACTATTCGAATAGATAAACTTCCCTGCAGGGGTGCACCACATTACCCAACACGCTCGATCCCTCTGGCCGGGCACACTTTCCTTGGTCATTCCCGGCCTCGGAAGATCAACACTTCGCAGCCCTACCTAGGCCTAACAGAGAGGTCAGCACGTCGGTCTAAATCCTATGCGCGCAGGGGTCTGGGCCCATTGCCCATTGCACACCTGCACGTTGCGTGGGCGGCCGGTGAGCAGACCTAGCAACCTCCATTACAAAGGAAGTTGTGTTACGCGGTCCAACCCGGCACGCACCGCTCAGCCGCTAACGTCTAGGAGGCTTCGGCTGATACCACGACGTCGAGTACCCATAACTGTTCCCGCGTGGTGGTTAGCGCGTATAGGCTCGTAGCCAGACTCAGATCAAATACCCAATCTCGTTAAGCATGTTAATTAAAGTAACCGCGTACGCCGACCAGGACCAGGCCCACCTGTCTCCTAGGTGGTCACAACCTGCCCTGTCGCTCCACCACAAAGTAACACTCGGGGGCCGTCGGGAACCTAGGCCCACCTCTACCTGGATGGAACCACCTGCCCCTTCAGCCCCCATCTCCGAACAGAAACATAGGTAATGTAAAAGTATATAGTATATGTACCCGTGATCACCTCCCGAAGTGATCACGGCCCAGTAGTATAGCATGGCAGATGGACAAGAGTGTAGGGCCACTGATGTAATTCTAGCAACCTATACTAAGCATTTAGGATTGCAGGTAAGGTATCAACAGTAGAAGCAAAGACAGGCTATGCAGCAGAATAGGATTAACCGAAAGCAGTAACATGCTACACTACTCTAATGCAAGCAGTAGAGAGAAGGAATAGGCGATATCGGGTTGATCAATGGGGGGGGGGCTTGCCTGGAAGCTGTGTCGAGAGAGAAGGGTCGTCGACGTAGTAGTCGTTCATGACAGCGTCGTCAGCAGTCTCAGCGTCTATCGAGAGAGAAGGAGGGGGAAGGAAACAGTAAATACAAAGCAATCAATGCTACACAAAGTATGACATGACAATATGCAGTGCCGGGTGTGTACTAACGTGGGGTTGCACGTTACCGAGAAAGGGGGATCCCATCAGGGAAAGTTTTCCCGGTTTCGGACATTTGTTAGACAGATGACCGGAGGGGGACGGTTGCATGTTCAGGTATTTAGAGACATCACACGGATATGTGGGTTGCGTAACTGGGTTCGTCTCGTCGTTCTGAGCAACTTTCATGTACAAAGTATTTTCATCGGAGTTACGGATTATTTAATATGATTTTCTAAAGTTTTTATTAATTTCTGGAATTTAATTAATTATTTAAATTAACATTATCCGAAAACAGTGTTATGCTGATGTCAGCATGACATCAGCAGGCGTCCTGACACGTGGGTCCCACATGTCATAGACTGGTTAGGTTAATTAGGGTTAACTAATTAATTAACATTTAATTAAACTAATTAATTAAATTAGATTAATCTAAACAGGGTTAATTAACTTAATTAATTAACTAATTAATTATTTATTTTAATTATTTTTATTTTTATTTTCTTTGTTTTTCTATTTTCGTTTTTCTCTAGGCGTGGGCCCGGGCTGTCAGTGGCACAGGGGCAGTGGGCCCCACCTGTCGGTGGCCCAAAGGCCACGGGCAGGCAACAGGCGCGGCGCGGCGCGGCGCGGGTGCGTGCACGTGCGCGGGCGCGGCGTGGTCGTGGCGAGGGCGCGGCAGCAGCGCGGCAGCGCGTGCGCGGCAGGGGCGAGCGGGCGGAGCGGCGGCACGGGGGCGCGGTGGCGCGAGCAGCGGGGCGGGCGCGTGCGCGCCGGTGCGGGGCAGCGCGAGCAGGCGCCGGGGCGGGCGCGGCGAGCGAGGTACGGGCGCGCGCGGCGGCACGCCGAGCGGGGCATGGCCGCGGTGAGCGCGGGCCGGTGCGGCGGAGCGGGGCGAGTGAGGCGAGGAGAAGGGGGGGCTCACTAGGGGTAGTAGGGCATGGGGCAGCGGTGCGCGAGGAGGACGGCGACGGGGTCCGGCGAGGGGGCGGCGTCGGGGACAAGGCGTCGGCGGCGTCGGGCCAGCGCCCGATCCAGTTCTGGATCGGGGAAGGGGGGGCGAGGGGGAGTGAGGGGGGTTGTGGGCTAGGGTTTGGTGGCCTCCTGGGGGAGGCCATATAGGGGGGGGGGGAGCCGGGCCGGCCTGGTGGCCGTGGCCCAGTTGGGCTGGGGGTTTTTCCTTTTTTTTCTGTTTTCTTTTGCCCTTTTGTTTTATTTATTCACATTTCTCTGTTTAGTAAATAGTTAGGCCTAAAAATGGTTTTTGTAGAACATGGCAATTGTTCCAATAAATACTAGGCATCCTCTACCACTGTCAAAAATTGGTTTGGAGTCAAATGGATCTCACACCACTTTTATAATAATTAAAATGCATTAATCCTAGCTGTTTAGGTAAAGTTTGAGCCACCTAATTTATTTATTTATTGTTGGTTACAATTTTAGAATGGTCTCTGCAATATTTGCTATTTATTGAACATTTTAGTTTCTATGTTGGATAACTTTTATTTTCCACTTTCATTTAAATTTGAATTTGAGTTAGGAGTTGAAATGCAATATGATGCAAATGATGATTATGCACTGTTAAACATGCTGACTTGTCATTATCAAAAGTGATTACTGTGGCTAATGACATGGGGTGTTACAATTCTCCTCATCTATCAAGAACTCTCGTCCCGAGAATTAAGAGGAAAACTAAAAGAAAGTGGGGTATTCTTCACGAAGACGATCCTCGCGTTCCCAAGTGGCCTCATCTTCAGAATGATTTGACCACTGAACCTTGAGGAACTTGATTGCCTTCTGACGTGTGCGGCGTTCAGCTTGGTCGAGAATGTGGACCGGATGCTCTTTATAGGAGAGGTCCTGTTGCAATTCGAGCACTTCATGATCCACTGCTCGGATTGGGTCCTTGAAGCAGCGGCGGAGTTGTGACACGTGGAACACATCGTGAACCTGAGAAAGGTTCGGCGGAAGCTCCAGTTGATATGCCACTTTTCCATGCTTTTCGAGAATAGTGAACGGACCAATATAGCGAGGAGCTAGCTTGCCCTTGATCCCGAAGCGGTGAGCACCCTTCATTGGTGTAACTCGAAGATAAGCCTTTTTGCCAGGTTGATAGACCATGTCTTTATGATGACGGTCATACTGACTCTTCTGACATGACTTGGCAGTCTTGAGATTCTCACGAATGATGCGGACTTGTTCTTCGGCGTGTTGGATAATATCGGGACCGAAAAGTGGACGTTCCCCAGTTTCTGACCAGTTCAGAGGGGTTCGGCACTTTCGTCCATATAACACTTCGAAGGGGGCCATCTTCAGACTAGCTTGATAGCTATTATTATAAGAGAACTCCGCATATGGGAGAGATTCCTCCCATTTCTTGCCGAAAGAGATAACACAAGCTCGAAGCATGTCTTCGAGAACTTGGTTGACACGTTCCACTTGCCCTTGCGACTGAGGATGAAATGCAGTACTGAATGACAGATGAGTACCCATAGCTTCTTGGAAACTTGCCCAGAATCTCGAAGTGAATAAGCTGCCACGGTCCGAACTGATTACTAGCGGAATACCGTGAAGTGAAACAATTTTGGACATGTAGAGAGTTGCAAGCTGACTAGCAGTGATTGTTTCTTTGACCGCCAGAAAATGTGCAACTTTAGAGAGTCGATCAATGATGACAAGGATAGCATCATTACCTTTTTGCGATTTGGGAAAACCAGTGACGAAGTCCATTTCAACATGGTCCCATTTCCATTCAGGAATAGAGATAGGTTGCAGAGTTCCAGCAGGTCTTTGATGTTCTGCTTTGATTCGACTACAAACGTCACATTCAGCAACATAACGAGCAATGTCTTGCTTCATATTAGACCACCAGAATTTTCGACGGACATCTTGGTACATCTTGGTGCTACCGGGATGAATAGACAGAGGCGTCTCATGAGCTTCTTTCATAACCTTCTGAGTCATATCCAGGTTGTCTTCCGTAGGGACCACTATTCGACCTTTAAAGAATAAGGTGTCATCATCTCCAAGGGTGAAGCACGAGGGCCTTCCTGCCGCGAGGTAGCGCTTAATCTTGTGGGCTTGAGAGTCGTACTTATGCAGTGTCTTGATGCTGCCCAAGAGATCTGGTTCGACAGCCAGGGTATTGAGGGAACCCTGGGGAACAACACGGAGGTTCATCTTGCGGAACTCTGGAGGAGGGGGAGCGAGTGCTCCAGGAGGAACAATATGGAGGTTCAGCTTTCTGAATTCTTCAACAAGCGAGGTTTGAACTTTGTGAACCTGGAGGTGGTTGCAATATGACTTATGGCTCAAGGCATCAGCCATTACATTAGCCTTGCCTGGTGTATAGGAAATACCCAAGTCAAAGTCTGCAACAGTCTCCATCCATCTCTGCTGACGGAGGTTCAGGTCTGGCTGAGTAAACAAATACTTTAGACTTTGGTGGTCGGTGAAGATCTCGCAACGATTACCGAGAAGGTAATGTCGCCACTGTTTCAGTGCATGTATGACAGCAGCAAGCTCGAGGTCGTGAACTGGGTAGTTCTCTTCGTGAGGGCGCAATTGACGGGATGCATAGGCAATCACTTTGCACTCTTGCATTAGGACACAGCCTAATCCTTGACGGGAAGCGTCGCAGTAAATGACGAAGTTCTTCTTAGTATCAGGTGGAGCAAGCACTGGGGCAGAAGTCAACTTGTCCTTGTGTGCCTGGAAACTTTCCTGACATTTGTCTATCCATTGGTACTTGACGCCCTTATGCAATAGGTTAGTCAGAGGCCTGGCGATCTTGGAGAAGTTCTTGACGAATCGACGGCAATAGCTGGCGAGACCGAGAAAACTCCTGACTTGCTTGACGTTCTTCGGAGGAGTCCAATCGAGAATAGCCTGAACTCGCTCGGGGTTGACGGCAATACCATCCTTGGAGATGACATGCCCAAGATAAGTTACTTTGGGAAGCCAGAATTCACACTTGGAATACTTAGCATAGAGTTGATGCTCTCGAAGCTTCTCCAGGACAAGACGAAGATGTTCAGCATGCTCTTCTTTATTCTTGGAGTACACAAGGATATCATCCAGATAAACCACGACAAACTTGTCGAGGTATTCCATGAAGATATAGTTCATCAAACGAGAGAAGGTGGCTGGAGCATTGGTTAAGCCGAATGACATGACAATGTACTCATATGAACCATATCGAGTCACGAATGCGGTCTTTGGGATATCCTCTTCACGAACACGGATCTGGTGGTATCCCAACCTTAAGTCAAGTTTGGAGAACACTGATGAGCCAGCTAGTTGATCATACAGATCATTGATCCAAGGAAGAGGATATTTGTTCTGAATGGTAGCTTGGTTAATAGGACGGTAGTCTTGGACCAATCGGTTTGTCCCATCCTTCTTCTTGACAAAGAGGGAAGGTGCTCCCCAAGGAGAGCAACTGGGGCGAATGAAACCACTGCGAAGAGATGTGTCGATTTCCTCCTTAAGCGCAATGAGTTCATGTGGCGGCATCTTGTAGGGTCGTTTGGCTATAGGGGTGGTGCCTGGTTTCAAGTCGATGATGAATTCGACAGCTCTAGCAGGGGGAATCCCTGGAAGTTCTTTAGGAAAGACGTCTTGGAATTCACAAACAACGGGAATGTTTTCAATGCCCTCGAGTGGTGCAGCGTTCAATGCATAAAGCCTTGCCTCGGCATTCTGAACCAGACGAGCGTTGTAGCTTATTATTTCATCGGAAGGGTGTAGCAGATGGACGGTCTTAGTGGCGCAAACTATAGAAGCAGTATGCGCTTTCAACCATTCCATTCCCAGAATGAGATCAATGCTACAGGACTTCAGTGCGACGGGAGAGCCAAGGAATTCCAGTCCTTCGATTTCAACGGGGACGTCCTTGCAAAACATGGAGGTTCGACATTGGCCCGCAGGGGTGTGTACTAATAGCGAAGCGTTCATGTCCTCACATTTAATGTCGTGCAAGCATGCAAAATCTTCCGACATGAATGAATGCGATGCACCTGTATCAAATAAAACGGATGCTGGTACTGAATTTACAAGGAGTGTACCCATCACAGTAGCAGGCTGGTCTCGAGCTTCATTGAGATCAACGTGGTTGGCATGAGCACGACCATAAGACTTGGCACTGTTGTTGCGGGGCTGGTTGCTTCCACGGCCAGCTGTAGGAAGGGCCAGTTGATTCTGGTTCTGATAGTAGTTCCTGGCAAGGTGACCTGGTTGACCACACTTGTAGCACAGACCATTATTGGGGGTGGGAGCAGGAGCTTGGGGTGGTGCAGCTGGAAGTCTTGGCTGCCTGGGTGGTGGAGGAGGCAGACGCGATGCAGCATAAGACTGCCTTGGAGCAGGTGCATTTGGACGGTACATGCTGTTCGGGATCCAGATCTTACGCTTCTGCGAGGGCGGGCCCGAAGATGAGCCCGTGTCACGGTTGCGCCTGTGAGAGCTCTGGTGTTCCTGCAGACCAGTTTCAACATTGATGGCCTTGTTCACCAAGGTGGCGAAATCGGGAAAGTCATGCACTAGCAGTGCGAGCTTGATGTCATCTTGAAGGCCATCACGGAACTTCTCCTGTCTGCGTGCATCAGTTGCAATGTCTTCTTCAGCATAGCGGGATAAGTCCAGAAACTCCCGCTGATAAGCTTCCATAGTTTTGTTGCCTTGGGTGAGGTTGCGGAATTCGCGCTTCTTCCGGTCCATGATTCCCTGTGGGATGAAGCGTGCACGGAAAGCAGCTTGAAAGTCTGGCCAGGTGATGATCGCTCCAACCGGCAGAGTACGCCTGTGGCTGTCCCACCATTGAGCAGCAGGTCCCTTCAGAGAGAAGGAAGCAAAGGTGACATAGCTGGCAGGGGCTACATCAGCAGACTCCATCTCATAGGTGATGTCACGGAGCCAGTCATCAGCATCCAGAGGCTGAGTTGAGCTGCGGTACATGGTTGGGTTGAGGCGTATGAAATCCTGCAGAGTTATTTGGGCTGGCTGCTGGTTCATATTGGGGCGCGGGAACTGAGCCATCATATTCTCCATGAACTGGCGGTTCAACTCGAACTGTTGGATCATACCAGCCATATACTCAGGCGGTGGTGGGGCGTTGCCACCACAACCACGACCACCTAGTCTAACCATCCTGCTAATATATAACAGGGGTAGTTCAGCATTGAGAAATTTGCAAAGACAAGAATCATTCTTGGTGAAACATGCATAATGAAAGGAGCACGATAGATACTACATAGTAGTTGGCATATCTTACAAAAGGGATCATGCATAGAGTTCAGTACATAAGACTAAAGACATCATAGGCGGCACGCAGGCTCGCGGTGAATGCATCTAATGCTAATAAGCAAGACTACATCAGTCCCAGGAGGAACTGTGAAGGTAGGTGTAGCCTGACAGCTGGTAGTGACGTGACGGGAAGTCCTCCACGTCAGTAGCCTGCGGTCCGTGAACTCTCTGGTGTAGAACCCGACGTCCCGGTGGCAAAAGAGGACCAAGTGCGGGAGTGTAGCCTCCCACATCTGGCCAACCGACACCCTGGGGCATCACGGTCCTGACTGGGTAGATCGCAGATCGCGGCAGCTCACCAGATCGGACAAAGGGGTGCAACAACGTCAAAGCACTGTAAAGGTGCTGACGGGTGGTGTACAACTCGTGGCGAAGAGCTCGGTTAGCTCGATCCAGCCCATCAGCATGCAGAACCAGGTTCTGATGGTGGAAGGGCTCTCGGGTGACGGCGGAGTAGGCAGCAGTGTAATATCCCTCCGCACCATCGTCAGATGCGATAGCAACGTGCCTGAAAGGGGAGGTGTCCAACGCCCGATACTCTCCACGAAGACGTGTCAGAGCTGCATAAGCAACATCGTGGACTGCCATATCGATGGTCACTCCAACACCATGAGAGGTGTGCAACACAGTAGTGGAGTCATACTCCCGAGAGTAGAGGTGGACGATGGCACGGTACTGCTCCTGGTTAAAGTCCTGGTACTGCTCGTACACGGTGTACTCAGGGTGCCAGCGATAACCCAGATAGGTCATCATCTCAGCTAACACAGCAGGTGAACCCTGGACACCAATGGCCGCCGTGTGGCGCACGACCTGCCTCGTGGGTTCCATCTGAAAACAAAGATGTTTCAAAGGAGTCATATGACAGTGTGGATATTGTCCAAAATACTATTCTAAGGTATAACTATGGCTTATCCAACTTTGGGGTGAATGTGGTCACGGGATCCTAATGTTAGAGTTAGTAAATTGTTTAACCCGAGTAGAAGAGAGTTCAGAGTCCCGGAGTAAGGAACGAGGAATAAAAGATCCTAATACCACCCAATTGGTGACGTGGGCCCGTAAGCCACACATCCAAGTTAGTAAAACAGTTTTCTTTGTCTAGACTCAACTTTGGCCAAGGAGTGTGGAAGGGGGGTTCCTACAGGCAGTCGGCTCTGATACCAACTTGTTATGCCCCCGATTCAATCGTACACTAATCATACACGCAAACGTGTACGATCAAGATCAGGGACTCACGGGAAGATATCACAACACAACTCTAAAAATAAATAAGTCATACAAGCATCATAATACAAGCCAGGGGCCTCGAGGGCTCGAATACAAGTGCTCGATCATAGACGAGTCAGCGGAAGCAACAATATCTGAGTACAGACATAAGTTAAACAAGGTGCCATAAGATGGCTAGCACAAACTGGGATACAGATCGAAGAGGCGCAGGCCTCCTGCCTGGGATCCTCCTAAACTACTCCTGGTCGTCGTCGGCGGCCTGCACGTAGTAGTAGGCACCCTCGGTGTAGTAGGGGTCGGCGAAGGTGGCGTCTGGCTCCTGGGCTCCAGCATCTGGTTGCGACAACCGAGTATAGAAAGGGGAAAAAATGGGGGAGCAAAGCAACCGTGAGTACTCATCCAAAGTACTCGCAAGCAAGGATCTACACTACATATGCAATGTATCAATGAAATGGTAGTATCTGTGGACTGAACTGCAGAATGCCAGAATAAGAGGGGGATAGCTAGTCCTATCGAAGACTACGCTTCTGGTAGCCTCCATTTTGAAGCATATAGAAGAGAGTAGCTGGTAAGTTCACCAAGTATCATCGCATAGCATAATCCTACCCGATGATCCTTTCCTCGTCGCCCTGTGAGAGAGCGATCACCGGGTTGTATCTGGCACTTGAAAGGGTGTGTTTTATTAAGTATCCGGTTCTAGTTGTCATAAGGTCGAGGTACAACTCCGGGTCGTCCTTTTACCGAGGGACACGGCTATTCGAATAGATAAACTTCCCTGCAGGGGTGCACCACATTACCCAACACGCTCGATCCCTCTGGCCGGGCACACTTTCCTGGGTCATGTACGGCCTCGGAAGATCAACACGTCGCAGCCCTACCTAGGCCTAACAAAGAGGTCAACACGCCGGTCTAAATCCTATGCGCGCAGGGGTCTGGGCCCATCGCCCATTGCACACCTGCATGTTGCGTGGGCGGCCGGTGAGCAGACCTAGCAACCTCCATTACAAAGGAAGTTGCGTTACGTGGTCCAACCCGGCGCGCGCCGCTCAGTCGCTGACGTCTAGGAGGCTTCGGCTGATACCACGACGTCGAGTACCCATAACTGTTCCCGCGTGGTGGTTAGCGCGTATAGGCTCGTAGCCAGACTCAGATCAAATACCCAATCTCGTTAAGCGTGTTAATTGAAGTAACCGCGGACACCGACCAGGACCAGGCCCACCTGTCTCCTAGGTGGTCACAACCTGCCCTATCGCTCCGCCACAAAGTAACACTCGGGGGCCGTCGGGAACCTAGGCCCACCTCTACCTGGATGGAACCACCTGCCCCTTCAGCCCCCATCTCCGAACAGAAACATAGGTAATGTAAAAGTATATAGTATATGTACCCGTGATCACCTCCCGAAGTGATCACGGCCCAGTAGTATAGCATGGCAGACGGACAAGAGTGTAGGGCCACTGATGTAATTCTAGCAACCTATACTAAGCATTTAGGATTGCAGGTAAGGTATCAACAGTAGTAGCAAAGACAGGCTATGCAGCAGAGTAGGATTAACCGAAAGCAATAACATGCTACACTACTCTAATGCAAGCAGTAGAGAGAAGGAATAGGCGATATCGGGTTGATCAAGGGGGGGGGGCTTGCCTGGAAGCTGTGTCGAGAGAGAAGGGTCGTCGATGTAGTAGTCGTTCACGGCAGCGTCGTCAGCGGTCTCAGCGTCTATCGAGAGAGAAGGAGGGGGAAGGAAACAGTAAATACAAAGCAATCAATGCTACACAAAGTATGACATGACAATATGCAGTGCCGGGTGTGTACTAACGTGGGGTTGCACGTTACCGAGAAAGGGGGATCCCATCCGGGAAAGTTTTCCCGGTTTCGGACATTTGTTAGACAGATGACCGGAGGGGGACGGTTGCATGTTCAGGTATTTAGAGGCATCACACGGATATGTGGGTTGCGTAACTGGGTTCGTCTCGTCGTTCTGAGCAACTTTCATGTACAAAGTATTTTCATCGGAGTTACGGATTATTTAATATGATTTTCTAAAGTTTTTATTAATTTCTGGAATTTAATTAATTATTTAAATTAACATTATTCGAAATAGTGTTTTGCTGACGTCAGCATGACATCAGCAGGCATCCTGACACGTGGGTCCCACATGTCATAGACTGGTTAGGTTAATTAGGGTTAACTAATTAATTAACATTTAATTAAACTAATTAATTAAATTAGATTAATCTAAATAGGGTTAATTAACTTAATTAATTAACTAATTAATTAATTATTTTAATTTTTTATTTTCTTTGTTTTTCTATTTTCGTTTTTCTCTGGGCGTGGGCCCGGGCTGTCAGTGGCACAGGGGCAGTGGGCCCCACCTGTCGGTGGCCCAAAGGCCACGGGCGGGCGACGGGCGCGGCGCGGGCGCGGGTGCGTGCGCGTGTGCGGGCGCGGGCGCGGCGGGGTCGTGGCGAGGGCGCGGCAGCAGTGTGGCAGCGCGTGCGCGGCAGGGGCGAGCGGGCGGAGCGGCGGCACGGGGGCGCGGTGGCGCGAGCAGCGGGGCGGGCGCGTGCGCGCGGGTGCGGGGCGGCGCGAGCAGGCGCCGGGGCGGGCGCGGTCCGGCGACAGAGGGCGCGGCGAGAGAGGTGCGGGCGCACGCGGTGGCACGCCGAGCGGGGCATGGCCGCGGTGAGCGCGGACCGGTGCGGCGGAGCGGGGCGAGCGAGGCGAGGAGAAGGGGGGGGCTCACTAGGGGTAGTAGGGCACGGGGCAGCGGTGCGCGAGGAGGACGACGACGGGGTCCGGTGAGGTGGCGGCGTCGGGGACGAGGCGGCAGCGTCGTGCGGCGTCGGGCCAGCGCCCGATCCAGTTCTGGATCGGGGGAGGGGGGGGCGAGGGGGGGAGTGAGGGGGGTTGTGGGCTAGGGTTTGGTGGCCTCCTGGGGGAGGCCATATAGGGGGGGGGGAGCTGGGCCGGCCTGGTGGCCGTGGCCCAGTTGGGCCGGGGTTTTTTCCTTTTTTTCTTTCTGTTTTCTTTTGCCTTTTTCTTTTATTTATTCACATTTGTCTGTTTAGTAAATAGTTAGGCCTAAAAATGATTTTTGTAGAACATGGCAATTGTTCCAATAAATACTAGGCATCCTCTACCACTGTCAAAAATTGGTTTGGAGTCAAATGGATCTCACACCACTTTTATAATAATTAAAATGCATTAATCCTAGCTGTTTAGGTAAAGTTTGAGCCACCTAATTAATTAATTTATTGTTGGTTACAATTTTAGAATGGTCTCTGCAATATTTGCTATTTATTGAACATTTTAGTTTCTATGTTGGATAACTTTTATTTTCCACTTTCATTTAAATTTGAATTTGAGTTAGGAGTTGAAATGCAATATGATGCTAATGATGATTATGCACTGTTAAACATGCTGACTTGTCATTATCAAAAGTGATTACTGTGGCTAATGACATGGGGTGTTACAATAATCTAGTTCACATCGCCATGTGATTTAACACCAATAGTTCACATCTTTATGTGATTAACACCCATAGTTCACATCGCCATGTGACCAACACCCAAAGGGTTTGCTAGAGTCAATAATCTAGTTCACATCGCTATGTGATTAGCACCCAAACAGTACTAAGGTGTGATCATGTTTTGCTTGTGAGAGAGGTTTAGTCAACGGGTCTGCCATATTCAGATCCGTATGTATTTTGCAAATTTCTATGTCTACAATGCTCTGCACGGAGCTATTTTAGCTAATTGCTCCTACTTTCAATATGTATCCAGATTGAGACTCAGAGTCATCCGGATCAGTGTCAAAGCTTGCATCGACGTAACCCTTTACGACGAACTCTTTGTCACCTCCATAACCGAGAAACATTTCCTTAGTCCTCTTAGGTAACTAAGGATAATTTTGACCACTGTCCAGTGATCCATTCCTGGATCACTATCGTACCCCCTTGCCAAACTCATGGCAAGGTACACAATAGGTCTGGTATACAGCATGGCATACTTTATAGAACCTATGGCTGAGGCATAGGGAATGACTTTCATTCTCTCTCTATCTTCTGCCGTGATCATGCTTTGAGTCTTACTCAACTTTATACCTTGAATACAGGCAAGAACTCTTTCTTTGACTGATCCCTTTTTGAACTCCTTCAAAATTTTGTCAAGGTATGTGCTTTGTGAAAGTCCTATTAAGCGTCTCGATCTATCCCTATAGATCTTGATGCGCAATACTTAAGCAGCTTCACTGAGGTCTTTTTATTGAAAAATTCTTATTCAAGTATCCTTTTATGCTATCCAGAAATTCTATATCATTTCCAATCAACAATATGTCATCCACATATAATATTAGAAATGCTACAGAGCTCCCACTCACTTTCTTGTAAATACCGGCTTCTCCAAAAGTCTGTATAAAATCATATGCTTTGATCACACTGTCAAAGCGTATATTCCAACTCCGAGATGCTTGCACCAGTCCATAAATGGATCGCTGGAGCTTGCACACTTTGTTAGCACCTTTAGGATTGACAAAACCTTTTGGTTGCATCATATACAACTCTTCTTTAAGAAATCCATTAAGGAATGCAGTTTTGACGTCCATTTGCCAGATTTCATAAAATGCGGCAATTGCTAACATGATTCGGACAGACTTAAGCATTGCTACGGGTGAGAAGGTCTCATCGTAGTCAACCCCTTGAACTTGTCGAAAATCTTCTGCAACAAGTCGAGCTTTGTAGACAGTAACATTACCATCAATGTCAGTCTTCTTCTTGAAGATCCATTTATTTTCTATGGCTTGCCGATCATCGGGCAAGTCAACCAAAGTCCATACTTTGTTCTCATACATGGAACCCATCTCAGATTTCATGGCCTTAAGCCATTTTGCGGAATCTGGGCTCATCATCGCTTCCTCATAGTTCGTAGGTTCGTCATGGTCTCGTAACATGACCTTCAGAACAGGATTACCGTACCACTCTGGTGTGGAACGTACTCTGGTTGACCTACGAGGTTCGGTAGTAACTTGATCTGAAGTTTCATGATCATCATCATTAGCTTCCTCAGTAATTGGTGTAGGCATCACTGGAACTGATTTCTGTGATGAACTACTTTCCAATTCAAGAGAAGGTACAACTACCTCATAAAGTTCTACTTTCCTCCCACTCACTTCTTTCAAGAGAAACTCCTTCTCTAGAAAGGATCCATTCTTTAGCAACAAAGATCTTGCCTTCGGATCTATGATAGAAGGTGTACCCAACAGTTTCTTTTGGGTATCCTATGAAGACGCACTTCTCTGATTTGGGTTCCAGCTTATTAGGCTGATGCTTTTTCACATAAGCATCGCTACCCCAAACTTTAAGAAACGACATCTTAGGTTTCTTGCCAAACCACAGTTCATACGGTGTCGTCTCAACGGATTTAGTTGGTGCCCTATTTAACATGAATGCAGCTGTCTCTAATGCACAACCCCAAAATGATAGTGGTAAATCCATAAGAGACATCATAGATCGCACCATATCTAATAAAGTATGGTTACGATGTTCGGACACACCATTACGCTGTGGTGTTCCAGGTGGCGTGAGTTGTGAAACTATTCCACATTGTTTTAAATGAAGGCCAAACTCGTAACTCAAATATTCGCCTCCGCGATCAGATCGTAGAAACTTTATTTTCTTGTTACGATGATTTTCCACTTCACTCTGAAATTCTTTGAACTTTTCAAATGTTTCAGACTTACGTTTCATTAAGTAGATATTCCCATATCTGCTCAAATCATCTGTGAAGGTCAGAAAATAACGATACCCGCCACGAGCTTCAACACTCATCGGACCGCATACATCAGTATGTATTATTTCCAATAAGTCAGTAGCTTGCTCCATTGTTTCGGAGAACGGAGTCTTAGTCATCTTGCCCATGAGGCATGGTTCGCAAGCATCAAATGATTCATAAGCAAGTGATTCCAATAGTCCATCTGCATGGAGTTTCTTCATGCGCTTTACACCAATATGACCTAAACGGCAGTGCCACAAATATGTTGCGCTATCATTATCAACTTTGCATCAATATTATGAATATGTGTATCACCACGATCGAGATTCAATAAACCATTTATATTGAGTGTATGACCATAGAAGGTTTTATTCATGTAAACAGAACAACAATTGTTCTCTGACTTAAATGAATAACCGTATCGCAATAAACATGATCCAATCATATTCATGCTCAATGCAAACACCAAATAACATTTATTTAGGTCCAACACTAATCCCTATGGTAGAGGGAGTGTGCGATGGTGATCTTATCAACCTTGGAATTACTTCCAACACACATCGTCACCTCGTCATTAACTAGTCTCTGTTCATTTTGCAACTCCTGTTTCGAGTTACTAATGTTAGCAACTGAACCGGTATCAAATACCTAGGGGCTACTATGAACACTAGTAAAATACACATCAATAACATGTATATCAAATATACCTTTGTTCACTTTGCCATCCTTCTTATCCGCCAAGTATTTGGGGCAATTCCGCTTCCAGTGACCATTTCCTTTGCAGTAGAAGCACTCAGTTTCAGGCTTAGGTCCATCTTTGGGCTTCTTCACGGGAGTGACAACTTGTTTGCCATTCTTCTTGAAGTTCCCTTTCTTTCCCTCGCCCTTTTTCTTGAAACTAGTGGTCTTGCCAACCATCAACACTTGATGCTATTTCTTGATTTCTACCTTCGCCGATTTCAGCATCGCGAAGAGCTTGGGAATCGTTTTCGTCATCCCTTGCATATTATAGTTCATCACGAAGTTCTAATAACTTGGTGATAATGACTAGAGAACTCTGTCAATCACTGTTTTATCTGGAAGATTAACTCCCACTTGATTCAAGCGATTGTAGTACCCAGACATTCTGAGCATATGCTCACTGGTTGAGCTATTCTCCTCCATCTTGTAGGCAAAGTACTTGTCAGAGGTCTCATACCTCTCGACACGGGCATGAGTCTGAAATACCGATTTCAGCTCTTGGAACATTTCATATGCTCCGTGGTGTTCAAAATGTTTTTGAAGTCCCGGTTCTAAGCCATAAATCATGGCGCACTAAACTATCAAGTAGTCATCATATCGAGCTTGCTAAACATTCATAACGTTTGCATCTGCTCCTGCAACAGGTCTGTCACAATCCTTGCAGCTTACGGACAGAGATTGGACGGCAGGAAGGATTATCTTGAATGCCATTGAGAGTGATGCGGCGCCCAAATGAGATGGGGAATTAGTCACCTCTGTCCCTTCATCTTTTTGAAAGGAATCGAGGCCCGGCCCGGCTCGCGTCGTTGAGAAGCTCATGGATATATTCTATGGTGGCTTCTCCAATAGTTCGAGCCATAGCTTCATTTCATTGTTTCTATAATTTTCTTCACTTTATCATTGCCCTCAAGTTTTTCGATAAAAGGTCCCATCCTTCAATATCATGATTGGGTCAACCAGGCCAGATCATAAGTGAAATAGTTTGATCGGGTCGACCAGGTCAGGCCCCACTGGTGCTTTGGTCTCATCATAGTCTATCTCCCGTCTTCCTATAACCTTTTGCAATTAGCCTTGCCTTCTATCTATCCACCTTACCCTCTGGAGTCTGTTTTACGGTTTGCCGGTTTTGCGGCAACCCTTTCACTAAGAACATTTTAGCCATTAACGAAATGCCACTATTCCAGCGGTGCATCAAGGACATAATTCTTCTATGCAGCAATGAGGATAATCCTCAGATCACGGAACCAGTCCGCATCATTGCTACTATCATCTTTCAACTTAGTTTTCTCGAGGAACATATCAAAAATAAAACAGGGGAGCTATACGCGAGCTATTGATCTACAACATAATTTGCAAATACTACCAGGACTAAGTTCATGATAAATTAAAGTTCAATTAATCATATTACTTAAGAACTCCCACTTAGATAGACATCCCTCTAGTCATCTAAATGATCACGTGATCCATATCAACTAAACCATGTCCGATCATCACGTGAGATGGAGTAGTTTTCAATGGTGAACATCTCTATGTTGATCATATCTACTATATGATTCATGTTCGACCTTTCGGTCTCAGTGTTCCGAGGCCATATCTGCATATGCTAGGCTCGTCAAGTTTAACTCGAGTATTCCGCACGTGCAAAAACTGTCTTGCACCCGTTGTATGTGAACGTAGAGCTTATCACACCCGATCATCACGTGGTGTCTCGGCATGACGAACTGTCGGAACAGTGCATACTCAGGGAGAACACTTATACCTTGAAATTTTAGTGAGGGATCATCTTATAATGCTACCGCCGTACTAAGCAAAATAAGATGCATAAAAGATAAACATCACATGCAATCAAAATATGTGACATGATATGGCCATCATCATCTTGTGCCTTTGATCTCCATCTCCAAAGCACCGTCATGATCTCCATTGTCACCGGCTTGACACCTTGATCTCCATCATAGCGTCGTTGTCGTCTTGCCAACTATTGCTTCTACAACTATCGCTAACACATAGTGATAAAGTAAATCAATTACATGGCGATTGCATTTCATACAATAAAGCGACAACCATAAGGCTCCTGCCAGTTGCCGATAACTTTTACAAAACATGATCATCTCATACAATAACGTATATCACATCATGTCTTGACCATATCACATCACAACATGCCCTGCAAAAACAAGTTAGACGTCCTCTACTTTGTTGTTGCAAGTTTTACGTGGCTGCTATGGGCTTCTAGCAAGAACCGTTCTTACCTACGCATCAAAACCACAACGATGTTTCGTCAAGTTTGCTGTTTTAACCTTCAACAAGGACCGGCCATAGTCAAATTCGATTCAACTAAAGTTGGAGAAACAGACACCTGCCAGCCACCTTTATGCAACAAGTTGCATGTCTGTAGGTGGAACCGGTCTCATGAACGCGATCATGTAAGGTTTGTCCGGGCCGCTTCATCCAACAATACCGCCGAATCAAAATAAGACGTTTGTGGTAAGCAGTATGACTATCATCGCCCACAACTCTTTGTGTTCTACTCGTGCATATCATCTACGCATAGACCTGGCTCGGATGCCACTGTTGGGAAACGTAGCATGCAATTTCAAAAAAAAAAATCCTACGCTCACGCAAGATCTATCTAGGAGATGCATAGCAACGAGAAGGGGAGAGTGTGTCCACGTACCCTCGTAGACCGAAAGCGGAAGCGTTATCTTAACGCGGTTGATGTAGTCAAACGTCTTCGCGATCCAACCGATCAAGCACCGAACGTACGGCACCTCCGAGTTCAGCACACGTTCAGCTCGATGATGTCCCTTGAACTCTTGATCCAGCAGAAGGTCGAGGGAGAGTTTCATCAGCACGACGGCGTGGTGACGGTGATGGTGATGTGATCCGTGCAAGGCTTCGCCTAAGCACTACGACAATATGACCGGAGGAGTAAATGGTGGAGGGGGGCGCCGCACATGGCTAACAATGTTTGTTGTGTCCTTGGAGGCGCTCCCCACCCCCGTATATAAAGGAGGGAGAGGGAGGAGGCCGGCCCCCTAGGGGCGCGCCAAGTGTGGGGAGTCCTACTAGGACTCCTAGTCCTAGTAGGATCCCCCTTCCTTTCCAACGGAGGGGGAAAGAGGGAAGTGGAGGGGGAGAGAGAGGGAGAAGGAAAGGGGGGCCGCGCCCCCTCCCGTTTGTCCAATTCGGACTCCACATGGGGGGGGGGGGGCGCCACCTCCTACGGCCTACCTCCTCCTCTCCACTATGGCCCATGAGGCCCATTACTTCCCCCGGGGGGTTCCGGTAACCTCCCGGTACTCCGAAAAATACCCGAAACGATCCGAAACTATTCCGGTGTCCGAATACCACCTTCCAATATATCAATCTTTACCTTTCGACCATTTCGAGACTCCTCGTCATGTCCGTGATCTCATCCGGGACTCTGAACAATCTTCGGTCACCAAAACACATAACTCATAATACAAATCGTCATCGAACGTTAAGCGTGCGGACCCTACGGGTTCGAGAACTATGTAGACATGACCGAGACACATCTTCGGTCAATAACCAACAGCGGAACCTGGATGCTCATATTGGTTCCCACATATTCTACGAAGATCTTTATCGGTCAAATTGCACGACAACATACGTCATTCCCTTTGTCATCGGTATGTTACTTGCCCGAGATTCGACCGTCGGTATCATCATACCTAGTTCAATCTCGTTACCGGCAAGTCTCTTTACTCATTCCGTAATGCATCATCCCGTAACTAACTCATTAGTCACATTGCTTGCAAGGCTTATAGTGATGTGCATTACCGAGAAGGCCCAGAGATACCTCTCCGATACACGGAGTGACAAATCCTAATCTTGATCTATGCCAACCCAACAAACACCTTCGGAGACACCTGTAGAGCATCTTTATAATCACCCAGTTACGTTGTGACGTTTGATAGCACACAAAGTGTTCCTCCGGTATTTGGGAGTTGCATAATCTCATAGCCAGAGGAATATGTATAAGTCATGAAGAAAGCAATAGCAATAAAACTAAACGATCTATATGCTAAGCTAACGGATGGGTCTTGTCCATCACATCATTCTCTAATGATGTGATCCTGTTCATCAAATGACAACACCTGTCTATGGTCAGGAAACATAACGATCTTTGATAAACAAGCTAGTCAAGTAGAGGCATACTAGGGACACTCTGTTTGTCTATGTATTCACACATGTACTAAGTTTCCGGTTAATACAATTCTAGCATGAATAATAAACATTTATCATGATATAAGGAAATATAAATAACAACTTTATTATTGCCTCTAGGGCATATTTCCTTCAATATGATGCTGATATTACTAAAACAAAGAATGTTTAATTGGTTAGCTAATGTTCCTACTTTACTTTCAAAAAGCACGTGCGCCACATGTAGAGAGACAATAGGGAGCTGCATTCTTTATACTTTGTGGTTCATCATGTGTGGGCAACGAACATTTTATTATCTAAAATCTGCTTGCTCTTCTTTAGCATGTTCCTCTTCTGTTCTTCTTTAATAAGTACTCTCTCCGTTCCTAAATATAAGTCTTTGTAGAGATTCCTCCATGGACTACATACGGAGCAAAATGAGTGAATCTACACTCTAAAATGTATCTATATACACCCGTATGTGATCCATAGTGGAATCTCTACAAAGACTTATATTTAGGAACAGAGGGAGTATAATAGTTGTACAATATGTTCCTTGTAGTGAAGAGGAGCAGTGACATTTGCAGTGTACAGGTCTATTCGGTCGCCTATCATGGACGCTTTCAACTCTTCGTGTTGGTCTGCCCTAATATCCAGGAAATGCTGGGAGCTGTATCACCTTTGAGAGTTAGACTGATAGTAATAGTGTCGCGCCTTTAGTTGTAGAGAGCTGATATCCGAAGCCTTTCTAGCCGTACCGACAATACTAGCACATATTTTCCAGCAAGTTCCACTTTCCTGATTTTACTCGTGATGCTTAGGGGTTTCCCATTATATCAACAATATGATCCGCGTAGGTGCTTTGTGTCCTACTAGCAGCAGTCCACCCTTTAAATCTAAACAACACACCAATCATAATTCCAAAGCTTAGTTGTTCCAATGCGAATGTGACATGATATTTATATTAGTTAACAGACATACATTTAATTGGTCATCTAATGCTCCCACTTGAGTTTCCAAATGCTTGTGGCCACATAGTGAGAGTCAGCATGGAATTGCATTTCTTTGGATGCTCTGATTCATCATGGGTGGGCAGCCAACATTGTATAGAAAGAAACGGAATCTCCATAATATGCTTCCTCTTCTATTCTTTAAAATGTTCCTCTTCTGTTCTTCTTTAATAAGTAAAGTATGTTCCTCGTCAAGAAGGCAAGCAGGGACATCTGCAGTTGACAGGTCTATTTGGCCGCTTCTGCAAGTTGCTTTCAGCAATTCGAGTTGGTCTGCCATAATATCTAGGAAATGCTGGGAGCTGTGCGGCCTTTGACAGACTAGACTGATAGTAACAGTAGTGCGCCTTCATGTGAATAGAGCTGGCCTGTAGGTGATCGATAGGCGTTCGATTAGTAGCGGCAGTACAACCCCATATTTTCCAGCCAGTTCCACTTCCCCGATTTATTTATGATGCTTATGGTGTCCCCCTTTTATCGACACTACAATTTTCCTACTGGCTGTGCGCTCTTGTTATCATGGTTTGGCAATAAACTTTCTATACATTATATTATGAACCTATCATCTGCCAACTATCCTTACATCTGGAGCTCCCAACAGGGTGCCTATTTTTTGTGTAGTTGTGCCAGATTATATTAATCTACGCACCATATTACAACACACATGGGCTCTCTCATCAGAATCCAGTGATAGCACACAAGGGTTTACAGGGAGCCCCTATTATATTAGAATATCCTCTGCATTACAAAGATAATTTCACTACTATTTATGTTTTCATGCTTCTCAGATATTGTACGTAATCATAATGAATATAAGAATGCGCACAACAGAAGAATATTGCAGAACAGTTCAATGGGTAACAAACTTGGCATCAAGGGATTGAGGTTCATTGTGGATGCAATGAAACCCACATGCTCCCATCCTATAGATTCATATTCAGAATATGATCCTAATGACTATTCTGAGCTCAAGGAGTCAAAGGCAGATGCCCTATCCTGTTTACCCAATAAGGTGCCTGTTCTAATTTGGCAAGGTTTTATTGGTTGCACGTCTTGCATTTCTTCTGCTTCGTTGCACCGCCATCTGCTTAGTTTACTCATGATATATGTGAAGATGCCATGCCCATCTATTATCAATACCTGTTCCATTTGTCGTCATACCATGTTTTTCCATTCAAATGTTGTTCTTGTGTTTCAGACATCCAAAAGGAAGAGGGTGATTGCAGAACTTGAAGGAGTACAAGCAAAGTCCTTGAAAAAGGTGGTGGTACCGAAGAAATCAGATAACACCCCACCTATATTGGCGATAGAACTAGCGTCGTAAAACCTAGGATATCGCAACTATGCTGCTCGCTGCTTTGCTCTTGTTAGTACCTGTTGTCCTATCAATGTACATACATTCATACCTGCTGGATTATGTGACATCATTGTGCATTATAGCTTGCCTATCCACTGTTCGCTCCAAATTATCAGATCTATATTAATGCTTACATTAATGTAGAATAAACCCAATGCTTATGAAGAAGTTTAGCTCTCCATTGTTCTTGTATGTATCTGTTGTCCTTCATCACTGTACTTATATTGTCAGCTAGTTGTTCATGTACACTTTCCAGCTTATTTTCCCCTGCCCTCCATTTTCTACACATCAGAACTATATTTACTGTTGCCAAAATATTGAGTAAAACCAATGCTACTGAAGAAGTTTAGCTCTGCATTGCTCTTGTCAGTGCCTTTTGCCTGTATGCTGTACTTACATTTGTAGTCTGCATCTTAGCTTAAATAATCGCCATTTGTTCCTATATTATCACGTCTATATTTACTCTTAACAAAATGTAGAATAAAGGCAATGCTCTTGAAGAGGAGTCTATGGTAAACTTCTTGAATTGCCCCCCATCAATATGGACAAGGGGTTTATAGAGCCGGTCTTCACTACTAACATAAGTTTGTCCTCCTCAAGCCTTCAAGCTTTGTTGTGTATATTTGGATAGCTATGACTGCAAATGTTGTTTATTTTTGCCGTCTGCATAAAATTGCATGTTCAAAGTTTATTACATAGAAGTACATAAACATAAGTTTGTACTTCTCAATTTCAATTTTTAGTTGTACAACCTAGTTCCTTATTCATACCATGTAAATTAAACTAAACATAGCAAGTTATCTTCTTTAGCTCTGCATGTATGCTTGTGTTCTTGATCTGTAATCCAGTAGTGTGGTGAAACTACCAACTCCAGCACAATGTCATATCCTGCTATGTCTTAACTATGAACAATGCCATATTATGTTAATGTTATTTAAATCATGTCTCTTTATTTACCAATCTGAAATGGTATAAATTTACAGTACACTCACCATTCATGCTTATACGTTGTTTAGCACTACATGTATGCTTGTGTTCTTGATCTGTAATCCAGTGGTGTGGTGAAGCTGTCCGCTCCTGCACAATGCCATTTCCTGCTGTCTTAGCTATGAACGATGCCTATTATGTTGATGCTATTTTAAACCGTGTCTCTTTATTTTTGACTAAGAAATGAGATGAATTGACAGCACTGATGCTTATACGTGCAAAACCTGTTATCTACCTACTTGTTTCTTTTTCAGGGTGACATCACTGATGCTAGGAAGAACTGCCACAATGATAGTGAGACGACCCCGTTGCTTGTCCCTCTAACATATATTCCAGAGAAGAAGGCAACACATCTTGAGGATAGCGATACAACCCCAAAGTCATGTCTTGATGTAGTGTCGAACTTACTCGCTAATAGCAGTGACACAAGCTCAATGAAGTCGCCGCCTGAATCTGTTCGACTTATTCAGTCTGAAATTCAAGCAGAAAGGCATGCTTCCGCTCAAATTCGATTGGAACTCCAATATCTATGCAAGATTAACCATAAGTACAGGACGCCTATTGATGCTATGCAGCTTAAGTTGGTGGATATAAGCGTCAAACAAGCGCAGTCTCATGAGGTTGCTAAGCTGCTTGCGCTGCAGCTCCTGCGCAGGGCTAACCTTTCTTGAACTGTGTTGAAGTGCTGTCGATTTTGTCTATTATTTTGTCGGCATGTTTACTTCCACTGG
Source organism: Thinopyrum elongatum (assembly GCA_011799875.1). Lineage (NCBI taxonomy): Eukaryota > Viridiplantae > Streptophyta > Magnoliopsida > Poales > Poaceae > Thinopyrum > Thinopyrum elongatum. The sequence continues at coordinate 419,570,581 of CM022303.1, read as the reverse complement.
TGGCGACCTGCCCAGCGTATGGAATATGCTGTCTGGTTGCCCTTTAGTATCACTGGCGGTGAACTTTGATGCCCAGGGGATGTAATATGCTGCAATTTCTTTGTTGTATAGTCTAGGTTTATTCTTCATCACGATGCTGTAATTTATTTGATGTATATGCTGTCGTCGCTCTGAGAAAAGGTCGTAATCTTCGATCGGAGCGCAATGAGCCAATATGTTAGGTTTATTAGTAGGCCTATATACTTAATCTGGCCCACTATTAGTTTTGGGCCTTTAAAAGGCCGAGTAAACCGCTTGCCTTAATTGGGCCAGAAAATAAAATGAGCTTTTAACAGGTGAGATGTAGATTGAGCCTGAATTGTGGCGAACAAATCACGGGCCGACAGCAGGTTGGAATATACATCGGCCCATTATTGCCCCAGTGATTTGACGGACCATTAACATGCCGAAATGTTTTTGGGCCTTGGTGGACCCAATTACATGACGGGCTGGAAGCAGGCCGGATGCATAACGAGCCAAAATTAGGCCCAACACTATCAAGGGCCTTTACCGGGCCGATAGGCATTTTGTGCTAAAATGTATCCCCAAAGACTAAGGGCCATTAAGAGGCTGAAAGTCACTACAGACCAGAATTAGGCCCAGATGCAGTTCGGGCCTTTAAATGGCCGAAAGTGAAACCGAGCCAAAAGAGGCCCATATGTACACAGGGCCACTGACAGGCCGAAACTAATATCGGCCCGAATTGTTAAATGGGCCATTAAGAAGCCAAAGAGCAAATCAGGCCCCCAATGGGCCCAAAGGCACATTAGCGGTTAAAGGGTCCTATCTGTTACGGGTCGTAATTTGGCCCAAGATATGAAAGTCAGTTAACGGGCCGTATCTGTTATGGGCCGTAATTTGTCCCAAACTATTGGAGGCTTTTAACGAGCCGGATCTGATATGGGTCGTAAACTGGCCCAAAATATTGCAGTCTTTTAATGGGCCATATCTGATGTGGGCCATGATTTGGTCTAGAAAATGTTAGGCTTTTAATGGGCCGGCCCATTAGATCTGACAAAATCTTGTGAGCCTTTTCCTGGGGCGGCTTTTAAACGTAAATGGGCACGTTCTGTCCATTGTAGTGATGACATCTGTCCCAATGGTGAGCTGACATGTGGATCCTCCGGCGAATGAGAATTTTACACGTGGAAAATCCCCATTGATCCGGGTTGTTAATGGGTTATCGGCTCCAAACCGGAACCCGATAGCTTAACGGCGACCCTTTATGGTGGATGCCACGTGTCGGTTACCCTTGACGAAAACACTACCATGACGCGCCATCTATCGTCATGGAAGTGGACACTTCCGTGATGATAATTTTGGTATTGTCATGGAACACTTCTACGACAGCACAGGTATGACTATCTCGATTCTGTCATAAAATCGTCATGGATGTACATGCATGACAGAAAACGTGACCTACTGTGACAAACACGTATCATCACGGAAGTGTATTTTTTTGTAGTGATGCACACAACTCAGCTTTTGGTACTTCTCGGTGGCGCAAAACTCGGAGTCAAACTCATGTTGCGGGAGTTTGGAGTCATACTCTAGATTCGACGGTTGATCGCTTTCCTGGGGGGTGGGGGGTCATTCGAGATGGATTGAGTAGGGAGCTACTTTGGACATGCTAAAAAGATTAGGATTGATTGGAACCTGACAAGACGATTTGGATCCATAGTACACCGGCCTTTTGATGACCTTAGCAAGTGCTCGATGTGATCGCCGTCGTGGCGGCGCCGCCCATTGTGTTGCCGAGAGCGACAATACGAGCCGAAGCAGACGCATCGAAACCATTAGCATCACTCATCCGCATTCCCCCAATGTCAGCGCCACGCGAGGGAATTTGGGGGCTAGGGATTTGGAGGCTATCTATGGATTTGGGGGAAATGGGGAAACTGTGGGGATCTGATAACAGCCGGGAAACTACTTTTCACACTCTGTTGTATACGACACACAGTTTGTACATATCGTTTGAGTTCGATGTTATAACTTCAAACTTGATTTCCACACCAAATCGTGTGAGAAGACAACGTGTGTGAGACACGGTTCCCGTAACATGACCATATGTCATGTACTACCCGGTACATATGGGGATGCAATAATTTAGTTAATAATTAGGGTAAACAACCGCTCTACGGATACCCATCAAAAATATATAAACAGCCGCTCTGCAGATAAAGATGGGGGCGTGCTACTTGTGAGCTGCGTTGGGATTTACCCGAAGAGGAGAGGATGATGCAGTATAGTAGAGATAAGTATTTCCCTCAGTTAAGAACCAAGGTTATCAATCCAGTAGGAGAACCAAGCAACACCTCATTAGTAGTACCTACACACAAAATAACAAATACTTGCACCCAACACAAACAAGGGGTTGTCAATCCCTCGGCGGTTATTGGCAAGGATCAAATCTCGTAGTGATAGATAGATAAATAAACACAAAATAAAATAAAGTAAATAAAATTGTAGAAAAGTAATTTTGGATTTTAATATATGATAAAAATAGACCCGGGGGCCATAGTTTTTACTAGAGGCTTCTCTCTTGAAGATAGCATACGGTGGGTGAACAAATTACTGTTGGGCAACATATAGAAAAGCGAGTAATCATGACGATATCCAAGGCAATGGTCATGTATATAGGCATCACGTCCGAGACAAATAAACCGACTCCTGCCTACATCTACTACTATTACTCCACACATCAGCCGCTATCCAGCATGCATCTATAGTATTAAGTTCATAAAGAACGGAGTAACGCCTTAAGCAAGATGACATGATGTAGATAAACTAAACTCAAGCAATATGAATAAACCCCATCGTTTTATCCTTAATGGAAACAATACAAATACGTGTCTTGTCCCTTTCTGTCACTTGGATATAGATCACCGCAAGATTGAACCCATCACAAAGCACCTCTCCCATTGCAAGAAAAATCAATCTAGTTGGCCAAACCAAATCAATAGATCAAAGAGAAATACAAAGCTATAATAATAATGCATAAAAGAGTTCAAAGAAGACTAAAATAATATTCATGGATAATCTGATCATAAACTCACAATTCATCAGATCCCAACAAACACACCACAAAAAGTGATTACATCAAATAGATCTCCAAGAACATCGAGGAGAACATTGTATTGAAGATCAAAGAGAGAGAAGAAGCCATCTAGCTACTAGCTATGGACCCGTAGGTCTGTGGTAAACTACTCACACATCATCGGAAGGGCGGCAAGGTTGATGTGGAGCCCCTCCGTGATCGATTCCCCCTCCGGCAGAGTGCTGAAAAAGGCCTCTAGATGGGATCCCGCTAGAACAGAAGCTTGCAGTGGCGGAAAAAGTGTTTCACGAGAACAGAATTTATAGACGCGAAATTAGGTCAAATGGAGCGAAAGGGGGCCCACGGGGCACCAGGGCACGCCTACCCCCCTGGACGCGCCCTGGTGGCTTGTGGGCCACTCCTTCGTCTTCTGACCCCCTCCCGAAGCTTCTAGGGTCTCTTATGTCCAGAAAAAAATCGTGAAATTTTTTCGTGGCATTAGGACTTCGTTTGGTACTGATATCGTAGAAAACCAAAAACAGGCAAAAACAACAACTGGCACTTGGCACTAAGTTAATAGGTTAGTCCCAAAAAATGATATATAATGACATATAATTGCATATAAAACATCCAAGATTGATACTATAATAGCATGGAACAATAAAAAATTATAGATACATTGGTGACGTATCAGGGTGGCGACCGAAGCAGCTGCTACCGGATAGGAGGTCAATCCTCGGTCGGTCAGTGGTGGCAGCGTGATAGGAGGTCAATCCTTGGTCGGCGACAAGAGATAGGAGGAGCTCAGTCCTCGAGGTCAGCGGTGGCGTGATTGGAGCACATCCCTCCCGGTCGATGGTGGGATAGTGGAGCTCGAACTTCAGGCGGTTGCCCCACTAAGCGCTGCTCCTCGACCATGTTGTCTCGGCATGCTGCGGCATCGTGATGCTGTGTCTGCTGGGTGGAGGTTGCCACGCGGCTAATTAATTAAGGTATTCTTTTCGTTGAGTGGCTTGATTAGGTATTCAATTCATAAGGGTAGTATTGTACTCTACATGTAAATTGACTGGTCATTACATTGTGTCATCGCACGACAGGATAACAATATGGAGCGCCCTCCATAAATTATGAAAATAAAGTCTTGTGATTTATTCACGCATCTTTGGGCATCCATAAATCCATTTATTAATGTGTTTTTTGAATTACCCCTCGTGTGGTGCAGATGGAACGATCTAAATGGATGAAGGATCGGAAAAGCTCAAAGTTTATGAGTGTCCTGATTGAGTTCATCGCTTTGGCTGAAGGGACAAAGAGGAGAGTCAGTGAAGAATATTACATCCTCTGTCCATGCAAGGATTGTACCAATACAGAGTCACATTTAGTTACAGAGGTCGAGTACCACTTATACAAGTGGGGATTCATGGATGGATATACATGTTGGACTAGACACGGTGAAGAGCTGGTCATGGATGAAGGTAACTGATACGTCTCCAACGTATCTATAACTTTTGCTTGTTCCATGCTATTATATTATCATTCTTGGATGTTTTACAATCATTTTATAGCAACTTTATATCAATTTTTGGGACTAACCTATTGACATAGTGCCCAGTGCCAGTTCCTGTTTTTTCCTTAGTTTTTTACGTCACAAAAAATCAATACCAAACGGAGTCCAAATGCAGCAAAACTTTTTGGAGATTTTTTATGGACCAGAAGGAACAACTTGGGCCGAAGAAGTACCAGAGGGGTGCCTCGAGGGGGGCACAACCCACCTGGGCGCGCCTGGGGGCCCAAGCGCGCCCTGGTGTGTTGTGCCCCCCTTGGTAGCCTCCCGGACCACCTCTTTGCTCTATAAATACCCCGAAAATCCAAAAACCCTAGGGGAGTCGACGAAACACAATTCCAGCCGCCGCAAGTTCCAGAAACACCAGATCCAATCTAGACACCATCACGGAGGGGTTCATCATCCTCATCGGTGCCTCTCCGATGATGTGTGAGTAGTTCATTGTAGACCTTCGAGTCCGTAGTTAGTAGCTGGATGGCTTCCTCTCTCTCTCTCTCTCTTTTGATTCTCCATACAATGGTTTCTTGGAGATCTATTTGATGTAACTCTTTTTGTGGTGTGTTTGTTGGGATCCGATGAACTTTGAGTTTATGATCAGATCTATTTTATCCATGAAAGTTATTTGAGTTTTGATCTCTTATATGCATGATTGCTTAGCCTCATATTTCTTCTTCGAATCTTTGGTTTAGTTAGGCCGACTAGATCAATTTTTCTTGTGATGGGAAGAGGTGCTTTGTGATGGGTTCGATCTTACGGTGCTCAATCCCAGTGACAGAAGGGGACATGACACATATGTATCGTTGCTATTAAGGATAATAGATGGGGTTTATTCCTACATGAATAGATCTTGTCTACATCATGTCATCGTTCTTATTGCATTACTCCGTTTCTCCATGAACTTAATACACTAGATGCATGATGGATAGCGGTCGATGTGTGGAGTAATAGTAGTAGATGCAGGCAGGAGTCGGTCTACTAATCTTGGACGTGATGCCTATATAATGATCATTTCCTGGATATCGTCATAATTATTTGAATTTCTATCAATTGCCCAACAGTAATTTGTTTACCCACCGTATGCTATTTTTCTCGAGAGAAGCCACTAGTGAAATCTACGGCCCCCGGGTCTATTCTTCTTCATATTTGCTTTCCGATCTATTATTTACCGCTTTTATTTTCAGATCTATTATTTCTAAAAACCCAAAAATACCTTGCTACACTTTTTATTTACTTCTTTTATTTTGCGTTTTATCGAGATCTATTTATCCAATCTATCATAACTTTTCTCCCGTCCACGTGACAATTTCTGGCACCGTTACCCGAAATGGATTGACAACCCCTTTAACACGTCGGGTTGCAAGTATTTGTTCTTTGTGTGCAGGTACCGTTTACATAGTGTTGCTTGGTTCTCCGACTGGATTGATACCTTGGTTTCATAACTGAGGGAAATACCTACCGTAGCTGTGCTGCATCATCCCTTCCTCTTTGGGGAAATACCGACGTAGTTCAAGCGACATCAAAAGGAATTTCTGGCGCCGTTGCTTTGGAGGATCAAGTCAAGATAGTCTCCCATCAACTAGCCAATTTCTGGCGCCGTTGCCGGGGAGACATCATCAACATCTATCATGTTCCTAATCACAAATCTCGTATCCTTGCAATTTACATTATTTGCCATTTGCCTCTCATTTTCATATCCCCCACTTCACAAAATTTGTCGTTTTATTCGCCCTCTTTTTCTTTTGCCGTTTTTCTAGTCAGGTCTCTTACTTGCTTGAACTTGTCACCATGAGTGACTTTGGTATGGCAGAAACAGATGATGGCCTGACTTCTAAAATTGGACGATCTGGCAATCTGGATGCCAAAACTTTTGTTTTGGGACGAGGGAATGTTATGGGAAAAGAACATATCCAAGAATTTTTCAATTGTGTTGGGAATTTGACTCTTGATGATGCTCCTATACTTAAAAGAACTAAATCTTATGCGGAAGCTATTTTAGCGCTAGTTCTGAAACTTGAAAATAGATTTATCCGTACCCACCCTACCTTGCAAAGATTATTTTATGAGCTACCAGTTATAAAGGGTTCGAAAGCTAAAAAGTTAGCCACCCTTGTTCTTATGAATGAATTTGATCACATAGTACGGGAGGCTAGGGACATTTTTGATTTTTATGGTATGAGCCGTGAAAAACCGATGATAAATGAGATCCTTTATAATAGTGATTATATGTTGAGACATTTGCTTGGGAATAATCAAATTTTTGATGATAATCTTAAAAAGGAAATTCCTGTTTTAGATATAATCCAACAAGTTTTCAATGATGTCAATCAACAATATTCTTGGATTGCTGCCAAAATCAAAGGGGATACACAGATGGGCAACTTGATAATGCTAAAATTTCTATGGATAATGTGTTTCAAGTTATTTTTGCAAAACCCCTTGACAAGAACACATCTACGGAAAATGAGAAGAAAGATGACAATACTTGAATCTATGCTTTATGCCTAGCTAGGGGCATAAAACTATAGCGCTTGTTGGGAGGCAACCCAATGAATAAAATTTATTTTTGCCTTTTTCTTTCTGTTCTTGAGTGTTTGCACAATTATGCATCTGTTATGATTTTTTTTTATGTTTTAGTTGGTGTTTGTGCCAAGTAAAGCCTTTGGGATAGCTTTGGTGATAGTTGATTTGATCTTGTTGGAAAACAGAAACTTTTACATCCAGTAAAATAATTGTCTAAAATCATAGAAGCGATGAAAAATTCTGAATTTTGTACACAAGATTGATATACAAATTTCCTCTATTGTACTAGTTTTTCAGATTTTTTGGAGTTACAGAAGTATGATAACAATTTGCATCTTTACAGACTGTTCTGTTTTTGACAGATTCTGTTTTCTTTGCATTGTGTGCTTATTTTGATAAATCTATGGTTTGTATCGGGGTATAAGCCATGGTAAAGTTAGAATACTGTAGATATAATGCTATAACAAAATTTGAATGGGTTTTCTACAGTACTTAAAGTAAATATTGGTTTTCTTATACTAACGGATCTCATGAAGGTTTTGTTGAGTTTTATGTGATTGAAGTTTTCAAGTTTTGGGTAAGATCACGATGGATGAAGGAATAAGGAGTAAGAAGGGCCTAAGCTTGGGGATGCCCCCGAGTGGCATCCCCTCTTTCTTCTAACGACCATCAGTATTTTACTTGGAGCTATATTTTTATTCATCACATATCATGAGTTTTGCTTGGAGGGTCTTGTGTTATATGAGTCTTTGCTTCTTTTGCTTTTTAATTTGTGTCATCTATCCTTGCTGAACACACCTATTTGGGAGAGCCAAAATTATGCTATGATTTGTTAGAATTGCTATAAGTGCTTCACTTAAATTTTTTGAGCTATGGAATTGCTCTAGTGCTTCACTTATATCTTTTTGAGCATGGTGTGCTTTAATATTTTTGAAGAAATGCTCTCATGCTTCACTTAGATTTATTTGAGATTTAGTAATTTTGAAGAAAGCCTCTCATGCTTCACTTATATTGTTTTGAGAGAAGAAAATTTTATGCTCATGTTCTTCACTTAGATTTGTTTGAGCTATCAAAAGAAACATATGAAATTAGTCCCAAAGTGATAGAAATTCAAGGGGGATATAATACAAACTTTTATGAAGATCATTGGATAAAAGAAACTTGATTCTTTGTAATAGTTTTGCGATATGATGATATAATATGTGAGTCATGTTGATGAGTAATTATGCTTTAGTAAGAATATTGGTGTTAAGGTTTGTGATTCCCTATGCAAGCACGAAAGTCAATAGTTAGGCAATGAAATTATATCCTACTTGTGGTGCATTATTCGGTGTTAGTTATGCTTAATGCTCGCTTATGAGATTTTTTTGCTTCTTGGTTGGATGCTTCTCAATCTTTTGCTAGCCTTCACTTGTACTAAGTATGATTACTACTTGTGCATCCAAAACCCTTTAACCCAGTTTTGCCATATGAGTCCACTATACCTACCTATATGCGGTATTTCCGTGCCGTTCTAAGCAAATTTGTATGTGCCATCTCTCATTTTCAAATAAATTTCCCTTTTGTGTGCTCGTACCGCTCATGAAATGGTAGGGGGTGGTTGATATTTTTCCATGCTAGATGTGTTATTCTCAAGATAAGTGTTTATTCATTTGTTATTGCACGAGAGTACGACAAAGGTATTAGGGATGCCCAGTCCCGAAATGAAAAATGAATTTACTTTATGTTGTCAAATATAAATTCCTTGGAAAGTGTTGGTATGGATGGCACCCGTGGATACGGCTAGCCGTGGAATGTGAAAGTATGGTGGAAAAAGGAATAAACTTTATTTTCTGTTTGGGAACCGCCTATGATATATCTAGCATGGAAAGTAATGGGAACTACTCAATCGTTTTCGTTGACAGGAAAAGCATGCCACCCAAAATGTTTTATCTCTATCTTTTTCCGCTTTGAGCTCTGGCACCTCTACAAATCCCTACTTCCCTCTGCGAAGGGCCTTTCCTTTTACTTTATGCAATTTTTATTTTTATTTGAGTCTCCATCTTCTCTTATAAAGCACCAACTAAGGGGCACTATGATCGTACTTGAGCATTGGGTGTAGCTAATATGCGAGTGTGTTTCATGAATGGATCAACGATTGAGCATAATGGGCTAGGGATAACTTGCTTTAGTGTTGATATTTTGAAAGACTTGGTTGCTAGTTGATATGCTTGAGTATTGAAATCTTCATGTCAAAACTAGACTATTGCTTTGAATCATATAAAAGTCCAAATGTCCATGCTACAAAAGAAAAGAATATGTGATGAACATGTTAGGTAGCATTCCACATCAAAAATTCTGTTTTATCATTTACCTACTCGAGGACGAGTAGGAATTAAGCTTGGGGATGCTGATACGTCTCCAATGTATCTATAATTTTTGCTTGTTCCATGCTGTTATATTATCATTCTTGGATGTTTTACAAACATTTTACAACAACTTTATATCTTTTTTGGGACTAACCTATTGACATAGTGCCCAGTGTCAGTTCCTGTTTTTCCTTGTTTTTTTACTTTGCAGAAAATCAATACCAAACGGAGTCCAAACGCAGCAAAACTTTTTGGAGATTTTTTATGGACCAGAAGGAACAACTTGGGCCGAAGAAGTACCAAAGGGGTGCCCCGAGGGGGGCACAACCCACCTGGGCGCGCCCTGGTGGGTTGTGCCCACCTCGGTGGCCTCCCGCACCGCCTCTTTGCTCTATAAATACCCCGAAAATCAAAAAACCCTAGGGGAGTCGACGAAACACAATTCCAGCCGCCGCAAGTTCCAGAAACACCAGATCCAATCTAGACACCATCACGGAGGGGTTCATCATCCTAATTGGTGCCTCTCCGATGATGCGTGAGTAGTTCATTGTAGACCTTCGGGTCCGTAGTTAGTTGCTAGATGGCTTCCTCTCTCTCTTTTGATTCTCAATACAATGGTCTCTTGGAGATCTATTTGATGTAACTCTTTTTGCGGTGTGTTTGTTGGAATCCGATGAACTTTGAGTTTATGATCAGATCTATTTTATCCATGAAAGTTATTTGAGTTTTGATCTCTTATATGCATGATTGCTTATAGCCTCGTATTTCTTCTTCGAATCTTTGGTTTAGTTAGGCCGACTAGATCAATTTTTCTTGCCATGGGAAGAGGTGCTTTGTGATGGGTTCGATCTTACGGTGCTCAATCCCAGTGACAGAAGGGGACATGACACGTATGTATTGTTGCTATTAAGGATAACAAGATGGGGTCTATTCCTACATGAATAGATCTTGTCTACATCATGTCATCATTCCTATTGCATTACTCTGTTTCTCCATGAACTTAATACACTAGATGCGTGCTGGATAGCAGTCGATGTGTGGAGTAATAGTAGTAGATGCAGGCAGGAGTCGGTCTACTAATCTTGGACGTGATGCCTATATAATGATCATTGCCTGGATATCGTCATAATTATTTGAAGTTCTATCAATTACCCAACAGTAATTTGTTTACCCACCGTATGCTATTTTTCTCGAGAGAAGCCACTAGTGAAATCTACGGCCCCCGAGTCTATTCTTCTTCATATTTGCTTTCTGATCTATTATTTGTCGCTTTTATTTTCAGATCTATTATTTCTAAAAACCTCAAAATACCTTGCTGCACTTTTTATTTACTTCTTTTATTTTGCGTTTTATCGAGATCTATTTATCCAATCTATCATAATTTTTCTCCCGTCCACGTGACAATTTCTGGCACCGTTACCCAAAAGGGATTGACAACCCCTTTAACACGTCGGGTTGCAAGTATTTGTTCTTTGTGTGCAGGTACCATTTACATAGTGTTGCTTGGTTCTCCTACTGGATTGATACCTTGGTTTCATAACTGAGGGAAATACCTACCATAGTTGTGCTGCATCATCCCTTCCTCTTTGGGGAAATACCAACATAGTTCAAGCGACATCAGTAACCAGGGCGGCGATATGCCGAACCCCGATCAGAGTCACATGGATGTTGAATCTAACCTCGGGGATCAGACGTCAAGCTACCAACGAAACAGAGACATGCCAACCCCCCCCCCCCACTTAAAAGTGAAGATGGCGACACAGACGACACCGACGGCCTTGATGGTATGCCAGATTTAGCTGCTATGATTGCAGATTTCCAGGGCATAGATAAAGATATGGTTGGGTACAAGGATTTGCCAATCATTAAGGTGGACTCTGAGAAAGATTTCTATACAGGTTGCAAAAAGAAATATTCCAAGTTGAGTGCCACACTAGCGCTTCTCAGGCTTAAAGCAGAAAACGGTCTATCAAACAAGGGCTTCACAAAGTTGTTAGGTCTTTTCAAAGACATTCTTCCAGAAGATAATGTCCTCCCCAAAAGCACGAATGAAGCAAAGAAAGTTATTTGCCCATTGGAACTTGAAATCCAGAAGATACATGCTTGTGTGAATGATTGTATGTTGTACCACGGTGACTACATAGATTTGCGTTCATGTCGCATATGCAAGCATCCACGATACAAACGCAGGAGAGCAAAGGACAAGTACAAAATGGGCGATGAGATCAAGACAGGAATCCTATTCAAGGTTCTTTCGTACTTGCCTTTAATTCCAAGGTTGAAGCATTTGTTTGCAAACCCTAGAGAGGCAAAAAGGTTGCGGTGGCATCATGATGAGCGAACTGAGGATAAATATATGAGGCACCCGAAAGATGGGGCTCAGTAGGAATTAATCGACAACACGTATAAAGACATTGCCAAGGATCCTAGAAATATAAGGCTTGAGGAGCGTACTGACGGAATGAATCCATTTGGCGATATGAGCACCCAACACAACACATGGACAGTGTTTCTGTGCATATATAACCTTGCTCCTTGGTTGTGTATGAAGAAAAAAAATACATCATGGTGTTAATGATTATCCAAGGACTGAAGCAACCTGGAAATGGCATCGACATTTACTTTCAACTACTGGTAGAAGAACTGCGACACTGTGGGAAAAGCCTGGTGTAAAATGTTATGATGCATACAAGAAGCAGTTTTTCCAGCTACATACGTTGTTGCTTTAGACCATTCAAGATATATCGGCATTAGGCAACACAACGGGGCAGAAAACAAGGGGATCGGTAGGATGTGTCACATGCATGGATAGGACAGCGAGTAGATTTCTTCCCAACTCGCGAAAAACCGTGCATTTGCATCATCGTAGGTATTTACATAAAAGTCACCCATACTGTCGTGGGGTGAACACGGCAGATGCCCTAGTGAAAGGACTTAGGTGCGAGGCAATTGCTATGGTGATTAGCTTGAAGGGGTTGAGCGGGACGAAAGACAAAGATTTACCCAGGTTCACCCCCTCACCGTGGAGGTAAAAGCCTACTCCTGCTCTCATTGATTATTGCTTGAGTATCAATTACAAGGGAGCGGATTCGCTTGACCTAGCTATCGATTGATTGTAACTTAAGTTTACCCGATGTAGGGACTCGCCTTTATATACACAGGTCGAGGCCCTGGGCTTACAAGAGTCCAGGTCGAGTTATACTTCGTTACCGATCCTGGCCTTAAGGCGCCTTGCCTTCTTTGGCAAGTCGCCGTTGGGCGGATTACACCTCCGGGTCACGCACCGTCTTCTCGTCTTGGGCCTCCATCCGGTCCACCTCGTAAGCTGCCTCCTTAGCTCTGCATCTTGGTTTCTTGGGCCTGTCTAAGGCTTCATTGTTAAGTCGCCAACAGCCTTAACCCGGCCCTTTTAGGGCGGGTTATACCGTGGGGTCATATCCCCAACATTAGGCCCCAGATTGATTTGAACTTGTTCATGTCAATCTTCAATACCTCTGGTTGGCGAGTCTTCTTGATTCTCTTAAATGTTTAACCTTGAACAGTTCTTCATAACCCGCCATATGAAAGGATGACATCATCTTCATAAATTCAGAAAAATCCTCATGACGTCACAACGGATCCTTTGCATTAATCAACCATTCCAAAAATCGAGGCACCCTTTTGTTGTAGAAGTTATTATGCCTCCTCGATTTTCACATACGCCTGTTACTGTGCCCTCTTTTTCCTTATAAATAGGCATGGGGGGCCTGCCTTTGCCACTTTCCACCCCGTTGGCTCCACTTCTTCTTCCTCCTCACGACGCCCGCCGCGACCGGAGCTCCATCATGCCCGTCAAACTGCACCAGCTAGTCCCAGCCGAGGTCGTCATGTCTTTCTGTCGCCGTCGGGATCCAGCAACGCGCCTTCGCTCTCCTCCGCCGTAGACGGGTACTACTTCTCCCCTTTCATAGATCTGCATTAGGTTATTTCGAGGAGATCTTGTCGGCGTTCATCTTAGTTCATCATAGCTTCTGAACAAAGGCTATTTTTGATCTGATAAAACCTGGAAAGTACTGCGGTAGTAGTTTTAGTATCATCTCAATCTTGAACAACTTATATTCCCCTCTAAGATCGATAAGCTGCTCGCTAGTTCTTCCATCATCACCCTTTAGGTTTAGTAATTGTTTTCCTTTTTGAACTACTGGTAGATCCATGAATATAGTTGTAGATTGCAAAACCTGTTTGTCCATACTTAGCAATAGCTTCAATAAATCTCTGCTTAGATGACCAGCTAGCATGCTGCCGGCTTATACTTTCATAATTTAACCCACGGTATTTTAACGGCCAGTCCATCGCCTCATTTCCATAGTTAGGGCGGCTCATAATATCTAAATGGTTCATCATACGCATTTGCCGCCTTATAATCATAACTGGCCTATTATTGCTGAGATACCATGTAACCATTTAGGCGGCTCATCATTGTAGTTTTAACCCGCCATACTTTTATTCCTTATCCGCAGTTTTTAACTAGGCCAATCATGTCTAAGGCTCCCACTTCTTGCGACTGGGTAGCCTCCCAAGTCTCAGAGCTCATGCTCAATGAGTATGTGGATATGGGGTTCTTCCCGGCTAAAGAAGTTATCCACTGGCGGGTTCCCGGTCCTGAGACTGTCCCTCAACCCAGAGAGGGTGAAGTTGTAGTTTTCACGGATCACCTCCTCCGTGGTTTTTCACCACCCAGGTCAAAAAAATCTGGGGCGCTCTGCATTTTTACCAACTTCATCCTCAGGATATTGGTCCCAACTCTGTCTCCAATCTGTGCCAATTTCAAGTATTATGTGAAGTGTATCTGCAAGAGGAGCCCACTGTTGATCTCTTCAAAGATTTCTTTTATATCAACTGCCAGACTAAAATGACAGATGGACCCAGTCTTGAGCTTGGAGGTGTTTCCATCCAGAGGCGGAGAGATGTAACCTTTCCTTCCGCTGCACTTGGTTCTATTGCAGGAATACTGCTCCGGCTGAAGAAAATCCCTTGCCGGGTTATCGCCCCTACCAGCTCATTACCAGCAGCGAGCTTCCTGGTCGATTTACCGCCGCCGAACGTGCTCAATATGCACACATATTTTCAAAGATAAGGGCTTTAATAGCCAACGGCTTAACCGGAGCCGACTTGACTCACTGCTGGGTCTCGTGGAGGATTTTGCCGCTGAGCCGGCGCAACGGCTTAATGTGCCAATATACTGGTGATTTGAAGGACCCACAACGCTATAATCAAAAATCTCTGACTAATAAGGAGGTTAACGAAATGGTTAGGTCATTGCTTGGGGAGCCTCAAGAAGCCTGCAATAAAGCGGGGCTGAACCCTTTCTGCCTTCTTAACCTGGCTCCTGCAGTAAGTACCTTGAGTAAACCTTTACCTTGCTTCTCCACCTTTTATCTTACTGTCAATATATGTGTGTATATATGCCGATTCTACCTTATGGAGGAGGAAACTAACAACCCCGCCCGCTAAGAAGAATAAAGCAGTGAAGCCTCGTGGTCCGGCTCACCGAAAGAAACAAACAACAAAAGAGCTACTCCAGCTAGACGAGTCGGAGGTAGAACTTGACTCCCATGGTCTTCTTTTCATGCAACTTATTGATGTTGATTCCTCTCAGGACAAAGTGGAGACAAGCCAGGCCAACGAAGCAGAGGTAATTCCTATCTCCTCTGACTCAGAACCCTTACCAAGAAAGAAAACACGATGGGTCATCCGAAAAGTAAGATTTTCTCACCCTCATGCTTATTTGGACCCCAACTTTATTTTGAGGAAACATTAGCATGAGTCCAGGCATCAGACCCAGAGCGGCAGCACTGAAGATCTTGTGGCCGGCTTATCCAACACGTCGGCTCCTCGAAAAAGTCGTAATGAGGTGCCTCATAGCCCGACTCTATCTCTTCCACGAGCATACTCGTGCGGCAACCTCTTAACCCTTCTGACTCCAACTATCAGGGAACGCCTCCGTCGTCTGGCGACTCAACTGGGACACAACTTCCTCCCTTCGTTGTTAACCCAGGGTAAATGTTTACATTTGTTGATAAAAACTTGTTGTCACATACTCATAAGCTTTTATACTCTTGTCACAGGGCCAAGGCAAAAACTGGTAAAAAGCAAAAGGCGGGCGGTTCTTCCAAGGCTCCTGAGGTCTCTGAGCCGGAGAAACAGGTCCCGGAAACCCCTGAGGTCCCAATCCAAAATCCTGAAGACCCTATCAACCAGCAAGATGACCCACCTCCATAGGTTGATGCTGCAGCTTCTGAGCCCATGATACTGATGCTAACCCGGCGGGCAACCCTGACCCGCCAAGTACTAAACCTTCTTCATCTCCTGCCAAGTCAACTAACAAGATCCATGTTGATGAGAATGTTGATGATAGTGCCATTACTGGGTCTGCTTTTAAGGCGCCTGAAGTCTCCATAGTGCTCACCAAGCACTCAGCCAAGGAAGAGGCACCTTTATTGGAGAAAGGAAAAACAAAGCTGGATCTGGAGAGCTATGCATCATTCAGTGCCAGCGAGTTGCACGCGGGCTATTTAAGCCGCCTTCATAAAAGCCGTGACATGGAAGCTGGTTTAGTCAGCTTGATGAAGCAAAAGTATGAGGTACGAATGAAGTTTAACCCCTCTCAGTCTTGTGTATATAAATATCCATGTAGCCCCCAAATCTTAAGCATAGGAAAGCATTGAGTATACTTGAGATTTATGAAAATTTCCGTAGTGTAGCCCCCAAGGGCCGGCTTATCTCTTGAGACAAGCCAGGTCTTTGAAATGACAACCTTGAAGAATCGCTTGCAGCCCCCAAGGGCCGGCTTATATTTATAAGATGAACCGGGTCTTTCAAATTATCACTTTAGAAAATCACCTATAGCCCCGAAGGGCCGGCTTATCTTTATAAGATGAGCCGGGTCTTCTGTATCACAGACTTAAAAATTATCGGACATTAGCCCCCAAGTGCCAAGGATATTGCTTCAATGTGCTTGGGACTTGAATATCTTTGTTGAATACTAACTCAATTACCTTAGTGCTCATCTGAACATCATTATTGTTTGTAACCTTTGGTAGGAAGCTTTAAGTCTGGGCGAGTCAAATATAGCCAACTTAAAGAAAAACTTGGAGATGCAACAAACAGAACGTGCCAAGGCGGAGTTAAGCTTGAAGTCTTCCTTGGAAGGCATAGAGAAAATCAAGGCCAACTTTGTAACAGAAAGGAGCGCCTTTGAATCTGAGAAGGCTGCTCTATTGAAGCATGCTGAAGACACTGAAAACCAGCTTAAGCCGGTGGCTGCAGAATTGGCCAACTTAAAGAAACATATCTCTCAAATGACTGCTGCCATCTTTGGTAAGTAAACTTATGCCCTCCATTGTATTAACTTGCCGGGCGGCTTGTGAAATATAGTACTAACTTGCCCGGCGACTCACGTAAAACAGGTGCAAGGAGTGCTAGTCTTGGAGAAAATATGCTGGTAAGTTGAAGGCCATCTATATTTTGACGGAACAACTATATGCCGGTAGCCTGCGTACTCTCGTGGCAGTTTCCAATGGCAAAAAGCCAACACAATTTATCAGAGAGGTGTTGGATCAACTGTCCACGGTACCTGGCCAGATCGAAGAGCAAAAAAAGACCAGCCGCCCGTGCAAGGGCCATGGTCGGGTTAGGCCGTGCAAAAGCTTATCAAACTGAACTTGACCCAGAAGAGATGGCAGGCGGGTTTCCAGAGTACAAAGATGATGGCTCTGCTTTTACTGAATCGGATTATGCCCAATGCCTCAAAGAGATGCGTCCCTTGGCGTGCAAACTTGCCTAAGAACTGGATCTACAAGGCTACCAACCGACTTATGATAGCAACAACAAACGAATCAAGCCGCCCTCTTTTGATGTGGTCGACCTAACTCCCCAAAGGCATAAGCATACCTTCGCCTCTGATATTGACTCTTTAACTATCCTGAATGATGAAGCAACTTTTGAGGCCTTAATTGGTATAGACTGGACCTCCGATAATCTTCAGATTTCCAGCGAAGAACCGACACAGGCTGACCCGGGCACCTCCAGCACAAGACGCCAAGATGATGTTGACCCCGTGGGATCTAACCCGGACGGCTCTAATGCCGGCTCAAAGGAGTGATATAACTCCTGAAAAACTTGATTGAAAAACTTTTGGGCTCAGCTGTAGCCTTGTAATAGTCTTAGTGAAAAATAGTTATCTACCCTGCCATGCCTTCGTGCATGTTTTTACCAATTTGTGCTTGAGCAGCTGAACCTATTTGTATACTTGATGATGCTGTGGATGCATGTCTTGCTTGTCACTATCTCTCCTTTTACTTGAGTTGTGACATATAATATGAAAAGATCCATCAAAACTTATACTGGCGACTTATAGTCAAAATCCAGGGCGACTTAATAACCCAACGACTCATGGTCAGACCCAATCTTTGAAAAGAGTACTTTGGCGGCTTAGAACCATAATAAGCTCAACGTGGAGCAATATAACTCGGATTTGCATGACCCGGAAACTCCTCATCTGCACATAATCATGATGAAAAGGACATAAAAAGCTTCTGCAAAACAGAAATAGAGAACATAAACATGTATATCTCAAACATTTGTTAAGACGGCTTGCAAGGCACGAGCAAAAAAGACTGGTTTTTTGAAAAACTCAATTTTTGCTTCAAAGAAGCTTGGCATGATAGCCTTTCATCCAGTAAGCTGGCCCTCTCATGACATAAATCCATCATTTTAACCTTAACTAGTTCAGGGTCTTCCGAGAAGATTGACTGTTAAGAGTACGACGGGCCACATAGTAGAGTAGTAACAAGCAGACATGTGAGTTTATCCTAGCTCTCTGTAAGCCTGCTCTCACGTGACATAGACCGCCGTTTTAACCTTGACAAGTTCAAGGTCATATAAAGATTGACTATCAAGAGTACGGTGGGTCACCTGGCAGAGTAGCAAGTTGCAAACAGGCAGGTTTAACCCATATATGGCATATAAAGCCGGTCAAGAGGGTATGAAAGTTAAACTCAGTGAGTTGGAAGCCCCCAAGTGACCATGATCAACCAATAAAGACTCATGCACAGAAAATATGAGATGAAACGACAAAGGCCCCGAATTTTGGGGATGCTGGCTTTATTATGTTGATCATAAAAAGATATATACATTGACAGAAGTATGTACAATAATGAGAGCCAATGACTCGAGTGTAGTAAGGCCGGAGATGAGCAATGTTCCAAGGCCTACAGGTCTCCTCCTCAGATGTGCGTGAATCTTTGTTCTCACGTATATCGATGAGGTAGTATGAACCATTATTGAGGTTTTTGTTGACCACAAAAGGTCCTTCCCAAGGAGGTGAAAGCTTATGCATTCCTGTCTGATCTTGAATCAAACAGAGCACTAAGTCGCCCTCCTAAAAGGTCCAGCTTCGAACTCTACGGTTGTGATAGCGACATAGATCTTGCTGATAAATTGCTGAATGAGCCGCCGCAAGATCACGCTCCTCCTCAAGAGCATCCAAAGCGTTCTGATGCGCCGTCTCATTGTCAGTCTCCACATAAGCCGCCACTCTGGGCGAGTCATGATGAATGTCGTTTGGGAGAACTGCTTCAGCACCATAAACCATGAAGAAGGGTGTATAACCCATTGATCTATTGGGGGTGGTCCTGATGCTCCAAAGAACCGAAGGAAGCTCTTCCACCAAAGAACTCGGAGTCCTCTTTAAAGGAACCATGAGCCGGGGTTTGATTCCTCTCAAGATCTCCTGGTTAGCACGTTCTGCCTGGCCATTGGACTGAGGATGCGCAACTGATGAAACATCAAGCCTGATGTGCTCTCTTTGACAAAATTCTTTCATAGCACCTTTAGAAAATTTCGTCCCATTATCAGTGATGATACTATGAGGATAACCAAAGCGGAAAATCAGCTTTTTGACAAATTGAACTACAGTAGCCGCCTCACAATTACTGACCGGTTCTGCCTCAACCCACTTGGTAAACTTGTCAACCGCCACCAGAAGGTGGGTCTTCCTGTCCTTAGATCTCTTGAAAGGTCCAACCATATCAAGCCCCCAGACCACAAACGGCCAAGTGATTGGGATCATCCGCAATTCCTGAGCCGGCACATGAGCTTGCCTTGCGAATTTCTGACACCCATCACACTTACTAACAATATCCTCTGCATCTGCATGAGCCGTCAACCAGAAAAATCCATGACGAAATGCCTTAGCCACCAACGATCGTGAGCTGGCATGATGACCACAGTCGCCTGAATGTATCTCTTGTAAAATCTCACGGCCCTCCTCAGGAGAAACACAACGTTGGAGAACACCAGTCACACTGCATTGATGTAACTTGCCATTGATAATAGTCATAGACTTAGAACGCCGTGTGATCTGCCGCGCCAAATTTTCATCCTCGGGTAACTCACCACGAGTGAGATAAGCCAGATAAGGCAGTGTCTAGTCAGGAATAGCATGAAGAGCCACCACCAACTGTCCTTCCGGGTTAGGTATGGTAAGATCTTCCTCAGATGGTAACTTAACCGAAGGATTGTGCAACACATTCGGGGGCTGTCGTGGGAAACCACGACAACCTATGGGGCCATCAGCCCCTTTTGGTTCGGCGGGGGGATGGACACGTTGCACAAAGAGCGGAGAAGCGTCACGCAGCGCGGCAGAGATCACACGGGCAGTCTTTACCCAGGTTCGGGCCGCCGCGAGGCGTAAAACCCTACTCCTACTTTGGTGGATTGATGGTGGATAATGGTGGTGAAACGTAGCACACTCGCCCGGCAAGGTCGCTCTAGGGGCGAGAGTGGCTACCCGCGTATGGATATGCGAGGATCCAACCCTTTCTACGGTCACCATGGGCCTCCTTTTATAGCTTAAGGGGTCACCACAGTGGCAAATCAGTCTTTGCGTACTGATTAGATAGCTAACAGTGCTATCATACCTAACTCTATAGGCTGATAGAGCGCATTAAATGCACCGCTCTGTGTCACATCACAGCTTGCCCGGCAAGCCCTGCCGGGTTGTTTTGCCAGCTTCGCGCCTGCTTGCTTGACACGTCTCAGGACGGGTGTCATATGGAGGTGTTTGCTGTAGGAAGTGGCTGCCATGTGGCAGAAAGCAGCCACTTAGTCACCTTGGAGCTTGACACCGCTTTGATTACTGACTTGCGTCGCTTGTGAGGTGGAGCGGTGGAGTGGCTTGCCTCCGCCAGCCCCGGCAGGCTTGCCGGGACGATCTGGGGAGCTTGCTTCCAGGGGAAAACCCAACCCTGCCAGGCTCGCCTGCCCGACAAGGTAGGCCCTTCCCTTAGTGATGCCTCGTTCCTCTAGCTCGCCTTGGCCTTCTTGACTTGCTCTTGGATCCTTCAAAGGAATTGATCCTCCTTGCTTGGTCTGATCTTGGTCTTGCAATCTTGTTCCTGGCCTGTGCATAGTTCGTGCAATGGACCCAGGGTCTGTTGCACCGACAGGAGCCCCCGGGCCTGGCACGGACGCGCCGCGGGGCGCCGCCGGGGTAGGCCCTAACCAGTGCACAGGCAGAAATAAAAGGGCGGCTCCGCCCCTTGAGATCTTCTTTGCTTCTTCATTAACTTGAGCTCGGGTTAGTTTCCGGATTTCCCGCGCGCCGTGCAATGCCAATTGTAGTGGGACCATTCTTGTAATGGCCCGTGAGTGACTTTAACGCACGGGAGGGTAACTGCCAATTCACCCTTCCCACTGCGCCCTTATCCTCAGCCATGTATGCCGCATGCATTGAGTGGGGTAGGTAATGGAGGCGCGTGGTGTGGCAGAGCATCAAAGCAGGGGCCCGGTCTTCTTGGATTGGCGGAGGAGGACGACGGGTACTCGTCCGGGAATCAGCCCCCACCCCTAACTCGCCTATAAAAGGAGGAGCGGGGGAGGAGTGGAGGCATTCATCGACATTCCACTCTTCCTCCGCCTTCTGCTCCTTCTAGGTTTGCTGAAAGGAAGAGCCTGGGGCCAGCCCCCGGGCCCTAGCTTGGAGTTGCTGATGATGTCGGATGCTCGTATTGATGCTTGGGGAGTGAGTCTGGTCCGGTGCCGCGCATTGCCGGTGGTCGCCACCCTATTGTCGAGGTGTCCGAGGCTCTTGACGCTTTCCTGGGAGGCAGTGTATGGCGTCTTTGGTAATCCCAACACTGCTCCTCCCGGCGGACCTCGTATTCTTGCTAAGGACGACGATGTCTTACTGCCCGCCAAGGTGGGAAGCGGCGAGCCTCGAGTGTCCTGCTCGTCGTAGTCACTCGCCGTCCCTTCGGGGGAGGTGCTGGGCTGGGGGCCCGGCGTCTTCCCGGAGCAGTGTTGATGAAGATGAAGCCAGGGAAGATGGAGAAGGTGGGAGGCAGATCGTCAGGTCGGAGTACGAGGGCTCCGACGCGCTCGTCTCGTACTGACGTCCTACCGCCTCATCTTCTGTTCTTCCCCTCCCCTCCCCGGCACCGTCATCACTAGGCTCCCGACCACCGGGGAGGGGGCCGCTCTCTTGGTGCCTTCGCCTCCTCCAGCAGTCTTCCAGCTGAGCTCCGACGGTCTTCCCTGTTGGCGCTTGTGCTGGGGCTTTTAACTGGTCCTGGAGGTGCTGACCAGGGCACCGCCAAGCCGCTCCTTCTGTCCCCCTTCTTCGCAGCCTCGCCACTCCCGATCTTGTCAGGCTGCACCCGGCAAGCCACGACAAGATCGGGGTGAGCCCCTGCTTGGGCAGTCCTCCTAAGCTCTCCTCTTCCCACTGCATGACCTGGGATAAAAAGGGACAGGGAGAGGAGTTTACGGGGCACTTATCTTTTTTCAGTCTTAAATCTGTAGGCACTTGCCAAATTTTAGTTCAAATAATGTAATCTCTTGTATCCATGTTTATGTTCTATGAGATTTGTACTTGTTGACCAGCATATTAATGAAAAAGATAAGCTTTCCGGGCACTTGTGCACGTATGATATCCATGCAGAGGTGAAACACCTCCATACTTTCACGTAAACAAGTAGGTCCCGGTAAGCTACCTTGCTGGCACCCCATAGGACTGCTGTCATGAGGCTGAGCCTGCCGGGCACAGAACCTATTGAGAGAGACCAGCCCCCTGCCAAGCCCTTTCAGCCAAAGGCTACTACGACCATCCTGACCGAAGCAGTGTTCGTGCCAGTAGATGGGAGCACCTTTGTTTCCGAGGCGGCAAGGTTTTTGTATGCACAATTTCTACTCACGGAACATGTATGGATAAGAGATGGAACTTATCTGTTTGGATTGCCAGAGATCGCAGTGTTGGCTTGTCTTCGCATCCTCTTCCTAGGACTAAGTCCACGGCAGGAGCCTGTAGTTTATGCTAATGAAGATGATGCCAAATGCAATCTATCTACATGATCATGCAACCTATCTACATGAATCATGGAATGCTTATGAAATGCTTATGCATGCATGCAACTTGTCGGGGGGCCCCCAGCGCTTCATTTATTTCTCTGTTGCTCAAGGTCTTCGCCTGGCTTTGTACAAGGGGTTACATGCAGCTGAGGCAAGGCCTGTACAAAAGGGTGGCTGCCGGGCAGGGCCCGACAGCCGCGCCTTACGGGTAGAACTTGCGGAGATGCTCAATATCCCATGAGTTTTGCAATTGAATGCCATCTCCGGTCTCCAGACAGACTACGCCAGGTCTGGTGACTCGTACTACCCGGTAAGGGCTTTCCCACTTTGGTGACAACTTGTTTGTACCCTTGGCGGACTGAACGCGCCTAAGGACAAGGTCGTCTTCCTCAAAACACCGGGCATGAACCCTGCGGCTATGATAGCGATGGAGGGCTTGCTAATAGAGTGCAGCACACGTAGCAGCCAGAGACGGTTCTCCTCGAGAAGCACGGCATCGTCACGCATGTGCTGTTCCTGCGCTACTTCATCGTAGGCAAGCACTCGAGGTGACCCGTAAATGAGTTTCGTGGGGATAACTGCTTCTGCCCCATAGACTAGGGAGAAGGGAGTCTGCCCGGTAGCTCGGTTTGGTGTTGTTCTGAGGGACCAAAGAACCACCGGCAGCTCATTGATCCACTGCCCGCCGTGCTTCCATAGCTTATCAAACGTTCTTGTCTTGAGTCCTCGCAGCACTTCAGCGTTCGCCCTATCATCTTGTCCATTGCTTCTGGGATGTGCGACAGATGCAAATGAGATCTTGCTTCCGAGGGCATGAACATATTGCATGAAGGCGAGGCTCATGAACTGGGTGCCATTGTCGGTAATGATCCGGGCAGGAACCCCGAAGCGGCACACCAATCCTTTCAAGAACTTGATAGCTGACTGAGCAGTCACCTTTCTCACGGCATCTACTTCCGGCCACTTTGTAAACTTGTCGATTGCAACGAACAAGAATTCAAAGCCCCCGGTAGCTCGAGGGAAGGGGCCGAGGATATCGAGCCCCCAGACCAAAAACGGCCATGACAAAGGGATTGTCTGGAGTGCTTGGGCACGCAGATGGATATTTTTGGAATGGAACTGACAGGCTTCACACTTGGTGACGAGCTCAACCGCATCTTGGAGGGCTGTGGGCCAATAGAATCCTTGCTGGAATGCTTTCCCAACCAAAGCCCTTGATCCAATATGGGAGCCGCACATGCCTTTGTGTATCTCTGCCAGTAGTTCCTTTCCTTCTTCCCAGCAAATGCACTTCAATTTCACACCGTTGGGCCTTCTTCTGTATAGTGTGTCATCGACAACCTGATACATACTGGCCCTCCGGGCTACTCTTTCAGCGTCTTCTTGCTCTTCGGGAAGTTCTCCGGTTTGGAGGAAATGGACTATGTGCCTTGCCCAAGTTGGAGCCTGAGGCTCGGCAACGAGGACTAGCGGCACCTCCTCATTCATGGGGGCGCATCCCTTGACTGCGGGGACCAAAGGCCTAGCTGGAGGGTGCAGCCCGGCAAGCGAAGGGGAGTTGTTTTTGGCAAGGTCCCTGCCAGGAGCCCCGAAAAGCTCTACCGGAGAGGCTTACCGGAGTCGAATTTCTTCCTCTTTCGGGCCATTGTTGTCGGGGATACGGAGGGTTGAGTAAGATGGAGAACAAAAGTCCCTGGTTCCACAGGGAGCTTCTGCGCAGCGCACTTTGACAGGTGATCAGCAATGTTGTTTTCCGCACGGGGTACGTGTTCTGTTTGCAACCCGTCAAAGCACTCCTCCAATCTTCTCACTTCCTTGATGTATGCCTCCATCAATGGGCTTTGGTAATCCTTGTTGACTTGTCTCACCACCAGTTGTGAATCTCCTCGAATGATCAGCTTCTTGATTCCCAATTCTGTGGCAATTCTGAGCCCAGCAAGAAGCCCTTCATATTCTGCTGTATTGTTGGTTGCCTCCTCCCGGGGAAAGTGCATCTGGACGACGTACCTCAGGTGTTCCCCAGTGGGAGCCATGAGAAGCATGTCAGCCCCTGCACCTTGTAGGGAGAAGGCACCATCGAAATACATGATCCATTCTTGGGGCGCTTCCTTGCCAGGAATAACTGTTTCCTGTACTTCTTCATCAGGGGTTGGCATCCATTCTGCAATAAACTCTGCCAATGCCCTGCTCTGGATTGTTGATGTGCTCTCAAACTTCAGGCCAAAGCTTGATAACTCCAATGCCCACTCCACTATCCTGCCAGTGGCCTCTGGGTTTCGAAGTATCCTTTGCAACGGGAAGCGGGTGACAACCGTGATCTCATGGGCTTGGAAGTAGTGGCGTAGTTTCCTTGAGGCCATGACAAGGCCAAAGATCAACTTTTGCACGCCAGAATACCTAGATCTAGCCCCCTGCAATAGGGAGCTGACGAAGTATACTGGGCGCTACACCACCTTCTTCCTTACCGTGTCCTTGGGGTTGCTTCTGCTGCCGTGCTCTTCTTTGTCCTGATCCGTATCTGGCCTTGCCGGGCCGCTCTCTTCCTCTTCCCCTGGTGGGACACTTGCTGAGCTGGCTGCTTCTTGTTCTTCTTCTTCTTACTGATGGTTTCATCGTCATCTTCTGAGTCAATGTCGACGCAATCATCCTCTCCAGGAAGTTTCCTCCCCTCCTCCACCCGAGCACACTTGTCCACCAAAGTGTAGAGCTCCTTCACAGTCTTGGGCAACCGAATGTTCTTCTTGGAACGTATCCTGCGGTTACGCCCGTTGGATTGGAAGGCATCTATCATGGCAGCTGGTTGGATATCTGGGATATTTCTGTGGACTCGACTGAATCTCTGCAGGTACTTCCGCAAAGATTCTCCTTCTTTCTGCCGGAGAAGCTGCAAATCGCTGGGCCGCCCTGGTTCTTGATGGCCCCCCGTGAAGGCACCAATGAACTCATGGCACAGGTTAGCCCGGGTCGAAATGGAGTTCTCCGGTAGGTGCATCAGCCAAGACCTCACATGTGACTTGAGGGCCAAAGGGAAGTAGTTGGCGAACACCTTCTCATCTCTTCCCCCGGCAGCTTGAACAACGATGGTGTAGATACTCAAGAACTCTGCCGGGTTTAGTCTCCCATCATACTTCTCGGGTATCTCTGGCTTGAACGTACGAGTGGATGGCCAACGGACTTGCCGCAGCTCACGGGTGAAGGCAGGGCACCCAACCTCGAAAGGCAGGCACCCGCCATCTCCGAGCGCGGGCTCGTTGACGTCGGGGCCATCACACCCATTGGTCTGACAGGGGCTGTCGTGGCGCTGCTCATCGATGAAGCGCGCGCCTTCCCTTCTCCTGCCCTCCAGGGCATGCTGCCGGCCCTGACGCGCTTGAGGATCTGACGAGGCCATCGAGACATCGTCGGGCGCCTGGACTTGTGGCTCCCAGGCGGCTTTCCGTGGCGGGGATTGCACCGTGAGGGTGGCCCCTCCCGCACGACCAGCCGCACGAGCCGTTGTTGCTGCCTGGGGAGGCCGTGGCGGTCCGGCCCGCTGTGATCCTTTTGCCTCGGCAAAACCAATCAAACTTTGGATGGTGGCTCGCTACTCATCCATCTGGTCTGCCGCCGGCGGAAATCTGAACAGCAGTTGGGCTCACGCCATGGCCTCGGAGGCAGTGCTTGGCATAGGTGATGACGATGCAGATCGTAGTGTCGCTCGGCTCCTGACATTGCCGCTGGCGACTGCGCCGCGCCCTTGCTGCTGTGAACCAGCCGTTTGGACGGCATGGTGACGCAGCGGAGGCGCCTGAGGGCCAGCGGCTCCATTGGGCACAGTAGTTGGGTCAGCCCGCCCTGGGGGTGGCGCGTGCCCTGTGGTCGCACACGCAGCTGGGGCGGCCGAAGGGTTGCAATTCGCCCCAGAGCGAGCATCATCACTGCGGCTGTGCCCGTTGGCGAGGAGAAAGGGTTCAGGCGGAACGACCCCTCCATCCGTACCTCGTGGAGCTTGGCCGTCGGGATGTTGCTGATGTTGTCCTTCCTCGGTACCACCCGTTCCTGCTTCGGCCGTGGGGGAGGTGGCGACGGCGCCGCCTGCGCCGACCACATCCCCCACGGCATCCACACCCTCGCGAGTCCCCGCACTCCCCGCGACGTCGGCGGTCGCGGGCGGCGGAGCCTTCGAGGTGGACGGGTGATTTGCAACTCCGGGCTTCCTCTTGGGTGCCATAGTCGATGACGCCATCGACGATGAAAATGTCGATGAAGATGACGCTGATACGTCTCCGTCGTATCTATAATTTCTGATTGTTCCATGCCAATATTATACAACTTTTACATACTTTTGGCAACTTTTTATACTATTTTTGGGACTAACATATTGATCCAGTGCCCAGTGTCAGTTCCTGTTTGTTGCATGTTTTTTGTTTCGCAGAAAATCCATATCAAACGGAGTCCAAATGGGATAAAAACTTACGGAGATTTTTTTTTGGAATATATGTGATTTTTGGGAAAAAGAATCAACGTGAGACGATGCCCGAGGGGGCCACAAGGATGGGGGGCATGCCCCCGGGGGTAGGGCGCGCCCTGGAATCTTGTGGCCACCCCGTAAGGCGGTTTGTGCCCTTCTTCGGTCATAAGAAAGCTAATATCCGAATAAAAATCATGTTAAAATTTCAGCCCAATCAGAGTTACGGATCTCTAGAAGTTTAAGAAACGGTGAAAGGCCAGAATCTGGGAGCGCAAAAACAGAAGGAAACAGAGAGAGAGATCCAATCTCGGAGGGGCTCTCGCCCCTCCGCCGCCATGGAGGCCATGGACCAGAGGGGAAACCCTTCTCCCATCTAGGGGGAAGGTCAAGGAAGAATAAGAACGAGGGAGGCTCTCTCCCCCTCTCTCCCGGTGGCACCGGAACGCCGCCGGGGCCATCATCGTGACGGCGATCTACACCAACAACTTTGCCGCCGTCATCACCAACTCTCCCCCCCTCTATGCAGCAGTGTAACACCTCTTCTCCCCGCTGTAATCTCTAATTAAACATGGTGCTCAATGCTATATATTATTTCCCAATGATGTATGGCTATCCTATGATGTTTGAGTAGATCCGTTTTGTTCTATTGGTTGATTGATGATCGTGATTGGTTTGAGTTGCATGTTTTATTATTGGTGCTGTCCTATGGTGCTCTCCGTGTCGCGCAAGCATGAGGTATCCCCACTGTAGGGTTTGCAATATGTTCATGATTTGCTTATGGTGGGTGGCGTGAGTGACAGAAGCACAGACCCGAGTAAGTAGGTTGTTTGCGTATGGGAATAAAGAGGACTTGATACCTTATAATGCTATGGTTGGGTTTTACCTTAATGATCTTTAGTAGTTGTGGATGCTTGCTAGAGTTCCAATCATAAGTGCATATGATCCAAGAAGAGAAAGTATGTTAGCTTATGCCTCTCCCTCATATAAAATTGCAATAATGATTACCGGTCTAGTTATCGATTGCCTAGGGACAAATAACTTTCTTGTGACAAAAAGCTCTCTACTAAAACTAACTTAGTTGTTTCTTTATCTAAATAGCCCCTAGCTTTTATTTACGTGTTCTTTATTATCTTGCAAACCTATCCTATCACACCTACAAAGTACTTCTAGTTTCATACTTGTTCTAGGTAAAGCGAACGTTAAGCGTGCGTAGAGTTGTATCGGTGGTCGATAGAACTTGAGGGAATATTTGTTCTACCTTTAGCTCCTCATTGGGTTCGACACTCTTATTTATCGAGAAAGGCTACAACTGATCCCCTATACTTGTGGGTTATCAAGACCTTTTTCTGGCGCCGTTGTCGGGGAGCAATAGCGTGGGGTGAATATTCTCATGTGTGCTTGTTTGCTTTATCACTAAGTAGATTTTATTTGCTGTTCTAAGTTGTTCTCTATCTTTAGTTATTGATATGGAACAAGAAATACCAAAAAAATTAGGTGTACTTGCTACTCATGGAGATGGGGAACCTCCTAAACCCTCAATGCTCATTATGTGAAAGATATTATGCACTACTTTAATAATCCTGAGAAAACCCCATTCAATTATATAATGGGAGACACATTGGATCAACGTGAATACTTTAGGGATTATCGCTTGACACAAAAAGGGAAACTATTATGGGATCAAATTCATATGTTGCATTGGTATGCTCGAGAACTATGCTTGAGATATGATTATACTTGTTGCTCTAGGATGAAGGCTCCACACCTTCCCTTTTCATGCAAATTTAATGATAATGAAACCTTGGCTTCTTATGCTAATGGTATATATGATTACTATGATGTGGAACGAATAGAAGAATTCGTTGCTTTTAAGGGTGCTTATGAAATTGAATCTTTGTTTGAAAAGTGTGAAAAGCTTGATGATGCTGTTTACAGACCTGGAAATTTTGCTACACTTAAATATTGCTATGAGAATTATGAATACAATGCCGATATTGATGCATTTATTGAGAAAGTCTCCACTGTCCAAGAAGAGACTAATATTTTGCAGGAAACTATGGAAGAAGAAATTGATGACACTGTGAGCTCATTAGATGAAAAAGATGATGAGGAGAGTGAAGAACAAAAGGAGGAAGAGCGGATTAGCTACCCGTGCCCACCTTCTAATGAGAGTAACTCTTCAACTCATACATTGTTTAATTTCCCTTCGTGCTTACCGAAGGATGATTGCTATGATCCCTTTGATTCATTTGAAATATCCCTTTTTGATGAACTTGATGCTTGCTATGCTTGTGGCCATGATGCCAATATGAATTATGCTTATGGAGATGAACTTGCTATAGTTCCTTATGTTAAGAATGAAATTGTTGCTACTGCACCTACGCATGATAGTCCTATTATCTTTTTGAATTCTCCCAACTACACTTTATTGGAGAAGTTTGCGATTAAGGACTATATTGATGGGTTGCGTTCTCCTATTGCACATGATGATTTTGATAAATATAATATGCATGTGCTTGCTGCTCCTACTTGCAATTATTATGAGAGAGGAACTACATCTCCGCCTCTCCATGTTTTCAATACGATAAAATTGCAAGAAACTGTTTATACTATGCATTGGCCTTTACTTTGTGTGCATGAATTGTTCTTTTATGACATGCCAATGCATAGGAAGAGAGTTAGACTTCGTTGTTGCATGGTATATGTTGCTTTGTGCTCACTACTAAAATACAAATCATTGTTAATTAAAATTGGCTCTGATATACCTTGGGATCCAGGTGGATCCATTACTTGAGCACTATATGCCTAGCTTAATGGCTTTAAAGAAAGCGCTGCCAGGGAGACAACCCGGAAGTTTTAGAGAGTCATTTATTTCTGTTGAGCGCTTTTATAAAGTTTAAAAACAAAAAAATAAAGAGGGGAACCTAAAACTTTTTCAAAAAGAAAAGTGAAAGTGAGAGAGACGAGCATTGTTAAAGTGGGAGCATGCCTTGAACTTTGTTCATGCCCATGGAAACTTTGTGAATCTTAATTACAGAAACTTTTCAACAAAAATAATTATCCCCTTGTATAAATCCATTGTATTATAAAAATAATGTGGCAAGATTTGCCTTTAGGATGATTAGATTGCTTGTTTGGTTTGTGCGGTGCAAAAACAGAAACTTTGGCTGTCGTGTGTGATTTTAAATTTTTTACTGGAAAGTCAAACGCTTATGAAACTTTTTTGAAAGTACTTATATACAAATTTTTTTATTTTGTCCTAATTTTTCAGAATTTTTGGAGTTACAGAAGTATGGTAGATGTTCAGATTGCTACAGACTGTCCTATTTTTGACAGATTCTGTTTTTGATGCATTGTTTTGCTCGTTTTGATGAAACTATCGATTTTATCGGTGGTATAAGCCATGGAAAAGTTATAATACAGTAGCTACAATGCAAAAATAAAATATGAATGAGTTTTCAACAGTACTTAAAGTGGTGATTTGTTTTATTATACTAACGGATCTCACGAGGGTTTTTGTTAAGTTTTGTGTGATTGAAGTTTTCAAGTTTTGGGTGAGATCACGATGGATGAAGGAATAAGGAGTGGCAAGAGCCTAAGCTTGGGGATGCCCAAGGCACCCCAAGGTAATATTCAAGGACTCCCAAGCAACTAAGCTTGGGGATGCCCCGGAAGGCATCCCCTATTTCTTCTAACGATCATCGGTAATTTTACTTGGAGCTATATTTTTATTCGTCACATAATATGCGTAAATCTTGGAGCGTCGTGTGCTTTTTATTTTTCTTTTATTAATGCACCTGCTGGTATGAGATAGTCCTTGGTTGATTTATAGAATGCTTCATGCACTTCACTTATATCTTTTGAGTATGGCTTTATAGAATGCTTCATGTGCTTCACTTATATCATTTGAAGTTTGGATTGCCTGTTTCTCTACACATAGAAAACCGCCATTTGTAGAATGCTCTTTTGCTTCACTTATATTTGTTAGAGCGTGGGCATATCTTTTATAGAAAGAATTAAACTCTCATGCTTCACTTATATCTATTTAGAGAGTTGACAGGAATTGGTCATTCACATGGTTAGTCATAAAATCCTACATAAAACTTGTAGATCACTGAATATGATATGTTTGATTCCTTGCAATAGTTTTACGATATAAAGATGGTGATATTAGAGTCATGCTAGTGAGTAATTGTGGATTGGTAGAAATACTTGTGTTAAGGTTTGTGATTCCCGAAGCATGCACGTATGGTGAACAGTTATGTGATGAAGTCGGAGCATGATTTATTTTTTGATTGTCTTCCTTATGAGTGGCGGTCGGAGACGAGCGATGGTCTTTTTTGTTGGCATCCTGGGACCGGGGGTGCCCAGACTTGCCTGCCTGCGGCCCATGGCGTGGCTCCATCGACGGCCTGGTATGGCCCAGCTTTAGCAACAACAACTCAAGACCCTCGCGAGGGGCCAAGCCTCGCGATGCGGACGACACCAAGACCTCCACGAGGGGCGGCCCCCCAGGCTAGATCTCGAAGAGCAGAGATATCAATGCAAGCCGCACCTTGCGAGGTTCACCTGACGTGAGCCATGACGACCAAGACCAGGCGAGCGCCAGCGGGCACAATGTACCAGTTTCCCCTTTGGTGCCAAGGAGGCAAGCACAGGCGCGGAGTCCCGAGGAATCAAGCAAAGGTTTCCATATCGGTGAAACAAGACCAGGACCGCCAGGACGGCGGGATGGAGGTCATCGCGGAGCCCACTGCAGTGTCATCGCCAGAGGCTTTTGCAGGCGAAGACTACTTTTGTCAGGATAACTTGTACTAGTTGTCTCCCTTCGAATTTGGCTGTTGTGGGATCCCTTCCCGCCTACATTTGGGAAGAGGACCAAGGCCACTATAAATAGGAATTAGCCACCACCATAGGGGGGGATCAGATCCATTCCGCCCTCACCACCTCACCAGCTCATCGAGCTCAAGAACACCTCACCTCCTGAGGTCGTTCCACCTCTGTATTAGTTCATCCTCAGCCCTCCGAGGCAATCCACCACAAAGTTGGAGTAGGGAATTACACCGCAAGGTGGCTCGAACTAGGATAAACTGCTGTGTCTCTTGTCCCTTGGGTTCGTCGAGCTAGGCTGTGGAATTGTTGAGCAGGCAGACTGGGGAGGGAGAGTTCTTCGCACGCACCCTAGAGTTCGAACCTCTCAAGGGTCTGCGGAACCCAGAATCCGACATTTGGCGCGCCAGGTAGGGGTGCGTCGAAGCTTCGCCTCTTCGTCCGCTTCGCTCCTCCGTTCAGCTCCCATGGCGGGCGCCGCTCCACCGGCCGGATCGACGGGCGCGCATGGAGGCGCCATGGGCCTCCGGGCCTTCACCCCCGCCTTACGACATGTACAATGGCCACCCAAGTTCAAGCCAGAGATGCCACCTCGCTACGACGGTGCGGCAGACCCAGCGGCATTTCTCCAGGCGTATGAGGAGGCCGTTTGGGTGGCCGGTGGCAACGACAAGGTCATGGCCAACTGGTTTCCCATGGCCCTCGCTGGCGTGCCGCGCGCCTGGATGCTCAACCTGCCGGAATCTTCTGTGGCCTCCTGGGAGGAGCTGCATTGTCTCTTCATCGCGTGCTTCGTGGTGCCAGCGCCCCTCGCCGTCACAGCCCTCCTCGGTGGTTTGCAGGCGCCGCCCTCGGACCGTCACATCAAGCAGTTCTTCCGCCAAGTAGGTGCCGTTCACGTGCAGCAGGGAGCTCCTCCGGGATGGGCGGCGCCCAAGGCCGACCTCACCTTTGACTCAAGAGACCACCCAGCAACCACCGCGGGCACAGGCACGCTCCCGATGCTCTACACCCCCACCATCTGCAACGTGGCGGTTACCAAGACCCTCATCGATGGCGGGGCTGTCCTCAACGTGCTCTCTGTGGAAGTTTCGGCTTGCTCCACGTGCCACATGGCCGGCTCCGCCCCACCAAGCCCTTCTCCGGGGTCGTCGACGGTTCCACCAGCCCCCTGGGGCAGATCCGCCTCCCCGTCACCATCGGCACCCGCGACAACTACCGCACCGAGCTTATCGACTTCGACATCGCCCGCATCAGCCTCCCGTACAACACCATACTCGGGTACCCAACCTTGGCCAAGTTTATGGCAGCGACTCATCCTGCCTAACACCTCATGAAGATGCCGGGGAGCAGCGGCGTCCTCACCATGGCCGGAGACACCAAGGAGGCCCTAACGGCCCTCAAGCTCGCCATCAGGGCCACGGCAGCATCACGCCCAGCAGGTGGAGGAGCCCCTGAGGCCCCGGGGGCTGCGCCGACGAAGAAGAAGCAGCTGCTCTCCCAATGTCGGGCCGAGACGAAGCAGGTGCCGGTTCACGAGGATGGGGCATCGGGAGCCACCTTCACCATAGGAGCCAACCTCACCCCAGACCAAGAAAAGGCGTTGGTTGGCTTCTTGCGCGCAAACAAGGAGGTGTTTGCATGGGAGCCCAAAGATCTGGTCGGAGTCCCAAGGGAGGTAATCGAGCATCACCTGAGGGTGTGCCCCAACGTACGCCCGGTGAAGCAGAGGGCGCGGCGGCAGTCCATGGAGAAGCAGGCGTTCATCGTCCAAGAGACCCGCAAGTTGTAAGATGCTGGTGTCATTCGGGAGGTGCGGTACCCAGAATGGCTGGCTAACCCGGTCATTGTCCCCAAGAAAGGCGGGAAGGAACGCATGTGCGTCGACTTCACCAACCTCAACAAGGCTTGCCCTCAAGACCCCTTCCCGCTCCCGCGCATCGACCAGATTGTCTACTCTACCGCCGAGTGTGACCTGCTGTGCTTCCTGGACGCATTCTCAGGATATCACCAAATCAAGATGGCGGTGCAAGATGTTGAGAAGACGGCCTTCTTGACCCCGTGCGGGGTGTATTGCTACACCTGCATGCCCTTCGAGCTGCGTAACGCCGGAGCGACCTTCCAGTGGCTGATGCACATCGCTCTGGGCCAGCAGCTTGGGAGGAACGCCGAGGCATACGTCGACGACATAGTGGTGAAGTCTCGGGAGGCAAGGACCCTCATCGAGGACCTAGAAGAAACATTCACCAGTCTGCGCAAGGTGGACCTGCGGCTCAACCCGGAGAAATGTGTGTTTGGTGTCCCCTCCGGCAAGCTGTTGGGCTTTTTGGTGTCACACAGGGGAATCGAGGCGAACCCCGAGAAGGTCAAGGCGATAGAAAGGATGAGCCCACCACAGACTCTCAAGGAAATGCAAAAGCTGGCGGGCTGCGTGACCTCGCTAGGGCGCTTCATCTCCAAGCTTGGGGAGCGCGTCCTCCCGTTCTTCAAGCTAATGAAGAAGAAAGGGCCGTTCGAATGGACTCCGGAGGCTGACGCAGCGTTTCAAGACCTCAAGAGATACCTCACCAGCCCACCAGTGATAGTGGCGCCGCGACCTCTCGAGCCCTTGGTGCTTTACCAGGCCGCCACGCCACACTCTGCCAGCGCAGCACTGGTGGCGGTACGGGAAGAGCACCAGGCCGGGGACTCGCCGGGCAGCGCCACACGCCAGGATGAGATAATGCAGCTTCGGGATGGTGCTCCTGAGGCCCCGGCGGTACCAGAAGATGACCATGCCCCTCAGGACAGTGCTCCTGGGGGCCTGGCTGCCCTTGCAAACAGCCAAGCTCCCGAGGACCCCCAGCCTCGGGAGGTACAAGATATCACCAGCGCTCCGGCCCTCATCGAGCACCCGGTGTACTTCGTCAGCACGGTATTGCGTGACGCACGAGCGCGCTATCCCATGCCGCAGAAGCTCCTGCTCGCGCTCCTTGTCGCCTCCCGCAAGCTGCGCCACTACTTCCAAGGTCACCCCATCAAGGTCGTCTCAACTTACCCACTGGAGAGGGTGCTCCGGAGCCCCAATGCTGTGGGGAGAGTCGCAGAATGGAACATCGAGTTGCAAGCATTCTAGTTGGAGTTCAGCACCACCAGAGTCATCAAGGGTGCCGCACTCGCCGACTCCGTGGTGGAATGGACTAACGTTCCCAGCCCTGAAGTAGGCGAGGGCCGCCCACTCTCACCAGGAAGCGAGGCACCAGATGGATGGGTCATGTACTTTGACGGCGCCTTCGCCCGTTAGGGCGCGGGGGCTGGAGCCGTGCTCATCTCGCCAGCCCAGGACAAGCTCTACTACGCCGTGCAGCTCTGCTTCCAGCAGGGCGAGAAGGTTTCCAATAACATCGCGGAGTACGAAGGCTTAATCGCCGGTCTCAAGGCTGCGGCAGCCTTGGGAGTGAAGCGCCTCACCATCAAGGGCGACTCCCAGCTCCTCGTCAACTTCTCCAACAAAGTATACAAGCCGAAGGACGAGCACATGGAGGCATATCTTGCGGAGGTACGCAAAATTGAGAAACAATTCTTGGGCTTGGAACTGCAGCACGTGCCGCGCGGCACAAACAAGGAAGCCAACGACATCGCCAAGAGGGCGTCCCGGCGCCTGCCTCAGGAGCCCGGCGTCTTCGAGGAGCGGCTCTTCAAGCCTTCGGCAGCCCCACCCGCTGCAGAGGCAGCGCCGCCTCAGGAGGGGCTCCCCTCAGCACCAACCTCGGAAGCCCCAGCCTGTGGCCCGACCTCAGGGGCATGTCTGCTCCTCGCGCTTGAGCCTCAGGAGGGATGCTGGACTGAAGAGTTCAGGGCGTATCTGCTCCAGGGAACCCTGCCGGAGAAGGAGGAAGACGCAGAGCGGGTGGCACGCCAAGCTACAGCATACTGCATTCGGGATGGTGAGCTTTATCAGAGGCATCCAAGCAACATCTCTCTACGATGCATTTCCAGGGAGCAGGGGCGCGGCCTGTTGACGGATATACATGGCAGGGACTGCGGGCACCACTCTTCATCACGCACCCTCGTGGGGAAGGCATTCCGCAGCGGGTTCTACTGGCCAACGGCGCTCAACGACGCCGCAGAGTTGGTCAAGTCCTGCGAAGCCTGCCAGTTCCACGCCAAGCAAACCCACTAGCCTGCTCAGGGCCTCCAAATCATTCCGCTCATGTGGCCGTTCGCGGTCTGGGGGCTGGACATCTTGGGACCATTCCCACAGGCGCCTGGGGGCTACCGCTACCTCTACGTTGCCTTCGACAAGTTCACCAAGTGGGTGGAAGTGGAAGTTGTCCGCACCATCCCAGCCGGTTCGGCAGTCAAGTTCATCAAGAGCCTGGTGAGCCGCTTCGGGGTCCCTAATCGCATCATCACCGACAACGGCTCGCAGTTCACTAGCAATCTCTTCAAAACATATTGTGCTAACCTTGGAACACAGATATGCTACGCCTCAGTGGCGCACCCCAGGAGCAACGGCCAAGCTGAGCGCGCCAACGCGGAGGTCCTGAGAGGCCTCAAAACAAGAACCTTCCAGAAAAAGCTCGAGGCATGCGGCAGGGGCTGGATCGATGAGCTCCAGTCCATGCTGTGGTCCATCCGCACCACCGCCACCAAGCCGACGGGCGAGACTCCATTCTTCCTCGTCTACGGAGCCGAAGCGGTTCTCCCACATGAAGTCAAGCATCACTCCGCGCGGGTCCTGGCGTTTGACGAGGCATGCCAGGATGCCTCGCGGGGGATGGACCTCGTGCTGGGGGAGGAACGCCGCCGTCAAGCCTCGCTCTGGGTGGCAAGGTACCAGCAGGCGCTGCAGCGGTACCATTGTCGCAGCGTCCGCTCTAGGACGCTCGAGGTGGGCGATCTCGTCCTAAGGCGGGTGCTCTCCAGGGAGGGGCTGCATAAGCTCTCTCCCATGTGGGAGGGCCCGTTTAGGATTGCCCGCGTCTCCAGGCTTGGCGCCGTGCGCTTGGAGACGCAGGACGGGATCCCCATCCAGAACGCCTGGAAGATCCAGCACCTCCGGAAGTTCTACCCATGAAGCAAGGCCCAGTGCCTGTGAAGGTCTCTGCTCGTGACACTCTCACGTAATAATGAGTGGGGTTGTACACGCCCCGGAGTCTCCAGAGTGCCGCCCTCCGACCTCGGGGGCTCCCTCCCACGTCCTAGTGGCAGCACTTAGCTCCGCGCTGGTGAGAAGACTAGACTAGGTGCCGGACGCGGCTGTTCATTTGCTTGCTTTCTGCAACTGGTTTGCAACCTTTTAATGGAATTTGGAGCTCTAGCGTTTCTCGATTGCCTAGTTGAGTTTTCTCTTCTTGCCTCGCTTGCTTTTCTTCTGGGTCAGGGAGAACGGCAGTTGCCCATCACTCTCCCTCGTGCGCCTCCCATGGGGGCTGGACAGGTGTGTGCGTGCGTTGGGCTAGCCCACACCGCGAACACACCTCGCTAAAGCCCTGTTGCCCCAGAGCTTCGGCTTCCTTGATCTTCGCGAGGCGCCCTCGATTGAGCTCGTGATTTGCGCACCCTCTTAAGTCCGTGCCCCCCGGGTACTGCGACGCGGTGAACTAAGCCACGACTAGTCATGCCTGAGGGCTCACGCAAGGAAGAACAAGGCACCCGACAAGTTTTCTAACAAACCCTGCAGTTTTATGATGCCTCCCGAGGCCAGCGGCTCCTAGGTCGGTAGCAAGGGGGCCTCACCAGGTGCTGAAGGACGTGCCCTCGCGAGGAGGGAAGCTACCGCGGGTGTACCAAGCTAAGTTATCCTACCACACCTACTCGGGACATGAACACCATAGCATAACACAAGAACAATAAACATAGCATAGCGGCATAAGTGCCATGGTTCATTACACGCCCTAGCAGGGCTCTCTACTTTTTTCAAAATGCAGAAGAAAGGAAAGGTTAAACAGAAGTGGCCCGCGCGACTGCAGCAGCTCCTGAGGTTCGGCTCCGGAGGTTCTCCGGGCTCAGCCTGAGCCCTCCTCCCGCTTCACCGGGGCGCGGCGGCGAGAAGACCCGCCACCTCCCTCGAAGCGAGCCCGGCGGCGTGGCGGCTGGTCGTAACCACCGCTGCTTGTGCTCTCGCCGGAGGAAGAGCCGCCGCTGCTGAACGAGCCGCGGCCGTCGCCAAGGGCAAGCTCACCCTCAGCACCACCACGGCCGTCGTCAAGGCCAAGCTCATCGTCTTCGGGGCAGCACCTTGCGTGGCGGCCATCTTCCCCAAACACCCTCACGTAGAGGGTCGCGACGCCATCGTACCTGAAGTGGAGGGTGCACCTCCTGCTCAAGCCACATGCGCGGGCGAACGTCTGCCAGCCGTGGGTTAGGGCCACGTTCCCGGCAGCAGAAACTTTGACCCCGACCCATGAAGCCTTGCTGCAGCAGCCGTCAACTTGCAGCCAGAGGCCGTCAAAGCCAACGACTGGCAGCTCGCCCGCGAAGAAGCAGGGGAGCGAGAGCCAGGTGCCGGTCGGCCCCTCCGACCACACGACAAACTCTGGGAGCACTTCCGTCGAGTGGAAGCGCGGCCGAGGGGGCCAGGCAACCACGGCGCGCCTCCCTCCATCACAGGGGCTGCCTCGCCCCTAGCGGCTCTCGCCGCGAGAAGAGGCACCGCCGCGGCCACTCAAGGCGCGCCCACGTCCACGAGGAGCCACCACAGGGGTCGCCGCATGCTTGCGGGGGCGACCTCGTCCCCTCTTGGGCGGCAGCGAGCCGGTCCCCTCCTTAGGGGCCTTCCCCTTCTCGGCAGCAGAGAACTTCCTCGTCGGTGCCATGAGCACCACGGCAAGACGGCGAGGCAAGAAGGAAGAAGAAGGAGCGGGTGGCGAGAAGACGAAGGCGGGCAAGGGGGGCTTCGCCCCTCTCCTCATTTATAGCCAAGGGGAGGCCGACCGCCGGCCTCCATGATCGCGCGTAATGATGATGTTTCTCTGCATGCAGCAGGGTCTCATCAAGTCGAGCAGTTGCCAAGGCAGCATGGGGAAGCGGAGGCGCCCACGCCCCATCAATCGACACGTGGCAACTGAGGCCGCAGGCGGTTAGGGCCCGCGACGCTCCGCACTTGCCCTTTGGCTTCGGCCTCGAAGCCAAGTTCGGACGCGCCTTGGGCCCGGGGGCTACTGTCGGCGTCCTGGGACTGGGGGTGCCTAGACTTGCCTGCCTGCGGCCCATGGCATGGCTCCATCGACGGCCTGGTATGGCCCAGTTTCAGCAACAACTCAAGACCCTCGCGAGGGGCCAAGCCTCGCGAGGCGGACGACACCAAGACCTCCACGAGGGGTGGCCCCCCCAGGCTGGCTCCCGAGGAGCGGAGATATCAATGCAAGCCGCACCTCGCGAGGTTCACCTGATGTGAGCCATGACAACCAAGACCAGGCGGGCGCCAGCGAGCGCAGTGTACCAGTTTCCCTTTTGGTGCCAAGGAGGCAAGTGCAGGCGCGGAG
Organism: Thinopyrum elongatum; assembly: GCA_011799875.1. Lineage (NCBI taxonomy): Eukaryota > Viridiplantae > Streptophyta > Magnoliopsida > Poales > Poaceae > Thinopyrum > Thinopyrum elongatum. The sequence goes on along the minus strand of CM022303.1, from coordinate 419,530,935 downwards.
TCCTGATGAATCAAGCAAAGGTTTCCATATCGGTGCAACAAGACCAGGACGGCAGGACGGAGGTCATCACGAAGCCCACTGCAGTGTCATCGCCAGAGGCTTTTGCAGGTGAAGACTACTTTTGTCAGGATAACTTGTACTAGTTGTCTCCCTTCGAATTTGGCCGTTGTGGGATCCCTTCCTGCCTACATTTGGGAAGAGGACCAAGGCCACTATACATAGGACTTAGCCACCACCATAGGGGGGATCATATCTGTTCCGCCCTCACCACCTCACCAGCTCATCGAGCTCAAGAACACCTCACCTCCTGAGGTCGTTCCACCTCTGTACTAGTTCATCCTCAGCCCTCCGAGGCAATCCACCACAAAGCTGGAGTAGGGTATTACACCGCAAGGTGGCCCGAACCAGGATAAACTGCTGTGTCTCTTGTCCCTTGGGTTCGTCGAGCTAGGCTGTGGAATTGTTGAGGAGGTAGACTGGGGAGGGAGAGTTCTTCGCACGCACCCCAGAGTTCGAACCTCTCAAGGGTCTGCGGAACCCAGAATCCAACATTTTCCTACCAATCTATCCCCCTAGGAGCATGCGTGTAGTACTTTGTTTTGATAGCTAATAGATTTTTGCAAGAAGCATGTGAGTTCTATATGACTAATGTTGAGTCCATAGATTATACGCACTCTCACCCTTCCACCATTGCTAGCCTCTTCGGTACCGTGCATTGCCGTTTCTCACCTCGAGAGTCGGTGCAAACCTCGCCGGTGCATCCAAACCCTGTGATATGATACGCTCTATCACACATAAGCCTCCTTATATCTTCCTCAAAACAGCCACCATACCTACCTATTATGGCATTTCCATAGCCATTCCGAGATATATTGCCATGCAACTTCCATCATCATCATATACATGACTTGAGCGTTCATTGTCATATTGCTTTGCATGATCGTAAGATAGCTAGCATGATATTTTCATGGCTTGTCCATTTTTTGATATCTTTGCTATGCTAGATCATTGCACATCCTGGTACACTGCCAGTGGCATTCATATAGAGTCATATTTTGTTCTAGTATCGAGTTGTAAGTAAATAAAAGTGTGATGATCATCATTATTAGAGCATTGTCCCAGTGAGGAAAGGATGATGGGAGCTATGATTCCCTCACAGGTTGGGATGAGTCTCCGGACTTTATGAAAAATAAAAGAGGCCAAAGAAGCCCAAATAAAAAAGAGAGGCCAAAGAAGCCCACCAAAAAAAAGAGAAAACAAAAAAAATGAGAGAAAAGAGAGAAGGGGCAATGTTACTATCCTTTTTCCACACTTGTGCTTCAAAGTAGGACTATGTTCTTCATATAGAGAGTCTCTTGAGTTATCACTTTCATATACTAGTGGGAATTTTTCATTATAGAACTTGGCTTGTATATTCCAACGATGGGCTTACTCAAATTGCCCTAGGTCTTCATGAGCAAGCAAGTTGGATGCACACCCACTTAGTTTCATTTGTGAGGTTTCTTACACTTATAGCTCTAGTGCATCCATTGCATGGCAATCCATACTCCTCGCATTGACATCAATTGATGGGCATCTCCATAGCCCGTTGATTAGCCGCGTTGATGTGAGACTTTCTTCCTTTTTGTCTTCTCCACACAACCCCCACCATCATATTCTATTCCACCTATAGTGCTATGTCCATGGCTCACGCTCATGTATTGCGTGAAAGTTGAAAAGGTTTGAGAACATCAAAAGTATGAAACAATTGCTTGGCTTGTCATTGGGGTTGTGCATGATTTGAATATTTTGTGTGGTGAAGATGGAGCATAGCCAGACTATACGATTTTGTAGGAATAACTTTCTTTGGCCATGTTATTTTGAGAAGACATGATTGCTTTATTAGTATGCTTGAAGTATTATTGTCTTAATGTCAAATGATAGACTATTGTTTTGAATCACTCGTTTCTTAATATTCATGCCATGATTAGATTATATGATCAAGATTATGCTAGATAGCATTCCACATCAAAAATTATCTTTTTTATCATTTACCTACTCGAGGACGAGCGTGAATTAAGCTTGGGGATGCTGGTACGTCTCCATCGTATCTATAATTTTTGATTGTTCCATGCCAATATTATACAACTTTTACATACTTTTGTCCACTTTTTATACTATTTTTGGGACTAACATATTGATCCAGTGCCCTGTGCCAGTTCCTGTTTGTTGCATGTTTTTTGTTTCGCAGAAAATCCATATCAAATGGAGTCCAAACAGGATAAAAACTTACAGAGATTTTTATTGGAATATATGTGATTTTTGGGAAAAAGAATCAATGCGAGACGATGCCCGAGAGGGCCACAAAGACGGGGGGCGCGCCCCAGGGGGTAGGGCGCGCCCTGGACCCTTGTGGCCACCTCGTAAGGCAGTTGTTACCCTTCTTCGTCTGCAAGAAAGCTAATATCCGGATAAAAATCGTGTTAAAATTTCAGCCCAATCGGAGTTACGGATCTCCGGGAATTTAAGAAACGGTGAAAGGCCAGAATCTGGGAGCGCAGAAACAGAGAGAGAGAGAGAGAGAGATCCAATCTCGGAGGGCCTCTCGCCCCTCCGCCACCATGGAGGCCATGGACCAGAGGAGAAACCCTTCTCCCATCTAGGGGGAAGGTCAAGGAAGAAGAAGAAGGAGGGGGGCTCTCCCCCCTCTCTCCCGGTGGCACCGAAACGCCGCCGGGGCCATCATCGTGACGACGATCTACACCAACAACTTCGCCACCGTCATCACCAACTCTCTCCCCCTCTATGCAGTGGTGAAACACCTCTTCTCCCCGCTGTAATCTCTACTTAAAAATGGTGCTCAATGCTATATATTATTTCCCAATGATGTATGGCTATCCTATGATGTTTGAGTAGATCCGTTTTGTCCTATTGGTTGATTGATGATCGTGATTGGTTTGAGTTGCATGTTTTATTATTAGTGCTGTACTATGGTGCTCTCCGTATTGCGCAAGCTTGAGGGATCCCCGTTGTAGGGTTTGCAATATGTTCATGATTTGCTTATGGTGGGTGGCGTAAGTGACAGAAGCACGGACCCGAGTAAGTAGGTTATTTGCGTATGGGAATAAAGAGGACTTGATACCTTATAATGCTATGGTTGGGTTTTACCTTAATGATCTTTAGTAGTTGCGGATGCTTGCTAGAGTTCCAATCATAAGTGCATATGATCCAAGAAGAGAAAGTATGTTAGCTTATGCCTCTCCCTCATATAAAATTGCAATAATGATTACCGGTCTAGTTATCGATTGCTTAGGGACAAATAACTTTCTTGTGACAAAAAGCTCTCTACTAAAGCTAACTTAGTTGTTTCTTTATCTAAACAGCCCCTAGCTTTTATTTATGTGCTCTTTATTATCTTGCAAACCTATCCTATCACACCTACAAAGTACTTGTAGTTTCATACTTGTTCTAGGTAAAGCAAACGTTAAGCGTGTGTAGAGTTGTATCGGTGGTCGATAGAACTTGAGGGAATATTTGTTCTACCTTTAGCTCCTCGTTGGGTTCGACACTCTTATTTATCGAGAAAGGCTACAACTGATCCCCTATACTTGTGGGTTATCAGATGCGCAGTGTACGCTCTCGGTTTCGCACAAGTGATCCCCCTACTTGGCGCGCCAAAGATGTCGTGGGAAACCATGGCCACCTATGGGGCCATCAGCCCCTTTTGGTACGGCGGGGATGGACACGATGCACAAAGAGCGGAGAAGCATCGCACAGCGCGGCAGAGATCACACAGGCAGTCTTTACCCAGGTCCGAGCCACCGCGAGGCGTAAAACCCTACTCCTGCTTTGGTAGATTGATGGTGGATAATGGTGGTGAAACGTAGCACACTCGTCCGGCAAGGTTGCTCTAGGGGCGAGAGTGGCTACCCGCGTATGGATATGCGAGGATCCAACCCTTTCTACGGTCGCCATGGGCCTCCTTTTATAGCTTAAGGGGTCACCACAGTGGCAAATCAGTCTTTGCGTACTGATTAGATAGCTAACAGTGCTATCATACCTAACTCTGTAGGTTGACAGAGCGCATTTAATGCGCCACTCTGTGTCACATCACAGCTTGCCTGGCAAGCCCCGCCGGGCTGTTTTGCCAGCTTCGCGCCTGCTTGCTTCACACGTGTCAGGACGGGTGTCATATGGAGGTGTTTGCTATAGGAAGTGGCGGCCATGTGGCAGAAAGCAGCCACTTAGTCACCTTGGAGCTTCACACTGCTTCGATTACTGACTTGCGTTGCTTGTGAGGTGGAGCGGTGGAGTAGCTTGCCTGCGCCAGCCCCGGCAGGCCTGCCGAGATGATCTGGGGAGCTTGCTTCCGGGGGAAAACACAACCCTGCTAGGCTCGCCTGCCCGGCAAGGTAGGCCCTTCCCTTAGCGATGCCTCGTTCCTCTGGCTCGCCTTGGCCTTCTTGACTTGCTCTTGGATCCTTCAAAGGAATTGATCCTCCTTGCTTGGTCTGATCTTGGTCTTGCAATCTTATTCCTGGCCTGTGCATAGTCCGTGCAATGGACCCAGGGTCTGTTGCACCGACAGGGGCACCGACTTACATTGAGACCCAAGCCAGGATAGTGCATCAGCCGCCTCGTTTTTCCGTCGATCAATGTGATCCACCTGATAACCCTTAAAGTGACCAGCAATATTATCAAGTGCCTGGCAATAAGCTACCATGAGCGGGTCTTTAGAGTCCCACTTGCCTGAAACTTGCTGAGCCACATGGTCTGAGTCGCCCAGACATCTGACCCGGCTTAAATTCATCTCCTTGGCCATACGAAGCCCATGGAGCAAAGCTTCATACTCAGCTGCATTGTTAGTACATGGAAACATTAACCTTAAAACATAACGGAATTTATCACCTCGTGGGGAAGTCAAAATAACTCCAGCCCCCGAGCCTTCCAATTGCCTGGACCCATCAAAGTGGATTATCCAGTATGTATTGTCAGGCTTCTCCTCGGGCGTTTGAAACTCCGTCCAGTTATTTATGAAATCTCGATTGCCCATTTTCTTGGCACATACTTCAGATTATGAGGTCCAAGCTCGATTGCCCATTTAGCAACTCGGCCAGTGGCTTCTCAGTTTTGAATAATATCCCCTAAAGGAGCAGAGCTGACCACAGTGATAGGATGCCCAAGGAAATAATGCTTCAACTTGCGACTCGCCATGAACACCCCAATCACCAGCTTCTGGCAATGTGGATATCTTTGCTTAGACTCAGTCAGGACCTCACTGACATAGTAAGCCGGCCGCTGGACTGGGTATTCTTTACCTGCCTCCTTGCGCTCCACGACAACTGCTACACTGACTGCCTTGTTATTAGCCACCATGTACAGGAGCAAAGGCTCTTTGTCTATAGGAGCAGCCAAGATGGGCGGCTCAGCCAGCTGCTTTTTGAGCGCCTCAAACGCCTCATTAGCGGAATTACTCCAAACAAAGTGGTATGTCTTCTTCATCATCTGATATAAAGGAATTGCCTTCTCCCCTAGGCGACTTATGAATCGGCTTAAGGCTGCAATGTGACCCGCCAATCGCTGGACGTCATTGACACACGCCGGCTTAGAAAGTGAGGTGATGGCCTTTATCTTCTTTGGGTTAGCTTCAATGCCCCGTTCTGAGACCAGAAAACCTAGCATTTTACCTGCAGGCACACCAAAGACACACTTGGCCGGGTTAAGCATCATCTTGTTGACCCGGAGATTATCAAAAGTTTCCTTCAAATCAGCAAGTAGAGTCTCTTTCTTCCTAGACTTGACCACAATATCGTCCACATAAGCATGAACGTTGCGCCCAATTTGATCATGAAAACAATTCTGAACACAGCGCTGGTAAGTCGCTTGGGCACTCTTGAGCCCAAAAGTCATGGAAACATAGCAGAAAGCCCCAAAAGGTGTGATGAAGGACGTCTTCTCTTGGTCTTTAACTGCCATCTTGATCTGATGATAACCAGAATAAGCATCCAAGAAGCATAAGCTCTCACAACCCGCCGTTGCATCAATAATCTGGTCGATATGAGGGAGAGCAAATGGATCAGCCAGACAAGCCTTGTTGAGATCTATGTAATCAACACACATACGCCACGTGCCATTTTTCTTAAGTACAAGCACAGGGTTAGCCAACCACTCGGGGTGAAAAACTTCCATGATAAACCCTACCGCGAAGAGCCGGGCCACCTCTTCTCCAATAGCCTTATGTCGCTCTTCATTGAAATGACGGAGCAACTATTTAACCGGCTTAAATTTAGGATCCACATTAAGGTTGTGCTCAGCGAATTCTCTCAGTACACCCGTCATGTCAGAAGGTTTCCCTGCAAAGATGTCCCAATTCTCACGGATGAACTTGATGAGCGCGCTTTCCTATTTAGGATCCATATTAGCCCCCACAGCGAACTACTGAGATGAGTCGCCAGGGACAAAATCCACTTGCTTGGTATCGTCAGCCGACTTGAATTTCAAGAGAGGGTCCTCTTCAGTAGTAGGCTTTTTCAGAGGGGTCATATCAGCCGGGTCAACATTGTCCTTATAAAACTTGAGCTCCTCAGTGGCACAAGTCGACTCTGCATAAGCTGCATCTCCTTCCTCATACTCCAGGGCAACTTTCTGATCACCATGTACCGTAATTGTCCCGTTTGGCCCTGGCATCTTAAGCTATAGGTAAATATAACAAGGGCAGGCCATAAACCGAGCATAAGCTGGCCGTCCAAACAGAGCATGATATGGACTCTTAATCTTGACCACCTCAAACCACAATGTCTCTGCTCTGTAATTATACTCGTCACCAAAAGCCACCTCTAGTGATATCTTTCCAACAGGGTAAGCCGACTTACCAGGCACCATGCCATGGAAAACTGTGGAGGAGGGCTTGAGATTCTTGTCAGTCAGATTCATTCGGCGAAAAGTATCATAATACAGAATGTTGATGCTGCTACCACCGTCCATAAGTACCTTAGTAAATTTATAGCCACCTACCCGAGGGGCCACCACGAGGGCTAAATGACCCGGGTTATCAACCCGTGGCAGGTGATCCGCCCTGCTCCACGATATCGTGTGCTCAGACCATCTCAAATATTGCAGAACAGCCGGCTCTATTGCATGAACTGCCCGCTTATGAACCTTCTGGTCTCGCTTGCAAAGACTTGTAGTGAAAATGTGGTACTGGCCCCCATTAAACTGCTTTGGATTACTCTGATACCCTGAGTGATTATTTTGCTGCTGGTTACCTTGACCAGACTGCTGACCAGGACCACTATGGTTACCTTGGCCCTGATAACCAGAATTTGAGCCGCCACCACCAAAGCTGGACCCCTGAGAACCAGATCCTGACCCGCCAGGCGGCCCATTGCCATTACCATGATGCTGGTTAAGGCTGTGATTTCTGAACTCCCGCATAATGTAACAATCGTTCCAGACATGAGTAGACGGCTTATTGGGGAAACTATGCTTCGGGCAAGGGTCATTAAGCATTGCCTCAAGGTTGAAAGGTTTTGCTCCACCAAAAGGCGGCTTACCATTACCGTTACGGCGCTGGTTTTTATACCTAGTGTTGGTGTTAGCCACTAGATCTGACCCGCCATTGGGGTGTCTCCGCTTACCACTATTACCCTGGTTGTTGCCATTGTTCCCTGCTATATTCTGTTGCTGACCCTTACCGTTGCCGTTCTTCTTGGCTTTGTTGGATTTGTCATCATCAGAACCAGGGTCCTTTGTGCTATCCGAGTCTGCATATTTAGTGAGAGCCGCCATAAGTTCCCCCATGTCTTGGCAAGTGTGCTTGAGCCGCCCAAGCTTCTGCTTAAGGGGGACGAAGTGACGGTTCTTCTCTAAGATCAGAACTGCCCGACCCGCCGCAATACTATCAGACGAGTGAATAATAGTGGAGACCTGCTGGACCCAATGGTGGGCCGACTCATCCTCACGCTGCACGCAGTGATCCAGATCAACAATCGTCAGAGGCTGCTTGCATGTCCCTTGAACTTTTTTGATGAAACGTGCCTTCAACTCCGCCCACAAACTAACATAATTAGGAGGTAAGATTTTTAACCATGTACGAGCCGGTCCTTCCAACATCATAGTAAAGTATTTGGCACAGACAACATCATTGACATCCAACATCTCCATGGCTAACTCATAACTCTCAATCCAAGCCTCAGGAGGCAGATCTGTTGTGTAATTGGGCACCTTATAAGGACCCTTAAAATCCTTGGGCAGACGCTCGTTACGCAAAGCCGGCACCAAACATGGCACTCCAACAGCCCTGGAGGCCCCGGCTCCCATCGAAGCTAAAGGGGTCATCGGAGGCTGCTGATAAGCCCCCTGGTGAGCCGCCTGAGCATCAGTCCTCAGGTTAAGGGGTGGGTTATTATTGCGGGGCGGGTTACATCGCTGCTCACTGCTAGAGACTGCAGGCAACTCAATACGCCGACTGTAACTACAGCTTGGGAGGGGAGTTGAATGCACCCGATCACGACTGTATGAGTATTTCTCCTGATGTGCCACAGTTGTTTGAAGAAGCTCGATCGCGTTCCGTGCTTCCACAGCAATAGGCGACTCTGTAGTGATAGGGAGCGCATTGAGCTGGGTAACCGTTGCTATCATATTATCCATCGGGTTAGAAAAATGACCCGGTGGTGTTGAAAAATGTTGAGGCGGGGTCTGGTCCCTATGGGGCGAGTCTGACTGTCGAGGCTAAGCCGTCGCCCTGTTCCTTGGCGCCTCCGCAGTCTCAGGTACAACTGATGGAGTACTTGGTCCTGCTCCGGGTGTGTTGAACATATTCATGGGCTCGTAGTGTAAGGGCATGCGGGTCTGGTGCCTCCTCCGAAGGACTGCGTTAGAGGCATTTTGATCCAGACTTAAACGCCAAGCTTCTGCTTTCATGCATTCCAACTCAGCCTCAATCTGAGCCGGTACTGTTGCCATCCTGGCATTCTCTGTGTTGATATCCTCCTGGGCCTTGGTCATCTGCTCCTTGAGCTTCGCGATTTCTGCATTGCGCTCCGCTTGGTTTTCTGCCGTGACCTCGGTCCCCATTAAGGCTGTTAACTCATTCATCAGTTCCAACAAAACCTGAGTCGGCGGCCTGGCTGAGCTGGAGCCTGAAGGGTCAGTAGTTGTTGTTGCTCTAGCCACCGTGCTGTTGAGAGCCGGCACCGTGCCTGCCATGAAGATGGTGGCTCGGCTTGGCGGCTCATAGGGGTCCGGAATACTATTGCCATCGGAATAGCCCCCAAGCCCGCCGTCTTGAAGCTGGTAAATTGACTCCCCTCTCCGGTTGAGGACTCATCACCTGAGTAGATGAGAGTCTCTCTTCCAGATGCAGATTCTTCCGCAAGATCCATGCCTTGCGTGAATCTGATGAAAACATGCTTCCGTCCGGGTTGAATCCGGGCGGGTCGCGTGCGCCGAGCTGACTCGATGAGGTCGGCGCAGGTGTCCGGCTCAGGCTCAGATCCGCCGATCTTGCCGATGAAGATGTGAATTCCGCCAAAGGGGACCCGGTACCCATACTCGATTGAGCCGGCCTCAGGGCCCCAGCCAGCGTCGTTGATGTAGAGCTTGCCGCGGCGACCCTTGGTCACCCTGCCAATGGCGTATCCCTCAATCCCTAAGAAAGAGCCCTTCAAGAACTCGAAACCACCGTGCGCTGACCCCATGGTGGGTGCCAACTGTCGTGGGGTTAACACGGCAGATGCCCTAGTGAAAGGACTTAGGTGCGAGGCCATCGCTATGGTGATTAGCTTGAAGGGGTTGAGCGGGACGAAAGACACAGATTTACCCAGGTTTGGTCCCTCACGGTGGAGGTAAAAGCCTACTCCTGCTCTCATTGATTATTGCTTGAGTATCGATTATAAGGGAGCGGATTCGCTTGACCTAGCTATCGATTGATTGTAACTTAAGTTTACCCGCCGCAGGGACTAACTTTTATATACACAGGTCGAGGCCCTGGGCTTACAAGAGTCCAGGTCGGGTTATACTTCGTAACCAATCCTGGCCTTAAGTCGCCTTGCCTTCTTTGGCAAGTCGCCGTTGGGCGGATTACACCTCTGGGTCATGCACCGTCTTCTAGTCTTGGGCCTCCATCCGGTCCACCTCGTCAGCCACCTCCTAAGCTCTGCGTCTTGGTTTCTTGGGCCTGTCTAAGGCTTCATTGTTAAGTCGCGAACGGCCTTAATCCGGCCCTATTAGGGCGGGTTATACCATGGGGTCATATCCCCAACACATACCGAAAGATGAAAGCTGAATTTGATGGTACGGTAGAGGCAAGTTTGGGCGCAAGACCTTATTCTAGGAAGGAGGTCCACAACATGGCTAAAATATTGAAGTTGTGCTTGGCATACACGATTAGTCGTTGAAACTAAGACCCATGGATCAAGTGTTCAAGAAGAAATCAGTGTTTGAGCAATTACCTTATTGGGAGTTTCTAAGTGTACGTCACTGCATCCATGTCATGCACGTAGAGAAGAATGTCTGTGAAGCATCCTTGGTACTCTGTTCAAGATTAAAGGTAAAACAAAGGATGGTGACAGTGCATGACTCGATATGCTTGGTGATCAACCAAAACGCATGAATGAAGCAGAAGATGATGACAAATTCCTCCATGTTCGCTAGAGTTACAATTTCACTCCACAAGAAGCAAAAGAGTCCTTCGAGTATTTGTTGTCAATTAAGACACCCTCTTTCTACTCCATAAACATCAGAAGTCTCATGGATGTGAGCTCAGGTAAAATGAAGTTGGCGCACATGAAGTCACATGATTGCCACGTAATGTTGACACAAATCCTCCCAGTGGCCATCAGGAATATGATGGACAAAGACATAAGAAACACACTCTTTGATCTCTGTGATTTCTTCAACAAACTATGGCAGAAAGTGGTAGATCATGAAGAGCTGGATTATATGCAAGCGGATATTGCAAGAATATTGTCCAACCTAGAGATGTTTTCCCCACCATCATTCTTTGATGTCATGGTCCATCTCACTGTGCACCATCTCAACGAGATAAAGTATTGTGGTCCTGTGTTTCTTCGCAACATGTATCCCTTCAAGCAGTTCATGGGAATATTGAAGCGCTATTGTCGGAAAATGATACCATCCAGAGGCAAGCATCCTACAAGGTTATACCGCAGAGGATGTGTGTCGATGCAACACACCCTGGGTCCATTGCACGGACTGTGCACAGGCCAGAGACAAGATTACAAGACCAAGATCAGACCAAACAAGGAGGATCAACTCCTTTGAAGGATCCAAGTGCAAGTCGAGAAGGCCAAGGTGAGCCAGAGGAGCAGGGCATCGCTAAGGGAAGGACCTACCTTACCAGGCAGGCGAGCCTAGCAGGGTTGGGTTTTGCCCCGGAAGCAAGCTCCCAGATCGTCCCGGCAAGCCTGCCGGGCTGGCGGAGGCAAGCCACTCCACCGCTCCACCTCACAAGCGACGCAAGTCAGTAATCGAAGCGGTGTCAAGCTCCAAGGTGACTAAGTGGCTGCTTTCTGCCACATGGCAGCCACTTCCTACAACAAACACCTCCATATGACACCTGTCCTGAGACGTGACAAGCGAGCAGGCACGAAGCTGGCAAAACAGCCCGGCAGGGCCTGCCGGGCGAGCTGTGATGTGACACTGAGCGGCGCATTTAATGCGCTCTGTCAGCCTACAGAGTTAGATATGATAGCACTGTTAGCTGTCTAATCAGTACGCAAAGACTGATTTGCCACTGTGGTGACCCCTTAGTCTATAAAAGGAGGCCCATGGCGACTGAAGAAAGGGTTGGACCCTCACATATCGATACGCGCGTAGCCACTCTCGCCCCTAGAGCGACCTTGCCGGGCGAGTGTGCTACATTCACCACCATTATCCACCATCAATCTACGAAAGCAGGAGTAGGGTTTTACGCCTCACGGTGGCCCGAACCTGGGTAAAGACTGCTTGTGTGATCTTTGCCGTGCTGCGCGACGCTTCTCCGCTCTTTGTGCAACGTGCCCATCCCCCCGCCGAACCAAAAGGGGCTCATGGCCCCATAGGCGGCCGTGGTTTCCCACGACATCTTTGGTGCGCCAGGTAGGGGGATCACTTGCGCGAAACTGAGAGCGTACGCTGTGTGTCATCTTCATCGACATTTTCGTCATCGACGGCGTCATCGACTATGGTGCCCAAGAGGAAGCCCGGAGCTGCAAATCACCCGTCCACCTCGAAGGCTCCGCCGCCCGCGACCGCCGACTTCACGGGGAACGCGGGGGCTCGCGAGGGTGTGGATGCCATGGGGGACGTGGTCGGCGCAGGCGGCGCCGTCACCACCTCCCCCACGGCCGAAGCAGGAACGGGAGGTACCGGGGAAGGACAGCATCAGCAACATCCCGACGGCCATGCTCCATGAGGTACGGATGGAGGGATCATTCCGTTTGAACCCCTTCTCCTCGCCAACGGGCACAGCCGCAGTGATGATGCTCGCTCTGGGGCGAATCGCAACCCTCCGGCCGCCCCCGCTGCGGGCGCGACCGCAGGGCACACGCCACCCCCGGGGCGGGCTGACCCAGCTACTGTGCCCAACGGAGCCGCTGGCCCTCAGGCGCCTCCTCCGTGTCACCATGTCATCCAAACAGCTAGTTCACAACAGCAAGGGCGCGGCGCAGTCGCCACCGGCAACGTCAGGAGCCGAGTGACACTACGATCTACATCGTCATCACCTATGCCAAGCACTGCCTTAGAAGCCTTGGCACGAGCCCAACTGCTATTGACATTGCCACTGCCGGCAGGCCAAATGGATGAGTGGCGAGCCACCATCCAAAGTTTGATTGGTTTTGCCGAGGCAGAAGGATCATAGTGGGCCGGACCGCCATGGCCTTCCTAGGCAGCAACGACGGCTTGTGCGGCTGGTCGTGCGGAAGAGGCCACCCTCACGGTGCAATCCCCACCACGGCAAGCTGCCCGGGAGCCACAAAACCAAGTACCCGATGACGTCTCGATGGCCTCGTCAGACCCTCGAGCGCGTCAGGGCCGACAGCGTGCCCCGGAGGGCAGGCGAAGGGAAGGCGCGCGCATCATCGACGAGCGGCACCGCGACGACCCCCGCCGGTCCAATGGGTGCGGTGGCCCCGACGTCGACGAGCCCACGCTCGGAGATAGCGGGTACCTGCCTTTCGTGGTTGGGTGCCCCGCCTTCACCCATGAGCTGCGGCAAGTCCGTTGGCCGTCCACTCGCACGTTCAAGCCAAAGATACCCGAGAAGTATGATGGAAAACTAAACCCGGCAGAGTTCTTGAGCATCTACACCATCACTGTTCAAGCTGCCGGGGGAAGAGATGAGAAGGTGTTCGCCAACTACTTCCATTTGGCCCTCAAGTCAAATGTGAGGTCTTGGCTGATGCACCTACCGGAGAACTCCATTTCGACCTGGGCTGACCTGTGCCACAAGTTCATTGGCGCCTTCACGGGTGGCCATCAAGAACCAGGGTGGCCCAGCGACTTGCAGCTTCTCCAGCAGAAAGAAGGAGAAACTCTACGGAAGTATTTGCAGAGATTCAGTCAAGTCCACAGAAATATCCCAGATATCCACCCAGCTGCCGTGATAGCTACCTTCCAATCCAATGTGCGCAACCGCAGGATACGTTCCAAGATGAATGTTCGGTTGCCCAAGACTGTGAAGGAGCTCTACACTTTAGTGGACAAATGCGCTTGGGTGGAAGAGGGGAGGAAACTTCCCGGAGAGGAAGATTGAGTCGACATCGACTCAGAAGATGACAATGAGACCATCAGTAACAAGAAGAAGAACAAGAAGCACAACAAGAAGCGCAAGGATAAGACAGTGATGACTGTTGAGGGGTCAGGCATGCCTAGTACCGGCAAGAAGGCCAAGTCTGAAGCCCCCGGCAAGGAGGCTACCACATGCGCTGACTGCCGGGAGGCGGCGACTGCCGAGAAAGCTGGGAAAAGTGATGGGCCATACTGTAAGATTCATCGGACCAAGGGCCATGATCTCCAGGAGTGTCATCAGGTTGAGCAGCTCGTCAAGAGACAGAAGGCTGAGTATGAGAAGCGTGATAAGGAAAAAGGTCAGAATGGCGCTGGCGGGAAGAGCCGGGGTGGTGGAGCAAATCGCCCCGGCAAGGCTCCTCGGAACCAAGGGAAACCCGCCAAGAGCCGAGAGAAGGAGGATTGCAGTAATGAGAGTAATGGAGGGAATGAAGAGGAAACCAGCGAGCAGGAGTTCCAGAAAGCCACTGACGCCCTATGCATTGACGGGGGTGCATCTTTGCACTCCTCTCACCACCAACTTAAATAGTGGGCGCGTGAAGTCAATGCCGTCGAGCCAGTGGCAGATTCTCGGAAGCCGCTCAAGTGGTCACGCACGCCCATCATCTTTGATGAAGATGACCACCCCGACCGCATAACTGCGGTAGGGTGCTTGCCGTTATTGGTCTCACCAACAATTCGCAACCTCAAGGTCACAAAGATGCTGGTTGACGGCAGGGCCGGGTTGAATCTAATTTACCCAAAGGTTATCAGCAAACTCCAGATAGCAGAGGAAGAACTTAAGGCCACAGGCATGTTTCAAGGAGTCAATCCCGGCAGGAGCCGTCCTAAGGGAAAGGTTACGTTGCCAGTGACATTTGGAGGAGAGTTGAACTACAGGACTGAGAAAGTTGTGTTTGATGTGGTTGTCCTCCCCCTGCCGTACAAGGGGATCCTTGGGCGCCCGGCCCTGGCCAAATTCATGGCAGCATCCCACTATGCCTACAACACCTTGAAGATGCCAGGGCCGCTGGGCATCATTTCTGTCCCGTCAGACAAGAAATACGCAATTATTTGCATAGATAAGATGTACCGGGACGCGGTCGTGGCAGAGGTCGCGGAAGCCACAGTTCCCGCCAAGGAAAAGTGTAGCAGGGGCACTGGCAAGGAATCCGGGAAGCGTACCCCTGTGGAATGTGCCGCGCCCGTTGATGACATGCCAGAGAGTTCCAGCAGCAAGAGATCCAAGGCTGCTCCACCCCAAGTGAAAAATGTCGCGGCAGGGCTGGCTGACGCTGATGGTACTTTCACTATCAGTGCCACCCTTGATGAAAAATAGGAAAGAGCGCTCGTTGCCTTCCTGCGGGCGAATATCGATGTGTTTTCCTGGCAACCATCTGATATCCCTGGTGTTCCCAGGGAGGTAATCGAGCACCACCTTGCTGTCTGCCCACATGCCCGGCCCATCAAGCAGAAGGTTCGGAAGCAGGCCTTGGAGCGGCAATAGTTTATTGTCGAGGAAATCAAGAAACTTGAAGTAGCTGGTTTGGTCAGAGGAGTACTGCATCCAACATGGTTAGCAAACCCAGTGGTTGTGCGCAAGGCTAATGGAAAATGGAGGCTTTGCATAGATTTTACGGATCTAAACAAGGCATGCCCAAAGGACCCATTTCCCTTGCCGCGCATCGACCAGATCGTGGATTCTACTTCAGGATGTGAGTTGCTCTCTTTTCTGGATGCATACTCCGGATACCATCAAATTTATGTCCAAGAAAGACGAAGAAAAGACCTCATTCATCACCCCATGCGGCACGTACAGCTTTGTGCGCATGCCTTTCGGGTTGAAGAGTGCCGGGTCCACTTTTGTAAGAGCAGTCCAGATTGGCTTTGAACCACAGTTGCATAGGAACATTGAAGCCTATATGGGTGATATTGTGGTCAAGACCAAGGACAGATCAACTCTCATCTAGGATTTAGAAGAGACATTTGCTAATCTGCGCAAGATCAACTTGAAACTGAATTCGGAGAAGTGCGTGTTTGGCGTTCCCTCCAGCAAGCTACTTGGTTTCTTTGTGTCCCACCATGGGATAGAGGCCAACCACGATAACATCAAGGCTATTGAGCAGATATAGACACCCAAGACAGTTAAGGATGTGAGGCATTTGACAGGATGCGTTGCCACGCTTAGCAGATTCATCTCCAAGTCTGCCGAGCGCACCTTGCCTTCTTCAAGATTTTGAAGAAGGCAGGACCCATGAAGTGGACCCCGAAGCAGATGCAGCACAGCAAGATCTGAAGGCCTACTTGTCTTCTGTGCCTACTTTGGTCGCACCCAAACCACAAGAGCCGTTACTGCTATATCTGGCAGCAACTAATCAAGTGGTTAGTGCGGCCCTAGTAGCGCAGCGGGAAGTGGAAGAAGCAGCCACCTCAACAAGTATCCCGCTCGGGGAAGAGGGAGAGAGCGGCCCGGCAAGGCCAGATACGGATCAGGACAAAGAAGAGCACGACAATGGAAGCAACCCCAAGGACACGGCAAGGAAGAAGGTGGTGCAGCGCCCAGTATACTTCGTCAGCTCCCTATTGCAGGGGGCTAGATCCAGGTATTATGGCATGCAAAAGTTGATCTTTGTCCTTGTCATGGCCTCAAGGAAACTGCGCCACTACTTCCAAGTCCATGAGATCACGGTTGTCACCCGCTTCCCATTGCAAAGGATACTTCGAAACCCAGAGGCCACCAATAGGATAGTGGAGTGGGCATTGGAGTTCTCCAGCTTTGGCCTAAAGTTTGAAAGCACATCAACAATCCAGAGCAGGGCGTTGGCAGAGTTTATTGCAGAATGGACGCCAACCCCTGATGAAGAAGTATAGGAAATAGTTATCCCCGGCAAGGAAGCGCCCCAAGAATGGATCATGTATTTCGATGGTGCCTTCTCCCTACAAGGTGCAGGGGCTGGCATGCTTCTCATGGCTCCCACTGGAGAGCACCTGAGGTACGTCGTCCAGATGCACTTTCCCCGGGAGGAGGCGACCAACAATACATCAGAATATGAAGGGCTTCTTGCCGGGCTCAGGATTGCTACAGAGTTGGGAATCAAGAAGCTGATCATTCGAGGAGAGTCACAACTGGTGGTGAGACAAGTCAACAAGGATTATCAAAGCCCATTGATGGAGGCATACGTCGAGGAAGTGAGAAGATTGGAGGAGCGCTTTGACGGGTTGCAAACAGAGCACGTACCCCGTGCGGAAAATAGCATTGCTGATCACCTGTCAAAGTGCGCTGCGCAGAAGCTTCCTGTGGAACCAGGGACTTTTGTTCTCCATCTTACTCAGCCCTCCGTATCCCAAACAACAATGGCCCGAAAGAGGAGGAAATTGGACTCCGGTAAGCCTCTCCCGGTAAAGCCTTTCGGGGCTCCTCGCAGGGACCCTGCCGGAAACAACTCCCCTTCGCTTGCCGGGCTGCACCCTCCTGTCAGGCCACCGGTCCCCGCGGATGAGGGATGCGCCCCCATGAATGAGGAGGTGCCGCTAGTCCTCGTTGCCGAGCCTCAGGCTCCAACTTGGGCAAGGCACATAGTCCATTTCCTCCAAACCGGAGAACTTCCCGAAGAGCAAGAGGAAGCTAAAAGAGTAGCCCAGAGGGCCAGTATGTATCAGTTTGTCGATGACACACTATACAGAAGAAGGCCAAACGGTGTGAAATTGAAGTGCATTTGCCGGGAAGGAGGAAAGGAACTGCTGGCAGAGATACACAAAGGTATGTGCCGCTCCCACATTAGATCAAGGGCTTTGGTTGGGAAAGCATTCCGACAAGGATTCTATTGGCCCACAGCCCTCCAAGATACAGTTGAGCTCGTCACCAAGTGTGAAGCCTGTCAGTTCCATTCCAAAAATATCCATCTGCCTGCCCAAGCACTCCAGACAATCCCTTTGTCATGGCCGTTTTCGGTCTGGGGGCTCGATATCCTCGGCCCTTTCCCTCGAGCTGCCGGGGGCTTTGAATTCTTATTCGTTGCAATCGACAAGTTTACAAAGTGGCCGAAAGTAGATGCCACGAGAAAGGTGACTGCTCAGTCAGCTATCAAGTTCTTGAAAGGATTGGTGTGCCGCTTCGGGGTCCCTGCCCGAATCATCACCGACAACGGCACCGAGTTCACGAGCCGCGCCTTCATGCAATATGTTCATGCCCTCGGAAGCAAGATCTCATTTGCATCTGTCGCACATCCCAGAAGCAATGGACAAGCTGAGAGGGCGAATGCTGAAGTGCTGCGAGAACTCAAGACAATAACGTTTGATAAGCTGCGGAAGCACGGCAGGAAATGGATCAATGAGCTGTCGGTGGTTCTTTGGTCCCTTAGGACGACACCAAACCGAGCTACCGGGCATACTCCCTTCTCCCTAGTCTATGGGGCAGAAGCAGTTATCCCCACGGAACTCATTTACGGGTCACCTCGAGTGCTTGCCTATGATGAAGTAGCGCAGGAACAACACATGCGTGACGACGCCGTGCTTCTCGAGGAGAACCGTCTCCGGGCTGCTACGCGTGCTGCACGCTATCCGCAAGCCCTGCGTCGCTATCATAGCCGCAGGGTTCATGCCCGGTGTTTTGAGGAAGGCAACCTTGTCCTTAGGCGCGTTCAGTCCACCAAGGGTACAAACAAGCTGTCGCCAAAGTGGGAAGGCCCTTACCGGGTAGTACGAGTCACCAGACCTGGCGCAGTCCTTCTGGAGACCGGAGATGGCATTCAATTGCAAAAATCATGGAATATTGAGCATCTCCACAAGTTCTACCTGTAAGGCGCGGCTGTCGGGCCCTGCCCGGCAGCCACCCTTTTGTACATGCCTTGCCTCAGCTGCATGTAACCCCTTGTGCAAAGCCAGGCGTAGACCCTGAGCAACAGAGAAATAAATGAAGCACTGGGGGCCCCCGACAAGTTGCATGCATGCATACGCATTCCATAAGCATTGCATGATTCATGTAGATAGGTTGCATGATCATGTAGATAGATTGCATCTGGCATCATCTTCATTTGCGTAAACTGCAGGCTCCTACTGTGGACATAGTCCTGGGAAGAAGATGCGAAGATAAGCCAGCACTGCGGTCTCCGGCAAGCCAAATAGATAAGTTCCATCTCTTATCCATACATGTTCCATGAGTACGACTTGTGCATATGAAAACCTCGCCGCCTCGGAAACAAAGGTGCTCCCATCTACTGACACGAACGCTGCTTCGGTCAGGATGGTCGTAGTGGCCTTTGGCTGAAAGGGGATGGCGGGGGGCTGGTCTCTCCCAATAGGTTCTGTGCCCGACAGGCTCAGCCTCACGGCAGTAGTTCTATGGGGTGCCGGCAAGGTAGCTTACCGGGATCTACTTGTTTACATGAAAGTATGGAGGCGTTTCACCTCTGCATGGATATCGTACATGCACGAGTGCCCGGCAAAGCTTGTCTTTTTCTTTAATATACTGATCAACAAGTACAAATCTCACGGAACATAAACATGGATACAAGAGATTACATTATTTGAACTAAAATTTGGCAAGTTCCTATAGATTTAAGACTAAAAAAAGATAAGTGCCCCGTGATGCCTTTGCCCTTGTCCATCTCCTTCAGGAAATCGTAGGAAGGAACGGAGAAGGCGGAAGGTGGGCCTGGATTTGGCGCCTCCCCAGGATTAGGAGGACAGCGTCGACGGGCTAAGAGGAAGAAACCGGAGGGCAGGCGTGGGCGGTGGCACTGCCGGGAACCCAGACGGAGTCACCGGCAAACACGACTCGTCGGAATGGTCGCCCCCGTTCTTGACGCGTCGTGGGTTGCCGCCACCTTCGATGCGAACGCCGTGCACCCCAAGAGACCCCACAGAGAGCATGGACGTCCCCGACGGCCCGGCGACATGAAGACCCTGCCCGTTAAGGAAGCATGCACAAGGACTAGAGGCTCTCCCATGCACCGGACGGGCAGAGTACGGGGAGATAGGGTCCGCCCTCACCAATGGCGAACCATTTTTGCAACCTCCCTCCAACGCCGCAGGAAAAGGGGGGATAGGCCACAATCGACTACCACACCTTCTGCACATTATGGGCCTCGGCATGGTGTCGTTTGCATCGCCTCTCACTAAAGTTGAAGGCACGGGCGACCCGGTGATGAGCACACCAGAGTCGCCACCTCCGGTGCTACCGCCGCGCCGCCCGAGCGCCCCCATGGGGCTCACACAAAACTCCAAGCTAGGTCTTGGGGCCTGGCCCCGGGCTCTCCCTTTCAGCATACTCAGAAGAAGCAGAAGGCGGAGGAGGAGAGGAATGTGGATGAATGCCTCCACTCCTCCCCGCTCCTCCTTTTATAGGCGAACTGGGGGTGGGGGCTAATTCCCCGGCGAGTACCCGCCGTCCTCCTCCACCAATCCAAGAAGATCGAGCCCTTGCCTTGATGCTCTCCCGCATCACGCGCCTCCATTACCTACCCCACTCAATGCATGCAGCATACGTGGCTAAGGATAAGGGCACGGTGGGAAGAGTGAATTGGCAGTTATCCGCCCATGCGTTAAAGTCATTGACAGGCCATTACAAGAATGGCCCCACCACAATTGGCGTTGCACGGCGCGCGGGAAAACCGGAAACTGACCCGAGCTCAGGTTAATGAATAAGCAAAGAAGATCTCAAGGGGCAGAGCCGCCCTTACATTTCTACCTATGCACTGGTTAGGGCCTACCTCGACGATGCCCAACGGCGCGTCCGTGCCAGGCCCGGGGGCTCCTGTCGGTGCAACAGACCATGGGTCCATTGCACGGACTGTGCACAGGCCAGAGACAAGATTACAAGACCAAGATCAGACCAAACAAGGAGGATCAACTCCTTTGAAGGATCCAAGTGCAAGTCGAGAAGAGCAAGGTGAGCCAGAGGAGAAGGGCATCGCTAAGGGAAGGACCTACCTTACCGGGCAGGCGAGCCTGGCAGGGTTGGTTTTGCTCCGGAAGCAAGCTCCCAGATCGTCCCGGCAAGCCTGCCGGGGCTGGCGGAGGAAAGCCACTCCACCGCTCCACCTCACAAGCGACGCAAGTCAGTAATCGAAGCGGTGTCAAGCTCCAAGGTGACTAAGTGGCTGCTTTCTACCACATGGCAGCCACTTCCTACAGCAAACACCTCCATATGACACCCGTCCTGAGACGTGTCAAGCGAGCAGGCGCGAAGCTGGCAAAACAGCCCGGCAGGGCCTGCCGAGCGAGCTGTGATGTGACACTGAGCGGCGCATTTAATGCGCTCTGTCAGCCTGCATAGTTAGATATGATAGCACTGTTAGTTGTCTAATCAGTACGCAAAGACTGGTTTGCCACTGTGGTGGCCCCTTAGTCTATAAAAGGAGGCCCATGGCGACCGAAGAAAGGGTTGGACCCTCACATATCGATACGCACGTAGCCACTCTCGCCCCCAGAGCAACCTTGTCGAGCGAGTGTGCTACATTCACCACCATTATCCACCATCAATCCACCAAAGCAGGAGTAGGGTTTTACGCCTCACGGCGGCCCGAACCTGGGTAAAGACTGCCTGTGTGATCTCTGTCGTGCTGCGTGACGCTTCTCCACTCTTTATGCAACGTGCCCATCCCCCCGCCGAACCAAAAGGGGCTCATGGCCCCATAGGTGGCCGTGGTTTCCCACGACAATGTGGTTGAGTTTTGCATCGAATACATGAAACAAATACCTATAGGTTTCCCCTCTCTCGCCACAAGCGAAGGTTGGATGGTAAGCCGGTCCTTGCTGGCGCGCCATTTAGTACACCACGAGATGAGACTGATAAATCACATTTGACGATACTGCTTAACAACCCAGATCTCAACATTTATGCAGAAGAACACTTGGAGGAGATACGACAAAGCTTCTTACCCATGGCGCATCCATTAGCTGTTGAGATCAATGCTCACAATAAGGACTACATCAGATGGCTGAAGGATCATTTGGCACGCAAATCCATGGATGACCTTGCAACATGGTTGGCACAAAAGCCATCACCTACAGTTATGAGGTACCAAGCGTATGACATAAATGGCTACACGTTCTACACTAAGGAACGTGATAAGAGGACCTCATATCAGTACAGCTCTATTCGAATAGAATGCATAACTATAGATGAAGATGATAAAGAATGTATACTATGGAACCATAGAAGAGATTTGGGAGCTTAACTATGTGAAAGTTAAGGTGGCATTATTCAGGTGCAGATGGGCCCTCTTTGTTAGGTAAAGGTTGATGATTATAGGAAGACCTATGTTAACATCACAAAGATGGCATATCACAAGGACCCGTTCATTCTTGCAAGCGATGCTACCTAGATTTTCTATGTGCAAGATGAAAGGATCGAGAAGAGGTGTCTAGAGGGGGGGGGGTGATTAGACCCTCAACAAATAAAGGTGGCAATTTTTAATTTCTTCAAGTTAAGGTGGAGTTTTAGCACAAGTTTAAGCATTCACAATACATATCAAGCAAGCATGGCAAGAGTATATGAGCAGCGGAAAGTGAAGCATGCAACTTGCAAGAATGTAAAGGGATGGGATTGGAGTGTGCAAACGCAATTGGAGACACGGAGATTTTTGGCGTGGTTCCGATAGGTGGTGCTATCGCACATCCACGTTGGTGGAGACTTCAACCCACGAAGGGTAACGGTTGCGCGAGTCCACGGAGGGCTCCACCCACGAAGGGTCCACGAAGAAGCAACCTTGTCTATCCCACCATGGCCATCGCCCATGAAGGACTTGCCTCACTAGGATAGATCTTCACGAAGTAGGTGATCTCCTTGCCCGTACAATCTCCTTGGTTCAACTCCACAATCTTGACGGAGGCTCCCAAGTAACACCTAACCAATCTAGGAGACACCACTCTCCAAAAGGTAATAGATGGTGTGTTGATGATGAACTCCTTGCTCTTGTGCTTCAAATGATAGTCTCCCCAACACTCAACTCTCTCTCACAGATTTGGATTTGGTGGAAAGATGATTTGAGTGGAAAGCAACTTGGGGAAGGCTAGAGATCAAGATTCTTGTGGTTGGATTGGAATATCTTGGTCTCAACACATGAGTAGGTGGTTCTCTCTCAGAAAATGAATGTTGGAAGTGTAGGCACGTTCTGATGGCTTTCCTCACGAATGGAGGAAGGGTGGAGGGGTATATATAGCCTCCACACAAAATCTAACCGTTACACACAATTTACCAAACTCGATGGGACCAAATAGTGAAACTCGGTCAGACCGATTTAGTTCAAAATGTGAATGTTAGGATTTTTGGTGGGACCGACATGATCAACTCGGTGGGACTGATGTGCTAGGGTTAGGGTAAAACCTCAACTCGGTTTGACCGATTACACAAACCCGGTGAGACCGATTTTGGTAATAAGCAAATAGAGAGTTGGTCAGGCAAACTCGGTGGGACCGATCGCTCATTTCGGTGGGACCGAAACATTATGAAGAGGAAACAGAGAGTTTGCATTGCGAACTCGGTGGGACCGATCGCTCATCTCGGTTAGACCAAAATGTTACGAAGGGAAACAGAGAGTTAGCAATCCCATCTCGGTGAGACCGAGATCCCTATCGGTGAGACCGAATTGATTAGGGTTTCTGGTAGTGGCTATGTCAAATGAACTCGGTGGCGCCGGATAGATCAAATCGGTGGGGCCGAGTTTGACTTTTGGTTTGGGACATATGTGGATATGAGAAAGTGGTTGAGGGCTTTTGGAGCATATCACTAAGCATTTTGAGCAAGCAAGCCATTAAGCAACACCTCATCCCCTTTTAATAGTATTGGCTTTCCTATGGACTCAATGTGATCTTGGATCACTAAAATGAAAAATGTAGAGTCTTGACCTTTTGCCAACATATGTCCTTAGCATCTTGAAGGGGTTCCACATCCTCTTGTCCATGCCATGCCTTTGTTGAACTCTCTGAAATATACTAGATAGAAGTATTAGTCCAACAAGAGATATGTTGACATTAATTACCAAAATCACCCAGGGAGCACTTGTGCTTTCAATCTCCCCCTTTTTGGTAATTGATGACAACATACATCAAAGCTTTTAGATAAAGATATAGAGAATAGCAAGTAAAGCTTTGGAAAGATGCATAGGCTCCCCCTACACGTATGCAATCATGTAAATATAGAATATAAGACCATGTGAATGCATAAGCATGACAGGGTAAGCAATGAGTTACATGTATCTTGGCTATATGCATCAGAGCAAATGATGTGAATATAGGTAGTGTACCTCAATGTTCATGATTCCTTCTTGCAAACAATATGTACATCAGCAATAGATCATCATGCACATGAGTGTGATGCACATACTTACCTTGCGGTCATGAGCTGGCTTTGGAAGAGATGAACCTGAGTAAACAAGGTTAGATAACACAGGAATATCTACTAAGCAGAGCAGGAACAGTAAACCACAAGAGTACCAAGATTGGGATGACATGTAGTGAGTGAGTACTTAGTACTCTATTTGGATATTGACATGTCCCCAAAGAGTAAAGATATGCAATGAATTCGAAGATTTTCTTCCCTTGGAAATGAGCTCTCTCTCCCCCTGAATCTTATATATTAGATAATGGGAGAAGATAGGGAAAAGAAAATCAGAGTAAAACAATCATAACAAACATAACACATACTAACATGTCTTTCCCCTCTTGAAGACATGTGACTTCTCTCCTCTGGAGAAGCGTAAGGTGTGCATTCTCTCTTATGTGATAAGCTTTGATGTGCTCTCTCTCCCCCTTTGACATCAATTTCCAAGAAGGGAACTTCTGGAGCATGAGTCAAGTAGGTTTGGTCCTTGAGTCACAGTACAAAGCAACATGTAATATAAGATGCTGGTAGAGGACAAGAATCATCGAGTGGAGCTGGAACAAATATGCAGGATGCAAATGGCAAAGTGTTTTCTCAGTATTGAATTCGGTTACTCCGAGTTGTTTGCTTCGGTGGCACCGAGTTGTTTCGGTTTGGCCGAGAAGAACAAATCGGTGAGGCCGATTTCAACACAGGGAGAAAACAATTGTCATCTCAGCTCACTTAGGCAAATAAGATCTCACAAAGATTTGCAAGGAATTAACTGAAAGATTTGCAATGAATTGGATGCAGGGAATGCAGAACATAACAGAGAAAAGAAAAGAAATCTAGATGAAATTTGTTTTTTGTTTTTTTGTTTGACAAAGGGGAACTCACATGCTAGAGACAAATGCAAGAACATAGAAAAGTGCAAGAGAACTTCTTCTAGAGTTGGTCGGCGACAAAGTCACCTATGTTAGAGTATATTGACTGAGGAGTCAAGTGAGAACACTTGATCATAGGTCATACTCATCGTTTAAGCTCAAAATGGGGTTGCCATTTTTCATTTAAGCATTTTGATGTATTCACATCTTATTGAGCTGCTTTGACCCATGACTTGGGGTAAAGCTTCTCTAAGATGGAATAACATAGCTTGGGTGGTGGTGTTGATCTTGATCATGTAGTTGAACTTGTGTGGGTTGCTCAAGGTTGATGTAGCTCATCAAGAGTTGGGAGCACCACTTGTAGTTTGAGTTCATCTACCTACATGGGTTAGTCTTGCAAGGAAGAGCACTTGTGTATCCAAAATGACAAGCATGAGGTTTGATACCAAATGAAATTTGATATATAGGGATTGTCAAAGGATATGTTGAAGGGTTTCGTGCTTCCTTGTCTTCAATCACCAATTTGTAGAAACTTGGTGATGTAGAGATTGCTCAAGATATGATTGAGTTGCAATCTCATAGATTTAGATTCATCCAAGTACCTACAGGGGTTAGATAACATGCAAGAGTACAAATATAGATCCAAGACATATGATCATCATCATAAGAGAAATATCAAGGATTAGTCAAAGGCTCATGCCTTGCATGTATCCAAATGGAGTTTCTACTCCAAGTTTGAAGCATCAATGATGTTCAATTCACCTCTCAAACGGCAAAATACTTTCTCATCAAGTGGTTTGGTGAATATATCCGCCAATTGCTTATCGGTACGAACATGCTTAAGATCAATATCTCCTTTAGCAACATGATCTCGAATGAAATGATGACGAACTTCAATATGCTTTGTTCGAGAATTTTGCACAGGATTGTGAGCAATCTTAATAGCACTTTCATTATCACAAAGCAATGGAACATGTTTCACATGTATCCCATAATCTTTAAGAGTTTGGGTCATCCAAAGTAATTGAGCACAACATGAACCGGCAGCAATGTATTCCGCTTCGGTGGTGGATAAGGATACCGAGTTTTGTTTCTTGGAGGACCAAGACACAAGAGATCTACCAAGAAATTGACAAGTACCCGGAGTGGACTTTCTATCAACTTTGTCTCCGGCATAGTCCGAATCGGAGTAGCCAACAAGATCAAAAGAAGACCTCTTAGGATACCAAATGCCAAAGTTTGGAGTGTGAATTAAGTATCTCACTATCCTTTTCACAGCCTTAAGATGACATTCTTTGGGGGCCGCTTGATATCGTGCACACATGCACACACTAAGCATAATATTGGGACGGGATGCACATAGATATAACAATGAACCGCTCATAGAGCGGTAAACCTTTTGATCAACCGGTTCGCCATCCTTGGTCAAGTCAAGATGTCCACTAGTAGGCATGGGTGTATTCATACCTTTGCATTCTTGCATGTTGAACTTCTTGAACAAGTCGTTGGTGTACTTTGTTTGAGAGACAAAGGTACCCTCCTTAGTTTGCTTGATTTGCAAACCAAGAAAGAACTTGAGCTCACTCATCATAGACATCTCAAACTTCTCCGACATTAGCTTTCCAAACTTTTCACTAAAATGAGGGTTAGTCAAACCAAATATGATATCATCAACATAAATTTGGCACACAAATAATTCACCATTAACCCTTTTAGTAAAAAGTGTTGAATCAAATTTTCCAATCTCAAAGCCTTTTTCAATAAGGAACTTGGTCAAGCATTTATACCATGCTCTAGGAGCTTGTTTAAGGCCATAAAGAGCTTTGTGAAGTTTGTAAACATGATTAGGTTTCTTAGGATTGATAAAGCCGGGAGGTTGTTTGACATAAACTTCCTCCTCAATTTCACCATTAAGAAAAGCACTCTTGATGTCCATTTGGTACAAGGTAATATCATGATGATTTGCATAGGCAAGTAAGATTCGTATGGACTCAAGTCTAGCAACGGGGGCATATGTCTCACCATAGTCCATACCTTCAACTTGAGTGTAGCCTTGGGCGACGAGTCGGGCCTTGTTGCGTACAACTTGTCCATCTTCATCTTGCTTATTCCGAAACACCCATTTGGTTCCAATGACATTTTGGTTGTTGTCGGGCTTCTCAACCAAGGTCCAAACTTGGTTCCTCTCGAAATTGTGTAGCTCTTCGTGCATGGCATTTATCCAATCTGGATCTTCTGGAGCATCTTCAACCTTCATTGGTTCAATACTAGAGATAAATGAGTAATGCTCACAAAAGTTAGCTAGGCGTGTAATTCTCCCGGTTTGGATATCGTCATAGATTTCTTCGACGGGATGATCTCTTGAGACTCTTGCTCTAACTCGTGAGAGCTTTTGCTTAGGTCGGGGTGGAACATCTTCTTCCACATCTTGTTCTTCCTCTTGGCCTTCTCCGTTGTTGATGTTGTCGTTCTCTTGTCGAGGTGGAAAAGGAGGTTGATGAGGTTCATCTTGGTGTACATCCTCATTTTCTTCATCTTGGCGTGTCCCACTTGTGGATGCCTCCGTGTCAACTCTTGGTTCACCTTGTCTTGAGGTAGAGGCTTCCACTTGGACGGACGAGGTACTCTCCTTCACCTCTGTTGGACGGATCTTGCCAATAGACAAGTCTTGGATTGCTTCCGAAGGGTCTTTGTCTCCTACGTCAATTGGCAATTGCTCTACTTGCGAGCCGTTAGATTCATCAAACTTCACATCTACCATCTCTTGAACCTTTCGGGTGAAATTGTTGTAGACACGGTAAGTGTGAGAGTTTGAGCCATAACCGAGCAGGAAACCCTCATGAGATTTAGGAGCAAATTTAGAACGACGATGCTTATCAAGAATATAGCACTTTGAGCCGAATACTCGAAAGTATCCAACTTGGGGGTTTGTTACCGGTGAGAAGCTCATATGACGTCTTGCCGAGTAGCTTGTGAAGATATAGACGATTTGTTGCATGACAAGCTGTCTCAACCGCTTCCGCCCAAAAGTGTTTTGGCGTCTTGTACTCATCAAGCATCATTCTCGCCATTTCAATGAGCGTCCGGTTCTTCCTCTCAACAACTCCATTTCGTTGAGGTGTGTACGTAGCCGAGAACTCATGTGAAATCCCTTCTTCGTCAAGAAAGGTGTCCACATTGGCGTTCTTGAACTCCGTTCCGTTGTTGCTACAAACCTTCTTGATCTTCACTTCAAATTGATTTTGGGCCTTCCTAGCGAAGTTCTTGAAGATCTTTTGGACCTGCGACTTATCATCAAGAAAGAACACCCACGTAAATCTTGAAAAATCATCGACTATAACTAGACCAAAAGAATTTCCCCCGAGACTTTTATAGGCGTTTGGACCAAAAAGATCCATATGAAGTAGCTCGAGCGGTCTTCTCGTGGTCATGATGTTCTTCACGGGGTGGCTTCCTCCAACCTGTTTTCCTGCTTGACAAGCACTGCACAATCTATCCTTGTCAAATATAACATCTTTCACTCCAAGGATATGATCACCTTTAATAAGCTTATCAAGATTTCGCATGCCCACATGACCTAACCTTCTATGCCACAACCAACCTTTATAAGGTTTAGCAATTAAGCAAGTTCTAGGTTGAGCCTTTTTAGTGAAATCAACAATGTATAGATCACCTCTACGTATGCCGGTAAAGACCTTTTTATGGTTATCTCTTCGAAACACTTGGCAATCTACTTCAGTAAATAGGACATTGAAAGAAAAATCGGCTAGTCTAGATACAGAGAGTAAATTATAGCCAAGAGATTCAACGAGCATGACATTTTGTATGGAGCTATCATGTGAGATGGCCACTGTCGGGGACGAATCCGCGATCACCTATGGGACCCAGGGAAGGACCCCTTTACGTTCGGCAGGGAGAGACGGTCGCACGAAGAGCAAATCTAGCGAAGAACACGACAGTGCACGAGAGAGATTTACCCAGGTTCGGGCCGCACGGATGCGTAAAACCCTACTCCTGCTTTTTGGTTTATTATCTGTATGATTGTTCTAGTTCCAGGAGCGCTACAGTACAGAGTAGCTGCGTACAATACTGGAGTTCTCCATTTCCCAGTTCCTCCTCCCCTCCATGTTGCCTATGGGCCTCCTTTTATACGCACAAAGGGGTCACCAACAGGTGGCAAACAATAAAGGTAGAGGTGGAAAGTTGCTACAGTAAGGCCATTATTACCAGGATGACATGTCCTACCTACCACTGACGGCAGGGGACAAGGGCATTAAATGCCCATGCCTTAGCTGTCCAGATACATGTACCCGGACGTCTTGGACGTGGGAAAAGCCTATCCCACCTGCTCCTGCACCGCTAGCTACAGTGTACCGCCGTCTACACAGTGCCCTGCCACACACGCTTTGAAGGACCCAGAGCGCCACGCTGGCAGAGGCACCGGAGCAGCACAGTGGTACAGTAACGCTTGCCGCGGCAAGACCTTGCCGCACCTGACAGCTTGCCGCAACCCATAGCTTGCCGCGCAAGGTAACTTGCCGGGGCAAGTACCTTGCCGCAGCTGCTATCTTGCCGCAGCCAATACCTTGCCGCAGCCAATGACTTGCCGGGGCAAGTACCTTGCCGCGGCAAGTACTCTGCTACAGCAAACCTCAGGCTGGGCCTCAGCTGTCCCTCCCGGCAAGCTCCTCTTGCCGGGGCCTTAACTCTTGCTTTGTATACTTTGTTCTTGAATGGCTTAATAATCTTGAGCTTCTCTCTGGCTGTCCTCCCGCAAGCCTGGCCGCGGGATGCTACTACTGCCCGTGCACAAGTACGGGGTACTAGGGTACCCCTATTCTAGTACACCGACAGGAGCCCCCGGGCCTGGGCCACACACGGTGCCGGGCGTTGTTGGGCCAGGCCCAAACAGTGCACGGGCATGCGTGGCTGGGATAAGCCGAAACGTCTCTATGCTGTTTAATTGCATGCTCTCCCACGCGTCACGCGTTGAATGCGGAGCATGGGAAGCGTGCGTAGTTATCTCGAATGACGAAGGGGCGGATGGTTCCGCATCTTTCCCCATAAAAGGAGGGACCTGCAGAAGCACTCACACACCCCTCTCACCATTCTCGATCTCCAAATCTCCGCCTTCTTCTTCCTCCGCTCCAAAACAAAGCGGTTTCCCAATCCTCCGCCACCGCGCGCGTCCGCATCTCCCTCGGTCCTCAGCTCCGCCTTCGCCATGCCTCCCAAAGGAGAAAAGGGGAAGACGGGGAAGTCCTCAAGGACGGAGACCCAGGCGCAGTTGAAGAGGCAGAAGTACGCGCTCTTTGCTCCGACGCTCACGGGGGCGGATCTGAAGGCCAAGTTCCAAGGCATGTGAGCCGTGAGGACCAAGGCGCATCCGGCCACCCGCGTTTGCCCAGACACCAACGAGAGTGAAGTGAGCAAGTACCCCTTCTTCGCTTGCTACTTTTGGTGCGGGCTCTGCCCACCGTACTCGGATTTCTTCAACGACGTCATGTACACCTTCAATCTCCGTCTGCTGGATCTCACACCGAATGCCGTATCCACCATGGCAATATTTGGGCATCTGTGCGAGAACTTCGTCGGCGTCGCACCCAACACCGTGCTGTTCAGGCATTACTTCACTCCCCGTGCTGAAAAGGGGGAGCCTCTCACTGTTGGCGTCTCGTTCGTTTCAAGATTGGGCGCCAAGGAGCATTATCTGAAGGGGGATCTCCGCCCAAGATGGGGAGAAATCCGGTCTGAATGGTGTTGGATCATTGACGACGAGCCGCCACCATACTATGAGCTTCGCAAGACCCCAGCAGCGCGTGGCACGGACTGGAGCGATCTGGATCCCCAGGACAAAAAGCTGGAGATTGCCGCTACCAGGATCATATGGCTCAGGGAGGCCGGGCTCACCATAGGGATGGTTGGCGCAGACTTCCTCCGCCGCCGCATTGCTCCTCTGCAGCAGAGAGGAAGGCCGGCCTCTGATTGGAAGAACCTAGCCGATATCATGCGGCTGCGCCCTGGACTGATCAACAACTTCACAGTTCTGCAGCACGACTTCTTCATGCGAGAACTGTTCAAGCAAGAGACAGATCCAGAGAAGCGCGGCAAGGCGTTCACGCTGCCGAAGCACATCATGCCCCTTTGCAACAACTCCGCATTGAGTGCAATCATCGCTATGATGCCGCTCTGCAATGCGCACAGCGTTGAAGCAACTTGGGACGTGCCGCTCGAAGAAGACGTGCGGCGATTCTTTGACTCCACGGTCGAAAAGCAGGTCCGGGTGGAGGAGTGGCTCGTCCGCAACACCACTGAGCAAGAAATAGAATTCATTGCTCGAAGAGTGGAGGAGGACAAGCTCGCCAGGGAAGCTGGCGATTTTGGTTATACTTTGGCGGAGCTCGACGAGGCACAAAAGGAGAGCCTTGCCGAGCAGGGGATGCTTGCCGGGAAGGGCGAGCTCGCCGCACCCGGCAAGGATGTCGGGCCAAGCCAGCCTGCTGACGAGTCAAGCAGCTCGGAGGATGAGGGCTCCTCTTCCGAGGAGGGCACCGAAAGCCCACCGCAGTCAGAGTCTCCAGCCCCTCTGAGGAGGAAACGCCTTCGCAGGCTTGGCAAAGTGGCTGAGCGGCAAGAAGTTCAACAACCGCCGGAGCGCCGTTCGACGCGCTCGACCGCGGCAAGGGCTGGTGCTGCGGGAGCGTCTCACGCGGCCTCGGCAACTGGAGCAGGGTCATCAAAGACCGCTGCTACTACCCCCGCCAAGCGGCCAAGGAGCCCAGCTCCCCCTCCTCCCCCTCCTCACACGGAGGCGGACTTTGATTTTTCCGCTCTCAGCGAAGAGGACGACGAGGAAGAGTAAGTTCCCTTGCCGCGACCCTCAATCTTTGTAAGATTTTGTTTCTGTCCTCACTTGTCGCGCTCCGGCCTTGCTTCCGCAGGGAGGAAACCTTGGCGGAGAGGATAAGGAAGAGAGCTAAGGTCTCGACGAGCAAGACCGTGGTGGTCGTCGAAGATGAGCCCACGACAACCACCGGGGGAGCGTCTGAGACCATCCCGACCAGCTCGGAGCCCAGCCCTCGTCGCAGCCCCCAGCGCAGCCCCCAGCGTAAGTATTTCAACTACCTTTCGCTGGCGGTCGCTGAGGAACAAGCATTTGCCACTGACATCTTTGGGCGTGTAGGAGAGGAGCAGCAAGTGGAGCCATCTGAAGGTGCTCCAGAAGTACCACCCCCCTCGACCACACCGCCAAGGAGAAGATCTCCGGTAAGGGCTCCCACTAGCGAGCCGAGCCACGAAGAGGAGCCGGCAAGCGCCGAAGCGCCAAGCACCAGCGCTGGCGACCCCACCCCAATGACAAACGTTGACGGGGGAGGGGAGCCCACCGCTCCTGAGCTCAACACGGGTAAACCCACTTGCCGCAAAACTCTTTCTGCTTTCTTTCTTTTGTCTTCTTGAATTTCTTCCTGAAGCTCTTTTTGCTTTACTTCTCGGATTGGCAGAGCCCTCCTCGGTGGAGCCAATGAACATTGACTCTTCTGCCGAGGAGAACACCACAGGGGCCGTCGACGACGAGGCCGCCAAGGCCGCCGCTGCCAAGGCCGACAAGCTGGCAGCCGACAAGCTTGCCGACGAAGAAGCTGCCAGGGCTGCCGAAGAGGCCGGCAAGGCCGCCGAGGATAATACCGCCAAGGCGCCCACCGATGAAGCCGCCAAGGCTGCTGAAGCTGAGGCCGCCCAGAAGGCTGCTGAGGAGGCCGGCGAGGGAGCCGGTGGTCTTACTGACGGCCCTGAGGCCACAGGAGCGCCAGGCGCTACTCCGACCACGGGTCCCTCAACCACTGACGAGGCAGCAGCGCCCAACTCGCCTCCGCCAAGCAAATACATCCGGGTCGGCGAGAACGTCTACGTCAGCCTCCCCTGGACGGTGGGCTCCAGAGCGCCAACCGAGGAGGATGTTGTGGACGAGGAGATCCTTGCCGCTGCCGGGCTCCAGCTTGTGGATGCGCCAGGCGCCAGCAGCAGCAGCACATCTGAAGAGGAGCAACTGCTCCAAAAGCTGCTGAATCTTCATCGCGCCCGACGGGAGAAGCTAGCTTCCAGGGAGGCGCTCATCGAGAAGGCCGAAGCTGACATGTTGAGGCGCGCGGAGATCTTGGCGTACGTCCGCGCGCGATCTCTTAATGCGTTAGAGGTCAAGCGGGCACAGCTGGCCGAAGAACGGCAGGCCCTCCTCCTGATGAAGCAAGATATTGAACAAAAACAGGAGGAGACCGCCAAGGAGTTGTCTGCTCAGGCCGGTGATCTGAACCAGCAGAAAGTGGACCTTGATGCCCACGAAGAGGAACTTGCCGAGCGCAAGAAGAAACTTGCCGAAACCCTCCAGCAGAAAGACGAGGAGGTGGCAAGACTTGTCGCAGAGCGGACCCAGGGGCAGGCACAAAAACACCAGAAGGAAATCGAAGCCTTGGCCCAAGAGTACGCCAGCAAGTTGGTGGAGGCCACCAACGCTGTCGCTGCTGCAGAAGTGAACAGGAAGGAAACGGAGGAGAAAGTGGCAAGACTAGAGGCCGCCCTCAAGGCAAACGGTGACAAGCTCTCAACGCTTGAAAGTGAGAGGGCAAAGGTGACCCACACTTTGGTGGAGATGCAAGTTACCATAGCCAAGAAGAACAATCTGCTTGCCGCCGCCAACGACTCCAGAGCAGACCTGAAGCTGAAGCTGACCACGCTGAAGGAGACGCTCGACACCACCAGAAAGCGCGAAGGCCTTCTAATGACAGAGCTCCAGAAGGAAAAGGGTCTGCTCCAAGACGCTATTGCAACCCACAAGAAGTTCAGGGATAACGTGGGGATCTTCACAGACAGGCTTGCCAGCGCCGCCGAGGACATCGACAAGGAGCTGACTGCCCTGAAGGTGCCGGACTTCGGGTACTCCACCGACAAGAACACGTAAACTAGCGTCAAGCTAGCCGAGTTCTTCGACGGAGTAGTAGAAGCACTCCAACAGCTCCAAGTCAATCACAAGGCTCAACTGGCCGACGAGTCACGCAGGCTTTGCCGGGGAGTTCTCCGGAGGTTGTTGGTGAAGATAGCATACAGAAACCCGGGCGTCGACTTCAGCAACATCTTCAAAAGCTTGCCGAAGGGATACGACCCCGCGCCACTAGAGGCCCTTGTCGCGCCCATCGTGGAGAGGGTGGACCAAATCCAGAGAGTCAAAGGCGAGCACCGCAATTAGAGAGCCCATTCTTCTCCCTCCTTGCCGCCGCTAGACATGTTAAAGAACAATCTGTTTAAGCCGTGGCAACTTATCTTGTAATATAACTTGCAATATTTTGGAGTTAATGCATGTCATCTCCCTTGAGCAATTTCTTTCTTTGTGTGTACTTGCCCTACGCTTATAGGGAACTTGCCGGTGCGCGCACCATTGCCGCGAGCGCTGGGTGCGGGACTTCAGCAGCCGGCTGGCGGTGCCGCTGCCGGCAAGCAACCTTGTCGCGCTGAGTGCAGCCACTTAGGTTGTTGAGCGGACTCGAAACAATGTAAGGGCGCGACCGATTACGCTTAGGTTCCGTCACGCACAGGTTTTCCATACAAAGAGTAGTATCGTTCAAGGAAAATAACCTTGAAAATAAAAAATAATTTGATTGTTCAAACTTTGGCACTTAGCTTTGTCGCTGATCTCTCCGCGGCAAGGTCTTGTCACTGCTTGCCGCTGCCTTCTTCCCGGCAAGGCAAAGTTTCTTTGAACGACGCCTGGTCTATATCCTTATCCCATCCCCCCCGGCAAACTTGTGCGCGAGGGAAGCTTCTGTTTCTTTGAGAAAAAGAAAGAAGAGAAAATAAAGATATAGGAGCTTGGCGGCTCGTTAATGCTTACCGGGGAGGCTGTACTGCACAGTATGTCAGATAATCATGCAAAATAAAAGTAAACATGAAATCGTCAAAAACTGCGAAATACAAAAGCTTTATTTATGCACAGGGTCTGCGCCTGGCTTTGTACAAAGGATTACATGCCACAGCGGCAAGACTTGTACAAAAGGTGGTTGCCGGGGAAGGGCCCGGCAACCGCGCCTTATGGAAAAAACTTACGAAGATGCTCAATGTTCCAGGAATTGATCACTGGAATGCCATCCCCGGTCTCCAAGCGGACAGCGCCGGGCCTGGTGACTCGTTTCACCCGATAAGGGCCTTCCCACTTCGGCGTCAACTTGTTTGAATTCTTGGCCGACTGAACGCGCCGAAGAACAAGGTCGCCTTCCTCGAGACTTCTGGCATTAACTCTGCGGCTATGGTAGCGACGCAAAGCTTGCTGGTAGCGAGCAGCTCTCACAGCAGCATGAAGACGATCCTCCTCGAGGAGCACAGCGCCATCTTGCCGCAGTTGCTCTTGCTCAAGCTCATCGTAAGCGAGCACTCAAGGTGACCCGTATACGAGTTCCATGGGGAGAACTGCCTCTGCTCCATAAACTAGAGCAAAAGGCGTTTGGCCAGTAGCTCGATTTGGCATCGTCCTGATCGACCAAAGAACCACTGGCAGCTCCTCGATCCAGTTCTTGCCGCACTTGCGTAGCCTGTCGAAAGTTCTCGTCTTGAGCCCACGCAGCACTTCAGCATTTGCCCTTTCAGCTTGTCCGTTGCTTCGCGGGTGAGCAACAGAAGCGAAACAGACCTTGGCGCCAAGGTCTTCGACATACTGCATGAAGGCGTGGCTCGTGAACTGGGTACCGTTGTCGGTGATGATCCTGTTAGGAACACCAAAGCGACAAACAATTCCCTTGAAGAACTTGATGGCTGATTGTGCTGTTACCTTCCTCACTGCTTCCACTTCCGGCCACTTCGTAAACTTGTCGATGGCCACATACAAGTACTCGAAGCCCCCGGTGGCACGGGGAAAGGGGCCGAGGATGTCGAGCCCCCAGACCGAAAATGGCCAGGAGAGAGGGATTGTCTGGAGAGCTTGAGCTGGCTGATGAATCTGCTTGGAATGAAACTGGCACGCTTCACACTTGGTTACTAGTGCAGTTGCATCCTGGAGGGCGGTGTGCCAAAAGAAACCTTGCCGGAAAGCCTTTCCAGCAAGGGCTCTTGACCCTATGTGGTGACCACATATGCCTCCATGAATCTCCGCCAACAGCTCCTGTCCTTCTTCCCGGGGAATACACTTCAATTTCACACCGTTTGGTCTTATTCTGCACAGCATGTCATCGACAAATTGATACATATTGGACCGTCGGGCTACTTTCTCCGCTTCTTCCTGCTCTTCGGGAAGTTCTCCTGTCTGAAGGAAACGGACGATCTGCTGCGCCCACGCTGGAGCCTGTGGCTCGACAACGAGGACTAAAGGCATTTCTTCCGCTGCGGGAACATCAGGCCCTACGGCAAGAGCTTGTCGCTCTACCAGAGCCGGCCGTTCCCCGACGAGCTTGGCGGGAACAGCCGCTTCAACGACAAGAGCCTGGGGCCCTGCTGGAGCGTGCTGTCCTTCAACAAGCTCGTCGGGAGCAATTGCTTCAACGACGGAAGCCCAAGGCCTTGTCGGAGCATCTTGCTCCTCAGCGCTTCGATCAGGAGCGCCTGCTTCAACGACAAGGACCCGAAGTCTTGTCGGAGCAAGTTGCCCCTTTGCCTCTTGCCTAGGAGCACCCGCTTCAATGACAAGAGCATGAGGCCTTGTCGGAGCAAGTTGCCCCTCTGCATCTTTGGCGCTGGCTTTGGCAGCCTTCTTGCCGGCGGCTTCGGGGAGCTCTGCCGGGAAGTAGTCGCCAGAAGCCAACTTCCTCTTCCTGCCTTGCCCTACTGATGGCGTCACGGATGGCTGAGTTAGTTGGAGCACAAAAGTGCCTGGTTCCACAGGCAATTTGAGTGCGGCGCGCTTTGACAAACCATCGGCAATGTCATTCTCAGCACGTGGGACGTGCTCCATTTGTAGGCCGTCAAAGCGTCCCTCCAACTTCCTCACCTCATCTACATAAGCTTCCATCAATGGGCATTGGTAGTTCTTGTTCACTTGCCTGACGACAAGCTGCGAATCTCCCCTGACAATAAGCTTCTTAATCCCAAGGTCTGCCGCGATCCTGAGACCGGCAAGCAACCCCTCATATTCTGTTGTATTGTTCGTCGCCTGTTCCTTGGGAAAGTGCATTTGGACCACGTACTTGAGGTGCTCTCCGGTGGGTGCGACAAGCAGTACACCAGCACCGGAGCCTTGCAGCGAAAAGGCACCATCAAAGTACATGAGCCACTCTTTGCTTGTCTCCTTGCCCGGGAGAGTCGTCTCGTCGGGGACGAATCCGCGATCACCTATGGGACCCAGGGAAGGACCCCTTTACGTTCGGCAGGGAGAGACGGTCGCACGAAGAGCAAATCTAGCGAAGAACACGACAGTGCACGAGAGAGATTTACCCAGGTTCGGGCCGCACGGATGCGTAAAACCCTACTCATGCTTTTTGGTTTATTATCTGTATGATTGTTCTAGTTCCAGGAGCGCTACAGTACAGAGTAGCTGCGTACAATACTGGAGTTCTCCATTTCCCAGTTCCTCCTCCCCTCCACGTTGCCTATGGGCCTCCTTTTATACGCACAAAGGGGTCACCAACAGGTGGCAAACAGTAAAGGTAGAGGTGGAAAGTTGCTACAGTAAGGCCATTATTACCAGGATGACATGTCCTACCTACCACTGACGGCAGGGGACAAAGGCATTAAATGCCCATGCCTTAGCTGTCCAGATACATGTACCCGGACGTCTTGGACGTGGGAAAAGTCTATCCCACCTGCTCCTGCACTGCTAGCTACAGTGTACCGCCGTCTACACAGTGCCCTGCCACACACGCTTGGAAGGACCCAGAGCGCCACGCTGGCAGAGGCACCGGAGCAGCACAGTAGCACAGTGGTACAGTAACGCTTGCCGCGGCAAGACCTTGCCGCACCTGACAGCTTGCCGCAACCCATAGCTTGCCGCGCAAGGTAACTTGCCGGGGCAAGTACCTTGCCGCAGCTGCTATCTTGCCGCAGCCAATACCTTGCCGCAGCCAATGACTTGCCGGGGCAAGTACCTTGCCGCGGCAAGTACTCTGCTACAGCAAACCTCAGGCTGGGCCTCAGCTGTCCCTCCCGGCAAGCTCCTCTTGCCGGGGCCTTAACTCTTGCTTTGTATACTTTGTTCTTGAATGGCTTAATAATCTTGAGCTTCTCTCTGGCTGTCCTCCCGCAAGCCTGGCCGCGGGATGCTACTACTGCCCGTGCACAAGTACGGGGTACTAGGGTACCCCTATTCTAGTACACCGACAGCCACCTTACCAAGGCCAACCACCTTACCCTTTGAGTTATCACCAAAGGTGACATACTTTCGAGGGCCGTCGTTTTCAGCGAGCTCATGAAACATATCCTTGTCTCCGGGCATGTGATCGGTACATCCACTATCAAGGACCCATTCCTTTCCTCCAGCCATGTAGCCGCGAAGATTAGCCATAAGACCAAAGTGTCTCATAGACTCATCGAGATCAAAGTCACTATCATCATCCTCATCATAGTATCCATGTTCGACATCGTCTTGTGATTGATCATTACCTAGAGAGAGTGATTCATTAGCTTTATGACCATGACAATGTTCATCTTTATGAATTCTAATGACTTCGGAAATGATATTGCTAATAATTCCAACATCTCCTTTGGCACGCATAAGGTCACGAAGCTCAAATAGACAATCACCAAACTTAGGATCATTAGGACTCATCTTATTTAAAGCAATGGACTTATGAAGAATCTCATCTAAGTTTTTCAAGGAGTAGTTTGGAAATCTTTCCTCAAGAAATCTCCACATGGTATAGGCACAATCAAGAGTAGGCAAGCGACCTATCAAGTTTCTAGGCAATCCTCTAGTGATAACATTGACAGTTCTAAGATTGCAAATCATGTCAATAGATTCATCGGGGGTAGGACGCAAAGGATTAACAAGGGGCGCACAAGGGCTAGTAATGTACTTGTTCAAGCGATATTCATTGAAAATCTCAAGCATCTCATTTTTCCATTCATGAAAGAACTCTCCATCAAGTATAGGCACTCTACGTCTAAGACTCCCCAACGTAGACTCATCCATCTTCCTCCAATGGTGATTAAACCAAAGCAATGGAGACCAAAGCTCTGATACCAATTGAAAGGATCGAGAAGAGGTGTCTAGAGGGGGGTGATTAGACCCTCAACAAATAAATGTGGCAATTTTTAATTTCTTCAAGTTAAGGTGGAGTTTTAGCACAAGTTTAAGCATTCACAATACATATCAAGCAAGCATGGCAAGAGTATATGAGCAACGAAAAGTAAAGCATGCAACTTGCAAGAATGTAAAGGGATGGGATTGGAGTGTGCAAACGCAATTGGAGACACGGAGATTTTTGGCGTGGTTCCGATAGGTGGTGCTATCATACATCCACGTTGGTGGAGACTTCAACCCACAAAGGGTAACGGTTGCGCGAGTTCACGGAGGGCTCCACCCACGAAGGGTCCACAAAGAAGCAACCTTGTATATCCCACCATGGCCATCGCCCACGAAGGACTTGCCTCACTAGGGTAGCTCTTCACGAAGTAGGCGATCTCCTTGCCCGTACAAACTCCTTGGTTCAACTCCACAATCTTGACGGAGGCTCCCAAGTAACACCTAACCAATCTAGGAGACACCACTCTCCAAAAGGTAATAGATGGTGTGTTGATGATGAACTCCTTGCTCTTGTGCTTCAAATGATAGTCTCCCCAACACTCAACTCTCTCTCACAGATTTGGATTTGGTGGAAAGATGATTTGAGTGGAAAGCAACTTGGGGAAGGCTAGAGATCAAGATTCTTGTGGTTGGATTGGAATATCTTGGTCTCAACACATGAGTAGGTGGTTCTCTCTCAGAAAATGAATGTTGGAAGTGTAGGCATGTTCTGATGGCTTTCCTCACGAATGGAGGAAGGGTGGAGGGGTATATATAGCCTCCACACAAAATCTAACCGTTACACACAATTTACCAAACTCGGTGGGACCGAATAGTGAAACTCGGTCAGACCGATTTAGTTCAAAATGTGAATGTTAGGATTTTCGGTGGGACCGACATGATCAACTAGGTGGGACTGATGTGATAGGGTTAGGGTAAAACCTCAACTCGGTTTGACCGATTACACAAACTCGGTGAGACCGATTTTGGTAATAAGCAAATAGAGAGTTGGTCAGGCAAACTCGGTGGGACCGATCGCTCATTTCGGTGGGACCGAAACGTTACGAAGAGGAAACAGAGAGTTTGCATTGCGAACTCGGTGGGACTGATCGCTCATCTTGGTTAGACCGAAACATTACAAAGGGAAACAGAGAGTTAGCAATCCCATCTCGGTGAGACCGAGATCCCTATCGGTGAGACCGAACTGATTAGGGTTTCTGGTAGTGGCTATGTCAAATGAACTCGGTGGCGCCAGATAGATCAAATCGGTGGGGCCGAGTTTGACTTTTGGTTTGGGACATATGTGGATATGAGAAAGTGGTTGAGGGCTTTTGGAGCATATCACTAAGCATTTTGAGCAAGCAAGCCATTAAGCAACACCTCATCCCCTTTTAATAGTATTGGCTTTCCTATGGACTCAATGTGATCTTGGATCACTAAAATGAAAAATGTAGAGTCTTGAGCTTTTGCCAACATGTGTCCTTAGCATCTTGAAGGGGTTCCACATCCTCTTGTCCATGCCATGCCTTTGTTGAACTCTCTGAAATATACTAGATAGAAGTATTAGTCCAACAAGAGATATGTTGACATTAATTACCAAAATCACCCAGGGAGCACTTGTGCTTTCACAAGACCCCTTGCATAAGAACCGACATGTACTGATGCAACTACAAAAAAAAGACACATCCATGACATTATGGCCCGAACAAAAATATTTTCTGTCATGGTTATGACACTTATATGACGATAATTGTGACAAAAACACGGATCATCATAGATGTGGTGGGCTCCTACTTCTATGACAAAAAATTATGACAGAAAATGGGCTTTTTGTCCTGGGTGGTCCGAAGGCGCACCAACATGACATTCTTTGGGTCGTCCATGACGTAAAAAATCGTGGTAGAAGTGAGGGCGAGGAAAATTTTGGAGAGTTCCTAGTTAGAGTGGATGGTCGGGCCGAACGATGTAGTGTGGTTTGCGCGTTTCTCTCGTACACGCGTGTGTGCGAGGTGTTCGCTAACTGAACCCGAGCGAGGCGTTCGCTTTTTGAACCCAAGTGATCGCACTGCTAGCTATGTACTATACACGAGAGATCGATCCCACTATGTACTGAAGCCGATCGATAGATCTCTTCGCTGCTAACTGAACCCGAGCGATTTCTTCACTGTCTGAACCTGATCGATCCTTCTCGCTGCTTACTGAAGCCGATCGAGCCCCCGTGCGAGACGTAGCCACCCGGTGTTGGGTTGCCTCTCGATGAACAGTGCCCGTTGCTGCGCACGCGTGATACGTAGAACGAGTCGAGATGAGGTGTGTCAAGCTGGCCGGTTTGGTTGGCTATGGATGAATAGTTCTTGTTGCTGCCGCCCACTCGTACACCCCACACAGCCGGTGGGTGTTGGATGAACAGGCCCCGTGGTACTAGGCGGTTGCCGCTGGATGAACAGGACCCCGAGGAGGCCGCCACACCCCAGCCGGTTGCGGGTGGATGAACAATACTCCCGTGGAGGCTGGATGAACAGTAGCCGGTGGAGGATGGAGGAAGTCGACGGTGGATCAACAGTAGCCCATGGAGTCCCGTTTTGCGGTACGCCACACCACTCCCAATAAACAGGACCCTGTTTCGACTATAGGCGCTCGAGAGAAGTTTGTTTCCTTCGTTTTACGGTACGTCAGACCCCTCCCAATCAATAGGACCCTGTTTCGACCGTAGGCGATCAAAGAGAATTCTGGTTCGTCCATTTTGTGGTACATTAGACCCTGTTTCGACTGTAGGTGGTCGAAGAGAACTCTGGTTCCTCCGCTTTGCGGTACGCCAGACCCCGAGTCGATGAATAGGACCCCATTTTGGCTGTTCCGTCCAAGCCGGTTCGCTCCCAATGAACACGATGCGCTCCGACCCAATCGCTTGGCTCCCGATGAACACGACGCTGTTTCCTCCATTCCGACCCAGCCGGTTGGCTGCCGATGAACAGGACGCTATCGTTGTACGCATTCGAGACCACTCCTGTATGTACGTACGTGGTCGTATTTTTGCAGCGTGGTTGTACGTACGTGTACACGATTTAGACGGGACTGCGTGACATGCTATGTCAGGGGCTCCACTACAACACGCGTCGTTCCTTACTAGGCCATGGTTCATCGTTACAGATAGACCGATCGGCCAGTATGTACGTACACGTTTGCGACCAGACAGATAACACTACGTACGCTTAGATATGGTGTGTCCCAACTGCCAGGGGGAATAAGGAGGCAGTTCCTTCCGTGCGAAGATATAGCTGGTGGATCCCGACTGTCATGGGGAGGAGTCATATTTTTTTCACGTAATAAGGAGGTAGTTCCTTCCGCGGGAAGATATAGCTGGTGTGTCCCAGCTGTCAGTGGAAGGAAACTTTTTTTCCGCGTAATAAGGAGGAACCTCCTTGCATGCTAAGATGTAGCTGGTGGGTCCCGGCTGTCAGGGGGAGGAATCATTTTTTCGCGTAATAAGGAGGCACTTGCTTCCGTGCAGTGATGGACCATGTGGGTCCCTACCGTCAGCATCTTCACGTACATCACTCTTCTGATGGTTGTTGTTTGTTGACCATGTTGATCACGCCGTGCCGAGAGCACCAAAGCGGTGGACGACGGCGAGGCCTAGGAAGGGAATGACCTAAAGCCGGCGAAGACACAATAGTGGATGCCTATGCTGAGGGGAGTACGAGGGTTGACTGGTTTGGCTGCCCTTGCCGGAGAATAACAAGAGGTGTGGGTGAGTAGAGGGATGGCTTGGAGAGTGGTGGGAGTAGGGTGGGGCGGTGAGGCCTGCGCGGAGCACAGCCGGCCACGAGAGGTAGGAGCAGGTGGTCCCGTCGGCGCTGGTTTGGGCGGCCGGAGCAAGAAGACCAGAGATTGAAGAAGCATCACAACTGTTGGATGTTAATCCAACGACCACTATTGCTAGAATCGTTTGTTGACTAAGTTGATTTTTTTGAGGGGTGACTAAGTTGACAAAGCCCCGCGTACGCGTCAACATAGTAGCCCACAAGTCAGCCTCCAAATCTATGGCAAACATCATACAACCCAATTTGCCATTATTTTTAATAATTTACAGCCCATTTGCTTCTTAAGGATTTTTTAAGCCCATACTCTTTTTGTGAGCATTACAGTCCATATTCTGGCCACGGTTAAAAAATTCAACGAAATTTTGCATATTTCGGTGGGATCCTAACTGTTTTAATCCCTAAATTTGAGTCAGATTAAAACAAATTTGAAAAACAAATTTATATTAATTTAAAATCCAATGAAATTTCTTTCGCAAAAAAATCAATGAAATTTAAAATCTAGAAATCTTAAAAAACCAAAATTTGAAACTAATTGCCGGTTTGCTGTGTTTTTAAAATTTACAGCCCATTTATAATTACTTATAGCCCATTTTCCGGGCGAACCGAATGCATCCCTCCTCATCTTGAAAGATTTGCAGCCCAGTAGGGCTGAGAAAAGCAAGTAGGCCTCGGTTGGGTATTCTAAAAAAACAAATAGAACTGGGCTAGCCATTTTCAGAAAGAAAAAAAGCAACTGGGTTGGTCATATGGTAAACATAAGATAAAGCTTGGGCTAGACGGGCCACAACCCCCGCACAGTCCAGTTGATACCCTGCTCCATCTCAAGAACAAAAAAACAACTGCGCGAGCTACTGGGTCCTTGGTGAGGGAGTCATTGACTAAGGGGTCCTCGGGGCGATGGCCCATTTTGCATGGGCCGGACTGGCGGAGCCGTGTGGTGACCGGAGACGTGTGAAGCCGTGGTGTGCCCTCCAAGTCAAGGGCGGATAAGATCTCTTTCCTTCTTGTTGTAATCTATCTTCGGTAACCCTAACCCTATCGGTGTCTATACAAACCGAGGGTTGTAGTCATTAGGGGGAGCTATCTTCATCCCCCCATAGCCTAGGGTTTAGCTCATACTGATCTCGAGGTAGATCTACTCTGTAAACCATGATATACAATCAATACAATCAAGCAGGATGTAGGGTATTACCTCTTCGAGAGGGCCCGAACCTGGGTAAACACTGTGTTCATCGTCCCTTATTACCCATCAATCCTAGATCCACAGTGGACCCCCTACCCCGAGGTCTGCTGGTTTTGACACTGACATTGGTGCTTTCATTGAGAGTTCTGCTGTTGGATCACCGGAAGGATCGATGGCTCAACCGGTCGATGGAGACCACACCCGTTTCGAGGGCTTTACCGCCCCTGGTCACCTCCTCGTCTTCAGCGGCATGTTAGTGCGTGCCAACCCCACCGGTCGCCTCGACCAGATCGAAGGCCTCACCCCTATTGAAGGATCCATCAGTCCAGGGGCATCGACCCCAGGACTAGCAAACTCATGAAAGTCTGGTATCTTTCAAGGTCCGGCCCCGAAGCCCAACTCCGACGGACCGCCCGCAGGGCCTCCCGTCGATCCCGCCGGTAGATCAATTGGCAGATCTGTTCCATGCAATAGGAATTTCCGTTATCAGGCCTATGGCCTACGACCAGATCGGGCTTAAA
This sequence comes from Thinopyrum elongatum, assembly GCA_011799875.1. Taxonomy (NCBI): domain Eukaryota; kingdom Viridiplantae; phylum Streptophyta; class Magnoliopsida; order Poales; family Poaceae; genus Thinopyrum; species Thinopyrum elongatum. The sequence goes on along the minus strand of CM022303.1, from coordinate 419,486,277 downwards.
CCCGATGACTGAGAAATAAACACCCCTCCGGTCACTCACCTCGTCGCCACAGTCGAAGAGGCACAGGAGGGGCTACAGCCATGTAAGCTAAAGACGGTGTACACTCGAATCTCCAGCTCGGAGTCAGACACCAGCCCGGATGTACGTTCGGACATAACACCTGATACAAGTCCCGGCCTTGAGCCTATCCGGCCACTCACCAGTTCGGATCCGAGTCCTGTGCGGTCAGGACCGGGCACGCCTCAACCTCCCATCAAGGATAGTCCGGATCCGCGGCAGGGGGGAATTCTCAAAAATTTCCCACCCACCCACCACACGGAATACTCTCCGGATTCGGGAAAGCCAGACATATGGGACCTCATGTACGTCAAACAGCTGCCAAACGAGACAGTCCACCATTATTGGGCTAGATTTCTCCTGGTAAAAAACAGGATGGCACCTTGTTGTGACAAAGAAATAATTAAAGCCTTCTAGTTCAACAGCAGGGATGAGGGCCTCTTAAACGCCCTCGCGCGCCGCCGAATTCAAACCTTCACCGAACTGTCAGACATGGTGCGCAAATATTGTGCCATGGAGGACACATGGAGGGCGCAACAGCTGAGCATGGGGACACAGCCCACCGCGCACCACGGAAAGCCTCACCTTAAATGAGCCTACACAAATCGGTCACTGGAACGCGAGCCCAATGACAAGAAAGCCACGCCCAGATCGGTGTTAGATGAGTTGCTAGATAAACCATGCCCAATACATTCGGTCTTGCTAGACGCAAACCCGACCCACAAACTTTGAGCTTGCTGGGTAGTAAGACAAGTGGCCAAATACGGCGAACCAATCTTGCGCCTTACACCCCCAGATAAACAGTCTTCAGCCTCACCACAGGACCACAATGTCCTTACGGTATACGAGACGTTCACCTCAAACAGCAAAAGGAAAAAGGCTCTTCGGGAGCTCAGCCAGATATATCAAGTGGCGGCCGCACAGCCATGGGCGAATACTCCTATCACCTTCGATGAGAAGGACGAGCCAAGCCCCCGCGGCAGCCACGCACCAGCCGCACTGGTCCTCGACCCCATCATCGATGGCTTCCGGCTGACTAAAGTACTAATGGACGGAGGCAGCGGCCTCAATCTCATTTACAAGGATACGCTCGAGAAGATGCAGGTCAACAGGTCTCGCATCAAACGCAGTAGCACTACATTCCGCGGTATAATACCCGGTAGGGAGGCACACTGCTCGGGACGCATAACCCTCGATGTTGTGTTCGGCACATCCGATAACTACAGATCCGAACCCTTGCTATTCCACATTGCGCCCTTTCGCAGCGGATACCACACCCTTCTAGGGCGAGAGGCATTCTCGAGATTTCAGGCCATACCACATTACGGGTATATGAAACTCAAAATGCCAGGGCCCAATGGGGTAATTTCACTTAAAAGCGACCCAAGCAGAGCTTTGAGAGCCGAAAACAAAGCGGCATCTCTCACCCTAGAGGCACTGTCCGAAGCCCTCGCGGCCGAAGAATTAACAGCTTTACGCACTACCGTTGACAGGGATGATGTGGTTCTCAGTAAAAGACAAAAATCCACATCATTCAAGCCAACAGATGAAATAGTAAAATTTCAAGTGCACCCAACAGATCCCAACAAAATGGCGTCCATAGGAGCACAGCTGGACCCCGCAGTCGACGAGGCATTAAGGACCTTCCTGCATGAAAATTGGGACATATTCGCCTGGCACCCCTCGGAAATGCCAGGAATCCCACGTAGGAAAGCAGAGCACAACCTCAACATTCTAAAAGGCTTTAAGCCTGTGAAAATAGACCCTGCGCCGATTTTCCGAACCCAAACGACAAGCCATGGGCGAAGAACTCGCAAAACTATTGGAGGCCGAATTCATCTGTGAGATCAAGCACCCCAAGTGGTTAGCAAACCTAGTAATGGTACCAAAGAAGGATAAGTCCTGGCGGCTCTGTGTCGATTTCAAAGACCTTAACAAGGCCTGCCCTAAGGATCCCTTCCCCCTGCCAATGATAGACCAGATCATCAACGCCACCACCGGACATGACTCACTATGTTTTCTTGACACATACTCCGGATACCACCAGATCAAGATGAAAGAGTCTGACCAGGCGGCAACCACATTCATTACCCCTTACGGGCCCTTCTGCTTCAACACCATGCCTTTTGGATTGAAAAACGCAGGAGCCACATACCAACACATGATTCAAGCATGCCTCGAAAAGCAAATTGGCAAAACGGTTGAGGCATACCTGGATGATGTGGTTGTCAAAACCAAACACATAGACCAACTGGCAGACGACCTACACCAAACCTTCGACAACTTGCGAGCTTATGACATACGGCTCAACCCGGAAAAATGTATCTTCGGGGTCCCCGCCAGAAAGCTGCTCGGATTCATCGTTTCCCATAGAGGAATCGAGGCCAATCCGGCCAAAATTAGAGCGCTATCTCAGCTCGCAATACCAACAGAGCTCAAACATGTTCAGAAGCTGGCAGGATGTGTGGCAGCCTTGAGCCACTTCATATCCCGCCTCGGAGAAAAAGCATTCGCACTCTACAAGCTGCTAAAAATGACCAAGAATTTCCAATGGACAGATGAAGCAACTGCGGCGCTCGAGGAGATTAAAACACTCCTAGCTAGCAACCCTATCTTAACCGCACCTAGTGTTGGCGAGCCCATGTTGCTATATGTCTCAGCCACCAATCAGGTGGTCAGTGCGGTGCTTGCCGTGGAAAGGGAATTTTAGGGCCATAAATTTCAAGTGCAGAAGCCGGTATATTATGTGTCTGAAGTGCTAACACCATGTAAAACACGGTACCCGCACTATCAAAAGATAGCGTACACAGTCTTCACGGCATGCCGAAAGCTTCGACACTATTTTCAAGAATGTTCGGTCATGGTGGCATCGGAGGTCCCCTTGAATGATATAATCAATAACAGAGACACCCCGGGCCACATCGCCAAGTGGGCCATCGAGCTCCTACCCTTTGAGATAACATACAAACCACACCGAGCCATTAAATCTCAGGTGCTGGCCGATTTTATTGCTGAATGGACCGAAGCCGAACTACCCCGAGAATACAGTACATATTCACACTGGACAATGTATTTCGATGGCTCAAAAATGTTAGCCGGACTGGGGGCTGGGGTCATCTTATCATCCCCCACAGGTGACACTATTCGGTATGTCTTACAGATAATGTACAAGGACTCCAACAACGCAACCGAATATGAAGCGCTACTACATGGCCTTCGTATGGCCACAACAATGGGAGTGCAGCGCCTTGAGGTAAGGGGAGATTCAAACCTAGCGATCTCTCAAGTCAACAGCAAATTCGACGCCAAGGACCCCAAGATGGCGGCTTACAGAAACGCAGTCCTTCGGATATCGGCCCGGTTCAAGGGCCTAGAATTTCACCATGTCGCTAGAGACAGTAATCAAGCAGCCGACTTACTCGCCCGCATGGGCGCCAAGTGCGACCCTGTTCCCAAAAACACCTTCCTCGAGTGGCTCTTTAAGCCCTCCGTGGTGTGGCAGGACGACGTCACCAGCACATCAATGCATGAGCCCACTAACAACACCTCATCGGACAATGTGCCAGACGACCATATCATCGGCGGCTCCGCACTCGAGGAAACACCCTCCGCCCATGAAGTCATGGCCGTAACCCCAACCTGGACAGAACCCCTGCTAGCCTATCTCACACAAAAGCAGCTTTCGGAGGACCAAACTGAAGCGCGACGTATAGTTCGGCGCTCTAAAGCATACAAGGTCCATGAAGGCGAACTCTATAAAAAGAGTACCATAGGAGTTTTACAAAGATGCATCTCAGAGGAGGAGGGGCAACAGCTATTGACAGAGATACACGCAGGCATGGGCGGACACCATGTGGCAGCTCGGGCTTTGGTCAGCAAAGCTTTCCGAGCAGGTTTTTTCTGGCCTACCGCCCGCGAGGATGCTCGGACATTAGTCCAGCACTGCGTCGGATGTCAGCTGTTCACAAATCAAAGCCATATGCCCCCCACAGCCCTTCAGATGATACCGATAACTTGGCCTTTCGCGGTCTGGGGTCTCGAAATGGCCGGGCCACTCAAAGGGGGGACAAACAAAAAGAAGTACCTATTGGTCATGGTCGACAAATTCACCAAGTGGATTGAGGCAAGACCCGTCACTTCGGCAGAATCCGGACCAGTCGTCGACTTCTTATCCGATGTCGTACATCGTTATGGTGTCCCCCATAGCATAATTACCGATAATGGTTCCAACTTCACCGCCTAGGAGGTCAAAGACTGGTGCAAAAAAATGGGCATCAAGCTTGATTACGCCTCGGTGTACCATCCACAGACCAACGGGCAGGTCGAACGGGCCAATGGACTCATTATGAGCGGCATTAAGCCTCGCCTAGTTCGATCCCTTGAACAATCCGACTGCCATTGGGTCGAGGAACTTGATTCCGTACTATGGGGGCTGCGAACCACCCCTAATCAGTCAACCAGATGCACACCATTTTTTATGGTGTACGGTGCGGAAGCAGTTCTCCCATGCGACCTCATCCATGATGCGCCTAGAGTGCGCATGTACAAAGAAAAGGAAGCCGAGCTCGATCGGCAGGACGATCTGGACGCACTGGAAGAAGAGCGAGACATAGCTCAGGCTTGGCCCACGTTCTATCAACAGCAAGCACAATGTTACCACAACCGCGAAGTCCGGGCAAAGACAGACAACGTGGGAGACCTTGTCCTCCCACTCCCCGAAAAACAGAAGAATAAACTATCACCTAAATGCGAGGGACCGTACATCATCGATGAAGTACTTGTAGGAGGAGCGTATCGTCTTCGCCGCCCGTCTGTCAACGGCCTCAAGCCGAACCCGTGGGATGCAGCAAGGCTGCGACGTTTTTACGCCTAAGTCCAACGTCAATTTTCGCCTTGTTTTTCTTTTTTTACCTTTTTCTCTCTTTCATCGTGGTGCTAGTTCGGTTAAATCGAACCTCACCAGGCCCCTACTATATACCATTAAATGTAATACCCAGCTTCGCTTGGGGGCTCCCTTAGATGAGCCGCATACATACATACATACACCGCATTCGTTATGATTGCATCCTTCTCATACATGTTAAAGCCAACATATGCACTTGTTTGACTTAAGATCTTTGCCAAGCTGGGTTGCCTGGCTCCTATGGTTACCCCTACGTTCCCGATTGTTCGGCTAGGGAGTAAAGGGAGCACCTCTGCGATTGTTACGATTAGGTCACCCGGGACCGTACCTCAGACGGGAGAAGCCGAAAGCTATCGTTCTTACAGAATACAATAAGTCGGCCTAAGGGAAGTGAATATAGCCTCGAGCTTACCACCAAGGTTCTTTTTAAAGCCATTGGTGTCCATTGATCTTACGTATCTGGATTATTATTTTACCTAAAGAAAGGAACCTTTGGAGGAACTATTTTCATCAGAAGATGTTTCTTATGTCAAATAGTAATATAACATAGCTCTCCGCACATGTTTCGTTTGTTCAAGCCAGATGGCTGGATTGCCTTGTTCCGGAAGTATTGTTTTGTTTTTACGGCACAAAGTACCGGACACTTCCCGATCTATGATTGGGAAGGTAGAAGCCGATGGCTTGCTAAGATAACATTCTTTAAAAAATAAATAAGAACGCGGATTGAGCACGGTCAATGTAAAGTACATGGATACATAGAATTGAAAAAATTACTCCTCGACATTGTCTATCAATTGCTCTAAAGCACAGTCCTTCTGAGAATAGCGAGCGGCTTGCATCACGTCATCGTACACCAAGCTCAGCGGTATCTCCTGACCATCCGGACCCACGGGTCCAACCTGGGCCATATGCACTGGGTCTAGCTTGGTGAAGCGGGTCTTTACCATAGCCCACGCCTCGTGTGCTCCTTCTTGACAGGCCGAGATCTTCCATAATTCAAACCTTCGTCGAGCCCCTTTAAAGAGACTGGCTAGATCGGACATACTCTCTGGAGGCGCATCTGACGGCCATAACGCCTTTGCCATGCTCTTTAGGGTTTTCTGGGCCTTCTCGTAGGTCTTCGATAGCTCCTTTAATAGGTCCCCGTCATAAGTGCCTACTTCTTCCTCGGATCGCCTAGTCAAGAGACCTAACAAATAGGTGTTGCACATCGTCATTAATACATCAATGAAACGGACCAACAGCGCGGTGCGATCAGCGCTTACCGTATATGCCACCTTTTAGCTTTTGGTTTTCCCCCAAAGCTTGTGCCAGCTGAGTCTTTAAACTCTCAATTTCCTCGGCTTGCCGTTTATTCTCCGCCTTGAGCTCATTTTTCTCCTCATGGCTTCGTGACAACACGTGTTTACCAGCCTCAAGCTCTTTGCGCAACTCGTTCGCGGCCTCCGTGGCTGCATGACAAAAATGGTGTGCACACATAAAATACACCATATAACCTTCCCCGAGTTGGGAAGCGGTTCTTCTCACTTATTGAACTTATCGCTGCTGGCTTCTAGAGCCACATCCAGTTCAGCCTTGGTGTCGACCAACTGTTTCCGACTAGCCTGAAGCTCTTCGGCCAGATTTTTGCTATGTTCTCTTGCGGCCTGCAAAATTACATCATTAGAAATCCTTAATTCGGCCGTCCCGCCCAAATTAAGGCTTGGGGGCTAATTAGTTAGGGAACTTACTTTCAAGCTATATACCTGCACCTTGGCGGCAAATAGACCGGCAATCCCATCAAGACCTGTATGGGCCACTCCAAGGTACGCGTCTACCGAATTAAAAGCATTAAACTCTTGTTCGGTAAAGGTGGTCTGGCGCAAAGTCTCCCTCCGGCGGCGATGGTTCATTACACTCTTGACTCCGGAATTAGTGACCAAAATATCGTCGGAGTCCGCCGGAGGCATGCCAGCCGCCGCGTATTCAGAGGGGGCTCCGACCCGTACCGAAGACTGGGGACCGGAATTGCGGTTCGGCGCATCCGGGAAATCTTCGGATTGATGTAGAGACACACGCCTTCTGCAAAGTTGAGCTGGCATTAATAAACAAATGACAAAGGCGGCAAATAGACCGGCAATCCCATCAAGACCTGTATGGGCCACTCCAAGGTACGCGTCTACCGAATTAAAAGCATTAAACTCTTGTTCGGTAAAGGTGGTCTGGCGCAAAGTCTCCCTCCGGCGGCGATGGTTCATTACACTCTTGACTTCGGAATTAGTGACCAAAATATCGTCGGAGTTCGCCGGAGGCATGCCAGCCGCCGCGTATTCAGAGGGGGCTCCGACCCGTACCGAAGACTGGGGACCGGAATTGCGGTTCGGCGCATCCGGGAAATCTTCGGATTGATGTAGAGACACACGCCTTCTGCAAAGTTGAGCTGGCATTAATAAACAAATGACAAAGGCGATCCTAGCTGCAATTCTAAAACGCGTTACCTCTGGGCAGAAGGGGCAGGTACGTTCGCCTCGGCGGAAGCTTTCCATTTTGATCTCCCGTCATGGGTTGAAGCTAGCACGGTCCACGCTCCTCCCGAGGCATTTTTACGCATAGTACAGCAACCCTTGGGAGCACAAGTCAGCACAGGGGGGGGGGGGTAGCGTGAGACGAGCGCCCTGTTCGGGAGGGGGTCTTCTTTTCACTTACTGTGGAAGAAGGAAGAACCCAGAAGTGATTGGCTATCACGGCCACCTTGACGCCGTCAAGGCCCTCCTGATAGAACACCCCGTCTTCAAATTCGATCGACGTCTCTGGGTCGTCATGATACCCCGGATCGCCTTTGCGAGAATGATTCTCTGGTTGAGGAGGAGGGCAACTGATGGACGCAACTTGACACCTCCATCCCTGTTCAAGTGGCGATCAGTGAGAATTCGATGATATGTGGGCTCAAAATAATGGATTGTGGCTTACCCAATCTGCCGGATTGTATCCGGAGTAGCCTTCCCGAATACTCATGCGAGCGAACTCTGCTTCGTCCCCCTTGAAGAGGTCGGCCAGTATTTTAGCCAGGTTCGCCTTGTTTTCTGGCCCTTGCCGCTGGTGACATGTCACATCATTGGTCCCGTTATAGCACCATAAGGGGTGACCCCGGTGTTGTAGGGGTTGCACGCATCGGGTGATGGCGATGTCCATAACTTCGACCATGGTCAACTTGCTGCTGGTCAGCAGCCTAATCTTGGCTGACAAGGCCCGCACTTCTTCGCTATCCTGTTGGGAAGGACCCTTGGGCCGCCAGTTGTATCGCTTTATTGGCGGGTCATTCAAATATTCTGGTAGCCCTTGCCGAATTGGACCGGTAAGGGGAACGTCTTTGATGTAAAACCACTCTGAAGTCCATCCTTCGTGGTCTTTCTGTGGGGTCCCAATTGGGTACCCTGTCCTAGCTATTTGCCATACCTCAGCACCTCCTACCTCAAATATAGATCCCTCCCGGAGGCGAGGGACAAGATGAAATTATTTCCTCCACAAGTCAAAGTGGGGCTCGCAACATAGAAATATCTCGCACAAGGCCACGAAGCCAGAAATGTGCAATATGGACCCTGGGTGAGGTTGTGGAGCTGGATCCCATAGAACTCTAGTAGACCCCGTAGAAAGGGATGGGTAGGGAAACCCAAACCTCTTAGAAGGAAGGGTATGAGACATACTCTCTCCTCCTTGCTTGGTGCGGGGGAGTTCTCGGCAAGGGCGCGACCATCGATGGAGATGAGACCGGCGCGGACTGGGACCAGATCGGCCAAAGGGAGGAAGTGCTGTGTCTGCAAGCGACTTAGCTGGATGCGCGAGACTGAACAACTTGACCAATCTCCTGGGAGTGGGCCGTGAGGGCGCGAGGATGAACCTGGGATGTCGGCCATGGCGTCGGAAGATTGCTTTGATGATGTTCTCGGAGAAAGGGGGGAGGATAACTGTTCTAAACACCTTTGGATCTATAAAAAGGTGTCTTATCGTGAAGACGAAAGGACGGGTGCATGGAACGGCGGCATTGGGCCACATGCTCTCTGAAAAGCATGTAAGGTCCTTACCCCGAGGAACGGTATTGAGCTTAGGTGGTCCCACCTCAGTTTTGAGATGTATTCGGATCTTAGAATCCTGAGACTGTCTGGGCCTGAGTATATTAGATCGGGTTCCGGATTATATTCGGCGGAATTTGCATGGCTTCAAATGGAATGGAGGAACTCATCTCGCAAGCCGGTGATGTGAAGATTCCATAATATGATCCTCGGCGTTGGAGGCAAGTTCGGGGGCTATTGAGGGAGTCATGGACTAAGGGGTCCTCGGGGCGACGGCCCATTGTGCATGGGCCGGACTGGCAGAGCCGTGTGGTGACCGGAGACGTGTGAAGCCGTGGTGTGCCCTCCAAGTCAAGGGCGGATGAGATCTCTTTCCTTCTTGTTGTAATCTATCTTTGGTAACCCTAACCCTATCGGTGTCTATATAAACTGAGGGTTGTAGTCATTAGGGGGAGCTATCTTCATCCCCCCATGGCCTAGGGTTTAGCTCATACTGATCTCGAGGTAGATCTACTCTGTAAACCATGATATACAATCAATAGAATCAAGCAGGACCTAGGGTATTACCTCTTCGAGAGGGCCCGAACCTGGGTAAACACTGTGTTCGTCGTCCCTTGTTACCCATCGATCCTAGATCCACAGCTCAGGACCCCCTACCCCGAGGTCTGCCAGTTTTGACACCGACACCTGGTGTCAGCTGCTCATTGTGCAATTCTCTCATTTATTGACTACGTTGACAATGGCGTGGGACCCAGATGTCAGGAAACCATTAGGAGGAAGCATTCTTTTTTGCACTTGCTTGTGTACTACCATGGCCCTGGTGGGTCCCTACTGTCATCCTCTCCACGTATAGTCACCTCCTAATTCCTCTCGGTTGTTGACCATGTTGACAATGCTAGAGGGTGGCACCACGGTGAGTGAACCAAGGTGGAGGACGAACAGGAGCCGGGGAAGCTGTGGCAGTGTAGTCGCAGGTGGAGGGGAGTACGAGGGTTGACTGGTAGGAGTGCGGGGTGGGACCGACTTCACCGGAGAATAACATGAGGTGTGTGGGAGTAGAGGGATGGTCTGGCAAACGGTTTAGGGTACGGTGGGCTGTGATGCGGAGGCGGAGCTAGCCGTGTGAGGCAGGAGCGGGCAGGATCGATAGTGTGGTTTGGTTTTTGGGCGACTTGAGGAAGAAGACAAGAGGTAGAAGAAGCATGACAGAAGTTGGGTGTCAATCCAATGGCTATGGCATGCAGAATCATTTGTTGACTAAGTCGACACCACCTTGTATAAGCACTTGGGTTCTGTAATGCCGCTAGAGTGATGTCCTTTCCCTTTGTAACCATGCCATAGAGTAATTTACTTTTGGTCCTCAAATTTTTTTAGTCAGATAGAAATCAACTAGGCTGGCTGTATCTACGAAGTAAAAATACCTGGGTTGCGCATGCTGGAGCCGAGTTGCAACCTGCTTGATCCAATTAACAAAAAAAAGTTGATAGCTACTCAGTACCAGATACAAGGAACTTGCTGGGTTTATCTGAAGAAGAAAAAACGGCCAGGTCCAGCTGACGGGGGGATATATGTTGGAATATAACCATAAACTTGGTGAAAAAACCAGTGGAAAAGGGGAATAACATATAACTCCAGCTTACAAATGGTACAAAAGCACGAGAATTGTTCACCAGGTTTAGACAAAACCCAGATTGAAAAGGGCAAAAACATGTAAGTCCAGCACTGTTTTCAACATTCACAGTCGAATGGATCGATCATATCCATATAATTAACATCCTGGGTTTTCAGCTTCAAAGGAATATGGCGACAACATGTTCTAAATAGAAGCCAAGCATGTTCAGAAGCTCATTTGTCCCCTGAAATAACTTATATTGATGTTCGACATATTCATCTGTGAAATCATCGCTAAGAGACATAAGCCTGATGGACGATAGTTCCCTCGCATTCAGCAGGAAGAATGTGAAAATGTTAGTGTTTGCCTGGGTGGGTATGTAGTTTTCCGGTGTTATTGTCTTCAAATGAATTTCATGAGAACTGAGAAACTCGTGGCGATTACGACGCCACCAATTGGTTATAATTCTTCTACCTACTAATCTTGCCTAAATAGATATGAAGATTGTAAATAGTTATGGTCTAAAAACAGAGTATGTTGAAAGAGCGACTGAACGATTAATTCTAGTACACTATATATGGGCTTGCAATGTGCGTGAAATCATCACCTGTATATATACAACTTCTCCATGCATGGAAAGCATCACAGCAAGCCAATACTCTTGTTCAGATCAAAACTTCTCATACTAATGCATAAGATCTTGACAGAATCCAGCAACATTGATAGGCTATCTATGGACAAACCCTTCATTGATCATAGAACATAATATTAGTACAAGAAGTGTACCCTTAGATGATATAAAACATATGCGCCCAAATGAATGCAGCTTATATGAATGCAACTTATGATAAAATAAGTGTCAATGATAATATGCAGTACCTGAATAATTAAAGAGCCAAGCACGACCTTGGAATCATCAAACTCATCAGAAATTGCACCCAAGGTCTCCAGTTTAGGCGCAGATACAACAGTTATTTGCAAAGGTGAATAATTAAAATTGTGGAGCAACCTTTGAAATGAAGGGGCATCTTCGATGATGATCTCCCCTATGTGAAAACAAACTCCGATGCTGATAACCCACAAGTATAGGGGATCGCAACAGTTTTCGAGGGTAGAGTATTCAACCCAAATTTATTGATTTGACACATGTGGAGCCAAAGAATATTTGTATGTATTAGCAGTTGAGTTGTCAATTCAACCACACCTGGAGATTAAATATCTACAGCAAAGTGATCAGTAGCACAGTAGTATGATAGTGATAGCAGCGATAGTAACAGTAACGGTAACAACAGCAGTGATAATTTTGTAGCAGTTGTAATAGCGGTAGCAACAGTAGTAACTTAGTAAGAACAATATGTGAAAAGCTCGTAGGCATTGGATCAGTGATTTCGTTGGATGATATTCATCATATAACAGTCATAACCTAGGGCGATACAAAACTAGCTCCAGTTCATAAATATAATGTAGGCATGTATTCCGTAAATAGTCATACATGCTTATGGAAAAGAACTTGCATGACATCTTTTGTCATACCCTCCGATGGCAGCAGGATCCATAAGGAAACTAAGGGATATTAAGTCCTCCTTTTAATAGAGAACCAAAACAAAGCATTAACACATAATCAATACATGAACTCCTCAAACTACGATCATCATCAGCAAGTATCCCAATTATTGTCACCTTGGGGTTTACGGATCATAACACGTAATAGGTGCATATAACTTTCAAGATCGAATCAAGAACATACATATGAAGGTGAAAACATAAACGGTTCAGATATAAAATCATGGCACTCGGGTCCTAGTGACAAGCATTAAGCATAGCAAAGTCAGAGCAACATCAATCTCAGAAGATAGTGGATACTAGGGATCAAGCCCTAATGAAACTAACTCGATTACGTGATGAATCTCATCCAACCCACCACTGTCCAGCAAGCCTACGAAGGAATTACACATTCCCGGTGGTGAGCATGAAATTGGTGATGGAGGATGGTTGATGATGACAAAGACCGAAAATCTCCCTCTCCGGAGCCCCGAACGGGCTCCAGATCTAGCCTCCAGATGAAGAATAGGAGCTGGCGGTGGCTCTGTTTCGTAAAACATGATGAAACTTCCTCTCCTATTTTTTTTGGAAAAATAGGATTTTATAGCGTTAGAATTAGGGTCAGCGGAGCCTCGTGGGCCCCACTACCCACCAGGGCACGCCAGAGGGGGGTGGCGCGCCCTGGTGCCTTGTGGGCCTTGGTTCTAGTATTTTCATTTATTCCAAAATAATTCTCCAATTTTTTTTGTCAAAATCTGAGAACTTTTATTTCTACACAAAAACAACACCATGATAGTTTTGTTGAAACCAGTGTCAGTCCGGGTTAGTTTCATTCAAATCATGCAAATTAGAGTCCAAAACAAGAGCAAAAGTAGATACGATGGAGACGTATCAACTCCCCCAAGCTTAACCCATTGCTTGTCCTCAAACAATTCAGTTGACAAACTGAAAGTGATAAAAAAAATTTACGAACTCTTTTGTTCTTGTTTACATATATATTTTTAAATAGCACCCAGATTTTCAGCAAAGATCATAACTAACCATGCAAGTAATAACTCTTAGAAATTATATTAACTCATACCAATGGCATAATCAGCTAGCGAGCAATAATAAGATATCTCAAATGTAAACACTTTATCAAAACAATCATGATATAATATGACAATAATGGTATCTTGCTAGCCCTTTTCGAGACCGCAAAACATAAATGCAGAGCACCTCCAAAGTTCAAGGAGTGACTAAACATTGTAATTAGTGGTAGAAGAGATCCAATCATGATGCATTCAACATTAACTAGACACAATGCATGAGGATGACAATAGTGCTTTCAGGTCTGGTGCTTGTTTGAGAAGGTGATGACTCAACATAAAATTAAAATAACAGGAAAGTAAATAGATAGGCCCTTCGCAGAGGGAAGCAGGGATTTGCAGAGGTGCCAGAGCTCGAAGCTTAAATCAGAGATAAATATAATTTTGGGAGGTACACCCTTCCTGTGAACGTTACGACCAAGAGTTTTCAATATCTTCCATGCTAAACACATTAGCGGTGGTTCCCAAACGATAAAAGTAAAGTTTACTCCCCCTCCACCATCAAACACAAGCCATGGCTAGCCGAATCCATGGGTGCCTTCCATACCAACAATAGTCCCGGGGGAGTTTTGTTTAATTATTTGCAATTTTTGATTTCGGGACTGGGCATCCCTATTATCAGCCCCTCTCGTGCAAGGACGAGTGAATAAACACTCATCATGAGAATAACCCGCTTAGCATGGAAGATACTGACCACCCCCTGTCGCTCCATGAGTGGTCCAGGCACACAAAACAGATGTTCATTTGAAATTTTAGAGGTGGCACATGCAAATTTACTTGGGACGGTAGGGTAATACCGCATATAGGTAGATATAGTGGACTCATCTGGAATAACTTTGGTTTAATGATTTTGATGCATAAGCAGTATTCCCGCTTAGTACAGGTGAAGGCTAGCAAATAGGTTGGGAAGCGACCAACTAGAGAGCAAAAACGGTCATGACATGCATTATGAACAATCAACATTGAATACTAGCATGAGTAGGATATAAACACCATGAACATAAATACCGTAGAGGCTATGTTGGTTTTGATTCAACTACATACGTGAACATGTGCCAAGTCAAGCCACTTGAAACTTTCAGAGGAGGATGCCATATCATCATACTACATCATAACCATTTTAATGCATGTTGACACCCAAGATAAATCATTATCCACTCCTAGCTACTTAACATGGCATGAGTAACTATAATTTCTAATTGTCATTGCAAACATGTTTAATCATAACATGTTGAATCATGGATACTGAGTTAAACATATTTACAAAAACAAAAACAAGTTGAGTTCATACCCGCTTTTCATTCCCACAGTCACTTCATCAAATATCGTCATTATTGCCTTTCACTTGCATGACCGGATGATATGAAAATAATAATAGTGCAAGAGTGTCGTGGAGTAAGCTAGAATCTGCAACATTTTATTCAGAGGAGAAGACAAAAATAACATGGGCTCTTTGTTAGATCAACAATAGTGCATATGAGAGCCACTCAACATTTTCATCATGGTCTTCTCCTTAGTATTACTCAATAAAACAAAAGAAAAAGGATTTCAGAGAAACACACAGAAATATTTTTGGAGTTTTTTTGATTTTTTCTCAAAGAAAACAAAAGAAAGAAAAACAAAAATGAGAGAAACTATTTACACGGGAGAGCTCCCTACAAACAAAAGAAGAAATGGGAAATCTTTTTGGGTTTTCTTTTAATACTACAACTAAATTAAACTAGAAGGAAAACCGAAAAGAAGCAAGAAATATTTTTGGGTTTTCTCAAAGTTTTTCAAACACACAAGAAGAAAGCAAGAAAATAAATCTAGCATGGATAATACAATGAAAAAGTATTAACACCGACAACTGGAATGAAATGTGTAAGCATGAATATAATGTCGGTGGAAATACGTACTCCCCCAAGCTTAGGATTTTGGCCTAGCTTGGTAATCACCATCCACACCCTGGATAATAGTCAGGGTGATAAATCATGGAGGCTCTTGGTGCAGCCTCCTCGGCCCGTCAAGCAGCCATGACTGCTGCATTGTACTCGCTGGCCTCGCTCTCAAGAATGTAATATCTTCCTTTACTGTGATAATCAAAGAGAGCAGGTGCAGGTAAAATAACATGCACAATGTTTTTTTATTGAACATCAAGTTGTAATTATAGTTAGTGCTTGTGGCCTTAATGAACTTATGGCGCTTCATGGCCTCAAAGTCTAAATACTGAGTAGGTAGAATGGGATCATTAGGCCAAGGTGACACACCCAGCTCCTTAGCTACACGGGAGGCATAAATCCCACCATAAAAGTGGCCACTATCAGCATGTGCAATGATTGCTCCCAGATTATAAGGTTTAATTCCTGTTAGAGCAGTGTGTATGAGGCTCAAGTCAGGGGCACACAGTGTGCTGCTATCTTGTTTGCCCATGATGCATTTGCCATTAAAGAGTGCAAAGTAATGAATTGATGGGAAGTGTATACTTTTTATTCTAGCTTGTGTCACTCCTCTATCCTCACCGTAATAGAGACTAGTCAAAAATGACTCATACTCAGATTTTGGTGGTTCGTCCAGCGAACCCCAGTATGGAATTTTTCATTCAACACAGAACGCTTCTAGAGGCATGGTGAAAGCTTTATCATAAAGGCTAAATGAAACTCTAGAATGACGAGGATGGTATTTAAATTTTTTAGTGAACGTCTGTGTGAGGTTGAGATGTTGAATGCACTCATCTACGACGAAGGGAGCAAGCTCGCTGTTGTGAACATACTGCTCAAATTCCTCCTTGATGCCTGCACCCAACATGAATTCGTTACACGGCCATAGGCACGATTTGGTGTCGGCGTCCCGCATCAAGCTTGCACTTGGCTCAACATAGGAGTATCGTATCGAGCTCCCACTCGATGATGCCTCCGAGGACCTCCTCCTCGAAGAACTCCTAAAGAGGTGCATTTTATTCGCGAACAATTTTCTGAAATTTTTGGGTCACAAAATTTTTGTCAACAAAACTTCACAAGATTGATAGAAACTACTCATATGGATGCCTAGAGGCCAAATCAAGCATTCAAACTACTTGGAACTCAAAGAATTCAACATGCAAGCTCATCTACAACAGCACCAAGAGTAGCTAAATACTCAAAAATTAAACCACTAGAACAAAAACTAATTGGAGCAATGGAGGAGTCACATACCAAGTAGCAATCCCCCAAAATAGTTTCGAAAATGGAGTTTCGAGGAAAGGGATCGAAATCCGCGGGTTTGAGAGCAAGAACACAAGAGAGAGAGAGAGCCGGAGTGAATTTTTTCTGGAGGTAGGTGATGACATGGGCTAAAGGGATAAGTGAGGGGGCCACGTGGGGCCTACTACCCACCAGGGCACGCCTGGGGTAGCTGGCGCGCCCTGGTGCCTTGTGGGCACCAGGGGCACCCCCGTGTGATGTTATTTGTACCAAAATTTGTTAAATATTCGGGAAAAATTCATGTTAAAATTTCAGGTCATTCTGAACACTTTTATTTTTGACCACTTTTTTATTGCACGAAAAATTCAGAAAACAGGATAAACATGGCATTTTATTTTGTTTAACTAAGAAAAACAAAAAACAAAAAGTGGGGACAGAAGGTTGTGCTTACTAAATTCATCGACCATATGCCTCTCGAAAATAATCCATTAATAAGGTTGATCAAGTCTTATTAACAATCACTTTCGATTAACATGAACCCAAAGAACTTTCGTAAAACACTAAATTACCTCAACGGGGATATGCATATCCCCAACAATAAGTGTTTCATATTTCTTTTTGGCAGTAGGTACAGGGAGTTGGAAACTTCCAATAGTGATTGTCGGAGATTTTTCAATAACATTAATACCATTCACTTGAAATTGTTTCTTCGGAAAGTGCACCGTATGCTCATTACCATTGATATGAAAAGTGACTTTGCTTTTATTGCAATCAATAACAGCCCCTGCAGTATTAAAAAAGGGTCTACCAAGGATAATCGACATGTTGTCGTCCTCGGGCATCTCAAGTATAACAAAGTCTATTAAGATAGTAACATTTGCAACAACAACGGGCACATCCTCACAAATACCGATAGGTATGGTAGTTGATTTGTCAGCCATTTGCAAAGATATGTCAGTAGGTGTGAGTTTATTCAAGTCAAGTCTTTTATATAAAGAGAAAGGCATAACACTCACACCAGCTCCTAAATCACATAAAGCAGTTTTGACATAATTTCTTTTAATAGAGCATGGTATAGTTGGTATTTCTGGATCTCCAAGTTTTTAGGTACTCCATCCTTAATAGAATAATTAGCAAGCATGGTGGAGATCTCAGCTTCAGGTATTTTCCTTTTATTAGTGACAATATCTTTCATGTATTTAGCATAAGGAGCCATCTTTAAAATATGAGTCAAACAGGTACGCAAAAAGACTGGCCTAAGCATTTCTGCAAAGCGTTCAAATTCTTCATCTTTTTTCAAGGGCATGGGTTTCTGAACCCATGGCTCTTTTTCTTTACCATGTTTTCTAGCAACAAAGTCTCTCTTATCACAACATTTATTTTTAGGTTGTGGGTTATCAAGATCAACAACAGGTTCTATCTCAACATCATTATCTGGTTCTTTTTCATTGTCTGGTTGAGCATCTACGTGAACATCATCATTATCATTTTCATTATCACTAGGTGAATGTTCATTACCAGATTGAGTTTCAGCATCTGAGATAGATACATCATTATTATCTTGAGAAGGTTTCTCTATTTCAGGTTCACTAGAGGTATGTAGAGTCCTATCATTTTTCTTTTTCTTCTTCCTTTTAGAAGGATTAGGTGCATCAGTATTAATTCTTTGAGAGTCTTGTTCAATTCTTTTAGGGTGTCTCTCAGGATAAAGTGGTTCCTGAGTCATTTTGCCTCCTCTAGTTGCTACTCTAACAACATAATCATTCATATTATTGTTCATTTCACTAAGCAATTCTCTTTGAGATTTAGCAACATGTTCTAACTGAGTTTGAACCACAGAGGCATGTTTTCCTACACCTCTAACATCATTAGTGATTCTAAATAACAAGTCGCTCAAGCGAGCAATCATATCAGAATTTTGTTTTAATTGTTTCATAACTTAGGCATTGAAGTGATGTTGCTTCATTATGTAGTTGTCAAATTCATATAAGCATTGACTAGGATGTTTATTATAAGGGATGTCACTTTCATCAAACTTTAATAAAGAATTTACCTCTACCACCGATGGTGGTGGTGTATCAAGTCCATGTATTTCTTTGATAGGTGGTAAATTCTTAACATCTTCAGCTTTAATACCTTTTTCCTTCATACATTTCTCCGCCTCTTGCATATCTTCAGGACTGAGAAATAAAATACCCCTCTTCTTTGGAGTGGGTTTAGGCGGTGGTTCAGGAAAAATCCAATCATCATAATTCTTCAATATGTGATTCAATAATTCCTCAGCTTGTTCAACAGTTCGTTCCCTGAAAACACAACCATCACAACTATCTAGGAAGTCCCTAGAAGCATCGGTTAGTCCATTATAAAAGATATCAAGTATTTCATTTTTCTTGAGAGGATGATCAGGCAAAACATTAAGTAATTGGAGAAGCCTCCCCCAAGCTTGTGGGAGACTCTCTTCTTCAATTTTCACAAAGTTAAATATTTCCTGTAAGGCAGCTTGTTTCTTATGAGCAGGAAAATATTTTTCAGAGAAGTAATAAATCATATCCTGGGGACTACGCACACAAGCAGGAGCAAAAGTATTGTACCATATCTTAGCATCACCCTTTAATGAGAACGGAAATAACTTGAGGATATAGTAATAGCGAATTTTCTCATCATGAGCAAAAAGGGTGGCTATATTATTTAGTTTAGTAAGATATGCCACAACAGTTTCAGTTTCATAACCATGGAAAGGATCAGATTCAACCAGAGTAATTAGCTCTGGGTCAACAAACAATTCATAATCCTTATCAGTAACAAAGATAGGCGAAGTAGCAAACTTAGGATCACATTTCATTCTAGCATTCAAGGATTTTTCTTTCAACTTGCATAATAATTTCTTAAGATCATCTCTATCCTTGCAAGCAAGAAAGTCTCTAGCTACCTGTCCATCCATAGCATAACCCTCAGGTATCTTAGGCATTTCAAATCTAGGAGAGCTAGGTCTAATAGGTGTTCCATAATTCTCAGTTTCAAAGACTTCATTAGTTTCAGTAATTTCATCAGTTTCAGCATTCTCAATATCTTTAGCTCTAACAAGTTGTTCATTAAGAAATTCACCTAGTGGCACATTATCATCAAGCAAGGTACTAGCATCATCAATAACTTGCGACATATCAGGATTAATAGCATGTGGTGGTGTTGCAAGTCTATTCAAAACAGAAGGTGAATCAAGTGCCGAGCTAGATGGCAACTCCTTACCTCCCCTTGTCTTAGAGGGAACGATCTTGGTTCTAGTATCTTTCAGCTTCTTCATAGTGATAAATAGTTAGAAATCCCAAGTGACTCAACAAATATAGCTATGCTCCCCGGCAATGGCGCCAGAAAAAGGTCTTGATAACCCACAAGTATAGGGGATCGCAACAGTTTTTGAGGGTAGAGTATTCAACCCAAATTTATTGATTCGACACAAGGGGAGCCAAAGAAATATTTTTAAGTATTAGCTGTTGAGTTGTCAATTCAACCACACCTGGAGATTAAATATCTGCAGCAAAGTGATCAGTAGCACAGTAGTATGATAGTTTCATAGTGATATCAGTGATAGTAACAGTAACGGTAACAGCAGCAGTGATAATTTTGTAGCAGTTGTAACAGCGGTAGCAACAATAGTAACTTAGTAAGAACAATATGTGAAAATCTCGTAGGCATTGGATCAGTGATTTCGTTGGATGATATTCATCATATAACAGTCATAACCTAGGGCGATATAAACTAGCTCTTGTTCATAAATATAATGTAGGCATGTATTCCGTAAATAGTCATACGTGCTTATGGAAAAGAACTTGCATGACATCTTTTGTCCTACCCTCCCGTGGCAGCGGGGTCCATAAGGAAACTAAGGGATATTAAGGCCTCCTTTTAATAGAGAACCGGAAGAAAGCATTAACACATAGTGAATACATGAACTCCTCAAACTATGGTCATCACCGGAAATTATCCCAATTATTGTCACCTTGGGGTTTACGGATCATAACACATAATAGGTGCATATAACTTGCAAGATCGGATCAAGAACATAGATATGATGGTGGAAACATAAACGGTTCAGATCTGAAATCATGGCACTCGGGCCCTAGTGACAAGCATTAAGCATAGTAAAGTCATAGCAACATCAATCTCAGAACATAGTGGATACTAGGGATCAAGCCCTAACGAAACTAACTCGATTACATGATGAATCTCATCCAACCCACCACCGTCTAGCAAGCCTACGAAGGAATTACTCATTCCCGGCGGTGAGCATCATGAAATTGGTGATGGAGGATGGTTGATGATAACGAAGACCGAAGATCCTCCTTTTCGGAGCCCCGAACGGGCTCCAGATCTGGCCTCCCGATGAAGAAGAGGAGGTGGCGCCGACTCTGTATTGTAAAATGCAATGAAACTTCCTCTCCTATTTTTTTCTGGAAAAATAGGATTTTATAGCGTCGGAATTAGGGTCAGCGGAGCCTCATGGGCCCCACTACCCACCAGGGCGCGCCAGAGGGGGGTGGCGCGCCCTGGTGCCTTGTGGGCACCTGGGGACCCCTCTAGTAGGTCTTGGTTCCAGTATTTTTATTTATTCCAAAATAATTCTCCAAAAAGTTTCGTCCAAATCCGAGAACTTTTATTTCTGCACAAAGACAACACCATGGTAGTTCTGCTGAAAACAGCGTCAGTCCGGGTTAGTTTCATTCAAATCATGCAAATTAGAGTCCAAAACAAGAGCAAAAGCGTTAGTAAAAGTAGATATGATGGAGACGTATCAGATGCTTATAAGGTTAGGACACTTTATTTGGAGACAACCAATTTTTTTCCGAAAACAAGCAGCTAGCTCTCCAGGACAGGGCAACTCGAATGGATGATGTTGTGAGTGAGGCCTCCAAGATATCAACCTACACAAGCGAAGGTTTTTTGAGAAGTGGGAGTTGAAGCATTTGTACCAGATTGTCTACTAGTTGGCACAGGGCAAATGTGGCAGTGTGGAGATAGAGGAGGAAAATAGAGAGATGGACATCGGTAGCGACGGCTCGGAAACATGGCGTTCGACTAGTGGTATCTAACATTTGTAGGAATGGTAGAACTCAAGAAGATGGAGTTTATTAAATTCAGGGGATGTTAGCCAGTTGTCCACCAGGCAGGGTATGTACAGGTAGCACGCTAAAATGAAGAGGCGGTGAATGAAGCCCTCGTGGGAGGAGATGATGGCCCCGGGGATTTCAAACTCATTAAAGCGAGATAGGTCATGACAATCAAGATTAAGAGGCGAGGCGCGCCATAGAGGGCGCCAATGAGATGCGAGAACTTGGGTGCGGCCGCCATCCTTGGTGGGGAGAAGGGAGATGATCTTGCCAAGGATGGCGTCCAGTAGGTCACTGATGCGGTCCGACCGAGATTCTTTGGGTTCCCTAAATCTAGGGCAGACCCTCGTCCCTTGTCCTCACGTTGCCGGGAGCGGGAACTACAACCGCCGTCGCCGCTGGCAGGAGCCTCATCTTCTTGGCAATGGGGTCAGTCGACTCCATTTTCCTTGCGGGCATTGCGTCGATCTCATGGGTTTGAGCAGAGTAGCGAAAGACGAGCCTAATTGCAATGCGAGTGGAGAAGAAGGGGGCTGGGGTTTTCTGTAGGAGAGAGGAAGAAGGGGAGCAGGGGTTTTCTGTACGAGTGAGGAAGAAGGGGTGTGGGGGTTTCTGTAGGAGTGATGTGAGGAATTACGGGGTGGATACGGAGGAGGAAAGTCCAACGAGCTGCAGTCAAGTGGAAGCGAGGCGGGAGATTTTGGAGCGCCCCTCTTCAAGTAATATGGGTTTTTCCTCACAAAAAAGTATGGGCTTTAAGATGGATTGGCTCTTGTATTGCCTAGATGGCTGCTCTGTTTCATACTGGTAGGTCTTAAGACTAGATACAACCCATTAGAGACACTCTCCAGCTCTCCATCTTATGGCCCATTAAAAAAAGAGAAGCTCTCCAGCTTATGGCTCCTCCTCGGTAACCTTTTTCAACTTTAAAAAAACTTATGGCTCCTCCTCGGGCTCTCTTGGCATCCACCAAATTAGAGGACTTGGTACTGCATGCAGACACTCACACTGGTCGTAGTGCGGCAAAATGAGGCGTCAAATAACAAGCCCACAATATAGATTCTAAAGGTTGATGACTCGTGTCCGCGTCAGTATTTCCCCGAAGAGGAAGGGATGATGCAGCACAACTATGGTAGGTATTTCCCTCAGTATGAAACCAAGGTTATCGAACCAGTAGGAGAACCAAGCAACACTATGTAAATGGTACCTGCACACAAAGAACAAATACTTGTAACCCGACGCGTAAGAGGGGTTGTCAATCCCTCTCGGGTAAAAGATAGATTGGTTTGTATGATTTTGGATAAATAGATCTCGCGATAAAAAAATAAAATAAAGAAAGAAAAAGTGCAGCAAGGTATTTTTGAGTTTTTAGAATAATAGATCTGAAAACAAAAGCAAATAAAAATAGATCTCAAAGCAAATATGATAAAGAATAGACCCGGGGGCCATAGATTTCACTAGTGGCTTCTCTCGAGAAAAATAGCACACGGCGGGTAAACAAATTACTGTTGGGCAATTGATAGAACTTCTAATAATTATGACGATATCCAGGCAATGATCATTATATAGGCATCACGTCCAAGATTAATAGACCGACTCCTGCCTGCATCTACTACTATTAGTCCACACATCGACCGCTATCCAGCATGCATCTAGTGTATTAAGTTCATGGAGAAACAGAGTAATGCAATAAGAACGATGACATGATGTAGACAAGATCTATTAATGTAGGAATAGACCCCATCTTGTTATCCTTAATAGCAACGATACATACGTGTCTTGTTGCCCCTTCTGTCACTGGGAAAGAACACCGCATGATCGAACCCATCACAAAGCACCTCTTCCCATGGCAAGAAAAATCGATATAGTTGGCCTAACTAAACCAAAGATTCGAAGAAGAAATACGAGGCTATAAGTAATCATGCATATAAGAGATCAAAGAAACTCAAATAATTTTCATGAATAAATAGATCTGATCATAAACTCAAAGTTCATCGGATCCCAACAAACACACTGCAAAAAGAGTTACATCAAATAGATCTCCATGAGACCATTGTATTGAGAATCAAAAGAGAGAGAGGAATCCATCTAGGTACTAACTACGGACCCGTAGGTCTACAATGAACTACTCACGCATCATCAGAGACGCACCAATGAGGATGATGAACCCCTCCGTGATGGTGTCTAGATTGGATCTGATGGTTCAGGAACTTGCGGCGGCTGGAATTGTGTTTCGTCGACTCTCCTAGGGTTTTTGGATTTTCGGGGTATTTATAGAGCAAAGAGGCGGTGCAGGAGGCGGCCGAGGTGGGCACAACCCACCAGGGCGCGCCTGGGCCCCCAGGCGTGCCCAGGTGGGTTGTGCTCCCCATGGATTCCCCTCTGGTACTTCTTTGGCACAACAGGTGTCTTCTGGTCCAAAAAAATTCTCCAAAAAGTTTCGCTGCATTTGGACTCCGTTTGGTACTGATATTCTGCGAAGTAAAAAACAAGCAAAAAAACAGCAACTGGCACTGGGCACTATGTCAAATAGGTTAGGCCCAAAAATGATATAAAGTTGCTATAAAATGATTGTAAAACATCCAAGAATGATAATATAACAGCATGAAACAAGCCAAAATTATAGATACATTGGAGACGTATCAGCATCCCCAAGCTTAATTCCTACTTGTCCTCAAGTAGGTAAATGATAAAAACAGAATTTTTGATGTGGAATGCTGCCTAACATGTTCATCACATATTCTTTTCTTTTGTAGCATGGACATTTGGACTTTTATATGGTTCAAAGCAATAGTTTAGTTTTGACATGAAGATTTCAATACTCAAGCATATCAACAAGCAACCATGTCTTTCAAAATATCAACACTAAAAAAGTTATCCCTAGCCCATCATGCTCAATCATTGATCCATTCATGAAACACACTCGCATATTAGCTACATCCAATGCTCAAGTACGATCATAGTGCCCCTTAGTTGGTGCTTTATAAGTGAAGATGGAGACTCAAAAAATAAAAAAATGCATAAAGTAAATAGAAAGGCCCTTCGCAGAGGGAAGTAGGGATTTGTAGAGGTGCCAAAGCTCAAAGCAAAAAATAGAGATAAAACATTTTGGGTGGCATGCTTTTCCTGTTAATGAAAATGATCAAGTAGTTTCCAATACTTTCCATGCTAGATATATCACAGGCGGTTCCCAAACAGAAAATAAAGTTTATTCCTTTTTCCACCATACTTTCACATTCCATGGCTAGCCTTATCCACAGGTGCCGTCCATACCAACACTTTCCAAGGAATTTATTATTTGACAACATAAAGTAAATTCATTTTTCATTTCGGGACTCAGCATCCCTAATACCTTTGCCGTACTCTCATGCAATGACAAGTGAATAAACACTCATCTTGAGAATAACACATCTAGCATGGAAAAATATCAGCCACCCCCTACCGTTTCATGAGCGGTACGAGCATACAAAAAGGAAATTCTTTTGAAAATTAGAGATGGCACATACAAATTTGCTTAGAACGGCACGAGAATACCGCATATAGGTAGGTATGGTGGACTCATATGTCAAAACTATGTTTAAGGATTTTGGATGCACAAGTAGTATTCCTACTTAGAACAAGTGAAGGCTAGCAAAAAGATTGAGAAGCATCCAACCAAGAAACGAAAAATCACATAAGGGAGCATTAAGCATAACTAACACCGAATAATGCACCACAAGTAGGATGTAATTTCATTGCATAACTATTGACCTTCGTGCTTGCATAGGGAATCACAAACCTTAACACCAATATTCTTACTAAAGCACAATTACTCACCAACATGACTTGCATATCACTATCATCATATCTCAAAACTATTACAAAATCAAGTTTATTTTGTCCAATGATCTTCATGAAAGTTTTTATTATATCCCTCTTGAATATCTATCACTTTGGACTAGTTTCATATATTGCAATTTCTTTTGGCAAGCTCAAACAAATTTAAATGAAGAACATGAGCATATAAATTTTCATCTCTCAAAATAATATAAGTGAAGCATGAGAGAATTTCTTAAAAATTACTAACTCTCAAATAAATCTAAGTGAAGCATGAGAGCATTTCTTCAAAAAATATTAAAGCACACCGTGCTCAAAAAGATATAAGTGAAGCACTAGAGCAATTCCATAGCTAAAAAAAATTAAGTGAAGCATAAAGAGAAATTCTAACAAATCATAGAATAATTTTGGCTCTCTCAAATAGGTGTGTCGAGCAAGGATACTTGTGACAAACTAAAAAGCAAAACAAGCAAAGACTCATATAATACAAGACGCTACAAGCAAAACTCATGATATGTGACGAATAAAAATATAGCTCCAAGTAAAATACCGATGGTCGTTAGAAGAAAGAGGGGATGCCACTCGGGGCATCCCCAAGCTTAGTTGCTTGTTTCTCCTTGAATATTGCCTTGGGGTGCCATGGGGCATCCCCAAGCTTAGGCTCTTCTTACTCCTTATTCCTTCATCCATCGTGATCTCACCCAAAACTTGAAAACTTCAATCACACAAAACTTAACAAAACCTTTGTGAGATCCGTTAGTATATGAAAACCAATCTTACTTTAAGTACTGTAGAAAACCCATTCAAATTTTGTTATTGCATTATATCTACTGTATTCTAACTTTGCCATGGCTTATACCCCCCGATACAATCCATGAAATCATCAAAATAAGCACACAATGCAAAGAAAATAGAATCTGTCAAAAATAGAACAGTCTGTAAAGACTCGAATTTTACTCATACTTCTGTAACTCCAAAAATTCTGAAAAACTAGGAAAACAGAGGAAATTTGTATATCAATCTTTTGCAAAACATTCAGAATTTTTCGTCTCTTTTGTGAATTTAGACAATATTTTACTGGACGCAAAAGTTTCTGTTTTTCAACAAGATCAAATCAACTATCACCCAAAATGATCCCAAAGGCTTTGATTGGCCCAAACACTAATTAAAACATAAAAAACACAATCATAACAGAGCCATAATTGTGCAAAAACTGAAGAACAGAAGGAAAAAGGCAAAAATTAATTTTATTCATTGGGTTGCCTCCCAAGAAGCGCTATCGTTTTACACCCCTAGCTAGGCATAAAGCATAGATTCAATTATTGTCATCTTTAGTTCTAGATCCATAGGATGCCCTCATGATTGATTCATATGGTGGCTTAATTCTTGTTCTAGGGAAGTGTTCCATACCCTTTCTTAGTGGAAACTAAAATTATTTCATATCAATCATGACACCAATAGTACGTAAAAACGGTCTACCAAGTATAATTGGACAAGACAGATTGCAATCAATATCAAGAACAATAAAATCTATGGGCACATAATTCCTATTTGCAAGAATAATATCATCATTAATTCTTCCCAAAGGCTTTTTAATAGCAGAATCCGCCAAGTGCAAATTTAAAGAACACTCTTCAATATTGGTAAGACCAAACACATCACATAAAGATTTCAGAATTGTGGAAACACTAGCACCCAAGTCACATAAACCAAAACGTTCATAATTTTTTATCTCGACTTTAATGGTGGGTTCCCATTCATAATGTAATTTTTTAGGAATTGAGATCTCTAGTTCCAACTTTTCTTCAAAAGCTTTCATCATAGTATCAACAATATGTTTAGTAAAAGCTTTATTTTGTTCATAAGCATGGGGTGAATTTATCATGGATTGCAAAAAAGAAATACAATCAATCAAAGAGCAACTATCATAATTAAAGTCTTTGTAATCTAAAAGAGTGGGCACATCACTAGTTAAAGTTTTGACCTCTCCAAACCCACTTTTATCAATTTTTTCATCAAGATTTTCACCCTCCGAATTATCGGGACGCCTTCTAGCTAAAGTTGACTCTTCTTCAGTACCTTTATCATCAATTTTAACTTTACTAAACAAGGAATCAATAGAAGAAACACCAATCACTTTAAGATCTTCATCATTTTTATGAAAGCAGTCACTAGAAAATGCTCTTTCTAAAAATTCTCTTTTAGCTCTAAACATAGCGGTTCTTTTCTTACTTTCATACATAGAAACATATAAAGCTTTAATTGATTCCTCAACCTTAGGCAAAAAAAAATTCAACTTGAGATTTTCTACATCATGAGAAATTATATCAATGCTTCTTGACATATCATCAATCTTATTCAACTTTTCTTCTATCATAGTATTGAAAACCTTTTGAGCATTGATAACTTCTTTAATATTACTCTCAAGATCAGAGGGGTTCCTATTATTATTATAAGAAGAATTGACATAGGAATTACCATAATTATTAGAGGAATTTCCAGGAAAAGGCCTGGGATTAAAATTACCTCTATAAGCATTGTTATTAAAATTGTTTCGCGAGACAAATTTCACATCTACGGGATCACTATTTTGCTCAATCAAAGTAGACAAAGGCACATCATTAAGATCAATAGGATCACTTTTACTAGCAACCAATTTCATAAGAGCATCAACTTTTTCACTCAACGAATTAATTTCTTCAACCGAATTAACTTTTTTACTAGTAGGTGCTCTTTCGGTATGCCATTGTGAATAATTTGCCATAATATTATCAAGCAATTTAGTAGCTTCACCCAACGTAATTTCCATAAAAGTACCACCCGTGGCAGAATCTAAAAGATTTCTAGAAACAAAATTCAATCCCGCATAAATTTTTTGTATGATCATCCATAGATTTAAACCATGAGTAGGACAATTTCTTAGCATCAATTTCATTCTTTCCCAAGATTGTGCAACATGTTCATGCTCAAGTTGCTTAAAATTCATGATTTGAGTTCTAAGGGAAATAATTTTTGCAGGCAGAAAATACTTAGTAATAAAAGCATCTTTGCACTTATCTCAAGAATCGAAACTATTGCGAGGCAAAGAAGAAAACCAAATTTTTGCATGATCTCGCAAAGAAAACTGAAATAATTTCAAATTCACAATATCATTGTCCACATCTTTTTTATTTTGCATATCACACAATTCTATGAATGTGTTTAGATGGGACGCGGCATCCTCATTAGGAGTACCGGAAAATTGATCTTTCATAACAAGATTCAACAAAGCGGCATTAATATCCCAAGATACCGCACTAGTGGCAGGAGGAGCAATCGGAGTGGTAATAAAATCATTATTATTGGTATTGGAAAAATCACACAACTTGGTGTTTTCTTGAGTCATCGTGACTACGCAAACAAGATTGCACACAGAAACAGATCTGACGAGAAAAACGGCGAACGAAAAAAGAGGGCGAATAAAATGGCAAATTTTTGTGAAGTGGGGGAGATGAAAATGAGAGGCAAATGGCAAATAATCTAAATTGCAAGGAGATGAGATTTGTGATTAGGAACCTGATAGATGTTGATGATGTCTCCCCGGCAACAGTGCCAGAAATCCTTTCTTGGTGGCTCGTGTCCACGTCATTATTTCCTCGAAGAGGAAGGGATGATGCAACACAGCTACGGTAGGTATTTCCCTCAGTATGAAACCAAGGTTATTGAACCAGTAGGAGAACCAAGAAACACTATGTAAATGGTACCTGCACACAAAGAACAAATACTTGCAACCCGACGCGTAAGAGGGGTTGTCAATCCCTCTCGGGTAAAAGATAGATTGGTTTGTATGATTTTGGATAAATAGATCTCATGATAAAACAAAATAAAATAAATAAAGAAAAAGTGCAGCAAGGTATTTTTGGCTATTTATAATAATAGATCTGAAAACAAAAGCAAATAAAAATAGATCTCAAAGCAAATATGATAAAGAATAGACCCGGGGACTGTAGATTTCACTAGTGGCTTCTCTCGAGAAAAATAGCATACGGCAGGTAAACAAATTACAGTTGGGCAATTGATAGAAATTCAAATAATTATGACGATATCCAGGCAATGATCATTATATAGGCATCAGGTCCAAGATTAGTAGACCGACTCCTGCCTGCATCTACTACTATTACTCCACACATCGACTGCTATCCAACATGCATCTAGTGTATTAAGTTCATGGAGAAACGGAGTAATGCAATAAGAATGATGAGATGATGTAGACAAGATCTATTAATGTAAGAATAGACCCCATCTTGTTATCCTTAATAGCAACGATACATACGTGTCTTGCTGCCCCTTCTGTCACTGGGAAAGAATACCGCACGATCGAACCCATCACAAAGCACCTCTTCCCATAGTAAGAAAAATTGATCTAGTTTGCCTAACTAAACCAAAGAGTTGAGGAAGAAATACGAGGCTATAAGTAATCATGCATATAAGAGATCAAAGAAACTCAAATAACTTTCATGGATAAATAGATCTGATCATAAACTCAAAGTTCATCGGATGCCAACAAACACACCGCAAAAAGAGTTACATCAAATAGATCTCCAAGAGACCATTGTATTGAGAATCAAAAGAGAGAGAGAGAGAGAGGAAGCCATCTATCTACTCACTACGGAACCGTAGGTCTACAATGAACTACTCACGCATCATCGTAGAGGCACCAATGAGGATGATGAACCCCTCTGTGATGGTGTCTAGATTGGATATGGTGGTTCTGGAACTTGCGGCAGCTGGAATTGTGCTTCGTCGACTCTCCTAGGGTTTTTGGATTTTTGGGATATTTATAGAGCAAAGAGGCGGTGCGGGAGGCGGCCGAGGTGGGCACAACCCACCAGGGCGCGCCTGGGCCCTCAGGTGCACCCATGTGGGTTGTGCTCCCCTCGGAGCCCCCCTCTAGTACTTCTTTGGCCCAACATGTGTCTTCTGGTGCAAAGAAATTCTCCAAAAAGTTTCGCTGCGCTTGGACTCCATTTGGTACTGATATTCTGCGAAGTAAAAAACAAGCAAAAAAATAGCAACTGGCACTGGGCACTATGTCAATAGGTTAGTCCCAAAAAATGATATAAAGTTGCGATAAAATGATTGTAAAACATCCAAGAATGATAATATAACAGCATGGAACAAGCAAAAATTATAGATACGTTGGAGACGTATCAAAGGTTCACACGCTAGTCAACATTCACATTAAACTAAGCTTCACAAGATACGGTATGCATACTAGCTAAAATTCACAAGCACATAAGTTCAACATGTTTATGCATCTCAATGATTCACCAGACTATAACAAAGACAAAGCTATGAGGAGGTGTAGAAATAAAGAAAAAACTATGGATGCTTCTCTGAGCAAAGGGCCTCCCTACGCACGCATTAATTTCCTAGGCATGCTTCTTTCTTCTCAATGTTGCGTGCACTTTGAGCATGTTGGCAACTCCATAGCTAGCTTGCTGGCTCATCTTGAAATTGAAGCTCACATATTGTAGCAAATAGAGGAGGCAATAGAGATCACTCAATATCGTACCATTCTGTGCAGTTCCACTGAAATCATCTTCATTGTCCTGGATGTGAAAAGATAGGAAAACAATAGCTGTACTTAAATGGTGTTGCAAAACAGTAGCACATATCAATAGCTCGTCATGACAAAACATGATCACCTGGACGAAGGGGATACTGACATGCGTGAGGAAGATTATCCATAATTTTATAAGTGGTTAGGTTGATTTACACCTTGGGATCTCATATGATGGCATCGAGGAAATTCGATCCAATCGATGAGTGCAATTCCTTCCGTGTGGCTGCAGAAAACTTGCCCGAATCACCCCCAATATATTTTTTGCACAGTTCCACTAAAATTAAGCACTACTGTTGGCACGACCCATACTCACCGGCTGCTACTTGTGAGCTGCGTTGGGATTTTCCCCTAAGAGGAGAGGAGATGCATCACAGTAGAGATAAGTATTTCCCTCAGTGAGAACCAAGATATCAATCCAGTAGGAGAAACACACAAAGCCTCGTGAACAACACCTGCACTCACAAAAGCAAACACTTGCACCCAATGCGGGCAAGAGGGTTGTCAATTCCCTTGAACTCGTTACTTGCAAGGATCAAATCTTGTATAGGTAGATAGATAAATTGCAAAACAAAATAAAAAGAAATAGAATTGCAGCAAGAATATATTGTTTTTTATATATGATTAAAGTAGACCCGGGGGGCATAGTTTTCACTAGAGGCTTCTCTCCCAAACACATAGCATACGATGAGTGAACAAATTACTGTTGTGCAATTGATAGAAAAGCGCATAGTTATGACGATATTCAAGGCAATGATCATGTATATAGGCATCACATGTGAGAAAAATATACTTGACTCCTGCCTGCATCTACTACTATTACTCCACCAACCGACCGCTATCCAGCATGCATCTATGGTATTAAGTTCATGAAAAAGAGAGTAACGCCTTAAGCAAGATGACATGATGTAGACAAAGTAAACCCAATCAATATGAATAAACCCCATCGTTTTACCCTTAATGGCAACAATACAAATACGTGTCTTGTCCCCTACTGTCACTGGGATATAGAGCACCGCAAGATTGAACCCATTACAAATCACCTCTCCCATTGCAAGATAAAGCAATCTAGTTGGTCAAACCAAACGAATAGATCGGAGAGAAATAAAAAGCTATAACGATCATGCATAATAAAGTTCAGAAAGGACTCCATTACTTATCATAAATATTCAGATCATAAACCCACAATTCATTAGATCCAAACAAACAGACCACAAAAGAAGATTACATCGGATAGAACTCCAAGAACATCTAGGAGAACATTGTATTGAAGATCAAAGAGAGAGAAGAAGCCATCTAGCTACTAGCTATGGACCCATAGGTCCGTGGTGAACTACTCACACATCATCGGAGGGCAGCAAGGATGATGTAGAAGCCCTTCGTGATCGATTCCCCCTCTGACTGAGTACCAGAAAAGGCCTCCAGATGGGATCACGGAAGAACAGAAACTTGCGGCGGCGGAAAAGGGTTTTGGGTGGCTCTCTATTGGTTTCCTGATTTTAGAGAATTTATAGAGGTGGAATTAGGTGAAGCCACAAGGGGCCCACAAGGTAACAGGGTGTGCCCTATTACCTTGCCTTCTCCTCGCTTGCCATCTGGTCTCCTGAAGCTTCTAGGGTCTCTCTTGTCCAGAAAAAATAGTCAAAAAGTTTCATAGCGTTTGGACTCCATTTGGTACTGATTTCCTGGAAAACCAAAAACAAGCAAAAAAAACTACAATTGGCACTAGGCACTGGGTTAATAGGTTAGTCCCAAAAAATGATATAAAATAGCACAAAACATTATATAAAATATCCAAGATTGATACTATAATAGCATGGAACAATAAAAAATTATAGATACATTGTGGACGTATCACCGGCCAGGCCATCTATGACTCGGTCTCTTTTATCTTGCGTTGACGGTGCGACTGCAGTGCTTATTTGCTCCTACACACATGACAAGCTCGTTCCACACTGCAATCAGCAAGTCAACATACGAATAAGCTTATTTGATCTTGCGTTGGTCATTCTACCTAGTTATGAATGTAGGAATACCTGGAGCACTGTGAGATTAGCTGACAGTAGGTAGATGCAACCATCTAATTTTGTGTGGTTCTACTAAAATTGAGGTTTGTGCTTCTGTTTGCATAAATAGAAACCATATGGAGATAAACAACCTTGTTTGCACAAATATGTAATAGGGTTATTTAAGCAGTGTCATTTTTTGCAGTGGCATATGATTAACAAGATCATCTCATATGTTATCAATGGCATTACATTGACAGTATGAAAAAGTTTCATTAACTAAGAAGTTGATGACCCATAAGTATAGGGGATCGTTTGTAGCCTTTTTTGATAAGAGTGTCGAATCCAATGAGGAGCTAAAGGTAGAATTAATATTCTCTCAAGTTCTATTGACCACCGATACAGTCTACGCACACCAACGTTTGCTCTACCTAGAAACAAGTAATAAAACTAGAAGTACTTTGTAAGTGAAGTAGGATAAGTTTGCAAGATAATAAAGAACGTGAAAATAAAAGTTAGGTGTTGTTTTACTAAAAGAACAATTAAGTTAGTATAGTGAGTGTGAAAAAGTGGTGGTAGGATTGGCAGAATTGTCCCTAAGCAATTGGCTATGTTACAAGACCGATAGCAAATTTTTATGTGGGATAGGCCACTGCTAGCATGTCATCCCTTACATGGAATTCAATCCACTTATGATTGGAACAATTAGAAAGCATCCGCATCTACCAAAGTTTAGTAAGGTAAAACCCAACCATAACATTAAGATATATTGGTCCCCCTTCAATCCCGTATGAATCAATTTCTATGGTAGGAGGAAGCTTCTGTCACTCTTGCTAGCATGTCATCCCTTACATGGAATTCAATCCACTTATGATTGGAACAATTAGAAAGCATCCGCATATACCAAAGTTTAGTAAGGTAAAACCCAACCATAACATTAAGATATATTGGTCCCCCTTCAATCCCGTATGAATCAATTTCTATGGTAGGAGGAAGCTTCTGTCACTCTTGCCCTCCAGTGCATAGTCCTGTCAACATACAACTAACCCTAAGGTGTGAACCACGTGTGCGCTCATATGATGGGCACCAAAGGATAACAACATAACCACAAGCAATTTAAACCAATCATAGCAATTCACTAATCACCCATATGACAACAAAAATCTACTCAAACATCATAGGATGGCAACACATCATTGGATAATAATATGAAGCACAAAGCACCATGTTCAAGTAGAGGGGACAGCGGATTGCGGGAGAGTGGACTGCTAAATATAGATGAGGGAAGGTCATGGAGGTGTTGGTGAATATGACGAAGTTGTTGGAGTAGATCACTGTCACATGATGATTGCCCCGACGGCGTTCCAGCGCCACCAGGAGAGAGGGGGAGAGAGCCCCCCTCCCCCTCCTTCTTCTTCCTTGCCCCCCTAACTGGGAGGAGGGTTTCCCCTCTGGTCCTTGGCTTCCATGGCTCCCGAAGGGCATGAGCCCCTCCGAGATTGGATCACTCTCTGTTCTCTTCTATTTCACGTTCCTGTTTTCTGGCCGAAAGTCGTTTCTTATATTCCAGGAGATCCGTAACTCCGACTGGGCTGAAATTTTGAGGGGAGTTTTATCCGGATATTATATTTCTTGTGGTAGAAGGACACCCCAACTGACTTACAGGGAAGCCACAAGCCTGCTAGGCACACCTAGGGTAGGGGGCATGCCCCTTGAGCTTGTGGGCCCCTCGAGCATCGTCTCACGTTGATTCTTTTTCCCAAAAATCACATATATTCCAAAATAAATCTCTGTAAAATTTTATCTCGTTTGGACTTTGATTGATATGGATTTTCTGTGAAACAAAAAAACATGCAACAAACATGAATTGGCAGTGGGCACTGGATCAATATGTTAGTCCAAGAAAATCATATAAAAGTATGTGAAAGTTGTAAAATAATGGCATGAAATAACAAAAAATTATAGATACGATGGAGACATATCAGCATCCCCAAGCTTAATTCCTGCTCGTCCTCGAGCAGGTAAATGATAAAAAGATAATTTTTGATGTGGAATGCTACCTAACATAATCTTGATCATAAAATCTAATCATGGCATGAATATTAAGATACGAGTGATTCAGGACAATAGTCTATCAATTTGATATTGAAACAATAATACAAAACATGCATGTATTTCATCATTGCCTTTCATAATAATGGAGCTAAAGAAAACAACCTCTATACACACTTAGTTGCGGTAAGCATGACACGCTCGTTCTTCCCTGCATAGATATGTCAAATAAAGAGTACCCCGATGACAAGCAAGCAATTGGATCATACTTTTTAATGCGCTTCAGCATTTTCAACCTCACACAATACATGAGCGTGAGTCATGGATATTGCACTATGGGTGGAATAGAATACGATGATAGAGATCAATAAGGGGAGTAAAAAAGGAAGAAAGTCTCGCATCAACTCAGTGGATCAACGGGTAATGGAGAGGCCCGTCAATCGATATCAATGTGAGGAGTAGGGATTGCCATGCAACGGATGCACTAAGAGTTATAGTGTATGAAAGCTCAACGGAAACTAAGTGGGTGTGCATCCAACTTGCTTGCTCATGAAGACCTCGGGTATTTCAGGATGCCCGTCATCGGAATATACAAGCCAAGTTCTATAATGTAAAATTCCCGCTAGTATATTGAAGTGACAAATCATGAAGACTCTCTATATGAAGAACATGGTGCTACTTTGTGGCACAAGTGCGGAAAAAGGATAGTAGTGTGCCCCCTCTCTCTTTTTCTCTCTCTTTTCTATTTTTTTCTTTTTTTTTCTTTTTTTGATGGGCTCTTTTTGGCCTCTCTTTTTTATTTATTTTTATTTCCTCACTGGTAGGGGCAACACTCATTGGTGCAGCGGCCTGCTATACAAACGGTTTTTAACCCCTTTCCGCGACAGAGTTTTAAACCCTCGCCTTGCCTGTGTGTGCGATAGGGGGTTCCTTCCCACACGACCTAGAAAACGTCAGGGATATGGAGTAGGAATGCAAACATTTTCCAAAACTAAGCGTATACGATGCGCACATCGATCCCAAACGTGATTCGTCACACAACTGTTTGTGATATATCGAATATCTCAAACGCTTCATCCTTGCTACTCGTGTGTGCTCGCATTACCATCACACTCGGTATTCTATGGTGCAACGTTTACGATGCGTGCCCCATCACAAATAGTTCACGATTGTAAAACATGTATGAAAAGGAGACAATCACACACATTCACTTTTCCCAAACCATATGTGATCAAAGAAGCTTGGCCTGATAGCCTTTCATCCCATAAGCCGGCTCTCTCGTGACATAAATCCGTCGTTTTAACCTTAACTAGTTCAGGGTCGTAAAGATTGACTGTTAAGAGTACGGCGCGCCACATGGCGGAGAATAACAAGCAGACAGGTGAGTTTATCCTAGCTCTCCATAAGCCAGCTCTCATGTGACATAAGCCGCCATCTTAATCTTGACGAGTTCAGGGTCATAAAAGATTGACTGTCAAGAGTACAGCGGGTCACCTGTTTGAGTAGCAAGTTGTAAACAAGCAGGTTTAACCCATAATATGGTGTTTAATGCCTGTCAAGAGCGTATGAAAGCTAAACTAAGTGAGTTGGAAGCCCCCAAGTGACCTTATGATCAACCAATAAAGACTCATGCACAGAAAATATGAGATGAAACGACAGAGGCCCCGAATTGTGGGGATGCCGGCTTGATTATGTTGATCATAAAAAGATATACACATTGACAAAGTTATGTACAATGATGAGAGCCAATGACTCAAGTGTAGTAAGGCCGAAGATGAGCAATATTCCATGGCCTGTTGGTCTCCTCCTCTGAAGTACGTGATTTCTTGTGCTCACGTATATCAATGAGATAATATGACCCAGTGTTGAGATTTTTGCTGACCATGAAAGGTCCCTCCCAAGGTGGTGATAGCTTATGTATGCCTGTCTGATCTTGAATCAGTCAGAGCACTAAGTCTCCCTCTTGGAATGTACAGGTTCTAACTCTGTGGCTATGATAGCGACGCAGGTCTTGTTGATAAATCGCCGATCGGGCTGCTGCGAGGTCTCGTTCTTCATCCAAGGCATCA
This sequence comes from Thinopyrum elongatum, assembly GCA_011799875.1. Lineage (NCBI taxonomy): Eukaryota > Viridiplantae > Streptophyta > Magnoliopsida > Poales > Poaceae > Thinopyrum > Thinopyrum elongatum. The sequence continues at coordinate 419,449,215 of CM022303.1, read as the reverse complement.
AGTGCGTTCTGACATGCCGTCTCGTTATCTGCTTCAACGTAAGCCGCCACCCTGGGCGAGTCATGAAGAATATCACTTGGGAGAACCACCTCTGCACCGTAAACCATGAAGAAAGGCGTGTAGCCTGTTGATCTATTGGGGGTTGTCCTGATACTGCAAAGAACTGAAGGAAGCTCCTCAACCCAACAACCCAATGTTTGTTCCAAAGGAACCATGAGCCGGGGTTTGATCCCTCACAAAATTTCTTGGTTAGCTCATTCTGCTTGACCATTAGACTGTGGATGAGCCACCGAGGATACATCAAGGCGGATGTGCTCTCTTTGAAAAAACTCTTTCATAACACCATTAGACAGATTTGTGCCATTATCAGTGATGATACTATGAGGATAACCAAAGTGGAAGATCAACTTTTTGACAAACTGAACTGCAGTTGCGGCTTCACAATTGCTAACAGTCTCTGCCTCAACCCACTTGGTAAACTTGTTAACCGCCACCAGAAGGTGGGTCTTCTTATCCTTAGACCTCTTGAATGGTCCAATCATATCAAGCCCCCATACCGCAAATGCCCAAGTTATTGGGATCATCCGCAATTCCTGAGCCGGCATGTGAGCTTGCCTTGCAAATTTCTGACACCCATCACACTTGCTAACGATGTCTTCTGCATCTGCATGAGCCGTCAACCAGAAAAACCCATAATGAAACGCCTTAGCCACCAGAGATCTTGACCCGGCATGATGACCATAGTCGCTTGCATGTATCTTTCGTAGAAATTCACAGCCCTCCTCAGGAGAAACACAACGTTGAAAAACGCCGATCACATTGCACCTATGTAACTCGCCATTGATAATAGTCATAGACTTAGATCACCGCGCCAAATTTTGATCCTCAGGTAACTCGCCGCGAGTCAGATAAGTCAGATAAGGCAGCGTCCAATCAGGGATAGCACGAAGATCTGCCACCAGCTGTCCTTCCGGGTCAGGTATGGCAAGGTCTTCCTCTGATGGTAATTTAACCGAAGGATTATGTAACACATCGAGGAACACATTGGGGGGCACCAGCTTATGTTGATACCCAAGCCGGGACAGTGCATCAGCCGCCTCGTTTTTCTGTCGATCAATATAATCCACTTGATAACCCTTAAAACGACCAGCAATATTGTCGACTGCCTGATGATAAGCCGCCATGAGAGGGTCTTTAGAGTCCCACTTGCCTGAAACTTGCTGTGCCACAAGGTCTGAGTCGCCCAGACATCTGACTCGGCTTAAATTCATCTCCTTAGCCATTCAAAGCCCACGGAGCAAAGCTTCATACTCAGCTGCATTGTTAGTACAAGGAAACATTAGCCTTAAACATAACAAAATTGATCACCTCGTGGGGAAGTCAAAACAACTCCAGCCCCCGAGCCTTCCAACTGTCTGGACCCATCAAAGTGGATCGTCCAATATGTGTTGTCAGGCTTCTCCTCGGGTGTTTGCAACTTGAGACTTGATGGCTGTTCTAGGCACATACTTCAGATGATGTGGCCCAAGCTCAATTGCCAACTTAGCAACCAGGCCAGTGGCTTCTCTATTTTGAATGATATCCCCTAAAGGAGCAGAGCTGACCACTGTAATAGGATGCCCAAGGAAATAATGTTTCAACTTATGAATCGCCATGAACACCCCATACACCAGCTTTTGCCAATGTGGGTACCTTTGCTTAGACTCAGTCAGGACTTCACTGACATAATAAGCCGGCCGCTGAACTGGGTACTCCTTACTCACCTCCTTGCGCTCGACGACCACTGCAACACTGACGGCCTTATTATTAGAGCCACGTACAGGAGCAAAGGCTCTTTGTCCATAGGAGTAGCCAAGACAGGCAGCTCAGCCAACTGTTTCTTAAGCGCCTCAAGCACCTCATTAGCTGCATCGCTCCAGATGAAGTGGTCAGTTTTCTTCATCATCTAATACAAAGGGATTGCTTTCTCTCCAAGGCGGCTTATGAACCGGCTTAGGGCTGCAATATGACCCACCAGGCGTTGAACATCATTGATACACGCCGGCTTAGACAGAGAAGTTATTACCTCAATCTTCTCCGGGTTAGCCTCAATGCCCCTTTCTGACACTAAGAAGCCTAGCAGTTTTCCAGCGGGCGCACCAAAAACACACTTGGCCGGGTTAAGCATCATCTGTACACCCTGAGATTGTCAAAGGTCTCCTTCAGGTCATCAAGTAAGGTTTCCTTCTTCCTTGACTTAACCACAATATCATCCACATAGGCATGAATGTTTTGGCCAATCTGCTTGTGAAAACAATTCTGAATAGAACGCTGGGAAATCGCCTGGGCACTCTTGAGCCCAAAAGGCATAGACACATAACAGAAAGCTCCAAAGGGAGTTATAAAAGCTGTCTTTTCTTGATCCTCCACTGCCATCTTGATCTGATGATAACCAGAATATGCGTCCAGGAAGCACAAACTCTCACAACCTACCGTGGCATCAATGATTTGGTCAATGCGAGGGAGAGCAAATGGGTCAGTTGGACATGCTTTGTTAAGATCTGTGTAATCAACACACATACGCCAAGTGCCGTTCTTCTTAAGCACCAGCACTGGATTAGCCAACCATTGAGGGTGAAATACCTCAACTATGAACCCGGCAGCTAGGAGCCAGGCCACTTCTTCCCCAATAGCCTTACGCCTCTCTTCATTAATACGACGAAGGAATTGGCGAACATGTTTCATCTTAGGATCAATATTAAGTCGGTGCTCAGCGAATTCTCTCGGCACACCTGGCATGTCAGAAGGCTTCCATGCAAAAATGTCTTGATTCTCACGGATGAACTCGATGAGCGCGCTTTCCTATTTAGGATCCATCTCCGTCCTAATGGTGAACTACTGAGAAGAGTCGCCAGGGACAAAATCAACTTGCTGTGTATCCTTTGCCAACTTAAACTTGAGGGGCGGGTCAGACTCTGTGGTGGGTTTCTTCAGAGGGGTCATATCAGCCGGGTCAACATTGTCTTTATAAAACTTGAGCTCCTCAGTAGCACAAGCCAACTCTGCATAAGCTACATCTCCTTCCTCGCATTCCAAAGCGAGTTTGCGATTCCCATGAACGGTGACCGTCCCCTTCTGTCCTGGCATCTTGAGCTGTGAATATACATAGCAAGGGCGGGCCATGAACTTAGCATAAGCCGACCGTCCAAATAAAGCATGATAAGGGCTCTTGATCTTGACCACCTCAAACCACAGTGTCTCTGCCCTATAATTATACTCATCACCAAAGGCTACTTCCATGGCAATTTTGCCCACCGGATATGCCGACTTGCCAGGCACCACTCCATTGAAGTATGTGGACTACGGCTTGAGATCTTTATCTATCAGATTCATCCGTCGAAAGGTATCATAATATAATATATTGATGCTGTTGCCACCATCCATAAGCACTTTTGTGAACTTATAGCCGCCTACCTGAAGGGCTACCACCAACGCCAGATGACCCAGATCATCAACCCGGGGCGGGTGATCCTCCCGGCTCCATGTGATCGTATGCTCTCACCATCATAAGTATTGGGGTACTGCCGGCTTAACAGCGTTGACCGCTCACTTATGAACCTTCTGGTCACGTTTGCATGTGTTTGTAGTGAAAACATGATATTGACCCCCATTAAGCTGTTTTGGATTACCCTGATATCCTGACTAGTTATTCTGCTACTGGTTACCTGACCAGACTGTTGGTTATGACCAGCATGGTTAGCTTGATCCTGATAACCAGAATTTGAGCCGCCACCACCAAAGTCGGACCCCTGAGAACCAGATCCTGACCCGCCAGGCGGCCCGTTGTTGTTACCATGATGCTGGTGAAGGCTGTGATTACTGAACTCCCACATGATGTAACAATCCTTCCAAGCATGAGTAGACGGCTTGTTAGGAAGACTATGTTTTAGGCAAGGGTCATTGAGCATTGCCTCAAGGTTGAAAGGTTTTCCTCCACTAAAAGGTGGCTTGCCATTACCATTGCATCGCTGGTTTTTATACCCAGCGTTGGTGTTAGCTACTAGATGTGACCCACCATCGGGGTGTCTCCGCTTACCACCATTGCCCTGGTTATTACTATTATTCCCTGCTATATTCTGCTGCTGACCCTTATTGCTGCCGTTCTTCTTGCCCTTATTGGATTTATCATCATCAGAATCAGGGTCTTTTGTGTTATCAGAGTCTGCATATTTAGTCAGAGCAGCCATGAGGTCACCCATGTCCTGGCAAGTGTGCTTGAGCCGCTCGAGCTTCTGCTTAAGAGGTACAAAGTGACAGTTCTTCTCTAGAATCAGAACCGCCTGAGCCGCCGTAATATTATCAGACGAATGAATGATAGTTGAGACCCGCTGAACCCAATGGTGGGCCAACTCATCCTCACGCTGTACACAGTGATCGAAATCAACAACCGTCAGAGGCTGCTTGCATGTCCCTTGAAAATTGTTGATGAAACGCGCCTTCAACTCTGCCCATGAATTGATAGAATTAGGAGGCATGCCCTTTAACCATGTACGAGTCAGTGCTTCCAACATCATAGTGAAATATTTGGCACAGACGGCATCATTGACATCCAACATCTCCATGGCTAACTCATAACTCTCAATCCAAGCCTCTGGAGGAAGATCTGCTGTGTAATTGGGCACCTTGCGAGGACCCTTAAAATCTTTAGGCAGACGCTCATTACGCAAAGCTGGCACCAAACACGGCACTCCGATGGTCCTGGAATTTGACCCTACCCCCACCGAGGCTGAAGGGGTCACCGAAGGCTGCTGATAAGCCCCATGGTGAGCCACCGCCGCCGCCTCATGGCGGGCTCTGGCCTCATCCACAATCGTCTGAGCATCTGTCCTTAGGTTAAGGGGCGGGTTACTATCACGGGGCAGGTTACGTCGCTGCTCACTGCTGGAGACTGCGGGCGACTCAACATGCCGGCTGTAACTACGACTTGGGAGGGCAGTTGAGTGTACCCGATCATGACTGTGTGAATACTTTTCCTGCTACGCCACGGCTATTTGAAGGAGTTCAATGACGTTCCGCACTTCTACTGCAATGGGCAACTCACCAGAGATAGGGAGCGCATTGAGCCGGGTAACCGCTGCTATCATATTATCCACCGGGTTAGAAAAATGACCCGATGGCATTGCAAAGCGCTGAGGCGGGGTCTGGCCCCTATGGGGCGGGTCTGACTATCGAGGCTGAGCTGCCACTCTATTCCCAGGTGCTTCTGCAGCCTGCGGTATAACCGGTGGAGTACTTGGTCCTGCACCCGGTGTGTTGAACATGTTCCTGGGCTCGTAATGCGAAGGCAGGCGTGTCTGGTGCCTCCTCCAAAGGACTGCGTTGGACGCATTCTGATCCAGACTTAAACGCCAAGCTTCTGCCTTCACGCGCTCCAACTCAGCCTCGATCTGAGCCCGTACCATTGCCATCCTGACATTCTCTGCGTTGATATCCTCCTGGGCCTTGGTCATCTGGTCCCTAACCTTCGCAATCTCTGTGTTGCGCTCTGCTTGGTTTTCTGCTATGACCTCGGTCCCCATTAAGGTTGTCAACTCATTCATCAAACAAAACTTGAGCCAGCGGTTTGGCTGAGCCGGATCCTGAAGGGTCAGTAGCTGCTGCGCCTCCTGTCGCCGTGCTGTTGAGAGACGGCGCCGTGCCTGCCATGAAGATGGCGGCTCAGCTCGGTGGCTCACAGGGGTCCGAAATACTGTTGCCATCGGAATAGCCCCCAAGCCCGCTGTCTTGAAGCTAGTAAATTGACTCCATCTCTTCGATCGAGGACTCATCACCAGAGTACATGAGAGTCTATCCTCTAGATGCAGAGTTTTCCACAAGCTCCATGCCTTGCGCAAAACCAAAAAAAACGCGCTTCCGAACGGGTTGAATCCGGGTGGGTTGCGTGCGCCGAGCCGACTCGATGAGGTCGATGCAGGTGTCCGACTCAGGCTCAGATCCGCCGATCCTTCTGATGAAGACATGAATTCCGCCGAAGGGGACCCGGTACCCATACTCGATTGAGTCGGCCTCGGGGCCCCATCTAGCGTCGTCGATGTAGAGCTTGCCATGGTGACTCTTGGTCATCCTGGCAACAATGTATCCCTCAATTCCTGGGAAAGAGCCCTTCAAGAACTCGAAAACACCGTGCACTGGCCCCATGGTGGGCGCCAACTGTCGTGGTTTTGTCACGACAGATGTCCTCATGAAAGGACTTAAGCATGAAGCCATCGCAACGGTGATTAACTTGTCGTGGTTGAGCGAGACGAGAGACACGAGTTTATCCAAGTTCGGCCCCTCATGATCGAGGTAAAAGCCTACGTCCTACTTTGTGTTGTATTGCTAGAGTATTGATTACAAGGGAGCGGATTCGCTTAACCTAGGTTTCGATTGATTCTAACCTCTCTAATCTATGCCGGGGACTCGCCTTTATATACAGGCCGAGGCCGCCGGCTTACAAGAGTCCGGGTCGGGTTATGATACATGACCGAACCGTACTCTAAGTTGCCTTGCTTTACAAGGTAGATCATTACATGGCGGGTAGCATCCCTGGGCTGTCTTTTCACCTTAAGCCTAAGCCGGCCCATCTTGTGGGCCGCCCACTTAATGTTGCGTCTTGTATGTCTTGGCTCTTCAAAGGCCCAACTCCTTAAGTCGCCATCAATCTTACCCAACCCTATGAGGGCGGGTTATAGCGCCGGGTTATATCCCCAACAGGCACTACTTGCATGATTATTGGCGAGCTAGCCCATCTGTGGGGTCGCGTGGACTTCTATCACTTTGACTAACAACAAGAGAGAGGATGTACGACCAAGGTGGATTCTTCTTGGTCCATTTTACGATACATCTTGGTGAGATGCCCTCTCCCACCGACTCAAAGTGTGTGCATGAGAGAGAGGGGGGGGGGACTACTTCGCACTTTGCTGAACCTCCATGGAGTCAGGGATGTCCGGTTAATTAGCGAGGCACATGTGCCATATCAAAGTTGTGAATTGAGTATTTAAATATCACACCACCATTTTCATACATATAGTTGGTGTAGGATTGAAATTATGTCTAGAGGGGGGTGATTAGACTACTTGATCAAATAAAAAACTATCATTTTCCCAATTTTAGTTGTGGGCAGATTTTGGCAATTAGGATAAGTCAAGCAATCAACCTACACATGCAATTCTAAGAATATAGCAGCGGAAAGTAAAACATTGGATATGAAGGTAAAGGGAAGGGTTTGGAGAAGGCAAAAACAATGGAGACACAGAGATTTTTGGCGTGGTTCCAATAGGTGGTGCTATCGTACGTCCATGTTGATGGAGACTTCAACCCACGAAGGGTAACGGCTGCATGAGTCCACGGAGGGCTCCACCCATGAAGGGTCCACGAAGAAGCAACCTTGTCTATCCCATCATGGCCATCGCCCATGAAGGACTTGCCTCACTCGGGTAGATCCTCATGAAGTAGGCGATCTCCTTGCCCTTTCAAACTTCTTGGTTCAACTCCACATCATGACGGAGGCTCCCAAGCGATACCTAACCAATGTAGGAGACACCACTCTCCAAAAGGTAATAGACGATGTGTTGATGATGAACTCCTTGCTCTTGTGCTTCAAATGGTAGTCTCCCCAACACTCAACTCTCTCTCCCATATTTGGCTATGGTGGAAGAAAGATTTGAGTGGAAAGCAACTTGGGGAAGGCTAGAAATCAAGGTTCAAATGGTAGGAATGGAATCTCTTGATCTCAACACATGAGTAGGTGGTTCTCTCTTAGAAAATGAATGGTGGAAGTGTAGACACATTCTGATGGCTCTCTCACAAATGGAGAAGGGGGTGGAGGGGTATATATAGCATCCACACAAAATCCAACCATTACACACATTTGACTCATCTCGGTGAGACCGAATAGTTAAACTCGGTGGCACCAATCAGTTTCAAAATGTGAACGTTAGGAATCTCGGTGGGACTAACTGGAACAACTCGGTGGGACCTATGTGCTAGGGCTTAGGGCAAACCTTGTCTCGGTGGCACCGATTGCATCAACTCGATGAGACCGAAGTGAAGCAATAAGGCAACAGAGACACTACAGGAATCAGCTTATTTGCCGTCTGCCACGGCGGACGGCAAAGGCACCAAAAGCGGATGGCAAAACCTTTTGTCATCTGCCCCGATGGCAAACCTGCCCGGCAAAGAGGGCGACAGTAACCAGGTTATTTGCCGTCCGCTTCCTCAAAGCGGACGGCAAAGGCACTTTGCCGTCGGTGGCAGACGACAAAGAACATGGACGGCAAAAACCGTGCGTTAGCCACGTTAGGTGCCTAACGGCGGCCTTTGCCGTCCGCCAGCTGACGGCAAAACATGCTTCAACACGTCACCCCACGTGCCCGGCGTGACGTCCAACCGTGTCGTCCGGTCAAACCGACGCGCGTCGCCCGGTTAAACCGACGCGCGTCGCCTGGTCAAACTGCAGCCTCTGCCACCCCCCGTCGCCCTGTCCCATCGACGGCCGCCTCGCCTTCCACCCCCCACCACTCCATCCCGTTGTCGTGTTCCATCCCGAGGCGCCGGCATTAATGAGCAGTAATGCCGGCGCCAGCCCGGCCGCCCGCCTCCCGTCGCCCGGATGGCTATAAGACCCTGCCCCGGCGCCGTCCCCCCACACCCGACCTCACACCCCTGACTCCTGCCGCCGACGAGAACTAGCGCAGCCCCGGTGATGGCCTACTACCACGGCAGCAGCAGCGCCGGCGGCGACGACGACGCCCCGAGCTCCTGGCCGTCCAGCCTCGGCAACCCAGAGACGGCGGAGCTGTGCCGGTACGGCCTGCTCGTGCCGCCGGGCTGCCGTCTTCCCCGGCAGTGGCATATCAGCATCGACAGCTACCAGACGCTCGGCCCCGGCGCGACGGCGGAGGAGCTCCAGACCCACCGCGGCGGCCGCCACAACATCGCCGGCCGTCACGCCTTCTGGAAGGGGAAAGTGTACGACGACGTCATCGCCGCCTTCCGGCTGGCGGAGGCCGGCGTCACCCCCGACCTCACGGGCGCAAGCGGCCGCCTTCGCGCCCCGGCACCGGCGCACGGCCCAGCACTGCGGGAGCGCTGTCATGGAGCTGCCTGCCGCCAGCCAGCACCCCCGGCGGCTGCGCCTGCACCCGCACCGGCCGGCCCCCCGCCGTGGAGCTGCCGTTGGAATAGGTGGTCCTCCGCGAGGACGGCGACCCGGACGACACTCCAGGCTGGCACGTCGCCCTACGGGTGTCGGAAGCGGTGGCGGCGGCTGCGAGGGAGGCCGCCGAGGTTGCGGCCGAAATCGAAGCCGCCGCGGCCATGGCGGCAGAGGAGGCCGCGATGGCGCCGGCGGAGGACGGGGAGGCGGCGATGGAGGGCGACGGCCCCGTCGAGTGGGATGACGTTGCCAACAATAGCAGCAGCGACGACGGCGGTGACGGGGGAAGCGCCGTCGTGATCGACCTACTGACGCCCAGCGACGACGACGACTAGTGATCGACGGCGACGGCCTAGTTTTATTTTTAGGGTTTAAATATATGTTGAACTATGTAATATATATGTTGAATGCAATGAAAAAATGGGATGAAAAATGTTCACTAACATCGATGGCGGTGCCGGCGAAGGCGGGCCGGGGTGGTGTGCAGTAGCGGCGGGGCATCGGGGGGGGGGGCGGAGGGGCATGGGGCCGGGGGGCCTTAGCGGGGCGTCGGTAGCGGCGGGTGGCGTGGGGTCAGGGGTGGCGGCGGCGGGGTGCGGTCGGGGAGAGAGAAGGGGACGTGGGAGACAGAGAGTGAGGAGGGGGGGTGGGAGACAGGGTTAGGGTGGGGGGCGGGCGCATCAGCGCTGTTAGATAGAATATTGTTTGCCGTTCGCTAGCTGATGGCAAAGTATCTTTGCCGTCAGCTAGCCGACAGCAAAGAACTGGCTGACGGCAAGAGCTACTTTGCCGTCCGCTAGCGGATGGCAAAGAACTGGCTGACGGCGAAGGCCCAGTTTACCGTCTGCCAGTTCTTTGCCGTCTGCTTTTCGTGAGCGGACGGCAAAGAAGGTCTTTGATGTCGGCTAGCGGACGGCAAAGAACTGGCTGACGGCAAATTATCTAATTCTAGTAGTGAGAGGTTGTCAAGCCATCTCGGTGGGACCGATTGCTATTTCGGCGAGACTAAAATAATTGCAACAGATAACAGAGAGTTGGCAAGGCCATCCCGGTGAGACCGAGATCCGTATCGGTGAGACCAAACTATTAGGGTTTCTGGCTGTGGCTATGTCATATGAACTCGGTGGCTCCGGATAGGAAATATCGGTGGGGCTGAGTTGGAGTTTAGGGTTTTGACATATTTGGATGGAGAAAGTGGCTGAGGGTTTTTGGAGCAATATCACTAAGCACTTGAGTAAGTAAGCCATTAAGCAACACCTCAGCCCCTCTTAATAGTATTGGCTTTCCTATGGACTCAATGTGATCTTGGATCACTAAAATAGAAATGAAGAGTCTTGAGCTTTTGCCAATCTTTGTCCTTAGCATTTTGAGGGGTCCACATCTCAATCTCATGCCATGCCAATCATCTCATGCCATGCCATGCCAATCTATGTTGTTATGAATTACCGAAAGCACTGGGGATTAGTTGCACTTTCAGTTGGGCTCCCCGCAGGTGGTTCGTATGTGGTCTCACCCCATCTCGCGCCGAAGCACACATTTGTGGGCCCGCACACAGTCCACCTTTCATTAGAAGCGAAAGTGGGGCGGGGTGGACTCCCATAGGTTTAGTGTTACGGCAGGGTGATATGTCAGACCTAGCTATTTGGGGGCATGCGTTCATTGCTAGGATTCCCCTTCTGCCGACATGAAGGGGGGGGGGGGCAAGCAATACCGTGCGCTTTGTGAGATAGGTGCCACATCAAAGTTGTGCATTTGGTATTTGAACATCAAACCACCCTTTTCATACATATTTTTGGTCCACATGCAAGTGTGTTCGTGTTCTTACCCTTTCCCACGTTATTTTCGCTAAATTTATAAACATTAGACAAGTCGGATGACGCAACAGACACATTTTACTCACACTACCCGTGTGTACCACGCCCATGCCCCTGTCACTCACATCAGCACAATACATTGTGCTCCACGAGGCTTCCCTCGCAATCTCAAAAATATATACCCTCCTGCAGGGTTTTTCTGTTTGATAACACACGATTATTATGTTTCGACGGTGTGTGATGTTTGTTGTTCTCGCTCCCGCCTGCATCCCTCGAAAAATCTACCCGGATGGAGGGTTTTTCTGTTTGATAACACACGGTTGTTATTTTGGGACCGTGTGCGATGCATCATCCAAATTTTCAATAGCACCGACATTTTACTCCCGCGTAGTAAAATTATCAGTAGTCGCGTCATTTCCTCAAACACCCCCTCCACACGCACACCCCAAAAACTCCACGCGTGCACACACACACACCCACCCCAACCCCTCCCTCGCTCAAAACCCTAGCAAGGTCGCTGCCACCGCCACAAGGCCTTCATTGTCAACATCTACCGGTTTGCCCAAGCAGATTACCCATCGATCTCCATACCCTAGCCGCCCTGAGTTTCTTAGACGACGCGTGCCAAACGCCCCCTTTTCCCACAGATCCCCATCCCCCACTCCAGAGCATCACAACCTAAGCTCGGCTACACTTCCCATGGAGCTCGAGGAGTGATTGGCCCAAAAGAGGTGTATCACGGCCTCTTCGCCCGACGTCGCTGAGGTGGCCGCCGAGGAAGCTGACGGCCATTACTGGCCGCAGGCTCTCAATCAGCGGGCTAGAGTATGCTGGTATGTCACGGACGTCGGCTACGACATCGAGTCCGTCGACAGCGATGGCCTGGCGCAGGCTATGTCACAGGTTAAGTGGCCCACCACCAATCCCTCGAGTTCAACCGCCGTCGATCTCATCCATGGCCCCGCCGCTGATCTCCTCTGGCTCGCTGTCAAGAATTTGCCATCCTACATCGCCATCGAGGCCCCTTTGTCATTTCTGAAGGGCACGTTTTGTGATGCTGGCTTGGGATCCACAGCTGCCAAGTCAGACCTCATCGATAGCGACCACGAGGAGGGCACCCTCTCCGGCTCTTCCAAGGGGAAAGAGCCCATCCGCGACATCAGGGAGGGCACCCTACAGCCGTGCTCTTCCAAGGGGAAGGAGCCCATCTGCAACAACATGGAGCGCACCCAGGGTCCGTGCTCTTCCCATGGGAACGAGCCCATCTTTGACAAGTGAGGAAACCCATGATTTGTTTTATCGCGCCTCTTCACAGGGTGGAACCCATGATTTGTTTTGTCGAGTCCCTTTTGTAGTGCAGTGAGAACATGTCTAGTTTCAATTGCTATATTTGGTTGTTTGTAGTATGCCTTGTTTATTTCAGTTTTTCACAATGTGATGCTCTATATGTGCAACTATTTACTGTGCAGTACATTTTCATCAATACCAGTTTCAAACATACCAATAGGAATGAATATATTTGCTTGCTGTTAAGCCTGTTATTGCTAGCATATGCCTCTTTTAAAGTTTTTTGGTTGTTCGGTTGTTGTAGTTAGCATTTGTCCAGTTTCAAGTGCTACCTTTGGTTGTTCGTAGTATGCCTTGTTTATTCCAGTTATTAACAATGTGATGTTCTATATGTGCAAGTATGAACTGTGCAGTTCAATTTCATCAATACCAGTTTCAACAATACGACTATGAATGACTACATTTGGTTTCTTTTAAGCATGTTGAAGTTAACACGCCTTTCCATTTTTATTTAACAATAACCAGTGTACTTAGACTAGCACAATACCCGTTTGAATGACTATATTTTCTTGTTGTTAAATGTTAGGCCTGTTGCAGTTAACACACCTTTCCACTTCTTGTTTTGCTTAACTAGAGTGCTTAAACCTGCACACTGAAGCTATCATTTTGAGATTATGTTGTCTACCATGAATATATTTGGTTGATGTTTAGCCTGTTGTGCTTAACATGCCTTTCGATGTACTTACACAGGATAATTTTGGGAACAACTGTTGTTTTCCATTGAGGTTAGTTTCATCCCATGGCTTATATATACTCACTGTTCAGGATATCGGTAGTTGGTACCATATAGGCCGGGGGCTGATAAGGGATTAATTGGTGAATCGGACTTTTAAGTGAATATATCTGTAACCCATTTATCGGTAGGTTAATGCTACTTCTTGAGCTTGCGTTGATTTTTCCCTTGAAGAGGAAAGGGTGATGCAGCAAAGTAGAGATAAGTATTTCCCTCAGTTAAGAACCAAGGTATCAATCCAGTAGGAGGAACAAGCAAGTCTCTAATCTATGCACCTACACAAACTAACAAACACTTGCACTCAACCCGAAAAAGGGGTTGTCAATCCCTTCACGGTCTCGAACAAGAGTGAGATCTAATAGAGATAGGTATAAAAGATAAATAAAAGAGCAAACTAAAGTAAATCTAAATAAATTGCAGCAAGGTATTTTTGGTTTTTTTGGTTTATAGATCTTAAAATATATGATGGAAAATAGACCCGGGGGCCATAGGTTTCACTAGAGGCTTCTCTCTTGAAGATAGCATACGGTGGGTGAACAAATTACTGTTGAGCAATTGATAGAAAAGCGCAAAGTTATGACGATATCTAAGGCAATGATCATGAATATAGGCATCACGTCCGTGACAAGTAGACCGAAATGATTCTGCATCTACTACTATTACTCCACACATCGACCGACTCCTGCCTGCATCTAGAGTATTAAGTTCATAAGAACAGAGCAACATTTTAAGTAAGATGACATGATGTAGAGGGATAAACTCAAGCAATATGATATAAACCCCATCTTTTTATCCTCAATGGCAACAATACAATACGTGCCTCGCTACCCCTTCTGTCACTGGGTGAGGACACCGCAAGATTGAACCCAAAACTAAGCACCTCTCCCATTGCAAGAAAAACCAATCTAGTTGGCCAAACCAAACCGATAGTTCGAAGAGAAATACAAAAATATCTTAATCATGCATAAAAGAGTTCAGATAAGACTCAAATAATATTCATAGATAATCTGATCATAAATTCACAATTCATCGGATCTCAACAAACACACCGCAAAAAACTATTACATCGAATAGATCTCCAAGAACATCGAGGAGAAAATTGTATTGAAGACCAAAGAGAGAGAAGAAGCCATCTAGCTACTAGCTATGGACCCGTAGGTCTGTGGTAAACTACTCACACATCATCGGAAGGGCAACAAGGTTGATGAAGAGGCCCTCCGTGATTGAATCCCCCTCCGGCAGATTGCCAGAAAAGGCCCCAAGATGGGATCTCACGGGAACAGAGGCTTGCGACGGCGGAAAAGTATTTTGGTGGACGCTTCTGGTGTTGGGGGAATATTTTGGAATTTATAGTGCAAAGATTAGGGTTGGGGGACTCCCGAGGGGTCCACAAGCCAGGGGGTGCCGCCCCCCTAGGGCGCGCCCTGATGGCTTGTGGGCTCCTCAGGACTCCTCTGGCCCCCTCTCCAAGTCCTCTGGGTGTCTTCTGGTCCAAGAAAAATCATCGCGAAATTTTTATTCCGTTTGGTATTCCTTTTCTGTAAAACTCAAAAACAAGGAAAAAAGAGAAACTGGCACTGGGCTCTAGGTTAGTCCCAAAAATAATATAAAATAGCATATTAATGCATTTAAAACATCCAAAATAGATAATATAATAGCATGGAATAATAAAAAATTATAGATACGTTGGAGACGTATCAAGCATCCCCAAGCTTAATGCCTACTCGTCCTCGAGTACGTAAATGACAAAAACAGAATTTTTGATGTGGAATGCTACCTAACATATTTATCAATGTAATCTTCTTTATTGTGGCATGAATATTCAGATCCATAAGATTCAAAAGAAAAGTTTAATATTGACATAAAAACAATAATACTTCAAGCATACTAATAAAGCAATCATGTCTTCTCAAAATAACATGGCCAAAGAAAGTTATCCCTACAAAATCATATAGTCTGGCTATGCTCCACCTTCATCACACAAAGTATTTTATCATGCACAACCCTGATGACAGGCCAAGCAATTGTTTCATACTTTTGGTGTTCTCAAACTTTTTCAACTTTCACGCAATACATGAGCATGAGCCATGGATATAGCACTATAGGTGGAATAGAATATGGTGGTTGTGGAGAAAACAAAAAGAAGGAGAAAGTCTCACATCAACTAGGAAAATTAATGGGCTATGGATATGCCCATCAATTGATATCGATGCAAGTGAGTAGGGATTGCGATGCAACGGATGCACTAGAGCTATAAGTGTATGAAAGCTCAAAAAGAAACTAAGTGGGTGTGCATCCAACTTGCTTGCTCATGACGACCTAGGGTAATTTGAGGAAGCCCATCATTGGAATATACAAGCCAAGTTCTATAATGAAAAATTCCCACTAGTATATGAAAGTGAAAAAATAGGAGACTCTCTATCATGAAGATCATGGTGCTGCTTTGAAGCACAAGTGTGGAAAAAGGGTAGTAACATTGTCCCTTCTCTCTTTTCTCTCATTTTTTCTTTTCTCTTTTTTTTGTTTGGGCTTCTTCGGCCTCTTTTATTTTTTGTAAAGTTTGGAGACTCATCCCAACTTGTGAGGGAATCATAGCTTCCATCATCCTTTCCTCACATGGGACAATGCTCTAATAATGATGATCATCACACTTTTATTTACTTACAACTCGATACTAGAACAAGATATAACTCTATATGAATGCCTCCAGTGGTGTACCAGGATGTGCTATGATCAAGAGTGACATGTATAAAAAATATGAACGGTGGCCTTGCCACAAATACTATGCCAACTACATGATCATGCAAAGCAATATGACAATGATGGTGTGTGTCATAATAAAATGGAACGGTGGAAGTTGAATGGCAATATATCTCGGAATGGCTATGGAAATGCCATAATAGGTAGGTATGGTGGCTGTTTTGAGGAAAGGTATATGTTGGGTTTAATGCACCGGCGAAAGTTGCGCGGTACTAGAGAGGCTAGCAATGGTGGAAGGGTGAGAGTGCGTATAATCCATGGACTCAACATTAGTCATAAAGAACTCACATACTTATTGCAAAATTTTATTAGCCATCAAAACAAAGTACTACACGCATGCTCCTAGGGGGTTAGATTGGTAGGAAAAGACCATCGCTCGTCCCCGACCGCCACTCATAAGGAAGACAATCAAAAAATAAATCATGCTCCGACTTCATCACATAACGGTTCACCATACGTGCATGCTACGGGAATCACAAACTTTAACACAAGTATTTCTACCAATCCACAATTACTCACTAGCCTGACTCTAATATCACCATCTTTATATCTCAAAACAAATGCAAGGAATCAAACTTCTCATCTATTCAATGCTCTTTATATGAAAGTTTTTATTATATCCCTCTTGGATGCCCATCATATTAGGACTAAATTCATAACCTAAGAAAATTACCAAGATGTTTAAGAATCTAAAAATAATATAAGTGAAGCATGAGAGTTCAACAATTTCTATAAAATAAAGCAACCGCCGTGCTTTAAAAAGATATAAGTGGAGCACTAGAGCAAACTGCCTAGCTCAAAAGATATAAGTGAAGCACATAGAGTATTCTAATAAATTCATGATTAATGCATGCCCCTCTCAAAAGGTGTGTAAAGCAATGATGATTGTGGCAAACAAAAAAGCAAGGACTCATATCATACAAGACACTCCAAGCAAAACACATATCATGTGGTGAATAAAAATATAGCCTCAAGTAAATTTACCGATGGATTGAAGATAAAAGAGGGGATGCCATCTGGGGCATCCCCAATCTTAGATGCTTGGTTGTCCTTGAATATTACCTTGGGGGTGCAGCTTAGGCTCTTGCCACTCCTTATTCTTTTGTCCATCAAATCTTTACCCAAAACTTGAAAACTTCACAACACAAAACTCAACAGAAAACTCATAAGATCTGTTAGTATAATAAAATAAATCACCACTTTAGGTACTGTTGTGAACTCATTATTAATTTATATTGGTGTTATATCTAATGTATTCCAACTTCTCCATGGTTCACCCCCCCCCCCACCTCCCCCCCCCGATACTACCCATAGATTCATCAAAATAAGCAAACAACACATAGAAAACAGAATCTGTCAAAAATAGAACAGTCTGTAGTAATCTGGAAATTTCGTATACTTCCGTAACTCCAAAAATTCTAAAAAATTAGTAAAACCTGGGAAATTTGTATATCAATCTTTTGTAAAAAAATTCAGAGCAAAAGAACATTTCTGTGATTTTTAAATTTCTGGCAATGAGCGCAAAAGTTTCTGTTTTTCAGCAAGATCAAATCAACTATCACCGTAGACCATCCCAAAGGTCTTACTTGGCCCAAACACTAACTAAAACACCAAAACACAATTACTACAGAGGTAATAATGTGTATTCTCATAAAAATATTGGGTTGTCTCCCAACAAGCGCTTTTCTTTAAAGCCTTTTAGCTAGGCATTGATAATTTTAATGATGCTCACATGAAAGATAGCAATTGAAACACGAAGAGAGCATCATGTAGCATGTGAAAAACAAGTTTAAGTCTAACATACTTCCTATGCATAGGAATTTTATAAGCAAACAAATTATCAAGACAAGCAAAAACTAGCATATGCAAGGAAGAAGAAAGAAACAATAGCAATCTCAACATAACGAGTGGTAATTTAGAACCACAAAAATTTCTACAACCATATTTACCTCTCTCATAATAATTACATGTGTGATCATATTCAAATTAAACAATATAGCTATCACATATAATATTCTCTTCATGATCCACTTGCATGCAAAGTTGACACTCTTCCAAAATAGTGGGATTATCATCAAATAAAGTCATGACTTCTCCAAGCCCACTTTTATCAAAAATTTCATAAGATTGATCAAACTCCAAAGTAGTGGGATCATTATTACCTAGAGTTGACACTCTTCCAAACCCACTTTCAATATTATTGCAAACATATTTATCATGAGGCTTATTTTTTTTTCAAGATCATAAGAAGAATCACCCCAATCATGATCATTACAATAAGTAGTGGACATAGCAAAATTAACATCCCCAAGCTTAGGGTTTTGCATGTTATTAGCACAATTAACATTAATAGAATTTAGGATAGCATCATTGCAATCATGCTTTTCATTCAAGGAGCTATCGTGAATCACTTCATAAATTTCATCACAATTTTTAGATTCACGAATTTCAATTAAAACTTCATAAAGATAATCTAGTGCAATCAACTCACTAGCAATAGGTTCATCATAACCGGATCTCTGAAAAAAATTAGCAAGTGGATGAGGATCCATAAACTTTTTGCTTTCCGATTTTCAATAAATACACAATTATGCCAAGCGAACAAGCAAACAAACCAAGTAAGACATAAAGGCAAACGAAAAGAATGCAAATATTTTTGTGTTTTTTTGAAAACGTTTTAGAAGTGGGGGAGAGGAAAACAAGAGGCAAATGGCAAATAATGTAAGTTCAAGAGATGAGAGTTTATGATAGGTACTTGGTAGGCTTGATGTAGAACCTCCCCTGCAACGGCGCCAGAAATTCTTCCTGCTACTTCTTGAGCTTGCGTTGATTTTTCCCTCGAAGAGGAAAGGGTGATGCAGCAAAGTAGAGATAAGTATTTCCCTCAGTTAAGAACCAAGGTATCAATCAAGTAGGAGGCACAAGCAAGTCTCCAATCTATGCACTTGCACAAACTAACAAACACTTGCACTCAACGCGAAAAGGGGGTTGTCAATCCCTTCACTGTCTCGAACAAGAGTGATATCTAATAGATATAGGTATAAAAGATAAATAAAAGAGCAAACTAAAGTAAATCTAAATAAATTGCAGCAAGGTATTTTTGTGTTTTTTGGTTTATAGATCTGAAAATATATGATGGAAAATAGACCCGGGGGCCATAGGTTTCACTAGAGTCTTCTCTCTTGAAGATAGCATACAGTGGGTGAACAAATTACTGTTGAGCAATTGATAGAAAAGGGCAAAGTTATGACGATATCTAAGGCAATGATCATGAATATAGGCATCATGTCCGTGACAAGTAGACCGAAATGATTCTGCATCTACTACTATTACATCACACATCGACGGACTCCTGCCTACATCTAGAGTTTTAAGTTCATAAGAACAGATCAACGCTTTAAGTAAGATGACATGGTGTAGAGGGATAAACTCAAGCAATATGATATAAAACCCATATTTTTATCCTCAATGGCAACAATGCAATACATGCCTCGCTACCCCTTCTGTCACTGGGTGAGGACACCGCAAGATTGAACCCAAAACTAAGCACCTCTCCCATTGCAAGAAAAACCAATCTAGTTGTCCAAACCAAACCGATAGTTCGAAGAGAAATACAAAGATATGTTAATCATGCATAAAAGAGTTCAGAGAAGACTCAAACAATTTTCATAGATAATCTGATCATAAATCCACAATTCATCGGATCTCAACAAACACACCGCAAAACAGTATTACATCGAATAGATCTCTAAGAACATCGAGGAGAACATTGTATTGAAGATCAAAGAGAGAGAAGAAGGCATCTAGCTACTAGCTATGGACCCGTAGGTCTGTGGTAAACTACTCACACATCATCGGAAGGGCAGCAAGGTTGATGTAGAGGCCCTCCATGATCGAATCCCCCTCTGGCAGATCGCTAGAAAAGGCCCCAAGATGGGATCTCACGGGAACAGAGGCTTGCGGCGGCGGAAAAGTATTTTGGTGGACGCTTCTGGTGTTGGGGGAATATTTTGGAATTTATAGTGCAAATATTAGGGTTGGGGGACTCCTGAGGGGTCCACAAGCCAGGGGGCGTCCCCCTAGGGCGCGCCCTGAGGGCTTGTGGGCTCCTCGGGTCTCCTCTTGCCCCCTCTCCAAGTCCTCTGGGTGTCTTCTGGTCCAAGAAAAATCATCGCGATAGTTTTATTCTGGTTGGACTCCGTTTGGTATTCCTTTTCTGTAAAACTCAAAAACAAGGAAAAAATAGAAACTGGCACTAGGCTCTAGGTTAATAGGTTAGTCCAAAAAATAATATAAAATAGCATATTAATGCATTTGAAACATCCAAAACAGATAATATAATAGCATGGAACAATAAAAAATTATAGATACGTTGAAGGCGTATCAGTTAACTAGGGCCATATCTAATATATTTGAGGCTACATAGCAACATGCACTGTACTGAATGTCTAAATATGCAATCCTAGGCTACATAGCTAGAAGGAAGAGTGTTACTCCCTCCGTTCCAAATTACTCGTCGTGGTTTTAGTTCAATGAACTAAAACCACGACGAGTAATTTGGAACGGAGGGAGTACCTTAATGTTCTGATGATGTCTAGATATACATAGAAGAGCAGCAGCAGCAGCAGCAGCATCAACAACAACAACAACAACAACAACAACAACAACAACAACAACAACAACAACAACAACAACAACAACAACAACAACAACAACAACAACAACAACAACAACAACAACAACAACAACAACAACAACAACAACAACAACAACAACAAAAACAACACAGCAGCAGTTAACATCAGTTAATCGGCTGATATTTGTAATAATGTAATAAGCTCCCTCCGCCCTATAATATAATATGTTAATTCATTAGATATGTGAGTATATTGGATGTTATAAGATATTATATAATGGGACGGAGGGAGTGTTGTACTACATCATCGTGCAATTGTTGTTTAGCTTCTAATATTAACTTGGTTCTTTTAGGTACATATGTCATGGGTAACGATCCTCGCTTCGACCCTTTCTGCGTATGGGGCAATGAGATATTGATGAACCAACATCAAGTGAGGAAGCTGATAAAGATTGTTAGTAAAATGGGTCAAAAGATGGCAATTAAACTATTTGTTTACACTTTATCCAAGACAACAGTGAACTGCAGGATGGTAAGTAAGAACTCTGCAACCTTCTTTTTACTGCCCATAATGAGTTGTGTTAGATGAAAATGTATGAATCTTTTTCCTTTGTAGTGGTTCCCAAAGCAGTTTACTCAAGATTACCTCTCAAACTACATGATTGGTGGGCATGCAAAGGTTAAAGTATTTCTACTAGAACATGATGACTATCTAGATGTCCTCATGAAGACAGTGATGGATGGGCGGTCGGCCATCACAAGGGATTGGACTAGAGTCATGCGTGCCTTCTGCATGGAGGACACAATATGGGCATTCCGCTTCACTTTGTTCAGCAATGAGAATGTCTTTCTCCTCTTTGTTTATTGTCTTTAATAGTACAAGTATACAACTATGGTTCATCATTCTTTATTTGGTGCTTATATAATTCTTGAACATATGTACCCGTGAATCAAATAATGCATTCGTTGTTTGAACCTGATGGATATGAATAAAGCTATAGCCTACTTTCAAATTCAAATTCAGTACAATTTTAAATAGCAGCAATTAAATTAGGGTGAAATTACGCTTTGCAGGTCGTTACAGCGCACACGGCCGGTAAAGCACAAACGTGTGTGATATACATCGTAATCCGACACGGTTCACAGAGAGGAAACGTGTGCGACCATGCACACAGTTGCCATTTCTAAAGCGTGTGTGATGTCACACAATATCACAAATGGTGCGAGCAAACTAAATGTTTGCGATAGTCGCCTTATCATACACGGTTTACAATCATGAATTGTTTCTGATGTGGTACGCATCATAAATGATGCACCACAGAATAGCGTTTGTGATGGTTATCCTGTACGACACTGTTACAACGGTCCGACATTTCGTAATCCTATCCGACACTCGTACAATGATTATCAAATCTTCTTAATTATTTATCCCATACGGTTCGGGGAAGTGAATGTGTGTGATTGTTTGCTTATCATACACGTTCTATAATCGTGAATTGTTTGTGATGGGGCGCGCATCGTAAACGTAGCACCACAGAATACCGACTGCGATGGTAATGCGAGCACAAACGAGTAGCAAGGATGGAGCGTTTGGCATATTCGAGACATCACAAACAGTTGTCTGAAGACTCGCATTTGGGGTAGATGCGGGCATCGCATACTTTTAGTTATGCAAAATGTATGCATTCCTACTGCCTATCCCCAACGGTTTCTGGGTCGTGTGTGAAGGACCCCCCCTATCGTACACACTGGCAAGGCGACAATTTAAAATTCTGTCATGGAAAGGGGTTAAAAACCATTTGTATAGCAGCTCGCTGTACCAGTGTATGCCTCTCGCTGTCGGTGAAAACTGCTAACCTTCTGCTACTTGTGAGCTGCGTTGGGATTTCCTCGAAGAGGAGAGGATGATGCAGTGATACGTCTCCATTGTATCTACTTTTTCTAATGCTTTTGCTCTTGTTTTGGACTCTAATTTGCATGATTTGAATGAAACTAACCTGGACTGACGCTGTTTTCAGCAAAACTACCATGGTGTTGTTTTTGTGCAGAAATAAAAGTTCTCGGAATTGGACAAAACTTTTTGGAGAATTATTTTGGAATAAATAAAAATTACTGGAACCAAGAACCATTGGCGGGGGGGAGGGGGCTGCTGCCCACTAGGCACTAGGGCGCGCCACCCCCCTCTGGCGCGCCCTGGTGGGTAGTGGGGCCCACGAGGCTCCGCTGACCCTAATTCCAACGCTATAAATTCCTATTTTTGGAGAAAAAATAGGAGAGGAAGTTCCATCGCGTTTCATGCTACGGAGCCGCCGCCACCTCCTGTTCTTCATCGGGAGGCCAGATCTGGAGTCAGTTCGGGGCTCCGGAGAGGGGGATCTTCCTTCTTCATCATCATCAACCATCCTCCATCACCAATTTCATGATGCTCACCGCCGGGAGTGAGTAAGTCCTTCGTAGGCTTGCTGGACGGTGATGGGTTGGATGAGATTCATCATGTAATCGAGTTAGTTTTGTTAGGGCTTGATCCCTAGTATCCACTATGTTCTGAGATTGATGTTGCCATGACTTTGCTATACTTAATGCTTGTCACTAGGGCCCAAGTGCCATGATTTCAGATCTGAACCGTTTATGTTTTCACCATTATATCTATATTCTTGATCCTATCTTACAAGTTATATGCACCTATTACGTGTTATGATCCGCATACCCCAAGGTGACAACAATTGGGATTCTTTCCGGTGACTACCGTAATTTGAGGATCTTGTATTCACTATGTGTTAATTCTTTGTTCCGGTTCTCTGCTAAAAGGAGGCCTTAATATCCCTTAGTTTACTTATGGACCCCGCTACCATGGGAGGGTAGGACAAAAGATGTCATGCAAGTTCTTTTCCATAAGCACGTATGAATATTTACGGAATACATGCCTACATTACATTAATGAACGAGAGCTAGTTCTGTGTCGCCCTAGGTTATGACTGTTATATGATGAATATTATCCAACATTATCATCGATCCAATGCCTATGAGCTTTTCACATATTGATTTTTGCTGCGTTACTATTACTATTGCTATTGTTAAAACTGCTGCAAAATTACATCCACTGCTGTTACCGTTACTGTTGTTGTTACTATCACTGCTATCACTACCAAATTACCATACTACTGTGCTACTTATCACTTTGCTGTAGATATTTAGTCTCCAGGTGTTGTTGAATTGACAACTCAACTGCTAATACTTGCAAATATTCTTTGGCTTCCCTTGTGTCGAATCAATAAATTTGGGTTGAATACTCCACCCTCGAAAACTGTTGTGATCCCCTATACTTGTGGGTTATCAAGACCTTTTTCTGGCACCATTGCTGGGGAGCATAGCTATATTTGTTGAGTCACTTGGGATTTAAATCTATTGATCACTATGAAGAATCTTAAGGATGATAGAACCAAGATTGTTCCCTCTAAGATGAGGGGAGGTAAGGAACTGCCATCTAGCTCTACACTTGATTCACCTGCTGTTTTAAGTAAGCTTGAAACACCACCACCTACTATTAATCCTGATATGTCACAAGTAATCGATGATGCTACTTCTGCTATGAATGATGCTATTGATGATGCTAGTACTTTGCTTGATAAGACTGTGTCACTAGGTTAATTTCTTGATGAACAACTTGCTAGAGCTAAAGAAATTGAGAATGCTGAAACCGATGAGATTATTGAAACTGATGCAATTATTAAAACTGAAAATTATGAAACACCTATTAGACCTAGCTCTCCTAGATACGAATTTCTTGAGATACCTGAGGGTTATGTTATGGATGGAGAGGTAGCTAGAGACTTTCTCGCTTGTAAGGATAGAGATTATCTTAAGAAATTATTATGCAAGTTGAAAGAAAAATCTTTGAATGCTAGAATGAAATATGACCCTAAGTTTGCTACTTCACCTATCTTTATTATTGATAAGGATTATGAATTCTCTATCGACCCAGAGATAATTACTTTGGTTGAATCTGATCCTTTCCATGGCTATGAAACTGAAACTGTTGTGCCACATCTTACTAAATTAAATGATATAGCCACCCTATTTGCTCATGAGGAAAAAATTCGCTATTACTATATTCTTAAGTTATTTCCTTTCTCATTAAAGGGTGATGCTAAGTCATGGTACAATAAACTTGCTCCTGATTGTGTGCGTAGTCCCCAGGATATGATTTATTACTTCTCTAAAAAATATTTTCCTGCTCATAAGAAACAAGCTGCCTTACAGGAAATATTTAACTTTGTGCAAATTGAAGAAGAGAGTCTGCCGCAAGCTTGGGGAGGCTTCTCCAATTATTTAATGCTTTGCCTGATCATCCTCTTAAGAAAAATGAATACTTGATATCTTTTATAATGGACTAACCGATGCTTCTAGGGACCACCTAGACAGTTGTGCTGGTTGTGTTTTCAGGGAACGAACTGTTGAACAAGCTAAGGAATTATTGAATAATACATTGAAGAATCATGATGATTGGACACTTCCTGAACCACCACCTAAACCCACTCCGAAGAAGAGGGGTATTTTATTTCTTAGTCCTGAAGATATGCAACAAGCAAAGAAATGTATGAAGGAAAAAGGTATTAAAGTTGAAGATGTTTAGAATTTACCACCTATTGAAGAAATACATGGTCTTGACACACCACCACAGGTGGTAGAGGTAAATTCTCTTTTGAAGTTTGATGAAAGTGACATCCCTTATAATAAACCTCCTAGTCAATGCTTATATGAATTTGACAATTACATTATGAAGCAAGATCATTTCAATGCCTATGTTATGAAACAATTAAAGCAAAATTCTGATATGATTGCATGCTTTAATGATTTGTTATTTAGAATCACTAATGTTGTTAGAGGTGTAGGAAAACATGCTTCTATGGTTCAAACTCAGTTAGAACAAGTTGCTAAATCTCAAAGTGAGTTACTCACTAATGCTGTTAGAGTAATGACTAGAGGAGGTAAAATGACTCAGGAACCACTTTATCCTGAGGGACACCCAAAAAGAGTTGAACAAGACTCTCAAAGAAATAACACTGATGCACTTAGTCCATCTAAAAATAAAAAGAAGAAGAAAAATGATAGGACTTTGCATACTTCTAGTGAACCTGAGGTGGAAAAACCTTCTGATAATGATAATGATGTTTCTATTTCTGATGCTGAAACTCAATCTAGTAATGAACATTCACCTAGTGATAGTGAAAAATGACAATGATGATGTTCATGTAGATGCTCAACTAGACAATGATAAAGAACTAGATAATGATGTTGAAATAGAACCTGCTGTTGATCTTGATAACCCACCTTCTAAACATAAATGATATGATAATAGAGACTTTGTTGCTAGAAAACTTCATAAAGAAAGATAACCATGGTTTCTGAAACCCATGCCCTTTCCACCTAAACCATCTAAGAAAAAAGATGAGGAAGAATTTGAACGCTTTGCTGAAATGCTTAGGCCAGTCTTTTTGCGTACTCGTTTGACTGATATTTTAAAGATAGCCCCTTATGCTAAATACATGAAAGATATTATCACTAATAAAAGAAAAATACCTGAAGCTAAAATCTCCACCATGCTTGCTAATTATTCTTTCAAAGATGTGCTACCTAATAAACTAGGAGATCCAGGAATACCAACTATACCATGTTCCATCAAAAGAAGTTATGTCAAAACTGCTTTATGTGATTTAGGAGCTGGTGTTAGTGTTATGCCTTTCTATTTATACAAAGGACTTGATTTGAATAAACTCACACCCACTGAAATATCATTGCAAATGGCTGACAAATCGATTGCCATACCTATCGGTGTTTGTGAGGATGTGCCTGTTGTGGTTGCAAATGTTACTATCTTAACAGACTTTGTTATACTTGATATGCCCGAGGACGACAACATGTCGATTATCCTTGGTAGATCCTTTTTGAACACTGCAGGGCCTGTTATTGATTGCAACAAAAGCAAGGTCACTTTTCATATCAATGGTAATGAGCATACGGTGCACTTTTCGAAGAAATAGTTCCAAGTGAATGGTATATATTAATGTTATTGAAAAAACTCTGACAATTACTATCGGAAGTTTTCAACTCCCTCTACCTACTATCAAAAATAAATATGAAACACTTATTGTTGGGAAGATGCATATCCCGGTTGAGGTAACTTAGTGTTTTACGAAAGTTCTTCAGGTTCATGCTAATCGAAAGTGGTTGTTAATAAGACTTGATCAACCTTATTAATGGATTATTTTTTAGAGGCATGTGGTCGATGAATTTAGTAAGCACAACTTTCTGTACTACTTTATATTTTCTGGTATTTTTAGTTAAATACAATAAAATGCCATGAATATCTTGTTTTCTGAATTATCCATGCAATAAAAAAGTGCCTAAAAATGAAAGTGCTCAGAATGACCTGAAATTTTGACATGATTTTTTCTGAATAGTTGAGAATTCTTGGTACTGAAAACACCACAGGGGGTGCCCCAGGTGCCCACTATGCACGAGGGCACGCCACACCCACCTGACGCGCCCTGGTGGGTAGTGGGCCCCACAAGGCCCCCCTCACTTATCCCTTTAGCTCACTTCGTTACATACCTCCAGAAAAAATCACTCTAGCTCTCTCTCTCTCTATCTCTCTCATGTTCTTGCTCACAAACCTGCGGATTTTGATCTCTTTGCTTGAAGCTCCGTTTTCAAAACTGTTTTGGAGGATTGCTACTTGGTATGTGACTCCTCCATTGCTCCAATTAGTTTTTGCTCTAGTGGTTTATATTTTGAGTAATTAGCTACTCTTGGTGCTGCTGTAAATGAGCTTGCATGTGGAATTCTTTGAGTTCTAAGTAGTTTGAATGCTTGATATAGCCTCTAGACATCCATATGATCAGTTGCTATCACTCTTGTGAAGTTTTGTTGACATCATTTTGTAGCTCAAAAATTTCAGAAATTTGTTCATAGGAAGATGGATTTCTTCCGAAGGAGTTCCTCTAAAAAGAATGCCAAGGGAGTCACTGGTGAATCATCTTATGATGACGTCAACACTCCGTGTTGGACGGAGGTCCGACCGTGCAAATGGCCGCATATTTCCTTCATGAATGAAGCCGGATTCCACCAAGAGTTCGTGAAATTCATTGCAAATGCTGGACTCACCAACTTCCTCGCATATGAGTGTGAGCAACACCACGTCCTTACAAATTCATTCATGCAAAACTTTTATTTCCTGAATAGGCTCGAACCTCCGGAGGTGCGGTTTAATTTATATTCCGAAACCCGTCAGATACCGCTTACTGAATTTTGTGAGATATGTTTGATTCCCTCTGATGGGGAATTAAGAGAGCCTAGACCAAAAGAGATTGAGGATTTCCTCCGCACTTTAACTGTGGGAGAGGAAAGGGACGTGTCAAAAGCCACTGCCACTAGTTTGCAATTTCCTTCTATGCACTACTTTGCTCTTTTCATAAAAAAATGCTTAACTGCTAGAGAGAAGGGCAGTATACTCAGTGCACCTGACCTTGCCATTTTACGCGACGCACTTCACAATGACCGCACTTACAACCTAGGGGTTATCTTTGCATGTCGCCTGCACAATAATAGGACTAAGGGTAAAATTCATGGGGGTATTTATGCTACTCGCTTGGTGAGACACTTTAATGTTCCGTTACGCCTCCATGATTACCTAGAGCTTATTTAGATCACCAGGCGATGGAGGCTCACCACTTTATTGATGAGCCTGATTCTTCTCACCATATTCGTTATATACTTGGTATTCAGTGAGAATACCCGTGATATTATCCCGTTGCTTGCGCCTGCTTTGTTTGATTCTTATGCCAGGAACGGATACACCATCCTACCAGCGGACATTGTCACCTATCAGAACACCCAAGCAGCAGCAGAGGACGATCCCCAGGAGTGGGACACTTAGGTGTCGTCGCCTCATCACTTTCACATGGGATCAGACGACTACTACGGGTGGTGATTACCAAGCTAGGCGAAAGCCTAAGCTAGGGGGAGTACGTATTTCCATCGACATTACATTTATGTTCACACTTCATTCTAGTTGTCGGTGTTCATACTTTTCCATTGTATTATCCATATTAGCTTTATATTATCGCTTTCTCCTTGTGTGTTTGAAATTTTTTGAGAAAATCCAAAAATATTTCCTGCTTCTTTTCGGTTTTCCTTTCTAGTTTAAATTAGTTGTAGTATTAAAAGAAAACCCAAAAAGATTTCTCAATTCTTCTTTTGCTTCTTGGTAGCTTTCCCATGTAAATAGTTTTTCTCATTTTTGTTTTTCCTTCTTCAATTTGCTTTCTTCAAGAAAAATCAAAAACTCCAAAAAAAAATCAGTGTGTTTCTCTGAAACTCTTTTCTTTTGTTTCATTGAGTCATACTAAGGAGAAGACCATGATGAAACTGTTGAGTGGCTCTAATATGCATTATTGTCGATCTGACAAAGAGCCCATATTATTGTCTTCTCCTTTGAATAAAATGTTGCAGATTCCAGCTTAGTCCATGACACTCTTGCACTATTATTATTTTCATATCATTCGGTCGTGCAAGTGAAAGGCAATAATGACGATATTTAATGAAGTGATTGTGGCAAGGAAAAGCGGGTATGAACTCAACTTGTTTTTGTTTTTGTAAATATGTTTAACTCATTATCCTTGATTCAACATATTATGATTAAACATGTTTATAATGACAATTAGAGATTATAGTTGCTCATGCCATGCTTAAGTAGCTAGGAGTGGATAATGATTTATCTTGAGTGTGAACATGCATTAAAATGATTGTGATGTAGTATGATGATATGGTATCCTCCTCTAAATGATTCGAGTGGCTTGACTTGGCACATGTTCACGAATGTAGTTGAATCAAAACCAACATAGCCTCCATGATATTTATGTTCATGGTGTTTATATCCTACTCATGCTAGTATTCAATGTTGATTATTCATAATGCATGTTCATGACCGTTTTCGCTCTCTAGCTGGTCGCTTCTCAACCTATTTGCTAGCCTTCACCTTTACTAAGCAGGAATACTTCTTGTGCACCAAAATCCTTAAACCAAAGTTATTCCAGATGACTCCTCTATATCTACCTATATGCGGTATTACCCTGCCGTTCCAAGTAAATTTGCATGTGCCACCTCTAAAAATTCAAATGAACATCTGTTTTGTGTGCCCAGACCGCTCATGTAGCGACAGGGGGTGGTCAATATCTTCCATGCTAAGCGGGTTATTCTCATGATGAGTGTTTATTCACCCGTCCTTGCATGAGAGGGGCTGGTAATCGGGATGCCCAGTCCCATGATCAAAATTGTAAATAATTAAACATAACTCCCCAGGGACTGTTGTTGGTATGGAAGGCACCCATGGATTCGGTTATCCATGGCTTGTGTTTGTTGGTGGAGGGGGAGTAAACTTTACTTTTACCGCTTGGGAACCGCTGCTAATGTGTTTAGCATGGAAGATACTGAAAACTCTTGGTCGTAACATTGACAGGAAAGGTATACCTCCCAAAATTATATTTATCTCTGATTTAAGCTTTCAGCTCTGGCACCTCTACAAATCACTGCTTCCCTCTGCGAAGGGCCTATCTATTTACTTTTATGCTGAGTCATCACCTTCTCAAATAAGCACCAGTCTTGAGAGCACTATTGTCATCCTCTTGCATTGTGTATAGTTAATGTTGTGGGCATCATGACTGGTTCTCTTCTACCATGAATTGCAATGTTTAGTCGCTGCTTGAACTTTGGAGGTTCTCTGCATTTATGTTTTGCGGTCTCAGAAAGGGCTAGCGATATACCATTATTGTCATATTATATCATGATCGTTTTGACAAAGTGTTGGCATTTGAAATATTTTATTATTGCTCGCTAGTTGATTATGCCATTGATATGAGTGAATATAATTTCTAAGAGTTATTGCTTGCATGGTTAGTCATGATCTTTGCTTAAAACCTGGGTACTATTTAAGCATATATATGGACACAAGAACAAAAGAGTTCGTAAAAGTTTTTCTTTATCATTTTCAGTTTATCAACTGAATTGCTTGAGGACAAGCAATGGGTTAAGCTTGGGGGAGTTGATACGTCTACGTCGTATATACTTTTCCTAACACTTTTGCTTTTGTTTTGGACTCTAATTTGCATGATTTGAATGAAACTAACCCGGACTGACGCTGTTTTTAGCAGAACTACCACATGCTATAAATCCTGATATGTCGCAAGTTATTGATGATGCTACTTCTGCTATGAATGATGCTTATGATGATGCTAGTATCTTGCTTGATGATAATGTGCCACTAGGTGAATTTCTTGATGAACAAATTGCTAGAGCTAAAGATATTGAGAATGCTAAAACTAATGAAATTATTGAAACCGATGAAGTCTTTGAAACTGAAAACTATGAAACACCTATTAGACCTAGCTCTCCTAGATTTGAATTGCCTAAGATACCTGAGGGTTATGTTATGGATGGAGAGGTAGCTAGAGACTTTCTTGCTTGCAAGGATAGAGATGATCTTAAGGAATTATTATGCAAGTTGAAAGAAAAATCTTTGAATGCTAGAATGAAATGTGATCCTAAGTTTGCTACTTCACCTATCTTTGTTACTGATAAGGATTATGAATTCTTTGTCGACGCAGAGTTAATTACTCTGGTTGAATCTGATCCTTTCCATGGTTATGAAACTGAGACTGTAGTGGCACATCTTACTAAATTAAATGATATAGCCACCATATTTACTCATGATGAGAAAATTCGCTATTATTATATCCTTAAGTTATTTCTGTTCTCATTAAAGGGTGATGCTAAGATATGGTACAATACTCTTGCTCATGGTTGTGTGCGTAGTTCCCAGGATATGATTTATTACTTCTCCGAAAAATATTTTCCTGCTCATAAGAAACAAGCTGCCTTACAGGAAATATTTAACTTTGTGCAAATTGAAGAAGAGAGTCTCCCACAAGCTTGGGGGAGGCTTCTCCAATTACTTAATGCTTTGCCTGATCATCTTCTTAAGAAAAATGAAATACTTGATATCTTCTATAATGGACTAACCGATGCTTCTAGGGACTTCCTTGATAGTTGTGCTGGTTGTGTTTTTAGGGAACGAACTGTTGAACAAGCCAAGGAATTATTGAATAATATATTGAAGAATTATGATGATTGGACACTTCATGAACCACCGCCTAAACCCACTCCGAAGAAGAGGGGTATCTTATTTCTCAGTCCTGAAGATATGCAAGAGGCAAAGAAATGTATGATTGAAAAAGGTATTAAAGCCGAAGATGTTAAGAATTTACCACCTATCGAAGAAATACATGGACTTGACACACCACCACCACCGGTGGTAGAGGTAAATTCTTTATTAAAGTTTGATGAAGGTGACATCCCTTATAATAAACATCCTAGTCAATGCTTATATGAATTTGGTAACTACATTAGAAAACAAGATCACTTCAATGCAAATGTTATGAAACAATTGAAACAAAATTCTGATATGATTGCTCGCTTGAGTGACTTGTTATTTAGAATCACTAATGATGTTAGAGGTGTAGGAAAACATGCCTCTATGGTTCAAACTCAGTTAGAACAAGTTGCTAAATCGCAAAGAGAATTGCTTCATGAAATGAATAATAATATAAATGATTATGCTGTTAGAGTAGCAACTAGAGGAGGTAAAATGACTCAGGAACCACTTTATCTTGAGGGACACTGTCGGTGCAACAGACCCTGGGTCCATTGCACGGACTGTGCACAGGCCAGAGACAAGATTACAAGACCAAGATTAGACCAAACAAGGAGGATCAACTCCTTTGAAGGATCCAAGTGCAAGTCGAGAAGGCCAAGGTGAGCCAGAGGAGCAGGGCATTGCTAAGGGAAGGACCTACCTTGCCGGGCAAGCGAGCCTAGCAGGGTTGGGTTTTGCCCTGGAAGCAATCTCCCAGATCGTCCCGGCAGGCCTGCCGGGGCTGGCGGAGGCAAGCCACTCCACCGCTTCACCTCACAAGCGACACAAGTCAGTAATCGAAGTGGTGTCAAGCTCCAAGGTGACTAAGTGGCTGCTTTCTACCACATGGCAGCCACTTCCTATAGCAAACACCTTCATATGACACCCGTCCTGAGACGTGTCAAGCGAGCAGGCGCAAAGCTGGCAAAGCAGCCCGACAGGGCCTGTCGGGCGAGCTATGATGTGACACTGAGCGGCGCATTTAATGCGCTCTATCAGCCTGCAAAGTTAGATATGATAGCACTGTTAGCTATTTAATCAATACGCAAATACTGATTTGCCACTGTGGTGATCCCTTAATCTATAAAAGGAGGCCCATGGCGACCGTAGAAAGGGTTGGACCCTCGCATATCCATACGTGCGTACCCACTCTCGCCCCCAGAGCAACCTTGCCGGCGAGTGTGCTACGTTCACCACCATCAATCCACTAAAGCAGGAGTAGGGTTTTATGCCTCCCGGCGGCCAGAACCTGGGTAAAGACTGCCCGTGTGATCTCTGCCGTGCTGCGTGACGCTTCTCCGCTCTTTGTGCAACGTGCCCATCCCCCCACCAAACCAAAGGGGGCTCATGGCCCCATAGGTGGCCATGGTTTCCCACGACAGACACCCCAAAAGAATTGAACAAGACTCTCAAAGAGTTAATGCTGATGCACCTAGTCCTTCTAAAAAGAAAAAGAAAAAGAAAAATGATAGGACTTTGCATACCTCTAGTGAACCTGAAATAGAAAAACCTTCTGAAGATAACAACGATGTCTATCTCAGATGCTAAAACTCAATCTGGTAATGAACATTCTCCTAGTGATAATGAAAATGATAATGATGATGTTCATGAAGATACTCAACGAGACAATGATAAAGAACCAGATAATGATGTTGAAATAGAACCTGTTGTTGATCTTGATAACCCACAACCTAAAAATAAACATTATGATAAGAGAGACTTTGTTGCTAGAAAACATGGTAAAGAAAGAGAACCATGGGTTCAGAAACCTATGCCCTTTCCACCTAAATCATCTAAGAAAAAGGATGATGAAGAATTTGAACGCTTTTCTGAAATGCGTAGGCCAGCCTTTTTGCGCACTCGTTTGACTGATATTTTAAAGATGGCCCCTTATGCTAAATATATGAAAGAAATTGTCACTAATAAAATAAAAATACTAGAAGCTGAAATCTCCACCATGCTTGCTAATTATTATTTTAAGGATGGAGTACCTAAAAAACTTGGAGATCCAGGAATACCAACTATACTTTGCTCTATTAAAAGAAATTATGTCAAAACTGCTTTATGTGATTTAGGAGATAGTGTTAGTGTTATGCCTTTCTCTTTATATAAAAGACATGATTTTAATAAACTCACACCTACTGAAATATCATTGCAAATGGCTGACAAATCAACTGCCATACCTATTGGTATTTGTGAGAATGTGCCCGTTGTTGTTGTTGCAAATGTTACTATCTTAACAGACTTTGTTATACTTGAGATACCCGAGGACGACAACATGTCGATTATCCTTGGTAGACCCTTTTTGAATACTGCAGTGGCTGTTATTGATGGCAATAAAGGCAAAGTCACTTTTCATATCAATGGTAATGAGCATACGGTGCACTTTCCGAAGAAACAATTTCAGGTGAATGGTATTAATGTTATTGAAAAGTCTCCGACAATTACTATTGGAAGTTTTCAACTCCCTTTACCTACTGCCAAGAAGAAATATGAAATACTTATTGTTGGGGATATGCTTATCCCCGTTGAGGTAACTTAGTGCTTTACAACAGTTCTTCGGGTTCATGTTAATCGAAAGTGATTATTAATAAGACTTGATCAACCTTATTAATGGATTATTTTCGAGAGGCATGTGGTCGATGAATTTAGTAGGCACAACCTTCTGTCCCTACCTTTGTTTTATGTTATTCTTAGTTAAATAAAATAAAATGCCATGTTTACCCTGTTTTCTGAATTTTCCGTGCAATAAAAAAGTGGTCAAAAATAAAAGTGCTCAGAATGACCTGAAATTTTAACACGATTTTTTCCTGAATATTTGAGGATTTCTTATCCAAATAACACTGTGAGGGGGTGCCCCTAGTGCCCACAAGAAACCAGGGCACGCCAGCAACCCCAGGCGTGCCCTGGTGGGTAGTGGGCCCCACGTGGCCCCTCTCACTTATCCCTTTAGCCCAAGTCATCACCTACCTCCAGAAAAAATCACTCTCTCTCTCTCTCTCTCTCTCTCTCTCTCTCTCTCTCTTGTTCTTGCTCTCAAACCCACGGATTTTGATCTCTTTGCTCGAAGCTCCGTTTCTGAAACTGTTTTGGGGGGATTGCTAATTGGTATGTGACCACTCCATTGCTCCAATTATTTTTTGTTCTAGTGGTTTAATTTTTGAGTATTTAGCTACTCTTGGTGCTGCTGTAGATGGGCTTGCATGTTGAATTCTTAGAGTTCTAACTAGTTTGAATGCTTAATATAGCCTCTAGGCACCCATATGAGTAGTTGCTATCAATCTTATAAAGTTTTGTTGATAAAAATTTTGTGGCCAAAATTTTCAGAATTTTATTCATAGGAAAAGATGAGTATCTTCTGGAAGTTTTCCTCCAAAAAGAATGCTAAGGAAGTCATTGCGGAATCATCGGACAATGACCTCAACACTCCGAGAACGGTGGAGGTGCGGCCGTGCGAATGGCCACATAATGGCTTCATGGGCGAGGCCGGATTCCATCAAGAGTTTGCCCAATTTATTGCAAATGCCGGGCTGACTAACTTCCTCGCAGATGAGTGTGACCAACATCACCTCCTTACAAATTCCTTTGTGCAAAATTTCTATTTCTTAAATAGGAACAGTCCTCCTGAGGTGCGGTTTAATTTATATTATGAAAACCGTCAGATACCGCTCACTGAATTTTGTGAGGTATGTTTGATTCCCTCTAACGGGGAATTAAGAGAGCCTAGGCCGGTAGAGTTTGAGGACTTCCTCCTCACTTTGACAGTGGGTGAGGAAAGAGGCATGTCGAAAGCCACCGCCACTAGTTTACAGTTTCCTTCTGTGCATTACTTTGCTTTATTCAACGCGAAGTGTTTAACTGCTAGAGAGAAGGCCAGTGCACTCAGTGCTCCCGACCTCACCATTTTACGCCGTGCACTACACAATGATCACACCTTTAGCCTGGGGGCTACTGTTGCACGTCGTCTACACCTCAACAGAACTAAGGGCAAAATTCATGGTGGTATTTATGACACTCGCTTAGCGAGTCACTTTAATGTTCAGATACGCCAACATGATTATCATTTGCCCCGAGTTTATCTAGATCACCAGGCGATGGTGGCTCACCAGTTTACTAATACTGCTGATTCTCTTAACAACATTCGCTATAACTTGGTATTCAATGAGATTACTTGTGATATTATCCTATTGCCTGCACCTGCTTTGTTTGATTCTATTGCCAGGAACGGATACAGGGTCATGCCAGAGGACATTATTGCCTACCGGAACAACCAGGCAAGAGCAGAGTAGGAGCCCTAGGAGTGGGATGCTCAGGTGCCGCCGCTGCAGGACTACCACATGGGACCGGATGGCTACTACGGATGGTGATTACCAAGCTAGGCCAAAAGCATAAGCTTGGGGGAGTACGTATTTCCACCGACATTACATTCATGTTCACACATTTCATTTCATTTGTCGGTGTCCACACTTTTTCATTGTATTATCCATGCTAGATTTATTTTCTCGCCTTCTTCTTGTGTGTATGAAAAACTTTGAGAAAATCCAAATATATTTCTTGCTTCTTTTCGGTTTTCCTTTCTAGTTTAATTTAGTTGTAGTATTAAAAGAAAACCCAAAAAGATTTCCCATTTCTTCTTTTGTTTGTTGGGGGCTTTCCCGTGAAAATAGTTTTTCTCGTTCTT
The DNA here is from genome assembly GCA_011799875.1 of Thinopyrum elongatum. Lineage (NCBI taxonomy): Eukaryota > Viridiplantae > Streptophyta > Magnoliopsida > Poales > Poaceae > Thinopyrum > Thinopyrum elongatum. Next base: position 419,412,821 of record CM022303.1, on the reverse strand, counting down.
GTTTTTCTTTCGTTAATTTGTTTCTTTTTCAAGAAAAACTAAAACTCCAAAAATATTTCAGTGTGTTTCTCTGAAATTCTTTTCCTTTTCTTTTGTTGACTTGTACCAAGGAGAAGACCATGATGAAAATGTTGAGTGGCTCTTATATGCATTATTGTTGATCTAACGAAGAGCCGGTATTATTTTGTCTTCTTCTCTAAATAAAATGTTGCAGATTCCAGCTTAGTCCACAGCACTCTTGGACTATTTTTTTTATATCATTCGATCGTGCAAGTGAAAGGCAATAATGACGATACTTGATGAAGTTACTCTGGCAGGGAAAAGCGGGTATGAACTTAACTTGTTCTTGTTTTTGTAAATATGTTTAACTTAGTATCCATGATTCAGCATATTATGATCAAACATGTTTGCAATGACAATTAGAGATTATAGTTGCTCATGCCATGCTTAAGTAGCTAGGAGTGGATAATGATTTATCTTGGGTGTCAACATGCATTAAAATGATTGTGATGCAGTATGATGATATGGTATCCTCCTCTGAATGTTTCAAGTGCCTTGACTTGGCACATGTTCACACATGTAGTTGAATCAAAACCAACATACCTCCACGATATTTATGTTCATGGTGTTTATATCCTACTCATGCTAGTATTCAATGTTGATTATTCATAATGCATGTCCATGATTGTTTTCGCTCTCTAGCTGGTCGCTTCTCAACCTATTTGCTAGCCTTCTCCTGTACTAAGCGGGAATACTGCTTGTGCATCAAAATCCTTAAACCAAAGTTATTCCAGATGAGTCCACTATATCTACCTATATGCGGTATTACCCTGCCGTTCCTAGTAAATTTGCATGTGCCACCTCTAAAATTTCAAATGAACATCTGTTTTGTGTGCCTGGACCGCTCATGGAGCGACAGGGGGTAATCAGTATATTCCATGCTAAGCTGGTTATTCTCATGATGAGTGTTTATTCACTCGTCCTTGCACTAGAGGGGCCGGTAATAGGGATACCCAGTCCCGAAATAAAAAAATTGCAAATAATTAAAGAAAACTCCCCCGGGACTGTTGTTGGTATGGACGACACCCGTGGATTCGGCTAGCCATGGTTTGTGTTTGTTGATGGAGGGGGAGTAAACCTTTACTTTTATCGTTTGGGAACCGCCGCTAATGTGTTTAGCATGGAAGATATTGATAACTGTTGGTCGTGACGTTGACAAGAAGGGTTCACCTCCCAAATTATATTTATCTCTGATTTAAGCTTTGAGCTCTGGCACCTCTTCAAATCCCTTCTTACCTCTGCGAAGGGACTATCTATTTAATTTTATGTTGAGTCATCACCTTCTCAAACAAGCGCAGACCCAAGAGCACGATTGTCATCCTCATGCATTGTGTATAGTTAATGTTGAATGCATCATGACTGGATCTCTTCTACCATGAACTACAATGTTTAGTCGCTGCTTGAACTTTGGAGGTGCTCTGCATTTATTTTTTGCGGTCTCAGAAAGGGCTAGCGAGATACCATTATTGTCATATTATATCATGATTGTTTTGAAAAAAGTTGGCATTTGAGATATCTTATTATTGCTATCTAGTTGATTATGCCATTGATATGAGCTAATATAATTCCTAAGAGTTATTGCTTGCATGGTTAGTCATGATCTTTGCTGAAAACCTGGGTGCTATTTAAGCATATATATGTAAACAAGAACAAAAGAGTTCGTAAAAGTTTTTCTTTATCACTTTCAGTTTGTCAACTGAATTGCTTGAGGACTAGTAATGGGTTAATCTTGGGGGAGTTGATACGTCTCCATCGTATCTACTTTTCCTAACGCTTTTGCTCTTGTTTTGGACTCTAATTTGCATGATTTGAATGCAACAAACCCATACTGACGATGTTTTCAGCAGAACTACCATGGTGTTGTTTTTGTGCAGAAATAAAGTTCTCGGATTTGGACGAAACTTTTTGGAGAATAAATAAAAAATATTGGAACCAAGATGCACTAGAGGGGGGCCCTGGCTGCCCACAAGATACCAGGGCACGCCACCCCCCTCTGGTGCGCCCTGGTGGGTGGTGGGGCCCTCGAGGCCCCGCTAACCCAAATTCCGACGCTATACACCACCCTCGAGGCCCCGCTAACCCAAATTCCGACGCTATAAAGTCCTATTTTTCCAGAAAAATAGGAGAGGAAGATTCATCACGTTTTACGATACGGAGCCGCCGCCACCTCCTGTTCTTCATCGAGAGGCTAGATCTGGAGCCCCTTCGAGGCTCCGGAGAAGGGAATCTTCGATCTTCATCATCACCAACCATCCTCCATCACCAATTTCATGATGCTCCCCATCGGGAGTGAGTAATTCCTTCGTAGGCTTGCTGGTCGGTGAGGAGTTGGATGAGATCCATCATGTAATCGAGTTAGTTTTCTTAGGGCTTGATCCCTAGTATCCACTATGTTCTGAGATTGATGTTGCCATGACTTTGCTATGCTTAATGCTTGTCACTAGGGCCCGAGTGCCATGATTTCAGATCTGAACCATTTATGTTTTCATCATTATAGCTATGTTCTTGATTCGATCTTGCGAGTTATATGAACCTATTACGTGTTATGTGTGACGCCCCCAGCTCAATCGTGCACTAATCATACACGCAAATGCACACGATCAAGCCTAAGGACTCACGGGAAGATATCACAACACAACTCTAAAACATAAATAAAGTCATACAAGCTTTATATTACAAGCCAGGGCCTCGAGGGCTCGAATACAAAATCTCGCTTACAAGCGTCAGTGGAAGCATCAGATATCTGAGTACAGATATGAAACAGAAACAGAAAGGCCTTTAGAAAGGCGGGGCAAAATAAAACACTACGATCGAAAGGCGCAGGCCTCCTGCCTGGGACCCTCCGAACCTACTCCTGGTCGTCAGTCAACTCGTAGTAGTATCCACCCTCGGGGTAGTAGTAGCGATCGTCGGCGGGGACAACTATATCCGGGGCTCCGTCATCTGGTTGCATCAAATGAATATGTGAAAAAAAGAAAACAAAGCAACCGTGAGTACTCATCCGAAGTACTCAGCAAGCAAGGATCTACACTACATATGCAACATTATCAAAGGAAGGCTGTATATGTGGACTGGGCTGCAGAAATGCCAGAATAGAGAGGAGGCCTAGTCCTATCGAAGGCTAGCATCTTCAGAGGTCTTGCAGCAATAGAAGAGAGTAGAATAATACAATATAAGGTAGCAGTAATGATATCAACCTCACCCAGAGATCTTTTCTCCACTCCCTGCGAGAAAGCAATCCCAGAGCCATACAGTCATCAACCTCGTCCTGAGATCCCTTCTCGACTCCCTGCGAGAAGCAATCCCAGAGCCTCATATCCAGGTCTCATCTCAAGTTCTAGCTGTATCGATCGGGATACAACTTCGAGTGTCCTTTACCGTAGGACCGGCTATCGATAGAAGTTTTCTTCCCTGCAGGGGTGCACCAACTTACCCACCATGCTCGCTTGACTCCGGCCGTACACACTTTTCCGGGTCATGCACGGCCTCGGCCAAACGATACACCGCAACCCTACCTACAGCTCAGCAGAGAGGTCCCTGTCGGTCTACATCCTAAGCGCAAGGGGGTCTTGGCCATCGCCCCTCGCCCTCCGGGTCGTTGCGTGCCTGGCGAACCAAGCTCCACCCCTCAGGATGGTGCCGGCCCGGCCCGGCCGCAGTGCTGAACTGAACGTCTGACAAAGCTTTCGGCTGATGCTACGATGCAGAACGCCCATACTATGCCCACGTGATGGTTAGTGCTATCAGACCAAAGGCCTGCTCGGATCAAATATCCAAATCGTTAGTGGACTAGGGCTTGCGGTAACTAGCAGAGACTCATGAAAGATGTGACCCCGTCGCCCCATCTCGAGGACTTGCGGCAAGGGCCAAGAATGCCCGGCCGCGCCTCGTATTCATCACTCGGGCACCATGCAGGCAACCCATCTTCACATCACACGCGGGTACCCCTCAGAGTCGACCCGCCTTTCCAAGTAACAGTGTAAAGTCCAAGTATCCGTGTGTCCATAACATCAGGGGAATCCGAGGTATCACCCTCGTTGGATTCCTACTCGATGTAATCGTCAAGGTGAACTCGGAGGAATCACCCTCGCTGGGTTCACACTTGAGGTGTCGTACGACGGCGTCGTTATCGGAAGCGGTGAAGGAGGAATCACCCTCGATGACCACGAACAAATAGCTACTCTACAGAGTTAACATCAGAAGTGCTACAAGAGGTTACACCCTCGGCACTCGATAGTAACGCTGCAGTGTCGTTACAACTAAGGGGGGGTGTTGTGCGGTGTCGGGGCCTAGTCTTCAATCCCGTTGATCAAGTCTTCTGATAATCCAGCGGGGCAGTCGGGACTAGCGGGGTCACTGATAGGTCTCTACCCGGCCTATACTAGACAGTTTAGGATAAGCAGGTAAGGTATCAATAGCAGGTTACAATAAACAGGCTATGCATCAGAATAGGTAAAGCAGCAGCAGCAGCATTTCTAATGCAAGCATGAGAGGGAAAGAATAGGCGATATCGGTATGCTCAAAAGGGGGGTGCTTGCCTGGTTGCTCGGCGGCAAAGGCAAGGTCGTCAATGGTGGCGTCGGGCTCCTGAGCTGCGTCGGTCTCGGGGACGACATCGGTGTTGGGGTCTAACGAGAGAGAAGAGGGGGAAGAAACAGTAAATACTAAGCAAACAAGTGCTACACAAAGTATAGCATGACAATATGCAGTGCCGGGTGTGTTCTAACGTGTGGTTGCACGTTACCGAGGAAGGAGGAATCCATCCGGGAATGTTTTCCCGGTTCCGGACATTTGTTAGACAGACGACCGGAGGGGGACGGTTCCATGTTCGGATAGTTAGGGACGTGTGACGGACGAACGGACGGCGTATTCGGATTCTTCTCGTCGTTCTGAGTAACTTCCATGTACAAAGTTTTTCGATCTGAGCTACGGATTATTTTATATGATTTTCTAAAGATTTTAGCAATTTCTAGAATTTATTTAACCATTTAAATTCAAATTATCCAAAATAGTGTATGCTGATATCATCATGACGTCAGCATGACATCAGCAGTCAACAGGGCCGTTGACCTAGTCAAACTGACGTGTGGGCCCCACCTGTCAGTGTCTGTTTAGTTTAATTAGGGTTTAACTAATTTAATTACAGTTTAATTAAACTAACTAATTAATTAGATTAATTAAACATGATTAATTAAGTTAATTAATTACTTAATTAACTAATTAGTTAGTATATATATATTTATATTAATTCATTTTGGGGGCGGGCCCCACTGGTCATACCCCCAAGGGGGCCCCAGCTGCCAGTGGCACATAGGCCACTGGAGCGGGTTTAACGGGCGCGGGCGGTGGCGTTCGCCCGAACGGGCACGAGCAAGGGGACGCGCCGGGGCGCCGGCGCCGGGAGTGGTCGCGGAGGGGATGCGCGGGCGGGAGCGCGCGTGGCCGTGAGCGGAGGCGCAGGCGGGGCAGTGGAACCGTGGCGCAGAGGAGCAGCGGCGCGACAGTGGTGGTGGCTGGAGGCGGAGCCAGGCCGCGGCGGGAGCGCGGCGAGCGCGACTGGGCGGGCACCGAGCGCGCGTCGGGCGCGGACAGGGCGCCCGGGCAGGCGTGGCCGTGGCCGGAGCGAGGCGGCGTGCAGGGCGGCAGGCGGGGGACAGGCGAGCGCGCGCAGCGATCAGCAGCAGCGTGGGTCGGCGCGCGGCTGGATGTGGCAGAGCAGAGGAAACGCGGTGCCAGGACGGGGTTCGGCGAGTGGCGGTGCGGCTGCGGGGACCAGGGGCGTGTTCGAGCTGCAGGGGAGAGGAGTGAAGGAGAGGGGCTCACGGCCGCGTAGAGGAACGGGGGCGGCGAGGCTCGAGGAAACCGGGCGGGGAGGAGACGGTGATGCGAGGCGGCGGGCGATTCGATGGCCGGGGACGAGCGCGGGCGATTCAGGGTGGAGTGGGGATAGGGTTAGGGTTTCCACGGTGGGGGGGGGTTAAGGGAGTGAGTGGGGGGTTGGGCCGGCCGGCTGGGCTATGGCCCAGTTGGGCCAGGGGAGGGGGGGTTTCGTTTTCTTTTTGTCTTTTTCTTTTCTTTATTCCTATTTCTGTTTTATATTTTCTTTTTAAACCAAATGACTTTTGCAAAATATGATACTTGCCAAAATAAATGCTGTGCAATATTTACCACTGTTAGAAAATGGTGTGGAGCATAAATGATTTCATTTGTATTTTATTTAATTGCAAAAGGATTAAATACTGATGTTTTGTTGCTGTTTGAGTCAGCTAATTGATTTAGTGAATATTGGTTATAATTTTTAGAGTTGTCTCTGGAATATTTGTCATTTAATGAACATTTTAGTTTTTGGGTTTGGACAACTTTTATTTTCCACTTTCAGTTTGAATTTCCAATTGAGTTTGAATTTGAAATGAGATATGATACAAATGATATTTAAGCACTGTTGATCCTGGTGACATGGCATAATCAAAAGGGGATTACTGTAGTTAACCACTGGGGGTGTTACAAGTCTCCTCCACTAACAAGAATTCTCGTCCCGAGAATTAAGAGGTAGAAGGAAAAAGTTCGGGGTATTCCGCACGAAGATTATCCTCGCGTTCCCAAGTGGCTTCATCTTCAGTATGATTGGACCACTGCACCTTGAGGAACTTGGTAACCTTCTGACGGTCCGACATTCAGCTTCATCGAGAATGCGGATCGGATGCTCCTTATAAGATAGATCATCTTGCAATTCGAGCATCTCGTGATCCACTGCGCGGTGCGGAGATTCCTTGAAGCAACGACGAAGTTGCGACACATGGAAGACGTCGTGGATATGAGAGAATTGCGGCGGAAACTCCAATTTATATGCTACCTAACCACGTCTAGCAATTATGCGGAAAGGACCAATGTAGCGCAGAGCTAGCTTGCCCTTGATTCCAAAACGGTGGGTGCCCTTCATAGGGGTGACACGTAGATAAGCTTGATCACCGGGTTGATAAGTCAAACCCCATTGTTTGCGATCATAGTTGCTCTTCTGGCGGTCCTGAGCCACCTTGAGGTTTTCTTGAACGATACGTACTTGTTCTTCGGCGTGTTGAATAATATCCGGACCCACAAGCGGTCGTTCCCCAGTTTCTGACCAATTTAGAGGGGTTCGACACTTACGTCCATATAGAACTTCGAAGGGAGCCATTTTCAAGCTGGCTTGATAGCTGTTGTTATAAGAGAACTCGGCATACGGGAGAGATTCTTCCCACTTCTTGCCGAAAGAAATAACACAAGCTCATAGCATGTCTTCAAGCACTTGATTGACTCGCTCGACTTGGCCTTGGGATTGTGGATGATAAGCTGAACTCCAGGTAATATGAGTTCCCATAGCTTCTTGGAAACTTTCCCAGAACTTTGAGGTGAAAAGACCGCCACGGTCCGAACTGATCTCCTTCGGAATACCATGGAGTGAAACAATTCTGGAGATATATTGTAAGTGCATCTAGTGCCCCTTAGTGATTTTGGTGTATTGAAGACTTATAGGTTAAGGGTCTAATGTGTTTGTGAGTGTACACAGGTCTATAAGTCTATGAGGAGATTGTTAATTACGATGAATGTCGACCCCTAAAAATGAATGTCTTCAACTGAAGACTTTGGTTTTCTTGAAGACTTTGAAAGTGAAGAAATTGGTGTGACCCTGAAGACTTGATATTCATGCGAGGATTATGAAGCGTGAAGACTTTTGTTTTCGTAGTTTCATTTTCTTCTTCTTGAGTCATAGGAAACACCGTACTGTTAAAGGGGGTCGAGGTAAAACTAAGGAAACATTTCCAAGTGATGCTCAACTCAAAATCCTACACCTACCCAATCCTTTCGAGTGAAGCCATTGGAAATCTCATACAGTTTAGTCAAGTTCTTCAGTGACAGAGACGAAGTTCTTCTGTTCTCTGAGGAATTTGTTCTGACTGAGGAGTTAGAAATTCGCCAGTGCGGATTGCCTACAAGTGAGGATTATGATAGCCCTGAGGAATTTGATACTCAAATTTCCGACCGTTGTTGTGCTACGTGCCAGCTGTCCCAAAATATCTACCCACCTAACGGCCATATCATTGAAGGGCATTTATGTCTTATCATGTCGGGCTGCTCCCTAGGCTATAAATAGCCGCCCTCTACAACCACTAGCTGGTCGGCTGCTCCAAGAAATAGATTGACACTTGTCATTTAGAGCATCCCATCCTCCGAGGACTTTGAGCGAAAATCATCAAGTGAGGAAAAACCCAAAAACCCAAACACCTACAAACCCAAAGTGATTGAGCATCACTGAAGAGATTGTTCCTGTGTGGAACCGACGCTTGTTACCTTTGAGGACTGTGCATCCTCCAGACGGTTAGGCGTCATGGTCTAGAGCATCCAAGAGGAAATTGTGGATTGCCGAGTGACCGAGTATGTGAAGGTTTGGAAGTCACCTGAAGACTTACCACGAGTGGTTGGGCGAGGTCTGTGTGACCTTAGCTCAAGGAGAATATGGTGAGGACTAGGTGTCCTGGACTGTGTGTTCAGGACTGGGTGTCCGGGACTGTGTGTCCTCAGGTTTAAATACCTAGCCGCTCCAACCAGACGTACAACTGTCACAACAGTTGGAACTGGTCTACCAAATCAGTGTCTTCACCGAGCTACTGGTTCTATTTCCTCAACCCTTTCATTTCCTCGCATACTTGCTATGTATTTGATCATTACTGTTTGAAGACTTTGTCTGAAGACTTTCTCAATTTCCTCAGTTCAAATTCTTCAGTCAGTTTGTCTTCAGCCTGCTTATCCTGTGTTTACGCTACTCGTACTCTGTGCTTGTTTTCATTTCATCATGATGACTGTGCTACTGCTCTGTTATGCTTGCATCTGAGTACTCATTCCGCTGCTAAGTAGTTCGTCGCTTAGGAATTTCCTCACCTTGAAATTCCTCAGTGATGAATTTGTAAAAATCGCCTATTCACCCCCCCCTCTAGTCGATATAACGCACTTTCAATTGGTATCAGAGCAAGGTACTCCCTTGTTCTGTGTGATTTTGGTTTAACCACCTGGAGTTTTAGTTATGTCGACTGCAGGCATGATCAAGGTCTCAGCTGGGTGTCCTACCTTCGATGGGACGGACTACCCCTACTGGAAGAACAAGATGCGCATGCATCTTGAGGCAATTGACAACGACCTCTGGTATGTTGTGGAAAAGGGTGTTCCCTCTGTCACTCCTTCCGTAAACGCTGCTGATGTGAAGAGATTCAAGCAACTCGACTCTCAAGCGAAGAATATCATATGTGGCCATCTGAGCAAAGGGCAGTATGGCAGAGTGAGTGCTTTGGAGACAGCTAAGCTTATCTGGGATAGGTTGTCCAAGGTCAACGAAGGAGTCTCAACTCAACTTGACTCTTGAGTTGACGTTCTTCGCAATTTCTTCAACCGCTTCAAAAGACTCGACAACGAAAATGTTCAGCAAACCTTTGATCGCCTCACTGACATTTCAAACGAGCTTCAAGCACTGGGTGCCACTGACATCACCGACCATGAGGTGGTGAAGAAATTGCTGAGGTCACTCGATTCTTCATTCGATACACTGGCACTGATGATTCAAGAACGTGGTGACTACAAGTCACGTGATCCTGCTGATATCCTCGAGAGGCTAAATACTCATGAATTCCAACTAGCTGAGAAGAGAGATCTCTACGGACCGAGCTATGGTAGATCTCATGCACTGAAAGCCAAGGCAGTCTCTGAATCTGACGATGAAGATTCTGGTAGCAGCCTTGGTGATCCTGAAGAACTGAGTCAGGAGCTAGCAATGCTCGTGAGGAAATTCCAGAAGTTCTCTAGACGTGGCCGATTTGGAAAATCCTCAAGAGGTGATGACATGAAATCAGATTCCTCATCCCGTGATTACAAGAAGAGAACTTGCCATAAATGCAAGAAACCTGGTCACTACATTACTGATTGTCCTCAGTGGGAGAAGGAATCAAAGAAGAAGAAATACAAGGATGATAGTTCAGATGACTCTAAGAGGAAGAAGAAATCTTCAAAGTCCTCATCGTCAAGATCTTCAAAGTCTTCATCTCACAAGAAGAGCAGCTCCAAGAAAGCTCGGGCATTCATTGGCAAGGAAATGGACTCTGAAGCTGAATCTGAGGAACATGAGGAAGAGGAGGCATCTGAGGAGTCAGACTCTGGTGTGGCGAGCCTAGCCCTCGCTACTGCTTACGTTAGCAAGTCCATCTTCAACACTGAGGAAAATGGCTTCCCCAACACTGCTGATGACGGCAACGATGACTATGCTCCTACCTATTGCTTCATGGCAAAAGGTGCCAAGGATGATTTACCCAAAGCTACTGAGTGGGTCCTCGATAGTGGATGTACAAATCACATGACCGGTGACAAGAGCTTACTGATGAACACTCCTTTATCTCCATCACACTTGAAGCATATCACCTACGCTGACAAAGGCAAAAGCAAGGTATTGGGTCTAGGTAGGGTTGCAATCTCAAAGGATCGACACATGGATAAAGTCATGCTTGTCGAGTCCCTCGGATTCAACCTCATGTCTATCTCAATGCTTTGTGATCTTGATATGGTTGTTGTCTTTGGCAAATATCGTTGCTTAGTGCTCATGGAATCTGACAATTCCAAAGTCTTCGAAGGCTTTAGGAGAGGAGACTTGTATATTGTTGATTTCTCTGCAGGACCACAGCCTGCCACTTGTCTACTTGCTAAAGCTTCAGAAGGCTGGCTATGGCATCGACGACTGGGTCATGCTGGCATGAGGAACTTACCCACGCTCGTGAAGAAAAAGCACGTCATTGGCATCGAGGGTGTCAAATTCCTCAAAGATCATCTTTGTGGGGCTTGTGAGGCTGGAAAGATGACCAGAGCCAAGCACCCCTCGAAGACTATCATGACTACTTCTCGTCCTTTTGAATTGCTTCATATGGATCTCTTTGGCCCTACTCATTATGCCACACTAACAAATGCAGCATCTCTATATGGCTTTGTCATTGTTGATGACTATTCTCGTTACACATGGGTGCATGTCATTACTTACAAGACTGAAGTGCAGGAAGTCTTCAGACGATTTTCCTCAAGGGCTTCGACGAATTTCGGCGTGAAGATCAAGCATATACGTAGTGACAATGGGACTGAGTTCAAGAATACTGGTCTTGATGACTATCTCGATGAACTTGGTATTACTCATGAGCTATCTGCCCCATACACTCTCTCATCAGAATGGCGTTGTGGAGCGCAAGAACAGGACTCTTGTTGAGATGGCTCGCACCATGCTTGATGAATACAAGACACCTCGTCACTTCTGGCCTGAGGCAATTGATACTGCATGCCACATCATCAACAGGGTATATCTTCACAAATTCTTCAAGAAGACCTCATATGAACTCCTCACTGACAAGAAACCCAATGTGAGTTATTTCAAAGTCTTCGGTGCTAAATGCTGGATTAGAGATCCACATCACAATTCTAAATTTGCACCGAAAGCACATGAAGGTTTTATGCTTGGTTACGGAAAGGACTCGCACACCTACAGGGTCTTCAATGCCTATCACAACAAGGTTGTTGAATCTGTAGATGTGCGGTTCGATGAAACTAACGGCTCGCAAAGATAGCACCTACCTTCTGTGCTAGATGAAAAGACGCCTGAGGAAACCATCAAGTTCAAAGCTACTGAGGATGTCATTCCTACCGAAGAATCTGCTGAAGAAATCATTCGAGAACATGAAGAACAGCATGCTGGCGCATCTGAAGAAAATGGCTCTGAAGAAAATGCTGAGCCAAATCAAAGTCGTCAACCTGCTCATCCCCGCGTTGCAAATGAAGTACAGATTGAGAGAATCATCAACGACATCAATGCACCAGGTCCTCTGACTCGCTCAAAAGCTTCACATTTATCTAACTTTTGTGGGCATTTTGCTTTCGTCTCTATCACAGAGCCCACCAAAGTTGATGAGGCATTTCTGGAGCCTGAATGGATTCAAGCAATGCAAGAGGAATTACATCAATTCAAGCTGAACAATGTGTGGGAACTTGTCAAGCGACCGGACCCATGCAAGCACAATATCATCGGTACCAAATGGATCTACCGCAACAAGCAAGATGAAAATGGCCTAGTGGTGAGGAACAAGGCTCGTCTTGTAGCTCAAGGCTACACACAGGTTGAAGGAATTGATTTCGATGAGACTTTTGCACCTGTTGCTAGACTTGAGGCTATTCGCATATTGCTTGCTTATGCTAACCATCATAATATCATCTTATATCAAATGGATGTGAAAAGTGCATTCCTCAATGGTAAGCTTGAGGAAGAAGTATATGTTGCTCAACCCCCAGGTTTTGAAGATCCTAAACATCCTGACAAAGTCTTCAGACTCAATAAGGCCCTCTATGGCCTCAAGCAGGCCCCTCGGGCGTGGTATGATACTCTGAAGGAATTCCTCATGAAGAAAGGCTTCAAACCCGGTTCACTCGACCCAACTCTTTTCACCAAAACCTATGATGATGAATTATTCGTGTGCGAAATATATGTTGATGATATTATCTTTGGCTGTACTAACCAACATTACAGTGACGAATTTGCTTACATGATGAGTGAGGAATATCAAATGTCCATGATGGGAGAATTGAAATTCTTCTTAGGTCTTCAAATTTGTCAACAACATAATGGCATTTTCATTTCTCAAGAGAAATACCTCAAGGACGTTCTGAGAAAATTCGGTATGCAAGAATGCAGAGGCGTCAAAATCCCTATGCCCACAAATGGCCATCTATGCACTGATGAAAATGGAATAGACTTCGATCAAAAAAAGTATACCGCTCCATGATTTGTTCTTTATTGTACCTATGTGCATCTAGGCCGGATATTATGCTTAGTGTTTGCATGTGTGCCCGTTTTCAAGCTACACCGAAGGAATCACACTATAAGGCTGTGAAACATATTCTTCGATATCTAGCTCACACTCCAACACTTGGATTATGGTATCCCAAGGGCTCGGTTTTTGATCTCATTGGATATTCTGACTCTGACTATGCCGGTGATCGTGTGGACCGCAAGTCAACTTCAGGCACATGCCATTTCCTCGGACGATCCTTAGTATGTTGGTCCTCGAAGAAGCAGAACTGCGTATCACTCTCTACTGCTGAAGCTGAGTATATTGCTGCTGGTTCTTGCTGTGCTCAATTGCTATGGATGAAGCAAACCCTCAAGGACTACGGCATCAATGTGAAGAATGTGCCACTCTACTGCGACAACGAGAGTGCCATCAAAATTGCTCATAACCCAGTTCAGCACTCGAAGACAAAGCACATCGAGATTCGTCATCATTTTCTTCGAGATCATGTGTTGAAGGGTGACATCTCTATTGATCCCGTGAAGTCCGAAGAATAGCTAGCGGATATCTTCACAAAGCCCTTGGATGAGAAGAGATTTAGCAAGTTGCGGTGTGAGCTAAATATCTTAGAATCTTCGAATGTCCTTTGAAAAGGACACACATCCTAACACTTATGCAAATTGATGACTTAGATGTGCAACACACGAAGAAACGTTTTTCTTCAATCAATGAAGACTAACCCTCTAAGTGTGAAGAAATTAATGAAGAATTTGATTCTCAGAGCCCTACGACAATTGTACGCGGTGTCTGAAATCATCATTCTTACACGGTGGGTCACGCCACCACAAAAAGTTGAAAATCTTCAAAATTTGAGTTTTTCATCATTGTGCAAATTCTTCAAATTTTCAAATTCTTCAACTTTGCAAAATCTTCACTCTTTCCGTCTATGTTCTTCATTGACTATATATATATATTTGAGTTTTCTGTCCTCTACAGCATTCACTTATTGCTAATTCTTCAAGTTGTGTTTCTTCTAAGTGAATGTGATCGGACCCGTTCCCCCTCAATGATAAACTCAATCCAGTCCGTTCACAAATTCTTCATGTGCGTTCTATTTGAAACCCGTTCAAAGTCTTCATTGTGTCCTTGACAGCTGAAGAATTTGCGAACGAAACATTAAAATATTCTTATCTGAATTTTCGGCTTTTGCCGTTCAAACCGTTCCTTATCCCTCGATAAGATTTATCTATTCACCCTCGATCTAACACGATCTCCACTTCACAGTTCGTGGGGGACACATGTCGCTAGGATGAGAAGGGTCAGGGGCATGTTTGTCCATTTTCTTCGAACGAGCGGTTTTTTCACCTCTGCTATAAATACCCCTCACCCTCCTCAGAGCTCATTTACCCCGCTCGATCTTACTCCCTCGCTCGAGCCCTCAGACCTAGCGCCGCCGCTACACTCCATCGTCGTCGGTGAGGAAGAGCTTCACTGCCTCGACCTCGTCGTCGTCGTACTCACGCCGGCCGCGGAAATCCTCACTCCGCCGCCGCCGTAGCTGTTTTCCATCGCCAATTTAGGGCGTGGAAGATCTGAACGGACGAACATCTCCACTGCCACTCTCAGTTCGTCGTGTTCTTCGTCAAGGGTAAATAAAATTTATTTTTACTGCCCTTGTTGATTCTGATGATTTCCACAAAATCTTCAAAAGGTGTTTATTCTTCAACTTTCATGTTCTTAAACACCAACTTGCTTCTGTCCTTGATCAGTTTCTCTAAGCAATGTTTTTCTTCAAGATTCCTCAATTGTGTGGATTTTCAATCTACACAACTCTGGAACCTAAGTCAAAAATGCTTAGTGAAATTCCTCAAGACACCCCTGGTCATCTTCCTCAAACTTGATACTTTTGAAAATCTTCTGAGAACGCATATGACCTCTCCAAAACTCTTCGCACCTATATTCTGTTCACAGGTACACATGTCCGCTGCTGAATCTCTAGGTTCTCATCAACTTAACTCATTTGCAGCGTTCCTTGAAGAAAAATTGCACACCTCATTAGAAAATTCGATTGTTCAAAACCCTCAAGTGAAGAAAATGGCTGATGGTAAAAGACCTCAGAAGGGAGGAAAGAGGCCAGAAACAAATACTGCTTTTGAGATCCCTGATGACATCTATGATGAATATTGTACTCCTGATGAAGCAACTCATGGCAAGGAGAACAAAAATCAGCGCAAAGTGCGCATTCAGAAGATTGAGAGGAGATGGGCAAGAGAATGGAGGGAATATCGCTATGTCACTCCCAAGTACATGAAGAAATTTGCTGTTAACCCTCCATGTCCAAGACCTCCATTGGCTCCTGGCCAAGAAGCTGATCCCACTAGCATCAGAAGAGGTGAGGAATTTCCTCAGGAGTGGGCTAAGCGTCAAGCCAAGCTGGCCAAAGTGGCTAAAGAGGCAGTAAAGAAATTCAATGAAGATTCTGTTGCTGCCGCCGCTGAGGCCTCTGCTATCAAGCCTAGGAAGGCTATGCTGAAGAAATTAGCTGTTAAGACAAGTTCCTCAGCTGCAATGCCCTCACGGCCTGTTCCTCAAGCAAATTCCTCAAAAGCAGCTCCAACTCCCTCGGTTGCAAAATCCTCAGCTGCTCCTGCAAAGTCCTCAGCACCTGTGTATCTTGCCACATGCCAAAGGACTACTGGAATCTCAATTGCATCAGGAGTCTCTGCAAGTTCTTCAGCTCCACCTCAGTCTTCAACAACTCCGACCTTGCTGAAGAAAAAGGCCACTGCTGGACGAGGCATAAGGCCAAGTCCTCACAAGAAGCAAGTCGCCTTTCAGGTTCCGTCAAGCGAAGACGAAGCTGATGATGAAGAATTAGCTGAGCTCATCAGAGATCGACAACAAAGGGCCGCTAGAGCCAAAGGCAGTGCTGTGCCCCTCATGCTGGATCCAAGGAAGATCCTTGATTTTATTGATCTATGGCACAAGAACCCTAACACACCTTTGCCTGAATTAAACCTCACTCCTGGTCAAAGTCACATGTTGACGGCCTTCATAAATGAAGAAAAATGGAAATTTGAAAAGGCCAGGCAGGTGAAGAAGGCTCAGTACAAGAAGGAGCGTTTTCTGAAGAACAATGTTGTGAAAATGTCTCCTGAAGAACTTGTGACTATGCAGGCTGAGATCAAAGCACTCAGTGATGAATTTCATGCATTCCATGCAGATTGGCTAGGTGCCAAAGTCAGATTCGTCAGAATGGCAAAAGGATTTACTCCAAGTGTTGCAGCTTCATCGCAACCCAAATTTCCTCAGACTGGAACATCTGTTCAGTCTGCTGAAGAAAATGAAAGCACCAGAGCTGATGAAGAAATTCCAGTCTCTGAAGAAAATGCCAGGGCAACCTCCAATATTGCGCCTGAAGAGCAATCCAGGCCAGTTGAAGCATCTGCTACTGTGCCTGAGGAATCTGAACAAGCCAGGGCAACTGCATCAGTTGTGCCTGAAGAAATTCAACCAATTTCCTCTGCTCCTCCTGCACCAATGACAAGCATCAACCTTCCTTCTGCATCAGAAGCGAAGAAAACCAAGGCTGCGGAGCGAGCAGCTGTGAAGAAAAGGAAAGCATCTGCATCTTCAGAGTCTTCAGCCCCCAAGAAATTGAAGACTTTGAGGAGTTCATCTGAAAACCCAATTGATGCTATTCCAATATCAAGCATGCCATCAAAGGAGATCATTCCCTTTGGTGAGGAATATGAAATTCCAAGTAAATCTGATGAAGAAATTCCTTCTGCTGCTTCGACAGAGCAGATGGATGAAGAAATTGAAGTGGATACTTTCCCTTCAACCCCACTGGTATCATCGCCCATGCCTCAGTTCACAGCTGAAGAGGCAGGCGTCGAAGGAACTGAAGAAGATGAGGATGTGGATATTGGGTCTACAACACCTATTCTGAATGATGACTTTTGGGAAAGTCATCACCCCAATTCACCTCTGACAACCCCTCTACATCATGTTCCTTAGTCTCCTGTGCAAACTGAAGAAATTCATACGGGCTCTGATGAACGTCAAGCTTCACTTCACTCTATACCTGAAGAAGTTCCAGTCACTAGCGCTGTTGTACATATGTCTGAAGAAATGAAGGCCAAGGCTGCTGCTGAAATTCCTCAGCCAGTTGCTCCAGTGGCTACACCTCAAGAGGCTGTAAAATCTTCAACTGTTAATCTTCAGCCCAAGCCACAGAACCCTCACTCCAAGAAGCAGAAGTTTAATGCTGAGGATTTCTTCAACGAGCACATATTCTTCACTGACTACAATCCCTATGACTCTGCTCATCTTCGTCGCAAGCGTTTCTGGACTGCAAGCCAGATGAACTTCTACTCCTCATTGTTGGTTGATAAGGATAAGATCTTTGAACATGAGCAAATTCCTCATGTAGATATGGAATCGCTGCCCTGCTGCACACCAGTCCTCAGTGTTCTTCATGACGCTGGGTTACTCAATTTCTGCACCGACATCTACGATTGGAATGAAGAACTCATTCTTCAATTCTTCGCCACGCTGCACATTACTGGAAATGTTGATGATGTCAATTCATGGGTATTGGACTGGATGACCGATAATACTCATTTCAAAGCACCGGCCTCTGAATTGCTTCATGCCGTCCCAGTCAGTCCTCCCACTGAAGGTGCTAGGCTTCTCTATGTTGAACCTGAACTGTCTGATCATCTGATGCAAGTGCTGATGAAGCCTTTGAAGCCAGGCCAGGCTCCAAGGACCAAATTCCTCGTCAAGGAATTGCTCTATGTGCCAAGGACAGTCTATCGCATATTGACCAAAACCCTCAGTCCAATCAAGGGCCACAACTCTGATGATGAAGAAGTTGTTGGCATTATGAAGAATCTGCTGTTCAATATCATTCACGGTATTCCTATCAACTACCACGATTTCTTCATGAGGACTTTGGCCAATGCTGCACTGTCACCTTTTGAGTTGAAGCCTTATGCTCCCTGGATCATGAGATTCATCAGATCAAGGTCTTCAATTCATTACATGGCTGACTTTCAAAATCATCTCAGCTATTTGCCCCCTATTGAAGTCCTCAAACGGACTATTTCCTCAGCTGACGAGAAGGGCAAGGCTGCTGTTATTGATGAAGGTACTCGTCCATTGGATGGACAGTTTCGCAAAGCTACTTCCTATTCCACCAATGATGACTCTGCAACTCAAGATTCTGCCGCCAAAGCTTCAGAACATCATCCTCAAGCCACAGCTCCGCGTGTGATGACTGATCGTGAACTTCTCCTTAGTCTTCATCAAAAAGTTGATCGAAATCACAAGTGGGTCAAGCGTCAGTTTGGTGCAATTCTTCAGAACATGACAGTCACTCAAAATACTGTGAAGAAGAATCACTACTACTTGCATGAAGTCTTTGACCGCACTTGGGCGATTCTATCTAATCTTCATAGTGCTGAAGAACTCAAGGAGATGGGCTTCCAACAGGACTTTGACTGGTCCCAGCCACCTTCGAAGAAATTCAAGAAAGTCAAAGTTCCTCAGCTTGTTGCCAGTTCATATTCTTCATCGCGCGAGACGGATGAAGCTGAAGACTTGAACGACACTGCGGCAGGCCCTACCTCAACAGACGACCCCAACAATGCTGGCGCTCCTCCATCGACATCATGATGATATTCTTCAGGGGCGTTAGTCCTCATTTTTCGTCCCTTTTGGTCATTCGATGACAAAGGGGGAGAAATTTGAGTTTAGTCTTCAAGCGGGTCTTATATATGGGCTATATTTCTGTTAAGTTTCAACTCTTGCTCTTCTGAGGTGTTTGCTCTGATGAGTTGTAAACTTAAGTCCTATGCTGAATTCCGTCAGACACCATATTTCATCATGCATTTCAAATTCTTCATATCATATGATAAATGCGTGTATGAATTTCAAGATATAGGAGGAGATCTCCATGATATTACTCAACAATGTGCATTTGCTATTTCAAAGCAAATTCTTCAAATATGCACATCTTCAGGGGGAGTTCCTCTATATCTTGCAATCAAATTCCTCAATATTAGTATTTACACTTCATATGTTTATCCCCGTTGAAAACTTAACCTATATTGTCATCAATCACCAAAAAGGGGGAGATTGTAAGTGCATCTAGTGCCCCTTAGTGATTTTGGTGTATTGAAGACTTATAGGTTAAGGGTCTAATGTGTTTGTGAGTGTACACAGGTCTATAAGTCTATGAGGAGTTTGTTAATTACGATGAATGTCGACCCCTAAAAATGAATGTCTTCAATTGAAGACTTTGGTTTTCTTGAAGACTTTGAAAGTGAAGAAATTGGTGTGACCCTGAAGACTTGATATTCATGCGAGGATTATGAAGCGTGAAGACTTTTGTTTTCGTAGTTTCATTTTCTTCTTCTTGAGTCATAGGAAACACCGTACTATTAAAGGGGGTCGAGGTAAAACTAAGGAAAAATTTCCAAGTGATGCTCAACTCAAAATCCTACACCTACCCAATCCTTTCGAGTGAAGCCATTGGAAATCTCATACAGTTTAGTCAAGTTCTTCAGTGACAGAGACGAAGTTCTTCTGTTCTCTGAGGAATTTGTTCTGACTGAGGAGTTAGAAATTCGCAAGTGCGGATTGCCTACAAGTGAGGATTATGATAGCCCTGAGGAATTTGATACTCAAATTTCCGACCGTTGCTGTGCTACGTGCCAGCTGTCCCAAAATATCTACCCACCTAACGGTCATATCATTGAAGGGCATTTATGTCTTATCATGTCGGGCTGCTCCCTAGGCTATAAATAGCCGCCCTCTACAACCACTAGCTGGTCGGCTGCTCCAAGAAATAGATTGACACTTGTCATTTAGAGCATCCCATCCTCCGAGGACTTTGAGCGAAAATCATCAAGTGAGGAAAAACCCAAAAACCCAAACACCTACAAACCCAAAGTGATTGAGCATCACTGAAGAGATTGTTCCTGTGTGGAACCGACGCTTGTTACCTTTGAGGACTGTGCATCCTCCAGACGGTTAGGCGTCATGGTCTAGAGCATCCAAGAGAAAATTGTGGATTGCCGAGTGACCGAGTATGTGAAGGTTTGGAAGTCACCTGAAGACTTACCACGAGTGATTGGGCGAGGTCTGTGTGACCTTAGCTCAAGGAGAATACGGTGAGGACTGTGTGTCCGGGACTGTGTGTCCTCAGGTTTAAATACCTAGCCGCTCTAACCAGACGTACAACTGTCACAGCAGTTGGAACTGGTCTACGAAATCATTGTCTTCACCGAGCTACTGGTTCTATTTCCTCAACCCTTTCATTTCCTCGCATACTTGCTATGTATTTGATCATTACTGTTTGAAGACTTTGACTGAAGACTTTCTCAATTTCCTCAGTTCAATTTCTTCAGTCAGTTTGTCTTCAGCCTGCTTATCCTGTGTTTACGCTACTCGTACTCTGTGCTTGTTTTCATTTCATCATGATGACTGTGCTACTGCTCTGTTATGCTTGCATCTGAGTACTTATTCCGCTGCTAAGTAGTTCGTCGCTTAGGAATTTCCTCACCTTGAAATTCCTCAGTGACGAATTTGTAAAAATCGCCTATTCACCCCCCCTCTAGTCGATATAACGCACTTTCAGGCGTTAGTCCTCATTTTTCATCCCTTTTGGTCATTCGATGACAAAGGGGGAGAAATTTGAGTTAGTCTTCAAGCGGGTCTTATATATGGGCTATATCTCTGTTAAGTTACAACTCTTGCTTTTCTGAGGTGTTTGCTCTGATGAGTTGTAAACTTAAGTCCTATGGTGGTCTGATACTTTTGCTCTTTTTTTCTGCATACCATAATGCACGCATGCTGAATTTCGTCAGACACCATATCTCATCATGCATTTCAAATTCTTCATATCATATGTTAAATGCGTGTATGAATTTCAAGATATAGGAGGAGATCTCCATGATATTACTCAACAATGTGCATTTGCTATTTCAAAGCAAATTCCTCAAATATGCACATCTTCAGGGGGAGTTCTTCTATATCTTGCAATCAAATTCCTCAATATCAGTATTTACACTTCATATGTTTATCCCCATTGAAAACTTAACCTATATTGTCATCAATCACCAAAAAGGGGGAGATTGTAAGTGCATCTAGTGCCCCTTAGTGATTTTGGTGTATTGAAGACTTATAGGTTAAGGGACTAATGCGTTTGTGAGTGTACACAGGTCTATAAGTCTATGAGGAGTTTGTTATTTACGATGAATGTCGACCCCTAAAAAATGAATGTCTTCAACTGAAGACTTTGGTTTTCTTGAAGACTTTGAAAGTGAAGAAATTGGTGTGACCCTGAAGACTTGATATTCATGCGAGGATTATGAAGCGTGAAGACTTTTGTTTTCGTAGTTTCTTTTTCTTCTTCTTGAGTCATAGGAAACACCGTACTGTTAAAGGGGGTCGAGGTAAAACTAAGGAAAAGTTTCCAAGTGATGCTCAACTCAAAATCCTACACCTACCCAATCCTTTCGAGTGAAGCCATTGGAAATCTCATACAGTTTAGTCAAGTTCTTCAGTGACAGAGACGAAGTTCTTCTGTTCTCTGAGGAATTTGTTCTGACTGAGGAGTTAGGAATTCGCCAGTGCGGATTGCCTACAAGTGAGGAACATGATAGCCCTGAGGAATTTGATACTCAAATTTCCGACCGTTGCTGTGCTACGCGCCAGCTGTCCAAATATCCTACCCACCTAACGGTCATATCATTGAAGGGCATTTATGTCTTGTCATGTCGGGCTGCTCCCTAGGCTATAAATAGCCGCCCCCTTCAACCACTAGCTGGTTGGCTGCTCCAAGAAATAGATTGACACTTGTCATTTGGAGCATCCCATCCTCCGAGGACTTTGAGCGAAAATCATCAAGTGAGGAAAAACCCAAAAACCCAAACACCTACAAACCCAAAGTGATTGAGCATCACTGAAGAGATTGTTCCTGTGTGGAACCGACGCTTGTTACCTTTGAGGACTGTGCATCCTCCAGACGGTTAGGCGTCATGGTCTAGAGCATCCAAGAGGAAATTGTGGATTGCCGAGTGACCGAGTATGTGAAGGTTTGGAAGTCACCTGAAGACTTACCACGAGTGGTTGGGCGAGGTCTGTGTGACCTTAGCTCAAGGAGAATACGGTGAGGACTAGGTGTCCTGGACTGTGTGTTCAGGACTGGGTGTCCGGGACTGTGTGTCCTCAGGTTTAAATACCTAGCTGCTCCAACCAGACGTACAACTGTCACAGCAGTTGGAACTGGTCTACCAAATCAGTGTCTTCACCGAGCTACTGGTTCTATTTCCTCAACCCTGTCATTTCCTCGCATACTTGCTGTGTATTTGATCATTACTGTTTGAAGACTTTGTCTGAAGACTTTCTCAATTTCCTCAGTTCAAATTCTTCAGTCAGTTTGTCTTCAGCCTGCTTATCCTGTGTTTACGCTACTCGTACTCTGTGCTTGTTTTCATTTCATCATGATGACTGTGCTACTGCTCTGTTATGCTTGCATCTGAGTACTCATTCCGCTGCTAAGTAGTTCGTCGCTTAGGAATTTCCTCACCTTGAAATTCCTCAGTGACGAATTTGTAAAAATCGCCTATTCACCCCCCCTCTAGTCGATATAATGCACTTTCATATATAACTCTGCTAACTGACTAGCAGTGATCGTCTCTTTGACAGGCAGAAAGTGTGCAACTTTAGAAAGTTGGTCGACGACGACAAGAATAGCATCGTGACCCTTCTGTGACCTGGGAAGTCCTGTAATGAAATTCATCTGAACCTTATCCCATTTCCATAAAGGAATAGGTAACGGTTGCAGAATTCCAGCAGGCTTCTGATGTTCTGCTTTAACGCGACGACACACATCACATTCAGCAACATAGCGAGCAATGTCCTGCTTCATTCTAGACCACCAGTACCTTTGACGGAGATCACGATACATCTTGGTGCTACCCGGATGAATAGACAACGGGGTATCATGTGCCTCCTTCATGACTTTGTCAGTCATAAGCTCGAAGCGAGGTATGACAATGCGGTTTCTGAAATACAATGTTCCATCTTCAGACAGCGAGAAATCCCTGTACTTTTCAAGGTGAAGATTTTTCTTCATCAGATCAATTTCAACATCTTTAGCTTGCGCATTCTTAACAGCTTTCTCGAGATCTGGTTGTATCACAAGGTTATTAAGAGATCCCTGTGGAACAATACGCAGATTCAGCTTGCACAGTTCTTCAAAAAGACGAGGTTGAGCTTGCCTAACCATGAGGTTGTCGCAATAGGACTTCCGGCTTAAGGCATCAGCCATCACGTTAGCCTTGCCAGGGGTATAGGAAATACCCAAATCATAGCCCGCAATGGCCTCCATCCATCTTTGCTGACGGAGGTTTAGAGATGGCTGAGTGAACAAGTACTTCAGACTTTTATGATCCGTGTATATCTCGCAACGATTACCGAGAAGGTAATGTCGCCACAACTGCAATGCATAGATCACAGCAGCTAGTTCTAGATCATGTACCGGATAATTCTCTTCATGTGGGCGCAACGGACGAGAGCCATAGGCAATCACTTTACGCTCTTGCATTAGGACACAGCCTAATCCTTCACGGGATGCGTCACAATAGATCACAAAATCTTTGCGAGAATCTGGTGGAGCAAGTACTGGGGCAGATGTCAGCTTGTCTTTGAGTGTTTGAAAACTTTCTTGACATTTGTCTGTCCATTCAAACTTAACGCCCTTGTGAAGCAGATCAGTCAAAGGCTTAGCAATCTTGGAAAAATTCTCAACAAACCAACAGCAATAGCTTGCAAGGCCAAGAAAACTTCTCACTTGCTTGACGTTCTTCGGAGGAGTCCAGTCAAGAATAGCCTGAACTCGTTCCGGGTTAACAGCAATTCCATCCTTGGAAATCACATGACCAAGGTAAGTTACTTCAGAAAGCCAGAATTCACATTTGGAATACTTGGCATACAACTGGTGTTCTCGGAGCCTTTCCAGTACTAGACGGAGGTGTTCAGCATGTTCTTCTTTATTCTTCGAATAAACCAGAATATCATCTAGATAAACCACGACGAACTTGTCGAGGTAATCCATGAAGATATAATTCATCAGACGGGAGAATGTGGCTGGAGCATTGGTTAAGCCGAAGGACATGACCGTGTACTCGTAGGAGCCATAGCGAGTAACAAATGCAGTCTTGGGAATATCCTCTTCACGAACACGGATCTGATGATAACCCGACCTCAAATCAAGTTTAGAGAATACCGATGATCCAGCAAGTTGATCATACAAATCATTGATCCGAGGAAGCGGATATTTATTCTGAATTGTGGCTTGGTTAATGGGCCGATAATCCTGAACCAATCGGTTAGTTCCATCCTTCTTCTTAAGGAAGAGTGAAGGTGCTCCCCAAGCAGAGGAACTGGGGCGGATGAAACCCTTCTTAAGTGACGTGTCAATTTCCTCCTTAAGTTCAAGAAGGTGGTGCGGAGGCATCTTATAAGGACGCTTCACAATAGGGGTCGTGCCTGGCTTCAAGTCGATGACAAACTCGACAGCTCTAGCAGGGGGTATTCCTGGAAGTTCTTCTGGAAACACATCTTGAAAATCACGAACAACTGGAACGTTCTCGATGCCTTCAAGAGGTGAGGCATTCATTGCATTCAGAACATATATTTGAGTCTCAGCATCCTGAGCTATTCGGGCTGAGTATTTGACTGTCTGGCCAGAAGGGTGAGTGAGCCGAACTGATTCAGTGGCACAGTCAATCAAAGCTTTATTGGGCTTCAACCAGTCCATACCCAGAATAATGTCTATGTTGGAGGTCTTGATTGCAATGAGTGAAACGGGGAACATCAATCCTCCAATCACAATGTGATTACCGTGGCTTACCCTGGCAGTTTGCCAATTAGCCCCGGGTGACTGAATTACCAATGGGGTGGACATCTTCTCGAAAGGGATATCATGACTTCATGCAAAACTTTCGGACATGAAGGAGTGCGATGCTCCAGAATCAAAGAGTACAGAAGCTGGGGTTGAATTCACTAGAAGGGTGCCCATCACAATGTTGGTGTCCTATCGAGCTTCTTCAGTCTTGACATGGTTAACATGAACAAGCTGACTAGCCGGTGGTCTGGCATTACGATTTCTGCTAGGATAGTTTCGTCGGCCCCTTTTTCGGTCAACAGAACAACGTGATGAATTTTGCGGCTGACCCTGAGGACAGTTGAAAGCACGATGCCCTGGCTGTCCACACTTGCGGCATAAACCATCATTATGGGGAGGAGCTTTAACATTGGGTTGTCCACCCTGAATCGTTAGCTGTCTTGGCGGCGGAGGCAGACGAGGTGCAACATATGACGGTCTCGGTGCAGGGGCAGGTCGGTGATGTACATTGTGCGGGATCCACACTCGACGCTTCTGAACAGGCTGACCCGAGGATGAGCCAGCTTCATGAGTGCGCTTGAGCGACTCCTGGCATTTAGTCAGAGCTGTTTCAACTTGGAAAGATTTGCTGACAAGCGTTGCGAAGTCTGTGCAATCATGTACTGCAAGTGCAAGGTTTATGTCAGTACGCAGTCCTTCACGGAATTTATCCTGCTTGCAGGCGTCAGTGCAGACGTCATCTTTAGCATAGCGGGACAATTCGAGAAATTTCCTCTGATATTCATCCATAGTCATTATACCCTGAGAGAGTTTGCGGAACTCCTGCTTCTTCTGGTCCATCAGACCTTGAGGAATGTACCATGCGCGAAATGCTGACTGAAATTCCTGCCAAGTGGTTACAGTTTCAGTAGGCAACATACCCTTGTGGCTTTCCCACCATTGAGCAGCTGGGCCCTTCAGGTGGAATGTCGCAAAGGTGACGTAACTGCCAGGAGCAACATTAGCTGATTCCATCTCAAACAGGATGTCTCGAAGCCAATCATCAGCATCCATAGGATTGGTGGAGTTGCGGAAAACAGATGGGTTGAGGCGCACGAATTCTGCCAGAGTCATTGGAGCATTCTGTTGCTGAGCATTCTGGTTTGGAAATTGAGCCATTAGTTCGGTCATAAACTGCTGCATCACTGCGGCAATATAGGGTGGAGGTGGAGGATCGTCAGCCATCCTGCCAATTCAACATGGGCAGTTTAGCAAGAAAAACTGCATGTGAATGGAGTTATTCATGATGTAACACGGGAAGAACAGGATAGGCATTAGATATATAATAGTAGTCGTCAAAGACATACCAATCCATGCACAAAGTTGGATTCAAACGAATAGTACGCACACGGGAACACTTGCAGCTAGACAAACTAGGCGGCGCGCAGGCACGCGGTGAGGAATACAACAACATGACATAGCAAAGGCTACAACACGTCGGAGAAAACTGCCAGGGCGAGGGATCTGCAAGTGACAACACAGGGTGCCCTCGATAAAAGGATCCTGCAAGCAGAACCTGGCCCACAATCTTGAAGTAAGGGGGGAATATTTCAGAACACCAGATGGATGTGATCACGAGAACCTAATGTTGGAGTTAGTAAAATTTTAACCCGAATAGAAGAGAGATCAGAGTCCCAGAGTATAGATGAGGAATAAAAGATACTAATACCACCCATTTGGCGACGTGGGCCCGTAAGCCACACAACCAAGTTAGTAAAACGGTTTTGGACCACTAGACTCAACTTCGGCCAAGGAGTTGGAAAGGGGGTTCCTACAGGCAGTCGGCTCTGATACCAACTTGTGACGCCCCCGGCTCAATCGTGCACTAATCATACACGCAAATGCACACGATCAAGCCTAAGGACTCACGGGAAGATATCACAACACAACTCTAAAACATAAATAAAGTCATACAAGCTTTATATTACAAGCCAGGGCCTCGAGGGTTCGAATACAAAAGCTCGCATACAAGCGTCAGCGGAAGCATCAGATATCTGAGTACAGATATGAAACAGAAACAGAAAGGCCTTTAGAAAGGTGGGGCAAAATAAAACACTACGATTGAAAGGTGCAGGCCTCCTGCCTGGGACCCTCCGAACCTACTCCTGGTCGTCAGTCAACTCATAGTAGTATCCACCCTCGGGGTAGTAGTAGCGATCGTCGGCGGGGACAACTGTATCCGGGGCTCCGTCATCTGGTCGCATCAAATGAATATGGGGAAAAAATAAAACAAAGCAACCATGAGTACTCATCCGAAGTACTCAGCAAGCAAGGATCTACACTACATATGCAACATTATCAAAGGAAGGCTGTATATGTGGACTGGGCTGCAGAAATGCCAGAATAGAGAGGAGGCCTAGTCCTATCGAAGACTAGCATCTTCAGAGGTCTTGCAGCAATAGAAGAGAGTAGAACAGTACAATATAAGGTAGCAGTAATGATATCAACCGCACCCAGAGATCCTTTCTCGACTCCCTGCGAGAAAGCAATCCCAGAGCCATACAGTCATCAACCTCGTCCTGAGATCCCTTCTCGACTCCCTGCGAGAAGCAATCCCAGAGCCTCATATCCAGGTCTCATCTCAAGTTCTAGCTGTATCAATCGGGATACAACTCCGAGTGTCCTTTACCGTAGGACCGGCTATCGATAGAAGTTTTCTTCCCTACATGGGTGCACCAACTTACCCACCACGCTCGCTTAACTCTGGCCGTACACACTTTTCCGGGTCATGCCCGGCCTCGGCCAAACGATACACCGCAACCCTACCTACAGCTCAGCAGAGAGGTCCCCGTCGGTCTACATCCTAAGCGCTCGGGGGTCTTGGCCATCGCCCCTTGCCCTCCGGGTCGTTGCGTGTCGGGCAAACCAGGCTCCACCCCTCAGGATGGTGCCGGCCCAGCCCGGCCGCAGTGCTGAACTGGACGTCTGACAAAGCTTTCTGCTGATGCTACGATGCAGAACGCCCATACTATGCCCACGTGATGGTTAGTGCTATCAGACCAGAGGCCTGCTCGGATCAAATATCCAAATCGTTAGTGGACTAGGGCTTGCAGTAACGAGCAGAGACTCACGAAAGATGTGACCCCGTCGCCCCGTCTCGAGGACTTGCGGCAAGGGCCAAGAATGCCCGGCCGCGCCTCGTATTCATCACTCGGGCACCATGCAGGCAACCCGTCTTCACATCACACGCGGGTACCCCGCAGGGTTGACCCGCCTTTCCAAGTAACAGTGTAAAGTCCAAGTATCCGTGTGTCCATAACATCAGGGGAATCCGAGGTATCACCCTCGTTGGATTCCTACTCGATGTAATCGTCAAGGTGAACTCGGAGGAATCACCCTCGCTGGGTTCACACTTGAGGTGTCGTACGATAGCATTGTTATCGAAAGCGGTGAAGGAGAAATCACCCTCGATGACCATGACCAAATAGCTACTCTACAGAGTTAACATCAGAAGTGCTACAAGAGGTTACACCCTCGGCACTCGATAGTAACGCTGCAGTGTCGTTACAACTAAGGGGGGGTGTTGTGCGGTGTCGGGGCCTAGTCTTCAATCCCGTTGATCGGGTCTTCTAATAATCCAGCGGGGCAGTCGGGACTAGTGGGGTCACTGATAGGTCTCTACCCAGCCTATACTAGACAGTTTAGGATAAGCAGGTAAGGTATCAATAGCAGGTTACAATAAACAGGCTATGCATCAGAATAGGTAAAGCAGCAGCAGCAGCATTTCTAATGCAAGCATGAGAGGGAAAGAATAGGCGATATCGGTATGCTCAAAAGGGGGGTGCTTGCCTGGTTGCTCGGCGGCAAAGGCAAGGTCGTCAATGGTGGCGTCCGGCTCCTGAGCTGCGTCGGTCTCGGGGACGACGTCGGTGTTGGGGTCTAACGAGAGAGAAGAGGGGGAAGAAACAGTAAATACTAAGCAAACAAGTGCTACACAAAGTATAACATGACAATATGCAGTGCCGGGTGTGTTCTAACGTGTGGTTGCACGTTACCGAGGAAGGAGGAATCCATCCGGGAATGTTTTCCCGGTTCCGGACATTTGTTAGACAGACGACCGGAGGGGAACGGTTCCATGTTCGGATAGTTAGGGATGTGTGATGGACGAACGGACCGCGTATTCGGATTCTTCTCGTTGTTCTGAGTAACTTCCATGTACAAAGTTTTTCGATCTGAGCTACAGATTATTTTATATGATTTTCTAAAGATTTTAGCAATTTCTGGAATTTATTTAACCATTTAAATTCAAATTATCCAAAACAGTGTATGCTGATATCATCATGACGTCAGCATGACATCAGCAGTCAACAGGGTCGTTGACCTAGTCAAACTGACATGTGGGCCCCACCTGTCAGTGTCTGTTTAGTTCAATTAGGGTTTAATTAAACTAACTAATTAATTAGATTAATTAAACATTATTAATTAAGTTAATTAATTACTTAATTAACTAATTAGTTAGTATATATATATTTATATTAATTCGTTTTGGGGGCGGGCCCCACTGGTCATACCCCCAAGAGGGCCCCAGCTGCCAGTGGCACACAGGCCACTGGAGCGGGTTTAACGGGCGCGGGCGGTGGCGTTCGCCCGAACGGGCACGAGCGAGGGGACGCGCCGGGCGCCGGCGGTGGCTGCGGAGGGGATGCGCGGGCGGGAGCGCGCGTGGCTGTGAGCGGAGGCGCATGCGGGGCAGTGGAACCGTGGCACAGAGGAGCAGCGGCGCGACAGTGGTGGTGGCTGGAGGCGGAGCCAGGCCACGGCGGGAGCGCGGCGAGCGCGACTGGGCGGGCACCGAGCGTGCGTCGGGCGCGGACAGGTCGCCCGGGCAGGCGTGGCCGTGGCCGGAGCGAGGCGGCGTGCAGGGCGGCAGGCGGGGGACGGGCGAGTGCACGCAGCGAGCAGCAGCAGTGCGGGTCGGTGCACGGCTGGATGTGGCAGAGCAGAGGCAACACGGCGCCAGGACGGGGTTCGGCGAGTGGCGGTGCGGCTGTGGGGACCAGTGGCGCGTTCGAGCTGCAGGGGAGAGGAGTGAAGGAGAGGGGCTCACGGCCGCGTAGAGGAACGGGGGCGGCGAGGCTCGAGGAAGCCGGGCGGGGAGGAGACGGTGATGCGAGGCGGCGGGCGATCCAGCGGCCGAGGACGAGCGCGGGTGACAGCGTCGGGCGCCCAGGCGCGGGCGTCGGCTCGTGGGGAGGGGGGGAAGGGGATCGGGGTGTAGTGGGGTTAGGGTTAGGGTTTCCATGGTGGGGCGGGGTTAAGGGAGTGAGTGGGGGGTTGGGCCGGCCGGCTGGGCTATGGCCCAGTTGGGCTAGGGGGGGGGGGTTGTTTTTTTTTTTATTTGTTTGTGTTTTCTTTTTGTTTTTCTTTATTCCTATTTCGGTTTGGTATAGTGGTGGTTTTTTGTTGGTTTGGGGAGGGGGGGGGGGGGGGAGGGGGGGGGGGAGGGGGGCCGTGGGTGGGGGGAGGTGGGGGGTGTGGGGGGGGTGGGGGGCGGGTGGTGTGGGGGGTGGGGGGGAGGTTGGTGGTGGGGGGGTGGCGTGGGCGGGGGGGGGGGGGGGGGGGCTGGGTGGTGGGTGGGGGGGGGGGGTCGCTAATTCCCTCACTCCCTCTGTATATGTGTTATTGTTTGATTGGCGTGGTTTTGTGTTAAGGTTAGATGTACCCTCCTCTTATTGTGTCTTCCCCCTCCTCCCTTTCCATAATACTCCGAATTGACGTCGTACTATCTTTCACCCTCCGCTTCTTTCCCGAACGTGGTCTTTCGGGGGGGTGGGGTGGGGGGGTGGGGGGTGTCTGGGGGGTGGGGGGGTGGGGGGGGGGGGTGTGGGCGTTTCTTGTTTTGTTCTTGTTTGTTGGTTGTTTTTTTTTTGGTGTTGGTTGGGGGTGATTTGTTTGTGTTATTTTGTGTTTGGTTTTTGTGCGTGTAAACCAAATGACTTTTGCAAAATATGATACTCGCCAAAATAAATGCTGTGCAATATTTACCACTGTTAGAAAATGGTGTGGAGCATAAATGATTTCATTTGTATTTTATTTAATTGCAAAAGGATTAAATACTGCTGTTTTGTAGCTGTTTGAGTCAGCTAATTGATTTAGTGAATATTGGTTATAATTTTTAGAGTTGTCTCTGGAATATTTGTCATTTAATGAACATTTTAGTTTCTGGGTTTGGACAACTTTTAGTTTCCACTTTCAGTTTGAATTTCCAATTGAGTTTGAATTTGAAATGAGATATGATACAAATGATATTTAAGCACTGTTGATCCTGGTGACATGGCATAATCAAAAGGAGATTACTGTAGTTAACCACTGGGGGTGTTACATTATGATCCGCATACCCCAATGTGACAACAATTGGGATTCTTTCCGGTGACTACCGTAATTTGAGGAGTTCATGTATTCACTATGTGTTCATGCTTTGTTCCAGTTCTCTATTAAAAGGAGGCCTTAATATCCCTTTGTTTCCTTATGGACCCCGCTGCCATGGGAGGGTAGGACAAAAGATGTCATGCAAGTTCTTTTCGATAAGCATGTATGACTATTTACGGAATACATGCCTACATTACATTGATGAACGGGAGCTAGTTCTTTGTTGCCCTAGGATATGATTTTTATATAATGAATATTATACAACGTTATCACCGATCCAATGCCTATGAGCTCTTCACATATTGATATTTTCTGTGTTGCTATTACTATTGCTATTGTTACAACTGCTGCAAAATTACTGCTACTTCTGTTACCGTTACTGTTGTTGTTACTATCACTGCTATCACTACCAAATTACCATACTATTGTGCTACAGATCACTTTGCTGCATATATTTAGCCTCCAGGTGTGGTTGAATTGATAACTCAACTGCTAATACTTTCAAATATTCTTTGGCTCCCCTTGTGTCGAATCAATAAATTTGGGTTGAATACTCTACCCTCGAAAACTGTTGCGATCCCCTATACTTGTGGGTTATCATGCAGTATAGTAGAGATAAGTATTTCCCTCAGTTGTGAAACCAGGGTTATCAATCCAGTAGGAGAACCAAGCAACAACTCATGAACAACACCTACACACAAACAACAAATACTTGCAACCCAACGTGAACAAGGGGTTGTCAGTCCCTTGACGGTTACGAGCAAGATTAGATTGTATATTTTTTTGATAGATAGATCGAACAAAAATACAAAAGAAAATAAATAAGAGAAAATTGCGGCTAGGTATTTTTGGTTTTAATATATGATAAAAGATAGACCTAGGGGCCATAGTTTTCACTAGAGGATTCTCTCTTGAAAATAGCATACGGTGGGCAAACAAATTACTGTTGGGCAATTGATAGAAAAGCAAATAATTATCATGATATCCAAGGCAGTGATCATGTATATATGCATCACATTCGAGACAAGTAGACCGAAATGATTCTGCATCTACTACTATTACTCCACACATCGACCACTATCCAACATGCATATAGTGTATTAAGTTCATGGAAAACGGAGTAACGCCTTAAGCAAGATGACATGATGTAGACAAGATAAACTCATGTATGAATAAACCCCATCTTTTTACCCTTAATAGCAATGACACATGCGTGTCATGTCCCTTTCTATCACTGGGATTGAGCACCGCAAGATCGAACCCATTGCAAAGCACCTCTTCCCATGGCAAGATAAATCAATCTAGTTGGCCAAACCAAACCAATAAATCAAAGAAGAAATACGAGGCTATAACAATCATGCTTAAAAGAGTTCAGAGTAAACTCAAATAATATTCATGGATAGATCTGATCATAAGCTCATAATTCATCGGATCCCAACAAACACACCGCAAAAAGTAATTACATTGAATAGATCTCCAAGAAGACCGAGGAGAACATTGTATTGAAGATCAAATAGAGAGAAGAAGCCATCTAGATACTAACTATGGACCCATAGGTCCGTAGTAAACTACCCACGCATCATCGGAGGGCAGCAAGGATGATGTAGAGCCCCCTCCGTGATCAAATCCCCGTCCGGCATAGCGCTGGAAAAGGCCTCTAGATGGGATCTCATGGTTCTGGAACTTGCAGTGGCAGAAAAAGTATTTCACGGGCTCCTCTGTTGGTTTCACTATTTTAGAGAATTTATAGAGGCGGAGTTAGGTCAAATGGAGCCACATGGACCCCAGCACCCACCAGGGCGCCCTGGTGCCTTGTGGGCCCACGGTACATCATCTGGTCTTCTCCCGAAGCTTCTAGTGTCTCTTTTGTCCAGAAAAAAAATCTCCAAAAAGTTTCGTGGCATTTGGACTTCGTTTGGTACTGATATTCTGCCAAACCAAAAACAAGCAAAAAAACAGCAGCTGGCACTGGGCACTAAGTTTATAGGTTAGTCCCAAAAATGATATATAATTGCTTGAAAGTGTATATAAAACATCCAAGATTGATAATATAATAGCATGGAACAATAAAAAATTATAGATATGTTGGAGACGTATCACCTTTGCGGGCTAATGAATGGGCACATCGCTGATAACCGCACGAGGGAGTGTCCGAGGACCACGAATGCATGCATGTGGCCTGAACATGTATGTATGAAAGGGTTGTGTAATGATTTAAATAACCAATTCACGACTTTGATGTGGCACCCACCTCACAAAACGGCCAATCCCACACGGAGGCTCACGACTCGTAGTGTACTATCGGACCCACACCCCCCCCCCCCACACACCGCACCACCACCGTCAATTCGAGGCATATCAAAAAAATCTCCAGTGAACATGTGACCAAAGGAGTGTCTTATTAAAATTTGAAAAAAAAATAAGAGATCATTTAACCGCTTTATACATTACTGGATTTCCTAGGGACTTAATGTGCAAAAATCAAATTTGAGCTACTTGCAGGCGTGATAGTGCACCAAAATGGATTGGAAAATCATAGGTGTGTCCCTGGGTGCATGTTTAGTCCCCATGCAAGAAATTTCAAACATTGAGAATCTTGATTTTTAAAATCCAGTAAATCGAAAACTTAGTTGAAATTCATGAAACTTATCGTGGTGTTATATGGACACCAATAGACTATGATATTGTATTTTTTTTGTCAAATTTGAGACAAGTTTTGATATAGTCTTCTTACACTACTGTAGGATGCTGCTAACGTGACACTACGATCAGAGACCCTTTGACAAAACTGTGTGTGATGCATTAATCGCAAACGGTGATGTAAAAAACCGTCAAAAAAGATGCAAAATGTTTGAGATGAAGGATGCATCAAACACGGTTCGGATTTTAGTTGCGTGTGCGATGCGGGGCATACGGTTGATCCATACGAACTGTTTGCGATGAGACAGAACAACAGAAACGGGCAGCTATATCAAGGTGTGTGCGATATACGGCATACAGTTCGCTCTGATAAACTATTTGCTAGTAGGGAATGTAACAGAAACGGTTAGCCAGATCAAGGTGTGTGTGATATACGGCATATGGTTCACTCGGACGAACTATTTTCGATTAGGGAACACAACAGAAACGGTTCAACTTAACAACATGTGTGTGATATGCGGCATAAAGTTCACATAGATGAACTGTTTGCGATGGGCCAAAATAACACAAACGATTCGTGTAAACAAGATGTGTGTGATACGCAGCAAACAACCCACTCGGATGAACTGTTTGCGATGAGAAATTATAACACGGACGGTTACTACAGTTAATTCATGTGTGATTCTGTGTGTACAAAAAACTTTAAAAAATGCAAACTAGTTGCTTGCGGTGGCTAGGAGTATCGCACACGATGCATCTGCGAGTACTCGTGTGCGATGATTAGTAAGTTACACATACATTTCCTTATGTTTACACATGTGTGATAGATAACACGTCACACCGCATATAGTATTCGGGTTGTGTGCTCCACTTAGTCTTCCCGCGCTCCAGCGAATGCTTCCCGCGCTCCACATGGGTGAATTGTAAAATCCCCAATCCCCTAGCCAACTGCTAGCTATAAATAACCACAGCAATGGCTGCCGACGGTGACTCACTATTGGCAAAGTTGCTAGCTAGTGACCCACACATACCGACATACCCCCAACGGCCGATGACGGGATGGAGTCGCGTGACGGTGTAATTGGGGCTGAAGGCACGATGGCCGGCTTGGCGGTCGACGGCCATACCGTCGCCTCTCCCATCGACAGCCAGAGGAAGCAGGAGACGCGGTATGAGCAAGCCACCAGGTTAGCCAGGGTCATCCTAAAAGCGGACAGGGATCGCAAGCGGGCGATACTGCTGGCTCGGCGCATAGTGCGGCGGATGGTGCGGGCGGCGGAGGAGGGACCTCGACGACGCAAGGACAACTGCGGCAGTGGCGGCTGCTACACAAGGAGCAGGCTTATGTCCCAGATGGAGGAGGGTGCAGTGCCAGACGTCGCCGGGGCATGCCTGGGGGCCGTCACGGCAGCTCTGGCGAGAGTTAACGTCGTCTCGCCGGACGTCGTCGGGGCAGAGCCGGCGGTCGCGGTAGCCCTGTTGAGCGTTGCGCCCGAGGCAGTACCGACGATTCTCGATGTCGAGTCTGCCCCAGCCTCGATCGATCAAGGTGTGTAGGTCATCGACTTGGCGGCCTCCGCTCCCACAGAGCCCATGATCGACACGCTGATGGACGATCACTGTTGTGCGTGCTGGGTCAGCGTCAGGTGCACAGTGTAGCTCTTTTGTGCGCGCGCGGTTCGTTATTTTCTTGTAAATAGCTATATATATATACATCTGGGCTATTCTGTTTCACGTAATAGAATATTATTCTGTTACTATTGTTGAACTGTTGAATTCGAGCGGTTGAACTGATGAATTCGAGCGGTTGAACTGATACTTTCATTTCCGTTGAAAATCGTCTTCTTTAGTTACAAAAAAATTTGCAATTTATTTTTGTCGGAACAAGGCGTTTAATATATCGTTGGAAAGATCTTGACATCTATATTACAAGTACATTGAACGTTTTGGCAAAATCATTATGGTTTAAGAGCAGTTTTGAAAAAATCTTTTTTTAAACCGAAAATGCGAATCGTGTTTTGGACTTAATTTTCAAACGGTTTGTCGGAATTGAGCAAATAAGATGGCGTTGGAAAGCTGGTGAAAATCCACTTCGTACATATATATATATATATATATATATTTTTAGATTCTATATGATTTAAAAGTAATTTGAAAAATGGTGAAATTCTGGGCGAAATGTATTTTTGCGATTTTTTGCAAACAGTTTGTCGGATTGACGCAAATGACACGGTGTTGGAAAGCTATAGAAAATGCGCAGCTTTTTCGTATAGAAAGTTTTTTCTAATTCCTTACGGTTTTAATACGAATTCAAATATGGTCAAATTTGATTTCGAACGTGATTTTTTTAAGTTTGTCGAAATGGGGCAAATAATATACCGTTGAAAAGCTATCGAAAACTCGAAACTTAGTCATGTTGAACATTTTCTCAAATTCGCAACTGCTTAAGAGTAATTTTGAATACGACAAGACGGATTTTGTTGTTTGTTTGTACTGAGGTATTTTTCATAGAGTATTTTGAATACGGTGAAACCGTTTGTGTTTTTTTTTTGTTTCGAAAATAGAGTACCCAAACTGATCTCCGCATGGATTTGTACAGAGCATGTTTTCACGAACCAAAGCACATTTTTTTATAAAACATGCTATCTTTTTTCTAACCGTCATGTTGTATTCATTGAACCTCCCAATGGCCTCGGTTGAACTATTAGGTTTTTTTTCTGACTATATTGAACCGGTGCAATGCCTTGCATTACCTAGTTAAATATTTTTTACAGAAGGAAACATTGTTATGGGGTGTGTGTATACATTGCTTTTACTTTGTAACCCCTTGAACCGATGCATGTCCACCCCTTGAACCGACGCATGTTCATGAGAGAACTGATGTTGTTTTGCAAGGTGGACTTTCAATATAACTAGCAACAAGTTGGCACCATGTTCACTACAGCAGCCCTTTCAGGAAAATTGTCACGGTAGAAAATTGTTCACTACAGCAGCCCTTCCAGGAGTAGCATATACATTTTGTATGTTTACATTGCCATGCATAGAAGGTCTACTGCAGCAGCTATGCAACAGGAAGCAAACTTTCACCAAAAAACTGAGAACAAAATGCTTCATGTGCAAATTCCATTAGGTACCAAACAACAGTTCTCCAACAATGCAGTCCAAGAGTCCATAGAGCATTTTGTTCAGGATTTCATATATGCACTTGATTTTATATATGAGAATAAAATGCTTCAAGTCCAGAAAGTATAGAAAGTTCATAGACTATATCTCTGAGTTCTCCAACAATACTTTATGAACAGGTCTAGGAGTTCATCGAGTTCTTAGTCCAGAGTTCTTAGTCCAGGAATACTTTATGAACATGTCAGGAGTTCATAGAGTTCTCAGTTCAATGTTTGGTACCTAATGGTACCAAACAGTAGTACTGAGGCCAATAAAGCATTGGAGTTGTTCAGAAGCAGCCTGGGCACAAGTCCAGAAAAGTTTATACAATATATCCCTCATTTTGAACTACTATCACAAAAATTGGACATAACTGGACGGAGGGACTTGCTTCAACCATAACTTCTATGTTGTCTCCTTTCTTATCAAACGAACAGACTGATTGTACATAGGGTTTCGTTGGAAATAAACTGGCATGCCCTCCAGTCTGCGAGCGGGTTGGACTAGCTCCTAGGGGCCCATTCGGCGCCAGTTGCTCCCTGCATTTAATCATAACAAGTCATGAGTTCCCATAACAAGTTCAAACACATTCTAAGTGACTTGCACGATCAGTTTCATATTTGTGTAACCAAGCAAGTTCATGTTCAGTAACATTAGAAGTTCCCAAAGAAACCTAAAAAGATTTCTGTACTTTGAAATACTTCATTTTTACTTCCCAAATACTTCATTTGTTTTGAAATATGAACTTCTACATTTATTTCCTTAGAACTTGTTATTTTTTCCCTGTGAATTCCATGGGTTTTTTGTGTTTCATTATTTTTGTTTAACTTGTTTTCTGTTTTCTATGGACTTATGGGGTTATACATGTTGAACTTATAGACCAGCGGCGCTCAGAGGCAGGGGGTAGGCGGTGGCGGAGCGCTGGACTATGCTGGACATTTTTTCTGCACTAGATAGTGTGTAGACATGCTGCCAAAGTCTCACACATGTTTTTGCTAGAACAAGTTGAACTGAATATCTTTTTCATTTTGAACTTTGAAAGAAGCTACAACTTCTGTTGCCCAAATGTGTACATAATTTTAAGTTTTCCAAGCACATACCTTTTGTTTCTTGTTTGTTGACGGACATGCCGCCCCTACTCCTGTGGACTGACGGCGCCGACGAACTGGAGCTGAAGGAGCGAGGATCACGAGCGGCCTATTGACTGAAACTCAATGCGAATGGTTCGACACCAACGACATGTTAGGAAGGGCAATGTCAGTCAACATCTTATAGCCCTCTATTTTGATAAAAATAAAAGATCAAGGCTTCGGTATGGACAACTAAAATTGTTAGCAATGTTCAGTCAACATGTTTTTGTTTTGAATTTTTTTCCTAAACTTATTAAGTTTCTATGTATGAACGTACAAACTTTCTAAGCATGAACTTTTTGCTAGGGTTTGTTTTTTGGTATTACAAATTGTTTTCTGCATTACAATAAACACCTTTAAAAGATAGCAAAATGGCACATGGATTCAAAATGAATTCAAACTGAAACAATTCAGTAGTAACATCCCTGGAGACATTGCAAGTTCTGAAATGAACCTCTGGGTGTTTAAAGTTTTGAATTGAACCTCTTTTCGAAGTTGAGGGAAACAAAACTCCAAGGGGTTGATAGGGGCGTTAACGCATGGGTCGTCGGGGCGGCCTTGGACGGGGACTGGTGGTGGTGAACGGCCTCAGGTGGCGGAGGTGAACGACCTCAGGTGGCGGAGTTGAACGGCCTGCACGCTGAGGCCCCGGAGGGCGATGCCGGAACATGGGCCACACATGGCCCATTGCCGGGAGGAGTGGTCACGTCGCCGGCAGGAGGCACGGGGAGGCGACTGCGTCCTTGGGAGGAGGCGTGTCGCACATGGCGACGGTGGAGGTGTCAGGGGTGACCCCCGACGACGGCTGGTGGAAGCGGGGAGGCCACGACGGC
The DNA here is from genome assembly GCA_011799875.1 of Thinopyrum elongatum. Lineage (NCBI taxonomy): Eukaryota > Viridiplantae > Streptophyta > Magnoliopsida > Poales > Poaceae > Thinopyrum > Thinopyrum elongatum. Next base: position 419,373,826 of record CM022303.1, on the reverse strand, counting down.
AGGTGAAGCCGGGGGGCCGACGGCAGCGGGTGGAAGCTGGGGATTCGACGGCGGCAGGTTGAAGCTGTGGGGGCGGCGGTGACACGCTGGAAGGGGGAGGCCCGCGGCGGCACGCTGGAACGGGGGAGGCCGGCGGTGCGCTGGAATGGGGGAGGCCGGCCGCGGCGCAAGGGGTGGTGGCGCACAGCGGCGGGGGGAGGGGTGGCGACGGTGGCGAGATGGGATCGGGAAGTGGGTGGTTCGGGGGAGGCAGGATGGAGTTTTTTTTTTCTTTTCTATCGGGAAGCTGTACTTGTGTCGCGCGCGCGTCTATATAGGCCGAGGAGGTAATAGAATAGTCCATCCCTATATATATATATATATACTCAATTGATTTTTTCATGCATGTCAAATATGTCAATTGTATGGGCTGGCCTGTCTGTATATTATCTGATTTTGCAATATGGGCAATTAATATGCAAATGCCTTCTGGACATCGGTGTTGACCGCCACGTCCAAAACATGGACGTCCTCTACTCTACCGCTCTACCGGGCACACGCTTAACCTCAATGAAATTTGTACGATACTAATACTTTCCATGAAAATTTAAGAACTTGGCTAACATCATTTGAGTAACATATATATATTGATTACACTATTCGACAAAAGGAGGATCTTCATCACACGTTTTTGACAACCATATGGTCCATATCTACATACTTAACATAGTAACAACTATCACATTTTAAGAGGTTGAGGGCCAACAACCATATGGTCCATATCTATATACTTAACATAGTAACAGCTAGCACATTTTAAGAGGCGGAGGGCGAACAACCACAACTATCCACTGGAAGCAGCTTGATCACGGCGACTCGGCATCTCGTCAATGAAAAGGAAGAACCCTCCGGTGCCTTGGTAGAGCATGAGTAGAACAGTGTCTCCAATTTTCCAATATGGATGCATTGCCACGACAAGCGAGAACTTGTTAATTTGAATGGTTCCATTTCTACGGGAAATGCAATACCTTGCAATCACTTTGGCGTTATTAGCAGGCACAAGTGTAATTCGACCACGCCAGGAAATTGATTCAGGAATAGCTGCAGCGGGCAATTTCTGTTGAAATGTAGAATAAAAACCAATTGTAACATATCATTGAAGATATATATAGTTTATGAGCATCAACATAAAAATAAGACTTTGTACCAGCATTTTGTGCACACAATTGGTCTTGTTCAATGTGTGCACCATAGGTATAATTAATCCCATCCAAAATCCAGCGTTCATACGTTGTGCTATCTCTGTTAGATTATCAACAAATTTTATTACATGCTTCAAGTCTCTCAAGTGAAATTTGGTACGCTGAGTAACATACAGATCGTTAACTATGCATCCAACATATCCTGCTTAAAAGGTGGAAAGGTATTATTTATTCAGAACATGGTAGAAGAATATATAGTGCGCATAAACTGGTAAATAGAATTTGTTACCGCCTAGGAACGGAGTCAGAAAATGAAATCACAATTGGTTGCTTAAATAGTGATCAGTTAGTCAGAACAAATACCCCGATTTTGCTAAGTAATATGCCAGCATGGAGAAAGTTGAAAGAACACTAACCTCGATCAGACTTAGATCGGCTGATGATGTTGGGGAAGTAAACATCCTTATTAATTAGACCAGGCTGTGGTGCACGCACTAGAATTTTATTGCTTGCTTTCAGTTCATAAAACTTAGAAAATTTTATCCAAAGGTCCGCATCAAAATAGGAGTGACCATCTTTATCAAGTTTTACGCTAACTTTCATTGTAAATCCATGCTGCGTTGTCAATATGACATCCATGGAGTCATCAACAAAGTAAAAGCCCAAGATTTCCTTCTACTCGTGTTCTTGCAAAGCAAGGGATGTACTGCTTGAAATGAAAATTAAGATCGTAAATTAGATATATTGAAATAACAAAGCAAGATGCAAATATGGGAGTAACTGATAGAATAGAACAGTATGTAGCTGAAAGTAAAGTACAAAAATATATAATTAAAAATAGGTAATGTAACAAAGATTTGATGCAAATATGAGAGTAACTGAATGAACAATAAATCATTAATTTGCCTAATATAGGGAAAAATCGGCTTCGACCTCTAGGCTGCGCGGGGCACCGTACATTTTATCCAAATGTAGCAATAGACGGTATATGTTCACAAATTTAGGCCATGCCGACCGTGGTAGGGTGATATTGAACATACCGAGCGCTCCCTGAAGTCATCCGGAATGGTGAGATAGAACTTTGTTTCCGAATGGCCGCGACCACACTTGCCCGATTTGTGCTCGCACTATGCACACATGAATGAAAACCATCGAATCAGCTAGAAGAAAAATGAATCCACGGCGATTTTCGCCGGTTGATTAACAGCGACGGACGTACTGCGATAAGAGATGAGTGAATATTTTGCTAAATTGATTACCCCAATCCCGCAGAAAACCCTGATACGTCTCCAACGTATATATAATTTTTGCTTGTTCCATGCTATTATATTATCATTCTTGGATGTTTTACAATCATTTTATAGCAACTTTATATCATTTTTTGGGACTAACCTATTGGCATAGTGCCCAGTGCCAGTTGCTGTTTTTTGCTTGTTTTTTACATCACAGAATATCAGTACCAAACGCAGCGAAACTTTTTGGAGAATTTTTATGTACCAGAAGACACCCAGTGGGCCAAAGATGTACCAGAGGGGAGGCCCGAGGTGGGCACAACCTACCAGGGCGCGCCTGGGGGCCTAGGCGCGTCCAGGGGGGTTGTGCCCCCCTCGGTGACCTCCCGCACCGCCTCTTCGCCCTATAAATTGCCAAATATTCTAGAAACCCTAGGGGAGTCGACGAAAAACAATTCCAGCCGCCGCAAGTTCTAGAACCACGAGATCCAATCTAGACACCACCACGGAGTGGTTCATCATCCTCATTGGTGCCTCTCCGATGATGCGTGAGTAGTTCATCATAGACCTATGGGTCCAAGCCAGTAGCTAGATGGTTTCCTCTCTCTCTTTTGATTCTCAATACAATGGTCTCTTGGAGATCTATTTGATGTAACTCTTTTTTGTGGTGTGTTTGTTGGGATCCGATGAACTTTGATTTATCATATCTATATCCATGAATATTATTTGAGTCTTCTTTTGATCTCTTATATGCATGATTATTTATAGCCTCGTATTTCTTCTTCAAATATTTGGTTTAGTTAGGCCAACTAGATCGATATTTCTTGCCATGGGAAGAGGTGCATTGTGATGGGTTCGATCGTGCGGTGTTCTTTCCCAGTGACAGAAGGGGCATCAAGACACGCATGTATCATTGCTATTAAGGATAACAAGATGGGGGCTATTCCTACATGAATAGATCTCATCTACATCATGTCATCGTTCTTATTGCATTACTCCGTTTCTCCATGAACTTAATACACTAGATGCATGCTGGATAGCGGTCGATGTGTGGAATAATGGTAGTAGATGCAGGTAGGAGTCGGTCTACTAATCTTGGACGTGATACCTATATATTGATCATTGCCTTGGATATCGTCATAATTATTCGATTTTCTATCAATTGCCCAACAGTAATTTGTTTACCCACTGTGTGCTATTTTCTCGAGAGAAGCCACTAGTGAAATCTACGGCCCTCAGGTCTATTCTTTATCATATTTGCTTTGAGATCTATTTTTTACGCATTTTTTTTAGATCTATTATTCCAAAAACCCAAAAATACCTTGCTGCACTTTTTTATTACTTATTTTATTTCGCGTTTTATCGAGAGCAATTTATCCAATCTACCACACATTTATCTATCTTTTTACCGTGGAGGGATTGACAACCCCTCTTACGCGTCAGGTTGCAAGTATTTGTTCTTTGTGTGCAGGTACCATTTACATAGTGTTGCTTGGTTCTCCTACTGGATAGATACCTTGGTTTCATAACTGAGGGAAATACCTACCGTAGCTGTGCTGCATCATCCCTTCCTCTTTGGGGAAATACCGACGTAGTTCAAGCGACATCAAAAGGAATTTCTGGCGCCGTTGCCGGGGAGACATCATCAACATCTATCAGGTTCCTAATCACAAATCTCATCTCCTTGCAATTTACATTATTTGCCATTTGCCTCTCGTTTTCATCTCCCCCACTTCACAAAAATTTGCCGTTTTATTCGCTTTCTTTTTCGTTCGCTTTTTCTCGTCAGATCTGTTGTTTTGTGCAATCTTGTTTGTGTAGTCACGATGACTCAAGAAAACACCAAGTTGTGTGCCTTTTCCAATACCAATAATAATGATTTTATTAGCACTCCGATTGCACCTCCTGCCACTAGTGCGGAATCTTGTGATATTAATGCCGCTTTGTTGAATCTTGTTATGAAAGATCAGTTTTCTGGTACTCCTAATGAGGATGCCGCATCCCATCTAAACACATTCATAGAATTATGCGATATGCAAAAGAAAAAAGATGTGGACAATGATATTGTGAAGTTGAAATTATTTCCTTTCTCTTTGAGGGATCGTGCAAAAATTTGTTGTTCTTTTTTGCCTCGCAATAGTATCGATTCTTGGGATAAGTGCAAAGATGCTTTTATTACTAAGTATTTTCCGCCCGCAAAAATTATTTCCCTTAGAACTCAAATCATGAATTTTAAGCAACTTGAGCATGAATATGTTGCACAATCTTGGGAAAGAATGAAGTTGATGCTAAGAAATTGTCCTACTCATGGTTTAAATCTTTGGATGATCATACAATTTTTTTATGTGGGATTGAACTTTGTTTCTAGAAATCTTTTAGATTCCGTCATGGGTGGTACTTTTATGAAAATTACTTTGGGTGAAGCTACTAAATTGCTTGATAATATTATGGCAAATTATTCACAATGGCATATCGAAAGAGCACATACTAGTAAAAAGTTAATTCGGTTGAAGAAATTAGTACTTTGAGTGAAAAACTTGATGCTCTTATGAAATTGGTTGCTAATAAAAGTGCTCCTATTGGTCTTAATGATGTGCCTTTGTCTACTTTGATTGAGCAAAATAGTGATCCCATAGATGTGAATTTTGTCTCGCGAAACAATTTTAATAACAATGCTTATAGAGGTAGTTTTAATCCTAGGCCTTTTCCTAGAAATTCCTCTAATAATTATGGTAATTCCTATGGTAACCCTTCTTGCAATAATAATAGGAACATCTTTGATCTTGAGAATGGTATTAAAGAATTTATCAATGCTCAAAAAGTTTTCAATACTACGATAGAAGAAAAGTTGAATAAGATTGATGATATGTCTAGAAGCATTGATAGAATTTCTCATGATGCAGAAAATCTCAAGTTGAAAATTTTCGTACCCAAGGTTGATGAATCAATTAAAGCTTTATATGTTTCCATGGATGAAAGTAAGAAAAGAACCGCTATGCTTAGAGCTAAAAGAGAACTTTTAGAAAGAGCGTTCTAGTGATTGCTTTCATAAAAATGTTGAAGATCTTAAAATGATTGGTGTTTATTCTATTGATTCCTTGTTTAGTAAAATTAAAATTGATGATAAAGGGACTAAAGAAGAGTCAACTTTAGTTAGAAGGTGTCCCGATAATTCGGAGGGTGAAAATCTTGATGAAAAATTGATAAAAGTGGGTTTGGAGAGGTCAAAACTTTAAATAGTGATGTGCCCACTCTTTTGGATTACAAAGACTTTAATTATGATAATTGCTCTTTGATTGATTGTATTTCTCTGTTGCAATCCATGATAAATTCACCCCATGCTTATGAACAAAATAAAGCGTTCACTAAACATATTGTTGATACTATGATGAAAGCTTTGGAAGAAAAGTTGGAGCTAGAGATTTCAATTCCTAGAAAATTGCATGATGAATGGGAACCTACTATCAAAGTCAAGATTAAAAATTATGAGTGTTTTGCTTTATGTGATTTGGGTGCTAGTGGTTCCACAATTAAGAAATCTCTATGTGATGTGCTTGGTCTTACCGATATAAAAGAATGTTCTCTTAATTTGCACTTGGCGGATTCTACTATTAAAAATCCTTTGGAAAGAATTAATGATGTTCTTATTCTTGCAAATAGAAATTATGTTCCCATAGATTTTATTGTTCCTGATATTGATTGCAATCTGTCTTGTCCAATTATACTTGGTAGACCGTTTTTACGTACTATTGGTGCCGTGATTGATATGAAAGAAGGCAATATTAAATTTCAATTTCCACTACAAAAGGGTATGGAACACTTCCGTAGAACAAGAATTAAGCCACCATATGAATCAATCATGAGGGCATCCTATGGATCTAAAACTAAAGATGACAATACTTGAATCTATGCTTTATGCCTAGCTAGGGGCATAAAATGATAGCGCTTGTTGGGAGGCAACCCAATGAATAAAATTTATTTTATTCCTTTTTATTTCTGTTCTTGAGTGTTTTCACAATTATTCCTCTATTATGATTGTGTTTTTTATGTTTTAATTAGTGTTTGTGCCAAGTAAAGCCTTTGGGATAGCTTTGGTGATAGTTGATTTCATGTTGTTGAAAAACAGAAACTTTTGCTTCTAGTAACAGAATTTTAAAAAATTCACATAAACGACAAAAAATTCTGAATATTTTACACAAGATGGATATACAAATTTCCTATGTTTTCCTAATTTTTCAAAAAATTGGTGTTACAGAAGTATGAGAACAATTCACATCTTTATAGACTGTTCTGTTTTTGTCAGATTCTGTTTTCTTTGCATTGTGTGCTTATTTTGAGGAATCTATGGATTGTATCGGGGGGGGGGGTATAAGCCATGGTAAAGTTATAATACAGTAGATATAATGCAATAACAAAATTTGAATGGGTTTTCTACAGTACTTAAAGTAAAGATTGGTTTTCTTATACTAACGGATCTCACGAAGGTTTTGTTAAGTTTTGTATGATTGAAGTTTTCAAGTTTTGGGTGAGATCATGATGGATGAAGGAATAAGGAGTGAAAAGAGCCTAAGCTTGGGGATGCCCCATGGCACCCCAAGTTAATATTCAAGATGAACCAAGCAACTAAGCTTGGGGATGCCCCGGAAGGCATCCCCTCTTTCTTCTAACGACCATCGGTATTTTACTTGGAGCTATATTTTTATTCGTCACATATTATGAGTTTTGCTTGGAGCGTCTTGTATTATATGAGTCTTTCCTTGTTTTGCTTTTTAGTTTGTCACAAGTATCCTTGCTGGACACACCTATTTGAGAGAACCAAAATTATGCTGCGATTTTTTAGAATTGCTCTATGGAATTGCTCTAGTGCTTCACTTATATCTTTTTGAGCACGGTGTCGCACGTCTGCTCTGCTGTTGCACGTCTCCGAGGACAGTTCAGCGATATCTTGGATGACTCTGAGTTTCGATACATTTCTTATGCCCCTGCTGGAGATGCTACTGGATACTACACAGCTATCTGTGCCCCGCACGAGCCTCATCGCTATGACCCGCGCGTTCTGATTCAGTGCACTCAGGCTCTGGATCGCACTGTTCGGGCTCTTGCCATCGAGTTGGTTGCCACTCGAGCATGTCTCTATGATTCTATGACGCAGTTGCTACCCGCTGTTCGCGCAGGGATACATCCTAAGCATATCCTTTATCCGCGCAGGACTCAGATGTATGCTGGTATTGATTGGCCTGCTGTTGGAGGTCACACACCTGCACGTGGACCTCTTCTTACAGCTCGAGACCGGATTCTGCATCAGAGTGCACATGGAGCGCAGGATCCTTCCGCGACGAACATTCGTCGTCCGCACTTGCAGTTACCCCGTTTCAGTGGTTTTCTCCGACGTTGATGTAGCCTTTGCTATGTCTCATTGTGTGCTTCCTTACCGCGTGCCTGCGCGCCGCCTAGTATGTCTAGCTTTTGAATTTGCGCCGTTATGCTGTCCGCATGTACCCGACTCTGTGTATGGATCTGTATGTCTTAATCGACTACTGTTATATATCTGTTACACTACTTAATTGTTGTCGAGTTACATCATGCTTGTCGCTAAACACTCGCCGTTGCTTTTACTAAACTACCCCCTGTTGATACTTAGCAGGATGGTTAGACCAGGTGGTCGTGGTCGTGGTACCCCTGAACGCCCACCACCGCCAGACTATGTGGCAGCTATGATGCAACAGTTTGAGCTTAACCGCCAGTTCATGACTGGAATTATGGCTCAGTTTCCGCATCAGAACAACCAGAACCAGAACCCAGCTTCAATAACTTTGATAGAGTTTATGTGACTCAACCCCACTCAGTTCCGCAACTCTGACAAGCCACTGGATGCTGATGACTGGCTCCGCGACATCACTCATGAGATGGAGTCTGCTAATGTCGCCCCTGCCAACTTCGTCAACTTCGCGGCCTTTTTCTTAAAGGGCCCCGCTGCTCAATGGTGGGACACACACAAGCGTACACTGCATGTTGGAACAGTGGTTACCTGGTATGAATTCCAGGCTGCTTTCCGTGCCCGTTATATCCCTCAGGCAATAATGGAACGGATGAAGACCCAGTTCCATAACCTCACTCAGGGCAACAAGACTGTCGAAGCTTATCAGCGGGAATTTCTTGACCTCTCCCGCTATGCTGAAGAAGACATCGCCACGGATGCCCGTAGACAAGAGAAGTTTCGTAATGGACTCCACCCAGACCTCGAGCTTGCCCTTGCTCCTCAAGACTTCAACGACTTTTCTACTCTTGTGAACAAGGCTATTCTGGTTGAGACCACTCAGATGAAGCATAAGGACTCGCAGAAGCGCTATCGTGATGCTGGCTCATCTTCGGGCTCAGCACCAAAGCGTCGGGTCTGGGTTCCCAACAATGCGTTCCGTCCAAATACCTCTGCGCCAAAGAACAACTATGTTGCACCATGTCTGCCTCCTCCACCGCCGAGGCAGCCAAAGGCTCAAGCTATTCAAAACAATGCTCCTCTTCGTCCTGAAGATGGTATGTGCTTCAAGTGCCGCAAACCAGGTCACCAAGCTAAGGACTGCCGCCAGGCTCAGAATCAGTTGGCTTTCCCTCATACTGGCCATGGCAATGGTCGTGGCAACAATCAGACCTGCAACTATAATACTGGGTCTGCTGCACATGGTCGTGGACACGCTTACAACATTGATATTGAAGAAGTCCAGGATCAACCTGCTACTGTGATGGGTACCCTTTTCATTAACTCAGTACCCGCTTCTGTATTATTTGATTCAGGAGCATCACATTCATTCATGTCAGAAGCATTTGCATTATCTCATGACATTGCATTCGAAAAGATGGACCTGCCAGTAGTTGTCCGCACCCCTGGAGGCCAGTGTCAAACCACTATGATGGCACACAATGTCCCTGTTGAAATCGAGGGATTCGAATTCTTTGCCTCACCTATTATCCTGAAGTCTTCCACTATAGACCTCATTCTCGGAATGGATTGGTTGAAAGCTCACATTGCTTTGATCAATTGTGCCACTAAAGTTATCCAACTTCTTCACCCCTCTGATGAGATAGTGAACTATACCGCCCGCATTACACGGGACGCTGAAGCTCAGATATATGTTCTGAATGCTTTGAACGCCTCACCTCTGGAAGGGATCGAGAACGTTCCTGTCATTCGAGATTTTCCAGACGTCTTTCCAGAAGAACTTCCAGGAATACCCCCGGCTAGAGCTGTCGAGTTTGTCATTGACTTGAAGCCTGGCACTGTCCCTATTGCCAAGCGTCCTTATAAGATGCCTCCGCACCACCTTCTTGAGCTTAAGGAAGAAATCGACAAGTCACTTAGGAAAGGTTTCATCCGCCCCAGTTCCTTTGCTTGGGGAGCACCTTCACTCTTTGTTAAGAAGAAGGATGGAACTAACCGATTGGTTCAGGATTACCGGCCCATTAACCAAGCCACAATCCAGAATAAATACCCACTACCCCGGATCAATGATCTTTATGATCAGCTTGCTGGATCCTCTGTCTTCTCAAAACTCGACTTGAGGTTGGGTTATCATTAGATCCATGTTCGTGAAGAGGATATCCTGAAGACTGCCTTTGTTACTCGATATGGCTCATATGAGTACACCATCATGTCGTTTGGTTTAACCAATGCTCCAGCAACTTTCTCCCGGTTGATGAACTATATCTTCATGGATTACCTCGACAAATTTGTCGTAGTTTATCTGGATGATATCCTTATATATTCCAAGAATGAAGAAGAACACGCCGAACATCTTTGGCTTGTATTGGAGAAGCTACGAGAACATCAGTTGTATGCTAAATTCTCCAAGTGTGAATTCTGGTTATCTGAAGTGACCTATCTTTGTCATGTGATTTCCAAGGATGGCATTGCTGTTAACCCCGAACGAGTTCAAGCTATTCTTGATTGGACTCCCCCGAAGAATGTCAAAAGTCAGAAGTTTTCTCGGACTCACTAGTTATTGCCGTCGATTCGTTGAGAATTTTTCCAAGATTGCAAAACCATTAACGAATCTGCTCCACAAAGGTGTTAAATTTGAGTCGACAGAAAAATGTCAAGAAAGCTTTCAGACACTAAAAGATAAGTTAACATCTTCCCCAGTGCTAGCGCCCCCAGATTCCCAAAAAGACTTCGTGATATACTGTGATGCATCTCGTCAAGGATTAGGCTGTGTCCTAATGCAAGAGCGTAAGGTGATTGCTTATGCCTCTCGACAATTGCATCCTCATGAAGAAAATTATCCAGTGCATGATCTTGAACTTTCTGCGGTTATTTATGCTCTGAAGCTATGGCGACATTACCTTCTCGGTAATCGTTGCGAGATATACATGGATCATCAAAGTTTGAAGTATTTATATACTCAACCAGATCTGAACCTTCGTCAACAAAGATGGCTCGAGACAATTGCCGATTATGATATGAATATCTCATATACCCCTGGCAAGGCTAATGTAATGGCCGATGCTTTGAGCCGTAAGGCTTATTGCAACAATCTTATGGTTCAGGAAGCACAACCTATTCTTTATGAAGAGCTTCGCAAATTGAACCTCCATATTGTTCCACAGGGTTACCTCCATACCCTGGTCGTCGAACCAGATTTAGAACACAGCATTAAGACTATGCAACGGTATGACTCTGAAGTTGAAAGGATCAAGCGATACCTCGAAAAAGGAAAACCGTCGGAATTCCATCTTGATGAGGATGGGATCCTATTCTTCCAACACCATCTCTTCATACCCAAGTTCAAGGATGAGAGAGAACACGTTATGAAAGAAGCTCATGACACTCCTCTGTCAATTCATCCTGGTAGCACAAAGATGTACCGTGACATTTGTCAGAGATACTGGTGGCCTAATATGAAGCGAGACATTGCTCGTTATGTTTCTGAGTGTGAAATTTGCCGCCGCATTAAAGTAGAACATCAAAGGCCTGCTGGAACTCTGCAACCCCTTGAAATTCCTGAATGGAAATGGGACAAGGTCCAAATGGATTTCATTACTGGTTTTCCCAGATCTCAGAAGGGTCATGATGCTATTTTTGTTGTCATTGACCGATTCTCCAAGGTTGCTCACTTTCTACCAGTTAAGGAGACAATCACTGCTAGCCAGTTAGCGGACTTGTATGTTTCCCGAATTGTGTCACTCCATGGTGTTCCGTTGGAGATCAGTTCTGATCGTGGCAGCCTCTTCACCTCCAGATTCTGGAATAGTTTCCAAGAAGCTATGGGAACTCATCTTTCATTCAGCACCGCTTTTCACCCTCAGTCACAGGGTCAAGTTGAACGAGTTAATCAAGTGCTCGAAGATATGCTTCGAGCTTGCATCATCTCCTTCGGTAAGAAATGGGAGGAATCTCTCCCGTATGCCGAATTCTCTTACAACAATAGCTATCAAGCTAGTTTGAAGATGGCACCGTTTGAAGTTCTATACGGTCGTAAGTGTCGAACCCCTCTGAATTGGTCAGAAACTGGGGAACGCTCACTCGTCGGACCGGACATTATCCAACAAGCAGAAGAACTAGTCCGCATTGTCAGTGAACATCTGAAAACTGCTCAGTCTCGTCAGAAGAGCAACTATGACCGAAAGCACCAGGAAATGGTCTATCAACCTGGCGAGCAAGCTTACCTTCGCGTCACTCCGTTGAAAGGCACTCATCGGTTCGGAATCAAAGGCAAGTTAGCTCCTCGCTACATTGGCCCGTTCCGTATTCTTGCCCGTCGAGGAGAAGTGGCATATCAATTGCAATTGCCGCCTAATCTTTCCCAAGTACATGATGTCTTTCATGTATCCCAACTCCGTCGCTGCTTCAAGGATCCTATTCGAGCTGTGGATCACGAAATGCTTGAATTACGGGAAGATCTGTCTTATCCAGAATATCCCATCCGTATTCTTGATCAAGCTGAGCGTCGAACTCGTCAGAAGTCAATCAAATTCCTCAAGGTTCAGTGGTCAAATCATTCTGAAGATGAAGCCACTTGGGAACGCGAGGATCGTCTTCGCAAAGAATACCCCTCTTTCTTTCAGTCTTCCTCTTAATTCTCGGGACGAGAATTCTTGATAGATGAGGAGAATTGTAACACCCCATGTCATTAGCCACAGTAATCACTTTTGATAATGACAAGTCAGCAAGTTTAACAGTGCTTGATCATCATTAGCATCATATTGCATTTCAACTCCTAACTCAAATTCAATATTTAAATGAAAGTGGAAAATAGAAGTTGTCCAACATAGAAACTAAAATGTTCAATAAATAACAAATATTGCAGAGGCTATTCTAAAATTGTAACCAACAATTAATAAATTAATTAGGTGGCACTAACATTACCAAAACAGCAGGGTTTAATACATTTTATTTATTATAAAATTTGTGTGAACTCCAATTGTCTCCAAACCAATTTTTGGTAGTAGTAGAGGATGCCTAGTAATTATTGGAGCAAATGCCATGTTTTACAAAAATCAATTTGAGGCTTAACTAATTACAAAACAGAAAATATGGATAAATAAAAGAAAAAGACAAAAAGAAAACAAGACAAAAATAAAATAAAATAAAAGGAAAACCCTTGGCCCAACTGGGCTACAGCCCAGCCGGCGGCCCCCCCCGCCCCCCCCCCTATATGGCCTCCCCCAGAAGGCCACCGAACCCTAACCCCCACTCACCCCCTCGCTCACTCCCCTCCCCGATCCAGATCGGATCGGGGCAACCGCCGCCTCGCCCTCGTCCCCGTCGCCGACGCCGCCGCCTCGCCGGACTGCCTCCCCGTCCATGTTGCGCGTCCCTGTCCTCCTCCTCGAGCTCGAGCCCGCTGCCTTGACCCTGCACCCGCGGTGAGGGCCACGCCCTCCCCCTCTCTCTGTCCTGCCGCGGTCGCCGCCGCCCCGCTCGCTCGCTCCTGCTGCTCGCTCGCCCACTGCCCGCGCTCGCCCGCCTCCGCCGCGCAGCTGCTGCCCCGCTGCGCCTGCCTCGCTCCTGCGCGCTCGCCGCGGCCTCTGCTCCGTCCCGGCGCGCGCCCGCTCGTGGCCGCGCTCGCGACCGGCGCCCGCGCGCATGCGCCGCCCCGGTCGGCCTCCTGGGCCACTGCCCAGTGGGGCCGAAGCCCCTGTGCCACTAACCGCTGGGCCCCACCCCCCCGTGCCTATGATAGGTGGGCCCAGCCCCAGAAATGTTTAAAAAAAGAAAAAGAAATGAAAAATGAATTAATAAAATTAATTAATTAATTAGTTAATTAATTAATTTAATTAACCCTGATTAGGTTAATCTAATTAGTTAGTTAGTTTAATTAAACAGTAATTAATAAGCTAATCCCTAATTAGAATAAACAGTCTATGACAGGTGGACCCCACCTGTCAGGTTGACTGATGACATCATGATGATGTCAGCATACACTGTTTCGGATAATGTTTAATTTAAATAAATAATTAAATTCCAGGAATTAATTAAAACTTTAGAAAATCATATTAAATAATCCGTAACTCCGATGAAAATACTTTATACATGAAACTTGCTCAGAATTCCGATACGAACCCGAATACGCCCTCCGTATTCCTGTCAGATGCTTCTAGCTATATGAACATTGAACTTTTAGACTGATTTCGATAAATGAATAGTGCCCAACTTTAATTAAATGAATCCGAATAAATTCCTAAATTAACTAACTCGTTTAGTTAGGCAGTAGAACACCTCTGCATATCATTTAGGCATGTCATACATATTGTTTGCGTTTTTGCCGTGGATTTATTGTTTCTCTCCCCCTCCTCTCTCGATAGACGCCGAGACCGACGACGCTGCACCGGGGTACGACTACACTACCGACGAGCAGCCCGTTGACGATCCCTCTCTCTTGCCAGAGCAACCAGGCAAGCCCCCCCCCTTGAGCATCCAGATATCGCCCATTTCATTCTCCTGCTTGCATTAGATTTTGCTAAAGTTAATGTATGCTCCTATTCTGATGCATAGCCTGCTTTTGTAACCTGTTCATTGTTACCTTACCTGCCTATGATAAACTGTTTAGTATAGGTTGGTAGTGAACCATCAGTGACCCCACCACCTTAACCTTGTTGCCCCTGCTTGATCGTCGACGACTCGATCAACGCGATCGTCGACCAGAGACCGACACCTCACCTCACACCCCCTTAGTTGTACGACTCTGCATAGTTACTATCGAGTGCCAAGGGTGATACCTCGTAACGCACTCCTGATGAATACTCTGCAGTGTAGCTGTTCGGTCGTGGTCATCGAGGGTGATTCCTCCTTCTCCACTTCCGATACGACTCTGTCGTGCAACCCCTCAGTGTGAACCTCGAGGGTGATGCCTCATCCGTTCACCCTGATGATTTCGTCGAGTGGAATCCACCGAGGGTGATTCCTCGGGTTTCCCCTTGATGTTATGACCACATGGTTACTTTGACCTTTGTTACAGGCGGGTCCACCCTGGTGGGTACCCGCTGGGGATCTATGATGTCGAGTGTGCCGGAAGGGCACTCGAGTGTGATATTGTGGCGGAGCTTCAGAAACTCTGATTGTCTCCGCGTGATACTAATTGAGCCTATTGGATTTGGGTTTGTGATCTGAGTGGGTCGACGTGCCCTATACGCACTACCACCACGCGGGATAATGGTTATGGGGCCCTCTGCGATGTACGTTTCTCCCGAAAGCTCGTCTAACGTCATGATTCACCGTGCGGGCTGATCGCCGGGACTGGGCTGGATACTTCACTAACGAGTTCAGTGTCGTGCCTGCACCCCGGCCAGCCACGCAACACGCAGGGTGCCCAGGGCGATGGCCCAAGACCTCTGGGTGCATAGGTTAGTCCGGCGTGCTGACCTCTCTGCTGAGCCTAGGTAGGGCGTTGCTTCGTGTTGATCTACCGAGGCGGGGCATTACCCAGCAAGTGTGTCCGGCTAGAGTTGATCCAGCGTGTTGGGTAACAGTAGTGCACCCCTGCAGGGATGAATGATCTATCGATAGCCGGTCCTACGGTAAAGGATGCTCAGTTTGTGTATCCCGATCTACTACTTGAACTGGATACTTGTTACTTAATTGAAGCTTCGGGATCGCTTTCTCGCTGGGAGTCGAGGAAGGATCTCTAGGCTTTGCTTCAACATGTTTGCTAAATAAAATGCTATTCTACTCTCTTCTACTGCTGCAAGATGATGGCTTCGTGAAGATGTTTGAAGATGCTAGTCTTCGATAGGACTAGGCCTTCTCTCTATTCTGGCATTTCTGCAGCCCAGTCCACATATACAGCCTTTCTCCATTGATAATGTTGCATATGTAGTATAGATCCTTGCTTGCTGAGTACTTCGGATGAGTACTCACAGTTGTGTTACTTTCTCTTTTCCCCATATCCCACTTTGATGATACATCAGACGATGGAGCCCCGGAGCCAGATGCCACCTCAGAAGCTTACTACCAGGAGGGTCCAGAGGGCACATATTACTGGATCGAGCCAGCCGACCAGGAGTAGGATCGGAGGCTCCCAGGCAGGAGGCCAACGCCTTTCGATCTAGTGTCGCTGTTTGTGCTAGCCTTCTTAAGGCAAAACTTGTTAACTATGTCTGTACTCAGATAATATTTGTATGAATGACTTATGTATTCGGATCTTCGGATCCCTGGTCTGTAATATTGTGGATCTCCGTTTATTTGTGTTTAGAGTTGTGTTGTGATAGCTTCCCGTGAGTCCCTGTGCTTGATCGTACACGTTTGCGTGTATGATTAGTGTACGATTGAGCCAGGGGCGCCACAGTGTGCTTTAATATTTTCGAAGAAATGCTCTCATGCTTCACTTATATTAATTTGAGAGTTAGTAAATTTTTGAAGAAATTCTCTCATGCTTCACTTATATTATTTTTGAGAGACGAAAAATTTTATGCTCATGTTCTTCACTTAGATTTGTTTGAGCTTGTCAAAAGCAATTGCAATATATGAAACTAGTCCCAAAGTGATAGATATTCAAGAGGGATATAATATAAACTTTCATGAATATCATTGGACAAAATAAACTCGATCCTTTGTAATAGTTTTGAGATATGATGATAGTGATATGTGAGTCATATTGGTGAGTAATTATGCTTTAGTAAGAATATTGGTGTTAAGGTTTGTGATTCCCTATGCAAGCACGAAAGTCAATAGTTGTGCAATGAAATTACATCCTACTTGTGCTGCATTATTCAGTGTTAGTTATGCTTAATGCTCGCTTATGTGATTTTTTGTTTCTTGGTTGGTTGCTTCTCAATCTTTTTGCTAGCCTCCATTTGTACTAAGTAGAAATACTACTTGTGCATCCAAAATCCTTAAACCCAGTTTTGCCATATGAGTACACCATACCTACCTATATGCGGTATTTTCGTGCCATTCTAAGCAAATTTGTATGTGTCATCTCTAATTTTCAAAATAAATTTTCTTTTTGTGTGCTCGTACCGCTCATGAAGCGGCAGGGGGTGGCCAATATTTTCCATGCTAGATGTGTTATTCTCAAGATGAGTGTTTATTCACTTGTCATTGCACGAGAGTGCGGCGGTAATAGGGATGCCCAGTCCCGAAATGAAAAAGAAATTTACTTTATGTTGTCAAATAATAAATTCCTTGGAAAGTGTTGGTATGGACGGTACCCGTGGATACGGCTAGCTGTGGAATGTGAAAGAATGGTGGAAAAGGGAATAAACTTTATTTTCTATTTGGGAACCGCCTATGATATATCTAGCATGGAAAGTGTTGGGAATTACTGGTCATTTTCGTTGACGGGAAAAGTATGCCTCTCAAAAAAAATTATCTCTCAATTTAAGCTTTGAGCTCTAGCACCTCTACAAATCCCTACTTCCCTCTACGAAGGGCCTATCTATTTACTTTATGCATTTTTTTTATTTGAGTCTCCATCTTCTCTTATAAAGCACCAACTAAGGGGCACTATGATCGTACTTGAGCATTCGGTGTAGCTAATATGCGAGTGTGTTTCATGAATGGATCAATGTTTGAGCATGATGGGCTAGGGATAACTTTCTTTAGTGTTGATATTTTGAAAGACATGGTTGCTTGTTGATATGCTTGAGTATTGAAATCTTCATGTCAAAATTAGACTATTGCTTTGAACCATATAAAAGTCCAAATGTCCATGCTACAAAAGAAAAGAATATATGGTGAACATGTTAGGCAGCATTCCACATCCAAATTTTTGTTTTTATCATTTACCTACTCGAGGACGAGTAGGAATTAAGCTTGGGGATGCTAATACGTCTCCAACGTATCTATAATTTTTGCTTGTTCCATGCTGTTATATTATCATTCTTGGATGTTTTACTATCATTTTATAGCAACTTTATATCATTTTCTGGGACTAACCTATTGACATAGTGCCCAGTGCGAGTTGCTGTTTTTTGCTTGTTTTATACTTCGCAGAGTATGAGTACCAAACGGAGTCCAAACACAGCGAAACTTTTTGGAGAATTTTTATGGACCAGAAGACACCCAGTGGGCCAAAGATGTACCAGAGGGGAGGCCTGAGGTGGGCACAACCCACCAGGGCGCGCCCGGGGGCCCAGGCACACCCAGGGGGGTTGTGCCCCCTCGGTGACCTCCCGCTCCGCCTCTTCACCCTATAAATTGCTAAATATTCCAGAAACCCTAGGGAGTCGATGAAAAACAATTCCAGCCACCGCAAGTTCCAGAACCACGAGATCCAATCTAGACACCATCACGGAGGGGTTCATCATCCTCATTGGTGCCTCTCCAATGATGCGTGAGTAGTTCATCATAGACCTATGGGTCCGTAGGCAGTAGCTAGATGGCTTCCTCTCTCTCTTTTGATTCTCAATACAATGGTCTCTTGGAGATCTATTTGATGTAACTCTTTTTTGTGATGTGTTTGTTGGGATCCGATGAACTTTGAGTTTATGATCAAATCTATATCCATGAATATTATTTGAGTCTTCTTTTGATCTCTTATATGCATGATTATTTATAGCCTCGTATTTCTTCTTCAAATTTTTGGTTTAGTTAGGCCAACTAGATCGATTTTTCTTGCCATGGGAAGAGGTGCTTTGTGATGGGTTCGATCGTGCGGTGTTCTTTCCCAGTGATAGAACAGGCAGCAAGACACACATGTATTGTTGCTATTAAGGATAACAAGATGGGTGCTATTTCTACATGAATAGATCTTGTCTACATCATGTCATCATTCTTATTGCATTACTCCGTTTCTCCATGAACTTAATACACTAGATGCATGCCGGATAGCGGTCGATGTGTGGAGTAATAGTAGTAGATGCAGGCAGGAGTCGGTCTACTAATCTTGGACGTGATGCCTATATATTGATCATTGCCTTGGATATCATCATAATTATTCAATTTTCAATCAATTGCCCAACAGTAATTTGTTTACCCACCATGTGCTATTTCTCAAGAGAAGCCACTAGTGTAATCTACGACCCCCGGGTCTATTCTCTATCATATTTGCTTTGAGATCTATTTTTATTCGCATTTGTTTTCAGATCTATTATTCCAAAAACCCAAAAATACCTTGCTGCACTTTTTTATTACTTATTTTATTTCTCGTTTTATCGAGAGCTATTTACCCAATCTACCACAAATTTATCTATCTTTTTACCATGGAGGGATTGACAACCCCTCTTACGCGTCGGGTTGCAAGTATTTGTTCTTTGTGTGCAGGTACCGTTTACATAGTGTTGTTTGGTTCTCCTACTGGATTGATACCTTGGTTTCATTACTGAGGGAAATACCTACCGTAGATGTGCTGCATCATCCCTTCCTCTTTGGGGAAATACCGACGTAGTTCAAGCGACATCAAACCCCAATCGACCAAAGTCTAGAATGCCGATGCAAGTCAGTGCAGATAGGCGGCGGCAAGCGGTAGGGGCAAAATCCCGTGCCGTTTCGAGCGCGACCTCTGCCCGCCGACGATAGCCATCGAGCTTAGGGTGGCCGTCGTGATAGAAGTTGATGAGGTGCAGAGTTGCGGAGGAGTCCGCGACGAGTGGGTGGGGACGAAGTGGGCAGGGGGGCGAGGGTTTTATTTTTCCTTTTGCATGTGTGGGTGAACACACACGGTTTGCAGAGGCGACGGAGATGAATCGTGTGCGATAGTAAATCACCGAGATTGAAGGGATTCCAAATTTCCTTCCTAGTTTGTCATTCAGTTTTTTTCTACAATCGACATACCCCCTCCAATGCAACATGTTCAAATTTGGCATTTTTCCGGACTCATTTACCATATTGAGGTGATTATGTGTCTTTTCTAGGCATTAATGCACATAATTCAAATTCAAACAATCGGTGCATGAAAAGGTGCACAAGAACGGTCTGGAAAACCATGCTCGTGCTATTTAGTAAATTCTCATGCCTTTTTACAAGGAATGGGCAGAGATTTCAAGGAAATGTGTGGCAATAGTCAACCACAAACGCGTCGTTTATTGGTTTTTCAACTATAGAAATATGAAATACATGCTTGAAAAACATGACGGCTGGCATGGTGCCATGGTATGTCCTCACCGTGCCCTGGTAAATTTTTTAGAAGGTTTGGCTTATGTCGTTGTCCACGCCCTTCATAAATCAAACCATCATCGAGGAAGTTTCATGGTTTCCAGGGGGAAATCGCCAAGATTGAAGGGCCGGGAATCCAAATTTCCTTCCTAGTTTGTCATTCAATTTTTTTCTACGGTCAACATACCCCTCCAATGCAACATGTTCAAATTTGGCATTTTTCTGGGCTCATTTACCATATTTAGAGGATTATGTGCATTTTCTAGGCATTAATCCACATAATTCAAATTTGAACAATCGGTGCATGAAAAGGTGCACAAGAATGGTCTGGAAAACCATGCTCATGGTATTTAGTAAATTCTCATGCCTTTTACAAGGAATGCACAGAGATTTGAAGGAAATGTGTGGCAATAGTCAACCACAAACACGCTGTTTATTGGTTTTTCAGTTATAGAAAAATGAAATCATTGCTTGAAAAACATGACGCCTAGCGTGGTGCCATGGTATGGCCTCACCGTGCCCTGGTAAAAATTTGAGAATGTTTGCCTTATGTCATCATGCACGCCTTTCGTAAATCGAACCATCACCGAGGAAGTTTCATGGTTTCGAGGGGGAAATCACCAAGATTGAAGGGGAATCCAAATTTCCTTCGTCCTTTGTCCATGAGTTTTTTCTACGATGAACATACACCCTACAAATCACCGTATTCAAATTTGGCACTTTTCCGGGTTCATTTACCATATTTAGGGGATTATGTGCATTTTCTAGGCATTAATGCACATAATTCAAATTCAAACAATTGTTGCATGAAAAGGTGCACAAGAACGGTCTGGAAAACCATGCTCGTGTTATTTAGTAGATTCCCATGCCTTTTACAAGGAATGGGCAGATATTTCGATGAAATGTGTGGCAATAGTCAACCACAAATGTTTGTTTATTGGTTTTTCAACTATATAAAAATGAAATAAATGCTTGATAAACATGACGCCTGGCATGGTGCCATGGTATGGCCTCACCATGCCCTGGTAAAAATTTGAGAAGGTTTGGCTTATGTCGTCATGCACGCCCTTCATAAATCGAACCATCACCGAGGAAGTTCCATGCTTTCGAGAGGGAAATCACCAAGATTGAAGGGGAATCCAAATTTTCTTCGTTATTTTCCCTTGAGTTTTTTTTCTACGATGAACATACACCCTGCAAATCACTGTGTTCAAATTTGGCACTTTTCCGGGCTCATTTACCATATTTAGGGGATTATGTGCATTTTCTAGGCATTTAGCGCATATAAATCCAATCTAGCTACAGCTACACGGGTGTGATGAGAGGGACATGGATTGTTGTTCGATCGCGGCGGATCCTACGGTGCCCACGCGCGATCCACATGGCTGGGGTTCTGGCGAATCATAACGCAACACACAATAGGCTCAGCGCACACTATTTTCGGAGGCAACGGTGATGAACCGTGTGCGATAATGAATGAGCAAGATTGTAAGGGAAGCCAAATTTCCTTTGTCGTTTGTCATTGAGATCTTAAAAACCACCGCACTGTACAGCTGTCCGCCCACTCCGTCCCAGAACACTCTCCAAGCGTCGTTCATGGCACCGCGGCACACAGTAACTTGTAAGGAAGCGATGGCATCCCGCCGTGCCGAGTTCCTCCCCGCCCGGGACCGCACACATGGTAACGAAGCAATGGCATCCCGCCGCGCCGAGTTCATCACTGGCCGCGGCCGCACAAGTACGTGGGCAGACTTTGATGCTGCCATGGCCGAATGGGCGGTCGATCTAGAGGCGGCCAAAGCCGCACAGAAGGAGCGGAAAAGGCAGAAAGCAGTCAAGAAAAGAGAGTCCCGCCGCCGCAAGAAAGAAGAGGCCGCACACCGTGCTGAGGAGATCTCGGCGGAGATCGAAGGACGGTGGGCTGCCGCCGACAAGGCAGGGAAGGAGATCAACGATGTTTGGCCAGCATGCCCCGATGCCAGCCTATGAGAAGTAGTTAGTGTGTGTGTCGCCCGTAAGTTTGTATAATTAATTATGAGCATCTACCAGTACTACATACGTACTATATTTAGAGCAAATTACCAGTAGTACTTTAAGTTGGTACTATCTATTATTAACATACAATGTCGATAAGCGCATCCTTTGAGGGCTTTGAGCATTGATTAGCATGTGTTCACTGCAGTTTTGTAGCCGCACCCTGGCCCTAAATACTCTCGAAACGTCCGCCCGCAGCAACCGGAAGCCACCGAAGACTAGAGCTGGCTGCAGCTGGTTTTTAGTCCCACCTCACCGTGCGAGTTGGCCGCACACCGGCTTAAATTGCCGCACCGGCGGATTGCATCAAGCTTATCTCTTGTTGCATAGGATGATCTGGCTATCCGAGCGAGGCAGGTTGACACTTGATTGCATTTCATAAACCGATGATTGTTCATCGGCTGTCACCTTGCCTCGTTCATGTACATTGAATAATCCTGATACAATGAAAGAGATTTTTGAAATTAGGTGCGCCTGGAGATGCTGATAGATATAAGAATTATTAGAAGATCACAAAACACATGGTTTCTATGGCGTACTCGTGTGCGTTTTTTTGCGTTAATGATCCATAAGTCAGTTACCTATGCGATGTTTCCTAATAAAGCAAGCGTACCATTAACAAAAAAAAATCAACTACACATGTACATTTTTTTGGAGACGGGATCTGCCAATTTTCTCTTTTCTCGCACACGAGTATTTTAGGCGCTTCGTCTGTGTTGTGTGTTTCCCCCGCCCAAGTTTCAAGTTTTGCAGCGAAATTTTCATTAACCGCGCGATTTCAAAATTTATTCCTCCCACCACATCCCCACCCATCAAATTGGCGCAGTATCCCCCCCCCCACGCCCCCTCCCGGCAGCTCAAACCGCCACCGCTGTAACCACAGCTTCAACCACATCTATGTTCTGCCCGAGCATCGTCGATCCAGTCAGGTAACCCACCGATCTCTATCATGGACTTGGCCTAATTGCTTAAATGGCGCCTGCAAAACATCCTCATGCCTCGAAATCCCCACCACCCCTACCTCCAGAGCATCGCCGCGCAAGCCCAACCTCATATCACGTGGAGGTCGAGGAGCTGATGGCGGTCGATGGCGCGATGGCCGCTGTGCATGTTGACCCGGAGGAACACCTTGCCTCCGTCGTCGCCGACTTGGTGCAGGCTCTGGGCCAGATGAAGTGCCCTAGCGACTACCCCCCAGGGCTTACCAGGTATGATCTGACCAGCTCAATCTTACCAATACCACTTGCAATTGCTATGTTTTGTACGGTTGATGTATTAAGCATGTTCGTGCCTTGTTTATTTCAGTACTGCACATTGTGTGATGTTCAAGTATTAACTGTCCAACTCAATTTCACCAATAACAGCAACAAACTTACAATACATGACTCAGGATATCACTAGAGATGCTGCCCATTTGCTATTTTTGGTGGATGCTAACCCTGTTGTAGTTAACATGCATGTCCATGTACTTACGCAGGGTCATAACGGGCGATGCTGTTGTTTGCCATCGAGGTTAGCTGCATCCCATGTCTTACAGTATTTTACATCATTTGTGCAATTGTAGTTTAACTTCTAACATTTACTGGTTGCCTGTAGGTACACATGTCAGCGACACTGATCCACGCTTCGACCCAGAGGAACAGCTCGCCTCCGCCGCCGCTGACTTTGGGCGGGCTCTGGCCAAGATGAAGTGCCCCAGCAACTACCTCTCAGGACTTACCAAGTATGAACTCACCAGTTCAATCTTACCAATACCAGTTGCAATGGCTATGTTTTGTATGGTTGATGTATTAAGCATGGTGTAGTAAACATGCCTAACACGTTTTAGCTATTTTCCCTACCTTTTTATAGACATGTGGGCCATTCTCTGCTCTGGCAGCACCTGCGTTGCGATATTTAACTCTGCCAATTGCATTTTTATCAGTACCGGTTTCAATGGCTATTAAGGCTGTTGCAATTAATAGTTGTATCCATTTTTTAACAGTTGTATTTCGATGGCTACAAACTTACAAAACATGACTTAGGATGTTGTTAAGCCTATTGCAATTAACAGTTGTATCCATTTTTTAATCTGTCCCTTTGCTACCGTGCTACTCTCCGCAATGAAGATATACTAGAGATGCTGCCCATTTGCTATTTTTAGTCGATGCTAACCCTGTTGTACTTAACATGCCTTTCCATGTATTTACGCAGGGCCATAACAGGCGATGCTGTTGTTTGCCGTCGAGGTTAGCTGTATCCCATGTCTTACAGTATTTTACATCATTTGTGCAATTGCAGTTTGGCTTCTAACATTTACTTGCTTCTTGTAGGTACACATGTCAGTGGCACTGATCCACTCTTCGACCCGGAGGAACACCTTGCCTCCGCTGCAGCCGACTTGGGCAGGCTCTTGTCCATATGAAGTCCCCCAACAACTACCCCTCAGGACTTACCAAGTATGAACTGACCAGTTGAATCTTACCAATACCAGTTGCAATGGCAATGTTTTGTATGGTTCATGTATTAAGCATGTTGTAGTAAACACGCCTAGCCCGTCTTATCTATTTTCCCTACCTTTTTATAGACAACAGGGCCATTCTCTGCTCTAGCAGCACCTACCTTGTGATGTTTAACTCTGTCAATTTCATTTCTATCAGTACCAGTTTCAATGGCTATACTAGGTTGTCTGTTGTAGTAAATAATTCTATCCATTTTTTAATCCGTCCCTTTGCTACCGTGCTACTCTTTCGCAATGAAGATATCACTACAGATGCTGCCGTTTTATTACCATTTGCTATTTTTGGTGGATGTTAACCCTGTTGTAGTTAACATTGCTTTTCCATTTCCTTACAGAGGGCTACAATGGGCGATGTTGTTGTTTGCCATCGAGGTTAGCTGCATCCCATGTCTTATACACCACCTGTTCCTAAATATAAGTATTTTTAGAGATTCCAATATAGACTACATATGGAGCAAAATGAGTGAATCTAGATTCTAATATAAACTATGTCTATAATTCTATATACATCCATATGTAGTTCATATTGAAATCTCTAAAAATACTTGTACTTAGGAACATAGGTAGTTGTATTTTACATCATTTGTGCAATCTCAGTTTAGCTTCTAGCATTTACTGGTTGCTTGTAGGTACATATATGAGCGGTACTGATCCACGCTTTGATCCTTTTTGCGTATGGGGCAATGAGATATTCATGAACAAACGTCAAGTGAGGAAACTAAGAAAGATTGTTAGGCGAAAAAAAGGGTGATGGGAACTAAGCTCTTTATTTACACTTTGTCCAAGATAACAGTGAACTTTAGGATGGTAAGTAATGTGTTGCCTTTTCCCCCTGCCCACAACAAGTTACTCTATTAGACCTGATTATCTAAAATTTTTCTCTTTTCAGTGGTTTCCAAACAATTTACTGATGATTACCTTGCAAACTACATGACCGGAGTGGAGGCAACTAAGGTTAAAGTATATAATTTATGCTACCATGATAATGATCTAGAAATCTTCCTGAAGGCGGTGAAGGATGGGCGGCCGATCATCACAAGGGATTGGACAAAAGTTGTTCATGCCTATCGCATGCAGGAGGGCACATTATGGGCATTCCGCTTCTTCAACACCATTGGCAGCCAAAATGATTTACACTTGTCTCTTCACCTTTACCGCCTCTAAATATTGTGGTTCATCATAGTTAATTGCTGCCTAATCTTGTAATTACTGAACATATTGTACTGAGAATTTTATTGATGGATTGGTTGTTGAACCATTGTGCTGAGAATTTGAATTCCACGTTTCATTTCAAAATTTCCAATTCGAATAATAAATTACAGGGAAAAATAAAATTAAACATGAGCGAATAAAATAATGTGCACACGGTTAGAAAGGAAACAACGTGTGTGATGAAAAATAGAGAATAGATGGTTCTTTGACATGAAACATTCACGATGCCTGACGGACGCACGCATGGTTTCGTCTCATATGCGTGTGTGATTCATGGTAATACGTTAAACATTTCAAACCTGTGTGCGTGTGTGATAGGAATACCTATCACACACAGTTATGAAAATGGACACGTTGGCGTTAGTAGAGGCACCGCACACATTTTACATTCTTGAACTGTGTGTGATAACGTACCTATCGCAAACACATCAGTAGATTAAATGTTTGTGATGTCCCCCTTTTTCACATGACTATAGCGGCGTAATCATTTCGGATGTCTCTTAGATCAGAAACGTAACGTCGAGACATAACGTGTGGGACTGGGGCGACTTCTCATATGTTTATTCTATGGCGATCGTCAGTAGCCGCTTGCCTATCCCCGACGGTTTTTGGGTCGTGTGGGAAGGACCCCCCTATCGCATGCACTCACTCGGCGATGGTTCAGAATGCCATCGCGGAAAGGGGTTAAAAACCGTTTGTATAGCACGTTACGGTACCAGTGTTACAAACGGGAGATTATTAATAATTGGCAACCAATATCGCAAACAGATTATTTATTCAAACTATGGGCGTTAGACCAACAATGTACGTGCATGCTTAGGTTAAGCAATAAAGCGGCAGAATTAATCATCAAATAAGAAAAACAATATATTTGTCGCCATGCGACCTGTGTGCTGTGCAAGCAGGCGTGAGTTGATGGGACGCATGCGAGCAGTCCACCGCGCAGGCAGACCAGGAGACGTGCACGTGTTCGCTGTGTAGTGTCACCAGGAGGCATGCTAGTAGCTGTCTGAAATGACGGTAGGCATGCCAGCAGTCCGCTGCGCAGGCTCACTGGGAGGCGAGCCAGCACTTTGACTGCCGCCCGCCTCGCTCGGGCACGACTCCCACTGTGGTCATATTAGGCGGCCGCACCCCCCGTCCACAGTGGTCACCACCGTCTAGAGTGTATGAGGATGCCACCGAAGCGCACCATCCGAGGGAGTGGTGATGTCGGGGCTGGGGAAGCACCCGCGCAACGCATGAAGCTGGGCACAGAGGTTGCCGTCGCCGCCGACGAGGCCTCGCGCAGGCAGTAGCGCGACCTTGATGACATTGCTGCCGTCGTGCCTCCCTAGCCGGAGCCGGAGGTCCATTGCAAATCCAGCAACGACTCCGACGAAAAACCGGTTAGTCATCTATACCCATTTTGCGGCAAAATATATCATGTGTTTTTTCTGGGTACTCCTCCCCCCTCCCCCCTTCATTTTCTTGGAATAGAAGTCCTATGGTTATGTTCTCTTAGTCCATGAAATCAGAGTAAGATTCGTTAGATCCGTGTAGTGTATCGATTGTTTGAATGGTATCTGTCTAGGGTTGGTGATTAATTGTTTGTTCTATACAAATGGTGTTTGCTAATAATCCGACTAGGGTTAGCGTTTATGCTAATAATTTGTAGCCAGATCTTGAGATTTCATTTTGAATGTTCTACATATATTTTTGTGCCATTTGTTTTCTTCCAGATCTTGAGAATTGATTTTGAATGTCCTACATATATGTTTGTGCCAAAAAAAATCCCAGATTGGTATGTACACTGATGAGACTCCGGCCAGCGGCGCCGCCGGTTGTAGATCCTGCACCCGACAGAGCGGGCAGAAGCGGCCATGCCCCCTGGATGTGAGGAACCCATAGAATCTTGGGCGTACCGCATCAGCGATCTCCTGGACACCATCCTTGGGGAGATCATCTCCCTTCTCCCCACCAAGGATGGCTACACACATAGGTCCTCGCATCTCGGTGGCGCCCTCTGTGGCGCGTCACACCTCTTAATCTTGAGTGTCGTCCGATATCTATCGTTCATGATTTTGAACTCCATGGAGCCATCATCTCCTACCACGAGGGCTCCGTTCAACGCCTCTGCATCCCGGCATGCTGCCTGCTGCACATACCCTGCATGGTAGATGCCTGGCTAACATCCCATGAATTCGAAAAACTACAGCAGCTTGAGTTCTACCAATTCTACAAAAATAGCTTACCACCAACCATTGTATCTATGCCCTCACCATCGATGTCCATCTCATGGTTTTCCTCCTCTCTCTCCACACCACCACCTTGGCCCGGTGCCATCTAGCAGACAATCTGGTACAAATGCTTGGACTCCCACAGCTAAAAAAACTTGCGCTTGTGGTGGTTGATCTGTTGGAGGCCTCACTGCATAGCATCATCCATTCTAGCTGCCCTGCCCTGGAGCGCTTGCATCATCGAAGATGCCCCTTCACTTCAAAGGTTGCTCCTTGATTGTTTTTACGCACCTTCGCAAATAACCGTGGTCTCTGCGCCTAAACCGGATACCTTGGGTGTAATTCGTGATCTGTTTAAAGGTTACAAGATGGATGTTGGCTCCACACTTATTGAGGCACTGTATATTATCATCAACACTTTTGTAATCATAAATAGCTGCATTTTTCATTTGCGCGCATAAGTTTTATATCATCTTGGAGTACACTTTTGGTACTAACATTATGTTCTTTTGTTCTATGCTCGGTGAAGAGTTTGTCCATGGATAGCCTATCAATGGTGCTAGATTCTATCAAGACCTTAAATATCAGTATGTGGTGTTTTGATCTAAACACGATTATTGGTTTGCTGTGATGCTTTCCATGTTTGTATATAGAGGTGATGATTTCACGCACATTGAAAGCCCATATATAATGTACTAGAATTAGCCATTCAGTTGTCGCTCTTTCGACATACTCTTTTTTTTAGACATTAACTATTTTCAATCTTCATGTCTATTTAGGCACTATCACATGGACAAAAATGTATAACCAATCAGTGGCGTAAGAAGCACCGGGATTTTCTCAGTTCTCATGACATTTGTTTGAGGACAATAACGCTGGAAGGATATGCATCCAACCATGCAAACACTAGCTTTGTCACATTCTTCCTGTTGAATGCGAGGGTACTATTATCCGTGAGGATTAGTTTTTTTTAACAAAAAATTTCTCATGGATGGACACATTGAACAACATAAAAAGAAGTTTCAGGTGGACAAAAGGGCTTCTAAACATGCTCGGCTTCTATTTACAACAACTTGTCTTCATGTACCAGTAGATTTTCTGGCCCAGGATCTTGATTTTATGGATCAGACCAATCTATTTGATTGTGACTGCTAAAAACTTTGGTTGAGTTAGATGTTATTTCCCTGTTCAATCTGGGTTTTGTCTAAACCTGATGAACAATTAATCCTCCTGATTTTATACCATTTGTAAGCTACAGTTAGATGTTGTTGCCCTTTTCAACTCAGCCATTTCTTTAATTAAATGCCTAGAATCATAATGTGTCCTTGGGTGAATGTTTAGGTCCCATGCAAGAAATATGAATGAATTTCAAACATCTGGGCGTCGTCACGCAACCGAAAACTTTGAGAAACTTGGTTTTTAAATTCCTGTAAATCCAAAACTCGCCTGGAAATCATTAAACTTGGCATGGTGTCTTGACATGTCACCAGCATGCTGTGGTAAAAAAATTGTCCGATTTTTGGACAAGTGTTGGTATAAGCTTCTTGCAAAACAGTGCTTCTCTCAAGAAGCCTCATGGTTCCGATAAGGAATGTGCACCTTTGTGGGCGAATGACATATGCTTCCTCTTTATGCCTTGATTTTTTTATAGAGTCAACATAGACCAATAGGAGTGTCGTGCTAAAATTTGGAATTATTCTAGGTTCGGTTGGCCTTTTATACATCAATTGAGTTTTCTAGGCATTTAATGTGTATAATTCAAATTTGAACTACATGCACATGCTTCAGTGTACCAAAATGGGTTAAAAAAATCATAAATGTGTCCTTGGGTGAATGTTTAGATCCCATGCAAGGAATGGGAATGAATTTGAAACATATGGGCATCATGGCTCGGCCGAAAACATTGAGAAACTTGGTTTTTAAATTCCTGTAAATCCAAAACGCGCCTGCTAATCATGAAACTTGGCATGTTGCCTTGACATGGCACCAACATGTTGTGGTAAATTTTTTGTCCGATTTGCGAAGGCGCACACATTAACAACCAACAAAGTCATTTTGAAACAAAGAGCTGCCACGTTACAATCAGAAACACATGTATTATTGAAACCGTGGGCGTTCTACTAGGCATCACTACAAATAAAAGACACATCCGTGACATTTTGGCCCGAATGAAAAAAAATTGTCATGCTTATGACTCTTCTATGATGATAATTGTGACAAAAACACCTATCATCATAGATGTGGTGGGCTCCTACTTCTATGACAAAAAATCATGACAGAAAATGGGCTTTTCGTCCTGGGCGGGCCGGAGACGCACCTGCATGACATTCTTTGGGCCGTCCATGACGGAAAAAATTGTGGTAGAAGCGAGGGCGAGGAAAATATCGGGGAGTTCCCGGTTATCGTGGGTGGTCGGGGCCGAGCAATGCACTGTGGTTTGCACATTTCTCTCGTGTACACGCGTGTGTGCGAGGCGTTGGCTAACTGAACCCGAGCGATCGCACTGCTAGCTACATTACTGAACCCGAGCGATCGATCCCTTGGCTGTTAACTAAACCTGAGCGATTCATTCGCTGCTGACTGAACCCGAGCGATTCCTTCACTGCTGCTACTAACTGAACCCGAGCGATCGATCACTGATGCTGCTTACTGAAGCCGATCAAGCCCCCATGCGAGATGTAGCTAGCCGGTGCTGGGTTGCCTCTCGATGAATAGTGACCGTTGCTACCGTGCGCGTGGTACATAGAATGAGTCGAGACATGGTGAGTCGAGCCGGTTGGTTGGCTGTGGATGAACAGTTACCGGTGGGGGTTGGATGAATAGGACCCCGTGGTAGTAGGCCGTTGCCGTTGGTTGAACAGGACCCCGTGGAGGCCACCGCACCCCAGCTGGTTGGGGGTGGATGAACAGGACCCCGTGGAGGCTCTATGAACAGTAGCCGATGGAGGCTGGATGAACAGTAGCCGGTGGGGGTTGGATGAACAGTAGACGGTGGATGAACATGACCCCGTTTCGACCATAGGCGCTCCAACAGAAGTTCGTTTCCTCCATTTTTTGGTACGCCACACCCCTCCCGATCAATAGGACCCCGTTTCAACCGTAGGCACACGAACAGAAGTCCTTTCCTCCGTTTTGCGGTACGCCAGACCCTTCCCGATGAAGGGGACCCCGTTTTGACCGTACGCGGTCGAACAGAAGACCATTTCCTCCGTTCTGTGGTACGCCAGACCTCATTTTGGCTGTTCCATCCAAGCCGGTTGGCTCCCGATGAACACAACGTATTTCGACCCAGTCGGTTGCCTCCCGATGAACATGACGTTGTTTCCTCCATTGTTACTCAGCCGGTTGGTTGTCGATGAACAGGACGACGTCACTGTACGCGTTCGAGACCCCGCCCATATGTACGTACGTAGCCGTATTTACTTTCTTGCAGCGTGGCTATATGTACGTGTGCACGATATAGACGGGACTATGTGACATGCTACATCCGCGCCTCCACTACGACACGTGCCCCTCCTTACTCGGCCACAGTTCATCGCTGCAGAGAGACCGATCAACCAGTATGTACATACACGTTCGTGACCAGACAGACAACGCTATGTACGCTTCGACTGGGTGGGTCCCAGCTGTCAGGGAGGATAAGGACGCACTTCCTTGCGTGCGAAGATATAGCTAGTGGGTCCTAGCTATCAGGGGGAAGAATCATTTTTTTGCCCGTAATATGGACGCACTTCCTTGTGTGCGAAGATGTAGCTGGTGGGTCCCAGCTGTTAGGGCGGAAATGTTTTTTTCGCAAAATAAGGTGGCCCTTCCGGTGGGTCCCCGCTGTCAGGTGGAGGAATCATTATTTTGTGCGTAATAAGGAGGCACTTCCTTGTTGTGGCCGTGGACCCAGGTGTCAGCCTCTCCACGTACAGTCCTCTTCCGATGGAAGTCGTTCCTTGACCATGTTGACCACGCTGCATCGAGAGCACCAAGGCGGGGACAACGGTGAGGCCTAGGAAGGGAATGACCAGGAGCCGGGGAAGACTCGGCAGTTGTTTCCCACGCACGCAGAGGGGAGTACGAGGGTTTACTGCTTCGGCTGTAGTGTGAGGCTGCCGTCGATGGAGAATAACATGAGGTTTGTGTGAGTACAGGGATGGCCAGGCCAGCGATGGTAGTAGGGTGGGGCGGTGAGGCCTGTGTGGCAGCACAACCGGCCATGGGACACAGGAGCAGGCGGCACGGCCGGCGATGGTTTGGGCGGCTGGAGCAAGAAGACCAGAGGTTGAAGAAGCACGACGGGCGTTGGATGGACATTGTACGGTCGCTGCAGCTAGAATCATTTATAATGACTAAGTTGACAAATCCTGCATCCCTGTCAACTTAGTAGGCCCACATGTCAGCCTCCAAATATGGTGGGTCCTAGCTAGCAGGGGAGTATTCTTTTTTTTTGTGCATAATAAGGAGGCACTTCCTTGCGTGCGAAGATATAGCTGGTGGGTCCGAGCTGTCAGCGGGAGGAATGTTTTTTTCGCGAAATACAAAGGCCCTTCTGGTGGGTCCGCGCTGTCAGGTGGAGGAATCATTATTTTGCGCGTAATAAGGAGGCACTTCCTTGCGTACGGCCGTGGACCCAGCTGTCAGCTTCTGCACATACAGTCCTCTTCCGATGGATGTCATTCGTTGGCCATGTTCACCATGCCGCGCCGATAGCACCAGGGCGGTGGACGACGGCGAGGCCTAGGAAGGGAACGACCCGGAGCCGGGGAAGACTTGGCAGTGGTTGCCCACGCGGTTGGAAGTACGAGGTTTACTGGTTCGGCTGCCGTCGCCGAAAAATAACAGGAGGTGTGGGTGAGTAGAGGAATGACCTGGCTAGTGATGGAGTAGGGTGGGGCGGTGCAACCTGTGCGACAGCACAGCCGGCCACGGGAGGCAGGAGTAGGCAGTCCCACCGGCGCTGGTTTGGGCGGCTGGAGCAAGAAGATCAGATATTGAAGAAGCAACACGGCCGTTCGATTAACATCCAACGGTCACTGCTGCTAGAATCGTTTGTGGACTAAGTTGACAAAGCCTTTTGACACGTTAACCTAGTAGACCCACAAGTCAGCCTCCAAATCTGTCCCAAACAGCATACAGCCTGAAATTTCTAGCCAGATTCAAATTAATTTAGAAACTAAATATACCTTAATTTAAATCCAATGAAATTTTACCCGCACAAAAACAATGAAATTTAAAATATCAAAATCCAAAAGAAAAAAGTAATTTGGAACTAATTGCCTGTTTGTTGTATTTTTTCACTTTACAGCCCATTTCTTATTACTTATAGCTCAGTTTTTGGGCAAGCCCGAATGCATCCCTCCTTGTCTTGAAAGATTTCCAGCCCAGCAGGGTGTTGAAAAGCAAGTAGGCCTCCGTTGGTTATTCTGCAAAAAACAAAATAGTTGGGCTAGCCTTTTTCAGAAAGGAAAAAAACTGGGCTGGTCATGTGGTAAACATATGAAATAAAAGCCTGGACTAGATGGGCCACAGCTCCCACACAACCTAGTTGATACCCTTCTCCGTCCCGGAAAAAAAATACTGCGCGAGCTGCTGGGTCCCGGGTGTCAGCCGCTCCTTGTGCAATTATCTCGCTTATTGACTATGTTGACAGTGGCGTGCGACCCAGATGTCAGGAAACCATCAGGAGGAACCCTTTTTTCTTGTAATAAAGGAAGCACTTGCTTGCCTACTGCCATGATCTTGGTGGGTCCCTACTGTCATCCTCACCATGTACATTCATCTCCTTATTCCTCTTGGTTGTTGACCATGTTGACAACACCGGAGGGCGGCGCCGCGGCGAGTGAACCAAGGCGGAGGATGATGGTGAGGCCTCTGACGGGAACGAATAGGAGCTAGGGAAGATGCGCAGAGTTTTAGGGTGCGATGTGGCCGCGATGCGTGCGCGGCAGCACAGCCAGCCGTGGGAGGCAGGAGCAGGCGGTCCCACTGGTGCTGGTTTGGCTTTGGCGGCTGGAGGAAGAAGAGACTGAAGAAACATGACAGACGTTGAATGTCAATCCAACGGTCAAGGTTGGCACAATCATTTGTTGACTAAGCCGACACCATGTAGCATACTTTTTTATAGGAAGAAAAGAAAAATTGGGCTCGTTCGCCAGATAACATTCCCGAAACTGCCACCGTTTGATCTTGCGTCGCAACTAAAACTGCCAGGAAAATGCGTTCGTTTGCTGTCCTCCTCCCAGAGAACGTTCGCCACATAAGTGACTAGCACCCTTGGTTTTCAACCGAGAGGTCTTGGGTTCGAGTCCCAGGAACCCTCAATTTTCTCCTCCTTCCTTCCTCGCAAAAAAGAAGAAAATCAAAGACTTGAGAAAGCGTACAGAACAAGCTAGTGTACCAGTAAGGAGACATTGCTGAGTTTTAGAAAAAAGAGAGACGTGCTCCTATAGCTGTTTCGAATCCAAACCTAGACTACGACTATATATAGTGCTATGCTACTCTGCACGTAATGAAACTAACATATCCAACGTTCGCTTCTCCTCTTCTCTAGTTACTCTGCCTAGCATCAGAAGCTCTGGCCACAGCAACCATGTCCACTGGCGGCTCGTCCACCTGCTCTTCAGTAGGCAACAACCAGATGTGTGCCAAATCGCCACCCGTAACATCGCCTGTGGGTCTCATCACACCCCCACCGGCACACTCATCGCAACCCGCTGCCGTTGGTGTGGTGCCACTACTGCAAATCACGCAGAGTCATGCGTCATGTCTCAACTACAGTGCTCAACCCTGGCCGAGTCTTCTACAAATGCCCAAATCATGGGGTAATAATATGTTTAAGTGTTGTTCGCCTGCTTTCAGTTGCTGATTTTTTTAATAGTTTGGTTGATGATCTTCCAATTTGATTTGTGCAGAAAAGGGAAGATTTGTGTGATTTGTATTTCTGGGAAGTTGCTGATGTGGGGGAATGGAACTACGCTGATTATTTGGTTAGCCGAGGAATCCCAATACCAACAGGTTGGGGTGTTGGACAAGTAACCGAAGGAACGGCAGAAGAGGAAGATGCAGAGCAGAAGGTTAAAGATGCAGTTCCTCTGATCATGGCCAAGCAACAGCTGCTGAATGGCCTTGACAGCAATGAGGAGATGAAAGAGCTTGTGAAGATAATGGGCAAAATTGTTGTGCTCTGTAGGATGATTGTCTCTTTATTTGCAGTGTATGTAGCACTTGTGATGTATTCAGTGGCTATGACATGAGCACTTTGCTGAAACTAGTAATGAATGAAACTGTTTAGCAGGCTGGGCGTAGTATTGTGAACATCAAATGATTTCTATTAACGGAAATCGGGGGGTATCCCCTTTTGCTCATAAATAAATAAATAGCAGAGGCCTTTTTGCTAATAATTAAATAAATTAGCAGAGGCCCTGTCGGGTCAGCTTCGTTCCCATTCGAAGACGTAGAGAAAATTGCAGTCCAACAGCAAACTATGTCATCAAATACAAGTTTCACAACCAAATATGAGTACAACTAAACAACAATGTCATCATGTTTTAGTCATCATACAATCACCAAACACAAATCAACATACATAATAAGTGATGCTCTCACAGCAAAATACTCAACAACAATTTCATCAGGTTTTAGTTGTCATAGCAAACACAATTTCACATAGTAGATAAAAAGTCGTCTTCTCACAGACAAATACGACAAAAGCAATCAAATCATCATCCGCAGCAGCAGTGTCAACATCTTCGCCATGTGTATCAGTCTGAATCGTAATTCCCCCCAGTGTCATCTTCTTCTTCATCCTCAATGTCCTCGAACGTTGGCCTCTTATCCATCAACTCTCGTACGTCCATAGCCCGATAGGGAATCTTTTCACCAGCCTTATTGATGTGATGGTCCTCAAAGATACTACGAACTTCTGTGGAATCTTCTACATCAGGAGCAGTGTAAGCATCATCTTGTTGTGCAACTTCATAAAACGAATTCCTTTGCTCAAACCTTTGCAATACTCTCCAGTCATCGCTACATGCATATGTGTCTTCCAAGAAAAATATCTGTGTTGCTTGATTTGCCAAAATAAAAGGCTCGTCAGTGTGGTACGCCACCTTGACATTGATGGATTTGAAATAATCATCAGCTTTGGGTTTTGCGATCCTGGAAAACAGGTTGTACCAACGACAGTAGAATAGAACCACACATCGATGAACCTCAAAACTGGAGATATACTGCAACAGAATAATGTCTGTTATGTTAGCATACATTTCAGTTGTCTCATCACCATACGTATCCGTGCTCATGATGGCACTATTTTGTGTCTTCTTGCCTTCGTCGCGTGCAAGGGTGTTCTAGCGCACATCTCCGCAAGATTCATAATGTCTTACCCGAGTATCAGGACCCATTGCTAGTGCGTAAAGGGCATCATTAGCTGCCTACCCATCCTCCCGCATCTTGTGAACCTATGGTTAGAAAATAGACAAGCTGATCATCTTATGTACTCAATATATTAAAAAAAACTGACAGTGCAATACAAAAGCTTACACGGCTCTTGAACCATTTCACAAATCCTACCATAACCAGTTTGTCATTGTTTCTTGGATTTTGCGCCAGTAACTCCTTTTTGTAGATACTGCACAACATAGTGATCGCGTCAAACATCTAAATATATAAAAATGTGCTGCAAGTTTAGTAGATTATAATGTATAAGCTGCAGTACTTAGCACTTATTCGATATAAGGTAGAATCTCGGGACAATTATTCAACACAAACCAAACCATTTTTGTCCAAATCTTTAGGTTTGTCATCTTGTCAACTCTTCCCTGTAACTCGAACAGAACAATCAAAAACATTGAGCTCGGGATTGTCTTCACCCACCTTTTTGCTAAGCTGATCAGCTGTTTCAATGTATTTGAGCAGAATGTCAACGCTTTTGTAGCAATGTAGGCCTCTGCAATGGAACCCTCAGGTCTAGCTCTGTTCCTAACATAGCCCTTGAAAGTTCCTAGCCGCCTTTCAATAGGGTACTTCCAGCCATACTATACTGAACCACTGAGTAGTGCCTCATCAGGTAGATGAACAGCCAAATGCACCATCACATCAAAGAAGGCTGGAGGATATATCTTCTCAAGGTCGCATAGGATAGTTGGTATCTTGTCTCTAAGACGCTCCAAAGCATCTATCCTGATATTTCTGCTGCAGATTTCCCTGAAGAATTGTCCCAACTCTGCAACTACTCTGTATAAGTCTTTTACAATTCTTCAGGGAAATAAAACTGCAGAGGTATAGTTGGTATTCCTGATGGAGCAGTTTTGACATAATTTCTTTTGATGGAGCAAGGTATAGTTGGTATTCCTGAATCTCCAAGTTTTTTAGGTACTCCATCCTTAAAAGAATAATTAGCAAGCATGGTGGTGATTTTAGCTTCTGGTATTTTTCTCTTATTAGTAATGATGTCTTTCATGTATTTTGCATAAGGGGCCATCTTTAATATATCAGTCAAGCGAGTGCGCAAAAACACTGGCCTGAGCATTTCAGCAAAGTGTTCAAATTCTTCATCATCCTTTTTCTTAGTTGACTTAGGTGGAAAGGGCATGGGTTTTTGAACCCATGGTTCTCTTTCTCTTCCATGTTTTCTAGCAACAAAGTCTCTTTTATCATATCTTTTATTTTTAGGTTGTGGGTTATCAAGATCAACAACTGGCTCTATTTCCACATCATTATCTGGTTGTTTATCATTGTCTGATTGAGCGTCTTCATGAACATCATCATTATCTTTTTCATTATCACTAGATGAATGTTCATTACCAGATTGAGTTTCAGCATCAGAAATAGAAACATCATTATCATTATCAGGAGGATTTTCTATCTCAGGTTCACTAGAGGCATGCAAAGTCCTATCATTTTTATTTTTCTTCTTCTTTTTAGAAGGACTAGGTGCATCAGTGTTAATTATTTGGGAGTCTTGTTCAATTCTTTTAGGATGATCTTCAGGATAAAGTGGTTCCTGAGTCATTCTACCTCCTCTAGTCATTGCTCTAACTGCATGATCATTCATATTATTATTCATTTCATCAAGCAGTTCTCTTTGAGATTTAGCAATTTGTTCTAACTGAGTTTGAACCATAGAGGCATGTTTTCCTACACCTCTAACATCATTGGAGATTCTAAATAACAAGTCACTCAAGCGAGCAATCATATTAGAGTTATATTTCAATTGTTTCATAACATTTTCATTGAAATGATCTTGCTTTCTAATGTAATTGTCAAAATCATAAAGGCATTGGCTAGTATGCATATTATAAGGATTGTCCCTATCATCAAATTTTGTTAAAGAATTTACCTCTACCACCTTTGGTGGTGGTGTGCCAAGTCCATGTATTTCTTCAATAGGAGGTAAATTTTAACATCCTCCGCTTTAATACCTTTTTCCTTCATAGATTTCTTTGCCTCTTGCATATCTTCTGGACTGAGATATAAGATACCCCTCTTCTTTGGAGTGGGTTTATGCGGTGGTTCAGGAAGAGTCCAATCATCATAATTTTTTAATATATTATTCAATAATTCCTCAGCTTGTCCAACAGTTCGTTCCCTGAAAACACAACCAGCACAACTATCTAGGAAGTCCCTAGAAGCATCGGTTAGTCCATTATAGAAGATATCAAGTATTTCATTTTTCTTAAGTGGATGATCAGGCAAAGCATTAAGCAATTGGAGAAGCCTCCCCCAAGCTTGTGGGAGACTCTCTTCTTCAATTTGCACAAAGTTAAATATTTCATATAAGGCAGCTTCTTTCTTATGAGCAGGAAAATATTTTTTAGAGAAGTAATAAATCATATCCTGGGGACTACGCACACAACCAGGAGCAAGAGTATTGTACCATATCTTAGCATCACCCTTTAATGAGAACGGAAATAATTTGAGAATATAGTAGTAGCAAATCTTCTCATCATGAGCAAATAGGGTGGCTATATCATTTAATTTAGTAAGGTCTGCCACAACAGTTTCAGTTTCATAACCATGGAAAGGATCAGATTCAACCAAAGTAATCAACTCTGGGTCGACAGAGAATTCATAATCCTTGTCATCAACAAAGATAGGTGAAGTAGCAAACTTAGGATCACATTTCATTCTAGCATTCAAAGATTTCTCTTTCAGTTTGCATAATAATTTCCTAAGATCATCTCTATCATTGCAAGCAAGAAAATATCTAGCTATCTCCTCATCCATAACATAACCTTCAGGTATCTTAGGCAATTCATATCTAGGAGAGCTAGGTCTAATAGGTGTTTCAAGTACTTCATCAGTTTCAACAACTTCATCAGTTTCAGCATTCTCAATATCTTTAGCTCTAGCAATTTATTCATCAAGAAAATCACCTAGTGGCACACCATCATCAAGCAAGGTACTAGTATCATCATGAGTAGCATTCATAGAAGTAGCACCATCAATAACTTGCGACATATCAGGATTAATAGCACGTGGTGGTGTTGCAAGTCTACTCAAAATAGAAGGCGAATCAAATGCAGAGTGTGATCGCAGTTCCTTACCTCCCCTCGTCTTAGAGGGAAAAATCTTAGTCTTGGTATCCTTCAGATTCTTCATAGTGATAAATTGATAATAATCCCAAGTGACTCAACAAATATAGCTATGCTCCCCGGCAACGGCGCCAGAAAAAGGTCTTGATAACCCACAAGTATAGGGGATCGCAACAGTTTTCGAGGGTAGAGTATTCAACCCAAATTTATAGATTCGACACAAGGGGAGCCAAAGAATATTTGCAAGTATTAGCAGCTGAGTTGTCAATTCAAGCACACCTGGAGATTAATTATCTACAGCAATATGATCAGTAGCAAAGTAATATGATAGTTTTGATAGCAATAATAATTGTAACAGTAACGGTAACAGTGATAGCAATGATTTTGTAGCAGTTGTAACAGTAACAGCAGCAGTAGTAACTTAGCAAGAACAATATATGGAAAATTCGTAGGCATTGGATCGGTGAATTTGTTGGATGATATTCATCATATAACAGTCATAACCTAGGGCGATACAAAACTAGCTCCAGTTCATAAATATAATGTAGGCATGTATTCCATAAATAGTCATACGTGCTTATGGAAAGAACTTGCATGACATCATTTATCCTACCCTCCCGTGGTAGCGGGGTCCATAAGGAAACTAAGGGATATTAAGGCCTACTTTTAATAGAGAACCAGAACAAGCATTAGCACATAGTGAATACATGAACTACTCAAACTACGGTCATCACCGAAAAGTATCCCGAATACTGTCACTCCGGGGTTTACGGATCATAACACGTAATAGGTGACTATAACTTGCAAGATCAGATCTAGAACATAGATATAATGGTGATAACATAAATGGTTCAGATCTGAAATCATGGCACCCGGGACCAAAGTGACAAGCATTAAGCATGGCAAAGTCATAGCAACATCAATCTCAGAACATAATGGATTAGGGATCAAGCCCTAACAAAACTAACTCGATTACATGATGAATCTCATCCAACTCCCTCACCGACCAGCGAGCCTACGAAGGAATTACTCACTCCCGGTGGGGAGCATCATGGAATTGGCGATGGAGAAGGGTTGGTGATGACGAAGTTCGAAGATTCCCCTCTCCGGAGCCCCAAACGGGCTCTAGATCTGGCCTCCCGATGAAGAACAGGAGGTGGCTCCGTCTCGTGAAATGTGATAATTCTTTCTCTCTGATTTTTTCTCCGAAAATGTGATTTTATAGCCTCGGATATAGGGTCTTTGGGGCCACCAGGTGGGGACAACCCACCTGGGTGCGCCAGGAGGGGGGCGCACCCTGGTGGGTTGTGCTCACCCAGGGCCCCCCTCCGGTGGTTCTTGGCTCCAATATTTTTCTTTTATTCCATAAAAAATCTCCAAAAAGTTTTGTTCCATTCCGAGAACTTCTATTTCTGCACAAAAACAACACCATGGTAGTTCTGCTGAAAACAGCGTCAGTCCGGGTTAGTTTCATTCAAATCATGCAAGTTAGAGTCCAAAACAAAAGTAAAAGCGTTAGGAAAAGTAGATATGACGGAGAGTTATCAAGTTCCAAGTTGTTACCCTAGCCCCAAGTGTGGTGGTTTTGGGTACAGTGCCACCCTTTTCCTTTTCAACTCGTGAAGCATAACACTTGATTAAGTAGCCGGATGGTGTGCTAATTTAGGTGTCCAACTGTTTGAAGGAATAGTTGAGGTGTGCCCGGTCCGTGCCCACATTTAGGGTATCCAATGTTCGTTTCGCTTTTGAACGTACAATATACTCCCTCCGATCCTTTTTAGTTTACATATAAGTTTTGTGTGTAGTCAAAGTATCTCTACTTTGATCAAACTTACAGAAAAAAGTATCAACATTCAACAACGCCCAATTAATATTGTTAGATTTGTAGGTACTCCTAGATTTGTTTTCAAACAGAAATGGTTTCCAATTTGTATTCAAGCACGTGAATGCTTGTTCTCGCGCATGCTCTTCCTACTTGGATTTCGCCACGTATAGCCAGTCCAATAGTATAACTTTTTTTTAAGCTCCCTGTCCAATAGTAGTAGTAGGAGTAGTAGTACTAGTGGAGTGGAGTAGTAAATTAAGCCGACGCGGGCGGGGGAGGGGGAGGGACGTCCGACCCCGTGGGGGGGGGGGGGAGTTTGCCTACCATCGGTTTGCTCTCAACTATGGTCCCACAAGCGAGTGAAAACGCAAGATGAAGCGCGTTCCATTCGGTGAGCGACGTGGAGGGCCCACCGTGTCGGGGTGCAACGCAAACGCGACAAGAGTGACGTACACCGTCCATTCCTTGTGAACTTGCATACTTCTGAGAGTGAGTACTCCTTTTTTTTTAACACAGTACAGACGCAAGCGGTCATACATGCGCGCATACACTCAGCCCACAAGCACACCCTACCCCTATGAGCACCTTTGAGAGACTGAGCCGGCATAACATCTTGAGATTTACGAAGTCACCGCCTCATCGTCGACAGGAACGGTGGGAAGGTCCGGACGTCTGCCACGTGAAACTCTTAAACTTTGGTCCCATCCCACCCCACAACTCTCTAGGCTCCATGTCGGGGCACGACACCTATGGGATCCTAAGGGACCCCTTTACGATTCGGCGGGGGGAGAGGTATGCGCAAAGAGCAGAACCAACGATCGCCGCGGGAAGATTTTACCCAGGTTCGGGCCGCTGATCAGCGTAAAACCCTACTCCTGCCTTGTGTTCTTATTAGTGTTCTTGAGCCCAGCCTCCAGGAGCGCTCGCAGTGAACAGTACGTTCAAAGAGCAGCTACGCATGCAGAATGGGCCAGAAGATCTCCAAAGATGTCGGGGCACGACACCTATGGGATCCTAAGGGACCCCTTTACGATTCGGCGGGGGGAGAGGTATGCGCAAAGAGCAGAACCAACGATCGACGCGGGAAGATTTTACCCAGGTTCGGGCCGCTGATCAGCGTAAAACCCTACTCCTGCCTTGTGTTCTTATTAGTGTTCTTGAGCCCAGCCTCCAGGAGCGCTCGCAGTGAACAGTACGTTCAAAGAGCAGCTACGCATGCAGAATGGGCCAGAAGATCTCCTCCTCTGTAGCAGTTGCCTTGGGCCTCCTTTTATACCACAAATGGGTCACCACAGTGGCTCAATGTACATACATTGAGGTGTAAAGTAGCTACAGGGTCATCATACCTAACCCCTGACGGATTAGGACGAACGCATTTAATGCACCGTGAGGTGTCTGTTTAGGTGTCATTACTTTCTTGGGGATGGAAAAAGGGGCCATCCCATCAGCACCGCTTAAGCTCTCCTCCACTGGCGCGTCGCCACGCATCCAAAGAAGGACTCAGAATGTCGGGTTTGTCACGGTGCTAGAG
Organism: Thinopyrum elongatum; assembly: GCA_011799875.1. NCBI lineage: Eukaryota > Viridiplantae > Streptophyta > Magnoliopsida > Poales > Poaceae > Thinopyrum > Thinopyrum elongatum. The sequence continues at coordinate 419,331,043 of CM022303.1, read as the reverse complement.
CGGTGGCACAGCAACAAAACCTTGCCGGGCGCCGAGCCTTGCCGGGCGTCAAGCCTTGGCGGGCACCGATCCTTGTCGGGCTCCGCAGGCCACCCCGGCAAGATCTTGCCGAGGAAGCTGGCCTTCGGATTCCAGCTCTTCTTATCTGCTGATCCTCAGATCTCTGACTGGATGATTTCTTTGGCGGCTTGAATCAACCTCGAACTGTTCCCCGGCAAGCCTTGCCGCGAGGATGGCTACAACTGCCCGTGCACAAGTACGGGGTACTAGTCGCCCAATACTTAGTACACCGACAGGAGGCCCCGGGCCTAGGCCGTACACGAGTGCGAGGCGTTGTTGGGCTAGGCCCAAACAGTGCACGGGCACGCGTGGCAGAGGATTAACTGCTCGTAAATATCATGTTTACTGTGCCCCCACTATGCACACCGAACGCGCGACGTGGGAAACATGCCTCAAAAGCTGTGACTGCAACGCGCCTGCAGAGGCGCATTAACATTGGGGAGTAAAAGAGGCGGCCCCGCTCCTTCCCCATAAAAAGGAGAAGCCGCAGAGGCACAAGCCTATTTACCCCCCTCTTCTTCTCAATCTAGCCGTCGCCATCGCCTTCCTCCTCTCGAGCTCAGAGCGAAGCTTTCCCTCTTCCGCCCGCCGCTTCCACGCTCGCTTCACCCCCGGCTTCTGCCCTCACAGCCGCCATGCCGCCCAAGGCCAGCAAAGGCAAGAGCAAGGAAGCGAAAGCCGATGTCCCGGAGAGCGAACTGGTGAAGATGCGGAAGAAGTATGCCGTCTTCGCCCCGACGCTCGATGCAGAAGCTTTGAAGAGGCGGTACCAATGCATGTGGGCGAAGGAGACGCAGGCTCACCCCGCCACACGCGTGATTCCAGGTTCTTGCTCCAAAAGCGGGTCGGACAGATACCCCTTTTTCGCCGCATATTTCTATTGCGGGCTCTGCCCCCCATTTTCCGACTTCTTCAATGATATCATGTACACATACGGCTTTCATCTTCTCGATTTCATGCCGAATGCGGTACTGTGCATGTCCATCTTTGCCCATCTTTGTGAAAACTTCACCGGAGTGATCCCCAACACTACCCTTTTCCGCCATTACTTCTTCCCCCGCATCCAAAAAGGAGAGGCCCTCTCTGGCTCTATCGCCTGGATTCCAAGGGCTTGGAATAAGGAAATATACCCAGAAGGAGTTTACCGCGAAAAGTGGGACGAATGGTGGACTGAATGGTGCTGGATCAAGGAAGCAGATCCCCATCCGTTTTGTCTGCCCCGGAAACAGAAGGCGGTCCGCGGCAGTGGCTGGAGTAGTCTTGCCGCTGACGACGAAAAGCTCACAATCGCCACCACCAGGATTCTCCGCCTGAAAGCTGCCGGGCTGACAATGGAGATGATTGGCTTCGACTTTCTCCGCCGCCGCATCGCCCCCTTGCAGAACAGGGGAAGGCCAGCTTGGGAATATCGAAACGCGGCAGACATCATGAGATTGCGCCCCGGGTTGAATAATAATCTGACTACTATGCAGCTTGGCGCTCTCCGTCAAAAGCTGTTCCAGCGCGATGACAAGCATCGGCTGCCGGCAAGGATTGTCCCTTTGTGCAACAATTCTGCTCTGGGGTCAATCATCGCCTTCATGCCAATGTTCAATGCCCACGGTCTTGACGCGACTTGGGCCGAGCCAACCGAGGAGGAAGCACAGAAGTTTTTTGATAACTTGACGGAGAGGCCCGTCCGGGAAGAGGCAGATTTCATCCGAGCCACCACTGCCCAAGAAGTAGCATACATTGCTACTAGGGTGGAGGAGGCAAATCTTGCCACGGAGGCCGGCAGCGCTGGCTTCACAGAATGGGAAACCAGTGACGCAGAGGTAGTAGTGGAGGTAAAACCTGCCGGGAAGGACAAAGCTGTCGGGGAACAGAGCAGCACAGCCGCTGAGAGCTCGTCCGACAAGGACACGGCTGAAGAAGAACCGGAAGAAGAGCTCCCAGCCCCGAAGAAGATGAAGCGTGTTCTTCGGAAGGCTGCATCTGGCATCCCGGCAAGCCAGCCTTCTTCGAGCGGCGAGGCTCCCGGCAAGAAAGTGGCCGGCAAGACTGCACCGCGCCAAGGGGTTCGTCAGCAACCTGCGCGGCGCGCGAGACCCACACCAGCGGCCACTGCTGGAGCGGCAGGGGTGTCTCGCACTACCGCACCGGAAGCTGCCCTGGCGCCTGCCACAGCCAAGCGACCTAGGACCACTCCTCCGCCTTCCCACTCAGATATCGCAACGGAGGCCGATTTCGACATCTTCGGCTTTAGTCCGGAGCGGGAAGAAGAAGAGTGAGTGCTTTGCCACAGCCTTCATCTTCCAATCTTGGATCAAGTTTGCTGACTTGCTTGTATTGTCTCTGCAGTGATGCAGAAACCTTGCTGGAGAGGATGACGAAGAGGGCAAAGACTTCCACGGGCGATGAGCCCCCGGCAGGCTCCACGAGCGTGCCAGAAACTGTTATCGTCAGCCCGGAGCTCAGCCGTCAACGCAGCCCCGAGCGTAAGTTCATTGCTCTTTTTCCGCTGGCGGGCTCTGAGGTTTCTATTCTTGCCGCTGATATCTTTGGGCTCGCAGGAGAAGAACGGCAACAAGGGGAGTTGTCGGAAGACGTCCCCGTCGTGCCACCTCCATCGACCACGCCGCCCACAAGCACGTCCCCGGCAAGGGATCTGTGACACCCTGATTTTTTGCCAACTTTTTCTTTTCAAAATTTGACTTGACTTTATTTGAATTTGAATGGATTTCAAATTCTTTCACATGGACTTGGTCATTTTTGAATCTTTGCCAAGTGGTTCCTAGCCTCATCATCTTGCAAATGTTCTGCCAGGAACCTCAAGTACTCAAATTTCCATTCAAATCATTTTCAAAAGCTCTTTTCTGTTAATTGGGAAATTAGGGCATTGGCATAGGTTGTGAAGCAACCTATATTTTAGATGCTCCTAAACTTCTCAATTAATTTTGAAAAAATCCTTGGACCATATCTCCACCAAATCTTCAAAAACATTTCTTGGTCATGTTCAAATATTTTGCTTAAAAATCCATTTTCCTCTCTGTCCAGAACCAGCCATTGTGAAGGAAGTGCATTTTTGGTTTGTCCAATTGCTACCAAATTTTTACAGCAATGAGACAACACCAAATGAGCACTCCCCACAAATTTTCAGCTCTCCAAGAATTATCTTTTGATCAGTACTTCCATTTGCAGATTCAGGCCAGTTTTGTGCATTTCACATGAGCTACCCTCAAACTTCAACCAAATGAGCTCAAACTTGGTCAGCTTGTCGTTCATTCAACCAAACTCTCTCCAGACATCTCTCTTGGCCTCATCTCATCCTCTCCTCTCCTCCAGAACCTCCCCAACATTTCTGTCAGCAACTATTGTTGATGAAACCTCTCCTCTCAGACCACTTCTAGCCAAACCAATTACACAGGTGACATGATCCTTCGAGGGACGACGCCTCAGACAACTTTGGCCAGGCCAACGTGGCCACGGGACATGTCCTGGCGTGGTCAGCACGGGCGTGGCATGCTGTCGCCGCGCTCTATGACGCGCCCAGGCTCGGGTCATGTTCGAAACAACGACTCGCGCAGCGCGGCGCTGTCCAGACGTGCCGACTACCTTCCCCGTGGACGCGTGGACCAGCTGGAACCCTCACCTGCGCCGGAGATGCCCTGGACGGCCGCCGCGTCTCCGCCGCCCTGTTCTGCCCGTGGAGGCACAGTGGCCGCGCGGCGCGTCGCCTAGCCCCCGCCTCGTCGCTTCGGCATTTAATGTCCCTGGCCGCTCCGGTCTCGTCGCCGCGTCGAGCCATGCCAGCGCGGCGTACGAGCTGCAGTCGCCATGGTCGCTTCGCCGAGCTTCGGGAGCAATTCCCGCTCCTCCTCCCCCGCCTATTTAAAGCCCCAACCCCTCCAGAGCTCCTCACCCCTCTCCTCCTTCACCCAAGCCTCTCCTGACAGTCGGAATCGAGGCACGGAGGCCTCTGGCCCCGAGCTCGAGCCGAGCTCCGCCGCCCGCCCCTCTCTGCCTCCTCCTCGTTCTAGCTCACCTCCGCCCCAACCAAGAACACCAGCAAGCTCAGTGAGCTCCCGTAGTGCTCCCTGACCTCTTCCCCGAGCCAATTAGTGTCGGAATCATCGAGCTTGTCGGCCACCCGAACTGCAGTCCGCCAGAGAAGGGAAGAACCTCGCCGTTCGTCCACCTCCGACGAATCTGCGTGTACGGGGCGGACCGCCGCTCGACGGCCGACCCATCCCGACCATCCCCAGCCCCTCCCGTCGACGGAAACGCCGGCTAGGCTCGCCGGAGTCCCGCCTCCCCCTCGGCCCCTTCTTCCTCCTCTGTTTCGTTTGAAACGAAGGGGTAAGTAGGCCCTGGGCCGGTGCACTGTGGACTTGGGCCGGCCCAGTCTGTCTGTTCTGTTTTTAAAATTTGCTTTTTAGTTAAATTAATTTAAACAGAGACCTTTGACTGTTAATAACTTTTAACAGAAAGGTCCAATTCAAATGATTCTTTTTGCATTGGGTCCACACCTCAATGCTCTATTTTTCCACCAAATTTCACATTTTTCTTTTACTCATAGAATTTCTGGAACATTAAACAGTGTTGTTTGATATATTTCCTTGCTATTTTTGGATTATTTTCAGAAGGTGAAAACCTTGGAGTTGAAGAACCAGAGTTTTTGAACAACTCAGCAGACCAAGGCAAGCCAGGATAACCATGTTTTGAAGCATGTCATAGCATTGCATTTTCATATGCATTTTGCATATTAAATTTAACCCCAAATAATTCCAAGTAAATTAATAGATGACTAAGATGACCAACTAAGTTAACATGAGTTGATAACCTACTGAATGTTTAACGAAACTTACTTGGTTGATCGAGAGTCACCTGTCCGGGTTAAAACGTGCAGCCACATTTGCCGGTATGGGACAGCCTTGACTTGGGCTGGCTGCGTGCTCTTTCACCGGTACCTCCAAAGAGGGAGGGTTATGCGTGCATGCTACCCTGATCAGGTAGACGACGATAACTCTGTGAGCCCAGTTGAGTTATTTGCCGGCGTCCCCGTTTGGGACAGTTAGTTTGGCCACGACGGTGGCAGGTGTCTTGAGGACACGGGGCCACCCAGGGCTTGACTCCAAGAGGGAGTGTGATGGCCGGTGGTACGATGGAAGAGTCACGGGTCAGACAGGTTTCGTCGGAACATCGTTGGTCCACCCGAATGGGAGTACGAGGCCATGAGTTCCGTGGTGTGGGTAAAGTGTACCACCTCTGCAGAGTGTTAAATCTATTCGAATAGCCGTGTCCACGGAATTGGACAGCCCGTCCAGACCTCTGTAGGAGATCAACCGTAATAATGATACTGATGAAAGAACTTGTCTTATGTGCGGAAGTACTCAGTGAGGTGGAGTACTCCGTGGGTTGTAAAGCAACCCGGATATGAGTAAGTTGATGACCGTGATCTCAGCATTTAAGACTCAACATGTTTATTGCCATGCTATTACTTGCTGCATTATTTGGTTGTCATGTGCTTGCGAGTACATTCAAAGTACTCACCTGGCATATCATGCCAGATGCAGGAGAAGACTAAGACGCAGGTCTTGGAGGTTCGTGTTATAATGCCTAGGATGTGTCCACAGCAGTGTCCCTGTGGATGGAGTTGCTGTCATATTCCGCTACGCTTTAGCTTTCCGCTGTAGTATCACTAAGTTATGCCAAGGCCCATCATGTTTGATAAATAATGTACATACTGTATAGCACTTGTTGTGCTCTGGCCTCGAGGATCTTGTAAGCTTGTACTCTTTATTATCAATAAAAGTCAGCTATGTTTCTGTTGCCAAGATGTTGAGTGTTTCCAGAGGACAATGATCTCTGGGCTGGGAACACTGGCATTCCGGTTCTATGAGCCAGGGTTCCACAGCGCTTGGTATCAGAGCCGTGCTGACTGTAGGACACCCTAGGTAACACGCGCTAGAACTGCGAGTAGTATAGGACCTTGAGTGTGCATATTGCTTGTTGCATTTGTTTGCGCATATCATGCATCCTTATATTACTAACTCTTTTCATGGTGAGTGTAGATGGCACCAGTTCCATTCCGTTTCACCTATGAGCCAGAGCCCCACTCTTTCTCAGCTCTGCTTCGCTGTGTCTGGCTTCGGCTGTATCCCTACGGAGAAGACCCGGTGTACCAGGTGTATCGGGATCAGCTGGCGGAGTCAGTGGATGAGTACCATGCAGTGGCCTACTTGACCGCGACCTCGGATATTGGAAGCTCTTCTCGCTCTGCTAAGGGTGGAGTAGCTTCTACTCCGGAGTTGGCGATCCAGTTTGCTGCCATGGAGGCCATCACCGACTTGCGCTATCACGAGGTCCAGATGCAGACACACCCAGGTTTCTTCCATTACCCCACCCTGTCCCCTACGACAGGGCGAGTCATTTTCTCACCCACCGATCCGGAGGTTGATCGTGCCGCTGGTGTGTTATCCCAGTATATTCACGCCAGTTACCGCATGATCATATCCTTGGCTGTGGAGCTTAATCGTGTGCAGGAGGCACTTGCTGCAGTGACTCCCGCACCCCATCTTGTAGTTCCACCAGTGTATTCGCCACCAGTTCCACCCCCACATATGTTTAGCGTGCCTTCTAGTTCCTCTGGGCCATCAGGCATATCGTCTGATAGCCGACGTGAGACCCCAGCTGAGTGGGCCTCGCTCCTCGCCACTCCTGCTCCGCCGATGCTGAGGCGACGTGCTTCCTTTTCTGCAGAAGGGGAGACGTCTCGTCAGCGTCGTCGTGTTTCCTTTGACCCAGTAACCCACATCATCAGTTCTGACTCAAACTCAGACTCAGGGTCTGATGATGACTCTTTAGAAGAGCAGTGTCCGTGCCATCAACGCCACTAGACTAGAGTTGGAGTAATTATGCATGCATCGTTGCATTTGTCAACTGCGGTTTGAGCAGTTTATCATGTTATCCACTACTAGCTTGCCAGGTATTATGTTGGGATGTCTTGTATAATTATGTTGCTATTCGCCTTTGCTTAATGATTTCTTTTGGGTGTCACATGATTATATTTTACCCTTATGGATCTTGCTCATCGATTCGGTATTTGCTTTGGGAACAAAATTTAGATGAAGAGAGGCAGTAGCAGCCAAGGCAGTGATGGAACCCCAGTCCGTCGCTCAGCCAGACAGGCAGGGCAAGAGCCCGAAGACTTACCGCCTCCACCACCACAAGCACCTACAACTGAACAAATCATGAGGATGTTTGAAGAGAAGAGGAACCAGGACTTTATGGAGTTCCTCAGAACTATGCAGACAGTGGTTGGTCAAAACAATGGTAACAGGGTGCACTCTAAGCTGATAGATTTTCAGCGGACCAAACCGCCTAGCTTTGGCCAGGCCATTGATCCTATTGAGGCAGATGACTGGCTTAGAACAATGGAGAAGAAACTGGTAATTGCCCGCTGCAATGAAGCGGATAAGGTTCCATTTGTTACCCACTATCTTGAAGGTCCCGCCGCAATCTGGTGGGATAATACTAGGCTGACAACAGCCCCTATTCTAGTCCTCCCTGATATTTGTAAGAGTTTTGACATTTACTGCGATGCGTCCAGACGTGGGATTGGATGTGTACTTATGCAAGAAGGAAAGGTTGTGGCCTATTCATCACGACAGCTACGACCTCATGAGGAAAATTATCCCACTCATGACCTGGAGCTAGCCGCAGTAGTGCATGCCTTGAAAATCTGGAGACACTATTTGATTGGTCAAAGGTGTGAGGTATATACAGACCACAAGAGTCTTAAGTATATCTTCACGCAACCCGACCTGAACCCCAGGCAACGCAGATGGCTTGAGCTTGTCAAAGATTATGATGTTGGTATCAACTATCATCCAGGCAAGGCGAACGTAGTTGCAGACGCCTTGAGCAGGAAGCAAGCTGTCGTAAATGCTCTAGTGGAGGGTATGAACCAAAGTTTACGCAAAGAGTTTGCTAAACTTAACTTGATACTATGTGGTCCTATGACTCCAAACACGTTGGAGATTAAGCCAACCTTGATGGAGGAAATCCAAGAAGCCCAAAAGACGGATGAGGGAATCCGAGAAATTAAAGGATTGATTCAGAAAGGGAAGGACAAGTCCTTCCGGGAGGATGAACAAGGAACCGTATGGTTCAAGAATCGAATTTGTGTGCCCGACCGAAATAACTTGAGGCAGCAGATACTTAAGGAAGCACATGAATCTGCCTACTCAATTCATCCAGGTGGTACTAAGATGTACCAAGACTTAAAGGAGACATTTTGGTGGCCTGGAATGAAGAACGACATTGCATATTATGTTGCATGTTGCGATGTTTGCAACAAAGTAAAGGCAGAACACCAAAAACCAGCCGGATTGCTGCAACCGTTACCAGTACCCCAATGGAAATGGGATTATATATGCATGGATTTTATCGTGGGACTACCTAAGTCCACAAAAGTAATGACGCAATCTGGGTCATAGTGGACACACTTACAAAAGTGGCTCACTTCATCCCCGTGAAGACCACTTACAAGGCCAATCATCTGGCACAGCTATATATGTCCCGGATCGTAAGTCTGCATGGGGTACCTAAGACTATCACTTCAGATAGAGGTTCCCTCTTTACCTCAGCATTCTGGTATCGGCTACATCAAGCTTTGGGCACTGTGCTAAAGCACAGCATAGCGTATCATCCTCAAACAGATGGACAGATCGAGCGAGTAAATCAAATATTGGAAGATATGCTTCGGTCATGTGCACTTTCTCATGGACCCAAGTGGGAGGATAGTCTGCCATACGCAGAATTCTCCTACAACAACAGTTACCAAGCCAGTCTCAAGATGTCGCCTTTCGAGGCTTTGTACGGATGGAAGTGCCGCACACCACTGAACTGTTCTCAGACAGGAGACAGTCGTATCTTTGGGACAGACTTGATGCTCGAAGCAGAAAGACAGGTCAAGGACATACAAGAGCGCTTGCGAGCCGCCAAATCATGCCAAAAGAGCTATTACGACCTGAAGCATCGGGAAGTAACCTTTGAACCAGGAGATTATGCTTATCTAAGGGTGACTCCTATGAAGGGAGTAAAAAGGTTTGGAATCCGAGGGAAGTTAGCCCCGAGGTATATTGGTCCTTTCCTAGTGACTGCTAGGAAAGGGAGAGTTGCTTATCAGCTAGAGCTGCCACCAGCACTGTCGGATGTGCATGATGTGTTTCACATCTCACAGCTAAGAAAATGCATTGCACCCCCAGCTAAACAAGCAGACATGAGTGAATTAGAATTGGCAAAGGACCTGACCTACGAGGAAAAGCCAGTTAAGATCTTGGATGTCATGGAGAGAATCACGAGAAGCAAGACAATAAGGTTCTATAAGGTGCTGTGGGAACACCACACGGAAGAAGAGGCTACTTGGGAGAGAGAAGACTTCCTAAGATCTGCCTATTCCTATTTGTTCCCTGAGCAACCGAATCTCGAGGACGAGATTCATTCTTAAGGGGGTAGGTTTGTGACACCCTGATTTTTTGCCAACTTTTTCTTTTCAAAATTTGACTTGACTTTATTTGAATTTGAATGGATTTCAAATTCTTTCACATGGACTTGGTCATTTTTGAATCTTTGCCAAGTGGTTCCTAGCCTCATCATCTTGCAAATGTTCTGCCAGGAACCTCAAGTACTCAAATTTCCATTCAAATCATTTTCAAAAGCTCTTTTCTGTTAATTGGGAAATTAGGGCATTGGCATAGATTGTGAAGCAACCTATAGTTTAGATGCTCCTAAACTTCTCAATTAATTTCGAAAAATTCCTTGGACCATATCTCCACCAAATCTTCAAAAACATTCCTTGGTCATGTTCAAATATTTTGCTTAAAAATCCATTTTCCTCTCTTTCTAGAACCAGCCATTGTGAAGGAAGTGCATTTTTGATTTGTCCAATTGCTACCAAATTTTTACAGCAATGAGACAACACCAAATGAGCACTCCCCACAAATTTTCAGCTCTCCAAGAATTATCTTTTGATCAGTACTTCCATTTGCAGATTCAGGCCAGTTTTGTGCATTTCACATGAGCTACCCTCAAACTTCAACCAAATGAGCTCAAACTTGGTCAGCTTGTCGTTCATTCAACCAAACTCTCTCCAGACATCTCTCTTGGCCTCATCTCATCCTCTCCCCTCCTCCAGAACCTCCCCAACATTTCTGTCAACAATTGTTGTTGATGAAACCTCTCCTCTCAGACCACTTCTAGCCAAACCAATTGCACAGGTGACATGATCCTTTGAGGGACGACGCCTCAGACAACTTTGGCCAGGCCAACGTGGCCACGGGACATGTCCTGGCGTGGTGAGCACGGGCGTGGCATGCTGTCGCCGCGCTCTATGACGCGCCCAGGCTCGGGTCATGTTCGAAACGACGACTCGCGCAGCGCGGCGCTGTCCAGACGTGCCGACTACCTTCCCCGTGGACGCGTGGACCAGCTGGAGCCCTCACCTGCGCCGGAGATGCCCTGGACGGCCGCCGCGTCTCCGCCGCCCTGTTCTGCCAGTGGAGGCACAGTGGCCGCGCGGCGCGTCGCCTAGCCCCCGCCTCGTCTCTTCGGCATTTAATGCCCCTGGCCGCTCCGGTCTCGTCGCCGCGTCGAGCCATGCCAGCGCGGCGTACGAGCTGCAGTCGCCATGGTCGCTTCGCCGAGCTTCGGGAGTGATTCCCGCTCCTCCTCCCCCGCCTATTTAAAGCCCCAACCCCTCCAGAGCACCTCACCCCTCTCCTCCTTCACCCAAGCCTCTCCTGACAGTCGGAATCGAGGCACGGAGGCCTCTGGCCCCGAGCTCGAGCAGAGCTCCGCCGCCCGCCCCTCTCTGCCTCCTCCTCGTTCTAGCCCACCTCCGCCCCAACCAAGAACACCAGCAAGCTCAGTGAGCTCCCGTAGTGCTCCCTGACCTCTTCCCCGAGCCAATTAGTGCCGGAATCATCGAGCTCGTCGGCCACCCGAACTGCAGTCCGCCAGAGAAGGGAAGAACCTCGCCGTTCGTCCACCTCCGACGACTCTGCGGGTACGGGGCGGACCGCCACTCGACGGCCGACCCATCCCGACCATCCCCAGCCCCTCCCGTCGACGGAAACGCCGGCTAGGCTCGCCGGAGTCCCGCCTCCCCCTCGGCCCCTTCTTCCTCCTCTGTTTCATTTGAAATGAAGGGGTAAGTAGGCCCTGGGCCGGTGCACTGTGGACTTGGGCCGGTCCAGTCTGTCTGTTCTGTTTTTAAAATTTGCTTTTTAGTGAAATTAATTTAAACAGAGACCTTTGACTGTTAATAACTTTTAACAGAAAGGTCCAATTCAAATGATTCTTTTTGCATTGGGTCCACACCTCAATGCTCTATTTTTTCACCAAATTTCACATTTTTCTTTTACTCATAGAATTTCTGGAACATTAAACAGTGTTGTTTGATATATTTCCTTGCTGTTTTTGGATTATTTTCAGAAGGTGAAAACCTTGGAGTTGAAGAACCAGAGTTTTTGAACAACTCAGCAGACCAAGGCAAGCCAGGATAACCATGTTTTGAAGCATGTCATAGCATTGCATTTTCATATGCATTTTGCATATTAAATTTAACCCCAAATAATTCCAAGTAAATTAATAGATGACTAAGATGACCAACTAAGTTAACATGAGTTGATAACCTGCTGAATGTTTAACGAAACTTAGTTGGTTGATCGAGAGTCACCTGTCCGGGTTAAAACATGCAGCCACATTTGCCGGTATGGGACGGCCTTGACTTGGGCTGGCTGCGTGCTCTTTCACTGGTACCTCCAAAGAGGGAGGGTTATGCATGCGTGCTACCCTGATCAGGTAGACGACAATAACTCTGTGAGCCCAGTTGAGTTATTTGCCGGCGTCCCCGTTTGGGACAGTTAGTTTGGCCACGACGATGGCAGGTGTCTTGAGGACACGGGGCCACCCAGGGCTTGACTCCAAGAGGGAGTGTGATGGCCGGTGGTACGATGGAAGAGTCACGGGTCAGACAGGTTTCGTCGGAACGTCGTTGGTCCACCCGAATGGGAGTACGAGGCCATGAGTTCCGTGGTGTGGGTAAAGTGTACCACCTCTGCAGAGTGTTAAATCTATTCGAATAGCCGTGTCCACGGAATTGGACAGCTCGTCCAGACCTCTGTAGGAGATCAACCGTAATAATGATACTGATGAAAGAACTTGTCTTATGTGCGGAAGTACTCAGTGAGGTGGAGTACTCCGTGGGTTGTAAAGCAACCCGGATATGAGTAAGTTGATGACCGTGATCTCAGCATTTAAGACTCAACATGTTTATTGCCATGCTATTACTTGCTGCATTATTTGGTTGTCATGTGCTTGCGAGTACATTCAAAGTACTCACTTGGCGTATCATGCCAGATGCAGGAGAAGACTAAGACGCAGGTCTTGGAGGTTCGTGTTATAATGCCTAGGATGTGTCCACAGCAGTGTCCCTGTGGATGGAGTTGCTGCCATATTCCGCTACGCTTTAGCTTTCCGCTGTAGTATCACTAAGTTATGCCGAGGCCCATCATGTTTGATAAATAATGTACATACTGTATAGCACTTGTTGTGCTCTGGCCTCGAGGATATTGTAAGCTTGTACTCTTTATTATCAATAAAAGTCAGCTATGTTTCTGTTGCCAAGATATTGAGTGTTTCTAGAGGACAATGATCTCTGGGCTGGGAACACTGGCATTCCGGTTCTATGAGCCAGGGTGCCACAGGATCCTACCGACAAGCCCATCTTAACTGAGGAGGAGTCGGCAAGCATGGACACCGGCAACCCTCCCCCGGCAACCGAAGTTGCCGGGAGGGGCGAGGCCACCTCTCAACAGCTCGACGCAGGTAATCGATTGCCTCAGAACGCTTGTTACTCTTTCCCTTATATCTCTGTCTTTGGTCCCTTCGAACTTCAATCTTGATCTTATTCTGTTTCCCTCCTTCGTCCTCCAGAGTTCCCTGTGATGGAACAGATGGACGTCGATGTTGTCATCGAGGAGACCGCCAGGGATGCCGCTGCCGAAGCAGACAGGATCGCTGCCAGCGAGGCCACCAAGGATGCCACTATCGAGGCCGGTGGTGCTCTTGGCGAGGAGGCCGCCAAGACTGCACAGGAAGAACCCGCCAAAGAGTCTACTGAAGGGGGCGACAGGGAGACTGATGACCGTACTGACGGCATTCCTGCCGCAGGAGCGCCAGGTGCTGCACCGGCCACGGAGCCCCCTGCCACTGGTGAGGCGGTTGCTGAAGACCAACCGTCAACATCTGAAGGCCCCTCATTCAGCAAATATCTCAAGGTTGGCGAGAACCTGTTTGTCAACTTGCCGGGGAAAGCAAGCATTGGGGCACCAGCCGAAGGAGAAGCCTTTGACGAAGAAATCATCGCTGCTGCCGGGCTCGAGGTTGTTGATGATCCCAGCGCTAGCAGTGGCAAATCTGAAGAGGATCAGCTCCTTCATGCCATTGGCAAGAATTTCCGCAAGCTCCAGGCTCTCCACCTCGCCCGGAAAGATAAAGCGGATTCCAGAATGGCAGTTGTCGAGGCGGCCGAAGCAAATTTCCAGAGGCGCGTCGAACAAATGCAAGTCTGGTACGCCGAGGCCCTCCAAGAGCTGACTGCTGGCCGGGAACAAGTGAGCCAACAGTGGACAGAAATCCTCCTGAAGCAATCTGCTATGGAGAAGCCGCAGGATGAAGCTACTCAAAGAATTGCTGCTGAAGATGCTCTCCTGACGGGGCGCCACGTTGCTCTTGATGCTCATGAGGAAGATCTCACCGCACGTGAGCAGGCGCTCGCCGCCAAACTTCGCAGCAAAGATGAAGATATCGAGAAGCTTGTCGCGCGGCGGACCCAGGAGCTGGAGCAAAAACATAAAGAGGCGCTCGAAGCTCTGACTGCAAGTCACGCCGGCAAGCTCAAGGAGGCCGTCGATGCAACCGAAGCTGCAGAGGCCGCCAAGAATGAGCTGAGCGACAAGGTAAAGAAGCTGGAAGTAGATCTCGAAGAGCACGGCAAGGAGCTCTCGACGCTCAAAGGTGATAGGGAAAAAACCCTCCACACCTTGGCGGAGATGCAAGTTGCCCTGTCTAACAAAACCAAGCAGCTCTCCTCTGCGGCTGATGCTATTGCAATTCTGGAATTGAAGCTGACCACGTTGCAGAAGTCTCTCGAGGCCGGCAAGGCCCGTGAGAAGGCTCTACTCAAGGATCTCCAGGGAGAGAGGAACCTGCTCAAGAGTGCTGCCACCGCCCAAATCGATTACAAGAAGGGGGTGGAGATCTGGACTGGACGTCTCATTGCCGCTGCGGAGAAGCTTACGGCGGAACTGTCAACCATGGGCCTGTCAAACTTCAGGTATTCTTCCGAGGAAAGGATATCTTCAAGTGCCAGGTTGACGATGTTCTTTGAAAGCATCATCGACGCCTTGAGGTTGCTCCAGTCTAGCCGGGCGACCCAATTGGCCAACGAGACTCGCCGGCTTTGCCGGGCCATCCTTCGCAAGGTGCTTATCAAGGTGGTGCACAGCAATCCCGGCATCGACCTTTCCAACGCGCTCGGCCATCTGCCAAAGGACGCAAATGTCGAGGCGCTTGAAGAATTTATCGCGCCTATCCTTGAGAAGGTGGACTCCATCAAAAGGATCGAAGGCCAGCGCAGAGATTAAGTGCTCCGCCTTTTCTTGCCATCGTCATTCCATGTCAAAGACAATTAAGTCTCAAGTTATAATTGTGGCAACTCATTAATGTAATATAATTCACCTATGTTTAGGTACATGCATGCTATTTCTCTTGTCTGATTCCTTTATGTATGGAGTTCACCCTACGCTTACTGAAAAACTTGCCGGTGCGCAACCTGCCGCGAGCACTGGGTGCGGGACTTCAGCAGCCTGCTGGAGGCGCAGCGGCCGGCAAGACTCCTTGGCGTTCTCAGTGCAGCCACTTAAATCGTTGAGCGGACTCGAAACAAAATAAGGGCGCAACTGATTACAACAAAGGATCCTTCGCGTGCAGATTTTCCATACAAGAGTCGGAATCGTCCAAGGAAATAACTTTGCAATAAAAGAAACTTGTTCTAAGTTTTTAGAACTTAGCTTCCTGTCGCTATCCTTCCTCCGGCAAGCGTCGATTCCGAACGTCGCCAACTGGTACTCATATCTCCCTCCCCCCCCCCCCCCAGCAAATGTGCACGCGAGGAATCCTTCTGTCTTTTAATAAAAAGAAAGAAGAGAAAATAAAGATATGAAACCTTGGTGGTTCGTTAGAACTTACCGGGAGTAGGTGTCATACAACATCTTAGACAAACATGCATATATAAATATGAACATGGAAATCAATAAGGGAATGCACAACACTTAAATTTATTCGTCTGTGCTCAGGGTCTACGCCTGGCTCTGTACAAAGGATCACATGCCTTGCCGGCAAGACTTGTACAAAAGAGTGGTTGCCGGGAGCCCCCGGCAACCGTGCCTTACGGATAGAACTTGCGAAGATGTTCGATATTCCAGGAATTGCTCACTGGAACGCCATCTTCGGTCTCCAAGCGGACAGCGCCGGGCCTGGTGACTCGTACTACCCGATAAGGGCCTTCCCACTTTGGCGCCAACTTGTTTGAATTCTTGGCGGACTGAATCCGCCGAAGAACAAGGTCGCCTTCCTCAAGGCTTCGGGCATGAACTTTGCGGCTATGGTAGCGGCGCAAAGCTTGCTGGTAGCATGCAGCTCGCACAGCAGCCTGAAGACGATTCTCCTCAAGGAGCACAGCATCATCTTGGCGCAGTTGCTCTTGCTCAAGCTCATCATAAGCGAGCACTCGAGGTGATCCGTACGTGAGTTCCGTGGGGAGAATTGCTTCCGCTTCGTAGACCAGAGCGAAGGGCGTCTGGCCGGTGGCTTGATTTGGTGTCGTTCTGATTGACCAAAGAACCACCGGTAACTCATCAATCCAGCGTCTTCCGCATGTTTTCAGCCTGTCAAAAGTTCTGGTCCTGAGACCGCGCAGCACTTCAGCATTGGCCCTCTCTGCTTGGCCGTTGCTTCTCGGATGAGCAACGGAGGCAAAACAAATTTTGCCGCCAATGTCTTGGACGTACTGCATGAAGGTGCGACTTGTGAATTGCGTGCCGTTATCGGTGATGATCCTGTTGGGCACACCGAAACGGCAAACTATCCCCTTAAAGAACTTGACGGCCGATTGCGCTGTCACCTTCCTCACTGCTTCCACCTCCGGCCACTTTGTGAACTTGGCAATAGCAACGTACAAGTACTCAAAGCCCCCGGTAGCACGGGGGAAAGGGCCCAGTATGTCGAGCCCCCAGACCGAAAATGGCCAGGAGAGAGGGATTGTCTGAAGGGCTTGAGCTGGTTGATGCGATTTCTTCGAATGAAACTGGCACGCTTCACACTTGGTGACTAGTGCAGTTGCATCCTGGAGAGCGGTGGGCCAAAAGAAACCTTGCCGGAATGCTTTCCCGGCAAGGGCTCTTGATCCTATGTGAGAACCACATATGCCTCCATGTATTTCCGCCAACAGCTCTAGTCCATCCTCCCGAGGAATGCACTTTAATTTCACACCGTTTGGTCTCTTTCTGTACAGGACGTCATCGACGAACTTGTACATAACAGACCGACGGGCTACTCTTTCCGCTTCTTCTTGTTCCTCCGGGAGTTCTCCTGTTTGAAGGAAATGGACAATGTGCTGCGCCCATGCTGGAGCCTGAGGCTCAACGGCTAGGACTAAAGGCATCTCCTCCGCCGGGGGAACGTTTGTCTCGACAGCAAGGGCCTGAGGCCCTGCTGGAGCCTGTTGTTCCCCGGCAAACATGTCGTCGATCCCGGCAACTTCCTTGCCGGTGGCTCCCGGGAGCTCTGCCAGGAAGTACTGACCAGAGTTCAACTTTCTTCTCTTTCATTGCCGCATTGATGGTGCCATGGATGGTTGAGTCAATTGGAGCACAAAAGTTCCTGGTTCCACACGCAACTTGAGGGCGGCACGCTTTGACAGGTCGTCAGCAACACTATTCTTGGCACAAGGAACATGCTCCATTTGCAGACCGTCAAAGTGCTCTTCCATTTTTCTCACTTCATCCATGTAGGCTTGCATCAATGGACTCTGATAACTCTTGTTAACTTGCCTGACGACAAGCTGTGAATCGCCTTTGATGATGAGCTTTTTGATACCAAGGTCTGCCGCGATCCTAAGATCGGCAAGCAAACCCTCGTATTCTGCTGTGTTGTTGGTCGAACTCTCCTGGGGAAAATGCATTTGGACTACGTACTTGAGGTGCTCTCCGGTGGGTGCGACAAGCAGCACGCCAGCACTGGCGCCTTGCAGCGAGAAAGCCCCATCAAAGTACATAACCCATTGCTGATCAATTTCCTTGCCGGGGAGAGTTGTTTCTTGAACTTCTTCGTCCGGAGTTGGGGTCCATTCCGCAATGAAATCCGCCAAGGCCCTGCTCTGAATTGTCGAAGTGCTTTCAAACTTGAGGCCAAAGCTCGACAACTCCAACGCCCACTCCATGATCCTGCCGGTTGCTTCTGGATTTTGCAAAATCCGTTGCAGCGGAAAGTGAGTGACAACGGTGATTTCATGTGCTTGAAAATAATGGTGCAGCTTCCTCGAGGCCATAAGAAGGCCGAAAGGCAACTTCTGTACGCCAAAATATCTTGACCTAGCTCCTTGTAAAAGAGAGCTAACAAAATAAACTGGGCGCTGCACCACCTTTTTCTTCTGCAATGGTCCTTCTGACTGCACAGATCCTGTTTTGCCAGGATCAATCCTTGCCGGGGAAGATCCTGCCGCGTCATCTGACGGTCCTGCCGCTGGTGTCGCTTCCTCATCAACCTCTCTCTGCTCCACTAGCGCAGCACTAACCACTTGATTTGTCGCTGCCAGATACAGCAGCAACGGCTCTTGTGGTTTAGGCGCGACTAGCGTCGGCGGAGAGGAAAGGTATTTCTTCAAATCTTGCAGCGCAGCCTCCGCCTCTGGAGTCCATTTCATTGGACCTGCCTTCTTCAAAATTTTGAAAAAGGGCAGGGCGCGCTCAGCAGACTTGGAAATAAACCTGCTTAGAGCAGCAACACAACCGGCAAGACGACGCACATCCTTGACGCGTCTCAGCGCTTCAATTTGCTCAATAGCTTTGATCTTGTCGGGGTTCGCTTTGATTCCCCGGTAAGATACAAAGAATCCGAGGAGCTTGCCGGAAGGAACACCGAACACGCACTTCTTAGGATTGAGCTTCAAGTTGATCTTGCACAGATTTGCGAATGTTTCTTCTAAATCTTGAATGAGCATCACTTTGTCTTTGGTTTTGACCACTATATCATCCATATATGCCTCCATATTTCTATGGAGTTGAGGCTCAAAACCAATTTGGATTGCTCTCGCAAATGTCGAACCAGCACTTTTCAACCCGAAAGGCATTCGTATAAAGCAATACGTACCACATGGGGTGATAAATGCGGTCTTCTCTTCATCTTCTTTCGCCATGAAAATCTGATGATACCCTGAATAGGCATAAAGGAAGGACAGGAGATCGCAACTAGCGGTGGAATCCACAATCTGGTCGATGCGCGGCAAGGGAAAGGGATCTTTTGGACAGGCTTTATTGATATCTGTATAATCGATACAAAGCCTCCATTTCCCATTCGCTTTTCGCACTACAACCGGATTGGCCAACCAGGTTGGATGAAGCACTCCTTTGACCAATCCTGCCGCCTCCAGCTTTCTGATTTCTTCGGCAATGAATTCTTGCCGCTCCAAGGCTTGCTTCCTGACCCTCTGCTTGACGGGTCGTGTGTGAGGACAGACAGCAAGGTGGTGCTCAATTACCTTCCTGGGAACACCGAGGATGTCAGACGGTTGCCATGCAAACACATCGACATTCGCCCACAGGAAGGCAACGAGCGCGCTTTCCTATTTGTCATCTAGGGTGGAACTTATGGTGAAAGTTCCCCCCGTTCCGTCCTCCCTGACGGGCACCTTCTTGGTCTCCGGTGGAGCAGCCTTGGATTTCTTGTTCTTGCCGGTGGAACTCTCTGGTGCATCCTCGATGGAAGCGCAACACTCCGAGGAGGTGCGCTTGCCGGAGTTCGCGCCAAGGTTCTTGCCGGTCTTCTTCTTCCCCCCGGGAGTTCCAGCGGCAGGAGCAGATGCCTTGATGGCAGGTGATGCAACTGCTTCCCGGTAAAGTTGGTCAGCACAAATGAGCGCATCCTTCTTATCGGAATGGATGGTGATGACGCTCAACGGCCCGGGCATCTTCAAAACAGTGTATGCGTATTGTGATGCCGCCATGAACTTAGCCAGTGCTGGCCGACCAAGGATCCCATTGTATGACATGGGGATCTTGGCGACATCAAACACTACCTTCTCGGTCCTGTAGTTGAGCTCGCTACCAAATGTCACCGGCAGCGTAATCTTGCCCTTGGGCTGGGTTCTTCTCGGATTGACCCCTTGAAACGTACCCATTTCTTCGAGGTCTTCGTCAGGAATTTGGAGCTTCTTGAGCACATCCGGTGAGATTAGGTTTAGCCCGGCCCCACCATCAACTAGCATTTTCGTCACCTTGAGGTTGCGAATTGTTGGCGAGACCAACAATGGCAAGCACCCGACCGCAGTTGTGCGATCAGGGTGATCCTCGGCGTCGAAAACGATAGGCGTGTTGGACCACTTCAGGGGCCTACATGCATCTGGTGATGGCTCTGTTGCATTGACTTCCCGCACCCACTGTTTGAGTCGACGGTGGGAAGAATGCAGCGAGGCACCTCCATCGATACACATGGCCTTTGTAGCTTTCTGGAATTCTTGCTCACTGGACTCATCATATTCTTCATCATCATCTTCTTCTTTGTCTCGGCCCCGAGCGGGCCTATCCTTCTGTTGCTTGGCCTTGCCGCGGCGCCCCCCTCGGCCACCGCGCTTCTTGCCGGATCCGTCAGCACCATCTTGGGCCTTCTCCTTATCTCGCCTTTCATATTCGGCCCTCTGTTTCTCGGCAAGCTGTTCAACTTGCCGGCAGTTCTGGAGATCGTGGCCCTTGGTGCGATGGATCTTGCAATACTGCTTGCCGGAGCTTTCCGACTTGTCGGCAGCCGCCAAGGCCTGACAGGAAGGGCACCCGACAAGATCCTTGCCGGGGTCACCAACCTTGGACTTCTTGGCGGCGTCGGGGTTGCCGGATTCCTCGACAGCAAGCACGGCCTTGCCTCCGTGTTTCCTGTTCCGCCGCCGGCCTTTCCTAGACGGGGTCGCGGCATCTTCATCTTCGGATTCGCCCGCCGCGCCAACAGCCTCGCCAGGGAGTTTTCTCCCCTCTTCAGCTCGAGTGCATTTATCGGCCAAAGCGTAAAGCTCGGCAATACTCCTGACTTTGTTCATCGCCAGCTCTTCCCACATTCTGCGGTTACGCACGTTCTGATGAAACGCGCTAATGACAGTGGCAGGGTGAACGTCAGGAATATTGTACTGCACCCGGCTGAACCTCTGCATAAACTTGCGCAGGGACTCGCCCTCCTTCTGAGGAATGATATGCAAATCACTCTCTTGGCCAGGAGCTTGGTGGCCTCCAACAAAGGCGCCAACAAACTGATGGCACAGATCTGACCAAGAAGAAATAGAATTCTCCGGCAAATGCATCAACCACGACCTGACGTTGGGTTTCAGCACCAACGGGAAGTAGTTGGCAAGTACCTTGTCATCTAGGCCCCCGGCAGCCTGCACCGCAATGTTGTAGATGCTCAGGAACTCCGAGGGATGGGTCTTACCGTCATATTTCTCCGGAACCTCCGGCTTGAAGGTTCGGGAATTGGGCCACTGGACTTGCCGCAGCTCACGGGTAAACGCTGGAGTCCCTACCTCATAAGGCAAGTCGCCTACGTCCCCTGGCGCAGGCTCGTCGACAGCCGACCCTGCGCGCTTATCAGACTGATAGCGCGCTTCCCGTCGCCGCTCGATGGTAGTTCGAGCGTCCTCCTTGCCTCGTTCCTGGAGAACATGACGCTGATCGCGGCGCATCCATGGATCGGACGACGCCGTGGAAACTTCTTCACGGTGGTCGACCTGCTGGGTTGTCGGCTGCCGCTGGTGCCGCAGAGGGGAGTGCACCGTAGTTGCACCACCTCCGGTTTTCTCCACATCGGCTCGCGCCGGATCGATGGGCCTTCGCTGCGAGGGCCCTGCCTCTTGCGGGCCATCTTTGTTGGCGAAGCCGATAAGGCTCTGGATAGTAGCTCGCCACTCCTCCATCTTCTCCGGAGCAGGAGGCAAATCGAGGAGTAGCTGTGCACGTCCCAAGGCTTCCGCTGGCGTAGGCGGCGGCGACAGGTGCGAGGTACGTGAGGTGCTCTGACTCCTAACCATATTAGAAGGAGCACCACCACGGTCACGCGACCGCGCGCCACCTCCGCCGGCAGCTCGGTGTGCATACTGGTCCCGCGCATCTTGGGCTCGATGTGCAGAAATCTTTTCATGGGGACGCCCTGAACCACTAGCGCCATGACGTCGCTCATCGTGCACGACCTGGGTACGTCGTGATGCTTGCGCCGGCGCGGGAGCTCCAGCAGGCGCCCTCCGATCTCTGGAATTCGTTGTGCCACCCGTAGGCAACACAGCTCCATCTCTGGATCCAGCGGCGTGTAGGTTACCGCTGCCACTGCGAACGATGCCGCTCGCCTGGCTCGAATCACCAGAATGCCATGGAAGTTCTAGTCCTCTTCCTTCTGCACCCACGTCATCGCCCGTACGCGAAGGCGTAGGCAAAACGGACGTGGATGGTTGTGCCGTCACAGCGCTCTTCTTCTTGGGTGGCATGATGATGAAGATGATGAAGAAACTAAGGCGCCGATCACTAGATCAGGTTCACGCAACCTTCAATACCCCTACCTGGCGCGCCAAAGATGTCGGGGCACGACACCTATGGGATCCTAAGGGACCCCTTTACGATTCGGCGGGGGGAGAGGTATGCGCAAAGAGCAGAACCAACGATCGACGCGGGAAGATTTTACCCAGGTTCGGGCCGCTGATCAGCGTAAAACCCTACTCCTGCCTTGTGTTCTTATTAGTGTTCTTGAGCCCAGCCTCCAGGAGCGCTCGCAGTGAACAGTACGTTCAAAGAGCAGCTACGCATGCAGAATGGGCCAGAAGATCTCCTCCTCTGTAGCAGTTGCCTTGGGCCTCCTTTTATACCACAAAGGGGTCACCACAGTGGCTCAATGTACATACATTGAGGTGTAAAGTAGCTACAGGGTCATCATACCTAACCCCTGACGGATTAGGACGAACGCATTTAATGCACCGTGAGGTGTCTGTTTAGGTGTCCTTACTTTCTTGGGGATGGAAAAAGGGGCCATCCCATCAGCACCGCTTAAGCTTTCCTCCACTGGCGCATCGCCACGCATCCAAAGAAGGACCCAGAATGTCGGGTTTGTCGTGGTGCTAGAGCGGTGGCACCGCAACAAAACCTTGCCGGGCGCCAAGCCTTGCCGGGCGCCGATCCTTGTCGGGCTCCGCAGGCCACCCCGGCAAGATCTTGCCGGGGAAGCTGGCCTTCGGATTCCAGCTCTTCTTATCTGCTGATCCTCAGATCTCTGACTGGATGATTTCTTTGGCGGCTTGAATCAACCTCGAACTGTTCCCCGGCAAGCCTTGCCACGAGGATGGCTACAACTGCCCGTGCACAAGTACGGGGTACTAGTGGCCCAATACTTAGTACACCAACACTCCAACCGTCCGGCTTTGCAAACTCCGCATAGTCAAAACCGATTGACCGGTCGTCACCGGAACCACTATTCACGCCAGCTACTTGCTTGCCGGTCACCACTGCCCCAAAACCACACCTCCTCTCCAGCCCATTTTCCCACCTTTTGATACCCTAGTCAGCATCAGCTGTCCCCTAGTTTGCCAGAAAGCCATGGTGCGCCGCAAGATCACGTACTACAAGATGCTGATGCCGGAGCGCCGCGTGGAAATTGTGGCAGCGGTCGGCACCACAGACCTCTGTTCCCAAGCTCACTTTGCGGCTGGCCAATCCTCGAGTTCTCTGGAGCCAAGCTCCGAGGAGGAGGAAGCCGATCCAATGTCCCCCATGGTGCAGGCGGACCAGCGGTTCAACCTGGCGATCCTAAAGGAGGATCGGAAGGCGGAGGCTCAACTCGACGCGAAGCGGGCGGATGCCGCTACCATCGAGGCCCTCCTGCAGGCGGAACCGGATGTCGTGGACGTTAACCGGGTGGCGAAGGCTCAACTTGACGCGAAGCGCGTGGATGTCGCTGCCATCGAGGCCCTCCTGTAGGCGGAACCGGACGTCCTGGACTTGAACCGGGCGGCGGAGGCTCAACTCGACACAGAGCGCACGGATGCCGCTTCCATCGAGGCCCTCCTGCAGGCAGAGCCGAACGTCGTGGACATGAACCGGGCGGTGCTCGCGTTCGTGCAGAGCGCCCGCACGCTCCGTGTGAATGAGTAGCTGGAGGCCGAGGACAACCACGGTGCGGAGACACACGTCGGCAGCTACGGCTGTTTCGCGCCGGTAGCCAAAGATGACGAGGCCGGCTCGTTCCGCGAGCAATGATAATTTTTCTTTATGTTTTTGTTTTTAGGGATCTTTTGCTGTGTAAAAACATATATTTATGCAAGTCGCCCGACTTTCATCATTTGGGCCAGTCGACCATTTCAGGCGGTTGGATGAATATCCTACGCCTCCTAACCCTTCTTCTTCCTCACCTCTTCTTCCCCAACAGACCACCGCACGGGCCGCACGGATCTTCCCCAACATGCGGTTGGATAAGCATATTGTATGAACGAAAATTATGTGTCAGCGGTAGGATGGCTGAGTTTGGTTTGATCACATGCGGTAGCACATGTCAGTGAGGGTGCGTTCCCTTGGTTGGGTTTGCAGCGTGCAGGAGCGACTGTGTGAGGGTGCGGTGCGACCGCGACAGCCGTGCACAAGTGTACCTCCTTTTCATTTTGAAAAACTTTAGGCAAGCTTGGCAAAAATGTGTGGCAAAGTATGGCAATGCAAGGCCTAGACCCAAACAGGATACAATACAAGTATGTACTTGTGTTAAAAAAGAAAGGCGGGGTTTTCCTTCGCAGGATTGATCGATACAAATCCTTGTTTGATGTGTCAATTAATGTGTATTTGTTTGTCCAACGCCCAACGAGCTAACCATCTCACTCCTCATTGATTGATTAATGCAGCGCCATGCAAACCAACCTTCTCACTTCCGCATGCATGCAAGGGTGTATTAATGTCCTTGGTTGCTAGTACGAGGCAAACCCCATCAATTTTGCCTCGATTAGTGTTAGTGGCCTTCTGCAAATTGTAATTCTGATACTGGCCTTGTATACAAAAAAATGGAGGTAGTAACTATTTGACTTCCTTCCCCATTGCGGTGACGTTGATGATAGCTCGAATGTTGTGGCTTTGGCTTCCTTCCTCACTGCTTTGTGATTTGTGATAGAAGGGAAAGGGGAGTAGACTCTATGCTCTATACTGTACATGCGTCCAAGCATGGGAGAAAGAGGAGAGAGGTTGCATTTTTCTATTCCTTCAGTCAATCAATTAGGGAGCTTTGATTCCCTCTTTTTGGCTTTCGCAGCACCCTCCACAATGGTTCCCATGGATGCCAAAAGCTATTTTCACATTTGGCTACACATTGTGGATGCCCTTAACCGTACCACTTGGTTTTGCTCCTGTGTGCTATCTATACAAATATCGATTATATTGATCTAAAAAATTATATCAAGATTAGTAAAAAGGGGGTGATTTTGTCGCGCAGAAGGCGGGGGAGGTTTCTTATTTTTAGAGGATGTTGGCCTGGCGGTTTGCTAACATGCGGCCCCACGTGTCAGTGATTTACCAAGCCGATCCGCGTCCCACATGAGGCAGAACAACGGCAAAAGCAACACGTAGTTAATTTGAAGAAGATGAGGGAGAAGCGGATTCAACAAAGAGTGAAATGATGGTTGCTTCATCCCTCCAACTTCTTTTTTTAGCATCACTTCGTCCCTCCAACTTAACTGCGGGAAAGGTGCAGCTTTGTGATTTGATGCCTCCTTGCTCATTACTACGCCGGTGCCATGACCGGGGTGCTTCACCCCTGCTGCTCTGCACTGTTATTTCGGTATGGCACGTGGACCCGGTTGCTTGATGTCCCACATGTCGGTAGGGACTAGAGCATTTATGAAAGCGAGCACTCCACTCTTACGACTAAGGAGTACACGACATGGCGGCCCAGTGAACTGTTACCTGTACTATAGTACTACTATAGTTTTGCTGTTTCGCACAATCCATCGATACAAACCCGATTAAACAGGCGAGGGCGGGATTTTTCCCACACGGTAGACAGGGTAGTTTGGCATAGTCGGTTTGACACAGAGAGCGAGAGAAAGATGTGAAATGCTTGAATATGTAATGGGCCCTTTTGTGTGTGTGTGTGTGTAGTCTGGCCTTTCATATCACTAGATGATACTAGCCATACATTTCAAAGGCAATTTTAACGTATGCAAACTGAATAATTAAGTAACAATATGAGATCTAGTAAAACTAAAAACACATAAGATTTATTGTGCTAGAGTGTAGTAGTGTTGTATTGCATAGTTGTTAGATGTAACATGCGAGAACGTGTAGAGATGTACTTTTGGAGGGCCTACAGAGAGAAATTGGGCATAAAGTGGATTCAAATATTTGTATTCTTCTTCATAGCTTTTGTAACTCATATCTACAGTTTGTACGGTAGACGTGAATGCTTGTTCGCTCTTACGAAACAAGTACAACAATAATGGGGTGGCGTGCGCCAATTTAGGCACTGGCACATTGGCCTACTCGGCTCCACAGAGAGAACGATAGAAGAGATAAATACACTGGCGGTCAGTGTATTTCAAGCGAAAAGCGTAATACGGTCACCGAACTTCAGAATATGCTCATTACGGTCACTATATACATTTTGCGGTGATTATACGGTCACTTGCTCACCGTTCAGCATCGGATTGCACTCTGTTGACCCGCCAAATAGTCTGCGTGGCACAGTTAACTGGTTAAATTGACCATGTTCCTTGTGGGTTCCACCTATCAGTTCACAGAGGAAAAAAGTAAGATAAACACAAATTTACGTAGGCGCGACAAGACTCCAACCTGTGCGCGGGAACCACCTAGTTGTGTATGTGTCTGTCAGGGCCTGATGTGTGCGCATGCATGTGTAGGTTGAGCACTTGAGCCTGAGCATGTGTGTTGGTCGTGTGGTGTGTGCATGCATGCGTGTGCGTGTGCGTGTGAGTGTTGCGTGCGTGTGTGCGTGTGAGTGTTGCATGCATGCAGTTCGTGTGCATGCGTGCGTGTGTGTATAATCACCACACCAGCTCTTGTGTGTTAAAACAGACGGCTCAGCATACCAATACAAGGCCACCTTGTCCGTTGTGCCCGTGGTCATGACTTCGAATACCCACCATCCAATATATTTTTATCATTTGTTTTCATTATTATACACGCCGACAGGTGTGCCCAATGGTAGTGAGATAATGTGATGCAACACTAGAGGTGCCATGTGGAGCGGTTAACTGGTCAATTAGCCGTGTATTAAACAAATACAGAGTTGTACGTGAGCCCGTGACTGTATAATAACCATAAAACGTAAATGGTGACCGTAATGAGTGGATTCTGAAGTCCAATGTACGTATCATGCTTTTGCTTCAAATACAGTGATCGTCGCTGTATATATCGCGAGAGAAAGATGAAACATGCGTGAATGTGCTGGGGGCGTACTTTTAGAGGACCTAGAGATAGTTTGTGTGCATACGTGAAAGGGGTGTAGAGGGGGGTGTGCGATGGAGAGAGAGATGCTCTTTGTTTATCTTTATTATGACTAACTTTATATATAATATAAAAATATAAAAATTCACAGTGCGGAATAAATATCATTGGGTGCACCATGCAATGCAAATTAACTTTCACACTCCATATAACTTTGTAATGTTGTATATATGTAGAAATTCTAAAATAATTTTTTGGCCACACTTTGTGTGGTTTTATTCAAAAGGAATGTTGTATGCGAAGTAAACATGAAGAGAGGGATTTTTAGATCAATGGGGTACGTGATAAGATGTAACATGTGTGAATGTGTAGTTGACGTATTTGGCAGGGCCTAGAGAGGGTATGTGTATGTATTCGAGAGAGGCATGGATAGTGGGGCCGGTGGGGGGGGCGACGTGGGGGAGATATCACGAGAAATGAGAGAGGACTAGGAGATGCCCTTGAGTGTGTACATGCAAGGGGGGAGGGGATATATAGAGGCATGAGGAGAAATAGTTTGTGTTATGTCTGTGTTGGTATGTGTGGGTGTGACAAGATAACGAGGCCCAGGGGCAGAGGGTGTGTCACCGCGTGAGGTCCGGTGGGCCGAGGTGAGGCCCTTGGGTCGGTTCCGTCCTGCACCACATTGGTCGGCCCGTGACGCATTCAGGGAGACCCATGGAGGACTAGTCGTACAAGACAAAGATACCAGAGCCATGAAGGACTCTGTGTCCACTGACAAAGTCGGCTAGGATTTGTAACCCTAGGTCCTCAGACTAAGGTAACCCCTTGTCTCTAATATTACCATTCATCCAACCTAACTTTAAGGGGCATCCTACAGAATGCTATGCTGGAATCATATTCGTCAATTAGGAAGAGAGGTGGAGACAATGCGTGTGAGATAGGCCTAAAGATAATGTGCATGCGGGAGACACGTAGGCAGGTCTATGTATAGAGAAAGGGTCGATGGGGATTGTGCGTGCGTATGCATGTGAGAGGAAGAGTACATTGATTAAAAATATAAATTGTATCCAAATATTAGGATGGGATCATGATATTTGCAATTCGCATAAGGAACGATCATTGATCCATCAGACATCTATATTCTATAAAATTTGAGCATGTCTATGTTATTATTCGACATAATTGATCCATAGAGTCAATATTTTGAACTCCAGACAATGCATCGCTTTAGCAATTCGAATATAAATGTGAGTATAGTTCATGTTGTGTGTGTAAAGCACATTATACATACAAAAGTTACACAATGAACATTCTAAATAGCTAGCTAGAAACTAGCATACATTTGAATTCAACTTAAGGTGGTTTAAAAAATTCGAATTCAACATGAAGTCCATTCAATTATTTGAATTCGAGATCATGGCATTTGTAAATCATACCTAAATTATGGGGGCACCAATCTTTGCTCTGCTTTTGTACATAATAGCATATATAGTCGTGTACAAAATAGATTCAAATTTACCTCCTCCATTCCAAAATAATCGTAGTTATAGGATTTTCAAGAGTCAAAATTTCAAAAAGCAGTGCATAATTTAATGAGGTTTTCAAACATACAAGGTCAAATTTAACGTTGTCTATTTAGGTCAATCCTCAAAGTTCAAGAGTACTCTAAACGTGAATGCTTCTGTTTCAAAATTTTGAACGAAGCGCCAAAAGAGCCTATACTCACCCGAAACCACGTGAGACCAATGTTTGGTAGAAGGAAATTACTTTTCTAACTCCGACCCGTGAAACCTACCGGCCCGACGTCCAAAGGTCTAAACTGGGGTAGGTTTGTAACTTCATCTAGACGCCACGCAACCGCCTCCGAAAAACATTAATACACCGTGGCCGCCTAAACACACATGCGCTCGGCCGAAATTGCTCCCGCCCACTATTTGGGACACCTGGGATTACCGTCCTACCCCCGACCCGTAGTAGGTCCGAAATTTAAGAGGGGGGCAAAGTTTGTACTTTCCCCAAATTTCAAACAAGCATGTCCCATTTGTTCAAAAAAAAACAAGTGTGTCCTAGACCGAATCATGGTTCCCCCTTAGCTTCCCCCCCCCCCCTGTCTGATTCTTCATTCGTACTCCATGGGCACCAAAACTACCTCTCCACCAGTCGCGAAACCCCGACGTCCTCCGTCCGCCACCCCATCCCACACATTAACCGCCGCCCTCCTCCATCACGTTGGAGCCAATACCCCGACGTCATCGTCCACCGCAACCGCAATCCCAATGCCCTCCACGGCTAGTAGTTGAAGCCGAGGCCGAGCTGCCTCCAGGATGCCGACGTGCGCCGTACCCGAGCCAGTTCAACCACGCCATCCTGTGCCTAATCGCTGCCGCTCCAACGTCACCACCGTCCACCGCACCAGAGCTATTCCCGCTACGCCGTCCTTCGCCGTCTTGGATCTGCTTCCCCTCCACCGACAGACGACCACCGCAACACAGTCAACAATTTGGCCATAGGTTCGTCCAAGGCTCCACCCTCCTCCACAACATCGGTTCCCCCGGTAAAAAGAAGAACATCGCCGCGATATCAGGAGGACACAACACTGGCAACCGGAACTGGTACTCCTCTTCCCTTATTCGTTCAAATCTTACGTGTCTGCTTGCATGGTATTCATCCCACAGAAGACACTAGTTGACCGCTTCTTCCTGCACCTTCTTCCTGATACTAGATGTTCCTAGTAACTCGCGATGCACAAGGTTTCTCCTCATATACTCCCTCCGTCCGAAAAAGCTTGTCCCTCAAATGGATGTATCTAGCACCAAGTGCTAGATACATCCATTTGAGGCATAAGCTTGGGACAAGCTTTATAGGACGGAGGGAGTACTATTTCACCTTAGCTAGAGGTCCGTCGCCACCCTGGATTTCAATTCCTGGTCAGTTGATTCCCAATTAAAGGAAGCATTCCCCGGCGTAACAAGCGCTAGTCCGCCTGTTACCCCGGGGAAGCAGTGCCTCGGTGTTTATCTTAGGGGTGTGCGGGGCCTAGGAGCTGCTGGTTTCAATCTGGAGGTCGGTCGGGCTTAAAGGGATGGCCGGGAGGCGCTGCCAAGCACGGCGGTGGTGTGAGGTCGAGGGGAGGGCTGGGCGGCGGAGGCAGGGGTCTGGGCCGGTGGTCGCTAGCGGTTCGAGAAAGATCTTCAACAGTGACTGGCGGGAGGTAGACGAAGGCCATCTGCCCATTCCTTGTAGATCGGACGGTTCAGAAAAAAATCGACTGACCTATTTATTTTCAGTCGACTGTTATTTTGATAGGACCACATGTGGTGGTGTGCTGGAGGAGTACCTGCATTTCCCAACCATCCATGTGCTAATATATTACAAAATCATACGGAGTATAATCTAATTTCGTCTTCCACGCAATGTTGTAGAGCTACGAGCTATCATATGTCTCCTGTCATTTATTTTCCAGCCACCTGCTATCTTCTACTTTTACAGTGCACTAGTTCTGCACACACTTCACTCGTACTCTCACTATTGTTTTTTATGCATGGGTATTTTAGCCTCTGCCAAACTGTTGCTAGAAACACGAAAGAAAAGAGAGAAGTCGCTCCAGCTTTCTTCGCGGGTAGGCAAGACACGTATCAACACTTTAAAGGGTGTAGTGTCAGCAGATGGAGACGGTAAACGTAGCTCCGGAGTTAATGATCTCGCTCGCCATGAACCACCATCCCAGATGCTTGCTTTAACTTCGCGGTGTCATATGTGGTTGCATGTTGCATATGGTGTCTAGCTTGTATTCAAAAGGCCGAAGTCGGTCTTTATTAAGATAAGGAAAGATATTTTTTACATGAACCACCATCCCGGGAGTACTAGAAGCCAAAATAGCTAGTCAGGGCACTGGCCGAGCTAGTGACAAGCCCAGCACAGACATGTATCACCTACAAGCCAACTAAAAAGCCACGGTGGTGGCGAAGCAGCCCGCCTCCCACCAGGCTCTCAGGTCCTCGATGATCATGCTCACCACTCCAGTCGGGTGTCTAGCTTGTATTGCTTCCAATTTGCTCAAATTGCATCTGCTTAGCTTACACATTATACCTTTGAATATGACATGCCTTCCTGTTTTTGGTACATACTACTACATCTGTCTATTAACCATGTTCTTACATCAAACTAATGTTCTTGTGTATCCCTCATCAATCACTTATCATGAGACAGTCAGGCCCGTGGACTACTATGAGAAAAGATCCTCCTTTAAAGAATGCAGTGTCAGCCTCCCCACATGATTCTCAAGAAACAGCAAGGCTAGATGAAGATAGTCAATGTAGCTCTGTAGTTGATGACTGCATTTCCCCTACACCACCATCGCAGGTGCTCGCTCTAACTTCGCAGCGTGATATGTAGTTGCATGTTGCATATGGTGTCTAGATTGTAATTCTTCCAATCTGGTTAAATTGCATGTGCTATTCTTCTTAGTTTACACATTATACCTGTTAATGTGACATGCCTTCCTATTTTTGGTACATGGTACATCTGTCTATTAAGCATGTCCTTACATAAATTTTGTATCCCGCATCAATCAATTATGACGAGACACCTTTAGTATATGCAGTCGGATGTTGTTGCATCTTTCATATGATTTATAGCATGCACTGCTTCTAATTTGTTGAAACACCATTTGTGATGGGACGCTTTTAACTTGGCAGAGTCATATTGGTTGCATCTTTCATGTGGTGTCTAGTTTGCATTGCTTCTAATTTGTTAAAATGGCTTTTGCTTAGTTTACACAAATAGTTGTGAATATGCCATGTTGTCCTGTTTTTCATACATATTCCATCCTCGTATCATGTATTTGCCTTACATCAAAGTAGTGATTGTCAGTATCATGCATGAATGAGTTCTGAAGAGTGAATTTTATTGCTTTTCCTTGTTGGTTTTACTTGACAATGCAAAATCAATAAAGCGGAAGGAAATTAGCAAGGCAGTGGATAAAGTTGCTCCTTCCGACCAACTAAAATGGAGGCCCTCTACATATTCTACTCCGCCATCCCCCCAAGAAGATTTGCAAGACAACACATGCATAGACACTCAACGTAGCTGTGTTGATGATGAGCACGTCTCCCCTAGTCCACCATCACAGGTGCTCCCTCTAACTTGGCACTGTTATATCTGGTTGCATGTTATGTATGATGTCTAGCTTGTATTACTTCTAATTTTGTTGAATTCCATCTGCTTACTTTACACATTATACTTGTGAATAAGACACATGTTCCTGTTTCTAGAACATACAATATCTGTCTATCACACCATGTTCTTACATCAAAGTACTACTGTTGTGTAACCTGCAACAATCACTTATCATAAGACACATTTAACTTGGGAGTGTGATATAGGTTACATCTCGCATTCTTTTCTAGTTTGTACTACTTCTAATTTGTTGAAATGGCACTTATGACGAGACAGTTTTAACTTGGTAGAGTGATATTCGTTGCATCTTTCATATGGTGTCTAGCTTTCATTGCTTCTAATTTATTGAAATGCCTTCTGCCTAGTTTACACATCATAGTTGTGAATATGCAATGATGTCCTTTTTTCTTACACATTCAATCGTCCTATCATGCGGTTGCCTTACATTAAAGTAGTGCTCGTCAGCATCCTGCATCAGTGAGTTCTGAAAAGTGATTTTTTATTCATTTGTCTTGTGGGTTTGACTTGACAAGGCAATAAAATAAAGTAAGATGAAGGAAAAAAATTAAGGCAGGGACTGATGGCGGTCTTCCGGCGAAACCGGCATCCCAGGTGCTTTCTCTAGCTTGGCAATGTGATATTGTCTTGCATGTTGCATACGGTTCTAGCTTGTATTGCTTCTAGTTTTATTAAATTACTTCTGCTTAGTTTACACAAATAGTTATGAATATGCCATGCCGTCCTGTTTTTCGTACATATTCCATCCTCGTATCATGTGTTTGCCTTACATCAAGGTAGTGATTGTCAGAATCATGCATGAATGAGTTCTGAAGAGTGAATTTTATTGCTTTTCCTTGTCTGTTTTACTTAACAATGCAAAATCAATAAAGCTGAAGGAAATTAGCAAGGCAGTGGATAAAGGTGCTCCTTCCGATCAACTAAAACGGAGGGCCTCTACAGATTCTACTCCGCCATCCCCCCAAGAAGATTTTCAAGACAACACATGCATAGATACTCAACGTAGCTGTGTTGATGATGAGCACGTCTCCCCTAGTCCACCATCACAGGTACTCCCTCTAACTTGGCACTGTTATATGTGGTTGCATGTTATGTATGATGTGTAGCTTGTATTGCTTCTAATTTTGTTGAATTCCATCTGCTTACTTTACACATTATACTTGTGAATAAGACACGTGTTCCTGTTTCTAGAACATACAATATCTGTCTATCACACCATGTTCTTACATCAAAGTACTACTGTTGTGTAACCTGCAATAATCACTTATCATAAGACATGTTTAACTTGGGAGTGTGATATAGGTTACATCTCGCATTCTTTTCTAGCTTGTACTACTTCTAATTTGTTGAAATGGCACTTCTGACGAGACAGTTTTTACTTGGTAGAGTGATATTCGTTGCATCTTTCATATGGTGTCTAGCTTTCATTGCTTCTAATTTGTTGAAATGCCTTCTGCTTAGTTTACACATCATAGCTGTGAATATGCAATGCTGTCCTTTTTTCTTACACATTCAATCGTCCTATCATGCGGTCGCCTTACATTAAAGTAGTGCTCATTAGCATCCTGCATCAATGAGTTCTGAAAACCGAATTTTTATTCATTTTTCTTATGGGTTTGACTTGACAAGGCAATAAAATTAAGTAAGAGGAAGGAAAAAATTAAGGAAGGGACTGATGGCGGTCTTCCGGTGAAACTGGCATCCCAGGAGCTTTCTCTAGCTTGGCAGTGTGATATTGTCTTGCATGTTGCATACGGTGTCTAGCTTGTATTGCTTGTAATTTGATTAAATTACTTCTACTTAGTTTACACAAATAGTTGTTAATATGCCATGCCGTCCTGTTTTTCGTACATATTCCATCCTCGTATCATGTGTTTGCCTTACATCAAGGTAGTGATTGTCAGTATCATGCATGAATGAGTTCTAAAGAGTGAATTGTATTGCTTTTTCTTGTCGGTTTTACTTGACAATGCAAAATCAATAAAGTGGAAGGAAATTAGCAAGGCAGTGGATAAAGGTGCTTCTTCCAACAAACTCAAATTGAGGGCCTCTACAGATTCTACTCCGCCATCCTCCCAACAAGATTTGGAAGACAACACATGCATAGACACTCAACATAGATGTGTTGATGATGAGCACGTCTCCCCTAGTCCACCATCACAGGTGCTCCCTCTAACATGGCACTATTATATGTGGTTGCATGTTATGTATGATGTCTAGCTTGTATTACTTCTAATTTTGTTGAATTCCGTCTGCTTACTTTACACATTATACTTGTGATAAGACACGTGTTCCTGTTTCTAGAACATACAATATCTGTCTATCACACCATGTTCTTACATCAAAGTACTACTGTTGTGTAACCCGCAACAATCACTTATCATAAGACACGTTTAACTTGGGAGTCTGATATAGTTTACATCTCGCATTATTTTCGAGCTTGTACTACTAATTTGTTGAAATGGCACTAATGACGAGACAATTTTAACTTGGTAGAGTGATATTCGTTGCATCTTACATATGGTGTCTAGCTTTCATTGCTTCTAATTTTTTGAAATGCCTTCTGCTTAGTTTACACATCATAGCTATGAATATGCAATGTTGTGAATATGAAATGGCACTAATGACGAGAGACCTTTAACTTGGTAGTGTGATGTTGTTTGCATCTTGCATATGATTTATTTCGTGTACTGCTTCACATTTGTTTAAATGCCAGTTATGACGAGACATTGTTAACTTGGCAGAGCGATATTTGTAGCATCTTTCATATGGTGTCTACCTTTCATTGCATTGCTTCTAATTTATTGAAATGCCTTCTGCTTAGTTTACACATCATAGTTCTGATTATCTCATGCCGTCCTTATTTTCGTACATATTACATCCTCCTATCATGCGGTTGTCTAACATCAAAGTTCAGTTCATCTGTATTATGCATCAATTTGTTCTGAAGAACTAAATTTTTATTCCTTTTTATTGTCGGCTTGACTTGACATGGCAAAGAGAAAGAGGAAGGAACACGGAATGGCAGGGGATGGTGTTAGTACTCAGGATGCACGAAAACGGAAGCGGAAGAATTATGCAGATTCTACTGGTACTGACGGTGCAATAGAAGGTCAAAGTCCACCGAAAAATTGTACAAACACGGTATCCCATGCTACACCAGCTGCAAAACAATCCAAACAGAAACGAATAGCTGCCACCAAATAAGCAACGACATCCCTAGTTGTTGCAACACCTTATTCCACAGTACCAAAATATGCACGAGTTACTCGTTCGGTAAGTCTGCTAGCGGCAAGTTCCCAAGCTCCCTTGCCACCCGACACTACTTTAGAAGCACTCTTGACACAAGATGAGTTGGCAAGATCAGATGAACCTTGTGAGCTTCAACAACAAGAAGGTAGTTGCTCGAGTCAAGTTACAGTTGCATGCTTCTTTATATGTAGTCTCACAGTTTGATGTACACTAACACTTCCCATGTGCATTGTTGAACTAGCACCAAGGCGCAAGAGGAAACAGACATCAAGGATAATGCTCGACGGGTTAACTAAATCTAGAGGAGGAAGAATGGAGATCCATTTTGAGGCAAGTTTAAAAAGGCCACATGATGCTACAGAGCCAGCCAAGTTAGTATTAGAGGCAGCTGTTGCCGTTAGGTGTCATGCATGTATCCTCCTGTCGTGGGAAACCACGGCCACCTATGGGGCCACAAGCCCCTTTTGGTTCGGCAGGGGGACTGAGCACGTTGCACAAAGAGCGGAGGAGCGCAGCGCAGCGCGACAGAGATCACACACGCAGTTTTACCCAGGTTCGGGCCGCCGCGAGACGTTAAACCCTACTCCTGCTTTGGTGGATTATGGTGGATGGTGGTGGAAACGCAGTGCTCTTGCCCGGCAGGGTTGCCTTGGGGCAAGAGCAGCTACGCGCGTACGAGTGTACAAGGGTCTGAATCCTTTCTATGGTTGCCATGGGCCTCCTTTTATAGATCAAGGGGTCACCACAGTGGAAAATCAGTCATTGTGTACTAATTAGATAGCAAACAGTGTTATCATATCTACTCTACAGACAGAGCAGAACGGATTAAATGCGCCGCTTAGTGTCACATCAAGGCCTGCCCGGCACGCCTTGCCGGGCTGTTTGGCCACCTTCTCTCCTGTCTACATGACACGTTGATGGACGGGTGTCATTTGGAGGCGATTCCTGTAGGAAATGGCTGCCATGTGGCAAAAGACAACCACTTAGTCACCTTGGGGCTTGACACCGCACCGATCGATGACTTGCATCGCTGTGAGGTGGGGCGGTGAAGCCTTGGCGGGGTGTTTTGCCTTCGTAGGACTCGGCAGGCCTACCGGGGCGGTCTTGAGGCTTGCTTCCGGGGAAACCTTGACCTCGCCAGGCTCTCCTGCCCGGCAAGGGAGGTTTTCCCTTAGCGGTGTATTGCTCCTTGGCTTGACTTGGTCTTCTCAACCTGCCCTTTGATTCCTCAAAGAGCCTATCTCTTCACCTTGGCCTTGTCTTGGATGCTGCAATCTTGATCTCGGGCTTGTGCACGGTCTGGGCAACAGACCCAGGGTTTGTTGCACCGACAGGAGCCCCCGGGCCTGGCCCGAACGCACTTCCGGGCGTCGTCAGGGTAGGCCCTAACTTGTGCACAGGCGAGGGGGAAATAGCTGCTTGTCCTTTGAGATCTTCTTTGCTTCTTCATTAATCTGAGCCCAAGTCGGTTTCCGATTCTCCCGTGCGTCGCGTAATGCCGACCGCAGTGTTGGAGATAATGGGCCACGCTCCGCGGAGTTACCCACGTCCCTTGTTCACGGGGCGGTAACTGCCACCCCACTATCCCTCCCCACTCCAAGTGCTTCTGCCATGTGTATTGCATGCATTGTGCAAGGTTGGTGGCGGATGCGGAGGGTGCGGGAATGAGTGCCATGGCAGAAAGCCAGGAGTCATGGATTGGCGCAGGGGGTCAGCCTTGATTCTTCGAACCACTAATGGCGAGGAGGAGCCGGACTAGCCAAGTGGGGCGGCCACCTCCACGAAGAAAACCTAGCCCCCTGCCACGCCCGCCTATAAAAAGGGGGTGTGGTGCGAGATGTTCCTCCACACCTCCTTCCTTCTCCATTTCTGCAGTTGCCCATGTTTGTCATGGTGAGAGGTCGGGGGTCCAGTCCTCCCCAAGTGGCGATGAGAACTTCTACTCGACAGCGTCTCCCTCCTCCCTCCGAAGATGTGGGGACGGAGCCTGCGACGAGAGGAGGTGGGAGAGGATGAGGTCGAGGCCGTCGTGGCGCACGGGGCCGAGGGGGACGGGGTGGCGCTCTAATTGCGCCCCAGCTAGCCGCCCCTCCCCTGATGGAAGGCCACAATGGAGACCAGCCTCTGGAGTTCGTCATTAGGCTGTATAAGCCTCCACGCGACCGCCTTCGTCTCCCCACCCCATTCGCAAGGGTGATGGAGCTCGAACAGCCGCGTGCGTTGAGACTACACATGAGGGGATGCGGGAATGGCAGCATACGGGTGGATGTGGATTTGCCCGCCCCTCATGTCATGTACTTCCGCCGTGGCTGGAAGACCTTTGCCCGCGCCCATAGCTTGTCAGAAGGGCACGTCCTCCATTTTAAGTTAATGGAGGCCGATTTCCTTTCCGTCAAGGTTTTTGGGAGCTCGGGTGCTCGTTTAGAGTTTTGCATGGAGAGCTCGACCGACGACGAAAGCTCCTCCTCGAGAGATAGCGACAAGGAGGACAGTGACGGCGATGACGACGGCGTCGGCCGGGAGGGCGACGACTCTAACTCCGGCTGAGCACCAGCCGCACCTTCATCGTCAAGCGGCGGCACCATCATCTGCACCTGCATCTCCTCCCCGGCAAAGTGATTTGCCGGGGAGTTGGATGTAGGTGTGGGGGTGGTGCTCCTGGCTCCTCCAGCAGCCTTCCAGCTGGACACCGACAGGCTTCCTCGCGGGTTGCAGCTTCGCTCGCCCCGCCGCGTCCTGCTGGCCCTGGTGGTGGCGGTTGGCGGGTCGTCTCCGCCGATCTCTTCACCATCACCTTCGCCCGCGCCCTCCCGCTCTCTCGAGGCTCTTCGTCAGGGGACCCGACGGGGTCAGGCTGGGCTTTTGCCTAGGTGCTCCTTTTGCCCTCTTCACCTCATGCCGCAGTGCCTAGAAGGGGAGGGGCAAGAAAGGGCATCATGGGGCACTTATCTTTTTTCAATCTAAAATATGTAGGCACTTGCCAAACTTTAGTCTAAATAATGTAATCTTCTTTATCCTTGTTAGTGTTCTGTAAGATCTGTACTTGTTCATCCGCATATTAATGAAAAAGATAAGCTTTTCCGGGCACTTGTGCATGTGTCATACTCATGCAGAGGCGAAATGCCTCTATATGTTCAAATAAACAAGTTAGTCCCGGCAAGCTATCCTGCTAGTACCCCCGAATTGTTGCCATGAAGCTAAGCCTGCCGGGCACAAATCATAAAGAGGGACCAGCCCCCCACCAAGCCTTCTCCATCAAAGGCCACTGCGACCATCCTGACCGAAGCAACGTTTGAGCCAAAGGATGGGAGCACCTATGTTTCGAAGGTGGCGAGGTTTTCATATGCACAAGTTTCTGCTTATAGAACGCGTAAGGATAAGAAGAGAACTTATCTATTTGGGCTCGCCGGGGATCGCAATGTAGGCTTGTCTTCCCTTCTCCTTCTTCGGGACCGAATCCATGGTAGGAGCCTGCAGTTTGATGCAGATGAAAATGATGCCTCATGCGATCTTATCTACATGAACATGCAATGCTCAAGATATGCTTATGCATGCATGCAATTTGTCGGGGGGGCCCCAGCGCTTCATTTATTTCTCTGTTGCTCAGGGTCTGCGCCTGGCTTTGTACAAGGGGTTACATGCAACAGAGGCAAGGCCTGTACAAAAGGGTGGCTGTCGGGCAGGGCCCGACAGCCGCGCCTTATGGGTAGAACTTGCGGAGATGCTCAATGTTCCATGAGTTTTGCAACTGAATGCCATCTCCGGTCTCCAGCCGGACTGCGCCAGGTCTGGTGACTCGTACTACCCGGTAAGGGCCTTCCCACTTCGGCGTTAACTTGTTTGCACCCTTGGCGGACTAAACGTACCTAAGGACAAGGTCGCCTTCCTCAAAACACCGGGCATGAACCCTGCGGCTGTGATAGTGACGCAGGGCTTGCTAATAGCGTGCGGCACGCGTAGCAGCCCGGAGACGGTTCTCCTCGAGTAGCACAGCATCGTCACGCCGGTGCTGATCTTGCACTACTTCATCGTAGGCAAGCACTCGAGGTGACCCATAAATGAGTTCCATGGGGATAACTGCTTCTGCCCCATAGACTAGGGAGAAGGGAGTCTGCCCAGTAGCTCGATTTGGTGTCATCCTGAGGGACCAAAGAACCACCAGCAGCTCATCGATCCACCGCCTGCCACACTTCTGTAGCCTATCAAATGTTCTCGTCTTGAGTCCTCGCAACACTTCAGCGTTCGCCCTCTCAGCTTGCCCGTTGCTCCTTGGATGGGCCACAGAGGCGAACGAGATTTTGCTTCCAAGGGCATGAACATATTGCATGAAGGCATGACTCGTGAACTGGGTACCGTTGTCAGTGATGATCCGGGCAGGAACTCCAAAGAGGCACACCAATCCTTTCAAGAACTTGATAGCTGACTGAGCAGTCACCTTTCTCACAGGCTCTACTTCTGGCCACTTTGTAAACTTGTCGATTGCAACGAACAAGAATTCAAAGCCCCCTGTAGCACGGGGGAAAGGGCCGAGGATATCGAGCCCCCAGACCGAAAACGGCCATGACAAAGGGATTGTCTGAAGAGCTTGGGCAGGCAGATGGATATTCTTGGAATGGAACTGGCAGGCTTCACACTTGGTGACAAGCTCGACCGCATCTTGGAGGGTTGTGGGCCAGTAGAATCCTTACCGGAAAGCTTTCCAAACCAACGCCCTTGATCCAATGTGGGAGCCGCAAATACCCTTGTGTATCTCCGCCAGCAGTTCCTTTCCTCCTTCCCGGCAAATGCACTTCAATTTCACACTGCTGGGCCTCCTTCGTTACAGCGTGTCGTCAATGAACTGATACATACTGGCCCTTCGGGCTATTCTTTCAGCTTCTGCTTGCTCTTCGGGAAGTTCTCCAGTTTGGAGGAAATGGACTATGTGTCGTGCCCAAGACGGAGCCTGTGGCTCAGCAACGAGGACAAACGGCACCTCCTCATTCGTGAGAGTGGAATCCTCGATCGCGGGGACCGGTGGCCTGGCAGGAGGATGCAGCTCAGCGACCGAAGGGGAGTTGCACCCGACAAGCTTTCTATCGGGATCCTCGGAAGGTTCTACCGGGAGAGGTTTGCCAGAGTCCAGTTTCCTCCTCTTTCTGGCCATTGTTGCCGAGGATACGGAGGACTGGGTCAGATGGAGAACAAAAGTTCCTGGTTCCACAGGGAGCTTTTGCGCAGCGCACTTCGACAGATGATCAGCAATGCTGTTTTTCGCACGGGGTGCGTGCTCTGTTTGCAATCCGTCAAAGCGCTCCTCCAACTTTCTCACTTCCTCAACGTATGCCTCCATCAATGGACTTTGGTAATCCTTGTTGACTTGTCTCACCACAAGTTGTGAGTCTCCGCGGATGATCAGCTTCTTGATCCCCAGTTCTGTTGTAACTCTGAGCCCGGTAAGGAGCCCTTCATACTCTGCTGTATTGCTGGTAGCCTCCTCCCGGGGAAAATGCATCTGGACGACGTACTTCAGGTGCTCTCCAGTGGGAGCAACAAGAAGCACGCCAGCCCCTGCACCTTGTAGGGAGAAGGCACCATCGAAATACATGATCCATTCTTAGGGCGCTTCCTTGCCGGGAATAACTGTCTCCAATACCTCTTCATCAGGAGTTGGCGTCCATTCTGTAATAAACTCTGCCAACGCTTTGCTCTGAATAGTTGATGTGCTCTCAAACTTCAAACCAAAGCTCGATAACTCCAAAGCCCACTCCACTATCCTGCCGATAGCCTCAGGGTTTTGGAGTATCTGTTGCAAAGGGAAACAGGTGATAACTGTGATCTCGTGGGCTTGGAAGTAGTGGCGCAGTTTCCTTGGGGCCATGACAAGGCCAAAAATCAATTTTTGTACACCAGAGTACCTGAATCTAGCCCCTTGCAATAGGGAGCTGACGAAGTATACTGGGCGCTGCACCACTTTCCTCTTTGCTGTGACCAGAGAACTGGTTCTGCTGCTTTGCTCTTCTCCATCTTGATTTGCATCTGACCTTGCCGGGGTGTGCTCACTTTCCTCCTCGGAAGGGACACCAGCTATGTCTGCTGCTTCATCCACTTCCCGCTGCGCCACCAGTGCTGCGCTAACCACTTGATTAGTTGCCGCCAAGTATAGCAGCAACGGCTCTTGAGGTTTCGGAGCGACCAAAGTGGGCACAGAGGAAAGGTAGGCCTTCAAATCTTGTAGTGCAGCGTCTGCCTCTGGGGTCCACTCCATGGGTCCTGCCTTTTTCAGGATCTTGAAGAACGGCAAGGCACGCTCGGCAGACTTGGAAATGAATCTGCTAAGCACGGCAACACACCTAGTCAAACGCCTCACGTCCTTGACTGTCTTGGGTGCTTGAATCTGCTCGATAGCCTTGATCTTGTCGGGGTTGGCCTCTATCCCTCGGTGGGACACAAAGAAGCCAAGTTGCTTGCCGGAAGGAATGCCAAACACACACTTCTCCAGGTTTAGCTTCAAGTTGATCTTGCGCAGATTAGCAAACGTCTCTTCTAAATCCTGAATGAGGGTTGATCTGTCCTTGGTCTTGACCACAATATCATCCATATAAGCCTCAACGTTTCTGTGCAACTGTGACTCAAAACCAATCTGGACTGCTCTTGCGAAAGTGGACCCGACGCTCTTCAACCCGAAAGGCATCCGCATGAAGCAGTATGTGCCACAAGGGGTGATGAACGCGGTCTTCTCTTCATCTTCCTTGGACATGAAGATCTGATGATATCCAGAGTAGGCATCCAGGAAGGAAAGCAGGTCACACCTAGAGGTGGAATCCACAATATGATCGATGCGCGGCAAGGGAAATGGGTCCTTAGGGCATGCCTTGTTCACATCCGTAAAATCTATGCACAGCCTCCACTTCCCATTAGCTTTGCGTACCACCACAGGATTTGCTAACCATGTTGGATGCAACACTCCTCTAACCAGACCAGCTGCCTCCAGTTTCTTGATCTCCTCGGCAATAAGTTGTTGCCGCTCCAAAGCTTGCTTTCGGACCTTCTGCTTGACGGGCCGGGCATGTGGGCAGACAGCAAGGTGGTGCTCGATTACCTCCCTGGGAACACCGGGGATGTCAGATGGTTGCCAGGCAAACACATCGACATTCGCCCGCAGGAAGGCAACAAGTGCGCTTTCCTATTTGTCATCTAGGGTGGCGTTGATAGTGAAAGTACCATCAGCGCCAGCCAGCCCTGCCGGGACCTTTTTCACAGCGGGTGCAGAAGCCTTGGATCTCTTGCTATTGGAACTCTCTGGCAAGTCATCAACAGGCGCAACATACCCCGAAGAGGTACGCTTCCCAGATTCCTTGTCGGCGTCCCTGTTAGCCTTCTTCTTTCCATTACTTTCCTTGGCGGGGATTGCAGCTTCAGTGGCCTCTACCACAACTGCTTCCCAGTACATCTTGTCCACGCAAATAATTGCATCCTTCTCGTCTGATGGAATGGAAATGATGCCCACCGGCCCTGGCATCTTCAAGGTGTTGTAGGCATAGTGGGATGCCGCCATGAACTTGACCAGAGCTGGGCGACCAAGGATTCCATTATATGGCAGGGGGAGGTCGACCACATCAAACATGATCTTCTCAGTCCGGTAATTCAACTCTCCCCCAAATGTCACCGGCAACGTGATTTTCCCCTTAGGACGACTCCTGCCGGGGTTGATTCCTTGAAACGTACCAATAACCTTGAGCTCTTATTCTGCTATCTGGAGTTTGCTGATGACCTTTGAAGAAATCAGATTCAACCCGGCCCCGCCGTCAACCAACATCTTTGTGACTTTGAGGTTGTGGATTGTTGGTGATACCAACAATGGCAAGCACCCTACCGCGGTGGTGCGGTCAGGGTGGTCCTCTTCGTCGAAGATGATGGGTGTGCGGGACCACTTGAGCGGCCTCCGAGAGTCTGCCGCTGGCCTCACGGCATTGACTTCACGCGCCCACCATTTAAGTTGGCGGTGGGAGGAGTGCAAATATGCACCCCTGTCAATGCACAGGGCGTCAGTGGCTTTCTGGAATTCCTGCTCGTTGGTTTCCTCTTCATCT
The DNA here is from genome assembly GCA_011799875.1 of Thinopyrum elongatum. Taxonomy (NCBI): domain Eukaryota; kingdom Viridiplantae; phylum Streptophyta; class Magnoliopsida; order Poales; family Poaceae; genus Thinopyrum; species Thinopyrum elongatum. The sequence continues at coordinate 419,287,674 of CM022303.1, read as the reverse complement.
CCTCCATCACTCTCATCATTGCAATCCTCCTTCTCACGGCCTCTGGCGGGTTTCCCTTGATTCTGAGGAGCCTTGCCGGGGCGGCTTGCTCCGCCACCCCGGCCCTTTCCGCCAGTGCCATTCTGACCTTTCTCTTTATCTCGCTTCTCATATTCAGCCCTCTGCTTCTTGACAAGCTGCTCAACCTGATGACACTCCTGGAGGTCGTGGCCCTTGGTCCGATGGATCTTGCAGTACGGGCCATCGCCTTTCCCAGCCTTCTCGGCAGCCGCGGCTTCCCGGCAATCAGTGCACGTGGCAACTTCCTTGCTAAGTATCTCAGCCTTGGCTTTCTTGCCGGTACTAGGCATGCCCGATCCCTCAACGGTCATCACTGCTTTATCCTTGCGCCTTTTGTTGCGCTTCTTCTTCTTCTTCTTTTGACTGGTGGCCTCGTCATCATCCTCTGAATCGATGTCGACACCATCCTCTTCTCCGGGGAGCTTCCTCCCCTCCTCTATTCGAGCACACTTATCCACCAGAGTGTAAAGCTCCTTCACAGTCTTGGGCAATCGAACGTTCATCTTGGAATGTATCCGACGATTGTGCACATTGGACTGGAACGCAGCTATCACAGTTGCCGGGTGGATGTCTGGAATATTGTTGTGGACTCGGCTGAACCTCTGCATGTATTTCTGCAGGCTCTCTCCTTCCTTCTGCGGGAGAAGCTGCAAGTCGCTGGGCCGCCCTGGTTCTTGATGGCCGCCCGTGAAGGCGCCAACGAACTCATGGCACATGTCAGCCCAGGTCGAAATGGAGTTCTCCGGCAGGTGCATCAGCCAAGACCTCACATTTGGCTTGAGTGCCAAAGGGAAGTAGTTGGCGAATACCTTCTCATCTCTTCCCCCGGCAGCTTGAACAGCGATGGTGTAGATGCTCAAGAACTCTGCCGGGTTCAGTCTCCCGTCATACTTCTCTGGTATCTCCGGCTTGAATGTGCGAGTGGATGGCCAACGGACTTGCCGCAGCTCGCAGGTGAAGGAAGGGCACCCAGCCTCGAAAGGCAGGTACCCGCCTTCAGTGAGTGCGGGCTCATCGACGTCGGGGCCATCGCGCCTGTCGGACTGGCGGCGGGCATTGCGATGTCGCTCGGTGGTGACACGCGCGCCTTCCCTCTGCCTGTCCTCCTGGACTTGTCATTGGCCTTAACACGCTTGAGGGTCGGACGAAGCCATCGAGACGTCGTCGGGTTCTTGGTTGCACGGCTCCCGCGCTGGCTGCCGTGGAGGGGACTGTACCGTAGGAGTGGCCCCTTCCGCACGGCCAGCAGCGTGGGCCGTTGTCATTGCCTGGGGAGGCCGTTGTGGGCCAGCCCACTGCGATCCTCTGGCCTCGGCGAAGCCAATCAGGCTCTGAATGGTGGCTCTCCACTCATCCATCTGATCGGCTGCCGACGGAAATTTCAACAGCAGCTGGGCCCGTGCCATGGCCTCCGAAGCGGTGCTTGGCATGGATGTCGATGAAGACCGTAACGTCGCCCGGCTCCTGACGGTGCCGGTAGCGGTCGCTCCATGCTCTCATCGTCGTGAGCCAGCCGCCTGGATGGTGTGGTGACGAGGTGGAGGCGCTTGAGGGCCAGTGGCTCTGTTTAGCGTAGCGGCTGGGTCGGCTCGTTCCGGGGGTGACATATGCTCTGCGGTCGCACCTGCGGCGGGAGCGGTCAGGGAGTTGCGATTCCCCCCAGAGCGAGTACCCCCGCTGCGGCTGTGCCCCTCGGCCGGACGGGGAGGTGCAGATGGAATGATCTCTCCTCCCATACCTCGTGTAACATCCCCACTATCACACTACAGTGATCTCTCTCTAATAGTGGCCATGTTATCATGATCACTTAGTCAATCTGCCACTTGTCCAAAACCAAACCCAAATTCAAATTTGAAATGCAAGTCAAATAATTATTTCTTCAAACAGCAAATCAAAATTGTTCATAATATTGCAAATAATCCAGAAGCAATTATAAAAATATAATCCACATTAAGTGAATTAGTTAAGTCACTCTAACAACCTCAAACAGTAGCCAAACAGCACCTTTTAATACATTTTTATTAACCCCATTTACAAATGAAATTAAACTTTACCCAAACCAATTTCTGGTGTTAGAGGATATTGCACTGCAATTTAGGAGCTAGGTCACACATTTGATAAAAAAGTCCAGAAGTGCTCAAACAATTTGCAAGACAGAGTTAAACAGAAAATAGAAAATAAGAAATAGAAAAAGGCCGAATTGCTATTGTGGCGCTGGGCCTAAGTTCAAACAGTATAGGCCCAGCCCAGCACAACACCTCCCCTAATCTCTCGCTCTCTCTCTCCCCAGTGCCGACTGCGCGGCGCCGACACGTCGCCGATGCCGCACGCGTCGGGCATCCGGCGAGCTGCGGAGGTGGATAAGGACCACCTCGGCCCCCCTCGAACCCTCGACCCCACATTCCTCTTCCCCTCGCTCTCTCTCTCGCGCAGATTTCGGCAGCGCCGGAGAGCTCGACGTCGCGCCGCTCTCGCCATCGCGGCCCCTGGCCACCTCCCGCCGCTCTGTGTTGCCCGACGGCCTCCTCGCCTTCGTCCCCATCGAGCCGAACCCCGCGATCGACCGGTGCTGCTCCGGAGCGCCCCCATCGAGCCGTCTTCTCCGTCGGATGCCACCGTCGCCTCCGTCGTCGCCGGACCTTCCCGAGCCCGTTGCCTAGTCCCTACGCTCTCGCGGTGAGCTCGCGCAGCTCCTCCCTCTTCCCATTTGACCGCGCGCGTCCGCTAGCAGTCGATCCGCGTAGCACCGCCCGCCAGCCGCCGTCGGTGGTCGCCATTATCGCCGGTGCCAACCTCCTCTGCTCGCGTCCGTAGCCCGGTTGGGTGCGGACCGCTGCGCCCGTTCGATTCATGCATGCGGTCGTCCTTTTGGTCGCCGGAATCGGCCGGACGGCCATCGCCGGAGCTCAGCCTCGTCACCGGCGTACTGTAGCTCCCCGCCGGCGCTAACCCCACTGACGTGTCGTCAGTAGCCTCTAACTAACCCAGCTAACCATTGACTGACAGCTGGGCCCCATGTGGCTTAATTAACCCCTAATAAAACTGTTAAGATAAGTAAATGAAACTGACATGTGGGGCCCTGCTACTGTTCAAATGGATAAGGTCCAGCACAGTCAGCTGCTGACTGGACCTCTGGCCCCACCTGTCATCCTAATGGGCTGGCTGGGACTGTGTATAAAAAGTATTTCTGGCACTGTTTGGATATTTCGAATTCAATTCAGTAAAATAATTCTAGAAAATATTTAAAACTTTGAAAAAACATATCTTTTAAACCGTAACTCGGATGAAAAGGTTTTCTACATGAAAGTTGCTCAGAACGACGAGACGAATCCGAATATGCCCTCCTCTTACCTGTCACATGCCTCTAGCATGATGAACATGGAACATTCTCCTTCGTTTTATCTGTCCGATAATCACCCGGAGCTGGGAGAACACTCCTGGATAATTTCCTGCTCCCACTAACTTGCGTAGTACTGCATTAGGACACCTTTCGAATAACGTGCTGCCATGCCATGCTTCTGTGATTGCCTTTGTCTGCCTTAATTTATTATTTCTTCCCCCTCTTCTCTCTTGATAGACCCCGAGACTGATGATGACCTGATGATCGTCTACCTCGTCGAAGACCCGTTGGTGTTTGCAGAGCAACCAGGCAAGCACCCCCCTTTTGAGCATGCCTATATTGCCTATTCTCTTCTCACTTGTGCTTGCATTAGAATTGCTGCTGTTACTGCTTTACCTATTCTGATGTATGACCTGATTTTGTAACCTGCTATTGTTACCTACCTATTTATCCTAAGCTGCTTAGTATATGCTGGATAGAGACACCACTTTGTCCCAGTTGCCCCCGCTGGATTATCAGATGACTTGATCAACGTGATCGACAACCAGGCCCCGGCACCGCACATCACCCCCCTTAGTTGTACGACACTGCAGTGTTACTATTGAGTGCCGAGGGTGATACCTCGTTTAGCACTTCTGATGTTAACTCTGTAGAGTAGCTATTTGGTCGTGGTCACCAAGGATGATTCCTCCTTCACCACTTCCGATAACGACGCTGTCGTGCAACATCTCAAGTGTGAACCCATCGAGGGTGATTCCTCCGAGTTCACCTTGACGGATACATCGAGTAGGAATCCAACGAGGGTGATACCTTGGATTCCCTGATGTTATGGACACACAGATACTTGGACTTTACAACTATTACTTGGAAAGGCGGGTCGACCCTGAGGGGTACCCGCGAGTGATGTGGAGACGGGTTGACCTGAAGGGTACCCGAGAGATAAATACGAGGCGTGGCCGGGCATTCTTAGCCCTTGCCGCAAGTCCTCGAGACGGGGCAACGGGGTCACATCGATCGTGAGTCTCTGCTCGTTACCGCACACCCCAATACACTAACGATTTGGATATTTGATCTGAGTGGGCCTTTGGCCCGATAGCACTAACCATCACGTGGGATAAGTTATGGGCACTCTGCGTCGTATGCATTAGTCGAAGCTTAATGGACGTTAGTGACTGAGCGGCGCACGCCGGGTTGGACTGGAACGCAACCGCCTTGACAGTGTGGGTTGCTAGGTCTGCTCACTAGCCGCCCACGCAACGTGCAGGAGTTCCCGGGGCGATGGCCCAAGACCCCTGGGGGCATAGGTTTAGTCCAGCGTGCTGACCTCTCTATTAAGCCTAGGTTGGCTTGCGGCGTATCGTTTGGCCGAGGCCGGGCATGACCCAGAAAAGTGTGTCCGGCCGGAGTTAATCGAGCGTGGTGGGTAAGTTGGTGCACCCCTGCAGGGAAGAACTAATCTATGCATAGCCGGATCCTCGGTAACGGACGCTCAGAGTTGTATCCCGATCGATACAACTAGAACTTAATGATGAGATGAGAATGGATACTAGGGCTCTGGGATCGCTTTCTCGCAGGGAGTCGAGGAAGGATCTCTGGGCGAGGTTGATACTTAATACTACTACTACTTTATACTGTGCTAATCTACACTCTTCTAATGCTGCAAGACCGATGAAGATGCTAGTCTTTGATAGGACTAGGCCTTCTCTCTATTCTGGCATTTCTGTAGCCCAGTCCACATATACAGCCTTTCTTTGATAATGTTGCATATGTAGAGTAGATCCTTGCTTGTTGAGTACTTCGGATGAGTACTCACGGTTGCTTTGCTTCCTCTTTTTCCTCATACCCGTTTGATGCAACTAGATGACGGAGCCCCAGAGCCAGCTGCCCTGTTGATGATCACTACTACTACCCCGAGGATGGATAATGCTATGAGTTGGCTGACGACCAGGAGTAGGTTCGGAGGGTCCCAGGCAGGAGGCCTGCGCCTTTTCGATCGTAGTGTTTTCTTTTGCCCCGTCTTCTTAAAGGCTTATCTATTTATCTTTTATATCTGTACTCAGATATCTGATGCTTCGGCTGACGCTTGTATGTGAGCTTATGTATTCGAGCCCTCGAGGCCCCTGGCTTGTAATATAAAGCTTATATGACTTTATTTATGTTTTCGAGTTGTGTTGTGATATCTTCAAGTGAGTCCTTAGGCTTGATCGTGTGCATTTGCATGTATGATTAGTGCACGATTAAGCCGGGGGCATCACACCTCGTGGGGCGTGGCCGCTGGGATGTTGTTGGTGATGTCCTTCTCTGGTACCTCCTGCTTCTGCTTCGGCCGCAGGGGAGGTGGTAACGACGCCGCCTGCGCCGACCACGTCCCCCGCAGCGTCCACACAACCAGGCATCCCCGTAGCCCCCGCAGTGTCGGTGGCCGCGTGCGGCGGGGCCTTCGAGGTGGATGGATGAGCCGCGGCTCCGGGCTTCCTCTTGGGCGCCATGGATGATGGAGTCGTTATGAAGAAGATGGCGGTGAAGATGACGCACTACGTACACTTCCCGGGTTCGCGCAAGCGCTTCCCCCTACCTGGCGCGCCAAAGATGTCGTGGGAAACCACGGCCACCTATGACGCCATGAGCCCCTTTTGGTTTGGCAGGGGGACTGAGCACGTTGCACAAAGAGCGAAGGAGCGCAGCATGGCAGAGATCACACGGGCAGTTTTACCCAGGTTCGGGCCGCCGCGAGGCGTAAAACCCTACTCCTGCTTTGGTGGATTGATGGTGGATTGTGGTGGAAACGCAGCGCTCTTGCCCGGCAGGGTTGCCTTGGGGCAAGAGCAGCTACGCGCGTACGAGTGTACAAGGGTCCGAATCCTTTCTATGGTTGCCATGGGCCTCCTTTTATAGATCAAGGGGTCACCACAGTGGAAAATCAGTCATTGTGTACTGATTAGATAGCAAACAGTGCTATCATATCTACTCTGCAGACAGAGCAGAAAGCATTAAATGCGCCGCTTAGTGTCACATCAGGGCCTGCCCGGCACACCTTGTCGGGCTATTTGGCCACCTTCTCTCCTGTCTGCATGACACATTGCTGGACGGGTGTCATTTGGAGGCGATTCCTGTAGGAAATGGCTGCCATGTGGCAAAAGACAGCCACTTAGTCACCTTGGAGCTTGACACCGCACCGATCGATGACTTGCGTCGCTGCGAGGTGGGGCGGTGACGCCTTTGCGGGGTGTTTTGCCTTCGTAGGACCCGGCAGGCCTGCTGGGGCGGTCTTGAGGCTTGCTTCCGGGGCAACCTTGACCTCGCCAGGCTCTCCTGCCCGGCAAGGGAGGTTTTCCCTTAGTGGTGTCTTGCTCCTTGGCTTGACTTGGTCTTCTCAACCTGCCCTTTGATTCCTCAAAGATCCTATCTCTTCACCTTGGCCTTGTCTTGGATGCTGCAATATTGATCTCAGTCCTGTGCACGGTCTGGGAAACAGACCCAGGGTTTGTTGCACCGACACCTCCCAACATGGATCCAGTACAGGAATGACAAAGATGAAACCCAGTTTAACACCTTCCTCGACCATTTATCTGTAAGTATGGTTATGTGTGTAAATTAGTAATATCGTCTTGCTCTGTCCCATACTTTCTAGGTTGCTGGTAATGAGACTCCCATAATTTTCAACAGATGAGGTTCAAGTTGGATAGCCAAGATGATGCAACCAGACAAGCATGCACCCATGTTTTCAAGTCTGCTCTGCAATAGTATTGGTATAACTTGAGGAAAACTCGCTTTGAAGGCAAGGCAAGCAGTGAACTTACCCAAACATCTCCAGTGGAAAATATATTGGATGAAGACTGGAGAGGCCTCGTTAAACACTGGTCTGATCCAAAGTATCAAGTACGTTATATATATGTGATCAAATCACATGTTGAACTCCTATTTATGCATGTGCCTCACAAATCTATCTGCTTGTAGGTGAACTATTCAAAGAACAAGGTCAATCGTACGAAAGTGAAATTCCAACAGATGACATGATCTCGTAGCTATATTGCACATTACGAGGCTCTTGTAATTAGCTGTTGTTTCACTCTTTTCGATGTGCCATATTATCAGATCTATATTGACTTGTTCCAAATGCAGAGGAAAGCCCGCAAGGACCAAAAAGTACCTGAACCAAATGCTATGGAAATCTTCAAGGACTGTCACACCAGCAAGATGAAGGGCATGACTACACCAGTCAAAGCCGCTGTTGTAAGTCCTTAATCCTCATGCCTTTTAACTACTACTTACTCTGACTTGTGCATTGAACTGCACGGTTTGTAGCCAATGTCTATTACTCTTTTCAATTTTATACACAATTGTCTTAGCGTATCATTGCACCTTACAAGGTTTAAAAGAGAGGAGTGATGTTCCTTTGAACTTGATCTGTAATCTAGTTATGTGCTGGACTTGTCTACACAACGTTACAATTGCCTGTTTGTCTGTTCTCAGTTGTTTTGTGATATGAATGATGTCATACTATGCTTACCGTATTATAAACTTTGTCTCTTTATCCTTAGTTGTCAATACAATGTGAAGAAATAGACAATACATTAGCCATGGTATATGGTCATATGTTTGGAACCTGGTTTTATTATGTACTTTGCAGTAAAATACAACTAATATTTTACACGGGTTCACCAGAATAAGTTCTGTATATAGACCAAAGCTATTTTGTTTGGTTTTGCTGCCTCCTTAACATCTCCTGTCCTGGTTATACTAATGTAAAAACTCAACTTTTCAGCAAGCTATGGAACAAATGGTGGAACCGCCACCTTCTGAAGGTGACGAGGCAACTATAACCGCAATGTCACCTCTTGCTGCAGTGGGTCAGTACCTGTCCACTAACAGTGCCAAAAGCATGTTCCTGCGTCATACTGGGTTGGTTGTTAAGGCAATCTCGTCCAAACTACCTCATGATCAAGATATGCAAGCTCAAAACAATGGTATATCTGCGCTCTAGACATAAGTCAATTCCCTAATAGAGACCCTTTGTGAAACAAGGACAGCCATGGTTCGATGTCGTCAAGATATGCATGGTTTTGAAACCAGACTATCAGACATTTGCTATGTTGTTCAGGAGCCTAGGAGAAATGAAGGCGAAGGTTATGGTGCTCCATCGGACAGTACAACATGAAAACATAATAGTCAGGTCAATTGAACTGAGCTTTTGAACTTCTGGTGGTGCATTTATCTGCCGGACTGTTAACTTTTATGCCAACCTTCCTTTTGTTTTATGGTTGTAATTTGTTTTGTTGCGATACAAAATTTGTTCTTAACGTGCAGCGACCAGCTGAAGAAAACAACAAGCCATTTTTGTATAGTGTAGGGTGTTCCCTATATTTGCACTGGTGGCGAACTTTGATGTCCAGTGGATGTAATCTATGCAATCGCCTTAATAGCATAGCATTAGTTTCTGGCTTATTTATTTCCCCATTCTTCTTTTTCCTTGGTTTGCTAGTGGCCACAACAACCATGGGCCAGATACAAACCGTGGTAACCTTGAGCCTACTACGGGCCGTAGGATCCATGGGCCTCCTACGGGTCGTCGGATAAATGGGCCTCCAACGGGCCGTAGAATCAGTGGGCCTCCTACGGGCCATCGGATAAATGGGCCGACATGGGCCATAAATGGGCATAATTGGTATCAGGCCAGCATGGTAACGTGCCGTTAACATGCTGGAAGACAGCAAAGGCTTAATTCTATCATAGGCATAACGGGTCGTTAATGGGCCAGAATACATGATGGGCTAGAAACGGCGCAACGGGTTAACAGGCCACAAACGGGCCAATTCTAACCACGGGCTGAATTTGGCCCATTAGGGGAACAGGCCAGTAATGCGCCGGAAGTAATCAAGGGCTGGAAAGGAGCCCAAGAATGTATGGGCCGTCAGTAGGCCGAAAGCTAACACGGGCTGGAAACGGCCCATGTGAATCATGGGCCGTTAATGGGTATAAAGAAATTTACTATTTATTATGGGCCAGAGTCACCGCGGGCCACTAAAGGGTCCAAAGATACGAAAGGCCTCATGTGGGCCGAAAATGAAACGGGCTGGTATTATACTGGACGGCCCACATGACGCTGTAGGGCCGATTTTGGGAATGCCATAACGGGCCGTGAGTTACCGGGCCGTAAAATGGGCTATATGCGAACAGACCGTTAACAGGCTTTTCATGGGCCGGCCTGCTAGCTTTTGACCAAGTCAAATAGGCCGGCCTTTGTAAGCTAAATGGGCCAGTGTTGGGCCGTTGCACATGTCGACATACCATAGGTGCCTCACTGGCCCAATGACGAGCTGACACGTGTTTCCTCCGGCTAATGAGAATTTTACACGTGGAAAATCGCCATTGGTCATTGCTGTTAACGGGTTATCGGATCCAAAACCGGAGCCGATAGCTTAACGGCGACCCGTTACGGTGGATGCTACATGTAGGTTACCCTTGACGAAAGCACTTCCATGACGCGTCATTTATCGTCATGGAAGTGAACACTTCCGTGATGATAATTTTGGTATTGTCATGGAACACTTCTATGACAGCACAAGTATGACTATCTTGATTCTATCATAAAATCATCATGGCTGTACATGCATGACAGAAAACGTGACCTACTGTGACAAACACGTATCATCACGGAAGTGGTTTTTTTTGTAGTGCATCTACGTGCCGACATGCATCCCCATTTATACTGGCTAGGAGGCGTCGTGCAGGGTAGGTATTTGAGTAGACGGGAGGCGTGCGAGCACACCGCTGCGTAGGCTCACCGGGAGGAGAGCCCTTTGACCTCCACCCGCCGCCCACCTCACTCCCAACTTCTCTATTAATGACGCCTGAGCCCCTGTTTTAATGGCATGGCTAGGTCTTAGTCGACTGAGACTTCAGAGAGAGAAAAGAAAATTTGAAAAGAAAATTTTGCACGGATCTTGATGTAGATCTCACAGACATAGCATCGACAGAGACTTAGCAAGACTGAAATATATGACAATGATGGCAATGGATAATAATAATTGTGTTACATATTCAGGAAGATAATTAAAGATGCCACATGCGGCAACGCCCGAAAGACACAAGGGAAAAAGTAGAAGGAAGATGCAAACAACGATCTGGGTTGCTGCTCTCTACTTCACCTCGATCTACTCTGCCATCTTTGTCATTTCGTCCATGGCGCAGGATTTCTCGCGGCAAGCGGCGATGATCTCTTTCACGTCCTCAATATGTCAGTTGAGAGCATCCACGGATTCTTCCACCAGCCTTTCACGCTCGATGCGGAGCTTAGCATTAACGTCCATAAGTTTCCTGACCATGACGGTTGTCTTCTTTAACACGGTAGTTGTCTCCTCGTGTTGCTTTGCCCTGCCGGCAATCTTCGCCCTCAGGAGGTCGCGCTTGGTGCGGAGCCTCACCTTGTCATCCCTTAGTCCCCGGATGATGTCGGTCGCCTTATCCAACGGGGCATTGCTCTCCTCCTACAGCTTCGCCCAGCTAGAGATTTCATCCATCAGCTTACTGAGCATAGCGCGTGTGCGCCTATGAGAGCCCTCACCATCCCATGAGAGATCTTTCTAGGCCGTCGCGGCATGGCAGGACCTCTCTACTACTTCCGCGGCACGGCGGGACATCTATGCCCCTTCTGCGGCTCGGCCAGACCACTCTACTGATTTGGCGGCGTGGCGGGACCTCGGTGTTGTCTTGGCGGTGCGGTGGGACCTCTGTGCTACTTCAGTGGCGTGACGGGACCTTTTGAGTGCTATCGTGGCGAGGCAAGACATCTCTGTTGCTTCCGCTTCCATGCTCGCTGCTTCGTGGTCATTTCTTGACCAAGAACTCCTCCCATGGGCCATGGCAGACGCAAGGAATGAGAACTTGTTTGTTTGTTGATGAGGAATTGAGAAGGAATGTGCAGTCATTTTTGAGTAGGTAGTATTTATAACCTAGTAAAAAGCTGCTAAGTGGGAAACCTTTTAGGTTTTGATCAGTGTGAACAGGTTTGCAATTAAATATAGCGTGGTAATTTGGAATGTGACGGGAACAAGCTCAAATTTATTGACGGTTCCAGTTTTCGAAGAGCGGCACGATTCGCAGATGGCGTAACGTAGGCACGCGTTCTTGGATGCATACGTGTCGTGGGCACCATAGGATGCACCGCAATCGGCGATGTTAGCACACGACTTGTTCCATCAACCGTGTGTGCTCATTATTACCATCGCACACGATTCATTTAATTAGAATGTGTGCCCGTGTACCACACACGTGTATATATAACGTAATTAATTTCTGCACTATGTGTCTGTGTTGGTAGGTATGAGCTGGTATATGCATCCGTCGGCTTGTGGACGGTTATTCCCTACTATATATGTTCAACTGCTATATGCAATAATTATGCATGTGCTTGCTTGCCGTTGAGGCGGCCGTGGCGTGCTCTGCTCGCGTCCCTCCACGTGCTCTGCTCTCGCATCCATCCGCGCGCTCTGCTTGCCGTTGAGGCGCCGCAGCGTGCTCGGGTCACGTCCCTCCACCCGCGCTCTACCAGAGGTTGGGGCCGGCGCACGATCACGTTGGGGGCCCCATATGGACGCGGTTGCGCCGCGTGCATCGCCACAATGCAGTTATGTGCGGCACGATGGAGTTACGCACTACAAAAACTGTCATCCGCACATGCCAATATTTTAGTCCGTCTTGCCTCCCCATTTATTCTCGTGGCCATTATAACCTTAGTCTCTTCAACCTTTCGATCGCGCCCCACAACACAAACAAGCGCACCCACTACGACACATACAGAGAGACTAGTAGCACCGCTCCAATGGAGTTCGGCGTGCATCAAGTGGAGACCCACGTGAGGGAGAAGGACCTCTCGGTGGTGTACACCAGCAACCCGACCATGGTGGAGGACTCCATCAACACCATGGAGCAATTGCTTGCTCAGGATGACAAGTACAAAGTGGTCGGCATCGACCTCGAGTACACTGATGGTCGTGCTGGGTATGATCAGAAGGTACCCATCGCCCAGTTGTGCATGCGCCATCACGTCCTCGTCTACCACTACTCCCTGGCCACAAGGCCTTGCGAGCGTTTCACCAGGTTTGTCAAAAGCCCCGACTACAAGTTCGTGTTGGTGTACTAAAATAGGGGTCCTTTAGTACCCCAGACTTGTGCACGGGCAGTTGTAGCCCTCTGGACGGCAAGGGCTTGTCGGAGGACATCTCAACCCGAGCCTCACCTCTTGGCCACCAAGACCATGAAGAAGACCTCGAGGCAGGTCATCAAGAAGTACTAAGTTAGCATTGAGGATCAAGACCTCAGTTACCGGCAAGCCAAGACCCGGCAAGCTCCTTGCCGGAAACCTCTCCCTCTCGCCCTTCGGCTGCTCCATCTCATCGACCAGCTGATGGCTTGTCAAGGTGAGGTGTCGAGCGGGCAGATGGCCTAAGGGGAGTCAATAGGACGCGTGTTGGCACCTCGCATGCAAATCAACTTTATTGACACTCGTCTAGTGGACGTGTCAAGAAGATAGGTTCATCCACGTCGACGACACAGAAGGAGAGACACCTTTTGTCGAAGGATGGCCACCAGCTCACGGTGCATTAAATGCCCTTGTCCTACTCCGGCAGGATGAGGTTGAATAGCATCGAGACTACTATTCACATGCTTGTAATGACCATGTTGCCACTGTGGTAACCCCTTTTCGTCTATAAAAGGAGGCCCATGGCTGCATTGGCATGGGTCGACACCCTGCTCACGTTTACACAGTAGTTGCACCTTGCCCACATTTTTTCAGCAAGCTGCAATTGTAACTTGAGCCCCAAGTCAAGCCACCCAAACACAGGAGTATGGTTTTGCGCCTCCACGGCGGCCCAGACCTGACAAATTCCCGCGTGTGAACTGTTGGATTTGCTCTCTGTGCATTGTCGATAACCCCAGCCGAACTGCAAAGGGATCCTCGTCAGTCCCATAGATCATCGTACTCTGACATCTTTGGCATGCCTGGCAGGGGGATCGCTTGTGTGGATCTACTCCATAGTTCTCGTGCAAGTTTTCCCATCTTCTTTGTCCATGGCACCGAAGAAGAAGAGCACGGTGGTGGGTGCACTGTCGGGCTCCAAGCTATTGGTCCAGACGCCCCACGCGGGGGGGGCCGGCGGCGAGCGCTCTACACACCCTTCCGGCGAGAAGAGCCATACTCCCTCTGCGAGAAGCCAAGACCTGCACGTTGCTACATCGAGAGGCAGCGTTGTGGTCCACAAGTTCGCTGCGGCTACGTCCAAGGATGATGCCGCGGGGTCCAAGAACGACGGAGCTATGGGACGTGCGTCGAGGCCATCGCAAGATGGACACAAGACGCTTCCCCGCGGTGACGTCAACCCTGGCCAATGGCCAGGGAAGGAGCATGTGCACCGTTCGCATGGTATGCATGGCCTGCCTCCGTGCCAAGCCACTAGCGAGCATCGACTGCAGTAGCAGGGCAGGGATGGAGCTCCTTCTAACTTGCACAGAAGTCGAGCCATATCTCAGTCTTTGCGCCCAGTCATGCCCACGATGCCGGCGGAGGCACTGGCACAGGTGGAGCTGCTGTTAAAATTCCCTCCAGCCCCGAAGAACATGGATGAGTGGCATGCCACCATCAAGAGCCTTATCGGTTTCGCCAACAACGATGGCCCCCGTCCGGTGGGGCCTTCTTAGTGGCAGCCAATGGTGCTAGTGCCGGGGACTGACAGGCGGACCATAGGTGTTGCTCCAACGGTGCAGTCCCCGCTCCGGCAAGTACGGCAGAGCCAGCGGGTCGATGCCCATGATAGCATGTCTATGGTGTCATCCGATCCGTGAGGCCGCTAGAATCGCCGCGTAGACCAATGCCAGGTCATTAATGACCGACGTGCCGAAGATGCTCGCACCGCCATCGGGCGACGCTGGGAAGCCCACTGTAAGTCAGACACATGGGAAGGGCCGATGGTGAACGAGCCTGCACCGGGGGTCCCTTGGTGCCTGCCATATGATGTGGGCTGCCCAGCGTTTACCCGTGAGTTGCGGCAAGTTCAGTGGCCCCACTCTCGAAATTTTAAGCCTGACTTGCCGGAGAAATATGATTGCAAGCTCAATCCGGCTGAGTTTCTTGGAATCTACACCATCACGGTGCAAACTGTCGGTGGCAGGGATGACAAGATCCTCGCCAATTACTTTCCGTTGGCACTCATGTCCAACATGAGATCTTGGCTGATGAACTTGCCGGAGGACTCCATTTCTTCCTGGTCCGATCTGTGTCATATGTTCGTTGGGACTTATATCGGGGGCCATGAGCCTCCGGGAAAGCCCAGCGACCTCCACTTGATCCCATAGAAGGATGGGGAGCCCCTTCGCAAGTACGTCCAGAGATTCAGCCGTGTGCACCACAACATCCCCAACATACAGCCCCGCTGTCATGATTGCATCATTCCATACGAACATGCACAATCGCAAGATGCAGGCAGAGTTGAACATTGTGCAGGTGGGCACCGTCAACGAGTTGTACACCTTGGCGGATCAGTGTGCACGAGTTGAAGAGGGGAGGAGACTTCCCGGGGAGGACATTGGAGCCGATGTTGATTCTGAGGATGACGACGCGTCACCCCTGAAGAAGACGGGCCAGAAGCGCAATCACAAGCGCAAGGGAAAGGCTGTGATGGTAGTTGAGAGCTCCGGCAACTCAGATGCCACCAAGAAGCACAAGACCAATGGCTCAGGCAACGAGCTTGCTGGATGCGATGATTGTCAGGAGGCTGCGGCAGGCGAGAAGCCGGATGGCTCCGGTAAGTCCAAGGGGCCGTACTGCAAGATCCACCACACCAAGGGCTGCGACCTCAATGATTACCGGCAAGAAGAGCAGCTTGCCGAGAAGCAGAAGCAAGAGTAAGAGAAGCATGATCAAGAGACAGCCCAAGATGGTGCGGGTGGGTCCGGCAACAAGAACCACGGTGGCCGTGGGGGCCGCCGCGCCAAGGGTCAGCAGCAGAAGGAGAAGCCTGCTCATGGCCAAGAGAAGAGAGAAGGTGATGACGATGATGAAGAATCTAGAGAAGGAGAGTTCCAAAATGTTGTGGAGGTGATTGCTTGTATCTGCGTTAGTAATTCCCCAAAGAGGAGAGGATGATGCAGCACAACAACGGTAAGTATTTCCCTCAGTTATGAAACCAAGATTATCAATCCAGTAGGAGAACCAAGCAACACTATGTAAACAGCACCTGCACACAAACCACAAAAACTTGCAACCCAACACGTAAGAGGGGTTGTCAATCCCTCCTCGGTATTGACATAGATTAAATTGTGTGAGATTGGATAAATAGATCTAGCAAAAACACACAAAAAATAAATAAAAAGTGCAGCAAGGTATTTTTGGATTTTTGGAATAATAGATCTGAAAACAATATGATAGGAAATAGACCCGGGGGCCGTAGATTTTACTAGAGGCTTCTCTCGAGAAAATAGCATACGGTGGGTAAACAAATTACTGTTGGGCAATTGATAGAAGAGCAAATAATTATGACGATAACCAAGGCAATGATCATGTATATAGGCATCACGTCCAAGATTAGTAGACCAAAACGATTCTACATCTACTACTATTACTCCACACGTCCACCGCTATCCAGCATGCATCTAGTGTATTAAATTCATGGAAAAACGGAGTAATGCAATAAGAACGATGACATGATGTAGACAAGATCTATCCATGTAGTAGACCCCATCTTTTTATCCTTAATGGCAACTATACATGCGTGTCATGACTCCTTCTGTCAGTGAGATTGAGCACCGCAAGATCGAACCCATCACAAAGCACCTCTTCCCATGGGAAGAAAAATCAATCTAGTTGGCCAAACCAAACCAAAGTTTCGGAGAAGAAATACGAGGCTATAAAGATCATGCATATAAGAGTTCAACAAAGACCCAAATAATATTCATGGATAGATCTGATCATAAACTCACAATTCATCGGACCCCAACAAACACACCGCAAAAAGTCATTACATCAAATAGATCTCCAAGAACATCGAGGAGTACATTGTATCGAAGATCAAAAAGAGAGAAGAAGCCATCTAGCTACTGCCTATGGACCCGTAGGTATGTGGTGAACTACTCATGAATCACCGGAGGGGCAAGGGTGATGATGAAGAACCCCTCCGTGATCGTTGACCCCTCTGGCAGAGTACCAGAGAAGGCCTCTAGATTGGATCTCGTGGTTCTGAAACTTGCGGCGGCTGGAATTGTGTTTCGATGACTCCCCTAGGGTTTCTGGAATATTTGGGTATTTATAGAGCTAAGAGGCGGTGGAGGGGGTGCCTGTGAGCCCCACTACCCACCAGGGCGCACCTGGGGGCCATAGCGTGCCCTGGTGCCTATTGGGCCCCACGGGGCCCCTCTGGTGCACATCTTGGGCCTCCTGGGTGTCTTTTGGGCAGAAAAAAATCTCCAAAAAGTTTTGCTGCATTTGGACTTCATTTGATATGGATATTCTATGAAATAAAAAACAAGCAAAAAAACAGCAACTGGCACTGGGCACTATGTCAATAGGGTAGTCCCAAAAAATGATATAAAGTTGCTAGTAAATGAATATAAAACATCCAAGAATGATACTTTAATAACATGGAACAATCAAAAATTATAGATACGTTGGAGACGTATCAGCATCCCCAAGCTTAATTCCTACTCGTCCTCGAGTAGGTAAATGGTAAAAACAGAATTTTTGATGTGGAATGCTACCTAGCATATTTATCACATATTCTTTTCTTTTGTAGCATGGGCATTTGGACTTTAGATGGTTCAAAGCAATAGTCTATAATTTGACATGAAGACTTCAATACTCAAGCATATCAACAAGCAACCATGTCTTTAAAAATATCAACGCTAAAGAAAGCTATCCCTAGCCCATTATCCTCAATCATTGATCCATTCATGAAACACACTCAAATATTAGCTACATCCAATGCTCAAGTATGATCATAGTGCTCCCTAGTTGGTGCTTTATAAGAGAAGATGGAGACTCAATAGAAATAAAAATTGCATAAAAGTAAATAGATAGGCCCTTCGTAGAGGGAATCAGAGATTTGTAGAGGTGCCAGAGCTCAAAGCTTAAATTGAGAGATAAAAATTGTTTTGAGAGGCATGCTTTTCCCGTCAACGAAAATGACCGAGAATTCCCAATACTTTCCATGCTAGATATATCATAGGAGGTTCCCAAACATAAAGTAAAGTTTATTCCTTTTTCCACCATTCTTTCACAATCCATGGCGAGCCGTATCCACAGGTGCCATCCATACCAACACTTTCCAAAGAATTTATTATTGACAACATAAAGTAAATTTCTTTTTCAATTCGGGACTGGGCATCCCTATTACCGGCCACACTCTCGAGCAATGGCAAGTGAATAAACACTCATCTTGAGAATAACACATCTAGCATGGAAAAATGTTGGCCACCCCCTGCCGCTTCATGAGCGGTACGGGCACACAAAAAGGAAATTCATTTTGAAAATTAGAGTTGGCACATACAAATTTCCTTGGAACAGCATGGAAATACCGCATATAGGTAGGTATGGTGGACTCATTTGGCACAACTTGGTTTAAGGAATTTGGATGCACAAGCAGTATTCCATCTTAGTACAAGGGAAGGCTAGTAAATAGATTGAGAAGCAACCAACCAAGAAACAAAAACGATCATAAACAAGCATTAAACATAACTAACACCGAATAATGCACCATAAGTAGGACGTAACTTCATTGCATAACTATTGACTTTCGTGCTTGCATAGGGAATCACGAACCTTAACACCAATATTCTTACTAAAGCATAATTACTCACCAACATGACTCACATATTACTATCTCCATATCGCAAAACTATTGCAAGGAATCAAGTTTTGCTATCCAATGATCTTCCTGATAGTTGTTATTATCCCTCTTGAATATGTATCACTTTGGGACTAGTTTCATATATTACCATTGCTTACAAAAAGCTCTCAAAAAAATTTAAGTAAAGAACAAGAGCGTAAATATTTCTTCAAAATTTTCATCTTTCAAAATAATATAAGTGAAGCATGAGAGGATATTTCTTCAAAATTCTACTAACTCTCAAAATAATCTAAGTGAAGCATGAGAGCATTTCTTCAAAAAATAAACAACCATCATGCTAAAAAAGATATAAGTGAAGCACTAGAGCAATTCCATAGCTCAAAAAATATTAAGTGAAGCACATAGAGCAATTCTAACAAATCATGGCATCATTATGGCTCTCTCAAATAGGTGTGTCCAGCAAGGATGATTGTGACAAACTAAAAAGCAAAACAAGCAAAGACTCATATAATACAAGACGCTCCAAGCAAAACTCATGATATGTGACAAATAAAAATATAGCTCCAAGTAAAATTACCGATGGTTGTTAGAAGAAAGAGGGGATGCCTTCCGGGGCATCCCCAAGCTTAGTTGCTTGGTTCTCCTTGAATTTTTCCTTGGGGTGCCATGGGCATCCCCAAGCTTAGGCTCTTTTCACTCCTTATTCCTTCATCCATCGTGATCTCACCCAAAACTGAAAACTTCAATCACACAAAACTTAACAAAACCTTCGTGAGATTCGTTAGTATAAGAAAACCAATCTTTACTTTTAAGTACTTTTGCAAACCCATTCATATTTTATTATTGCATTATACCTATTGTATTCTAACTTTACCATGGCTTATACCGCCCGATACAATCCATAGATTCATCAAAATAATCACACAATGCAATGAAAACAGAACCTGTCAAAAATAGAACAGTCTATAAAAACTCGAATTTTGTTCATACTTCTTTAACTCTAAAAATTCTAAAAATTTAGGACAACGTAGGCAATTTGTATATCAATCTTGTGTAAAACTTCAGAATTTTATCACACTTATGTGATTTTTAACAATTCTGCTACTGGGCGCAAAAGTTTCTGTTTGTCAACAAGATCAAATCAACTATCACCCAACATGATCCTAAAGGTTTTACTTGGCACAAACACTAATTAAAACATAAAACACAATCATAACAGTAGCATAATTGTGTCAACACACAAAAATACAAAGAAAAGGAGAAAAATATATTTTATTCATTGGGTTGCCTCCCAACAAGCGCTACCGTTTTATACCCCTAGTTAGGCATAATGCATAGGTTCAAGTATTGTCATCTTTAGTTTTAAACTCCTCAATCACACAACCATTCTCTCTAGAAGTTCTATCATATAATTTTTTGATAATCAAACTCATAGGAACAAAGTCAAGAGAAGTATTTTTATAGATTGGTCCCTTTATTAGATCTACGTAATTTGGGTGAACACTAATCATCTTAAGATCTTCATTGTTTCTACTAGAAGTGGCACCCTTATTCCTAGGAGCATGTGTAGATTTGCAATTCCTTATAATAGGAGTCTTTTCAATAGTTTTAATGGAAGAAAAAGCTGAGCTCAAGTTACTAAAAATTTCTTCCAACTTATCAATTCTAGCGGGGCTCTCTTCTACACTCTCATTAACTACGGGTTTTTTTCCCTTAATAATTTAAGAGTATCCCCTACTTTGACCCAATTTTATTAGAAAGATTATGAATCCTTTTATCCAAATTTTCAATGTGTTTTTCGGTGAGCATTTTCTTTTCAATAGCATCTAGCCTTTGCATAACATGCTCAAGAGTTAAAACCGTTTCATTGATAATGATAGGAGGTGATCCCACTAAATTTCCCATAGCATTAAAAGCATCCAAGGGGTGGCACATCAAGAAATCCCCTCCGGTGATAGTATCAAGAACAAATCTAAATTATGAAGGAGAGTAGTAGTGGATTGCTTTCAAATAGATCTATTATGAGCATCACAAATTTGGTACCAAGCATCTTTTAAGTTCTCTCCTCCCCTTTGCTTAAAATTGAGAACTTCATTCTCAGGGGTACACATAGTAGGTGGAGAACTGGCCATAGCGATAAGGTAGGCAAACAAGATCACAAGCAAATGAAAGATCGAACGAGAAAAAAGGCAAATGAAAAATATTTTTGTATTTTTGCAAAAACATTTTAGAAGTGGGGGAGATGAAAATGAGAGACAAATGGCACATAAAGTAATTTGCAAGGAGATAAGAGTTTGTGCGTAGGAACCTAATAGATGTTGATGATGTCTCCCCGGCAATGGCGCCAGAAATTCTTCCTGATTGCTTGTATCTACGTTGGTAATTCCCCAAAGAGGAGAGGATGATGCAGCACAGCAACGGTAAGTATTTCCCTTAGTTATGAAACCAAGGTTATCAATCCAGTAGGAGAACTAAGCAACACTATGTAAACAGCACCTGCACACAAACCACAAAAACTTGCAACCCAACGCGTAAGAGGGGTTGTCAATCCCTCCTCGGTATTGAGATAGATTAAATTGTATGAGATTGGATAAATAGATCTAGCTAAAACATAAAATAAATAAATAAATAGTGCGGCAAGGTATTTTCGGATTTTTGGAATAATAGATCTAAAAACAATATGATAGGAAGTACACCCGGGGCAGTAGATTTCACTAGAGGCTTCTAACGATAAAATAGCATACGGTGGGTAAACAAATTACTGTTGGGCAATTGATAGAGGAGCAAATAATTATGACGATATCCAAGGAAATGATCATGTATATAGGCATCACGTCCAAGATTAGTAGACCGAAACGATTCTGCATCTACTACTATTACTCCACACATCGACCGCTATCCAGCATGCATCTAGTGTATTAAGTTCATGGAAAATGGAGTAATGCAATAAGAACGATGACATGATGTAGACAAGATCTATTCATGTAGTAGACCCCTTCTTTTTATCCTTAATGGCAATGATACATGCGTGTCATGTCTCCTTCTGTCACTGAGATTGAGCACCGCAAGATCGAACTCATCACAAAGCACCTCTTCTCATGGCAAGAAAAATGAATCTAGTTGGCCAAACCAAACCAAAGTTTCGGAGAAGAAATACGAGGCTATAAAGATCATGCATATAAGAGTTCAACAAAGACCCAAATAATATTCATGGATAGATCTGATCATAAACTCACAATTCATCGGATCCCAATAAACACACCTCAAAAAGTCATTACATCAAATAGATCTCCAAGAACATCGAGGAGAACATTGTATTGAAGATCAAAAAGAGAGAAGAAGCCATCTAGCTATTGCCTACGGACCCGTAGGTCTGTGGTGAACTAATCACGCATCATCGAAGGGGCAAGGGTGATGATGAAGAACCCCTTCGTGATCGTTGACCCCTCCGACAGAGTGCCGGAGAAGGCCTGTAGATTGGATCTCGTGGTTCTGGAACTTGCGGCGGCTGGAATTGTGTTTCGATGACTCCCCTAGGGTTTTTGGAATATTTGGGTATTTATAGAGCTGAGAGGCGGTGGAGGGGGTGCCTGTGGGCCCCACTACCATCCAGGGTGCGCTTGGGGGCCCTGGCGCGCCCTAGTGCCTAGTGGGCCCCATAGGGCCCCTCTGGTGCACATCTTGGGCCTCCTGGGTGTCTTCTGGGCAGAAAAAAAACTCCAAAAAGTTTCACTGCATTTGGACTTCGTTTGATATGGATATTCTGTGAAGTAAGAAACAAGCAAAAAACAACAACTAGCATTGGGCATATGTCAATAGGTTAGTCCCAAAAAATGATATAAAGTTGCTAGTAAATGAATATAAAATATCCAAGAATGATACTTTAATAGCATGGAATAATCAAAAATTATAGACACGTTGGAGACGTATCCGGAGGCCATGTGCATTGAAGGAGGTGCATCTTTGCACTCCTCTCACCGCTAGCTTAAGCAGTGGGCGTGTGAGATCAATGCGGCTGAACCGGCGGTAGAGGCACAGAAGCAACTCAAGTGGTACGACATGCCCATTGTTTTCGACACTGAGGACCACCCTGACCGCACCACTGTGGTTGGGTGTTTTCCTTTGTTAGTCTAACCAACAATTCGCAACCTCAAGGTGATGAAAATAGTGGTTGACGATGGGGCCGGCTTGAAACTGATCTCACTTGATGTGACCAGGAGGCTGTAAATCCCTGATGGAGATCTCTGAGAAACGGGAACGTTGCAAGGGATCAATCCGGGGAGGAGCCAACCCACCGGCAAGGTCACCTTGCCGGCCACTTTTGGGACTGAGCTGAACTACCAGACCGAGAAAGTCATTTTTGATGTTGTCAAGATGTCGTTGCCCTACAATGGCATTCTTGGTCGTCCGGAACTGGCAAAGTTCATGGTGGCGTCACACTACGCCTACAACACCTTGAAGATGTCGGACCCGATGCGCATCATCACCGTCCACTCCGATAAGAAGGACACATTCATCTATGCCGACAAGCTCTACCGGGAGGTAGTGGCAACATCTGCCGACAAGGCACTTGCGCCTGCCGGCCAAGCTCCCGGGGGTGGAAGAAGAAGAAGACCGGCAAGACCTCTGACAAGGACTCCGGGAAGCGCACCTCTTCGGAGTGTAGCGCACCCGTCGAGGACATACTAGAGAGCTCTACCGACAAGAGCAAGAAGACCAAGGCCTCACCACCTGCTACGAAGCAAGTCCCCGCAAGGGAGGATGGCACTGGCGGTACCTTTACCGTAAATGCCACCCTTGACGGCAAATAGGAAAGCGCGCTCGTTGCCTTCCTGCGGGGGAATATCAATGTGTTTGCATGGCAATCGTCTGATATCCCCGGCATTCCCAGGGAGGTGATTGAGCACCACCTTGCTATCTGTCCTGATGCGAGACCCGTCAAGCAGAAGGTCAGGAAGCAGGCTTTGGAGCAGAAAGAGTTCATCGCCCAAGAAATCCAAAAACTAGATGTAGCAGGCCTGGTCAGAGGAGTGCTACACCCAATGTGGTTAGCAAACCCAGTGGTTGTTCGTAAGGCAAATGGGAAGTGCAGGCTTTGTATTGATTTCACTGACATAAACAAAGCATGCCCGAAGGACCCCTTCCTTTTGCCACGCACTGATCAGATTGTGGACTCCACCACTGGCTGCGACCTGCTTTCTTTTCTTGATGCCTACTCTGGTTATCATCAGATCTTTATGGCCAAGGAAGATGAGGAGAATATAGCATTCATTACTCCATGTGGTACCTACTGCTTTGTACGCATGCCTTTCGTATTAAGGAGTGCCGGAGCAACATTTGCAAGGGCTGTGCAAGTTGGTTTTGGCTCTCAACTCCATAGAAATGTGGAGGCCTACATGGATGATATAGTGGTCAAAACCAGGCACAAGGATTCCCTGATCCAAGATTTAGAAGAGACATTTGCCAATTTGCGCAAGATCAACTTGAAGCTCAACCCTGAGAAGTGCGTGTTTGGTGTCCCATCCGGCAAGCTTCTCGGGTTCTTTGTATCTCAACGTGGAGTCGAGGGAAACCCTGACAAGATCAAAGCAATTGAGCAGTTGGAGGCACCGAAGTGCGCCAAGGACGTGAGACGTCTCGCTAGTTGTGTAGCAGCTCTAAGCAAGTTCATCTTCAAGTCAGCTGAGCGTGCCTTGCCGCTTTTCAAAATCTTCAAAAAGGCAGGCCCAATTGGATGGACCCCTGAAGCAGGGGCTATGCTCCAAGACTTGAAGGAGTACCTCTCCTCTCGGCCAGTACTAGTTCCACCAATTCCACGAGAGTCGTTGCTGCTATACTTGGCGGCAACCAATCAAGTGGTCAGTGTTGCGTTAGTGGCCGAGAGGGAAGCTGAAGACAAAGATACAGTGGCCATAGAGCCTCAAGCCTACAAGCCAGAATCCTTTCCGACAAGCTCAGATGCTGACAACCCAAGTTCAGTGTAGGCAAATGGAACAGAGTAGCAAGTTGTGAAGAAGAAGATGGTGCAACGCCCAGTATACTTTGTCAATTCCCTTCTCCAGGGAGATAGATCAAGGTACTCTGGTGTGCAGAAGTTGCTCGTTGGCCTCCTTATGGCCTCAAGGAAGCTGCGCCATTACTTCCAAGCACATCACATCATCGTTGTCACTCGCTTCCCACTGCAACGCATCTTGAGGAATCCAGAGGCCACTGGTAGGATAGTGGAGTGGGCGTTGGAGCTGTCGAGCTTTGATTTGAAGTTTGAAAGTACATCAACAATCCAAAGCAGACCATTGGCAGTGTTCATTGCAGAATGGGAACCAACTCCAGACGAAGAGATACTAGAGACCTCGCTTCCCAACAAGGAAGCGCCCTAAGACTGGATCATGTACTTTGATGGTGCCTTCTCGCTCCAAGGGGCCGGTGCTGGAGTGCTGCTTGTCGCACCCAGTGGAGAGCATCTCAAGTATGTGGTTCAGATGAAGTTTCCCCGGGAGCAGTCCACCAACAATACTACTGAGTACGAAGGGTTGCTTGCTTGACTCCGCATAGCAATCGACCTTGGTATCAGGAAGTTGATCATCAGAGGCGACTCGAAGTTAGTGGTGAGGTAAGTGAACAAGGATTACCAGAGCCTGTTGATGGAGGCCTATGTGGATGAGGTGAGGAAGTTAGCAGAGCACTTTGATGGTCTACAGGGAGAGCATGTTCCTCGTGTTGAGAACAGCATTGTCGATGACCTGTCGAAGCTTGCCGACAAGAAATTACCTGCGGAACCAGGTATATTTGTACTCCTTCTAAATCAACCTTCAGTTACACTGTCAACAAGGCCAGACAAGAGAAGAAAGTTGAATTCCGGCGAGTACTTTTTGGCAGAGCTTCCAACAGCCGCCGAGAAGGAGCTTGCCGAAAACAACCCGATGCTTGCCAGTGAGGAGCAGGCTCCGGTGGGGCCCCAGGCCTTTGCCATTGAGACAAGCACTCCCGCAACAGAAGAGACGCATTTAGTCCTTGTCGTCGAGCCACAGGCTCTGGCATAGTCACAACAGATAGTCCATTACCTACAGACAGGTTAACTTCTCGATGAACAAGAAGAAGCTGAGAAAGTAGCCCGCCAGTCAAGTATGTATCAGTTTGTTGATAGCATTCTGTATAGAAAGAGGCCGAATGGGGTGAAATTGAAGTGCATTCGCTGGGAAGATGGACAAAAGCTGGTGGCAGAGGTACATGAAAGGGTGTGTGGCTCCCATCTTGGGTCCAGCGCGCTTGTCTGCAAGGTTTTCTGTCAAGGTTTCTATTGGCTGACAACCCTTCAAGATGCAGTGGATATGGTAACAAGGTGTGAAACATGCCAGTTCCATGCCAAGAACATACATCAGCCACCTCAAGCCCTTCAGACGATTCCTCTCTCCTGGCCCTTCTCGGTCTGGGGGCTCGACATCCTCGGCCCCTTCCCCCGCGCTATCGGGGGCTTTGAGTTCTTGTACGTAGCAATCGACAAGTTCACAAAGTGGCCTGAGGTTGAGACAGTGAGGAAGGTAATAGCGCAATCAGCCGCCAAGTTCTTCAAAGGATTAGTTTGTTGTTTTGGTGTGCCCAGCTGGGTGATCACCGACAACGGCACGCAGTTCATGAGTCACGCCTTCAAGCAATGCTGTCAAGACCTTGGTAGCAAGATCTATTTTGCGCCAGTTGCTCACCCAAGAAGCAATGGCAAGGTCGAGAGGGCAAATGCAGAAGTGTTGTGAGGGCTCAAGGCAAGGACATTTGATGGGCTGCACAAGTGTGGAAGAGGATGGATCAATGAGTTGCCAATGGTTCTTTAGTCACTTAGAATGACACCAAGTCGAGCCACTGGCAAGACACCCTTCTCCCTGGTCTATGGTGTAGAAGCGGTGCTCCCCACAGAACTTACATACGGGTCACCTCGAGTGCAAGCTTTTGATGAAGTTGAGCAAGAGCAAATGCGGCATGATGATGCCGTGCTCCTCGAGGAAGATCCTCTCCGAGTTGCTGTGTGTGTTGCATGTTACCTGCAAACTTTGTGCTGCTACCATAGCCGCAAAGTGCATGCCCAGAGTCTTGAGGAAGGTGACCTTGTTCTTCATCAGATCCAGTCCGCGAAGGGATCAAACAAGTTGACACCAAAGTGGGAAGGCCCTTATCGTGTAGCACGTCACCAGACCTGGAGAAGTCTGTCTGGAGACTGAAGATGGCACCTAGGTGCGTAACTCATGGAATATTGAGCACCTTCGCAATTTCTACCCATAAGGCACAGTTGCCGGGCATCTTGGCAACCTCTTTTGTACGAGTTTGCCAGAAGGGCATGTAATCCTTTGTACAAATCCAGGCGCAAACCCTGTGCATACTGAAATAAAGTTAAGTGTTTCACTACTCTTTGTCAAAGTACATATTTATCTGTGTCTGCTAGATGCAGGGTTGTGTTACATTTTTTGCCTTGCATGAGGTGCTTAACAAACTGTCAAGGTTCCCACCCTCCTCTTTTCTCTTCTTTCTTTTTCTCAAAAAGACAGAAGGGTTCTTCACATGCAAATTTCCTGGGGGGAGTGACTGTATGGATACCACAAGTGGCGTTCAAGTTATCATCCATGACAAGAAGTACATCAAAGAAAGAGCTAAGTTGAAAATTTTGAAAGAAATTCTTCGTTGTAGTTGCATTCCTTCCTTGAACGATTTTGGCCTTTGTATGAGAAACCTACATGCTGAGGAACCATGTCATGACCAGCTATGCTCTTACTTTGTTTTGAGTCGGCTCAGAAACTTGAGTAGCTGCGCTACGACCGACAAGTGTGACCTTGCTTGCAGCAGCACTTCCGGCAGGCTGCTAAGGACCTGTTCCTCAAGCGCTCGTGGTAAGAGTGTGCGCACCGGCAAGTTTTCGGCAAGCGTAGGGTACAAAAATCATGCAAAGGCAGAATAAAGCAAGGAAGATAGCATACACCCATTCATCATATTAGAGTTATATTACATCAAAAGCCAGGTGCAGTTCTAATTTAAGATAGGTTTGTCTTTCATATGAACTACATTGGTGGCGAGATAGTACAAGGAGCTAGTCCCTACGCTGGCCCACGGTCCTGGGGATTCTAGTGACCTTGTCGGCGAGCGACGCGAGAAGCTCTTCGTTGACCTTGGTGTCTGCCTCTAGCGGCAGGCTCTTGAAAGCCTGGGAGATGTCGATACCAGGGTTCAGGTACACCACCTTGACGAGTACCTTGAAGAGGACATCGCGGTAGAAGGTGTGGGACTCGTGGGCTAAGCTGGCGGATCTCTCCTCATGGTGCATCTCCGGCACCTTGATGTGGTTCTCGAAGAAGTGCGTCAGCCTGGCACTTGCATGCTCGTCTTATGTGAAGATGTAGATGTCCATCTCCATGGTGACCAGTTGCGAGCTGAGACGCTCCACGATGTCGATGAGGCCGGTCGTCCAGAGTTCCATGTTGTTCCTCAGCTCTTTGGTGGACTTTTCAGCATCGGCGAGTGAAGCCTTCTCCTTGTTCCAGTTCTCCAACAAGCTCTTTTCTCTGGATTTGCTCTCCTCCAGGCTTTGCTTTAGAGTTCTGAGCTTTAGTTCTAGGTGTGCAATGGAGTTCTTGGCAGTGGAGAGCTCTGTGTTTTTGGCAGAGATGGAAGTCTGTAGTTCAGCCAAGGTGTAGGCTGCTTTCTTTGCATCAGCCTTGTTGTCGGCCAGAGCTTCCTCAAGCTCATTGACTTTGGCATCCAGCTCCGCCTTGACGGCCTCTACAAGCTTGTTGGCATGATCTAGTACTTGAGCTTCAAGAGTTTTATTGTTCAGATCTAGTTCCCGGGTCCGCTGCGTGAGCAGAGTTTGGATCTTGTCGTCCTTGCGGCGCAGCTGGGTGGCAAGCAATTCCTCCCTGGCAGCAAGGTCTTTATCCTTGGCATCAAGCTATGCTTGCCGCTCGGACAACTTGCTGTCCAAGGCTGCTGCCTCCTCCTTAGCAGTGGCAAGCTTCCTCTCTTCACTCTGGATGCTCTGGAGCTTCTCTTCGTACCACTTGCGGGTTTCTTCAACCCTCTCGTCCAACCTCCATTCAGCCAACCCCATGGCTTGCTGATCCACTTGTATTTTATCCCAGCGCGTTGTACCGCTTCTGCACATCCTGGAAACTAGCAGCCATGGCTTTCAGGAAGGCGAGATCGATAGCACTGTCATTGGTGGTGCCTGTCTTATTGGGGCCACGGGACAAGGGGATGAGGATCCCGGCAAATGCATCCTCATGGGTAGTCTTCCCGACATCAGATGTGACTGGGGCTTCATAATGGTGCAGTTGGAGAGAAGACGCCAGTGGAGTTGCCATGAGTTGTTCCTCCGGCAAGATTGGGTGATCAATGGTGCTCGAGGCTCCATGGCCAGCATCTCTCATCACGGTGTCAGCGCTGGCAGAGGCAGATGCACTGCCGGAGGCCTTGTTGATTTCCTCGACGGCCTTCCTGGCCTCTTCGGTTTCTGATGCTCCACCCTCTGCAACAGAAATTCTGATAGCTTCATCGGCTGCACTCTTTCCGATCCCTTGAACATCTACAGCGAGCTCCTCCTCCTCTAATGGAGTTGAGCCTGTAAGGTGGGAAAGAAAGGTCAAAGAGTGGGAAGAATTCAAGATCCAGATCAAGTTCAGAAGGCAAACAAAAAAAAGGATAAAAGGGCACTCGACAAGGGTTTACCTTTATGGGCTTGTGGAGGAGACTTTGGGTCTTCTCGGGCAATGTCAGTTGCTGTGGCTCGGTCCCCGGCAACTTTGGTTGCTGGTGGGTCCTCGACGCGGACGAGTTCCTCTTGGCGCTCCTCTGAAGGAGGGGTGGACCTTGTCAGCGAGCTGCTTGGCGAAGGAGCAGAGGTCGAGAGCATCAGTACGGATCCCGCTCCTTGATGCTCTCCCTTTGGAAGATTGCTCCCCGCCTTCTTGTTGGTCTCCATGGCGACGGTCCCATTGGTGGAGCTTGCCAGCAGGGGTTGGGGGCTGGAGCCATCGACATTTGAAGGAGTCCGATCTTCTTCAATGTCTGTTGCCGCCTCGCTCTCCTCGGCAAGCTTGGCCTTATTCTGGTGCCTTTCCACCGACGGCGTCACATATCTGCCAGGCCAAATCATCCAGGACGATCTGGATCAATAACGGGTATTGAGAATGCGAGGGTGAGAAGGTGGAGTGCTTACTCTTCTTCCTTGTCAGGCTCACTGAGGACGGACAAGTCGTAGAGCATTGTCGCCTCGGCCCCAGTCATGGCAGACGGTGGTGACGGGCTCCTGGCTCGCTTCCTCCTCGATGGATGGGGGCTGTGAAGCCACCACCTCCTTAACGGTTGACGAAAGCAGTTGTTGGGATGCCTTACGCCAGGGGGGCGGGTTGCCATCGGGAAGCTTGCGGTCGGGGAGCTTTGTCGGCTGCCTTGATCCTGACAAGCTCTGCGCTAGTCGAGTCAGTGTGCGCCGCCCTCTTCCTGCCGGCCTTCTTTGCCATGGCAGTTTTGGTGCAAGTAGGAGGAACATACTCTTCCTCCTCATCGCTGTCCCCCTCTATTTCTTCAGCGGGTTCCTCCTCATCATCCTCCTCCTCATCGTCTGTGGTCTCGTCGGTGTGCTCTTCAGCATCTTCTTCAATGGGCCGCTCGTCGGCATCATCCTCAGCAAGCTCACTAGCACCCTCTTCAGTGTGCTCTGCAGTCTACTCCACCACTTGCTTCCCCTTACCGACGGCCTTGGTTTTCTTCCGGAGATGTTTGGACTTCTTAGCCTCTTCGGACCTGGCCTTAAGGAATGTCGCCTCGTCGTCTCTGGTGGGGTGTGATGCGTCTCCAACGTATCTATAATTTATGAAGTATTCATGCCATGTTTACAACAATTTTATATGGTTTTGGTATGATTTGATTAGAACTAACCTGGACTGACACTATTTTCAGCAGAACTAATGTGGTGTCATTTTTTGTGCAGAAATAAAAGATCTCGGAATGGGCTGAAAATTTACGGTGATTTTTTATGGACCAAAAGAGACCCTCGAAGCACCGGAGCTGGGCCAGGAAGTGGACGAGGGAGCCACAATCCTGGGAGGCGCGCCCATCCCCCTAGGGCGTGCCTCCCGAGCTTGTGGGCCCCTCGGGCACCCCCTTGACGTGAAACCAACGCCAAAAAATCCTATAAATACCAAAACCCACAAAAAGAACCCTAGATGAGAAGTTTCGCCCCCGCAAGCCTCTGTATCCATGAAAACTCAATTGGGACCCCATTCCGGCACCCTGCCGGAGGGGGAAATCATCACCGGAGGCCATCTTCATCATCCTGACGGCCACCATGATGAGGTGGGAGTAGTTCATCACCCTTGAGGCTGAGGGTATGTACTAGTAGCTATGTGTTTGATCTCTCTCTCTCTCTCTCGTGTTCTTGATTTGGCATGATCTTGATGTACCGTGAGCTTTGTTAATATATTTGGATCTGATGGTGTTCTTCCCTCTCTTCCTTCTTGTGATGAATTGAATCTTTTCTTTGAGGTTTTGTTATGTTGGATTGAATCTTTTGGATGTGAGAGCACTTGACGTATGTCTTGCGATGGGATATCGTGGTGACAATGGGATGTTCTATTGATTCACTTAATGTATGTTTCGGTTATCAACTTGCGGATTCCCTGGTGACATTGGGGTAATCTATGCATAGGGGTTGATACGTGTTTTCATATTCCTTTCTCCAATAGAAATCTTGGGGTACTCTTTGAAGTTCTTTGTGTTGGATTGAATATTATGAATATGAAATTGTGTGATGTACATCGTATAATTAACCCACAGATACTTGTGGTGACATTGGAGTATCTAGGTGACATTAGGGTTGATTGATGTGTGTCATATGGTGTTATTTTAGTACGAACTCTAGGGATGTTTGTGACACTTATAGGAATAGCTCAAAAGATTGATCACAAAGAATAACTTTGAGGTGGTTTCGTACCCTACAAACAATTTCATCTTATGTTCTAAGTGATAGGAACTTTGGAGTGATTCTTTGTTGCACGTTGAGGGGTTGTTATATGATCCAATTATGTTATCATTTTTGAGAGATTTTGCTCTAGTGAAAGTATGAACCATATGCCTTGTTTTCAAGCATTGCAATACCGTTTTTGCTCACTTTTACTACTTGCTACCTTGCTCTTTTTATATTTTCAGATTACAAAAACCTATATCTACTATCCATATTACACTTGGATCACCGTCTCTTCGCCGAACTAGTGCACCTATACAATTTACCATTGTATTGGGTGTGTTGGGGACACAGGAGACTCTTTGTTATTTGGTTGCGGGGTTGTTTAAGAGAGACCATCTTCATCCTACGCCTCCCACGGATTGATAAACCTGACGTCATCCACTTGAGGGAAATTTGTTATTGTCCTACAAAACTCTGCGCTTGGAGGCTCAACACGAGTCTACAAGAACAAGTTGTGTAGTAGACATCAAGCTCTTTTCTGGCGCCGTTGCCGGTGAGGTGAGTGCTTGAGGTATATCTTTAGATCTTGCAATTGAATCTTTTAGTTTCTTGTTTTGTCGCTAGTTTTGTTTATAAAAGAAAGCTACAAAAAATGGAATTGAGTTTGCCACATATTATTCATCTTTATAATGTCTTTCTTGAAAACGATGGATCAGAAAATTGTGCCAAAGTGTTAGAAGAAGAAGTCAATAAAATGTTTGGCACTAAATATTTGAATGTTAAACATGATTGCAATGTAGTTAGTGTGCTTGCTATGAATATTCATGATACCAATGATGATTGCACTAGTCATGATAAAGATGTTTCTTATAAGCATGTCAATTTTTGTGGAGTGCATAGAGTTTGTGAAGACGTGCCTTATAGGGATGATAGATATTTTAAGAAGCATAAACATGATAGAACCAATTTTTTGCTCAAAGTGATAGATGAATTTGCTACAAAGTTGTGTTCTCTTTATCCTATTACTTGTGAACTTTGCAATAAAATTGGTCATCTTAATTTCCAATGCATACTTTTTCATGATAAAATCATGGCCAAATATTGCAATAACTTGATCACCCTTGAACTTCATAATGAACTTTGTTTATTTTTGGGGTGTGAAGAATTGTCACATAAAAATAGTTGGTTTGAAGCATTCATATTCACAAACCATGCTGAAACTACTCTTAAAGAAATCTATATGTTTTGCATGGTAAATTGCAATGAAAATGCTTATATTGCCAACTATAGGAAGATGGGAAAACCAATAGAATATAAAAAGGAACACTAATGAAAGGGTAAAGATTTTCACTTTCCCTCCTGTTGTCTCTCATGATGAAATAGGTGACGAGAAGGAGCTCCCTATTCAACCAATCTCATCAATAAGAAGCTTGAAAAAATTAATTAAATCCTCACATGATGTGGTGAAGAGGAATAAAAGAAGAAAAAGTAAAGGTAAGAAGGTATCTATCCCGAAAGATGTTGCTCCTATTATTGTTGTGCCTCATGAGAATGAATCGAATATAATTGAGGAAGATGATACACATGATGATGATTTTGTTATGCCTCTTACTTGTTGTGATGATTATGATTAGGAAGATAATGATACTTCTTATAATCTTGAGAATCTTTTTGGCACCAACTTAGAAAATTGTGATGATAATAATTGTTATACTATTTATGCTATTCATACTATTAATGATGAGAGTCATTATGCTTATGATATGCAAAGCCACAAGCGTGGGGATGCTATGTTGATGAGAATGTTATGTTTGAGAATTTATTTGCTAAAATTAATGTTTTTCCCAATCTTGGGGATGCTATGCTTGATGAAGATGATCTTTTTAGTCCCCCTACTTTGAATGATCAAATTTGTTGTGATGATTGCATGCCTCCTATTTATGATGATTGCAATATTTATGAAAGTGGGTTTGGAAGAGTGTCAACTTTAGATAATAATTATCCCACTATTTTGGAGGGTGTTGAATCTTATTATAATGATAAAAGTGGATTTGGAAAGGTCATGGCTTTATTTAGTAATGATTCCACTATCTTGGAAGAGGTTTCAATTGATTATGATTAGAACAAGGTTGCTACTTATGATGATTATTGTGATGACACTTATGTTATAAAAAGTGGTAAATATTCTTATAAAACTTGTCATAATTATGAATATCCTTTTTTTGAACATTACTCTTTTAATGTGGAAACAATTTATAGTATTCGATTTTCATATGATACTCCCATTATTCTGAATGAGAAGAAATTTGCTTATGTGGAGAGTAGTAAAATTTCTATACTTATGCATCATGAAAAGAGTGCTTTATGTGATAGTTATATTGTTGAATTCATTCATGATGCTACTGAAAATTATTATGAGAGAGGAACATATGCTTGTAGGTATTGCAATAATATCAAGTTTCCTCTCTATGTGTTGAAAGTTTTGAAGTCATGCTTGTTTTGCCTTCCTATGCTAGTTGATTCTTGTTACCATAAATTGTTTGCTCACAAAATCCCTATGCATAGGAAGTGGGTTAGACTTAAATGTTCTTGCCATGTGATTCATGATGCTCTATTTGTGTTTCAATTCTTTACTTCTATGTGAGCATCATTGAAATCAGCATGCCTAGCTAATAAGGTATTAAAGAAAAGCGCTTGTTGGGAGACAACCCAATACTTATACCTACTGTTTTTGTTTATTCAAATGATTAATATACTATAGTAATCATATTTATAGATTTTGTTTCAATAAAGTGCCAAGTAAAGCCTTTGGGATAGTGTGGATGATAGTTGACTTGATTCTGTGCAAAAACAGAAACTTTTGCGTCCAGTGCAGAAAATTCTGTAAATTACTGGAACGCGATAAAATTCTGAAATTTTTACACATGATTTATATACAAATTTCATAAATTTTCCAAAATTTTCAGAATTTTGTGAGTTACGGAAGTATGGTCATTGTCCAGATCATTACATACTGTTCTGTTTTTGACAGATTCTGTTTTCAATGCATAATTTGCTTGTTTTATGGTTTCTATGGCTTATATTGGTCAATATAAATTGTTTAAATGGTAGAGTACAGTAGGAATTATTTGAAAACAATTATGAATCTTGTCTTTGACAGTACCAAAGTGAATGATTTGCTCTTTATCATACTAACCCATCTCACGAAGTTTCGTTAAGTTTTGTGTGATTGAAGTTTTCAAGTTTTGGGTGAGATATCGATATGAGGAGAATAAGTAGTGGCAAGACCCTAAGCTTGGGGATGCCCAAGGCACCCCAAGGTAATATTCAAGGAAGACCCAAGCAACTAAGCTTGGGGATGCCCCGGAAGGCATCCCCTCTTTCTTCTCCAACATTATCGGTAACCTTACTTGGAGCTCTATTTTTATTCGTCACATGATATGTGTTTTTCTTGGAGCGTAATTTTATTTTATTTGTATTTGCTTGATGCCATTTATAATAATGTTTTGTATCTTTTACTTCAATAAAAATGTCAAGTATAGCCTTTACCATGCTCATTTTACAAGTCTATATGTTGCTGTTTGAAAACAGAAAGTTTTCTATTATTGTCTGAATTCTTCTGGAAAGTCAGAACGTGATAAAATCTTGAAATTTTTAAACAATGAGTTATGATAAATTTTCTACAGTGTGGTAAATTTTCAGAATTTTTTGAGTTAAATAAGTATGGATCTTACTTCATCCTTTACAGACTATTTTGTTTAGGCATATTGTTGTTATGATTGCATTGTTTGCATATGTTTGCTTGTTTAATGATTCTATTTCAGGATAGGAGTACTAAATATGCAGAGGCATTTAGTATGCAATGTCAAATTATAATTTTAGTGATTTGTTACAGTGGGGAATGATAAGGATTTGCAATGATTTATACTAACTTATCTCACGAGTTCTTGTTGAGTTTTGTGTGGATGAAGTTTTTAAGATTTAGGGAAATCATGATATGAGAGGAATTAAGGAGACACAAGAACTCAAGCTTGGGGATGCCCAAGGCATCCCAAGTTAATATTCGAAGAAGTCTCAAGCATCTAAGCTTGGGGATGCCCCGGTAGGCATCCCACCTTTCTTCTTCAACAATTATCGGTTAGTTTTGGTTGAGGCTAAGTTTTTATTTTGTTCACATGGTGTGTGCTATCCTTGGTGTGTTCTTTTATTTTCATTTTTCTTGCTGTTTTAATAAAATCCCAAGATCTGAAATTTTTAAATGAGAGAGAGTCTTCACATAGCTACCTATTTACTTAACTACTCATTTGATCTTCACTTATATCTTTTTGGAGTAGTTTGTCATTTACTCGTGTGCTTCACTTATATCCTAAGAGTAAATAGTTGAGTGAATTGAATATCACAAATCTCTAATTATATATGTTTCATATGCTTGTCCCATGGGGAGTAATGACTTCAGATATAAGAAGTATAGGTGGTAAAATTTATTGAAAGTTAACAAACATAGCATTGGTCACTTAAACAATTCATGAAAGAATATTGAAGGAAGAGAGGTTTCACATATAAATATACTATCTTGGACATCTTCTATGATTGTGAGCCCCCATTAATTATTTTCAAACTTGATCAAGTAGTTTATGTTGGACAAGGAAGACAATGTAATGAGTTATGTTTGTTTATATTCACATAGAAGTTATATTGTCATGGATCCTCTAACATGTGGTTCTTGCTCATAATCTTTTGCTAGCCAAAATTTCATACTAAGTAGAGATACTACTTGTGCATCAAAAACCCCTTAAACTCAGTTTCTTGCCATGAGATTCCACTATATCTACCTATGGATTGAATAAGATCCTTCAAGTAAGTTGTCATCGGTGCAGAAAGCAATAAAAATTGCTCCTAAATATGTATGATATTTTAATTTGAGGGAAAATAAGCTTTGTACGAACTTGTGATGCTGAAGAAATAAAAGCTACGGACTGCATATTAAAGGTTGCTATCACAAGGGGTAATATAAAGTGACGTTCCTGTGCATTAAGAGCTTGCACATCCAAAAATAAAAAACGCATGACAACCTCTGCTTCCCTCTACGAAGGGCCTATCTTTTACTTTATGTATTTAATTTTATGCAAGAGTCAATAGTGTTCTTCTCTATTCCATTTTTATTTTTTTCTCTTTGCAAGCATCATGTGGTGGGGAAAGATCCAGGCACATATATCCAGTTGAATTAAGGTGATCATGAGTTATTATTGTTGACTATTATCTATATGATAAATAAGTTGGGAGGCGAAACATTGAGCCCCTATCTTTTTCTGTGTTCGATGGATGTTATTTGTTCTAAAAATATGCTTTGAGTGTCAGCAATCATGGAAGACTATATGATAGTTGAGTATGTGGAATTTGCTAAATCAAAGCTCTTACATAGACCCTTCCTGAAAATAAGATGAAGTGCAATTATTTGATGACTGAGAACATAGTTTGTTAGTTTTCAAGAAAGTTTATGGTCTATACTTTAACTTGTGAATAGTTTGATACTTGATCATGAGAAGTTTTATGAGATGAGCTACTGTTTATGATATATAATAATGCTAGAAAAAGTGTTAGGAACTATCATTGATCAAACTTATGCACTATGCTAGCATTCACACTTCATAAATTATTTCTTTTATCATTTACCTACTCGACGACGAGCAGGAATTAAGTTTGTGGATGCTGATACGTCTCCAATGTATCTATAATTTATGAAGTATTCATGCCATGTTTACAACAATTTTATATGGTTTTGGTATGATTTGATTAGAACTAACCCAGACTAACGTTGTTTTCAGCAGAACTACCGTGGTGTCGTTTTTTGTGCAGAAATAATAGTTCTCGGAATGGGCTGAAAATTTACGGTGATTTTTTATGGACCAAAAGAGACCCCCGAAGCATCAGAGCTGGGCCAGGAAGTGGACGAGGGAGCCACAAGCCTAGGGGTGCGCCCACCCCCCTAGGGCGCGCCCCCCAAGCTTGTGGGCCCCTTGGACACCCCCTTGACGTGAAACCAACGCTAAAACTTCCTATAAATACCAAAACCCCCGAAAAGAACCCTAGATGAGAAGTTCCGCCACCGCAAGCCTCTGTATCCATGAAAACTCAATGGGGACCCCATTCCTGCACCCTGTCGGAGGGGGAAATCATCACCAAAGGCCATCTTCATCATCCCAACGGCCACCATGATGAGGAGGGAGTAGTTCACCCTCGGGGCTGAGGGTATGTACTAGTAGCTATCTGTTTGATCTCTCTCTCTCTCGTGTTCTTGATTTGGCACGATCTTGATGTTCCGCGAGCTTTGTTAATATATTTGGATCTTATGGTGTTCTTCCATCTCTACCTCCTTGTGATGAATTGAATCTTTTACTTTGAGGTTTTGTTATGTCAGATTGAATCTTTTAGATGTGAGAGCACTTGATGTATGTCTTGCAATGGGATATCTTGGTGACAATTGGATGGTCTATTGATTCACTTGATGTATGTTTCGGTTATCAACTTGTGGATTCCCGTGGTGACATTGGGTAATCTATGCATAGGGGTTGATACGCATTTTCATATTCCTTTCTCCGATAGAAATCTTGGGGTGCTCTTTGAAGTTCTTTGTGTTGGATCTAATATTATCAATATGAAATTGTGTGATGTACATCGTATAATTAACCTACGAATACTTGTTGTGACATTGGAGTATCTAGGTGACATTAGGGTTGATTGATGCGTGTCATATGGTGTTATTTTAGTACGAACTCTAGGGCTATTTCTGACACTTGTAGGAATAGCTCAAACGATTGATCAGAAAGAATAACTTTGAGGTGGTTTCGTACCCTACAAACAATTTCATCTTATGTTCTCTACGATAGGAACTTTGGAGTGATTCTTTGTTGCACGTTGAGGGATTGTTATATGATCCAATTATGTTATCATTGTTGAAAGATTTCGCACTAGTGAAAGTATGAACCCTAGGCCTTGTTTTCAAGCATTGCAATACCGCTTTTGCTCACTTTTACTACTTGCTACCTTGCTGTTTTTATATTTTTAGATAACAAAAACCTATATCTACTATCCATATTACACTTTTATCACCATATCTTCGTCGAACTAGTGCACCTATACAATTTACCATTGTATTGGGTGTGTTGGGGACACAAGAGACTCTTTGTTATTTGGTTGCGGGGTTGTTTTAGAGAGACCATCTTCATCCTACGCCTCCCACGGATTGATAAACCTTAGGTCATCCACTTGAGGGAAATTTGTTACTGTCCTACAAAACTTTGTGCTTGGAGGCCCAACACAAGTCTACAAGAACAAGTTGTGTAGTAGACATCAGGGTGAACCATATCGTTCTCCACCCTTATGGCCTTCTCCTTCAACTCAGCAAGCCACTCGTCCACCTCTGCCTTGGAGGGCTCTGTCCATCGCTACACAAGCCCCTTGGCATCGCACTCTGGCATCTTGGCCAGAATCTCACCCTTGGCGGAGTTGTTGTTGAGCGGACCCATCGTTTTCGTCAAGAGGAATTCGCAACCCTTGTTGAAGAGCTGGCAGATGAGCAGGTAGTGCTCCATCACACAAGTTGTTGTCGGCCCCAGGATGCAGGTGCATGGGGTCGTCGGGGTCCTGATACTCCCATGCCCTTCGGGCTCCTCTGTGCTGCAGCAGGGCGATCCGGCGACGGGTGAAATCCACCCCAACCACCTCATCGGTCATCCCGATAGCCTTGAGACAGTGGATTCTGCACAACGCCGCAACATTGCTCCAAGTTTTCCCCTTCCCGATCCTCTGGGTCCGAAGGCAGTAGAAGGGAGGGATTGCGTCTTGTGGATCCTGCTTGATCCAGCACCAATCCGCCCTCCATTCATTCCACTTGGTGTATAGCTTGCCCTCAAGATAGTGCTCCTTCATCCGCGTTCTTGGAATCCAGGTAATGTTGTTGGAGAGAGCGTCGTTCACGATCCGGGGGATGAAGAAGTGCCGGAACAGGTCAAGATTGGGTGCTATCCCCAACAAGTTTTCACACACATGTGCGTAAATGGACATGCAGGTGATGGCGTTGGGAGAAAAATCCAGCAAATGAAATCCTTAGGACTGCATGACTTCCACAAAGAAATCTGAAAAAGGCGGGCAGAGCCCGCCATAGAAATACCCAGCAAAGAAGTGAAACTGGTTGTCCGCTAGATCAGCCGACCTAGGAGGACTTCTATAGCTGGATGATTGTCAGTCTGACTCGACCAGATGTATGAATATCTTGAAGTCAAGTCATTGGCAGTCAGCACTGGCGGGAAGACGGCATTCTCCCGCCGCTGTTTCTCCCTTTCGAACTTATTCTTCTATGCCTTTGGGTCCATCGCCTTCTTCACTCTTTTCGGGGCCATGGTGAATGCGAGAACTGAGGATTGAGGAATGGCGTGGTGGGCAGCGGTGGAAGGAGCAGAGTGCTCTGTTGTTGCGCAAGGAAGAAGATGAAGGAGGTGGCTGCTAGATTGGGAGCGGAAGGGGGTAAATGAGCAGCGCCTCTCACGGTTTCCTTTTTATGGGGAAGGCGTGGAGGCTGGCTCTTTTCTGTCCTACGTGTCTGCGCTTTTCAGGCGCACTACCCCTGGCAACCGTTTCGTTCCACCTCTCCCATGTTCCGCATTTAATGTGCATCATGGGGGCATGATAAAAGAGAAGATTACAACAGTTATTCCCTGCCATGCATGCCTGTGCACTGTTTGGGCCTAGCCCAATGACGCCTCGCATGTGTGTACGGCCCAGGCCCGGGCGCTCCTGTCGGTGTCCTAAAGTAGGGGTCCTTTAGTACCCCCAGACTTGTGCACAGGCAGTTGCAGCCCTCTGGACGGCAAGGGCTTGCCGAAGGATAGCTCAACCCGAGCCTCACCTCTTGGACACCAAGGCCATGAAGAAGACCTTGAGGCAGGTCATCGAGAAGTACTAAGTTAGCATTGAGGATCAAGACCTCAGTTACCAGCAAGCCAAGACCCGGCAAGCCCCTTGCCGGAAACCTCTCCCTCTCGCCCTTTGGCCGCTCCATCACATCGACCAGCTGATGGCTTGTCAAGGTGAGGTGTCGAGCGAGCAGATGGCCTAAGGGGAGTCAACAGGATGCGTGTCGGCACCTCGCATGCAAATCAACTTTATTGACACCCGTCTAGTGGACGTGTCAAGAAGATAGGTTCATCCACATCAACGGCACAGAAGGAGAAACACCTTTTGCTGAAGGATGGCCACCAGCTCACGGTGCATTAAATGCCCTTGTCCTACTCCGGTAGGATGAGGTTGAATAGCATCAAGACAACTATTCACATGCTTGTAATGACCAAGTTGCCACTATGGTGACCCCTTTTCGTCTATAAAAGGAGGCCCATGGCTACCTTGGCATGGGTCGACACCCTGCTCATGTTTACACAGTAGTTGCACCTTGCCCACATTTTTCGGCAAGCTGCACTTGTAACTTGAGCCCCAAGTTAAGCCACCCAAACACGGGAGTAGGGTTTAAGGCCTCCACGGCGGCCCAAACCTGACAAATTCCCATGTGTGAACTGTTGGATTTGCTCTCTGTGCATTGTCGATAACCCCAGCCGAACTGCAAAGGGATCCTCATCGGTCCCATAGATCGTTGTACTCCGACAATTCGCTACGGTGGACACCATGAACGATGTAAAAGCGCTTAAGGTTACGGGCTTGGCCTGTAAGAAGCTTGTCGACATCCGTGGCCACTACAGGGTCTGGGGTAGCAAGAAGGAGAAGGACCCCCTTGTTGACCTCGCCTCGGCCATCATCGACCCCTACTACAAAAACATGAAGGAAGATGCCAAGAAAAATCCTGCAGCCTGGCACAGGGCCTGGATGCGGAAACTGGATGAAGCTCACCTCAAGTTCGCGGCCAAGAATGTGTACACATGCTACGAGATGCACAGGCGGATCGTTGACATGAGGGAGTGCCTCCTTACCGTAATCGATGAGGGATCGAGCCACCAGCAGAGTAATGGCGACAAGCGTCACAAGAAGAAGTAGACGATGATTAGATGATCATTTATCCTAGTTAATTATGCATGTAATTATTTACTTTGGTGTGTGCAAATGTCATGTGTGTACTAGCCACATATGTAATTGCATGTTTAATTTGGTTATGCAATCATGTCCTTATTCTGTAGACGGAGTAAATCACAACGCACATGGACCAAACTAGGGAACCCGTCGGCAATGATTTCATCAATCGCTGACAATTGTATACCAGCAAGCGTTTGCCCTCAACACACATGGCTGATTAGCAGCAATCGTCTATGTTATTATCGTTCATCGCACACAATTCTGATTATGGACATGTTTGTCGCGTATCGCACACATCTTTTTAAGTCGAACTGTTTCTGTTGTCTTGGCTGATCGCAAATAGTTCATCCGAGTGAATTGTATGACGTCTATTGCACACACCTTGATATGGCTAACCATTTCTGTTTTTTGGCTCATCGCAAATAGTTTGTATGGATCAACTGTATGCCAAGTATCGCACACGCAACTCTAATCTGAATCATGTTTGATGTCTCTGCCATCGCAAACAGTTCGTATTATTGGTGATGGTTTATTACAACACCATTTGCAATTAATGCATCTCACATAGTTTCATCGAAGGGTCTCTGATTGTAGTGTCGCATTAATAGCATCCTGCAGTACTGACTCTAGAATGCATCACACTTTTATTTACTTACAACTCGATATTATGACTTGATAAAACTGATACAAGATGGCTCTATATGAATGCCTCTGGCAGTGTACCAGGATGTGCAATGATCTAGTGTACAAAAGATATCAAAAAATGGACAAGCCATGAAAATATCATGCTAGCTATCTTACGATCATGCAAAGCAATATGACAATGAATGCTCAAGACATGTATATGATGATGATGGAAGTTTCATGGCAATATATCTCGGAATGGATATGGAAATGCCATGATAGGTAGGTATGGTGGTTGTTTTGAGGAAGATATAAGGAGGCTTATGTGCGATAGAGCATATCATATCACAGGGTTTGGATGCACCAACGAAGTTTGCACCAACTCTCGAAGTGAGAACGGGCAATGCACAGTACCGAAGAGGCTAGCAATATGCGGAAGGATGAGAGTGTGTATAATCCATGGTCTCACATTAGTCATAAAGAACCCATATACTTATTGTGAAAGTTTACTAGCCCTCGAAGCAAATTACTACTCGCATGCCCCTAGGGGGATAGATTGGAGGGAAAGACCATCGCTCATCCCCGACCGCCACTCATAAGGCTCAATCAATGATAAATTATGCTCCGACCTCACTGCTAATTTAGCGGACACCACTTTACATGCGTGAGGATTTACTTGCGTAAAGACTTACTTCCCTTAACACCATTATTAATACTCAACTTTAATTCTTTTACTAGCATGCCCCAATATTACCACCTCAATATTGCAAAACTATTGCAAGGAATCAAACATATCATATTCAGTGATGTACAAGTTTTATGTAGGATTTTATGACTAACCATGTGAATGACCAATTCCTGTTGACTCTCTAAATAGATATAAGTGAAGCATGAGAGTTTAATTCTTTCTACAAAAGATGCTCTAATAAATACTGATATGTCTCTATCGTATCTATAATTTTTTATTGTTTCATGCCAATATTCTACAACTTTCATATACTTTTGGCAACTTTTTATATTATTTTTGGGACTAAGATATTGATCCAGTGCCAGTTCCTGTTTGTTGCATGTTTTTTGTTTTGCGAAATACCCATATCAAATGAAGTCCAAATGCGATAAAAATTTATGGAGATTTATTTTTGGATATATGTGATTTTTGGGAAAAAGAATCAACGCGAGACAATGCCCGAGGGGCCCACAAGCCCTAGGGGCGCGCCCCCTACCCTGGGCACGGCCAGGAGGCTTGTGGCCACCCCGTAAGGCGATTGGTGCCCTTCTTCGGCCGCAAGAAAGATAGTATCCGAATAAAAATCGTGTTAAAATTTTAGCCCAATCGGAGTTACGATCTCCGGGAATTTAAGAAACGGTGAAAGGCCAGAAAACAGGAACGCGAAACAAA
This sequence comes from Thinopyrum elongatum, assembly GCA_011799875.1. NCBI lineage: Eukaryota > Viridiplantae > Streptophyta > Magnoliopsida > Poales > Poaceae > Thinopyrum > Thinopyrum elongatum. The sequence goes on along the minus strand of CM022303.1, from coordinate 419,244,394 downwards.
AGTAAAACAGAGAGATAGATCCAATCTCGAGGGGCACCCGCTCCTCCGCCGCCATGGAGGCCATGGACCATAGGGGAAACCCTCCTCCCATCTAGGTGGAGGTCAAGGAAGAAGAAGAAGGAGGGGGGCTCTCTCCCCCTCTCACCCGGTGGCGCCGGAACGCCGCCGGGGCCATCATCATGATGGTGATCTACACCAACAACTTCGCCGCCGTCATCACCAACTCTATCCCCGTATATGCAAAGGTGTAATACCCCTTATCCCCGCTGTAATATCTACTTAAACATGGTGCTCAACACTACGCATTATTATCCAATGATATGTGGCTATCCTATAATGTTTGAGTAGATCCGTTTTATCCTATGGGTTGATTGATGATCATGATTGGTTTGAGTTGTATGTTTTATTATTGGTGTTGTCCTATGGTGCTCTCCGTGTTGCACAAGCATGAGGGACCCCTGTTGTAGGGTTTGCAATATGTTCATGATTCTCTTATGGTGGGTGGCATGAGTGACAGAAGCACAGAACCGAGTAAGTAGGTTGTTTGCGTATGGGAGTAAAGAGGACTTGATACTTTAATGCTATGGTTGGGTTTTACCTTAATGATATTTAGTAGTTGCAGATGGTTGCTAGAGTTCCAATCATAAGTGCATATGATCCAAGTAGAGAAAGTATGTTAGCTTATGCCTCTCCCTCATATAAAATTGCAATAATGATTACCGGTCTAGTTATCGATTGCCTAGGGACAAATAACTTTCTTGTGACAAAAAGCTCTCTACTAAAACTAACTTAATTGTTTCTTTATCTAAACAGCCCCTAGATTTTATTTACGTGTTCTTTATTATCTTGCAAACCTATCCCTTTACACCTACAAAGTACTTCTAGTTTCATACTTGTTCTAGGTAAAGCGAACGTTAAGCGTGCGTAGAGTTGTATCGGTGGTCGATAGAACTTGAAGGGAATATAAATTCTACCTTTAGCTCCTCATTGGGTTCGACACTCTTACTTATCGAGAAAGGCTACAATTGATCCCCTATACTTGTGGGTTATCAAGACCTTTTTCTGGCGCCGTTGCCGGGGAGCAATAGCGTGGGGTGAATATTCTCGTGTGTGCTTGTTTGCTTTATCACTAAGTAGTTTTTATTTTCTGTTCTAAGTTGTTCTCTATCTTTAGTTATGGATATGGGACACGAAATACCAAAAAAATAAGGTGTACTTGCTACTCGTGGAGATGGGGAACCTCCTAAAACCCTCTATGCTCGTTATGTGAAAAATATTAAACACTACTTTGATAATCCTGAGAAAACCCCATTCAACTTGATAATGGGAGACACGTTGGATCAACGTGAATACTTTAGGGATTGTCGCTTGAATCAAAAAGGGAAACTCTTATGGGATCAAATTCATATGTTGCATTGGTATGCTCGGGATTTATGCTTGAGATATGATTATACTTGTTGCTCTAGGGTGAAGGCTCCACACCTTCCGTTTTCATGTAAATTTAATGACAATGAAACCTTGGCTTCTTATGCTAATGGTATATATGATTACTATGATGTGGAACGAATAGAAGAATCCGTTGCTTTTAAGGGTGCTTATGACATTGAATCTTTGTTTGAAAAGTGTGAAAATTATGATGATGTTGTTTACAGAGCTGAAAATTATGCTATATTTAAATATTGCTATGAGAATTATGAATATAATGCTGATATTAATGAGTTTATTGAGAAAGTCTCCGCTGTCCAAGAAGAGACTAATATGTTGCAGGAAACTATGGAAGAAGAAATTGATGACACTGTGAGCTCATTGGATGAAAAAGATGACAAGGAGAGCGAAGAACAAAAGGAGGAAGAGCAGATTAGCTACCCATGCCCACCTTCTAATGAGAGTAACTCTTCAACACATACATTGTTTAATTTCCCTTCGTGCTTATCGAAGGATGAATGCTATGATGATTGCTATGATCCCTTGGATTCGTTTGAAATATCCCTTTTTGATGAAACCGATGCTTGATATGCTTGTGGCCATGATGCCAATATGAATTATGCTTATGGAGATGAACTTGCTATATAGTTCCTTATGTTAAGAATAAAATTGTTGCTATTTCACCCACACATGATAGTCCTATTATCTTTTTGAATTCTCCCAACTACACTATATCAGAGAAGTTTGCTCTTATTAAGGATTACATTAATGGGTTGTGTTCTACCATTACACATGATGATTTTGATGAATATAATATGCATGTTCTTTCTACCTACTTGCAATTATTATGAGAGATGAACTACATCTCCACCTCTCTATGTTTCCAACACAATAAAATTGCAAGAAACTGTTTATGCTATGCATCGGCCTTTACTTCCTGTGCATGAATTGTTCTTTTATGACATACCGATGCATAGGAAGAGAGTTAGGCTTTGTTGTTGCATGATATATGTTACTTTGTGCTCACTACTAAATTACAAATCATTGCTAATTAAAATTGGCTTTGATATACCTTGGGATCCCGGTGGATCCATTACTTGAGCACTATATGCCTAGCTTAATGGCTTTAAAGAAAGCGATGCCAGGGAGACAACCAGGAAGTTTTAGAGAGTCATTTTATTCTGTTGCGTTCTTTTAAAAAAGTTTAAAAACAAAAAATATAGACGGGAACCTAAAACTTTTCAAAAAGAAACGTGAAAGTAAGAAAGACGAGCACCGTTGAAGTGGGGGAGCTCCTTGAACTTTGTTCATGCCCATGAAAACTTTGCAAATCTTGAATTACATAAATTTTTCAACAAAAATAATTATCCCCTTGTACAAATCCATTGTATTATAAAAATAATGTGCCAAGATTTGCCTTTAGGATGATTAGATTGCTTGTTTGGTATGTGTAGTGGAAAAACAGAAACTTTGGTTGTAGTGTGTGAATTTACATTTTTTACTGGTATGTCAAAAGTTTCTGAAATTTTTACACAGTACTTCTATGCAAAAAAATTATTTTTTCCTAATTTTTCAGAATTGTTGGAGTTACAGAAGTATGGTCAATGTTCAGATTGCTATAGACTATTCTGTTTTTGATAGATTCTGTTTTTGATGCATTGTTTTGTGTGTTTTGATGAATCTATGGATTGTATCGGTGATATAAGTTGTGGTGAAGTTAGAGTACAGTAGATATAATTCAAAAATAAAATATGAATGGGTTTTCAACAGTACTCAAAGTGGTGCTTTGCTTTATTATACTAACGGATCTCACGAGGGTTTTGTTAAGTTTTGTGTGATTGAAGTTTTCAAGTTTTGGGTGAGATCACGATGGATGAAGCAATGAGTGGCAAGAGACTAGCTTGGGGATGCCCGAGGCACCCCAAGGTAATATTCAAGGACTCCCAAGCAACTAAGCTTGGGGATGCCCCGGAAGGCATCCCCTCTTTCTTCTAACGACTATCGGTAATTTTACTTGGAGCTATATTTTTATTCGTCACATGATATGTGTAAATTCTTGGAGCGTCTTTTGTTTTTATTTTTCCTTTTTATTTAATGCACCATGCTGGTATGAGATAGTCCTTGCTTGATTTATAGAATGCTTCATGCACTTCACTTATATCTTTTGAGTATGGCTTTATAGAATGCTTCATGTGCTTCACTTATATCTTTTGAAGTTTGGATTGCCTGTTTCTCTACACATAGAAAACCGCCTTTGTAGAATGCTCTTTTGCTTCACTTATATTTGTTAGAGTGTGGGCATATCTTTTGTAGAAATAATTAAACTCTCTTGCTTCACTTATATCTATTTAGAGAGTCAACAGGAATTGGTCATTCACATGGTTAGTCATTAAATCCTACACAAAACTTGTAGATCACTGAATATGATATGTTTGATTCCTTGTAATAGTTTTGCGATATAGAGATGGTAATATGTGGGAGGTACTAGTGAATGATTGTGGTTTAGTAAGAATATTGGTGTTAAGGTTTGTGATTCCCGAAGCATGCACGTATAGTCTCTCATTATGTGATGAAATTAGAGCATGATTTATTTTGATTGTCTTCCTTATGAGTGGCGGTCGGGGATGAGCGATGGTCTTTTCCTACCAATCTACCCCCCTAGGAGCATGCGTATTAGTACTTTGCTTCGATGGCTAATAAACTTTTGCAATAAGTATGTGAGTTCTTTATGACTAATGTTGAGTCCATGGATTATACGCACTCTCACCTTTCCGCAATTTGCTAGCCTCTTCGGTACCGTGCATTGCCCTTTCTCACCTCGAGAGTTGGTGCAAACTTCACCGGTGCATCCAAACCCCATGATATGATACGCTCTATCACACATAAGCCTCCCTATATCTTCCACAAAACAGCCACCATACCTACCTATCATGGCATTTCCATAGCCATTCCGAGATATATTGCCATGCAACTTCCATCATCATCATATACATTGTAACATCCCTAGTATCACACCATAGTAATCCCTTATGATCATGCCAAGTCATCATCATTTGCATTGATTAATCACAGTGGTTAAATATCTCATTTCAAATTCCTTCTCTGAATTCAATTCAAATTCAAAGTGCAATTTGACGTTGCTCAAATATTGCTGCAAAAATGTTCATCATTTAGCAAATATTCCAAAACAATTTGTTGTTAAGGAAAACAACATCACCATCAAGTCAAAGTGGGCCAAAGCATTTGAAACAGTGCCAAAACAGCACTTTAAATGCCATTTCCATTTTTGAAAAAATTCAAATGGATTCCAAAACTCCCCAAACTTCTTGTGGCAGTGCATCATTTTCCCCAGTATTTGTTTCTGCCAGTTGCTTATTTTTGCAAGGTCATCTGATGGCTAATTTAATTGCAAAATGCTACTGGAAAAAGAAAAACAGAAAAACAAGATGGGAAAAAGGAGAAATGCCACTAATGCACCTGGGCTAATGCACAGTGCCCGTGGCCCAGCCCAACAGGCCCACCTACCATCCTCTCTTCCCTCTCGCACGCATTGTCGCCGCGCCCGTGGCTGCACGCGCGCCCGTCCAACGAGACGATAACACGATCGACTCCCCCTACTTCCTCGTCAGTTTCTATATGTATTAGTCTGCCTAATTCATTTTCACCACCCATCGGACATTCCGATCCCCATCGTCCCTTCGACTTCCGATCTCCCCCTTCCCTTTCTCCCCCTTCTCCTTCCTCCCCCAGCCTCTCTCTCCCCCTCCATTCCACCCCTCCCTTTCCTTCCGCCCTTCCCCCCTGCCCGCACCTGCGCCCTGGCAGGGCTTACTTCGCCCCATCTCCCTTCCTCGCCCCCTTCCCCCCCCCTTCCTTCCACCCGAGTACAAAGGAACCGCCCCTTAAGGCAACCAATTCCCGACCTCCCCCCCGCTACAATCTGACAAAACAACCAAAGAACTAGAGGGGTGGAGGATGGATCCCGGAGAGCCGAGGGGTCTGGAAGGCGAAGCGGCGAAGGGGGGGGGGCAGGGCCCGAAGGGATAATGGCATAAGAGAGAAGAGGAAGGGATAAGCACGGAGGGACCAAGGGGAAAGGGGTGCGGTCAGTACCCTAGTGGGGAAAACGTTCTAGGCGGGGAAACATGGTGTAGAAAGCGAGGGAAAAATGCTAGGGGGGATCGAACGGCGGAGAGGGGATGAGAAAGGGGAAGGGGCGGGGCCGAACGTAGGGCAGGGGTAACTATGGAGGTGGGGGGAGGAGGTAAGAGGGCGAGATATTAACTGGGGAGGTTAGCAAAGCGGTGGGCAAGATCGCGTGGTTGATGGAGCAGCCGTGCGTGTCGAATGAGGAATGCGTAAAAGGTATAGGGGGGGCGAGGGCTAGGCGGGTGGTACGGAGAGAAGTGAAAATGAGAGGGGGAGTTAGTGAGGAGAGCAGGAAAGGGGAAGAAGGGCTGGCAGGATAAGGATATAGGCGGAGTGTAAAGTAAAGAGGGGGGACAGAAGCTCTACTGTGGGGGGCGGAGGGGGAGACAAAAGTTGAAAGTAGGGAGAAGGAGGGGACTTTGAGGACGCGCTTCGGCCGGCGACACCGAGATGACTAAGTGCGGAGGGTGGTACAAGATCGCAGTGCGAGGGGAATAGGACATAGGAAGAGACAGTGGCAACGAAGTGGTGGTAAGGAGGGGCTTCTTCACCCTCTTCCCCTCCTGTCTCATCCATTCCCCTCTCTCGTCCTCGCTCGCTCCTCCCTTCCTTTCCTCCTCCAGATCCACCGCTGAGCACCACCGTCGCCATCTTCCATCTCCACCGCGGCCACTGGCAACCATTCCTCCCTTCGTGGTGTCCAGTAGGTCCGTCGGCGACCGCCTCGTCGTCTGATCCTCTCCGTTGGAGTCGGGGAGTCCTGGTGACATCGCTCGCCTTCATCCCCATCTCCGGCAACCGCGACGCCATTGCCACGATTCCCTGCCGGTCTGCAGCTACTAACCTGTCGCCGGCCTTTCTTGGCCGCACGGTGAGTTCCTGCTCGATCCTCTCTCTTCCTTGCTCCTCTCCGTGCGTTGTAGGCGCCGCTCCCGCCATTGTCGTAGCTGGTCACCGCCGTCGTACTTGCTGCCGCTACTGTGGTCCATCTCCGGCTCAGGCGAGCACACCATGATGCTCCTCGCATTGCGTGGGAGCTGCCTAGCCCTTCGCTGCCGCGCCTGCGTGCTCCTAGCGCTATCCTCGTCGAGAACCGAACGCCGCCACCGCCGTAGCTCATCGACGGCGCCGTTTCCGTTCACCCCAGCCGACGCCATCGCCACCGTTCAATGCGCCGTCCTCTTCTCATCCGAACACGACCAAGAACGCGTGCGCAAACACACCGTAGTCGCGCGCCCGTTTTCGCCTGAAGCTCGTCGCCGCCACGGCTCAACGCCGGTGAGTTTCCGGCCACCCCAGCACGTTTCGACGCCGTAGTTAGACGCGGGGTGATGCGCCCGTTCGAACAAGCCCAAGAACACGCGAAATGGTGCCCCGTGGAGGAATCTCGAGCTCGCCGGAGATCTCTGCTGCGTCCGGCGCTCGCCGGAGCTCCTCCGGCGGCCGCGCTGACCTGGCGCCGCGTGGGACCCGCCCTGGGACACGCCAGTGGGGCCTGGGACCCCACTTTGACTTCGTTGACCAGGGTCAACGCTGATCATTGTTCACTCAGTCACTGACCAGTGGGCCCCTTTGTTAGTTAATCTAAATAAAACTTTTAATTAAATTGTTTAGTTAACCCTAATGAGTCACTGACACCTGGGACCCACCCACTAATTAATTAATGTTAGATTAGTTTAACTCACTGTTAACCCAAAGAGGCTGACAGGTGGGTCCCACCTGTCAGTTTGACCAGTCAGCAGCTCAGTTGACTGCTGACGCAATGCTGACATCACTGCTGAAGTAATAATTCATTTCTGTTAATTTATATAATTTCTGAAAATGCTAAAACTTTGAAAAAATCATAGAAAATAAACCGTAGCTCAGAATGAAAAACTTTCTACATGAAAGTTGATCAGAAAGACGAGACGAAGCCGACTGTGCTATCTGTTTCCGTGTCCGGACCCTCTACGGAGGTGAACCCGCAACTTTTAGCCTGTTTTTGGTAGATGGATAGTGCATATATACCGGTTAATAAATCCAACTTTAATCCTAAAATAACTAAAATGGTTTAGACATGCTTTTAGGCAACCCTGCACTGCCCATTAGCATAGCATGCTCTGTGTTGCATATTTTTGTTGTGTATTTATCTATTTTCTCCCCCTCTTCTCTCTCGGTAGACCCCGACACCAATGTAGTCCCCGAGGCCGATGCAGCTCCGGAGTTTGACTACACTGTTGACGACCCTTCTCTTGCCGCAGAGCTTCCAGGCAAGCACCCCCCCTTGAACATGCCGATATCGCCTATTCTTTCTCTCTTATGCTTGCATTAGAAATTGTTGCTGCTACTGCTTATCCTATTTTCTGATGCATAGCCTGATTTTGTAACCTGCTATTGTTACCTACCTGCTTATCCTAAACTGCTTAGTATAGGCTGGTCAGTGATCCACCAGAGACTCCCCCCCCCACTTTGTCCTCAGTTGCCCCCGCTGGATTATCAGAAGACTCGATCAACGTGATCGACAACCAGGCCCCGGCATTGCACGTCACTCCCCTTAGTTGTACGACAATGCAGCGTTACTATCGAGTGCCGAGGGTGATACCTCGCATAGCACTTATGATGTTAACTCTGTAGAGTAGCTATTTGGTTGTGGTCATCAAGGGTGATTCCTCCTTCACCAATCCCGATAACGACGCTGTTGTGCAACACCTCAAGTGTGAACATATTGAGGGTGATTCCTCCGAGTTCACCTTGACGGTTACATCGAGTAGGAATCCAACGAGGGTGATGCCTCGGACTCCCCTAATGTTATGGACACACGGATACTTGGACTTTACAACTGTTACTTGGAAAGGCGGGTCGACCCTGAGGGGTACCCGCGTGACCCTAAGTGGCGAGTTATATGGAGTCGGGTTGACCTGGAGGATACCCGAGAGATAATTACGAGGCGCGGCCGGGCATTCTTAGCCCTTGCAGCAAGTCCTCGAGACAGGGCGACGGGGTCACATCGATCGTGAGTCTCTGCTTGTTACCGCACGCTACCAATACACTAACGATTTGGATATTTGATCCGAGTAGGCCTTTGGCCTGATAGCACTAACCATCACGTGGGAATAGTTATGGGCACTCTATGTCGTATGCATCAACCGAAGCTTAATAGACGTCATGCGACTGAGCGGCGCGCGCCGGGTTGGACCGCGTTAAGCACCCTCCTTTGTAATGGAGGCTGCTAGGTCTGCTCTCCGGCCGCCCACGCAAAGTGCAGGAGCGCCCAGGGCGATGGCCCAAGACCCCTGGGTGCATAGGTTTGGTCTGGCGTGCTGACCTCTCTGTTAAGCCTAGGTCGGGTTGCGGCGTATCGTTTGGCCGAGGCCGGGCATGACCCAGGAAAGTGTGTCCGGTCGGAGTTAATCGAGCGTGGTGGGTAAGTTGGTGCACCCAGAGGGAGTCCTGCATTAGGGGGTCCTCGGGTGTCCGGTCTATTCGATATGGGCCGGACTGATGGGCCATGAAGATAACGCAGAAGAATATCCCCCGTGTTCGGGTGAGACTCCTGTATGCGTGGATGGCAAGTTTGGTGTCCGGATGTACTCTTTCCTTCCTCTGTAAACTGACTTTGTACGACCTTGGGCCCCTGCAGTGTGTATATAAACCGGAGGGTTTAGTCCGTAGAGGCCATCAGAATAATCATAGGCTAGACAGCTAGGGTTTAGCCATTACGATCTCGAGGTAGATCAACTCTTGTAACCCCTATACTCATCGAAATACAATCAAGCAGGACGTAGGGTTTTACCTCCATTAAGAGGGCCCAAACCTGGGTAAACATCGTGTCCCCATTGTCCATTGTTACCATCGATCCTTAGACGCACAGCTTGGGCCCCCCTACCCGAGATCTGCTGGTTTTGACACCGACATTGGTGCTTTCATTGAGAGCTCCGCTATGTAGTCATGAGAAGCGATCTATGGCTTACCTTGTCATTAACGTCGATATCACCTCTGGAAGGAGCCTAACTTCAGGATAGGTCCTCCAGCTCGGCAGTTTCACCGTGGGTGCTGGCATGGCCATCAAGCCAACAGCCCCCCCTCCCCCCGTGATCGCCAAACATCACCCCCGCATCGGTCTCGAATACTCCCAAAAGATGGATCTGGCGGACGTCTCGTCCTTAAACGAGCTGCTAGATCGCATCGCCGCCCTGGGGCTTTCAACGGATTATGATCGGATCGGGCTCAAACCCGACCAGAGGGAAATTAATTCCCCGCCGATCACCCACCTGGTAGCGGTCATCGAGGAACGAGCCGAAAACACTTCTTCCCCTAAACTAAAGACCAGCTATGTTCGGGTCTCCGAACCTCTTGGGTCAGACACCCTCCCTTTGGATGAGACTTCGCGTCCCTTGAACTCAGGGTCGGACATTGGGTCCGGGGAGCACTTGGATCTCCCTGGACCCGAACTGGTGACTTCGGAGATTTTACAGGCTCCGGATGCAATCTTGGGTCGGGATTCGAGTTTTTGCCCACCCACCCACCACAATCAATACTCTCCAAGTAATTCAGGCCCTCCAGACATATGTGACCTAATGTATGTACGACAGCAACCTCGGGAAATGGTCCATCACTTCTGGGCCAGATTCCTACTTGTCAAAAACAAGATTAAAGATTGCTGCGACGACGACGCAGTCTCGGTCTTTCATCGAAATTGTACCGACAAGGGAATTCGGAATGCCCTCAACCGCCGTCGCATACAGAGTTTCACGGAGCTATCGCATGTAGTACGGAAGTATTGCGCGATGGAAAGCACTTGGAAAGCACAGAAAACCCAATTGGAACCTGCTGCCTTTAAGCAGTGCACTGCCCGGGCAAAACGGATACACCCTTACGAGGCATCCAACCATAAGCCCGTCGGCATGAAAAAATCCTCTACGGGATACAGGTCCGTTCTTGACGAACTCCTCAACAAGCCCTGTCCGGTACATACAACGCCGAGCACCGACTCAAGCCATAGCCTTAGAGCATGTTGGGTACTCCGGCAGGTAGCTAAAAGTGGCGAGGCCATCCTCACCACCGCCACTCCAGAGAAGCATTCTCCGGAGGATGACGATTTTAACGTCCTTACGGTCTTCGAGACTTTCTCCTCAAATAATCAGCGTAATAGGGCACTCCGCGACCTCGACGAAGTCCACCAAGTAACCGCAGTAAGCCCATGGAACGACGCGGCAATAATCGCCTCGGCCATCATCGACCCCTACTACAAAAACATGAAGGAAGATGCCAAGAAAAATCCTGCAGCCTGGCACAGGGCCTGGATGCGGAAACTGGATGAAGCTCACCTCAAGTTCGCGGCCAAGAATGTGTACACATGCTACGAGATGCACAGGCGGATCGTTGACATGAGGGAGTGCCTCCTTACCGTAATCGATGAGGGATCGAGCCACCAGCAGAGTAATGGCGACAAGCGTCACAAGAAGAAGTAGACGATGATTAGATGATCATTTATCCTAGTTAATTATGCATGTAATTATTTACTTTGGTGTGTGCAAATGTCATGTGTGTACTAGCCACATATGTAATTGCATGTTTAATTTGGTTATGCAATCATGTCCTTATTCTGTAGACAGAGTAAATCACAACGCACATGGACCAAACTAGGGAACCCGTCGGCAATGATTTCATCAATCGCTGACAATTGTATACCAGCAAGCGTTTGCCCTCAACACACATGGCTGATTAGCAGCAATCGTCTATGTTATTATCGTTCATCGCACACAATTCTGATTATGGACATGTTTGTCGCGTATCGCACACATCTTTTTAAGTCGAACTGTTTCTGTTGTCTTGGCTGATCGCAAATAGTTCATCCGAGTGAATTGTATGACGTCTATTGCACACACCTTGATATGGCTAACCATTTCTGTTTTTTGGCTCATCGCAAATAGTTTGTATGGATCAACTGTATGCCAAGTATCGCACACGCAACTCTAATCTGAATCATGTTTGATGTCTCTGCCATCGCAAACGGTTCGTATTATTGGTGATGGTTTATTACAACACCATTTGCAATTAATGCATCTCACATAGTTTCATCGAAGGGTCTCTGATTGTAGTGTCGCATTAATAGCATCCTGCAGTACTGACTCTAGAATGCATCACACTTTTATTTACTTACAACTCGATATTATGACTTGATAAAACTGATACAAGATGGCTCTATATGAATGCCTCTGGCAGTGTACCAGGATGTGCAATGATCTAGTGTACAAAAGATATCAAAAAATGGACAAGCCATGAAAATATCATGCTAGCTATCTTACGATCATGCAAAGCAATATGACAATGAATGCTCAAGACATGTATATGATGATGATGGAAGTTTCATGGCAATATATCTCGGAATGGATATGGAAATGCCATGATAGGTAGGTATGGTGGTTGTTTTGAGGAAGATATAAGGAGGCTTATGTGCGATAGAGCATATCATATCACAGGGTTTGGATGCACCAACGAAGTTTGCACCAACTCTCGAAGTGAGAACGGGCAATGCACAGTACCGAAGAGGCTAGCAATATGCGGAAGGATGAGAGTGTGTATAATCCATGGTCTCACATTAGTCATAAAGAACCCATATACTTATTGTGAAAGTTTACTAGCCCTCGAAGCAAAGTACTACTCGCATGCCCCTAGGGGGATAGATTGGAGGGAAAGACCATCGCTCATCCCCGACCGCCACTCATAAGGCTCAATCAATGATAAATTATGCTCCGACCTCACTGCTAATTTAGCGGACACCACTTTACATGCGTGAGGATTTACTTGCGTAAAGACTTACTTCCCTTAACACCATTATTAATACTCAACTTTAATTCTTTTACTAGCATGCCCCAATATTACCACCTCAATATTGCAAAACTATTGCAAGGAATCAAACATATCATATTCAGTGATGTACAAGTTTTATGTAGGATTTTATGACTAACCATGTGAATGACCAATTCCTGTTGACTCTCTAAATAGATATAAGTGAAGCATGAGAGTTTAATTCTTTCTACAAAAGATGCTCTAATAAATACTGATATGTCTCTATCGTATCTATAATTTTTTATTGTTTCATGCCAATATTCTACAACTTTCATATACTTTTGGCAACTTTTTATATTATTTTTGGGACTAAGATATTGATCCAGTGCCAGTTCCTGTTTGTTGCATGTTTTTTGTTTTGCGAAATACCCATATCAAATGAAGTCCAAATGCGATAAAAATTTATGGAGATTTATTTTTGGATATATGTGATTTTTGGGAAAAAGAATCAACGCGAGACAATGCCCGAGGGGCCCACAAGCCCTAGGGGCGCGCCCCCTACCCTGGGCACGGCCAGGAGGCTTGTGGCCACCCCGTAAGGCGATTGGTGCCCTTCTTCGGCCGCAAGAAAGATAGTATCCGAATAAAAATCGTGTTAAAATTTTAGCCCAATCGGAGTTACGATCTCCGGGAATTTAAGAAACGGTGAAAGGCCAGAAAACAGGAACGCGAAACAAAAGTAAAACAGAGAGATAGATCCAATCTCGAGGGGCACCCGCTCCTCCGCCGCCATGGAGGCCATGGACCATAGGGGAAACCCTCCTCCCATCTAGGTGGAGGTCAAGGAAGAAGAAGAAGGAGGGGGGCTCTCTCCCCCTCTCACCCGGTGGCGCCGGAACGCCGCCGGGGCCATCATCATGATGGTGATCTACACCAACAACTTCGCCGCCGTCATCACCAACTCTATCCCCGTATATGCAAAGGTGTAATACCCCTTATCCCCGCTGTAATATCTACTTAAACATGGTGCTCAACACTACGCATTATTATCCAATGATATGTGGCTATCCTATAATGTTTGAGTAGATCCGTTTTATCCTATGGGTTGATTGATGATCATGATTGGTTTGAGTTGTATGTTTTATTATTGGTGTTGTCCTATGGTGCTCTCCGTGTTGCACAAGCATGAGGGACCCCTGTTGTAGGGTTTGCAATATGTTCATGATTCTCTTATGGTGGGTGGCGTGAGTGACAGAAGCACAGAACCGAGTAAGTAGGTTGTTTGCGTATGGGAGTAAAGAGGACTTGATACTTTAATGCTATGGTTGGGTTTTACCTTAATGATATTTAGTAGTTGCAGATGGTTGCTAGAGTTCCAATCATAAGTGCATATGATCCAAGTAGAGAAAGTATGTTAGCTTATGCCTCTCCCTCATATAAAATTGCAATAATGATTACCGGTCTAGTTATCGATTGCCTAGGGACAAATAACTTTCTTGTGACAAAAAGCTCTCTACTAAAACTAACTTAATTGTTTCTTTATCTAAACAGCCCCTAGATTTTATTTACGTGTTCTTTATTATCTTGCAAACCTATCCCTTTACACCTACAAAGTACTTCTAGTTTCATACTTGTTCTAGGTAAAGCGAACGTTAAGCGTGCGTAGAGTTGTATCGGTGGTCGATAGAACTTGAAGGGAATATAAATTCTACCTTTAGCTCCTCATTGGGTTCGACACTCTTACTTATCGAGAAAGGCTACAATTGATCCCCTATACTTGTGGGTTATCAAGACCTTTTTCTGGCGCCGTTGCCGGGGAGCAATAGCGTGGGGTGAATATTCTCGTGTGTGCTTGTTTGCTTTATCACTAAGTAGTTTTTATTTTCTGTTCTAAGTTGTTCTCTATCTTTAGTTATGGATATGGGACACGAAATACCAAAAAAATAAGGTGTACTTGCTACTCGTGGAGATGGGGAACCTCCTAAAACCCTCTATGCTCGTTATGTGAAAAATATTAAACACTACTTTGATAATCCTGAGAAAACCCCATTCAACTTGATAATGGGAGACACGTTGGATCAACGTGAATACTTTAGGGATTGTCGCTTGAATCAAAAAGGGAAACTCTTATGGGATCAAATTCATATGTTGCATTGGTATGCTCGGGATTTATGCTTGAGATATGATTATACTTGTTGCTCTAGGGTGAAGGCTCCACACCTTCCGTTTTCATGTAAATTTAATGACAATGAAACCTTGGCTTCTTATGCTAATGGTATATATGATTACTATGATGTGGAACGAATAGAAGAATCCGTTGCTTTTAAGGGTGCTTATGACATTGAATCTTTGTTTGAAAAGTGTGAAAATTATGATGATGTTGTTTACAGAGCTGAAAATTATGCTATATTTAAATATTGCTATGAGAATTATGAATATAATGCTGATATTAATGAGTTTATTGAGAAAGTCTCCGCTGTCCAAGAAGAGACTAATATGTTGCAGGAAACTATGGAAGAAGAAATTGATGACACTGTGAGCTCATTGGATGAAAAAGATGACAAGGAGAGCGAAGAACAAAAGGAGGAAGAGCAGATTAGCTACCCATGCCCACCTTCTAATGAGAGTAACTCTTCAACACATACATTGTTTAATTTCCCTTCGTGCTTATCGAAGGATGAATGCTATGATGATTGCTATGATCCCTTGGATTCGTTTGAAATATCCCTTTTTGATGAAACCGATGCTTGATATGCTTGTGGCCATGATGCCAATATGAATTATGCTTATGGAGATGAACTTGCTATATAGTTCCTTATGTTAAGAATAAAATTGTTGCTATTTCACCCACACATGATAGTCCTATTATCTTTTTGAATTCTCCCAACTACACTATATCAGAGAAGTTTGCTCTTATTAAGGATTACATTAATGGGTTGTGTTCTACCATTACACATGATGATTTTGATGAATATAATATGCATGTTCTTTCTACCTACTTGCAATTATTATGAGAGATGAACTACATCTCCACCTCTCTATGTTTCCAACACAATAAAATTGCAAGAAACTGTTTATGCTATGCATCGGCCTTTACTTCCTGTGCATGAATTGTTCTTTTATGACATACCGATGCATAGGAAGAGAGTTAGGCTTTGTTGTTGCATGATATATGTTACTTTGTGCTCACTACTAAATTACAAATCATTGCTAATTAAAATTGGCTTTGATATACCTTGGGATCCCGGTGGATCCATTACTTGAGCACTATATGCCTAGCTTAATGGCTTTAAAGAAAGCGATGCCAGGGAGACAACCAGGAAGTTTTAGAGAGTCATTTTATTCTGTTGCGTTCTTTTAAAAAAGTTTAAAAACAAAAAATATAGACGGGAACCTAAAACTTTTCAAAAAGAAACGTGAAAGTAAGAAAGACGAGCACCGTTGAAGTGGGGGAGCTCCTTGAACTTTGTTCATGCCCATGAAAACTTTGCAAATCTTGAATTACATAAATTTTTCAACAAAAATAATTATCCCCTTGTACAAATCCATTGTATTATAAAAATAATGTGCCAAGATTTGCCTTTAGGATGATTAGATTGCTTGTTTGGTATGTGTAGTGGAAAAACAGAAACTTTGGTTGTAGTGTGTGAATTTACATTTTTTACTGGTATGTCAAAAGTTTCTGAAATTTTTACACAGTACTTCTATGCAAAAAAATTATTTTTTCCTAATTTTTCAGAATTGTTGGAGTTACAGAAGTATGGTCAATGTTCAGATTGCTATAGACTATTCTGTTTTTGATAGATTCTGTTTTTGATGCATTGTTTTGTGTGTTTTGATGAATCTATGGATTGTATCGGTGATATAAGTTGTGGTGAAGTTAGAGTACAGTAGATATAATTCAAAAATAAAATATGAATGGGTTTTCAACAGTACTCAAAGTGGTGCTTTGCTTTATTATACTAACGGATCTCACGAGGGTTTTGTTAAGTTTTGTGTGATTGAAGTTTTCAAGTTTTGGGTGAGATCACGATGGATGAAGCAATGAGTGGCAAGAGACTAGCTTGGGGATGCCCGAGGCACCCCAAGGTAATATTCAAGGACTCCCAAGCAACTAAGCTTGGGGATGCCCCGGAAGGCATCCCCTCTTTCTTCTAACGACTATCGGTAATTTTACTTGGAGCTATATTTTTATTCGTCACATGATATGTGTAAATTCTTGGAGCGTCTTTTGTTTTTATTTTTCCTTTTTATTTAATGCACCATGCTGGTATGAGATAGTCCTTGCTTGATTTATAGAATGCTTCATGCACTTCACTTATATCTTTTGAGTATGGCTTTATAGAATGCTTCATGTGCTTCACTTATATCTTTTGAAGTTTGGATTGCCTGTTTCTCTACACATAGAAAACCGCCTTTGTAGAATGCTCTTTTGCTTCACTTATATTTGTTAGAGTGTGGGCATATCTTTTGTAGAAATAATTAAACTCTCTTGCTTCACTTATATCTATTTAGAGAGTCAACAGGAATTGGTCATTCACATGGTTAGTCATTAAATCCTACACAAAACTTGTAGATCACTGAATATGATATGTTTGATTCCTTGTAATAGTTTTGCGATATAGAGATGGTAATATGTGGGAGGTACTAGTGAATGATTGTGGTTTAGTAAGAATATTGGTGTTAAGGTTTGTGATTCCCGAAGCATGCACGTATAGTCTCTCATTATGTGATGAAATTAGAGCATGATTTATTTTGATTGTCTTCCTTATGAGTGGCGGTCGGGGATGAGCGATGGTCTTTTCCTACCAATCTACCCCCCTAGGAGCATGCGTATTAGTACTTTGCTTCGATGGCTAATAAACTTTTGCAATAAGTATGTGAGTTCTTTATGACTAATGTTGAGTCCATGGATTATACGCACTCTCACCTTTCCGCAATTTGCTAGCCTCTTCGGTACCGTGCATTGCCCTTTCTCACCTCGAGAGTTGGTGCAAACTTCACCGGTGCATCCAAACCCCATGATATGATACGCTCTATCACACATAAGCCTCCCTATATCTTCCACAAAACAGCCACCATACCTACCTATCATGGCATTTCCATAGCCATTCCGAGATATATTGCCATGCAACTTCCATCATCATCATATACATTGTAACATCCCTAGTATCACACCATAGTAATCCCTTATGATCATGCCAAGTCATCATCATTTGCATTGATTAATCACAGTGGTTAAATATCTCATTTCAAATTCCTTCTCTGAATTCAATTCAAATTCAAAGTGCAATTTGACGTTGCTCAAATATTGCTGCAAAAATGTTCATCATTTAGCAAATATTCCAAAACAATTTGTTGTTAAGGAAAACAACATCACCATCAAGTCAAAGTGGGCCAAAGCATTTGAAACAGTGCCAAAACAGCACTTTAAATGCCATTTCCATTTTTGAAAAAATTCAAATGGATTCCAAAACTCCCCAAACTTCTTGTGGCAGTGCATCATTTTCCCCAGTATTTGTTTCTGCCAGTTGCTTATTTTTGCAAGGTCATCTGATGGCTAATTTAATTGCAAAATGCTACTGGAAAAAGAAAAACAGAAAAACAAGATGGGAAAAGGAGAAATGCCACTATGCACTGGGCCTAAGTGCACAGTGCCCGTGGCCCAGCCCAACAGGCCCACCTCACCATCCTCTCTTCCCTCTCGCACGCGTTGTCGCCGCGCCCGTGGCTGCACGCGCGCCCGCCGACGAGACGATGACACGACGACGCCACCGACGCGAGGAGGGGATAAGGACCCCCCCTCGGCCTCTTCCCTCCGTCCTCATCCATTCCCCTCTCGCCTCGCTCGCTCTTTCCCTTCCTTTCCTCCTCCAGATCCACCGCTGAGCACCACCGTCGCCATCTTCCATCTCCACCGCGGCCACTGGCAACCATTCCTCCCTTCGTGGTGTCCAGTAGGTCCGTCGGCGACCGCCTCGTCGTCTGATCCTCTCCGTTGGAGTCGGGGAGTCCTGGTGACATCGCTCGCCTTCATCCCCATCTCCGGCAACCGCGACGCCATTGCCACGATTCCCTGCCGGTCTGCAGCTACTAACCTGTCGCCGGCCTTTCTTGGCCGCACGGTGAGTTCCTGCTCGATCCTCTCTCTTCCTTGCTCCTCTCCGTGCGTTGTAGGCGCCGCTCCCGCCATTGTCGTAGCTGGTCACCGCCGTCGTACTTGCTGCCGCTACTGTGGTCCATCTCCGGCTCAGGCGAGCACACCATGATGCTCCTCGCATTGCGTGGGAGCTGCCTAGCCCTTCGCTGCCGCGCCTGCGTGCTCCTAGCGCTATCCTCGTCGAGAACCGAACGCCGCCACCGCCGTAGCTCATCGACGGCGCCGTTTCCGTTCACCCCAGCCGACGCCATCGCCACCGTTCAATGCGCCGTCCTCTTCTCATCCGAACACGACCAAGAACGCGTGCGCAAACACACCGTAGTCGCGCGCCCGTTTTCGCCTGAAGCTCGTCGCCGCCACGGCTCAACGCCGGTGAGTTTCCGGCCACCCCAGCACGTTTCGACGCCGTAGTTAGACGCGGGGTGATGCGCCCGTTCGAACAAGCCCAAGAACACGCGAAATGGTGCCCCGTGGAGGAATCTCGAGCTCGCCGGAGATCTCTGCTGCGTCCGGCGCTCGCCGGAGCTCCTCCGGCGGCCGCGCTGACCTGGCGCCGCGTGGGACCCGCCCTGGGACACTGCCAGTGGGCCCTGGACCCCACTTTGACTTCGTTGACCAGGGTCAACGCTGATCATTGTTCACTCCAGTCACTGACCAGTGGGCCCCTTCGTTAGTTAATCTAAATAAACACTTTTTAATTAAAATCTGTTTAGTTAACCCTAATGAGTCACTGACACCTGGGACCCACCCCACTAATTAATTCTGTTAGATTAGTTTAACTCACTGTTAACCCAAAGAGGCTGACAGGTGGGTCCCACCTGTCAGTTTGACCAGTCAGCAGCTCAGTTGACTGCTGACGCAATGCTGACATCACTGCTGAAGTAATAATTCATTTCTGTTAATTTATATAATTTCTGAAAATGCTAAAACTTTGAAAAAATCATAGAAAATAAACCGTAGCTCAGAATGAAAAACTTTCTACATGAAAGTTGATCAGAAAGACGAGACGAAGCCGACTGTGCTATCTGTTTCCGTGTCCGGACCCTCTACGGAGGTGAACCCGCAACTTTTAGCCTGTTTTTGGTAGATGGATAGTGCATATATACCGGTTAATAAATCCAACTTTAATCCTAAAATAACTAAAATGGTTTAGACATGCTTTTAGGCAACCCTGCACTGCCCATTAGCATAGCATGCTCTGTGTTGCATATTTTTGTTGTGTATTTATCTATTTTCTCCCCCTCTTCTCTCTCGGTAGACCCCGACACCAATGTAGTCCCCGAGGCCGATGCAGCTCCGGAGTTTGACTACACTGTTGACGACCCTTCTCTTGCCGCAGAGCTTCCAGGCAAGCACCCCCCCTTGAACATGCCGATATCGCCTATTCTTTCTCTCTTATGCTTGCATTAGAAATTGTTGCTGCTACTGCTTATCCTATTTTCTGATGCATAGCCTGATTTTGTAACCTGCTATTGTTACCTACCTGCTTATCCTAAACTGCTTAGTATAGGCTGGTCAGTGATCCACCAGAGACTCCCCCCCCCACTTTGTCCTCAGTTGCCCCCGCTGGATTATCAGAAGACT
Source organism: Thinopyrum elongatum (assembly GCA_011799875.1). Classification (NCBI taxonomy): domain Eukaryota; kingdom Viridiplantae; phylum Streptophyta; class Magnoliopsida; order Poales; family Poaceae; genus Thinopyrum; species Thinopyrum elongatum. The sequence goes on along the minus strand of CM022303.1, from coordinate 419,224,305 downwards.
CGATCAACGTGATCGACAACCAGGCCCCGGCATTGCACGTCACTCCCCTTAGTTGTACGACAATGCAGCGTTACTATCGAGTGCCGAGGGTGATACCTCGCATAGCACTTATGATGTTAACTCTGTAGAGTAGCTATTTGGTTGTGGTCATCAAGGGTGATTCCTCCTTCACCAATCCCGATAACGACGCTGTTGTGCAACACCTCAAGTGTGAACATATTGAGGGTGATTCCTCCGAGTTCACCTTGACGGTTACATCGAGTAGGAATCCAACGAGGGTGATGCCTCGGACTCCCCTAATGTTATGGACACACGGATACTTGGACTTTACAACTGTTACTTGGAAAGGCGGGTCGACCCTGAGGGGTACCCGCGTGACCCTAAGTGGCGAGTTATATGGAGTCGGGTTGACCTGGAGGATACCCGAGAGATAATTACGAGGCGCGGCCGGGCATTCTTAGCCCTTGCAGCAAGTCCTCGAGACAGGGCGACGGGGTCACATCGATCGTGAGTCTCTGCTTGTTACCGCACGCTACCAATACACTAACGATTTGGATATTTGATCCGAGTAGGCCTTTGGCCTGATAGCACTAACCATCACGTGGGAATAGTTATGGGCACTCTATGTCGTATGCATCAACCGAAGCTTAATAGACGTCATGCGACTGAGCGGCGCGCGCCGGGTTGGACCGCGTTAAGCACCCTCCTTTGTAATGGAGGCTGCTAGGTCTGCTCTCCGGCCGCGCACGCAAAGTGCAGGAGCGCCCAGGGCGATGGCCCAAGACCCCTGGGTGCATAGGTTTGGTCTGGCGTGCTGACCTCTCTGTTAAGCCTAGGTCGGGTTGCGGCGTATCGTTTGGCCGAGGCCGGGCATGACCCAGGAAAGTGTGTCCGGTCGGAGTTAATCGAGCGTGGTGGGTAAGTTGGTGCACCCAGAGGGAGTCCTGCATTAGGGGGTCCTCGGGTGTCCGGTCTATTCGATATGGGCCGGACTGATGGGCCATGAAGATAAAGCAGAAGAATATCCCCCGTGTTCGGGTGAGACTCCTGTATGCGTGGATGGCAAGTTTGGTGTCCGGATGTACTCTTTCCTTCCTCTGTAAACTGACTTTGTACGACCTTGGGCCCCTGCAGTGTGTATATAAACCGGAGGGTTTAGTCCGTAGAGGCCATCAGAATAATCATAGGCTAGACAGCTAGGGTTTAGCCATTACGATCTCGAGGTAGATCAACTCTTGTAACCCCTATACTCATCGAAATACAATCAAGCAGGACGTAGGGTTTTACCTCCATTAAGAGGGCCCAAACCTGGGTAAACATCGTGTCCCCATTGTCCATTGTTACCATCGATCCTTAGACGCACAGCTTGGGCCCCCCTACCCGAGATCTGCCGGTTTTGACACCGACATTGGTGCTTTCATTGAGAGCTCCGCTATGTAGTCATGAGAAGCGATCTATGGCTTACCTTGTCATTAACGTCGATATCACCTCTGGAAGGAGCCTAACTTCAGGATAGGTCCTCCAGCTCGGCAGTTTCACCGTGGGTGCTGGCATGGCCATCAAGCCAACAGCCCCCCCTCCCCCCGTGATCGCCAAACATCACCCCCGCATCGGTCTCGAATACTCCCAAAAGATGGATCCGGCGGACGTCTCGTCCTTAAACGAGCTGCTAGATCGCATCGCCGCCCTGGGGCTTTCAACGGATTATGATCGGATTGGGCTCAAACCCGACCAGAGGGAAATTAATTCCCCGCCGATCACCCACCTGGTAGCGGTCATCGAGGAACGAGCCGAAAACACTTCTTCCCCTAAACTAAAGACCAGCTATGTTCGGGTCTCCGAACCTCTTGGGTCAGACACCCTCCCTTTGGATGAGACTTCGCGTCCCTTGAACTCAGGGTCGGACATTGGGTCCGGGGAGCACTTGGATCTCCCTGGACCCGAACTGGTGACTTCGGAGATTTTACAGGCTCCGGATGCAATCTTGGGTCGGGATTCGAGTTTTTGCCCACCCACCCACCACAATCAATACTCTCCAAGTAATTCAGGCCCTCCAGACATATGTGACCTAATGTATGTACGACAGCAACCTCGGGAAATGGTCCATCACTTCTGGGCCAGATTCCTACTTGTCAAAAACAAGATTAAAGATTGCTGCGACGACGACGCAGTCTCGGTCTTTCATCGAAATTGTACCGACAAGGGAATTCGGAATGCCCTCAACCGCCGTCGCATACAGAGTTTCACGGAGCTATCGCATGTAGTACGGAAGTATTGCGCGATGGAAAGCACTTGGAAAGCACAGAAAACCCAATTGGAACCTGCTGCCTTTAAGCAGTGCACTGCCCGGGCAAAACGGATACACCCTTACGAGGCATCCAACCATAAGCCCGTCGGCATGAAAAAATCCTCTACGGGATACAGGTCCGTTCTTGACGAACTCCTCAACAAGCCCTGTCCGGTACATACAACGCCGAGCACTGACTCAAGCCATAGCCTTAGAGCATGTTGGGTACTCCGGCAGGTAGCTAAAAGTGGCGAGGCCATCCTCACCACCGCCACTCCAGAGAAGCATTCTCCGGAGGATGACGATTTTAACGTCCTTACGGTCTTCGAGACTTTCTCCTCAAATAATCAGCGTAATAGGGCACTCCGCGACCTCGACGAAGTCCACCAAGTAACCGCAGTAAGCCCATGGAACGACGCGGCAATAACCTTCACCGCTGACGATGAACCAAGGGCCCGATCAGTCCGAGCACCCGCCGCTTTAGTCCTAAACCCAATTGTGGATGGCTTTCGACTTACCAAAGTGCTCATAGACGGCGGCAGCGGGCTTAACCTCATCTACTAGGACACGCTCGACAAAATGCAGATCGATAGAACACGCATCGAGCAAAGTAGTACCACCTTTCGAGGTATCATCCCCAGTCGAGGAGCACGATGCTCGGGGAGAATTAAACTCGACGTAGTATTCGGCACGCCTGAAAATTACAGGTCGGAGGAGCTGCTCTTTCACATCGCTCCCTTCAATAGCGGCTACCACGCCCTTCTAGGGCGGGGTGCTTTTTTACGCTTCTAAGCCGTACCCCATTATGGGTACATGAAACTTAAAATGCCGGGGGCCAATGGAATAATCACAGTTACAAGTGATCCGGATACAGCACTCCGCGCCGAAAACAAAACCGCATCCTTGGCCCTTGAGGCACTCTCCGAAGCCCTTGCGGCCAAAGAATTAACCACCCTACGATCGACGGTGGACAGGGATGATGTGATTCTCGATAAGCGACCTAAATCCACCTCTTTCAAGCCAGCAGATGAAATAGTTAAATTTCAACTGCACCCGACGGATCCTAACAAAACAGCGTCCATCGGAGCACAGCTGGATTCGACGGTAGATGCCGCCTTACGCGCGTTCCTACATGAAAATTTGGATATCTTCGCCTGGCACCCTTCGAACATGCCCGGTATCCCACGTAGATGGGCCGAACACAGCCTCAACATAATTAAGGGGTTCAAACCAGTCAAGCAAACGCTACGGCGATTTTCCGAACCCAGACGACAAGCTATGGGGGAGGAGCTAGCCAAACTACTCGAGGCCGGGTTCATCAGAGAAATCAAACACCCGGATTGGCTAGCCAACTTGGTCATGGTGCCGAAGAAGGACAAATCTTGGCGCCTTTGTGTCGATTTCAAAGACCTTAATAAGGCTTGCCCTAAAGACCCTTTCCCATTGCCCCACATTGACTAGATTATTGATGCGACCACGGGACATGACTCATTGTGTTTCCTCGACGCTTACTCCGGATACCATCAGATTAAAATGAAGGAGTCTGATCAGGCCGCAACGGCATTCATCACCCCGTATGGGCCTTTCTGTTTCAACACTATGCCTTTTGGGCTCAAAAACGCCGGTGCCACTTACCAACGCATGATTCAAACATGCTTGGAAAAACAAATCGGCAAGACAGTATAAGCATATGTGGATGACGTGGTCATCAAGACCAAGCACGTCGAATCATTGGTGGACGATCTCCGCCTCACATTTGACAACCTCCGAACATACGACATACGGCTCAATCCGGAAAAATGTGTCTTCGGCGTTCCAGCCGGAAAGCTATTAGGGTTCATTGTCTCCCATAGAGGAATTGAAGCAAACCCAGCTAAAATCCGAACCTTGTCGCAATTGGCTACGCCAATAGACCTAAAACAGGTCCAAAAGCTAGAAGGGTGCGTAGCGGCCTTGAGCCGCTTTATCTCCAGATTAGGAGAAAAAGCATTACCACTTTATAGACTGCTCAGACGCACCGACAACTTTGAATGGATAGAAGCGTCCACAGCCGGATTGTAAGAAATAAAAATCATATTAGCAGGCAATCCAATCCTAGCCGCCCCAAGTGTTGGCGAGCCTATGTTGCTTTATATCTCCGCAACTCACCAGGTAGTGAACGTCGTACTCGTCGTCGAGCGAGGGGAGGAGGGACATAAATTCCCCATCCAAAAGCCAGTGTATTACGTATCGGAGGTCCTTACACCCTGCAAATCCTGATACCCTCACTACCAAAAGATAGCTTACACGGTCTTTATGGTATCCCGAAAACTCCGACAGTATTTTCAAGAGTGTTCGATCACGGTGGCATCCGAAGTACCACTTAATGACATTATAAATAACAGGGATGCCACTGGCCGCATAGCTAAATGGGCCATTGAACTCTTACCGTTTGAAATAACATACAAGCCATGCCGAGCTATTAAATCTCAGGTGCTGACCGACTTCATCGCAGAGTGGACGGAAGCCGAGCTCCCCAAAGAGTACAGTTCCTACTCCAACTGGATCATGTACTTTGACGGCTCTAAAATGCTAGCCGGACTGGGGGCTAGCATCATCTTGACATCCCCTACGGGGGACACAGTCCGCTACGTGTTGCAAATCATGTATACGGACTCCAATAACGCAGCCGAATACGAGGCACTTCTACATGGTCTCCGCATGGCTGTCTCCATGGGCATACAACGCTTAGAGGTGCGCGGTGATTCGAACCTCGCAATATCTCAGGTCAATGGAGAGTTCGATGCAAAAGATCCAAAAATGGCAGCATATCGAAACGCCGTATTAAAAATATCAACTCGGTTCGAGGGGCTCGAATTTCATCACGTCGCTAGAGACAGTAACCAGGCAGCGAATATACTCGTTCGCATGGGCGCCAAGCGCGACTCCGTCCTGCCTAATACCTTCATGGAAAGGCTCTTCAAGCCATCTGTGGTATGGCAGGACGAGAGCAGATACGCAAGTACGGACCTGATCACACCCCCATCAGCCGAACATGATACAGGTATCATCGGGGGTTCGGATACCGAAATAACACCCTCAACTCATGAGATCATGGCCGTTATTACTCCATGGACTAAACCCTTCCTAGCGTACCTTAATAGGCAGGAGCTTCCTTATGATCAAAATGAGGCCCATCGCATAGTTCGGCGTTCTAAAGCATACAAAGTTCACGAAGGTGAACTGTAGAAGAAAAGCACTACCGGAGTTCTCCAAAGGTGTATCTCCGAAGAGGAGGGACGGCAACTCTTGGCTAAAATACATGCTGGTCTGGGCGGCCATCACGCCGCAGCTCGGGCCCTTGTAAGCAAAGCTTTCCGAACAGGTTTTTTCTGGCCAACAGCCCGAGCAGACGCACAATCCCTTGTCCAGCGTTGTGTGGGATGTCAGCTTTTCGCCAATCAAAGCCATATGGCTCCCACCGCCTTAAGAACAATCCCCATTACTTGGCCCTTCGCAGTCTGGGGGCTCAATATGGTCGGACCCCTTAAAGGGGGAAGCCATAAAAAGAAATATTTACTGGTTATGGTGGATAAATTCACTAAGTGGATAGAGGCCAAACCAGTAAAAACGGCTGAAGCAGGACCAGTGATTGACTTTATATCCGGCGTGGTACACCGCTATGGTGTCCCGCACAGTATCTTCACCGACAATGGCTCCAATTTCACAGCTGAGGAGGTGAAAAACTGGTGTGCTAAATTGGGCATTAAACTCGACTATGCATCCGTCTACCACCCTCAAACAAACGGTCAGGTTGAACAGGCCAATGGCCTTATAATGAGCGGCATCAAACCCCGACTGGTGCACTCCCTACGGGAGTCAGATAAACACTGGGTTGAGGAACTCGATTCCATGCTCTGGGGGCTGCGGACTACACCAAACCGAACAACCAGATATACACCTTTCTTCATGGTGTACGGCGCGGAAGCTGTCCTGCCATGCGACATTATTCATGACTCACCTCGAGTGCGCATGTACGAAGAGTGAGAAGCCGAGCTCGATTGGCAGGACGACCTAGATGGTCTCGAAGAGGAGCGTGATATTGCACAAGCCCGTTCCGCACTTTATCAACAACAGGCCAGACGATACCAAAGCAAAGAAGTGCGGGCCAAGACTTATAACATTGGCGAACTCGTCTTGCGTCTCCCGGAGAAGAAGGATAAGCTCAAACCAAGATGGGAGGGCCCCTTCATCATAGATGAAGTTCTCACAGGAGGAGCCTATCACCTTCGTAATTCATCGGATAATCCCCTTGAGCCAAATCCATGGAACGCTGCTCGGCTCCGACGATTCTACGGATAGTTCGGTCGCATCCTTTTTTTCTTTTTTGATTAGGTTCCTTTTTTCTCCTCTTCTTTTTTATTTTTTTCTTCTTTTATCCTAGGGTATGTTCGAATCTACCGAACTGTTAGGGGTACACATCTTTAAATGTATACACCCCACTATAACTGGGGGCTTCTTTGACGAAGCTTATTACTGAAAGCTTGTTGCTTACATTGTTTACGTCGTTTGTTGTATACATCTTTTGCCATTATATGCACCACTATGACTTAAGTTTTTGCCAAGCTAGGTTGCCTCGCTCCTATGTTTATACCCTACGTTCCTGATTGTTCGGCTAGGGTGTAAAGGGAGCACCTCTGCGATTGTTACAACCAGGTACTCCGGATCTGTACCTTAGACGGGTGAAGCCGAAAGCTAGCATTCTTAAGGGAACAATTGGTCGGCAAGCAACGACAGATTATTTACGTTTATGTAATTCTTCTAACAAATACGGGCTAGGCTGCCCATAACTCGGATCAAAGCCTAGGCATGCATACTTAAGCGTGCCGACCCAGGGAAAGGAACCCTTAACGGAACTATTTTCCCTGGAAGATGTTTCTTACGTTAAAAAGTAATATAACATAACCCCCCAAAAAAATTTGTCTGTTCGAGCAACATGACCGGATTGCCTGGTTTCCGGACCTAATGAATGTTTGTTACATTATAACATGGTATCTGAAAACACTCCAACTTCTTGGTTTGGAGGTTGAAGTCGAAGGCCTGCGATGACAAATTTTGACAAGTTCGGTTGGAGATAAGTTCGATGATAAAGTACATTGATACATTGAATCAAACGCCTACTCTTTATCGATGTCATCTATAAGACTGCTTAAGCTACAGTCTTCTTGCGCATATTTCGCAGCTATCATCACTTGGTCATATACCAAGTTCACGGGAATCTCTTTTCCGTCCGGCCCCTGCGGTCCAACTCGGGCCATACGATTCGGATCAAGCCCGGTGTAGCGCGTCTTCACCATTGCCCATGCCTCTCGTGCACCTTCTCGGCATGCTGACGTCTTCCATAGCTCAAAACGACGCCGGGCACCTTTGAACAGGTTTGCCAACCCCTCCATACTTTCTGGAGGGGCATCGGATGGCCATAAGGCCTTGGCCATACTTCTCATGGTTTTCCGGGCCCGCTCATGCACTACGGACAGCTCTTTCAAAACGTCGCCTCAGAATCTGGATACTTCTTCTTCATGACGCCCGGTTAACAGACCTGCAAGAGCAGCATTATAACACTCCGAATTACGGGATCATATGAGCAACTTGGATGGTTCAAAGGTCATACTGAATATGCCGCCCTTTAACTTTTTATTATCTTTTTGAGCGTCCGATAATTGAGCCTTTAAGCTCTTTATCTCTTCGGCTTGCTTATCATTTTCCTCCTCCGGTTTGTTCTTTTGATCAACGGTCATCGTGACCTTCTTCAGTTCTTCTAGCTCTGTGTTGGCGGCGTTTAGCTTTGTCCGGCTCGTTTCAAGCTCCTAGGACAGTGCGTAGTTCTTCTCTTTGAGGACCTGCGGTCATAACGATCCTTAAATTGGTTGGCCTAAACCGCTTCAAGTCTCGGGGGCTACTGGCATATATCTATTAAATTTACACAAACCATTACCTGCATATCTTTTGAAAATAGGTGGGCAACTCCAGCAAGTCCGTCCCGGGCGGCTCGGATATATGCATCCATGGTGCTGAGGGCATTAAATTCTTGCTCCGTAAAAACTGGAGTGCGCATGGTCTCTTTCAGTCGTCAATGATTCATCACGCTCTCTACTTCGGAATTTGTGACGGATACGTCATCCAAATCTTCATGAGGCGGATGAGTTGGCGCTGCATCCGTATTGGCTCTTGTCCTGGTTGATGAGCCCGGCGTCGGATTAGCTGATGATTGGCTAACAGGGATTTTCGACACGGTTCACCGTGTGCTCCTCCTGGAATAAGATGGGAGGAGAAATATGACAATCTGGTTTTATGCCTAGGCATATATTAAAGGTTATACCTCTTTGATGAAGGAGGGGTTCGATGGCACTCCCGGTTTCCTTTCGTTTTGAAGGCTCACCCTGCACAGATGCTACCTTCCTAGGGGCCGCCCTTGATGGAGTACGGCTCGCCGAGCGCTGATCCTATAAAGCACGATTCAGTGTGATGGGTGAGGTGCAAGTGGGGACTCCTCTTTCTGAGGATGATTTCCGAATACTTACCTTAGAGAAAGGGAGAAGGCCGGGGTAGTCGGCCATAATGGCCACTTCCGAACCGTCAAGGCTTGCTTGATAAAAGACTCCATCATCAAACTCTATAAATATATCCGGATACTCGCAGAGGCCGGGATCTTCATGGCGAGCATAGTCCTCTGGTTGTGGGGAGGGGCAGTGCACATTTTCGACGACCTTCCTCCATGTCTGTTTTAAAGACGACCAGAACAATTCAATTAGTATGCCTCGATAATGAGGTAGGACAATGCTGATAATCAAAAAACTCACCCATTCAATGGGGTTATACATGGAGAAACCTTCCCGACAATTTAAACGGAGGAATTCTTCTTTCTCCCCCTTATAAAGATCTGCCAGAATGGCGGCTAGAGCGGCGGGGGTATCCGGGCCCTCGCGCCTATAGTGAGATGCGTCGTCCTCTCTGTTGTAACACCATAAAGGGGTCACTCTGGACTGAAGGGGCTGGATGCATCGCTTTATCGCGATAGCCATGACTTCGATTATCGAGAGTCCGGAATGGGCAAGTAACCTGACCTTGCTGACCAACCTGTTTACTTCCGCACTGTCTTCTTCTTTGGGGCTCCGGGGGCCCCAGTTGAGGCGTTTCTTTAAAGGAGCACTGGAGAATTCAGGAAGTCCACGTCGAACTGGGTCCGGAAGGGGAACATCCTCGATATAAAACCATTCTGAAGCCCATTCTTCGGATGCCTTCTTGGGAGTTCCGATGAGGTAACCTGATCCGTCTATGCGCCATACTTCGGCGCCGCCTACTTTAAATATAGAACCCCCTTGATGACGAGGGGCGAGGTAAAAGAACTTTCTCCATAGTTTGAAATGAGCCTCGCAGCCTAAGAATAGTTCGCAGAGAGCGACAAAACCAGAAATGTGCAGAATAGAACCTGGTGTGAGGTTGTGCAGCTGGATCCCATAGAATTCCAATAGACCTCTGAGGAAGGGGTGGATCGGAAATCCTAAGCCCCTCAGAAGAAACAAGACGAAGCACACCCTCTCCTCCTTGTTGGGATTGGGGAAGTTCTCTGCTAGCACATCATTGCCAATCAAGGCCAATCCCGCCCGCACGGAGACTAGATCTGCGGGAGGGAGATATCCCTGCGTCTGAAGTCGATTCAACTGAAGGTGAGACACTGAGCAGCTTCACCAATCACCCGTTTGAGGGCCACGAGGGCGCGAGGAAGAGCCAGGAGCGCTCACCATGTTTTAATTTTTCGTGGTTTGCTTTGATGCTCTTTACGCGATATGGGATGGCATTAGGAGATCTAACCTCCTTATATAGATACCGCCCTTGCATGATGAGGGGCTTATTTGTAAAAAATTATGGAATGTTCACATTCGCCCGATGCGTGGAAATCGAGGCGACGACAGGGAGGAATCATAAAGGCAGAACATGGAGGTCAAAACCGGACTATCGTCAATCCGGAGTATGATGAAGAACCCGCCTTGCAAAGCCGAAGACATAAGCCGGATATTGTATCGTCATTGAAGGCAAGTACGGGGGCTACTGAGGGAGTCCTGGATTAGGGGGTCCTCGGGTGTCTGGTCTATTCGATATGGGCCGGACTGATGGGCCGTGAAGATAAAGCACAAGACTATCCCCCGTGTCCGGGTGGGACTCCTGTATGCGTGGATGGCAAGTTTGGTGTCCGGATGTACTCTTTCCTTCCTCTATAAACCGACTTTGTATGACCCTGGGCCCCTCCAGTGTGTATATAAACAGGAGGGTTTAGTCTATAGAGGCCATCAGAATAATCATAGGCTAGACAGCTAGGGTTTAGCCATTACAATCTCGAGGTAGATCAACTCTTGTAACCCCTATACTCATCAAAATACAATCAAGCAGGACGTAGGGTTTTACCTCCATTAAGAGGGCCCAAACCTGGGTAAACATCGTGTCCCCATTGTCCATTGTTACCATCGATCCTTAGACACACAGCTTGGGCCCCCCTACCCGAGATCTGCCAGTTTTGACACCGACACACCCCTGCAGGGAAGAAAACATCTATGCATAGCCGGATCCACGGTAACGGATGCTCGGAGTTGTATCCCGATCGATACAACTAGAACTGGATACTTGTGATGAGATATGGATATTAGGGCTCTGGCATAGCTTTCTCGCAGGGAGTCGAGAAAGGATCTCTGGCCGAGGTTGATACCTAATGCTACTACTACTCTTTACTGTGCTAATCTACACTCTTCTAATGCTGCAAGACCGCTGAAAATGCTAGTCGTCGATAGGACTAGGCCTTATCTCTATTCTGGCATTTCTGCAGCCCAGTCCACATATACAGCCTTTCTTTGATAATGTTGCATATGTAGTGTAGATCCTTGCTTGTTGAGTACTTCGGATGAGTACTCACGGTTGCTTTGCTTCCTCTTTTTCCCCATATCCGTTTGATGCAACCAGATGACGGAGCCCCTGAGACAGCTGCCCCCACCGACGACTACTACTACCACCCCGAGGGTGGTTACTACCTCAAGTTGACCGACGACCAGGAGTAGGTTCGGAGGGTCCCAGGCAGGAGGCCTACGCCTTTTCGATCATAGCTTTTGTTTTGCACCGCCTTCTTAAAGGCTTATTTGTTTCTCTTTTATATCTGTACTCAGATATCTAACGCTTCCGCTGATGCTTGTTGACATCAAGCTTATGTATTCGAGCCCTCGAGGCCCTGTCTTGTAATATAATGCTTGTATGCCTTTATTTATGTTTTAGAGTTGTGTTGTGATTCCTTCAAGTGAGTCCTTAGGCTTGATCGTGTGCATTTGCATGTATGATTAGTGCACAATTAAGCCGGGGGCGTCATAGGTTGGTATCAGAGCCGACTGCCTATCGGAACCCCGTTTCCAACTCCTTGGCCGAAGTTGAGTCTAGTTGTCAAAATTGTTTTACTAACTTGGCTGTGTGGCTTACGAGCCCACGTCGCCAATTGGGAGGTATTAGGATCTTTTATTCCTCGTCTATACTGTGGGACTCTGATCTCTCTTCTATTCGGGTTAAATGAATTTACTAACTACATTAGGTTCTCATAACGGCTTTCCCCAGAGAGCCCCTTCATTCCGGATGGTTGCCTGCTTCACCAGAAGACTTCAATGATACTCTCCGATCTTCTCCCGAGAACTTGTGTTCATTCCTTTTGCAATCCCTTAACACCGTTGAATCCTTATGGATAATTGCGTACCCTCGCCGTTCATACTTCCATCCCTAGTTGTTCTTGTTATTACAAGATACTCGGAAGTATTCTTCGACTTTTGAGAATCCTTTTTCCGACTGCCTTGCAGCTCTTTTCCGCCTGAATACCCCTACGAATAATTCCTCACACTTATCGGGGATTCGTTCATCCCCAGTTGTTCATATGTCTCACAAAATTCTTCGAATGCAATTCGATCTCCCGAAAATCCTCTACAGCCTATTGCTCTTGAATCTCCATGCCTGCTTGCATTATGGTTAATTCCACATGTCTAGCAGTATTTACTATAATCCTTTGTGATTGACAATCTGATCCTATTGAGTCAACATGTGTGCGAATACTCGCAATCATCAATTAGTCCTTAGAAAATTTTCTTTTTGGCTTAGACATCGTTCCGGATATGAGCTGGTTCTTGCCTAATCAAGATTTGATCGGTGTACCTCTAAGTCTGTTCAACCTATCCATCTTCGATCAGAGCATCTGATTCTGATACACCGATCTAGAAATCAAGTTTCTTTGTATTTAAAGCATCGAATTATTCAGATGTTTTGATAAGTCGATGCCTTTGCATCCCTTCTCCCTCTGACTGATTACCGATACTCACATCAACTCCGTCGTGAATCGCCAGATCCATTATTGGGTTGTTATCCGACAGTGTCCTTAACATCTGAAATCTTGAGAGTTTTTCCCTGATACATAATGCCTTTGGTAAATTGTATCCTCTCCTTTTGTCAACCATGCTCTGCTGTCGAGCTTGTGTTAATTACTCCTGAAGTTCGTGGTATATGTTCCTAAGATACCCCTACTGGTTGAACCTATGCTTTCCCTAATCCGTGTGAACTCGAAAGTTATGCGAGTCATACTCTTCTGGTGCTTCACCAGATAAATCTTCCGCACTACAATTTCTTCGAAAACGAGGAGTGAATGAAAGGTTATGCATTGAAGAAGTGGGAGTCGACCTTGAACCTTTGTGTTCATGCCCATGGACCTGATGTAGAACTCATCATGGAAGCTGCTCATAAAAATAATTGTTCCCTTGGTATAAGTTCATCTTGTATCTGTGAATTGATCATTTGCAATCGTGGTTCCGACCATATTTTCTCCTTGATTCCATTTCTCGGACAAGATAAAATACTTGTCCTCTGCAGATCATTTCACCCGTCCAACCTCTACTCTGATTTACCTTCGGGTATTATCCCTAGTACTTGTTACTGGGAAGTTTAATACTCCATCACATCATTCCTAGCCTAATCGGCTATATCATCATCGTGCTAAATTTTAACCGTGCTACCTGGTTCTTATTCCCGGAGCACAACTTTTTGACAATGAGCGAAGCTTACGCCGATCTTCCTCATCTTATCATTTCACCTCGAACAACAAGCTTGATTTCGAGCTTGTGACGTATCCGTGGTTCCAATAGCCTTCGCTTCATCATTCCTTTTGCTTGATGTCGTTGCTGCTCGATGGCATCTTCATAGAGCCTCTCGACAAAATTAGTCGTGATCACCATCTATATACTGCCTTGTTCTAAGATATCATTCGAATTCATGATGCGAAATACCCTCCCCGCCCTTCGATGATTTGTGTTATCATCGACAACATCCTTGACTTCCTGCCAATACAGACTTGTTCATGTTTTGGTTATATCTTACGTTCCATAACATTCTTTGAATTGTTCCTTTGTACTTCCTGTGACCTTCAGATTCAGTCTTTGCTTGAAACACCATGTTAATGCTACCTCGAAGCATGACTGTGGTACACCGAACAACAACAAGAACATTGGACGAGCGATGGTCTTTTCCTACCAATCTATCCCCCTAGGAGCATGCGTATTAGTACTTTGCTTCGATGGCTAATAAACTTTTGCAATAAGTATGTGAGTTCTTTATGACTAATGTTGAGTCCATGGATTATACGCACTCTCACCTTTCCACAATTTGCTAGCCTCTTCGGTACTGTGCATTGCCCTTTCTAACCTCGAGAGTTGGTGCAAACTTTACCGGTGCATCCAAACCCCATGATATGATACGCTCTATCATACATAAGCCTCCCTATATCTTCCACAAAACAGCCACCATACCTACCTATCATGGCATTTCCATAGCCATTCCGAGATATATTGTCATGTAACTTCCATCATCATCATATACATTGTAACATCCCCAGTATCACACCACAGTAATCCCTTATGATCATGCCAAGTCATCATCATTTGCATTGATTAATCACAGTGGTTAAATATCTCATTTCAAATTCCTTCTCTGAATTCAATTCAAATTCAAAGTGCAATTTGACGTTGCTCAAATATTGCTGCAAAAATGTTCATCATTTAGCAAATATTCCAAAACAATTTGTTGTTAAGGAAAACAACATCACCATCAAGTCAAAGTAGGCCAAAGCATTTGAAACAGTGCCAAAACAATACTTTAAATGCCATTTCCATTTTTGAAAAAATTCAAATGGATTCCAAAACTCCCCAAACTTCTTGTGGCAGTGCATCATTTTCCCTAGTATTTGTTTCTACCAGTTGCTTATTTTTGCACGGTCATCTGATGGCTAATTTAATTGCAAAATGCTACTGGAAAAAGAAAAACAGAAAAACAAGATGGGAAAAGGAGAAATGCCACTGTGCACTGGGCCTAAGTGCACAGTGCCCGTGGCCCAGCCCAACCGGCCCACCTCTCCATCCTCTCTTCTCTCTCGCGCGCTGTTGCCGCGCCCGTGGCTGCGCGTGCGCCCGCCAATGAGACGACTTCACGATGACGCCACCGAGGCGAGGAGGGGATAAGGACCCCCCTCGGCCTCTTCCCTCCGTCCTCATCCATTCCCCTCTCGCCTCGCTCGCTCTCTCCCTTCCTTTCCTCCTCCAGATCCGCCGCCGAGCACCACCGTCGCCATCTTCCGTCTCCACCGAGGCCACCGGCAACCATTCCTCCCTCCGTGGTGTCCAGTAGGTCCGCCAGTGACCGCCTCGTCGTCTGATGCTCTCCGTTGGAGTCGGGGAGCCCTGCTGACGTCGCTCGCCTTCGTCCCCATCTCCAGCCACCGCGATGCCGTCGCCGCGATTCCCCACCGGTCTGCAGCTACTAACCTGTCGCCGGCCTTTCTTGGCCGCACGGTGAGCTCCTGCTCGATCCTCTCTCTTCCCTGCTCCTCTCCGCGTGCTGTAGGCGCCGCTCCCGCCATTGCCGTAGCTGGTCGCCGCCGCCGTACTTGCTGCCGCTGCTGTGGTCCATCTCCGGCTCAGGCGAGCACACCACAGTGCTCCTCGCATCGCGTGGGAGCTACCTAGCCCTTCGCTGCCACGCCTGCGTGCTCCTAGCGCTATCCTCGTCGAGAACCGAACGCCGCCGCCGCCGTAGCTCATCGACGGCGCCGTTTTCGTTCACCCCAGCCGACGCCATCACCACCGTTCGATGCGTCGTCCTCTTCTCGTCCGAACACGACCAAGAACGCGCGTGCAAACACACCGTAATCGCACGCCCATTTTCGCTCGAAGCTCGTCGCCGCCACGGCTCAACGCCGGCGAGTTTCCGGCCACCCCAGCACGTTTCGACGCCATAGTTAGACGCGGGGTGATGCGCC
This sequence comes from Thinopyrum elongatum, assembly GCA_011799875.1. NCBI lineage: Eukaryota > Viridiplantae > Streptophyta > Magnoliopsida > Poales > Poaceae > Thinopyrum > Thinopyrum elongatum. The sequence continues at coordinate 419,208,661 of CM022303.1, read as the reverse complement.
CGTTCGAACAAGCCCAAGAACGCGCGAAATGGTGCCCCGTGGAGGAATCCCGAGCTCGCCGAAGTTCTCTGCTGCGTCCAGCGCTCGCCGGAGCTCCTCCGGTGGCCGCGCTGACCTGGCGCCGCGTGGGACCCGCCCTGGGACACTACCAGTGGGCCCCGGACCCCACTTTGACTTCGTTGACCAGGGTCAACGCTGATCACTGTTCACTCCAGTCACTAACCAGTGGGCCCCTTCGTTTAGTTAATCTAAATAAACACTTTTTAATTAAAATCTGTTTAGTTAACCCTAATGAGTCACTCACACTTGGGGCCCACCGCACTAATTAATTCTGTTAGATTAGTTTAACTCACTGTTAACCCAGAGAGGCTGACAGGTGGGTCCCACCTGTCAGTTTGACCAGTCAGCAGCTCAGTTGACTGCTGACGCAATGCTGACATCACTGCTGATGTAATAATTCATTTTAGTTAATTTATATAATTTCTGAAAATGTTAAAACTTTGAAAAATTCATAGAAAATAAACCATAGCTCGGAATGAAAAACTTTCTACATGAAAGTTGATCAGAAAGACGAGACGAAGCCAACCGTGCTATCTGTTTCCGTGTCGGGACCCTCTACGGAGGTGAACCCGCAACTTTTAGCCTGTTTTTGGTAGATGAATAGTGCATATATACCAGTTAATAAATCCAACTTTAATCCTAAAATAACTAAAATGGTTTAGACATGCTTTTAGGCAACCCTGCACTGCCCGTTAGCATAGCATGCTCTGTGTTGCATATGTTTGTTGTGTATTTATCTATTTCCTCCCCCTCTTCTCTCTCGGTAGACCCCGACACCGATGTAGTCCCCGAGGCCGACGCAGCTCCGGAGTTCGACTACACTATTGACGACCCTTCTCTTGTCGCAGAGCTTCCAGGCAAGCACCCCCCTTTGAACATGCTGATATCGCCTATTCTTTCTCTCTTATGCTTGCATTAGAAATTGTTGCTGCTACTGCCTATCCTATTTGCTGATGCATAGCCTGATTTTGTAACCTTCTATTGTTACCTACCTGCTTATCCTAAACTGCTTAGTATAGGCTGGTTAGTGATCCACCAGAGACCCCCCACTTTGTCCCCAGTTGCCCCCGCTGGATTATAAGAAGGCTCGATCAACATGATCGACAACCAGGCCCCGGCACCGCACGTCACCCCCCTTAGTTGTATGACACTGCAGCGTTACTATCGAGTGCCGAGGGTGATACCTCGCATAGCACTTCTGATGTTAACTCTGTAGAGTAGCTATTTGGTCGTGGTCATCGAGGGTGATTTCTCCTTCACCACTCCCGATAACGACGCTGTCGTGCAACACCTCAAGTGTGAACCCATCGAGGGTGATTCCTCCGAGTTCACCTTGACGGTTACATCGAGTAGGAATCCAACGAGGGTGATACCTCGGATTCCCCTGATGTTATAGACACACGGATACTTGGACTTTACAACTGTTACTTGGAAAGGCGAGTCGACCCTGAGGGGTACCCGCATGAGCCTAAGTGGCGAGTGATATGGAGTCGAGTTGACCTGGACGGTACCCGAGAGATAATTACGAGGCGCGGCCGAGCATTCTTAGCCCTTGCAGCAAGTCCTCGAGACGGGGCGACGGGGTCACATCGATCGTGAGTCTCTGCTCGTTACCGCATGCTACCAATACACTAACGATTTGGATATTTGATCCGAGTAGGCCTTTGGCCTGATAGCACTAACCATCACGTGGGAACAGTTATGGGCACTCTGCGTCGTATGCATCAGCCGAAGCTTAATAGACATCATGCGACTGAGCGGCACGCGCCAGGTTGGACCACGTTAAGCACCCTCGTTTGTAATGGAGGCTGCTAGGTCTGCTCTCCGGCCCGCCCACACAACATGCAGGAGCGCCCGGGGCGATGGCCCAAGACCCCTGGGTGCATAGGTTTAGTCCGGCATGCTGACCTCTCTGTTAAGCCTAGGTCGGGTTGCGGCGTATCGTTTGGCCGAGGCCGGGCATGACCCAGGAAAGTGTGTCCGGCCGGAGTTAATCGAGCGTGGTGGGTAAGTTGGTGCACCCCTGCAGGGAAGAAAACATCTATGCATAGCCGGATCCACGGTAACGGACGCTCGGAGTTGTATCCCGATCGATACAACTAGAACTGGATACTTGTGATGAGATATGGATATTAGGTCTCTGGGATTGCTTTCTCGCAGGGAGTCAAGAAAGGATCTCTGGCCGAGGTTGATACCTAATGCTACTACTACATTTTACTGTGCTAATCTACACTTTTCTAATGCTGCAAGACCGCTGAAGATGCTAGTCGTCGATAGGACTAGGCCTTCTCTCTATTCTGGCATTTCTGCAGCCCAGTCCACATATACAGCATTTCTTTGATAATGTTGCATATGTAGTGTAGATCCTTGCTTGTTGAGTACTTCGGATGAGTACTCACGGTTGCTTTGCTTCCTCTTTTTCCCCATATCCATTTGATGCAACCAGATGACGGAGCCCCTGAGACAGCTGCCCCCGCTGATGACTACTACTACCACCCCGAGGGTGGTTACTACCTCGAGTTGACCGACGACCAGGAGTAGGTTCGGAGGGTCCCAGGCAGGAGGCCTGCGCCTTTTCGATCGTAGCTTTTGTTTTGCACCGCCTTCTTAAAGGCTTATTTGTTTCTCTTTTATATATGTACTCCGATATCTAACGCTTCCGCTAATGCTTGTTGACATCAAGCTTATGTATTCGAGCCCTCGAGGCCCTGGCTTGTAATATAATGCTTGTATGCCTTTATTTATGTTTTAGAGTTGTGTTGTGATTCCTTCAAGTGAGTCCTTAGGCTTGATCGTGTGCATTTGCGTGTACACGATTAAGCCGGGGGCGTCACATACATGACTTGAGCAGTCATATTGCTTTGCATGATCGTAAGATAGCTAGCATGATATTTTCATGGCTTGTCCGTTTTCTGATATCTTTGCTATGCTAGATTATTGCACATCCTGGTACACTGCCAGAGGCATTCATATAGAGTCACCATGTATTAGTTGTATCGAGTTATAATATCAAGTTGTAAGTAAATAAAAGTGTGATGATCATCATTATTAGAGCATTGCCCCGGTGAGGAAAGGATGATGGAGACTATGATTCCCCCACAAGTCGGGATGAGACTCCGGACTAAAAAAAGAGCCCAAAATAAAAAAATAAAAAAGAGACCAAATAGCCCATAAAAAGGAGAAAATAAAAAAAATTAAAAAATGAGAGAAAAAGAGAGAAGGGGCAATGTTACTATCCTTTTACCACACTTGTGCTTCAAAGTAGCACCATGTTCTTCATATAGAGAGTCTCTTGAGTTATCACTTTCATATACTAGTGGGAATTTTCATTATAGAACTTGGCTTGTATATTCCAATGATGGGCTTCCTCAAATGCCCGAGGTCTTCATGAGCAAGCAAGTTAGATGCACACTCACTTAGTTTTCAGTTTGAGCTTTCATACACTTATAGCTCTAGTGCATCCGTTGCATGGAAATCCCTACTCACTTGCATCGATATCAATTGATGGGCATCTCCATAGCCTATTAATTTGCCTAGTTGATGTGAGACTTTCTCCTTTTTGTCTTCTCCTTACAATCTCCACCATCATATTCTATTCCACCTATAGTGCTATATCCATGGCTCACGCTCATATAGTGCGTGAGGGTTGAAAAAGCTTGAGAACATTAAAAGTATGAAACAATTGCATGGCTTGTCATCGGGGTTGTGCATGATAAATACTTTGTGTGATGAAGATAGAGCATGACAAGACCATTTGATTTTGTAGGGATAACATTCTTTAGCATTGACATTTTGAAAGGGGCCATTTGCATTTCTGTCCCTAACTCGAACCACCTACTCAGATTTGCCCCTAATTTCGAAGCCTGTTCAAATTTGTCCCTCTGCCGTTAGGTGCTCTTACAGAAATGCCCTTCTGCGTCGTTACCGTCCAGTCAGAGGGCTTTGACCGTCCTAAAAAAATAGCAAAAAAATCTAAAATTTTGTGGGATCGAAGATACTCATGTGTGCAAGGTGCATGCAATTTTTCGTGTTATTTGGACATTCCAGGAGCTCGTGGCGACGAAAAACAGTTAATCTGTATGCTTGTGAACATTAAATTTGAAATAAAATAGCAAGAAAATTCAAAAAAATATGAAATTTTTTGGCATCAAAGAGGCTTGGGTGCACAAGGTGCTTGCAAGTTTTTTGTGATCAAATGACATGCCAGGAGCTCTAGCAAAAAAAACAAAATAGTCATTTTTTCCAAAGTTTTTTCCCGAGCCAATTTTTTTTTCCATGAGCTCCTACAGTGTTGAAGCACAACAAAAATTTGCACATACCTTGCGGACCCGACCCTCTTTGATGCCAAAATTTTTCATATTTTTTTGAATTTGCTGTTCACAGGCGTACATATTTACTGATTTTTCTTTGCCACGAGCTCCTGGAATGTCCAAACAGCACGAAAATTTGCACGCATCTTGCGAACCTGAGTATCTTTGATCCCACAAAATTTTAGATTTTTTAGATTTTTTTGCTATTTTTTTCAGGACGGTCAAAGCCCTTTGACCAACTTTGACCGGACGGTAACGGCACAGAAGGGCATTTCTATAAGTGCACATAACGGCAGTGGGGCAAATTTGAGCAGGCTTCGAAATTAGGGGCAAATATGAGTTGTGGATTTCAGTTAGGGACACAGATGTAAAAGACCCTTTTGAAAGACATGATTGTTTTGTTGGGATGCCTGAGTATTGATGTCTTTATATCAAATTATAGACTGTTGCTTTGAATCACTCGTGTCTTAATATTCATTCCATGATTAGATTATGTGATCAAGATTATGCTAGGTAGCATTCCACATCAAAAATTATATTTTTTATCATTTACCTACTCGAGGACGAGCAGGAATTAAGCTTGGGGATGCTGATATGTCTCCGTCGTATCTATAATTTTTTATTGTTTCATGCCAATATTCTACAACTTTCATATACTTTTGGCAACTTTTTATATTATTTTTGGGACTAACATATTGATCCAGTGCCAGTGTCAGTTCCTGTTTGCTGCATGTTTTTTTCGCAGAATGCCCATATCAAACAAAATTTACGGAGATTTATTTTGGAATATATGTGATTTTTGGGAAAAAGAATCAACGCGAGACGATGCCCGAGGGGCCCACAAGCCCTAGGGGCGCACCCCCCTACCTTGGGCGGGGCCAGGAAGTTTGTGGCCACCCCGTAAGGCATTTGGTGCCCTTCTTCGGCCGCAAGAAATATAATATCCAGATAAAAATAGTGTTAAAATTTCAGCCCAATCGGAGTTACGGATCTCCAGGAATTTAAGAAACGGTGAAAGGCCAGAAAACATGAACGCGAAACAAAAGCAAAACAAAGAGATAGGTCCAATCTCGGAGGGGATCCAGCCCCTCCGCCGCCATGCAGGCCATGGACCAGAGGGGAAACTCTCCTCCCATCTAGGGGGAGGTCAAGGAAGAAGAAGGAGGGGGGCTCTCTCTCCCCCTCTCTCCTGGTGGCGCCGGAACGCCGCCGGGGCCATCATCGTGACGGCTATCTACACCAATAACTTCGCCGCCGTCATCACCAACTCTCTCCCCCTCTATGCAGCGGTGTAACACCCCTTCTCCCTGCTGTAATTTCTACTTAAACATGGTGCTCAACACTATGTATTATTATCCAATGATATATGGCTATCCTATAATGTTTGAGTAGATCTGTTTTGTCCTATGGGTTGATTGATGATCGTGATTGGTTTGAGTTGTATGTTTTATTATTGGTGTTGTCCTATGGTGCTCTCCGTGTTGCGCAAGCGTGAGGGATCCCCGCTGGAGTGACAGAAGCACAGACCCGAGTAAGTAGGTTGTTTGCGTATGGGAGTAAAGAGGACTTGATACTTTAATGCTATGGTTGGGTTTTACCTTAATGATCTTTAGTAGTTGCGGATGCTTGCTAGAGTTCCAATCATAAGTTCATATGATCCAAGTAGAGAAATTATGTTAGCTTATGCCTCTCCCTCATATAAAATTGCAATAATGATTACCGGTCTAACTATCGATTGCCTAGGGACAAATAACTTTCTTGTGACAAAAAGCTCTCTACTAAAACTAACTTAATTGTTTCTTTATCTAAACAGCCCCTAGATTTTATTTATGTGTTCTTTATTATCTTGCAAACCTATTCCTTTACACCTACAAAGTACTTCTAGTTTCATACTTGTTCTAGGTAAAGCGAACGTTAAGCGTGCGTAGAGTTGTATCGATGGTCGATAGAACTTTAAGGGAATATAAATTCTACCTTTAGCTCCTCGTTGGGTTCGACACTCTTACTTATCGAGAAAGGCTACAATTGATCCCCTATACTTATGGGTTATCAAATATCAGTGAGGCAAAAGAGCATTCTACAAATAACAGTTTTCCTACGTAGAGAAATGAGCATCCAAACTTCAAATGATATAAGTGAAGCATGCAAAGCATTCTATAAAGCCATACTCAAAAGATATAAGTGAAGTGCAAGGACCATTCTATAAATCAACCAAGGACTATCTCATACTAGCATGGTGCATTACTAAAATAAAAATAAAAGGCACACGACGGTTCAAGAATTTAAGCATATCATGTGAACAAAACAAAACCGAAACATACCTTTAATTGTCGAAGAACAAAGATGGGATGCCTTCCAGGGCATCCCCAAGCTTAGACGCTTGAGTCTCCTTGAATATTTACTTGGGGTGGCTTGGGCATCCCCAAGCTTGAACTCTTGCCTCTCCTTATTCCTCTCATATCAATACCTCCTCGATCTTCGAACACTTCATCCACACAAAACTTAACCGAACTTTTAATTAGAGGGGTTAGTACATATAACATCAAAAACCATCATGTCCGGCTGTAACATTATTGTATAATTATAATAAAACATTAACCACTATATTCTATCACAATTCTATGGCTCCCAAGTCAATGGGGCTCAACAAGATTTCAAACATACGCAAATAAAGAAACTATAACAACAATCTGTGAAAACATGATAGTCTGTAAAGATGCAGATGGTACATATACTTTCGTAACTCAAACAATTCTGAAAAATTAGGACATGATAATTTTTTTTGCATAGAAGTACTATGTAAAAAATTTAGAAACTTTTGACATTCTAGTAAAATATTAAAATTCACGCACTATAGCCAAAGTTTCTGTTTTTAGACTGCACATACCAAACAAGCAATTTAAACATCCTAAAGGTAAATCTTGCCATATTACTTTTATAATACAATGGATTTGTAGAAGGGGATAATTATTTTTGTGAGAAATTTCCGCGAAAAAATCTACATTGTTTCCATGAGCATGAACACGAGTGTTCAAGGTCGACCCTCACTTCTCCAATGCATAACCTTCCAATCTCTTCTCTTTCTAAAAAAGTTTTTAGGCCCCCCTCTATATTTTTCTTTTTTTAAACCTTTTAAAAACACACACCAGAATAAAATGACTCTCTAAAACTTCCGGATTATCTCCCAGGCAGTGCTTTCTTTAAAGCCATTAAGCTAGGCATTTAGCTCAAGTAATTCATCCACCCGAATCCCAAGGTTTATCATCGCCAATTTAATTGACAATGATTTGTAATTTAGTAGTGAGCACAAAGCAACATATATCATAGAACAACGGAGTCTAACTCTCTTCCTATGCATCAGCATATCATAAAAGAACAATTCATGCACACATAGTAAAGGTCGATGCATAGTATAAACAGTTTCTTGCAATTTTATCGTGTTAGAAACATAGAGAGGTGGTGATGTAGTTCCTCTCTCATAATAATTGCAAGTAGGAGTAGCAAGCACATGCATATTAAATCTATCAAAATCATCATGTGTAATGGTAAAACGCAACCCATCAATATAATCCTTAATAAGCATAAACTTGTTTGATATAGTGTAGTTGGGAGAATTCAAAAAGATAGTAGGACTATCATGTGTGGGTGCATTAGCAACAATTTCATATTTAACATAAGGAACTATAGAAAGTTCATCTTCATAAGCATCATTCATATTGGCATCATGGCCACAAGCATAGCAAGCATGAATTTCACCAAAAAGGGATATTTCAAATGAATCCAAGGGATCATAGAATTCATCCTTCGGTAAGCATGAAGGTAAATTAAACAATGTATGAGTTGAAGAGTTACTCTCATTAGAAGGTGGGCACGGGTAGCTAATCTGCTCTTCCTCCTTTTGTTCTTCGCTCTCCTCGTCATCTTTTTCATCTAATGAGCTCACAGTTTCAGCAATTTCTTCTTCCATAGATTCCTGCAAAATATTACTCTCTTCTTGGATAGCGGAGGCGTCCTTAATATATTCTTTAACATAACCATTAGAAGCATAGTTTTCATAGCAATATTTAAGTATGGCAAAATTTTCAGATTTATAAAGAGTAGCATCATACTTTTCAATCAAAGAAGCAATTTCATAGGCACCCTTAAAGGAAACAAATTCTTCAATTTGTTCAATATCCTAGTAACTATAAACACCTTTGGCATAAGAAGATAAGATTCCATTATCATTAAACTCACATTGGTAGGGAAGGTGTTCTTTAGGGTCTTCAGAACAACAAGTAAAATCATATATTTCGCATAACTTCCAAGCATAACATTGCAAACAATTAATTTGATAACTTAAGAGTTTCCCTTTTTGAGACAAGCGGTGTCACACAAAATAAGCATGCTCGTCTAATGACTTTCCCTCAACTAAGCTAGTTGGGTTTTCAGCACAAGCACAAAGGGATCGAAGATGATCCAAGTAGAAAGCTTCAGCAGTATGATAGATTTTGGGTGGTTCTTCAACCATTGGGTTAGCAAGTACAACTTTTTTTTTGGTATTTTATGTTTCCTACCCATAACTAAAGATAGAAAACAAGAGCACAAAATAAAAACTACTTAGAGATAAAGCCAACAAGTGCACGCGAGAATATTCACCCCCATGCTATTGCTCCCACGCAACGGTGCCAGAAAAAGGTCTTGATAACCAACAAGTATAGGGGATCATTTGTAGCCTTTTTGGATAACAAGAGTGTCGAACCCAATAAGGAGCTAAAGGTAGAATTAATATTCTCTCAAGTTCTATCGACCACCTATACAACTCTACGCACACCAATGTTTGCTTTACCTAGAAACAAGTAATAATACTAGAAGTACTTTGTAGGTGAAGTAGGATAAGCTTGCAAGATAATAAAGAATGTGAAAATAAAAGTTAGGTGTTGTTTTAGTAAAAGAAAAATTAAGTTAGTATAGCGAGTGTGGAAAAGTGGTGGTAGGATTTGCGGAATTGACCCTAAGCAATTTGCTACGTTACTAGGCCGATAGCAAGTTTTTATGTGGGACAGGCCACTGCTAGCATGTCATCCCTTACTTTGAATTCTATGCACTTATGATTGGAACTATTAGCAAGCATCCGCAACTACCTAAGTTTATTAAGGTAAAACCCAACCATAGCATTAAGATATATTGGTCCCCCTTCAATCCCATATGAATCAATGTCTATGGTAGGAAGAAGCTTCTATCACTCTTGCCCTCCAATGCATAGTCCTATCAACATACAACTAACCCTAAGGTGTGATCCAAATGCGCGCTCATATGATGGGCACCAAAGGACAACAACATAACCACAAGCAATTTAAACCAATCATAGCAATTCACCAATCACCCATAGGACAACAAAAATCTACTCAAACATCATAGGATGGTACCACATCATTGGATAATAATATGAAGCATAAAGCACCATGTTCAAGTAGAGGGTACAACGGGTTGTGGAGAGTGGACCGCTGAATATAGATGAGGGAAGGTGATGGAGGTGTTGGTGAAGATGGCGGAGTTGTTGGAGTAGATCGCGGTCACACGATGATTGCCACGGCGGCGTTCCGGTGTGGGAGAGAGGCCCCCTCCTCCTCCTTCTTCTTCTTCTTCTTCCTTGGCCTCCCCCTAGATGGGAGGAGGGTTTCATTTTAACAGTGACATCACATTAATAGTGGCATTGTTTTATTTTACATGTGATATTAGATTAACAGCAGCAGTAAGAGCATAGGGACACGGGAGGCACAAGCACGTTTTACCTCTATCGAGGCATAAAGTCGTGAGGCAGCGGTGGTTGCCGAGTGCGGCAAACATGCAAGCATGTCTGGATTTGTGCCATTTTTGTTCTCGTCAGTGACCTTTTCCTTTTGACCACAGGAATCTAGACGTGCTCATTCTCAGTTGCATTGTTGACCCAACACCCTCACTTTCTTTCCTTTTTTGACCAAGAGACCGGTCAGGCCAGCATCTTACTAGTACTTCACCCCAACCCCACTTTATTTCCCTTTTCAACCAAGAGATCAGTTCATTAGCCAGTCTCTGCATTACCCTTTTTCCTCTAATAGTAAAAATTTAGGTGGTGTTCGAGTGTTCGACAAGCCGACAGAGCTAGCTGCATGGGGAGCTTTGTACTAGAAGAATATGCGCACGCAGGATGCAGCGATGTGGGGAGAAGAAAAGGATGCAGCAACGTGGGGAGCATGACCATTAGAACAAGGCCGGTTCTAAAAGAAGTTATACCCCCGGTCGGCGGGATGTGGCGTCGTAGGCGGCGGAATGTGGTGAGGCAGGTGGCGGGATATGCCAACACGATGGCAGTGAGCAAGGGCGCGGAGGACCTCCCACGCTGGCGCCAAGTCAGAGAAGAGGGCGCACGTCAGCTTCCTCCCTCGCCAACGGCCACCGCATCAATGTTGCACCTCTTCCCCTACCCAGTGGAAGGTATCCGGCCAGATCTATGACCACCAGTGAGAACAGAGAGAGAGATAGAGAGAGAGTGGACACCGCCGTCTTGTTTAGATCCGGAGAGGGTGAGAGAGTGAGAAGAAGAGACAACCCTAGGAAGCAAGTCCCGAATCTCCAGCCTACTCTCCGTAGCAATCACTTTAAATTGAATACGCGCGTAGCCATCTTTTCATTTAACGTACCAGTAAAAAAACTCGATCAATAACCGCGCCACCGCATTCAATTCGCACTTTGTATGGCTCACATGTGGTCGCAGACCCTACATTAAGTGGACAACTAGATGTGTCAAATTATCATGTTAGCTGCCTCTTCGTGTGCAAATGCACTCCACGGTGGGTGTACCCACGCGTGTGCGTGAGGGGACGAGTGCATGCGTGCACATCTTCTCTTCGTGTGTGTGTGTCTCTCTCCCTCAGAGACAACGAGACACTGACCTAGATAGAGATGGTGTGTACAAAAAGCCACGACTGTGTGTGTGTGTGTGTGTGTGCATGTGCGCGTGCGTGAGAGCGGACACTGATGTGGGAGGATGCCATTCAACCATAGCCGCGTATATTTTGACAACAGTTCGAACCAACTAGACAAAATTCGTGCAAACACAGCCGGATTTCATATAAACATGATGAATTTCATTACATTTATGTTAACTAAGCGGTGCTAGTACGACTCTAGAGGTATAATTAATACCTAATCTAAATGGTCGCTGGCGGATCCCTTTGTCTTCCTCATGTCCGCTAGCGCGATCACCGGACTGCCTGGAGCCTCGAAGGTATATGCTTCAGTGCAAAGGGCGGCTCTCTTCCCCACCGCTCACCGGAGTGGAAACCCCGACTGATGCTTCAGCCGCAGGGGACGGGGTCGCCTCTGCTTCCGTGGAGCCCATGCAGGATCGATGATGGTCCTCGCAAAAGAAGAACCGGGCAAGACACCGGTTGTGTACGCCGGCGTCGCCTCGGCGGTGGCCTTCATGGGATACAAGCGGTGGCGGCCTCCCGTGTTCTACTTCTTCTCGATGATGGCGGCGGGCGTGGAGGTGCTCGTCGCCACCTCGTCGACATCCGTGCAGCCGGCTTCTTTCTCTGCCTGTATGGCGGGGCTACGCGCGCGTGGACGGTGGACGGCGTGGTCGTAGGCACTGGAGGCATGGTACAACGCGGCGTCGTCGACGCCCATGCCGCCGTGCTCCACGCCAGCACTCAGCATGAACATATGTACCTGTGAATCGAATGATGCATTGGTTGTTTGAACCTAATGGATATGAATAAAGCTATAGCCTACTTTCAAATTCAAATTCGGTACAATTTTAAATAGCAGCAATTAAATTAGGGTGATATTATGCTTTGCTGGTCGTTACGGCACACATGGTCGGTAAAACACAAACGTTTGTGATATACACCATAATCCGACACGGTTCACAGAGAGGAAATGTGTGCGACTGTGCACACAGTTGCCATTTACAAAGCGTGTGTGATGACAGACAATATCACAAACGGTGCGAGCAAATTAAATGTTTGTGATAGTCGTCTTATCATACACGCTTTACAATCATGAACTGTTTCTCATGTGGTACGCATCATAAATGGTGCACCACAGAATAGCGTATGCGATAGTTATCCTGTACGACATTGTTACGACGGTCCGACGTTTCGTAATCCTATCCGACACTCGTACGATGATTAGCTAATCTTCTTAATTATTTATCGCATACGGTTCAGGAGAAGTGAATGTGTGTGATTGTCTGCTTATCATACACGTTCTATAATCGTGAACTGTTTGTGATGGGGCACGCATCATAAATGTAGCACCACAGAATACCGACTGTGATGGTAATGCCAGCACACACGAGTAGCAAGGATGCAACGTTTGGGATATTTGATATATCACAAATAGTTGTGTGAAGAATCGTGTTTGGGATACATACGGGCATCGCATACGCTTTGTTTTGGAAATGTATGCATTCCTACTCCCTATCCCCGACGGTTTCTGGGTCATGTGGGAAGGACACCCCTATCGCCCACACTAGCAAGGCGACGGTTTAAAATGCCATCGCGGAAAGGGCTTAAAAACCATTTGTATAGCAGCTCGTTGTACCAATGTCTCTACTTGGTTGCAAGCGTACGGTCTTCATGATCTGACATCCAGAGCTAATCGTCATAGGAGAATTAGAGGGAGGAGATTAGAACTACACTCGACTTCTAATTATGAGGAATAGAGGAACTAGGTCTAGTTCTAATTAGATTAATTAGGATCAACTAGAACTAGAACTAGATGAACTAGGGGAGGCTCCAAAACTTGTGTCCCAATTGTGGCCAAAACCTCTAGTATATATAGGTTGAAGGGGAGAAGGAGGGGCGCCACAAGGAGGGAAGGAATCCTCCCTCCTTGTCCGGCCAAGAGGAGGGGGATTCCCCCTCCCTCCTATCCATGGAGAGGGAGGCGCCACACCTATTGGGCCCTTCTGGCCCAATTCTCTTTCCACTACTTGGCCTTTTAAGGCTCGTTGATATTAAATTAAATATAAAAGCCTCCTAACAATTACTAGAGCCTTTTATTATTAATTTAACATCATCGGAAACATTTTCCACCTATATATTATTTACCGGTAATACCTGGCATTGCCCGATAAACTCTGAAACCCTTCCGGTGACCCCGAAACGCTTCTGTTCCTCTTGGAACTATTCCGAATATTAATGAAACAATTACACAAATAAATCCTTGATACTCTTGTCCTACTAACACTCAGCAGATCATGATTACATTAAGCCTGTGACCCCGTAGGTTTGGTAAATCATAGACATGAACGAAACTCCTTCGTTCAATGACTGATAGCGGAATCGTGGACATCCATATCGATCCCTATGATTACACGAATGACACTCAAGTGAACCTTTGGTCATCATGCGATGTTCCCTTTGCTTCGCGATACTTTACAAAACCCAAGATGAGATATATCGGTATCCTCTTGAGTCATACACATGCTCACTATACCGGTCTCCTCATTACCGGTTTTGTTCTTCTTTCTCGTTGACGTGTTCCGGCATCCCTGTGACATTGTCACCTGTGTCTAGCCAGACGGTGATGGATGCCGTCACATCGAGAGGGCCCTAAGAATATCTGTCCATCGTCAGAAGAGAAAATTCCACTCTTGAGCTATCTAGTCCCTTGTCAAACTATTCGATGAACCTGTAAGTTGTCATTATGATCACCTAGTTAGAGATGACATTTGAGAAACCCCAAAGTTCATCATACGATAATAAGTGACTATGATACTCTCATGGTCTAAGGAACTAAATCACACGTTAACACTCTGTTTTATAAAAATTGACTTTTGACGATATTATATCAAAGTATAACAAACAAGTTCGGGTTGATTGAATATGATCGTTCTTCTAACATCACTCTCTCAATGTTGTTTTGAGACTACCATTATACTTAGTAATATCTCAGGAACCAAAAAACGTGTTCACAAACAACACTTGAGCTAGTCTTAGAGGCGAGACTAGAAATCTTATTTTACCGTTTAGCATTCCACACGTGCATATAAGTTTTCCACTGAATCGCATATTCCAGGATCATAGCAGTTATAGCATAGAATATAAACTCTTAATTATGAACATAGAAATGTAATAATACAATATTATTGCCTCTAGGTCATATTTCCAACAAGGGTATGTACTAGTAGCTATGTGTTTGATCCGTCTCTCCCATGTTCTTGATGGATTCCGATCTCGATTGTATCATGAGCTTGATTAATAAAGTTGGATCTTATGATGTTCATCTCCCTCTATTCTTTTGTGGTGAATTGAGTCTTGCTCTTTGAAGTTTCTTTATGTTGGATTGAATATTTTGGATTTGAGATTACATGATGCATGTCTAGTAGTTAACTTGCAGATACCCGTGGTGACAGTGGGGTAATCTAGGCATAAAGGTTGAATGAAACGTACCATATGGTGTTATCGTAGTACGATCTCTAGGGCTACCCGTGACACTTTGGGGGTGGTTCAATAGATTGATTGGAAAGACAACTTTGAAGTGGTTTTTTACCTACGCAATTTCATCATACTTTCACTGGTATAATAGAAACTTTGTAGTGATTCTTTGTTGCACTTTGCAGGATTATCATGATGTTCAATTATGTTAATGATGTTGAGAGATTGCACTAGTGAAAGTATGAACCCTAGGCCTTGTTTCCAAGCATTGCAATACCATTTTTACTAACTTCTGTTACCTGCTACCTTGTTGTTTTTATTTATTCAGATTATAAAAATATATATCTACCATCCATATTACACATATATCACCCTCTCTTCACCAAACTAGTGCACCTATACAATTGAAAACTGTATTGGATGTGTTGGGGACACAAGATATTTCTTGTATTTGATTGCAGGGTTGCTTGAGAGAGAACGATCTTCATCCTACACCTCCCATGAATTGATAAACCTTAGGTCATTCACTTGAGAGAAATTTGCTGATGCCCTACAAAACTCTGCGCTTGGAGGCCCAACAAGGTCTACAAGAATAAAGTTGCATAGTAGACACCAAGGACGCCTGGCTAGCCAATCAATGGCACCAAAACCCCAGCCTGGAGCAACCCGAGGTAAGGGAAGGGAGCATGCGCCCACATCGTAATCGGCAATCTAAGCACGCTAGCTCCGATAAACATGATGTTCAACCTTCATGGAAGAAAGATCGATCAAGCGGCGGATCCAAATTGCCGTTAGACATAATACTTTACGAACCTTGTGCAATCTACTCCACTTCCTCGGATAAACCAGCACCCACAAGCTCAGAAGCTGTTGGATCGTAAGGCAAGTAGCGAAAGGAGGAATAGAGTTCCTGGACAATCCTAGCATTTTGATAAGCCAAGGTGCAGTGACCAACCATAATCAAGGGCACCACCTGCCCGAAGCCAGGAACGTCCTCATGATTTATGAGACTCGCTCCTCAAGGAATCAATGAAAAAGAGCACTTCGAGAGATCTGTCATATCATGTTGACTGTATGACGACAACGGCCAACAAATGGTCGGGCATTCCGATCACCTTTGGTCATCAAGACCAACTAATAGGAGTCCACAACCGAGGAGTTGCGGTGCTCGTCCTCGACCCTATCATTGACGACTATTGATTACCCAAAGTTCTAATGGACGGAGGCAGCTGTCTCAACCTCATCTACGAGGATACTTTGCAAAAAATGCAATTCGACAGATCTTGTATCCATCCGAGCAGGACCACTTTTAAAGGTATTGTCCTAGGAAAAGAGCACGGTGCATTTGGTAAGTCACGTTGTACGTGGTGTTCGGGACACCCGACAATTACGGGTCTGAGGAGTTAAATCTTCACATATCCCATTTCGGAGTGGCTACCACGCGCTGCTCGGGCGATCTGCGTTCACTAAGTTTCACGACGTGCCTCATTAGGCATACATGAAGCTAAAAATTTATGTGCCCAACGGCGTGATTACAGTAAATAGCAACCCAGACCGATCACTCAAAGCCGAGGACAAGACCACAACTTTGGCTCTGGAAGTAGAATTTGAGGCCTTAACTATCGAGGAATTATCCGAGCAACAAGCAACCATCGACAAGGATGATGTTGTCCTCGCCAAATGATCAAAATCAACGTCATTTAAACCAGCCGATGTTGTCAAATTTCAAGTTCACCCCGAGGATCCCTCTAAAACAGCCTCTATCGGAACTCGCCTGGATGCTCCGCTGGACAAAGCATTGTGCGGTTTTCTTCGCGAGAATTGGGACATCTTTGCCTGACACCCTTCTGATATGCCAGGCATCCCAAGAAACCTCGTAGGGCACAGCCCGAATATCATTGAGGGTTTCAAACCAGTTAAGCAGGCACTTTGAAGGTTTTCGGAACCAAAGAGGCAAGCAATGGGGGAGGAACTAGCCAAATTTCTGGAGGCCGGATTCATCCGAGAAATAAAGTATTCAGACAGTTAGCAAACCTTGTCATGGTACCTAAGAAGGACAAATCCCGGCGCATGTGCGTCCATTTCAGAGACATCAACAAGGCTTGCCCAAAGGACCCCTTCCCATTGCCATGAATCGACTAGATCGTCGACACTACAGCTGGGCACGACCTCTTGTGCTTTCTCGATGCATACTCGGGCTATCATCAAATAAAGATGAAGGAATCCTACAGGAGGCCACCACATTTATAACTCCCTATGCCCATTCTGCTTTAACACAATGTGCTTCGGGATCAAGAATGTTGGCTCAACCTACCAACGGATGATACAAACATGCCTATAGCCATAGATTAGCAAGACAGCCAAAGCCTATGTGGACGACGTGGTTGTTAAAACCAATCAGTCAAGCACACTCATCGATGATCTACGCGAAACATTCAAAAACCTTCGAGCATACAACATCAAGCTCAATCCGTAAAAATGCGTCTTCTGCGTTCCATCCGGGAAGTTGCTCAGCTTCATTGTCTCCCATCAAGGCGAACCCGGATAAGATCAAGGCACTAGCGCGACTGAAAACACCCACTGAGCTCAAGGATATCCAGAAGCTGGCAGGATGTGTCACCTCCCTGAGTTGGTTCATTTCACACCTCAGCGAAAAGGCACTCCCCCTTTACCGGTTGCTTAGACAGACCTGGGGCTTCAAGACTGTCGAGGCCAGCGCTGCTCTGAAAGAAAATTAAACACTACTAGCCACCAATCCGGTCCTAGCAGCCCCCTACCTCGGTGAACCAATGTTGTTGTACATCTCAGCAACCAGGCAAGTGGTCAGCGCAGTTCCGGTCGTTAACCGAGACATGGATGGCCAGAAGCTAAAGGTGCAAAGGTCGGTTTACTACGTTTCCGAGGTGCTTACCCCGTGTAAAACGAGGTATCCACATTACCAGAAAATAGCATATGTAGTCTTTATGGCTTCTCGGAAACTTAGGCACTACTTTCAGGAGTGCTCAATAATCGTAACCTCAGAAGTACCGTTGAACGACATCATCAATAATCATGATGCCACCGGCAGGATCGCAAAATGGGCCATCGAGCTCCTCCCTTTTGAAATCCTGTATCGACCAAGTTGGGCTATTAAATCCCAGGTGTTGGCCGACTTCGTTGCCGAATGGACGAAAGCTGAGCTCCATAGAGAGCAAGGAGGGAAAACAATTTGGCTGTTGATAAGAAGGGAAAGGAGGGATAATTGTTTTACTCCAATTCCTCAAGGATTTTTCTCTTACTGTCGAATTTAGAGGAGATAAGTCCAACACTATCCGCGAAACGGCATAGGATGTTCCATGCATGTTGAACAAACTCCATGAAACTAGGGTGAAACCCCAAAAGATTTTAAAGCGGCAGATCTGGGTTTTGGAATTATCATGTTGATAGAGATCGTGATGGGCAGTGCTCAGAGATGTAGCGGGAAAGGGTTTTTGCAATGGTATTAGGGAAAGAGGGGGTCCGGTGGGCCAAAGAAAAAACCCGGTCCAATTGCTCTAAAGGGGCTCTTGTTGCGTTTTGAGTTGAATGTAGACCCGGGCCAAGATGGGCATTTAAATTAGGCCCAATGCACCAATCACATTGTTGAAGATGTTCATTCATGTAAGTTTCCCCAAGCATGTTCATGTTTACTCCGTTCTGTAAAAGCTGAAATCACGCATGAGGACCCCAGCCGGTCAATGAATTCCGAGAGATGATCGCCATTACAAGTGTTGACAAGATGCCAACTTTGAGCAGAGAAGCGCGAGGTAAGATGAATGTGAAAGGCGAAGGGAGGAGAGTTCATGACAGCACCACCACAAAGGAGGCGCCATGCCAGAGTTACCAATCCAAGGCTGGAAGCAGAAATGGTCAAAACGCTTGTCGGCTTGTGGGCAAAGCTTTGCAAGTACACATGATGTTAAAAGGCTACAGGCGTGACCGTTGTTTCTATGTTCCTCTGAAAATTTACAAAACAAACTTGGCCATTTTCTGACATGATCATCAGATCATGTGAGCGTGCCAAAACAAAGCTCCCCTGTAAGCAACTTCGACCAGCAGTTTCTGAACTACTCCCTCCGATCCAAAAAAAAAAAGTGCTTTAGCTCAAATTTGAACTAAAGCCACAACACTTTTTTTGATCAAACACAGTAATATATTAGCTAAAACACTATACGTATATTACTACAAAGGAAAATGATTCTGTGCTCCTAATAGTTAATTTACTAACTAGTACTACTATTTTCTTTTGTTCGAGCATACAGTATAATACTCCCTCCGTCCCAAAATTCTTTTCTTAGATTTTAGTTCTTAGATTTATCTAAATACGGATGTATCATGTCACGTTTTAGTATTAGATACATCCGTATCTAGACGAATTTAAGACAAGAATTTTGAGACGGAGGGAGTAGTATATGAACAAAGTATGTAACAAACATTTCAGCAAAGCAACGAATGGGATTTTCTTTGCCGAGCTTATGCCATTATCTGTCCACTCTATGGTAATTTTTTGTAAACTCATCCTTTATTTTCTTTCTACAAATGACGCTACGATCTACCGAACATCCAGATAAGTGTTGCTACACCAGCCAATCCCACAAGGAAAAGACTACTGAACAACAAGCATACAACACAAACGAACGAAAGAATGGCTGCATTATTATTTAGGGACTAATAAAGGGCCGGAGACCATCGCCATCCATATCTATCTACCATTCAAGACGGCAAGGCCTTCTTCTTCAATGCCTCTATATCCACTGGCCACTGCATTGCATTCCTCTCTCTTCTTCCTCAACCCGATGATGCCTTGGGGCGCAATGCTGCTCCGACGACGATCGTTGCATTGCAGTTGGGGTGGATGAACCAAGCAAGTGTTGCTGCAATGCCTGTCGTTCACGTTTCTGAGAACTCCCCGAATATGTTGAGGCATCCGTCCCAGCGTCCTTGGTCCCTTGTTTCCCAGTACCCACCTTTGTAATGATATGTCCCGTCCTCAGCATCCTGCTCGAACCATCGAGGCTTCCAACCATTGTCTTGAAGTTTAGTCGACTGTGATGAAAATAGATATAGTGAAACTGCGTGGCAAGTGATTTATACTAGCCAGTACCTACTTTCTCAGACAGACAGCAAGCGAGGGAGGAAGAGATCATACCATTCTTTGCCGCCGTTCCAACCTCAACTTCTCTGTATTTGCCTTCTCATACTCACCGTTCTCTAAATGCCGCTGGTCTGGTCTTAGCCGTGAATCAGTAGGGGGGAGTTTCTCCTTTACCATGGTCAAAAAATTACGTTATTTAGGTCTTGACAGAATATTATGGATTATGGAGTATTTACGCACATAGATTACAACCACACCAATACCTGAAGCTCTGGGGTCAGCTCATTCAACGTGATCGCAAAAGAAGATAGATTGTGACGAGTTGGGTTGGGAGAAGGTTTGTTCTTTTCCCAAAGTAGGGAGGCACCTTGCAATTGATCAGCGCTCTTGACCTTGGAAGTATCTAAATTGGTATAGTACATACTTTCGTCCCATTTTCCTATTAAAAATGAAGCCTTCTTTCCATCATTGTCCTCCACGAAGCCTTGTACCTTAGGAAATTAAGGTGTATGCAAGGAATGAACAGAGATCCACCAGAAACAGTTACACATTCACAAATTCAAATAGGGGAAAACTGTTTACAATAGCATTCAGGCTAAACAGCATGGCTGTAATGTTTGATACCACTACTTTAATATGTAAGCACCCCATTACAAGCCATCGGATCATCATGAGAATGAAATAGTTTCCGTATCTACACACGTTTGGTCAATTAATAATTCTAGCAAAATTGATTCTAGGGTTCAGGGCAGGGGTCTGTAACCTTGCATTGAAAGTTTGGACGAGATATTTACACGACCTATTCCTTAAATAAAGTGATACAGGAACGTGCTTTGCTCATTAAATCCATGAAAACTACGCATTAACTATCCATGTGTATGCATCATAGTCCAAGTAAATATGCTACACTAGGCGACGTACGGTATGACTAACACAGATTGGTCAGAAACTCAGGAGGTACTGTGCTCAGAGGAATACAAGGTGCTATTCACATCTCTCACGATAAAATATGAGATGACCTGTAAAAAAGGAGGCAAAGAAAAACATACTAGGTGAGGATTGCGGTCAAGCAGCGATGGATCTTTGAACTTGAGTTTACATGAATACTGCCGATTCCCCTTTATGTGCATAATTCCATGATGGTTGCAGTACAGCTTCCCAAGAATGAGGTTATTAATAGTTGTTGTCACCTGAAAACGCATCAGCATGTGAAAGGCAGAATTCAGTTTTGAACGTAGTTCCAATTCGTGGGTGTCCCGTCTTATCATGCCACCCACCTTACTCCACTTGAAGATTTCACCGTCATCAAATTCCACTGTCAAAACGCCAACAGGATCAACTTGAATTGACTGCCCCCAGAACTTGGATTTTACATTGCTGTCACCCCAAAATTTCCAGCCCTTGCCTTCAGAGTGGACGGCAATCAGCATCGGATGATGACTAACCTATCCATGCAAATGATGAACAGCAACATGCTGCAATTAAAAGCCTCGCAAGCACAGTTTCAGACTATTAAGATATCAATGTTCAGTTACCAAGTTAACAAAAGAGGCATAATGTATTAAACAGAAGAAATTGCATAATTTTGGACACAAATGTACTCCAACAGCTTTTGACTAAACAGACTATAAGTAAAACAGAGCTTCTTGCATAAGTAGAAGAAAGAATACTAACTGACCTTCTCGGCAAAAAAGCGGATCCTTCTATCAGGAAAATCAGCTTCATAAGTCTCTCCTAACAATGGATTGAATGGTTTGCAAGGTCTCGCGACGGATGAAGCATAGCCAGAGATCGCAAAAGCAGCTACTTTCAGGATTCTCATGAGGCTATTCCCCTAAATTTCAAATGCAATAGATACATGAGTAAAATTTGTAATAACACTTCACTTCACAACCTCAGCACATGGAAATTTCAAATCATAAGAAAACTACCAGATAAAAAATACAGTATGTACAAAGACAAATATCCACTGATCTGTGTTACTAGATAAACTGCCCCATTCGTAACAAATTTGTGGCAGAACTCAATCAAACGTTAACATTATTCCGTAATCGATGTTAACTCCCATGCGGCCACAAACAAGAAAAGCAACTGGTAACTACTGTTACTGCTCCGAAAACACTAATCATAAAACAGTTGAATATCCTAGAAATTCAAGACCATAAACGTATAAGTGATCTTACCACTTTTCCATATTCATAGGCTTGATCCAGAAGGTAGGAATATTCGAAATCTTCAAAGCACTTTTGGAGGGATGAAAGTGGCTCGTTGAAGTAAACTGGAAGGCATACTCGTGTCAAATCCTTGCCAACACTATCTTTAATAATGGACCAAAGGCTGATTCCTTTCTCTTTTTCAGTAGGTTCTGGTAGTTTACTCCGTCGTTTGATTTCAGGTAGCATGTTGTTAGAATCTTGAATTTGGATATCCACAACTTCTTGGCCACCTGGATTATCTATGTTAGTAGAACTGTGCACACCACAATCTGTGGAACCTGACATTGTTGATGATCTGCTGTTTGATTCTGTGAAGTAGTCTGCAGCATCAAAGAATGTAGAGTCCTCTTCACAAGTCAATTCACCACCATCTTGCTTCTCAAATTCATCAGATTCTGTTGTGCTGTATTCTGGGCAAAAAACAAATCACTGCATCATTAGAAAAGCTAATGCAAGAGCATGGGATAACTCAGGCATGCTGATTATAGGCCATAGTGTAGTACACTTGCAACAGCTTCCGGAAAAATAAAACTTGCAGCAGTTTCCACTAAAAAAAACTTGCAACAGTTTCTTTACTTTCTTTAGGAAATAAGGCAGCACATCGAGTATTTAACAAAAAACTACCACAATTCGTGGAACCGTGCCTACAAACTACCACTCTACAAATTTGTGCCGAAAACTACCATTTTCTCACTAATCCTTGACTAAAAACTACCAAGTCTGAAAAGAGCCCGATTCGACTCATTTAAACTCGATTATGACAGAGTTGGCCCACACGTCAGTGTCTATCCTCTTGCTCCTCCTATATCTCCCTAAAAAAAGGCCATCTAGTCCCCGTAAGTTTCGCAAAAAAGCAATCGAGTCCCTTTACGCTGGCCGTCATTCATGGCGCTCTCCGTGGTGGACATGGCCGCCGTCGTCGAGCAGCGCCTCGAGGCCCGCGCTCTAGCGCCGGCCGCGGCCAGCCGCTGCTGGTGTCCGCTCCTCCGCTGGCCGCGCTTTGCTCCTTGCTGCTGGTGCTCTCGGGCGGGCGACGACTGTTGTCTCCGCTGCTGCTCCTTGGGCGGGCGGAGCTAGCTAGCTTCCACGCACCGCGGCCAACTCACGGACGGACACAGCCAGATCTAGCTAGCTCCCGTGCGTACCGCGGCTAGCCGGAGCTAGTTAGCTCACGGACGCAGCCCGAGCTAAGCCACCGTCGATGCATGCCGCCGCTCGCTGTCGCTGCTACTTGCGGCCGCCGCTGCTGCATGCCTGCTTATGCTACTTGAAAAAAAACTAGGGACCCGATTGCTTTTTAGCCCGCACGTGTTTAAACGAGTCGAATCGGGCTCTTTTCAGACTTGGTAGTTTTTAGTCAAGGATTAGTGAGAAAATGGTAGTTTTCGGCACAAATTTGTAAAGTGGTAGTTTGTAGGCACGGTTCCACGAATTGTGGTAGTTTTTTGTTAAATACTCCAGCACATCTAAATAATTCAGACAACTAAATGAGAAAGGTTAAAAAGCATCCAACAGAGACAGTTGAAAGAAGGACGCAAGCACCACATAAGTAGATGCATGCAGCTAACACAGTGCAGTAATTTGATTAGTATGTGTAAGAAATCATACCACTAAAATTTCCATGCCGGGAACTAGAAAATTCATTTTTTGTCAACCCCCCCTGTATTATATTTCCATCTTTACCTTCCTGCACAAATACGCGTGTAATACACTATGTAAAATTCCTGCAGGAAAAAAGAGCAGAGTAACCTTTCAAGGAGAGTAACCTTTGCAAAGTTAAGTAAAAGGTTCCATACGAGATTTACTGATAAGCAAAAACATATGACCAATAAGCATATGATGTAGTTCCACTATTTAGTTTCAGGCATTAGAAGTTCCTGCTACCTATCAATTCCATATAAGCATTTTCTCTTAGAATTTTGCACGGCCTCAAAAGAAACATACGCAGCCATTCTTACCTCGAAATGGTGTCTGCTGGATCCGAACAAGCTTAGATGATCGTCATAGCGTAGCTTCAGTTGCTTTCTGTAGCTTGAAAACTCCGAGAGCATAATCTGTTCGCAGTCCTGTATAAGACTCTCGTTTAAACCCTCCTGGTGCATCCGATTTCGAAGCCTTGCAGTGGAAACTGAAACATCACTCTGCACAAAAGTTATTCTTCCACTGAGTGACCTGAGCGAATAAACACTCCTCGCCAAGATCAAGGCCTCGATCCAAGCGACACGGTCATCTTTCGAATCTGTCTTCAAATGAAGTGTCTTTGTGGGAGAAAATATGTAGAATCTCCTGTCGTCAGACTTGCTCTCCCGAAATGCGGACACCTAGAGACATGAGAACAAATTAGCACCACTATGTTACTCACAGGGAAACGTTGCACATGGAAATGAAGAGAACCCTCCTGATATGAGACACTACTTGTCAAGGCCAAAAATGGAGCATATACGAAGGCTGGAATCTATTGAACTAATAGATGAGCACTTCGATGTTTATTCCGTTAACGACCAAGAGGCAAACAAAGGAGAAGACAAAAAACAGACACAAGAACATGATTTGGTACTCCAAGAGAAATCATGTGATTCGGTTCCCTCCCTCTACCTTCAGCTTCAATTAAAGGGCAAAGGCAGGCAAGCAAGCAAGCAAGCAAAAGGAGCATCTAACAGTCAACAAGAAAATATTTGGGGATGAGAGGGGGTGAGGGGGATCGAGAAAATAGGAGAACCTAGCTGGTCTCTGCCTCCTCAACCAAACGACCTATGCAGCCCTTGAAGGTCCACTAGGTCCCCCTAATTCAATCCAAGTTGCACACAGGTCCCCCGTTTTAGTCCCTCTACCTCTCTATGTGACCACTTAATTTCAACTGTACATCCTTGAATTCCTGGGACCCATGTCCAATTGTATTGAAAAGACCCGGTGCTAGCTAGTACTTCTACTACTGCGGGTGCAGCAGCAGCAGCAGCAGCAGCAGCTAGTAAAAGGGGCTCGTGGAAAAGCAACCTCAGGACCAGTACAAGCCAATAATGCAAAATTCAAAATTGCAACAAGAAATTCCCTGACCATATACTCTAACCACCTCTTCTCTCAGATTGTTCGACTTGATGATACTATTAAAGATTAACCATGTAGTGGACCACTTCTACCATGAAAGTAATAAGACAGAGACTAGCGGCTAAACTTCATTGTCTTTGCAGCGGTAGCAAATGACATCATTATCAGAAGCTGCAACAAACCTTAGAAATTTGACCAAATCTGTGGAAAGTACAAGGGCTCCATGTCCAGAGATGTGCCTGTGGCTGCGTGATAGAGAAAGCTAGCTATGGTCTCTTTTTTTGGGGAGATTACACTTGAGGGGGAGAAAAATAGCAAGGCCTTTTTGTTCATTTGTGGTTAAGCTAGATAGAGCTAAATTTGGACAAGAATTTGCGGGTGGCACTGGACCACGGAAATGGTGATTGGTTAATATAAAATCCAACCTGTTGATAATAAGCAATTGGTATAAAACTTAAAATGTCCATTCAAATCACGAACAAACCCCAAATCAGTTAGAAACCTGCGTCGAAACACAAAGACTTTTTAAGCATTTTGATTGATTCCCTGATCACCTCTTTTAAGCACCGACGAGAAAGAACATTAGAAATTCCAAAGAGACAGGACATGAGATGAATAGTTTGGTACGACGATGCACCGCCGGCAAAATGACAAGGAATATCACGTCACTTCGATCCAGCGCTATGACGCGCTCTCCCACCAACCATTTCATCATAAACAAGGCGAAAGCGCGTTCACCGATGCAAGAACTCTGGACGGATTAACTAATAAACCTCGGGGAATCTGAGCATTTGATCCAGGGACGCAATGCAATGTGTCAAACGAAGCACTGGATCGAGGGATCAGCGCAAGAAAGTTCAGAAGAAGAAGAAATCGCATGGAGTGAGAGACGGGGTTGAAACGATCGATGAGAAATGTGGAGGCGAAATCTGGAGAGGAAATGGAAACAGAATCTGCCCCAGCCCCGCCACGAGGCGGATGCACACGGACGCCACAAGGCGACGAGGAGAGGAGAGAAGGCAACCACCGACCTTGAGGCAGACGACTCCGACGGGTTTCTCCGGGCGGCGCCCCCCGGCGATCCTCGCGGACGCGCCGCCGATCAGCCTGACCTCCCCGTCGTCAGCGATCCGTCCCGCCGCCTCCCCGGCCCCCGCGTCGGCCCGAATCTTGGAGTAGGAGAGCACCCCGTCGCGGAGCGAGAACCAGCGCTCCCGCCACCCGCGGCCGTAGTTGGTCCACTTGTGCAGCACGCCGGCCACCGCTACCGACCCCGGCCCCGGCGTAGCGGTGGCCGCGGCGGGCTCCGGTGCCGGCGTGGGCGACGCTTCGGGCTGCGGCGGCGCGGAGGAGAGGCAGCAGAGCGCGTGGTGGTGGTGGTGGTGGTGGCTGCTGCTGTGCGTCATCGCCGACGGCTGGACGACGGCGCGGGGGGGGCCGGCGGGACGCGACGCGACGCTTAATTTAGGAGCGGTTGGATGCTATTTATGTGTGGGTCACTCTGTCTCGGTGGGTGCTCCGCTCTCCTCTTCCTCTGGCTCTTTCTTAATTACTTATTGAAATACTTAATATAAGATCATTTAGATAACTAATATAATAATACAAACGATCTTATATTTCTTTATAAAAGGAGTACTTATTACTAATGTATCTCTTTTTACTATAACCATATCCCCTGAAAGGTCTCTTTGATTCAAAGAATCCTTCCTAAGTTGTTTGTCATTTGATTCATAGAATTCAAACTATAGAAAAAAAATCAATGAAATCATTTGTACTACATTCCATGAAAAATCTAACATGCGCTCCAATCTCTTAAAAAAATCTCTCTTTCATGTGATGCAATCAAACAAACTAAAATCCCATGGGATTCATTCTTGTATATTTTTTACTCATGTGTTGTTTACAATTTGGTGACTCAAAAAGGCATTTACACCGAAGAAAACATGGATTATAGCCCCCCCCCCCCCCCCCTACGAGGTGACTAAGTAATACATGTAACCCTGCAGCGTTGTACAAAACACTCCGAGCTAAGAAATGCATCTTCATGTTTGTAGTTATATATTAACCTCAAAAAAAGAGAAAAACAATCCATAAAGCATGGCCATGTCATGCTTCTTCTCTTCTCTTGCCATGTAGGACTTTTCAGGACACGCGAAGAGCAAGAGGATATACTTCGTTCCATATAAAAAAAACTCACCGGGATTAAGAGAAGCAAGATGTGGGAATAGACCAACAGTAATACATACATGAAGAAGCAACTTTGCGAAAACAAAAATAGTACCGCCAAGTCACAACTATGACAAAAGTACTTTCTTCACCTCTCGCTTCCCGTTGTTGAAAGTAATAAGACTTTTTAAGCTTCTTCGACTCACTTCTTGTTAAAACTCCGGCGAAATGAATTATGCAATGTCTCACTACCATAAGCAGGAAGTATTTCTTAGTTAAGCTTACATAGGATTACATTCTTATATGAAATAGTAACATCTGATAAGTTGGTTGTCATATTTACAACTAACTAAAAGGGTCAGGAACTGATTTAAGATATGTTTCTTCTTGAAAAGCCATGGGAACAAACCTGCGTACTATTATGAATTTTCAAAATGAGACACACATAGGAGAGAGAGAGAGAGAGAGAGTAGGGTGGGAAGAAAGGACATAGATCCTGCTTATTGCACTAGATGCAGGCAAAAACTACAAATCTGACCTGTGGACAGAACGAATTCACAAAATGAACCGTTGGTGAAAAAATTTCACCCAGCTGAAATTTTTGTGTAGCGCCTGACAGGTAGGCGTTGCACTACACTGTGCGGCGCCTACTGACAGGCGCGACACACCTGGCCAGCGTGGCACCCCGGGCCCCACTCCTGGTTGTGCAGCGCCTAGCTGAAAGGAGCTGCACTACCTTATATTAAAACCGTTGTAACTTTTATTCCGTGTATCCGATGAAAACGTGCCTTACATGAATATTGTGCATTTTTCTATGTTCTACGCAATGGTGGCATTTTCATCTATGTTAGGATCAATTTGGTTGATGAAAACTCTGTGGCAAAAGTGCATCATAATATAACTGACAGAATCTGTTAAAACTTACAAACTTGGCATGATGATATCCATTGACCTATAGCTCTTATGCATTTGCATCCTACATGAGTTTTGCACTACATAATATGTACTTTCACGCCAGGCCTAGCCTTGCCATGTTAATCATCTTTAACATGTTCATTTCATGCATCTAAGTGACTAACATGATATAAATTAACTTCTGTCACAGAAAGTTGCATTTTGTAAGATCCATAGTAATTAATCCTGGCATCATATGAATATGGTCTAATTATGAAAGTTGGAAAATCTTATGTCTACTTTATGTCCATGTCATTTTCATACCCACTAAATATTTGCATCACTATGTTTTTGAGACACTAAAGTACCTAAGGCAATATTATGCTAGATTAACACGTTAATTTCACCAAGTCACTGGATGTCAACAGAACTTTGCATTTTGTAAAGATATATACTTATATACTCTTAAAATTTAGCACTTATAATGTTTGCTGTCAGTAGGAAGAGCACATGTTCTTTGATTTGAACTCTGTTTTTAGGCTACTGAAAAAAGTTGCAGCTGCTTGTATTGTGTACTGCTATATATATAGGGTATAAGGTTGGTACAGAGTGAGTCGATTTGAACTTGATAGCCTAGGACACCCTCGTGCTAACCAGGATGACAAAACAGAGTTGGCAGAAAAACTAGTTGTCGGTGCTACTAGCTGGAAGTCAGAAGGCTTATCTTACTAGAATAATGAAAAACAGAGTTTAGTTAGCAGGAAAACTAAACCGATCTGCACAAAATTCTAAATGGAAAACATATCAAGTTCATGCCAAGGGGTTTTGTAAAACTCAAGATATGAACATGTTTTGTGGCAACACGCTGGATATACTGAAAGTAGACATGGAGATGCTCAAATTCATATATAAAGTTATTCCATATGAAGCATGGTTGATTTACTATGCATTTTACAAAATGCAAAGTTCTCTTGACATCCAGGGACTTGGTGAAATTAACAAGTGTTAATCTGGAAAAATATTTTCTTAGGTACTTTAGTGTCTCAAAAACATAGTGATGCAAATATTTAGTGGGTATGAAAATGACATAGACTTAAAGTAGACATAAAAATTTCCAACTTTCATAGTTAGATCATATTCATATGATGCCAAGATTAATTACTATGGATCTCACAAAATGCAACTTTCTGTAACAGAAGTTCATTTATATCATGTTAGTCACTTACATGCAAGAAATGAACATGTTAAAGATGATTAACATGACAAGGATAGGCATGGCGTGAAAGTACACATTATGTAGTGCAAAACTCATGTAGGATGCAAATGCATAAGAGCTATAGGTCAATGTATATCATCATGCCAAGTTTGTAAGTTTTAACAGATTCTGTCAGTTAAATTATGATGCACTTTTGCCACAAGAGTTTTCATCAACCAAATTGATCCTAACATAGATGAAAATGCCACCATTGCGTAGAACATAGAAAAATGCACAACATTGATATAAGGCACGTTTTCATCGGATGCACGGATTAAAAGTTACAACGATTTTAATATAAGGTAGTGCAGCTCCTTTCAGCTAGGCATTGCACTACACTGTGCAGCTCCTTTCAGCTAGGCGCTGCACAACCAGGAGTGGGGCCCGGGGTGCCACACTGGCCAGGTGTGTCGCGCCTGGCAATAAGGCGCTGCACGGTGTAGTGCAACGCCTACATGTTGGGCGCTACACAAAAGGGTTAGCTGGATGAAATTTTTTTATCAACGGTTCATTTTGTGAATTCATTCTGTCCACAGGTCAGATTTGTCGTTTTTGCACTAGATGCAAGGGGGCATGCACAGGATGTCATAGGGATCAGGAGTGCTTCACGTGGCATGACTAGATTTAGCGGGCCTCCATGCACACTTGCTTCAGTTGGGTTTATAAAGCGGACACGGTTTTTAGGTCTTCAATTTGACTAGGGAAATATGTATAATGTTTTGTAAAAAACATATCTATTTTAGATTCATCGTCAAATAAAGTTTCTAACCATATAATTTTTATGTCATATTATATATGTTTTATTAGTGAAATCGAAGACATAAAAACCTATGCCCGACTTGTAAACCCAACTGAAGGAAGTAGTTAAAATGTACCGCTATGACTATAACACATATTTAGTCAATCAAATCGATGACCTAGAATTACTCACACGCCCTATACACCGAAACGAATGAAGTACAATAGTAACCATGGTGATGAGTGTACCATGCGAGCCCCGGCAAACTCGAGAACTCGCGTGCTTCCACGGTGAACACTAATAAGTTGTTTAAAAATGATAGTACTTAAAAATGTCTAATACGTCAATAAAAACACAAATGTGCCTAGTAGTTATACAAACATGCATAAACGCAAATCAAATGTTCATGTTCACTCAAAGCCCGAGCAAACTCGAGAGCTTCCCATCTCAAACCCTTTCGCAATGAACACTAAAATTGTAAGGCACCATTGTCTAATAGTTCTACAAAATACATAAATGCAGGGCAAATGTCCATGTTCTACATATTAATGTTTTGGGGGAAGCAATCGCAACAGGAAAAAAAAATCTTTTCTATTTTGGCATCCAATCTTTGCACGTGAAGACTAACCAATCCCTTTTGAACTCGACCTTGAAATGCATAAATTTTCTAATATGCAAATTGAAATGAAAGGAGAAGAACTATTGTGAAACATCATCATTTTATATAGGGTACCATGACTGTCGAAGCAACAAAACGTACCAATCACTTTCCAAATGGTGGTTTGCTTAGAAAAAATCTTTCCACAAATTTTAATTTGGTCAAGGGGTGGCACGTGTGCATGTCTGTGTATGCCTTGCTTTGCCGGCATGGGTGACCAACCAGCTAACCAGTCATTGACAGGATGGAACGAAGAGCGTGTCAGTGTAAATTTTTGCATCCTAAGAGCATGGTTAATACTATAGCTAGTTGTTTGCTATATGTTTTTGTCATATCATATATAGTCAATCTTATAGCGAACATATATAGTAGTTAACTGCAAATAGATATTACTTTATTAATATATGGCGCATCTCAAAATCTCATAAAGTCTGCAGCAGCTGGCTATTAATTTACGGTCCGCTTCTCTTCTCTCTCCTATAACTCAACAAAAATATACTACTCCCTCCTATCCATATTAATTGTCGTTGATTTAGTATCGTACTAAATCAGCGACAATTATTATGGATTGAAGGGAGTATTTAAATCCTTATAGCCTGTTTATATCATCTTATTATAATATGGATCGAAGGATGTATTTAAATTCTTATAGTCCATTTATATCACCTTATTATACTTGCTCTAGTAAGTTATAAGGAATACGTGCTGGGTACTCGAAATAGTCGGGTAGCTTTACATGGTTGTATTTTCAACACTGAAGTATCAAAGCCACATGATGAAAGCTATTTGTAATAAGGCCAAGGAGGCGGCAGGATGAACATGGAAGGATTTCTTTGTCAATTAATTCCAGCCAAGACTGAAATGTGAGTTTCATATAATATTCAGTTCATGATGCTACATATCATTCTATAATCCCATTAGTCAAACACTATTTTAAAGTTTGACAAAATCAGTATAAGAATGTATCAAGATGTACAATGCCGGATAGATAATATAAATAACATTGTGAAATGCTCCTAAAATACCTTTTTACGCGGAGTAAAGAAAAAACTCAGAGAGAGAGAGAGGAGGTGATGTGATGAAGTTTTAATAGTAACTGCTCTGGGATCTGGTCACGGTATGAGATGAGTTAATTAATTAGAGGACGGTAGGGAGATTAATTAAGTACTAGCATGGATCCGGTGAAGACGGAATTAAATAGGCTTGGCCCACGTATCATGAACAGCATACTCTCCAACTCAACAAAAAAAATGCACAGCATACTGGATCCTCCTAGTATGGAGTTGTTGATCGAGTTGAGAGATATACCCGTTTGTTTCCAGTTCACGTAATCTACATCTAGGCTAGGAGACCATATTTTAAACACGGAACTTTCCACAGTTCACGGTAATTTCAGTACTAGTTTTCCCTCTTTTGGAGTTGGTCAGTCGTATGTGTATACCGATGAGGAGTGCTAGTAGTCAGTAGTACGTCCGGCATGCGATATCAGATTTAATCAGCATGCGTAGGAAGAAAGGATTATGTATGTGGATATGATGTTCCTTCCGCCCGCGTGCAGGAACATGTTCCCTGCTACTGTATCACTATGTACATCACTCGATTACTAGTACTAGAGACTCGAAACTCACGCTTTTTCGGTGAGCATCCATAAATACTAGTATGTACATCACTCGATTACTAGTACTAGAGACTCGAAACTCACGCTTTTTCGGTGAGCATCCATAAATACTAGTATGTGCCCGTGTACACTTTGATTTACTCTTTCCGTTTCTTTTTAGCTTTCAGTGATATAATTTTTAATCTTATCAATAGTTAAAGGTAGCCTCACTCGCAAAAAAAAGCAACCTCAAAAAACGCATTAGGCCTATATATCTGAATGGAGGGAGTATAAATTTTGCTTAAGTCAAACTTCATCGTGTTTAAGATAGAATAAGGTTCTCCCCGCCTATCCCCCATCCCAGCGGATCCGGTCAGGTTTGTCTTTTGTGGATCCATGTAGATCTGATCTTTGTTCGTCTGTGTTTGTATGTCCGCGGGTTGAATCCTTTCAATCTACGCTTCTCTTCATCGTCGGCGGTTATTGTTCTGGTGCGCCAGCCCTATGGAGGCTTAGCACGATGACTTTTCAACTGTCTACTACAACAAGTTTACCCGACTTTGATAAGGGAGGGGTGATAGCGGTGGCGCGCCTTCGGCTCGCCCAGTGCTTCTTGTCGTCGCTAGGTGGTCTACGGAAATGAATCTATTTTTTACTTATGGTGTGCTTTGTACTACCTTGACAGTTGACGATAGACCAAAAAACTTCCTAAAAAAACTTCATCATGTTTAATTAACATTATAAGAAAAAATATCAACATTCACAATATAAAACCAATATCATTAGATGCCTCATAGAATTAACTTTTATATTGTACCCCATCCGTCCCACAATATAAGACGTTTTTGCAAGTTAAACGTCTTATATTATGGAACGGAGGGAGTACATCTTTAGTATTGCGGATGTTGATATTTTTTAATATAAATTTAATTAAACTTTGTGAAGCTTGACTTAAGACAAATCTTATGCGTGGAGTAATAAGAAACGGGGTAGTACGTAACATCTTCCTTTCCTTTAGTTCCACCACCGTCATATCCCATCTAGTACATTCTATTCGACCATACCCATAAATGATAATACACCCAAGTTCCACTGCAGCCTCATTTTCCAATTTATACCTATACTGAAAAGCATGAGTCCTTTTTTCTGCTCCTGCTACATTGACCTACGCAACGGGGAATGAACAAAGTGGTTGCGCGTTCGACTACAGTTTTGACCGACGAAGGTTTGCCACCCTCGGCCTCATCGGCCGACACTAGAGCGTTATGCATGCCCTCTTTGATGTTTTCTTCTCCAGGACAGCGATTTGCAACGGAAATCATGGGTCCCGACGTTCTTCTGGTCTACATCGACGACTTCCAGGGTCATTGCTTATACAATCTCCTTAGTTTAAACAAGTTTGATATGTTGAGACGGAGGTGGTAGCAAACTTTGCTCACTTTGCCCGTTGATGGATGCAGGAGGAAGAAGACATCAACAGCCTCAAGTATTTGGATATATTTTTTAATTTCTATACATTTTTTAAGGATTTGTGCCTTTAGCCTTTTTGATAAAAGAAAGAAACTAGCATATAGTACACAACTAGAACAAACACAATACGTGCAACTAAAAACCGACGCCTGGTAAACTACACAGTATATATGCATTTGCTTTAATAAACGACTCATCTTACACTCTTACAATATTTTTTTAAGTTCGTGTTGCTATTGTCTTTTAATCTACCGCTTTCTTTCTCTCTACTCTTATCTCTCACCCAACTCAATAAAAATATAAGGAATCTAGTAAATTGTCATAAAAAAACATTTGATTTACTATGTTCGTATATATGCTCGTACCCGACGTCATATACTTGTCATTTTCGAAATATAATATCACTTTAATTCTTACAGTCTGCTTACATCACCTTATTGTACACGGTCTCCTGACCTTGTTCTCCTGATGCTAGCAGAGGAAAACGTGTATCATTCTCTCGACCCACACTACACCTTACTTTTCTCTTTCTCTCGAGGAAATTAGCATCTCTAGGTGCTTTGCTTGGGAGCAACAAAGCGCAGAAGTAGAGTACAAGTCACCGTTAATGCTACTACTTGTTTAGTATAGTACCACCACCCAAATTAAATTACTACCAACAACACCTTACACAGACAGACACACGAACAACGAGGGATGGTGGCATCATCTCAGCACCAACTGTAAAAGGTTGAAATGCCCATCTTTTGCTTCCAGCAGTGTTTGTGCTTCGCTTCAAGTACAGGTCGCACTCAACCTGATTCCCAACCAAACCATGCACTCTACTCATCCATCTTTGACCACTCAGTCAGCAGCATGCCAGTACATGCCAACAATGTTAGCACTTATTAGCAACATTGCCCAAGCAACCATGGGAAAACACGCAACAACAAAGCTTGAGTCTCAGGAAATTTCGGGGATTGTCACACTGGCCGCAGTTTTCAGTAGAGTCGCGGGGAAATGTTCAGCGTTCCAAACGGGGCCTGAAAAATCTCAAACAACCAAAGGACCTGATCTAACGACGTCAAACGAAATTTGCATCAACACCAGCAGTACAGCATGGCAATGCTTGGTTGTTGCTCTTTGATAATAGCACATTGACATACTCCCTCCATCCATATATATATAGGGCCTAATGTGTTTTTCGAGATTGCCTTTGACTATTGATAAGATTAATAGTATATGAGTTGTATAATATGAAAATTATAACATTGGAAACTCCTTCCACGTATGAATTTGACGATATGCTTTGTGTAACTTGCATGTATATTTCTCTAAAATATGGTCAAAGTTAGCCTCGAAAATCGCATTAGGCCCTATATAGATGGATAGAGGGAGTATGTAACATTGGATAATTTGCACTGCAAGTGTACCACGGGCGGAGTTAAGCAATGCCGATGTCAGTCCATACATGTTCCAGTTCCACAAATCAGATTAGAATTATCTCACGGCCGAGAAAAGAGAATAAACTATATGAATCAGCCGCCCCGTGCCTCCCTCCTGGTGGCGTCATGGAGGATGTCGATGTCAACCCCGTCCTGCGGAAGCAGTACGTAACGCACCACAGATCCCCTGATGAAGCAGTTCCGCACTGATAGCTGCCAACAGGAATTGTCAGATTAGCGTGTGCAAATGAGATAAATGTTAGTACTACTTTACTACTCCCTCCGTTCCTAGATATTTGTCTTTCTAGGATTTCAACAAGTGACTACATACGGAGCAAAATGAGTGAATCTACACTCTAAAATATGTCTATATACATTCGTATGTGATAGTCCATTTGAAATATCTAAAAAGACAAATATTTAGGAACGGAGGGAGTAGTTTCCATAGTAGCGATGAACAGATGCATCCGAGTGTTTTCCAGATATACACTAATTGACCGGCCAAGTATGACAAGAGTGGCGGGTTTGTTGACCAAACACGGACATGAAAGACATCTGACATACAGGCAACTATCACGGCCAACAAAACATTATACTATATGATACTAGCTTTACTTCCCTTTGGGAATACCCCATGGTATCATGCACTTATCCTTTAATTTACTATAAGCTACCTAGGGGTTAAAGCTCTCACAATCAATTAAGGTGCACGATTTGAGATTTTGCCCCATGACTTTGACTTGGTCACTCAGTGAGTCCCTTTGGTCACTACATGGGATTTACTTTTTGTCACTGCATGGGATGTTGGTTAGACTAGGCGTTCGGTAACCGAATCGATCGGTTCGGTTCTTCAATTAATAAAGAAATTTGGTTCCTTCGTATATATGATGACTGATCAATTACTCCACAAATGCAAAACCGATTGATTTTTGCACCGAGAACTCGGTTCAGCCCTCGATCACGACTGAAGAGGATCGCTATTTTCTGGGAGGAACAAATCAGGAGTCAAATCTTAATAAGCAAGAAACGATGGAACATACGAGCAGAAATCAAGCACTGGCAGGAATGGTAGGAGGAAGGAAATGCCAGAAATCGTTGCAGGTGAGCCGCCGGCTGCTATGCGAGTGCTATGAATGCTATCATCGGCCATGAAGGAGCCATGGCCATCGCGCGTGGAAGCCATGTGAAGCCATGTGAACGACCGGCCAATGTGCGTCAGGAGATCCGGGCACAATCTTCGGCCATGAAGGACAGAAGGAGCCATGGCCACAGCCGCGTACAAGTCATGGACGCTGGCGGTTGCTAGGACTATGCGAGGTAGGAGAGCGGAGGTGGCCGCGCTACGGTGAAGAATGGAACGCATTAGGATTGGGGGTTGCGTATGTTTGGGCGGAGGTAAGGCTACGTAGGTGTAGTTGGTAGATGGACTATTGCCTATTCTGCTTAGTTTGGTAGGCCTTGATGCAATATCTCAGTCCAATGAGCTAAGTTCGGTTTTGAACATTGCTAACCTTTTTGACTTTGGTCTTGGTTTTCTTGATCCAGTTTTCAGTTCATGGTTTTTCTGCCCACCCCTACCGGTCAAGACACTTGTTACACCTAGCCCGGTATGATGTCCCGTGTCACTTAGTTGCCCTTTTCGGCAGTGCGTGTCGGCTGCACATGTGTTTGCTTAATTGGGGTCCTTAGGAGAGACAAGAAGAGTCGCTTTGCTACTTGCGACCGGAGACTGCGGCGTCGGTTCATTCGACTATTGTGTCGCTCTATCTTTCTGTTCTAGCTGCCCTTCAAGTCCATGCTCTTCCGCACCTATTGCATCAACGAGATTGGGCAGAGTGTAGACGTCGTCCACTCCTCCGTGTTGAACCTCGACATATTGCATCAACAAGATTGGGCAGAGTGTAGACATCGTCCGCTCCTCCGTGTTGGACCTCGACTGTTTCAGCATGGCCTTCAAGCTCGCCAGGTTCAGCACCTTCTATTCACCGTTGACGCTCTGAACCACTGTAATGCCGCCACAACGGATGAATGATGTCTTGGCCTTGTGGGTCCTGATTTTGGTGGTATAGGTACAGATGAGTTGAGGAACTTCCTGTAGTTCAACTTGCCAAGGATGAAGGAGGGGAAGAAGGCCAAGTTCAGTGTCGGTATCATGGAGCCCAAGGTTGGGTTCCACATCACCGAGGCCACCAAAATATGTTGCGAGTCCAACGAGTATGTGTAGGAACTACTTCATGTCGTGTGACTGCATTTCGATTAGTTCATTGACCATCCTTTATTTTCCCTTTTGTTGTGATCCTTCTTTTAGTTTTGGTTTGGTTTGGGGATAGGCCATGAGGAGAGGTCTTGTCATTCTGACTCCTGAGATTCAATGTTGATGGGGTGTTTGGTCGATGGGTTTTGGGTGACGTGTTTCCGTTTTGATTTGATGGATTTTTGGGGTTATGGTTGTTGCGATGGTGCGCACGTGCTATGTGTTCTTGCGTTGGGGAGCGTGGTGCCGTCTGTCACTTTATTAGGGGCGGTGTCTTACGATTTTGTTGTTATTTCTCTGTGTTTGTTGGTTGTTTCTTTGTTCTTCTGTTGCCTAGGCCTTTGTTCTTGTCATCTTGTGTATGTGGCTGACCGTGTTCTACCAATACAAGGAACACTGAAGCAACCAGAGAGACGCTCGGAGGCAAGCGGTGCGGCATAGCGCCCATATGCTTCTAGTAACAAGCAATCTTCACTAATGATTATCTACTCTGAATACCAATGAGAACAATTCAAAAGGGTATCCACTCTGAAATACCTCCACAGAATATCGTTAGTTCAACTTACCTGCCCAAAAGGACGACTACATATTTACAATACTAGATCAGTGCATTATATGCTATCCAAAACGGCATGCATTGCCCATTTCGTTGCATGGAGAAAAGGATATTCCAGACATTGTTTTTAAGGTGTCTGTAAGGCGACAGGGGGCGCCCTCCGATGGCAAGGCGTCGAGCCTGCCCTAGACAGCTTCTTAAAGCATTCACTTTAGACCATAGGGTATATGAATCGTCTGCCTAGGCACACAAGGCGGCGCCTTGGGCCAGATCAGACGCCATTGGCTGCTCCCACGCGGGGAAGAGTGGCCCGAGCGGGAAACTTCCGCGGGAAAGATTGGGCCCACACGCAACCGCAAACAGGTACAAGGCACACAAGGCGGCGCCTTGGGCCAGATCAGACGCCATTGGCTGCTCCCACGCGGGGAAGAGTGGCCCGAGCGGGAAACTTCCGCGGGGAAGAGTGGCCCGAGCGGGAAACTTCCGCGGGAAAGATTGGGCCCACGCGCAACCGCAAACAGGTACAAGGCGGAGGGCGGGAGAGAAGATCGAACCAGTCGTCCAATCCACGCGAGAGGGATTCCTTCTCTCCTCTCTGACCTTTGGCGGCGGCTCCTTCCTCCACGGCTCCGATCTGTGCCTCTCCTCTCCGGGCTCAGCTCCCCCTCCTCCTCTGGCGCAACAGCAAGGTGTGGCTCCCATTCTAGTCTCGCTTCTCACCTGCCCTTTTCTGCTTTTATTCCACCCCTCCAGTACCCTGTTTCTCCCTGCTGTGTAGCTAGATGTGCTTGGCTGCTTGCCTGTTCCTTCTCCTCTGCATCCATTTCCTCCCAAATCTGCTTCTCCATCCACAAGGCAGCAGCCCCACCACCTCTTCTCTCCTTCCCCATGTTCGATCTGGTTGCTCTAGTGATTTGGCTCTTCTCTCTTTTTATTTCACAGCTGATTGGGCCTTCTCTCAGTGTTGCTGCAGTAGCCAGGTCCCCTGCTCTCATGGATCCTGTGGCTGGTAATGCTTATGATCTATCCAACGATCCTAGGAGAAGAGCTGCACCCGACGATCCAGCTTGGAAGTATGGGTTCTGGCCAGATTTAGAGAGGAAAGATTTACTCCAGTGTACATTGTGTGGCAAGATAGTACATGCTGGAGTGAGAAGGCTGAAGCAGCACCTTTCTGGGTGTTCTAGTGATGTGGATAAGTGTCCCGAAGCATCCATGGAGATTAGGATAGAGATGTGCAATTCCTTAAACACATATGTATGTACAGTTTATTATGTTAATGCTAGTTGTTAAATCTCCTCATTGTCTGCCATATATTGTATATGTATGTGTCTAAGGCGTCGCCTCGCCTTACATTTTAGCACCTCGTCTCGCCTTACAAACATTGATTCCAGCACAATGTTAGCTTTTAAACCACAAGGTTCACACAACAATTCAACTCCAACTGTTCAGATTGTTACATGTGTAACGTGTACTGGGATTAAGGGACCAACATTTCATGTGCAGGTATTAACAACACCTTCTATAACATGTTATAAACCAGGTGAAGCACTCATTACCAATCTACACAATTTGTTGCATGTATGCAGCTAGAATCTTAACCTTATGAAATTACCTGGCATTATTATTACAAGAAGCTTAACGTACCAGGATCAAACGAGTACTACCAGATTTTTGGTACAGCACGAGCTAACCATGTCTGGTTAACACTAGATGCACTAGTTTAAAATTTAACTGAATCAACATATGAGGTATGTGAAACGTAACACAGAGACCCACTAGAGACACTCGTTTAAGACTTTAACTGAATCAAAATATAGAATATACAGAATATAATCAGGTCGCACACGTGATGCCTTACTTATTATTTTTACCATGTCTTTAGAGATTTAAACCAAAATTGTATGTTTTTCAGGAAGCGTGGATACCATCCATTTAGACAACACCCCTGACTTGAGCTCTAACTAATGATATTAAGGTAGACTGCCAGGAAGTCGAGATGACGCAGCGCAACCATCACTTGTATATAACTTACAATTAGCTTGCTTGCTTAAACCTACTCTTTGGTCTTAACTTCCAAGGTAAAACCTTAACCATTGCACCAAGAATCTGGAATCGCAAGTCTACGATCCCAACAGGAACCAACCGCTACCCTGTGTTTCCTAAGTCAACAAACGCACCTTGCAGCCTATAACAAGAGTATGACACAAAAACAATCACCTAAGCAGCAATATATTGGGTTAGTCTTCATCTAGGGAATCAAGCGATCCATACAGCGCTCTACTAAAACAGGCAGGCGGCTTATAGGCATTGACTAATTACGCACTGGCATAAGCCGGATGAAGATGATCATACCATGTGGGGATACTTGTCCTGGTCGACGACCCGAGTGTTCTCGAGCTTGATGTTGAGGTACTGATCCACCGAGTGGAGCGTGCCGCGGATGGCCAGGTCGTTCTTGAGCTCGACCGTAACCTCCTTCCCGACGAGCTCCTTGAAGTAGGAGAAGAACAGCTGTACAACAAACGAATATCAAATCAACCATGCCGGCTTCAGGACCTGGCTCAAAAGCCTGAGCTACTCACCATATTGGCTTCAGAAAGCTCGCCGCCGATCCACCGGAGGGGGGGAGGACGCTGGTCGGCAGAGCCAGGCGGTGGTTGACGGGGTTGGGGCGCCGCCGCCGGATGGGGGTGGTGAAGGGGGGAGAGGGAGATTGAGTGGGAGGGGACTCTGGTTTCTGGGAGGCGGACGACGAGAACCCTAGACTAGCGTCGCGGGCTGATTGGGCGGACAAGGCCCAACCTGCTCTTTCGACGACTTGTTTTTTTCACGACGAAAGTATGGGACCGACCGACTAACTTTTGTTTTTTGAGCAAATCCGACCGCCTAACATACTGTTCGGCGATTTTTTTCGAGGAAGCAGCAACTCACCTCTGGGGAGCCTGATAAATGGGCCGACCCACATACTGCTCGGCGTGTTTTATCTTTTTTTGTTTTATATACTACTTAGATTTTCAATATTACCAACAAAAATTTAAATTTTCAATAAAGTTCAGGAAATTAAAAAAATATTGAAAACGTTGAAAAATGCAAACAATTTATGAACACATATAGTAACAAAAACATGTATACGTGTTTCGAAAAAAAATGCACGTGATATTATAAAAAAAGGTTAACCAAGTATTTAGAAAAAATGTTAAACATCTATACAAAATATTCCTAATGTATACGACAAAATGTACAACGGATATGAAAACATCGAAATGTAAAACATACATGAAAAAAAAGTAGACATCAAAACATAGAAAAAAATGTTAATTATGTATAAAAATGTTAAACT
Organism: Thinopyrum elongatum; assembly: GCA_011799875.1. Lineage (NCBI taxonomy): Eukaryota > Viridiplantae > Streptophyta > Magnoliopsida > Poales > Poaceae > Thinopyrum > Thinopyrum elongatum. The sequence continues at coordinate 419,167,152 of CM022303.1, read as the reverse complement.
GGTATAAAAGAATGTTCCTGGTGTATAGGAAAAATGTACAACATAAATGAAAAAAGTAGACATCAAAGGCATATATTGGGAAAAAATGTATATTTGAAAAATGTTAAGCGTGTATAATAAATGTACATTCTGTGTAAAGAAGAGTAGACACGTGTTAAAAAAATTGAAAATAAAGAGAAGAAAACAGATGAAAACTGGAAAGAAGAAAGAAAACTGACAAAAAAACAAAGAAAGGAAAAAAAAGAGAACAAAATTGTGCATAACATGAGAAACAGAAAAACCTTGTCCTACAGTAAAGGGTCGGCCCAGTAGAGCGCTCACGAGAGGCGAGACTGAACTTCACATCGCAATGGGTGATACATAGCTCTGGCGACTAACTCGAGGGTACCCCTTCGAGAGGACCTCTACGGGTCACTTGGGACGCTCCTGCGTTGAGAAATGGTGCACCCAGCCACCGTCACATGTCGCGCGCTTGGCACACCTGCGAGGACGTCTTTTTATATTCATTTATGCATGCATTTTGGAAACTTTTTGGTTTGGGGTGGATTTTTCTTGTTTTTTCCTAGGTTTTTGTGGGAAAATACTATTTTGGTCTTTTTTTATCGTGTGAAGCACTCCGTGTGAAAAAACATAGTGTGCTTCACAGTAAAGCGCAGCCGTGCTTTTCACTTTCGGGAAGCACAAAAATCACAACTTAGCTTTTTGAAAAGTAAAAAAAGCATAATTGTGCTTCCGTGAGAAGCACAACTATTCTTCTCGGAAAAATGTTTCACAAAAAGTGAAAAGTACAATTGTGTTCCGTGTTTCTGTTTTTCATTTTTTTCCGTTTCTTTGTTTCCATTTTGGGGGTGTTGTGGGGGGGGGGGGGTCCGTCCAAACCTATTAACATGGGATCTATTTTAGAGGATCTCGACGCGGGAAAGACAACGATGAAAACGATTTGGGTGTACGGTTCAAGAGATAATACATTTAGAAAAAATACAAAACTCTCAGGTTGCGACAAGTGTTACACATGCAGTGAGCCACTTGTCACCATAAGAGAAGATGAGAGTGTTCTTTGTAACGGGTACCCTCCAACTAGTGATTTTGGAAAAGTATACTTTTCACCCCGAATCCACTTCAACAGAGCCACGATTAATAAAAAAAGGGTAAATGTAGCCTTTGAGTGGTTTTGCGACACGTCGAGCGTGGTTTCGGCTGTAATAAGGCCGATTGAATTATGAATGGTATGATGATGTGTCACTAAACGATTTGGGATGAAATTTCCCCGTTTGCAAGACGAACCCTAGCTCTTGAGTTCCTCTGTCTCCCTGGAACCCTAGCAGACGATCTCCCCCAAGCTCACATCCGACAAGGATTCATCACACTCGACGAAATCCATCGAGGCGCCTTCACACGACAATGGCGCCAGCGACTGCTCTGTTAGATCCCAGCAACTCTATATTTTGTGGGTGATGGGATCTTCAGGGGTGGGGAGATTGTCTGCTAGGGTCCCACGTAAACAGGGGATTCAAGAGCTAGGGTTCGTCGCACAAATGAGGAAATTTTATCTCAAACCATTCAATGGCACGCCGTCATGACGTTTATAGCCCAGTTAGCCTCATTACAGTCAAAACCACTATCGATATGAATTTATTAACTTTAGGGTCCAAATCACATGGTTTTTGACTGGGGTATGACTATTGAAGTGGATTTAAGGGTGGAAAGTATATTTTCCTCTTTTTCACCCCAAAAACTATCAAACTCTTTTTTCTGGAAGAAATGAGTTTTTAGTGGGATGACGCATGGGACCGTTCGTTCATGGGCTGACCCGCTTTGCAGAGTTCAGCGCTCCACTTCAGTTAGTTTCTAGTGTTTTTAAAAAAATTAACGGTATGCTCATGTTTCAATTCGGTTTGTTTGTTTCAACATAAAAAAAAGAATATAGTTTTGGAAAACATGAACATAAATTATGGGAAAATGTAAACATTTTTCAAAAAATGTTTATGATTTTGATAAAGATATTTGTGAACATTTTTTGGGAAAACACAAACATTTTTAGAGAAATGTGAACATATTTTAAATTTGTGATTGTTTTTCTAAAACATGAACATTTTTGTAGAACCGTACTTTTTGAAATTCCATTTTTATAAACTATTTTTTCTAAAAAAATCAAACAGTTTTTGTAATTTGCGATAAATAAAACAACAGAAAAAAAAAGACCGGACCGGAACCTTCTAGAAAGGTTCCAAAACCAGATTCCGACAGGCCTATAATTGGCCTTTTCCCACCCGTAGGTGGCTCTGTGTGAAATGTTGATATCTTGTGGCACGGAGCAATAAATACAAATTGCCTTTTTATATTCAGTTTTCTAATTGAGATTATCAATTGAGAAGGTCTTGGTTACATCATCAGTAAATTCACTGAAGGCTGTTGCAAGTCCTATTTTCAAAAATAATAATAAATGAAGTTTTTACCTCTTGTTGCCAAAGCAGGGATGGTTGAGGCGTTAGCGATGCAACATGATCTACTCAGTCTCTTCAAGTTGGATGCCACAACCGTGCAACCCAAATCTTTTTGTAGGTTTTTTTTTCACAATTGACTCTTTGGAGGTTATTAATGCATGTCTGGAGAGTATAGCTTTTTTAAAAAAAAACTGCCAATCCAATTATCATCTGTCATGGCAGCGAGACAACGGAAATAACAAAAATTAACAACCAGATCCATATCGACAGGCCCTGGTGAAGGCCCGCCATCATCATTCCTCTCTCGTCGGAGCAGGGCAACTTTATTGTACTCCCTCCGTTTCTAAATATTTGTCTTTCTAGAGATTTCAACAAATGACTACATACGAAGCAAAATGAGTGAATCTACACTCGAAAATATGTCTATATACATTCATATGTGGTAATCTATTTGAAATCTCTAAAAAGACAAATATTTAGAAACGGAGGAAGTAGTAAAGAGTGAGGAAGTCATTGTAATAAGGCCACAAGGTCAGCGCACCGAAACAACGATCACCAATTTAGAGAAGCATATATCAAAGGTATCAAATCTGTAGACACACAACCGAAAATGACACATCACCGACCAAACAAATCCAAACAAGTGAAATCTTTTTGCCCATATATAGATTCTCTTATGTTCCATATCCAGTCACCACTCCTACTGTGGATCCAAGAAAATATGAACAGTACCAGCTCCAGTTTCACTCCGGTGGCACCCAGCATTAGACTCCCTTGTACAAACCATTTCCCAAAATTCCAGAAAAAATTACACAACTCTATTATAGTACTCCCGAGATTCAACTTTGACCATAAATTTAACCAACGAGACCGACTGTAACGGAAGCAAAAATTATATAATTGAAAACTTCTTTTTAATACGAATTTACTGATATAACTTTTGCTCCCGCCACAGTCGGTCTCATTAGTTAAATTTATAATCAAAGTTGAAGCATGGGAAATGAGGACACGCTATATTTTGAAACAGAGGGAGTAGGAAGAAACGAAAGAGGCAAATCGACCTGCCAGCCAGAACCAGATCTCGGTGTCCGCGAAACCGCACACGCAGCCACGCACACCCATGGAGCATATGCCCCCAAATTCATACCCCCACGGTGCACAGTTACCACGAACAAACACTTTTCGATCGAAACTTACACCTCAGCATCACACAACCAGATCTCAACTACATAAAACAACACAGTTTGCTTCCTCGCTCAAACAAATCCACAACCATCACTCTGACATATCATCTATATTTGCGATTGATGCGGTATAAAATGAATGTCCATCAGTTCTCAACAAGCTAAAATTCATCGGCCCAAATGCAAACACGACTTTAGGCAATTGGGCCATAGCAAGTACAGAAGAGAAGATGGGTAAAGAAAAAAAAGCCTACAAAGAAAATGCCGGGTGCTTCCTTCTTCCAGGAGCTGGGAGACTTCAAAAACAAACACCGAGCTCTTCCTTTACTACTAGTTGCAGTTAGGGGTCCGGGAGAAGGCCTGGAAGCTGAATCGAATTTACCAAGGGGCCATTGGCTCACCCGGATGCCAATACTCTTAGAATCTGAAATCCGGCTCGACGTCCATTGCCCATCCAAACTTTGCAAGAATCGTCTTGCTGAAAATCTGTCAGCAAAAATATAAGAAATGAGATATTAGCATAGGAAAGCAGGAGAGTGGAGCACCAACTACGAAATGTTACAATTTGGTGTAGACACGTGATATGATCACTGAAGGCACTGAAGCTAACAAAGAAGCAGCTATGCAATGAACTTCTAGAACCTAGAAAAGAAACAAGTAGTAGTCCTTAAACTATGATACCTTCTCAATAGGGACTTCATGGGTTTTGCACCATGCTACCGTAATTCTAGGGTCAAGGTAGTTGATCTTTGATGTCCCTAATGCTACCGTCTTCAAATCCTCTTTCGTCTTCTTATCCATCTCCATTTTCTCTATCTTGGTTTCTATCTGAGAGATCTTCTTCTCAATCCTGCAAGTAGATTTGTTGAGACTGTTTGCTCCACTCTTTGTTCAAATGCACAAAAATATGGTATATCTGTGATTAAGATATTACGCTTCAGGTGCCAAAGTTCTCTTTGGTTTCCCATCTGCACCGTTGCCTAGAGGCTTTCCTCTTTTCACTTTGCCCAAATCTTTGTTCAGCTCATCCATCTGGGCCTGGAGAAAAGAAGCAAATGATAACAAAAGTGCTTACAGGACAAAGTAGTAATAATTTAAGTTCCGACCTAATCATGTGCAACCACGACCAACCTTTAATTCATCAATCTTTTCATTCAGCTTAGTCATCTGGGTATCGTGCGACTTTGACACAGCACGCTGATGGTTACAAATTATAGCAACCTGGGTAAACAAAAGGCACCATTGAGAGTTGAAAAGGATGATAATACATGATTTTTCTTCTTAAGAGTAACAGACTCTACCTCTTTGTTTGCTCGTTGATAGACAGCAATCTTTTCAAGAAGGGTTCCATCTTCTGTTTCTTCGTGCAACTGCAATATCAGCACATGTACATTTTTATTTGGACCAATAAAATACATAACATAATCACATGAAACATGATAATGCTACACGTTCTTTTGGGAATAAGAAGAAAAAATCAGGTTAATGCAGCAACTGAAGATACAATGGCGACTGTTACATTGATAGACAAAATATTTAGTGCAGCTATGATATTAAAGTTCAATAACAAAACATCACAAAAAATGCTCCTGATTGTCTTAATAGCGGCAAGGATAAATAATCATTTCACTGAGCCCCGGGTCTGTGCGAGCCTAAACAACTCAATAAATAGTAGAGAACAGTCTCCTGGTAAGAAATGGTGAGTTCTGCTTTGAACTTACGATAGCATCCAAGGTAATCGAAGCATTATATGTACGGAACACTTTCGCAGTAAGGCCAGGCATCAAGTCCTTCAGGTGATGATTTAGTTTCGTTGTATCAAGCTGGTCAAAGACAGCATCTCCATCCTTTTTGCCTACAAAGACAAGAGGAACACATGTGAACAAATTTTCCAGCGCAGCAAGAGAGGGACAGATGGAGGGAAAGCATGGGAGGTACCAGTACGGAATTCCTCAATCGCATTGTATACAGGTAATTCAACCTCTACAGTGTTGAAATATCTTATAGAATCTTTACCAAGGAAGTCAAACTGTAAGTCACCAAACATCAGATTAACATCAAAATTACTTTATCACAGTGAGTAACCATCATACAAAAATGATGAATATCAAGACCTGAAGCTTATTTGGAGGCACGCAGGTAACATTATCAACCTTCAGCGTACAACAACCAACAGTATCAGCCTCATCATCATCCTGAAAAGGAAATCAAGTAGCATGAAATATATGTGAATGAAGCTCGAAGTTAAATACAAATGAAAAATAATGCTGAAAGAAAGAATTTTTTGGTAGAAGATTAGCTTATCATGTAAATACTTGGTGGCAACTAATCCTTTCTAGTCTTGCCGCAAAAAAGCAAAAAAAGAATTAATCCTTTATAGTTTGACGGGAAAAGAGTAATTTATTATACTGATGTTAATGATGCTGATGAGATATATTCCCTCCGTTCACAAATACAAGATGTTTTGGATATTTCAATATGGAGTAAATAAGTGAACAAACACACTAAAATGTGTCAATATACGTCCATTCAGAAAAAAGTTAGAACATCTTATATTTGTGAACGGAGGGAGTACCACATAAAAGCAAGCATAGTTGTGCATTAACAGAAAATACATTATTTGTGCATGCTGTTTGAATGTGTTCTTTGGCAACAAGCATAGTTGTGCATACTGCATTGCCAACAGAAATAACATGCCAACCATCCCAAATAAAATTGAGTGTCAGTACATAACTGCAAGCAATTAGGTCCAGTAGGACAGTACCTTCTCATTACCAGCCCTAAGGGCTAGTTTATCTATGAGGTATGTTGCCACTGCAATTTGCTTCTTGGAGACATCTTTGCTATTGAAATCATTTGTGTAATTTACACGAATGTTGTGTATGTGATCCTGCCATGGCCATGCAGAAAGATGGTTATCTGTGCTTGTTGACTTAAAATTAACATGACACACAAACTAAACTTCCTCACCTTCAATTTTCGGGACTTCTCATATTTCTCCTTGTCACTCTGTCCCTTTAGTGAGCTGCTTGCTGCCAAGAAAACATACTTGAAATCCTTTTGGCTGATCGGGTCATTCCAAAAGGCCAACCATGTAACAGTATTGTCATGTTTGACTTCTTTCCAGCTGCATAACACATAAGCAATCAAGAGTTTATACATGCTACCAGCTCCTTCACAAATACATAATTTACTAACAGAGGAAAAAAAGTATGGTACCTTTCTCCCTCTATTGGACACTCTGGGACTGGAGTGCCTTTTCCAATGTTTATTGTAATATCACTTGGACGAATACGTCTCTTCAGTTTTCCCATCTGAAACGATGTAATAAAAAGCCTTAAACTGAAGGCCCTCACTTAAAGAGGGTAAAATGTATGCGATTAAACATTTTCCTATGTGCACCTTAGGATGCTCTCCTCGTCCCCTGAACAAGCCTGGTGGTTCTACTCTGAAATTGCCAACCTGAATTGCACAAACAGTTTAGTCCAGAAGACACAAATGTTACGCGTGTACAAGAAATCAGGAACAGGAAGAGCAGTGCAAGATAAGGAAATCATCATCATTTAATAATAACAGTAACATGCCATTCTTTGCATCCAATGTAAAGATCTTGATTGATTAACTGGTCAGCCTATCAATTGCTGACTGAGAACGTGTATCTAGCACAAATGTATGATAACAAATTAACAAAGGAATTATATATGATTCAAGAAGGCAACAAGTGAGTAAGAAAATCACAGTACAGAAACAGAACCTTCTCTCTAACACCATCAACAACAGCCCACATATACTTCTCCTCTTGTTTCAATTTCTCTTCCCGCAATGCTTTCTTCTCCTGTAAGAAAAAACAAGATTAATCACTTCAGACAAAGGAGGCAGAATAACATGCATTCAACAACCTACTAAGATTTGGACACAATATCTAGTCATAATCCACCAACTTAGCAAGACTACAACAGTATGAACAACAATTTCATTCCACGGAATAATTCCGACATGCAGAGCTTTGCTAACAAGTCAGTAAAATCTACCTCCGATGTCATCTGTTTCTTCTTCTCCTTCTCTCTGAGGTGCCATTCATAAATAGGGGTGAAGTCACAAAGCTCAAATTTCTTGATGATATGGTTTTTACCAAGAATTTTTTTCCAGTCACCAAAAAAGTTGTCGATAAATGTTTTCTTTGTTGCGTACTCCGTGTCTTTCATCACAGCAAACATGGTTGCAACCTGCAACACAAAGGATTAGCAAAGGAACAAATTATTCGGATTCAAAGCACCCTGGCCACTACTTCATTTCATTGCTATGAATCCAAAGTTGCAAAACAAAATAACAAATAGCAAATGCTTTAGAGATCACCTCCTCCTCTTCTGGAGTCAGCTCAACAGGTTGCCCATTGTAAAGCATTTTGACGCCATGGGGATTGTATGGAGGGGGGAAAATAACACCATTGTGCTCCAAAGTAGACCATTTCTTTCCACCACCAGATCCTGGAGGCACCCTCAGTGATTTTGAGAACTGGGAACTTTTCATTGTTTTCTTTGTTTTTGTTTTGAATTTCTTATTGTCCTTCTTAACGGATAAAGGACTCTTCTTTACAATATTCTTTACAGGTGGCTTGCTTTTTGAAGACTCCCCCGGTGTCAGTTTTCTTTCGACGGGTACACTGTTATTGTCATCATCCTTGGATTCTCTTTTGACACTTCCAGAGGCAGAAGCATCAGAAGATTTGGCCTTCTTAAGAGCTGCACTTGTTTGATTATTGTTATCACTCGGCCTTTTAACTGAATTCCGGGGAGCGCTCGAATTATTGTTTGGCCCCTTGTTGTTAGACGGGAACTTGTCCTTGGAATTTGAGATACTCGCAGATGTACCTGCAGTACCTCTTGAAAATCGGGCAGACAGTGGCTTCTCATCCTCTGAATCAGAGGTGCTACCTCTACTTTTTGGAGCAGCATTAGTGGGTAACCTGCTGGCAAGTGGTTTCTCATCCTCTGAATCATCATCAGATTGCACAATCTTAGGTGCAGCCTTCAATAAAACGGGCTTACTTGTGCTATTATTAGAAGCCCCTTTTGCTGGGTTGAACCTCTGAACAAGTGGCTTATGATCATCATCTGAATCATCATCAGGTTGCAGAGTCTTAGGTGGTGCAGTCTTCAACAAAACGGTCTTATTTGTGCTATTATTAGAAGCCACTTTTGCTGAGTTGATATTCAAACCAAGTGGCTTACGATCATCTACTGAACCATATGCATTCTCACCTCCTGTGACAACTTTCTTTAATTTTGTGTCAGGCTTTTTCCTAAACGCAAGTGGCTTATCATCATCTGAATCATCTGACCTGTCACCTTCGACATGAGGTCTTTTCATTTTACTCTTATCCACTGTGTTACTCTTTTGACTACGTTCTACAGAACTGTTTGGCTGAACAGACCCTGAAGGCCGAGGGTTTGAGCTGGTCGACTGTGGCTTCGGTGGCAGCGGCGACCTGGAAGCGCCATTAATCCCATTCCTCTGCTGATTCGAGGCCACAGCTTTAGGGCTCCTAACATAAGTGATATTTGCTGATGAGCCTTCCTGCTTTGAGGGGGGCGGCCTGCTGGTTGACGACCTCTTGAAGGATAGCGGGGTATCGTCATCGTCGTTGTCATTGTCATAGAATGGATGATTGACGACAGACATTGCTTCCTCGCAGTGGCAGGATGCCCGATGGAATAGACCAATTCAACCCCACCTGCAAGCACAGTTCACCCTTGTAAGAAAACTGCAGGTGATAAACGGGTGGAAGAATGAACTATGCGCAAATCGCGGCATCTGAGAGCTAAACCGTGCTCCAAATTTTGGGTTGCCATCATCCCCTGTCTGTCAAGGTCACCACAGATACTAGCGGCCTAGAGATAGCTGTTCAATATATATACTACTAACATCATCAGACACGACGCAACAACATACCGACCCGGGCCACCGCGTTGCCACGCACGCGCCCCGTCCCAGATCGACAGCCCCGCGCCGAGAAACAGAAACCAGCCGCTCTCATATGGCGCGAACACGTCGACGCCCCCGATCCGCTGGGCGCGCCCCGTCGGGTCTCCAGCACGGCGCGCGGACCCCATGCCCAGCGCGGGCGAGAGACGGAGAAGGTGCAGGGAGGGAGGGAGAGAGCGAGACGCACCTCGTCGCGTGTCCGGCGCGTCGGCCGGCGGGCGCGGAGCGAGGAGACAGAGTAGCCGGACGGATCTCGACGCGGCCCGCCCTCCGTCAAGGCGGCAGCGGCAGCGGCGGCGGTGGGGGGATGGGGACGGAGTTTAGGGTTAGGGCTGGCGCGGCTTATCTATGTCCTCCCCCGCTGCTCGCTCGTATTTCTATCTCTCACCCGCCTTCTCTCGTCTCTCGTCTTCTCTGGTCTCGGTTTTTTTCTCTCTCCCTCTCACGCCAGAGAGATGGGTGGGGAGCAGAGAGAGAGGGGGCACCGGGAGGATACACTAGAGCAGTGGGGCCTGCCTGTGCGGGGAGGTGAGAGGAGCGTCAGGATAATAGTTGGGGCCCACCGGAGAGAGACAGGGGCCCGTGTGCAGACAGAGAGCTGGCGATGCGTGCGATGCAGGCTGGCTCACGCCTCGCTCGCTCTCCGTTGCGTGCACCGGAACTGTCCGGAAGCCCGAAGAAGGGCCCGGCCGGTGGGGTCGTTGTGTCAGCGGGTGCCTTCGCGTCTCCTTGTGTGGATAGGCGGCGGCGAGCGGGGTGGAAAGCGACCCATACATGAACCCGTCATCACGTTTCCGGGTATGAAAAGCGGAAAAGCTTGGATGAATGGTTGAATGTTTAACGCTTATTCAATGTGTGCGCTACTTTCGTTTCTTACCATGCACTCCTACTCAACAAGTCGGCAATCTATTCATTTTTAATCATGACAGTATAACGAACAATAAAAATAATAAAAATTATATCCAGATTCATAGACCATAGCGTGGATGGGTCACAATGAAAAGTATCATTAAACCCATTAAGTTCGAAAGAAGGGGCGAGCAGCCAGCGACACATGCTGGTTGGCTGCAATGAAAAAGTAAATTTTAGATTTCTTACCTTTCTTTGAAAGATGAAAGTGAGCTTTTTTTTTCTTTTTGAGAAAAGCATTTTTTAGATGGAAGTAAGTTCCTTTTTCTTTTCAAGATGTGCTCTTAAGCCGGTTGACTGATGTGAGAAAGTTTTTTTATTTCAAGATGAATGTGAGGTTTTTTTGAAAGATGAAGAAACACACGCACACCTTCCTCTCAAGTAGCCAGCAATGACGGCCCCAACCACTAGTAAATCAGTAGACTAGTATCATGCATATGATACTAGTGTATGATATTACCTTCATAATGCATAGTATCATAATTTGATATCATATAGAGCTTATTTATGGACATGCATGACACATATTAGTGCATCATTTAATATGATATGGTATCATATCATGGTGCTTCTTGATGGTGTTCTAGATAGGGGGTGCTTGCCACGTCGGCTCCCAACCATATGGGTTGGGCCGAGGAACCCCCAGATGACCAACCAGCGGGCCATGTTCGCAGGGCCCAGCAGCGCCAAGGCGATGATCTCCTGAAGACTTGGCGCGTACCCCAAGACATAAAGGTCATCTTCGGCACAATTACCCCTAGATGTAACCCCTATGTCACCCCTAGGCGCCTATTGGTAACTATATAAGCCGAGGGATTAGAACCCCATAGAACAACTCTCATACACACACCATCTCGTGTTAGATCAACCTGTAACTTGTACTTCCTCTAGATCAATATGATCGAAGTAAGACATATGATATTATCTCTTCGAGAGAGCCCAAACCTGGGTAAATCTTGTGTCCCTGTTACCATCGTGCCAATGCTACCAGCTCGGGACCTCCTATGCGAGATCTGCTGGATTTGACTCCATCTTTAGTGGCCCACACATATACAGGTCCCTCTGAGTAGTTGAAGCTGTCCGATGACGTCTGTGGCTGACGATTAGGTCGACAAAGGCTCGATTTCCATACCCGAACTCCCCTGCCACGGCTTGACCAGACAGTCGGGGCAGATCGAGGGTTTAACTCCTCGTCGAGACGTCGAGCTCGGCGATTTAGGATCCGTTGTTTTTTTCCCACCCGTGACACTAGATCAGGCCGAGGAAAAGCATGCCACACTTATGTTGGAAATATAGCATACAATTAATATAATTACGAAATTATGTGATACCGATGACAAAGATAGATCTAACAGATTTACACATGTGATCATATAGATGAAATCTAACAAGGCATATGAAAAACAACATGGATAGAAATCCCTCAACTAGATCACATAAAATATGAACGATCATAAGATGATTTCTTACAGCGGGGTTGATGATGACAAGATCGCAATGCAGACGGGCGATGTTGATGGAGAGTTGATGAAGTTTGTGGTTGACGTAGTCGAGGAAGATGAAGCAGTCATGCGGATGCACTGCGTAGAAACTTTATCACACGGCTACCCGTGCAGGTCGACGATGCCGGGGAAAGTCCGGAGACTACTGCTTTCCTCGCCCCGTTGCACGGCATGGAGAGGATCGACGAAGGTCGACAGCGGCGACTCAGAAGAGAACAGTTTAGGGTTGTGTGTATATAATCTCTTTCTGAGAAGGACGTCTCCCTCTTATAGACTCGGATGAATAACCCCCACGTAGCACATTCTGCCTATATCTTAGGATCCGCCCCTGGTGTCGTGGGAGTAAGTTTGACAGTAAGAATAGGGGGTACGTAGGAAGAGGCAGGATCCTAGCTACGGTGAGGTTGTGCACACAAGATGTACGATTTTAGGCCCTTCTCGGAGGAAGTAACAGCCCTACGTCTCGGTGCCCGGAGGCTTGGTCGACTGGATTATGCGTGAAGTTACAGGGGGTGCGAACCCTTGTGCCAGTGGAGGGGGGTGGCTTATATAGAGTGCGCCAGGACCCCAGCCAGCCCACGTTACAAGGGGTTCAATGTACATTAAGGTGAGACGTTACTGGTAATGCCAATAGTAAAGACATATAAATGATCATTAAGACTACGGAGTGAACGCCTGACCGTTGCCATCCTGAGTGACCTTAGATCTTCTGTACTCCGAGTGGTTTCTGGTATGGTCGAATGATGATACCCTGGTCGAATGGAATTGGGTTATCCGAGTGAACTGTTGGTCGAGTGGGTTGCACTCTGAGGTGATTTCAGTCGGTAGATGATGCTATCCTTTGAATGCCTTTGGCTTTAGAGCAGTGTCCTTGGGAAGGGTGTCTAGGTCAGGCCTATTACCCTACCCTAGGTACATGTCATCGTCATTAGCCCCCGAATGGATCTGGGTCCGAGTGGAGAAGGGGTTGAAGATAGTTCCGACCCGATTTATATGCTTCAGAGGCATTTTAACCGAGCCGGTGATCTATGTAAAAATTTCAACTTCATTTCCAGTCACCTGGGTCCATTCAGAGGTTGTCGAGTGAACTTTGCTGATAAGCTCCGGGTGTTGGTATGGTATAAAATCTTCAGCGCGATTGGTCGCACTGCCGCTCCTGGATCTCACGGGATTCGAAATTTGGAGAAGCGCGCGGGACAAAGAGAACCGCAGTAAACGGAGCAGATTAGGCAGGGACGCCTCGATTCTCATGCCACCTTTTTCACCACGTACCGAGTGCACGACTGTTGCGGGATTTGACAGGATTGCTTGGGCCCACGAGTCAGCCACTCGGAAGCAGGCCCATATAAGGCGTCGGGGCCGTAGTGTTTGTACAGTGCGCCCCATTCCCCTTCTTCTCCCTCATCTTCTCCACCGCATTCACCTCCACCCTCGACGTCGTCGCCCCGTCCGAGCGCAACCTGCTGCGATGGGAAAGGACAAGACGGCGGCCCTGGAGCGTGCGAAGAAGGCGACGGCGAAGGCGAAGGGCAAGAAGACGAGTCGGGGGGGTCGTCGTCGAGATCTGGCTTGCCGCCCGGCTGGATCCAGGGCGACTGGATTCGATCCATGATTCAGCAAGAGGATCTGGAGGATCTGGTCGAGGGGGGCTGATTGCCCATGGATCCTGGAGGCTGCTAGGTGATGAGACCGAGCCGCGGCCGCAGGAGGGTGAGTGCGTCCTCCCCGCGACCCACGTCGACCGTGGTTTTTCCCTGCCTCCTCATCCTTTTTTCCGGGGTTTTCTAAACCTTTTTGGAGCCCAACTTCATCACTTTTCCCCCAACACCATCATATACCTCGCTGCGTTTGTTTCCATGTGTGAGAATTTCCTGGGTTGTCGACCGCATTGGGGTCTCTTCAAACACATCTTTACTTGCCGCTCTCAGTCTGTGAAAAAGGCTAATCCGAGTGATGGGAGGACGCACGTGATCCAGATGTGCGGAGGTCTAGGGATCCAGATGAGAGGTACAAGCATTTTTTCACCTATAACTCTTCCCGATTCAGTCAGAGGGTGGCAGTCGACCTGGTTTTATTGTAAGGACAAACCAACCCCTGGTCAGTCGACTGGCCTTCCCCCCTTCACCATGGAGCGAATTGAGAAGCCCTCTTCCTTGAAAGTGACTCCAGCAGAAAAGGTGGAGGTGACTATGTTGGTTGAACGAGTAGTCCAACTTGTCCGTGATGGTGTGACTGGCATGGATTTGCTAGAGGTGTTTCTCAGTCGCCGCATCCAGCCGCTCCAGGCCCACGATCATCCTATGTGGATGTACTCGGGTACTGATGATACCACTCGGATCCACCCGGAGGAAGTTGCCGAGGAGACGGTGGCGCAGTGGTTGTAGGGCATCACTGGAAACAAAGACAACCCCAGGGGGTCCAGGAGAATTCCACCACTCGACGCTGCTAACGAACCAGACAAGGTCTAACCTTTGGTGCCGAGTGACTTTTACTCTGATTTGTAAACTGTCTTTGGAACCTATTGATACTTGTTCAATTCTTTGCCTCGCAGATTTATACTGAGATGTACTCGATGCCCAACGGAGAGCAGGATCCGGAGGGAGAGGCTAGTGGAGGCGAAAGCGGCGACTGGCAATCTGATGGAGAAGAAGAGGAGGAGGGCGAGGACTCAAGCAGCAGTGAGGAAGTCGACTCTCCACCTCGCTCTGAAAGATGCTCCAAGCAGACCCATGATCCAGCAAGTGTCCGTGGCAGAGCGGCTGCACCGATTGTGCAGACTTCGAAGCGCACTCGGACATCCTCCCCCGCGCCGACTGAGAAGGCCTCGAAGCAGCTCAAGGTTGCACCTTCAAAGCCCCGGAAGGCCTTGCCTAAGATCAAGGTTGACGTTCCCGTTACCTCTGCGTAAGTGTTTTGTTTCCACTCTTTGCTCAGGGACTCTTATATTTATTGTCGAATCATCCTCTTGCTTGACCGAGTGAGTTCTGAAACTTGTAGTGCTGCTACTTCTGGGACTTCCATGAATCTTTACGAGGATGATGATGAGGAAACTGAAGACGCAGCCACTTCCAAAGCCGGTATGACTCTAACATCTTGTCTTCATTTTGTCAATTGATTTTTCAGTCGACTGAACTCTTGCGGTTGAGTCTTTCACAGTGCCACAAAATATTATTGAACTTCCAGACGACGATGAAGAAATGCCCCAAAAGCCTGTGGGAAGGAGGGGCAGGACTTCGGGTAGGAGGGCGCCAGCCAGCAAGGTACCTCAGACGACATCAGTGCCAGAACCAGTGATCCAGTAGTCCGGAGACCTCAATCGGGTTTCTGTTACATTTGCCGATCCTGTGTCGACTGAACGTCCTTCGGCGTCGACTGCTCAAGCCCCTGCCTCGTCCGTGCAACTCCATGCCTCAGATCCTCAGGCTGCTGCGACTGTTCCACCAACTCCGCTCTTCGTCACCCATCATGTCCCGGAGGATCCAGTGAATGCTGCCAAGGAGGCTATACGCCAGGCAGGTCTTATGATGGAGCAGATGAAGGTGGTGCGTGAAGCCAGTCAGGCTGCTTATGATGCCAGCTCAGCTCTCCAGACCAATGTCCAAGTTAGCTGACTTCCGACTGATCTTTAGCTCATCGCTTGTTCTGTTAGGAAATGGTACTTGAAAACTACTGCTTTATTATCCGTAAGATATCCGTGGATGAGCGTTTTGGAACCTTTAATGTGCATCTATTGCCAGTTTGCATCTTGTATCTGTACACCCACTGGGTGTTTCAACTTTTGCTGAGTAGTTTTTCCACTTGAGTCAACTAGGTCGCGTCGAGTGTGTCTTTGAACCAGTGGGGGCACGCAGAGTGCACCCACTGGGTGTAGTCCCCGAGGCCACCGTCGAATGTTTGATTCGGCGGGGGTCTTTGAACAAAAATTTTCTTGACGGTTCTTCCACTCGGTCAGGGTGGACCATGTCGAGTGGAATCTGGACCAGTGGGGGCACGCTGAGTGCACCCACTGGGTGTAGTCCCCAAGATCGTAGTCGACTGCGGGCAGTCGACTGTGGTCTGATAATAACTGTTGTCTTGTTTTTTTTTTGACCGGACGGACCATGTCGAGTGGAAAGTCGAACCAGTGGGGGCACGCCAAGTGCACCCACTGGGTGTAGTCCCCGAGACTACTGTCGAATGTTTGATTCGGCAGTGGTTTTAGAACTCTTTTTGCCATGATGACTTGAACTTTGTATCTTATCGCTCGGAAGCAATCAATCTTTGTTCCTGTCGACTGACGTATCTTATTCGTGGATTGCAGAAATCTTGTGAGTTCGGGGCCCAGTTTGCTGAATTGAAGAAGAAACAGGCCCAGCTCAATCTCGACCTGGAGCTGGCCAGGGAGAACTTGCAAAAGGCTAAGGATGAAGCAGCTGCCATGGGAGGTAATAACTTGTCGACTGTTTGTCGTGCCATCTTTCCTTTTTGCCCTTTGAACCGAGTGACTCCACTCGAACAGATGTGCGTAGTGAAAACAGACAACTCCAAGCTCGTCTGAAGAATGTTATTCCTTTAGGCAAAATGAAGCAGGCTCTGGAGCAGAAGAACCTCGACCTTGCAGCAGCACTGAAGACGGCGCGGGAGAAAACTGAACTTGCCGACAAGAAGCTAGCTTCAGTCGGTAAGTTAGAAGAAGAAAACACCAAACTAAAGACTGCCATTGACGAAGCCAACAAAGAAGCAACGCGACTGAAGAAGGACAAGGGGGTTCTGACTGACAAAGTTGAAGACCTCACTCGGAAGAGGGACGAGCTGGAGAACTATCTGGGAGAGCTTGCCAAGAAAATGTTCCTTATGCTTGAAGGTACTTTCTCCTTCCGACTGATTTGTTATTGTCGACTCGTCATATAGCTGTCGATTCACCATTTACCTGTGTGTACAGAATTCTGCAAGAACTTCGAGGAGGAGACTGGGCGGATTGAAACGAGCTTGGACCCCATCAACTCCCCAATTAAGGATGAAGCTGCCATGAACATGCTCCGATTAGAATCTTGTCTTGCCAGTGCCATGGACTACCTCGCCCGACTGAAAGTGGCGATGTCGCGGGTCGACACTGCGCTCTGGCCAAGGGTGACATTCCAGAATGATCTCGAGTCTCTGATGACTCGACTCAACGAGATCCCTGGTCGAGTGCAGGAATGGAAGAAGTCGTCTGCTCGCTGTGGAGCTGACGTGGCTCTGTCGCTGGTTCGTGTCCACTGCAAAGAGGCCAAGGAAGAAAAGCTAGCAACACTCAAGGTCGCCAACACCAAGAAGCTTCAATTCCAGTCCTTCATGGAGACCTTCATCGAAGCAGCCACTCGTATTGCAGATGGAATTGACCTGGATGAGTTCGTCGAGCCTGCCAGCCCTCCTCGTGCGGAGTGAACAAACTTTATGTCTTGCTTAAATTTGCCTCGGAATGCCGAGTGATTTTGTAACCATTAAACTCCTTCGGGCCTGATGTCCGAGCACTTTTATCCGTGGTTCTGAATCTTGCGAGATTTATCTGAACTTGGTTCTTCTTTGAATACGGTGTCTTTGGCTTTACTGCTTTTGAATCTCTTGACTCCGAGTGGAACTTGTCTTTTCGCTCGGAACAGATATTTGTACTTGTGATGCAGCTCCGAGGAGAAAGTCGCAGACGACCTGCACCTCATCGTCCTTGCGGATCGGGATGGAGCGTACATTGTACTTGTGGCGCAGCTCTGAGGAGAAGGTCGCAGACGACCAGCACCTCGTCGTCCTTGCGGATCAGGACGGAGAATGTGGCCAAGTCCCCGAGCGAGAGGATCGCTCTTCACCCGGAGCGTGTTTTAACTTAGGCGAGTATGAGACTGCAGCTAAGCCCCCGAGTGAGAGGGTTGCTCTTCACTTGGTAGGATCTTTTCAAACTCAGGCGAGTACGAGACTGCAGTTAAGCCCCCGAGTGAGAGGGTTGCTCTTCACTCGGTAGGATTTTTTTCAAACTTAGGCGAGTACAGAACTGCAGCTAAGCCCCCGAGTGAGAGGGTTGCTCTTCACTCGGTAGGATTTTTTCAAACTTAGGCGAGTACGGGACTGCAACTAAGCCCCTGAGTGAGAGGGTTGCTCTTCACTCGGTAGGATTTTTTCAAACTTAGGCGAGTACGGAACTGCAGCTAAGCCCCCGAGTGAGAGGGTTGCTCTTCACTCGGTAGGATTTTTTCAAACTTAGGCGAGTACGGAACTGCAGCTAAGCCCCCGAGTGAGAGGGTTGCTCTTCACTCGGTAGGATTTTTTCAAACTTAGGCGAGTACGGAACTGCAGCTAAGCCCCCGAGTGAGAGGGTTGCTCTTCACTCGGTAGGATTTTTTCAAACTTAGGCAAATCGGGTTCGCGGCTAAGCCTCCGAGTGAGAAGGTTGCCTTTCACTCGAAGTTTGTTTTTGAACTTAGGCGAATCGGGTTCGCAGCTAAGCCTCCGAGTGAGAAGGTTGCCTTTCACTCAGAGTTTGTTTTTGAACTTAGGCGAATCGGGTTCGCAGCTAAGCCTCCGAGTGAGAAGGTTGCCTTTCACTCAGAGTTTGTTTTTTGAAACTTAGGCGAATCGGATTCGCAGCTAAGCCACCCACTGGGGGATTTTGAACACATGTATAAGTAACAACAATCATTTAGGAGACTGTAAAACTGTGTCTTTGATAAACAAACTGAGAGGTACTTCTTATTACATCTCATCAGTCCGAATGTTTAAGTATGAAAATGGCGTAGCAGCTCCGCATTCCAAGCGCGTGGCTCGTCTTTCTTCTATTCCACATTGTAGAGGTGATATGCTCCGTTGTGGAGCACCTTGGTGACGATGAAGGGGCCTTCCCAAGCGGGAGCAAGCTTGTGAGGCCGTTGCTGATCCACTCGGAGCACAAGGTCTCCTTCCTGAAATGCTCGACCTCTCACGTTTCTGGCATGGAATCGACGAAGGTCTTGCTGATAAATGGTCGACCGGATCAAGGCCGTCTCTCTTTCTTCTTCCAGAAGATCAACAACATCTTGTCGAGCTTGTTCTGTTCAGCTTCTGAAAAAAGTTCTACTCGGGGCGCGTTGTGAAGCAAATCACTCGGCAGCACGGCTTCAGCCCCATAGACCATGAAGAAGGGAGTCTGACCAGTCGACCGATTTGGTGTTGTTCTCAATCCCCAAAGGACTGATGGTAGCTCGTCTACCCAAGCGCCTGCTGCATGCTTGGAGGTCACGCATCAATCGGGGTTTCAGCCCTGGGAGAATCAAATCATTTGCTCTTTCGGCTTGCCCATTCGACTGCGGGTGGGCGACTGAAGCGTAGTCGACCCGAGTGCCTTGGGAAGCACATAAAGCCTTGAACTCATCTGAATCGAAGTTTGAACCATTGTCCGTGATGATGCTATGCGGAACTCCATATCTGAATGTTAACTCTCTGATGAAGCTGACAGCAGTACTTGAATCGAGGTTTTTGATGGGTTTGGCTTCAATCCATTTAGTGAACTTGTCGACTGCTACAAGCAGATGGGTGAAGCCACTCCTGCCAGTCCTCAGAGGCCCAACCATATCCAATCCCCAAACAGCAAATGGCCAGATGAGCGGAATGGTCTTCAAGGCTGATGCAGGCTTGTGGGACATGTTGGAGTAGAACTGACAGCCCTCACACTTGTCGACTATTTCTTTTGCCATTTCATTTGCTCGCGGCTAGAAGAATCCCGCTCGGTATGCTTTGGCCACAATGGTCCGAGAGGACGCATGGTGACCACAGGTCCCCGAGTGGATATCATTGAGGATCATTCGACCTTCCTCTGGTGTGATACACCGCTGAGCGACTCCAGTAACACTTTCTCTGTAAAGCCGTCCACTAATCACGGTAAAAGCTTTGGATCGACGGACAATTTGACGGGCCTCATCTTCATCTTCCGGAAGCTCCTTCCTGAGCAGATACGCAATATACAGCACCGTCCAATCGGGGGTGATGACCAAAACATCCATGATCAAGTCGACCACGGCTGGGACTTCGATCTCAGTCGGACCTGTAGAACTCTTAGGTTGTGGGGGCTCTTCTGTGAAGGGATCTTCTTGAACTGACGGGGTATGGAGATGCTCCAAGAACACATTGCTGGGAATAGGCTCCCGCTTGGAACCTATCTTCGCCAGGTCATCAGCTGCTTGATTCTTGACTCGGGGTATGTGATGGAGCTCTAACCCCTCAAACTTCTTTTCCAATCTTCTCACTGCATTGCAATAACCAGTCATAGCCGGACTCATGATGTCCCACTCCTTCATCACTTGATTGACCACTAAGTCTGAGTCGCCGTAAACCATTAGGCGACGGATGCCGAGTGAAACGGCCATACGCAACCCGTACAGAAGTGCTTCATATTCAGCTTCATTGTTGGAGGAATCAAAGTGAATCTGGAGAACATAACTGAGCTTGTCACCTCGCGGGAATACCATGTTGGGGATCGTAGCAGAATTTTAAAATTTTCTACGCATCACCAAGATCAATCTATGGAGTCATCTAGCAACGAGAGAGGGGAGTGCATCTACATACCCTTGTAGATCGCGAGCGGAAGCGTTCAAGAGAACGGGGTTGATGGAGTCGTACTCGTCGTGATCCAAATCACCGATGACCGAGCGCCGAACGGACGGCACCTCCATGTTCAACACACGTACGGTTGGGAGAGACGTCTCCTCCTTCTTGATCCAGCAAGGGGAAAGGAGAGGTTGATGAGGATCCAGCAGCACGACGGCGTGGTGGTGGAAGCAGCGGGATCTCGGAAGGGCTTCACCAAGCACCAACGAGAGGGAGAGGTGTCACGGGAGGAGAGGGAGGCGCCAGGGGCTGGGGTGTGTCCTCCCTCCCACCCCTCCACTATTTATAGGGGGAAGGGGAGAGGGGGCCGGCCCCCTCAGATCCAATCTGAGGGGAGGGGCGGCGGCCAAGGGGGTGGCTTGCCCCCCAAGCCAGGTGGAGGCGCCCCCCACCCCTAGGGTTCCCAACCCTAGGCGCAGGGGAGGCCCATAGGGGGGCGCACCAGCCCACCAGGGGCTGGTTCCCTTCCCACTTCAGCCCATGGGGCCCTTCGGGATAGGTGGCCCCACCCGGTGGACCCCCGGGACCCTTCCGGTGGTCCCGGTACAATACCGATTACCCCCGAAACCTTCCCGGTGGCCGAAACTGGACTTCCTATATACAATTCTTTACCTCCGGACCATTCCGGAACTCCTCGTGACGTCCGGGATCTCATCCGGGACTCCGAACAACTTTCGGGTTGCCGCATACTAATATCTCTACAACCCTAGCGTTACCGAACCTTAAGTGTGTAGACCCTACGGGTTCGGGAGACACGCAGACATGACCGAGACGACTCTCCGGTCAATAACCAACAGCGGGATCTGGATACCCATGTTGGCTCCCACATGCTCCTCGATGATCTCATCGGATGAACCACGATGTCGAGGATTCAATCAATCCCGTACGCAATTCCCTTTGTCTATCGGTACGATACTTGCCCGAGATTCGATCGTCGGTATACCGATACCTTGTTCAATCTCGTTACCGGCAAGTCTCTTTACTCGTTTCCGTAACACATCATCCTGTGAACAACTCCTTGATCACATTGAGCTCATTATGATGATGTCCTACCGAGTGGGCCCAGAGGTACCTCTCCGTCACACGGAGTGACAAATCCCAGTCTCGATTCGTGCCAACCCAACAGACACTTTCGGAGATACCCGTAGTGCACCTTTATAGCTACCCAGTTACGTTGTGACGTTTGGTACACCCAAAGCACTCCTACGGTATCCGGGAGTTGCACAATCTCATGGTCTAAGGAAAAGTTACTTGACATTGGAAAAACTTTAGCAAACGAACTACACGATCTAGTGCTAGGCTTAGGATCGGGTCTTGTCCATCACATCATTCTCCTAATGATGTGATCCCGTTATCAATGACATCCAATGTCCATGGTCAGGAAACCGTAACCATCTATTGATCAACGAGCTAGTCAACTAGAGGCTTACTAGGGACATGTTGTGGTCTATGTATTCACACATGTATTACGATTTCCGGATAACACAATTATAGCATGAATAACAGACAATTATCATGAACAAGGAAATATAATAATAACCATTTTATTATTGCCTCTAGGGCATATTTCCAACAGTCTCCCACTTGCACTAGAGTCAATAATCTAGTTACATTGTGATGAATCGAACACCCATAGAGTACTGGTGTTGATCATGTTTTGCTCGTGAAAGAGGTTTAGTCAACGGATCTGCTACATTCAAATCCGTGTGCACTTTACAAATATCTATGTCTCCATCTTGAGCATGTTCACGTATGGAGTTGAAGCGACGCTTGATATGCCTGGTCCTTTTGTGAAACCTGGGCTCCTTGGCAAGGGCAATAGCTCCAGTGTTGTCACAGAAGAGAGCCATTGGACCCGACGCATTTGGAATGATTCCTAGGTCGGTGATGAACTCCTTCATCCATACTGCTTCGTGTGCTGCCTCCGAGGCTGCTATGTACTCCGCTTCGCATGTAGAACCCGCCACGACGCTTTGCTTGCAACTGCACCAGCTTACCGCTCCACCATTCAAAATATACACGTATCCGGTTTGTGACTTGGAGTCATCCGGATCTGTGTCGAAGCTAGCGTCGACGTAACCCTTTACGACGAGCTCTTCGTCACCTCCATATACGAGAAACATATCCTTAGTCCTTTTCAGGTACTTCAGGATGTTCTTGACCGCTGTCCAGTGTTCCTTGCCGGGATTACTTTGGTACCTACCTACCAAACTTACAGCAAGGTTTACATCAGGTCTGTTACACAGCATGGCATACATAATAGACCCTATGGCTGAGGCATAGGGGATGACACTCATCTCTTCTATATCTTTTGCCGTGGTCGGGCATTGAGCCGAGCTCAATTTCACACCTTGCAATACAGGCAAGAACCCCTTCTTGGACTGATCCATATTGAACTTCTTCAATATCTTATCAAGGTATGTGCTTTGCGAAAGACCTATGAGGCGTCTCGATCTATCTCTATAGATCTTGATGCCTAATATATAAGCAGCTTCTCCAAGGTCCTTCATTGAAAAACACTTATTCAAGTAGGCCTTTATACTTTCCAAGAATTCTATATCATTTCCCATCAGCAGTATGTCATCCACATATAATATGAGAAATGCTACAGAGCTCCCACTCACTTTCTTGTAAACACAGGCTTCTCCATAAGTCTGTGTGAATCCAAACGCTTTGATCATCTCGTCAAAGCGAATGTTCCAACTCCGAGATGCTTGCACCAGCCCATAGATTGAGCGCTGGAGCTTGCATACCTTGTCAGCATTCTCAGGGTCGACAAAACCTTCCGGTTGTATCATATACAACTCTTCCTTAAGAAAACCATTAAGGAATGCCGTTTTGACGTCCATTTGCCATATCTCATAATCATAGTATGCGGCAATTGCTAACATGATTCCGACGGATTTCAGCTTCGCTACGGGTGAGAAAGTCTCATCGTAGTCAACCCCTTGAACTTGTCGATAACCCTTAGCGACAAGCCGAGCCTTATAGATGGTCACATTACCATCCGCGTCAGTCTTCTTCTTAAAGATCCATTTATTTTCTATGGCTTGCCGATCATCGGGCAAGTCAGTCAAAGTCCATACTTCGTTTTCATACATGGATCCTATCTCAGATTTCATGGCTTCAAGCCATTTGTCGGAATCCGGGCCCGCCATCGCTTCTTCATAGTTCGAAGGTTCACTGTTGTCTAACAACATGATTTCCAGGACAGGATTGCCGTACCACTCTGGTGCGGAACGTGTCCTTGTGGACCTTCGAAGTTCAGTGGTAGCTTGATCATGATCATTATCATTAACTTCCTCTCTAGCCGGTGCAGGCTCCACAGAAACATTTTCCTGTGCTGCGCTACTCTCCGGTTCGAGGGCCATCTCATCAAGCTCCACTTTCCTCCCACTTACTTCTTTCGAGAGAAACTCTTTCTCTAGAAAGGATCCATTCCTGGCAACAAAGATCTTGCCCTCAGATCTTAGGTAGAAGGTATACCCAATAGTTTCCTTAGGGTATCCTATGAATACGCATTTTTCCGACTTGGGTTCGAGCTTCTCTGGTTGAAGTTTCTTCACATAAACATCGCATCCCCAAACTTTCAGAAACGACAGCTTAGGTTTCTTCCCAAACCATAATTCATACGGTGTCGTCTCAACGGATTTTGACGGTGCCCTATTTAAAGTGAATGCGGCAGTCTCTAAAGCATAACCCCAAAAAGATAGCGGTAGATCAGTAAGAGACATCATAGATCGCACCATATCCAATAGAGTGCGATTACGACGTTCGGACACACCGTTACGCTGAGGTGTTCCAGGCGGCGTGAGTTGTGAAACAATTCCACATTTCCTTAAGTGCGTGCCAAATTCATGACTCAAATATTCTCCTCCACGATCTGATCGTAAGAACTTTATTTTCTTGTCACGTTGATTCTCAACCTCATTCTGAAATTCCTTGAACTTTTCAAAGGTCTCAGACTTGTGCTTCATCAAGTAGATATACCCATATCTACTCAAATCATCGGTGAGGGTGAGAACATAACGATAACCACCGCGAGCCTCAACACTCATTGGACCACACACATCAGTATGTATGATCTCCAATAAGTTGGTTGCTCGCTCCATTGTTCCGGAGAACGGAGTCTTGGTCATCTTGCCCAAGAGGTATGGTTCGCATCTGTCAAATGATTCATAATCAAGAGACTCCAAAAGTCCATCTGCATGGAGTTTCTTCATGCGTTTAACACCGATATGACCAAGGCGGCAGTGCCACAAGTATGTGGGACTATCGTTATCAACCTTGCATTTCTTGGCATTCACATTATAAACATGTGTAACATCACGTTCGAGATTCAATAAAAATAAACCATTCACCAGCGGGGCATGACCATAAAACATATCTCTCATATAAATAGAACAACCATTATTCTCAGATTTAAATGAGTAGCCATCTCGCATTAAGCGAGATCCAGATACAATGTTCATGCTCAAAGCTGGTACTAAATAACAATTATTGAGGTTTAAAACTAATCCCGTAGGTATATGCAGAGGTAGCGTGCCGACGGCGATCACATCGACCTTGGAACCATTCCCGACACGCATCGTCACCTCGTCCTTTGCCAGTCTACGCTGATTCCGCAGTTCCTGCTTTGAGTTACAAATATGAGCAACCGCACCGGTATCAAATACCCAGGAACTACTACGAGTGCTGGTAAGGTACACATCAATTACATGTATATCATATATACCTTTGGTATTGCCGGCCTTCTTGTCCGCCAAGTACTTGGGGCAGTTTCGCTTCCAGTGACCGTTTCCCTTGCAATAAAAGCACTCAGTCTCAGGCTTGGGTCCATTCTTCGACTTCTTCCCGGCAGCTGGCTTACCGTGCGCGGCAACTCCCTTGCCGTCCTTCTTGAAGTTCTTCTTACCCTTGCCCTTCTTGAACTTAGTGGTTTTATTCACCATCAACACTTGATGTTCCTTTCTGATCTCTGCCTCCGCTGACTTCAGCATCGCATATACCTCAGGAATGGTCTTTTCCATCCCCTGCATGTTGAAGTTCATCACGAAGCTCTTGTAGCTAGGTGGAAGCGACTGAAGGATTCTGTCAACGACCGCGTCATCCGGGAGATTAACTCCCAGCTGAGACAAGCGGCTGTGCAACCCAGACATTTTGAGTATGTGCTCGCTGACAGAACTATTTTCCTCCATCTTACAGCTGTAGAACTTATCGGAGACTTCATATCTCTCGATCCGGGCATGAGCTTGGAAAACCATTTTCAGCTCTTCGAACATCTCATATGCTCCATGATGCTCAAAACGCTTTTGGAGCCCCGGTTCTAAGCTGAAGAGCATGCCGCACTGAACGAAGGAGTAATCATCGGTGCGTGTCTGCCAAACGTTCAAATCGTCTGGCAGTGCTGGGAGAGCAGGTGGGTCACCTAATGGTGCTTCAAGGACATATGATTTCTTGGCAGCTATGAGGATAATCCTCAGGTTACGGACCCAGTCCGCATAGTTGCTACCATCGTCTTTCAGCTTGTTTTTCTCTAGGAACGCGTTGAAGTTGAGGGTAACATTAGCGTTGGCCATTTGATCTACAAGATAGATATGTAACATTTAGACTAAGTTCATGACAATTAAGTTCATCTAATCAAATTATGTAATGAACTCCCACTCAGATAGACATCCCTCTCGTCATCTAAGTGATACATGATCCGAATCGACTAGGCCGTGTCCGATCATCACGTGAGACGGACTAGTCATCAACGGTGAACATCTCCATGTTGATCGTATCTTCTATACGACTCATGT
Source organism: Thinopyrum elongatum (assembly GCA_011799875.1). Taxonomy (NCBI): domain Eukaryota; kingdom Viridiplantae; phylum Streptophyta; class Magnoliopsida; order Poales; family Poaceae; genus Thinopyrum; species Thinopyrum elongatum. The sequence goes on along the minus strand of CM022303.1, from coordinate 419,140,738 downwards.
TCGACCTTTCGGTCTCTTGTGCTCCGAGGCCATGTCTGTACATGCTAGGCTCGTCAAGTCAACCTAAGTGTATTGCTGTGTAAATCTGGCTTACACCCGTTGTATTCGAACGTCAGAATCTATCACACCCGATCAACACGTAGTGCTTCGAAACAACGAACCTTCGCAACGGTGCACAGTTAGGGGGAACACTTTCTTGAAATTTTAGTGAGGGATCATCTTATATGCTACCGTCGTTTTAAGCAAATAAGATGCAAAAACATGATAAACATCACATGCAATCAAAATAGTGACATGATATGGCCATTATCACTTCGCTCCTTTTGATCTCCATCTTCGGGGCTCCATGATCATCATTGTCACCGGCATGACACCATGATCTCCATCATCATGATCTCCATCATCGTGTCTTCATGAAGTTGTCTCGCCAACTATTACTTCTACTACTACGGCTAACGGTTAGCAATAAAGTAAAGTAATTACATGGCGAATTTCAATGACACGCAGGTCATATAATAAATTAAGACAACTCCTATGGCTCCTGCCGGTTGTCATACTCATCGACATGCAAGTCGTGATTCCTATTACAAGAACATGATCATCTCATACATCACATATATCATTCATCACATCCTTTGGCCATATCACATCACAAAGCACTTGCTGCAAAAACAAGTTAGACGTCCTCTAATTGTTGTTGCAAGTTTTTACGTGGCTGCTATAGGTTTCTATCAAGAACGTTTCTTACCTACGCCAAAACCACAACGTGATATGCCAATTTCTATTTACCCTTCATAAGGACCCTGTTCATCGAATCCGATCCGACTAAAGTGGGAGAGACAAACACCCGCTAGCCACCTTATGCAACTAGTGCATGTCAGTCGGTGGAACCTGTCTCACGTAAGCGTACGTGTAAGTTCGGTCCGGGCCGCTTCATCCCACAGTGCCGCCGAATCAAGATAAGACTAGTAACGGCAAGAAGATTGACAAATCGACGCCCACAACTACTTTGTGTTCTACTCGTGCAAGATACTACGCATAGACCTAGCTCATGATGCCACTGTTGGGGATCGTAGCAGAATTTTAAAATTTTCTACGCATCACCAAGATCAATCTATGGAGTCATCTAGCAACGAGAGAGGGGAGTGCATCTACATACCCTTGTAGATCGCGAGCGGAAGCGTTCAAGAGAACGGGGTTGATGGAGTCGTACTCGTCGTGATCCAAATCACCGATGACCGAGCGCCGAACGGACGGCACCTCCGTGTTCAACACACGTACGGTTGGGAGAGACGTCTCCTCCTTCTTGATCCAGCAAGGGGAAAGGAGAGGTTGATGAGGATCCAGCAGCACGACGGCGTGGTGGTGGAAGCAGCGGGATCTCGGAAGGGCTTCACCAAGCACCAACGAGAGGGAGAGGTGTCACGGGAGGAGAGGGAGGCGCCAGGGGCTGGGGTGTGTCCTCCCTCCCACACCTCCACTATTTATAGGGGGAAGGGGAGAGGGGGCCGGCCCCCTCAGATCCAATCTGAGGGGAGGGGCGGCGGCCAAGGGGGTGGCTTGCCCCCCAAGCCAGGTGGAGGCGCCCCCCACCCCTTGGGTTCCCAACCCTAGGCGCAGGGGAGGCCCATAGGGGGGCGCACCAGCCCACCAGGGGCTGGTTCCCTTCCCACTTCAGCCCATGGGGCCCTCCGGGATAGGTGGCCCCACCCGGTGGACCCCCGGGACCCTTCCGGTGGTCCCGGTACAATACCGATTACCCCCGAAACCTTCCCGGTGGCCGAAACTGGACTTCCTATATACAATTCTTTACCTCCGGACCATTCCGGAACTCCTCGTGACGTCCGGGATCTCATCCGGGACTCCGAACAACTTTCGGGTTGCCGCATACTAATATCTCTACAACCCTAGCGTTACCGAACCTTAAGTGTGTAGACCCTACGGGTTCGGGAGACACGCAGACATGACCGAGACGACTCTCCGGTCAATAACCAACAGCGGGATCTGGATACCCATGTTGGCTCCCACATGCTCCTCGATGATCTCATCGGATGAACCACGATGTCGAGGATTCAATCAATCCCGTATGCAATTCCCTTTGTCTATAGGTACGATACTTGCCCGAGATTCGATCGTCGGTATCTCGATACCTTGTTCAATCTCGTTACCGGCAAGTCTCTTTACTCGTTTCCGTAACACATCATCCTGTGAACAACTCCTTGATCACATTGAGCTCATTATGATGATGTCCTACCGAGTGGGCCCAGAGGTACCTCTCCGTCACACGGAGTGACAAATCCCAGTCTCGATTCGTGCCAACCCAACAGACACTTTCGAAGATACCCGTAGTGCACCTTTATAGCCACCCAGTTACGTTGTGACGTTTGGTACACCCAAAGCACTCCTACGGTATCCGGGAGTTGCACAACCTCATGGTCTAAGGAAAAGTTACTTGACATTGGAAAAGCTTTAGCAAACGAACTACACGATCTAGTGCTAGGCTTAGGATTGGGTCTTGTCCATCACATCATTCTCCTAATGATGTGATCCCGTTATCAATGACATCCAATGTCCATGGTCAGGAAACCGTAACCATCTATTGATCAACGAGCTAGTCAACTAGAGGCTTACTAGGGACATGTTGTGGTCTATGTATTCACACATGTATTACGATTTCCGGATAACACAATTATAGCATGAATAACAGACAATTATCATGAACAAGGAAATATAATAATAACCATTTTATTATTGCCTCTAGGGCATATTTCCAACAGTACTGTTGGGGATCGTAGCAGAATTTTAAAATTTTCTACGCATCACCAAGATCAATCTATGGAGTCATCTAGCAACGAGAGAGAGGGGAGTGCATCTACATACCCTTGTAGATCGCGAGCGGAAGCGTTCAAGAGAACGGGGTTGATGGAGTCGTACTCGTCGTGATCCAAATCACCGATGACCGAGCGCCGAACGGACGGCACCTCCGTGTTCAACACACGTACGGAGCGGAGACGTCTCCTCCTTCTTGATCCAGCAAGGGGGGAGGAGAGGTTGGGGAGGACAGCTCCATCAGCAGCACGACGGCGTGGTGGAGTTGGAGCTGCGTGGTATTCCTGCAAGGGCTTCGCCAAGCACCGCGGGAGGAGGAGGAGGTGTTGGAGAGGGGAGGGGCTGCGCCAGGGATCAGGTATGGCCTCCCTCCCACCCCTCCACTATTTATAGGGGGAAGAGGAGAGGGGGCTGGCCCCCTCAGATCCAATCTGAGGGGAGGGGAGGCGGCCAGGGGAGGGAAACTTGCCCCCCAAGCAAGGTGGAAGGCTCCCTCCCCTAGGGTTTCCCAACCCTAGGCGCCATGGGCCCTTGGGGGGGGGGCGCACCAGCCCACTAGGGGGCTGGTTCCCTCCCATATACAGCCCATTAGGCCTCCCGGGTAAATCAGCCCCACCCGGTGGACCTCCGGACACCTTTCGGTGGTCCCGGTACAATACCGATAACCCCCGAAACTATTCCGGTGACTGTATGACAACTTCCCATATATAAATCTTCACCTCCGGACCATTCCGGAACTCCTCGTGACGTCCGGGATCTCATCCGGGACTCCGAACAACATTCGGTAACCACGTACAAACTTTCCCTACAACCCTAGCGTCATCGAACCTTAAGTGTGTAGACCCTACGGGTTCGGGAGACACGTAGACATGACCGAGACGACTCTCCGGTCAATAACCAACAGCGGGATCTGGATACCCATGTTGGCTCCCACATGCTCCTCGATGATCTCATCGGATGAACCATGATGTCGAGGATTCAATCAATCCCGTACGCAATTCCCTTTGTCTATCGGTACGATACTTGCCCGAGATTCGATCGTCGGTATCTCGATACCTTGTTCAATCTCGTTACCGGCAAGTCTCTTTACTCGTTTCCGTAACACATCATCCTGTGAACAACTCCTTGATCACATTGAGCTCATTATGATGATGTCCTACCGAGTGGGCCCAGAGGTACCTCTCCGTCACACGGAGTGACAAATCCCAGTCTCGATTCGTGCCAACCCAACAGACACTTTCGGAGATACCCGTAGTGCACCTTTATAGCCACCCAGTTACGTTGTGACGTTTGGTACACCCAAAGCACTCCTACGGTATCCGGGAGTTGCACAACCTCATGGTCTAAGGAAAAGTTACTTGACATTGGAAAAGCTTTAGCAAACGAACTACACGATCTAGTGCTAGGCTTATGATTGGGTCTTGTCCATCACATCATTCTCCTAATGATGTGATCCCGTTATCAATGACATCCAATGTCCATGGTCAGGAAACCGTAACCATCTATTGATCAACGAGCTAGTCAACTAGAGGCTTACTAGGGACATGTTGTGGTCTATGTATTCACACATGTATTACGATTTCCGGATAACACAATTATAGCATGAATAACAGACAATTATCATGAACAAGGAAATATAATAATAACCATTTTATTATTGCCTCTAGGGCATATTTCCAACATACCAGGACTACCCCAGCACCAGAACCATTCAGCATCTTGGAACCGTCAAAGAACATGGTCCAGTGCTCCGAGTGAGTTCGAGTCGGCTGTTGCTGCTCATTCCACTCGGCCAGGAAATCTGCAATTGCTTGAGACTTAATTGCTTTCTTTGCCTCAAACTTGATATCTAACGGAAGGAGTTCAATCGCCCACTTTGCCACTCGACCAGTTGCATCTCTATTGTTCAGAATTTCTGACAACGGGGCGTCACTGACGACTGAAACTGAGTGGTTTGAGAAGTAGTGTGCAACTTTCTTCGTGGTCAAGTAAATTCCATAAACAAGCTTCTGATAATGCGGATATCTCTGCTTGGATGGAGTCAAGACTTCAGAAATATAATACATTGGGTGCTGAACTTTGTAGGCCTTGCCTTCTTCTTCCCGCTCGACTGTGAGCACTGTGCTGACAACTTGTCCAGTGGCTGAGATATACAGCAGTAGAGGCTCTTTGCTGATCGGAGCAGCAAGCACCGACTGGGTGGAAAGCAGGGCTTTGAGCTCCACAAACGCTACTTCAGCTTCAGGAGTTCACTCGAACTTATCAGATTTCTTCATCAGTCAGTAAAGAGGTAATGCCTTCTCACCGAGACGAGAAATGAATCGACTCAATGCAGCCAAACTACTAGTAAGCTTCTGAACGTCATGCACTCGCACTGGGCTTTTCATTCGGAGGATTGCACCGACCTTTTCAGGGTTTGCGTCGATTCCTCGCTCGGAAACAAGGAAACCGAGTAACTTTCCGCCGGGTACTCCGAATGTGCACTTCGAAGGATTTAGCTTGATATCATATCTTCTCAAGTTGGCAAAGGTTTCAACGAGGTCAGTCAGCAGGTCGGAACTCTTGCGTGACTTAACCACGATGTCATCCATGTATGCTTCCACATTCCGACTGACCTGAGTGAGCAGGCACTTCTGAATCATGCGCATGAACATGGCGCCAGCATTTTTAAGACCAAAGGGCAAGGTAACATAGCAGAAGCACCCGAATGGGGTGATAAAAGCTGTCATTATCTCATCGGGTCCATACAGTCGGATCTGATGGTACCCGGAATATGCATCCAAAAACGACAGACGCTCACACCCCGCAGTCGAGTCAATGATCTGGTCAATGCGGGGGAGAGGAAAATGATCTTTCGGGCAGGCCCGATTAATATGCTTGAAATCTATACACATACGAAGTGACTTATCTTTCTTGGGCACCATAACCACATTGGCGAGCCACTCGGAGTGGTATATCTCTCGGATGAACTCAGCTGCTAGAAGCCGAGCCACCTCTTCGCCAATTGCTTTTCTCTTCTCCACGGTGGACCGGCGGAGGTGTTCCTTGACAGGTTTTGCTTTCGGGTCGACTCGCAAACGATGCTCAGCCAGTCCCCTGGGTACACCTGGCATGTCAGACGGCTTCCATGCAAAGATGTCCCAGTTCTCACAGAGGAACTGGATGAGCGCTTCTTCCTATTTGCTGTCGAGTGTTGTTGAGATATGAGTCGGAGCAGCATTGGGATCGGTCGGGTGAATGTGAACAGGCTTTGTTTCACCGGACGACTAAAATGCAGACTCTGAAGCAGGCTTCTTAGCCCGCAACAAATCACTCGGATCTGCAGTCTTCTTATATTCTTCCATTTCTATTGCTGCCATCTGTTCATCGGCTATCTTTGAGCCCTTCTGGAGGCACTCTTCTGCTCGCTGCCGATTACCAGTGACTGTGATCACGCCCCTGGGGCCAGGCATCTTCAGCTTGAGGTACACGTAACACGGTCGAGCCATGAAATGGGCATATGCGGTTCTGCCCAGAATAGCATGATAGGCACTGTGAAAATCCACAACTTCAAATGTCAACTTTTCTTTACGGTAATTCTTCGAATCACCGAAAACCACGTCAAGAGTGATCTGGCCGAGTGAATCGGCTTTCTTTCCTGGGATGACACCGTGGAATCACATGTTGCTCTCACTGAGCTTGGACATCGGAATGCCCATCCCTTGGAGGGTCTCAGCGTACAAAATGTTCAAGCCACTGCCACCATCCATCAGGACTTTGGTCAGTCGGGTGCCCCCAACGACTGGGTCGACCACCAACGCTTGCCTCCCGGGGGTGGCAACATGCGGTGGGTGGTCGGACTGGTCGAATGTAATGGGAATCTTTGACCACTTCAAATATGTCGTCGTTGCCGGAGCAACCATGTTTACTTCTCTGTTGATGACTTTCAGTCGACTTCTGCTTTCAATGTCAGCAAAAATCACCAAGGTGGAATTGACATTGGGAAAACTGTCATCATCCTCTTTGTCCTCATCCTTGTCAGACTCCTTCTCCTTCTCACTGGGCTGGCCCTCGCGGAACTGCTGGATAAGGAGTCGACATTGTCGAGTGGTATGCTTGGGATAAATCAGGTTCCCCTCTTCATCTTTCTTGGTGTGAATATGACACGGCAAATCCAACACATCATTTCCTGCCTGATCTTTCACCTTCTTGGGGATCCAGGGTCCCTTAGGCTTTCCTTTGAACTTTCCTTGGGTCACAACTGCGGCCTCACCAGGACCTGCGGGTTCGGCTTTGCGTTTCTGCTTTCGACTGGAATTTCCTCCTCCGGTGTCCTTGGCGACTAGTTTGTTCTTGCCACTGTGGAGTCAGTCTTTTTCCTCACCGTTAGCGTACCGAGTGGCTATTTCCATCATTTTGGCCAGGGTCATATCTCCTGTCCGACCAAATTTCAGGTTAAGCTCTTTGTACCGCACACCCTCCTTGAAGGCGCAAACTGCTTGATGTTGTGATACATTTTCCACCGTGTGATGCAAAGTGGTCCACCTCTGGATGTAATCCCTCAAAGTTTCATTCGGTTTCTGCACACAATGCTGCAACTCAGTCAGCCCTGCGGGCCATTTGCAAGTGCCCTCAAATGTTCTGACAAACACTCGGGCCAATTCTTCCCAGCTGAAGATACTGCCAGGAGCTAACTGATTCAGCCAAGCTCTAGCTGAACCTTCAAGCATCAGGGGGAGGTGCTTCATGGCCACATCATCATTTCCACCACCAATCTGCACTGCCACTCGGTAGTCTTCCAGCCAAGTGTCAGGCTTCGACTCGCCGGTGAACTTACTTACCCCAGTCGCCAACCTGAAGTTGGGAGGGATCTCTGCAGCTCTGATGGCTCTGCTAAAACACTTAGGCCCAGAAACATGCACTCTGCTTCCAGTCAGGCGATCTCTGTCCTGCCCTTCTCTGTGTGCTCGGTTCCTGTCGACCAGACCTTGCACCAAAATGGACCTAGCATCAAACCCCGGCTCCCTTGGGTCGACCGGTATCCTCCGCACATCGCTATATGGGCGCCTGTCATCATACTGCCGGGGCGCATATGATCCGCCCCTCGGAGGGGGCGTAGGCACTCGACGGCGGTCATCACGGCCGAGCCGATGATCGTACTGCTCGTGGTTCTGACCCAAGTACTGCTCTTGGCGATGCCCATGTCCCTCACGCTGCGGAGGCAATCTTGGGCTGTGAGCCGACTGGACTGTATTAGCCACCACAGATCTACTATGGATCCTGTTACGAGACTGAGACACTGCTGTGTTTTGCTCCCCTGCCGCCCGGAGCAATGCCCGGATCTACATCAAACCTCTTCCAGCCTCTGATTGGGACGGCTGGATGGACTCTGCTATACGAGCTGCAGCTGTAAGATTCTGAATCGGAGTGCGGTATACCTGAGGTTCAGGCGGGAACAATTGTCGCTGACGTCGACTGGATTCAGGAATCTGTCATCGAGCGAGCGCGTCGAGTGAATGTTGAAGGTTCTCCAGCCACGCGCGCTCAGCCAAAGTGGCCAGGCGCGCCGCCTCCAAGGCCCGGGCCTCGGCGGTCTCCCCGATGATGGGAGTGTGGAGGGCCTCCATGTTGCGACGGTGCAGCTCCTCCTTTTGCTGCAAAGTGAGGGCCTCAGGATGATATTCCTCGTGAACACGCGACGGATCGCCGCCACCATCGCCGCCGCCGCTGCGACGCATACCAGGCGGGCTGCGTGGCGTGTCGACCATCAGGACTTCTACCGCAGGGTCACTGCTGTCGCACTCAGACAGGGCCTCGACAGAGCCAGTCGACAGGTCGAACATGCCGTAGAGAGATTCGTCGGGCTCGATTGCAGCGACTTGGGGGGTGTCCGACTGACTGGCCAGCGCATGCTTTACCCACCACTGAAGCCGCGACCGACCAGATCGCTTGCGACGGTGAGCAGCGGGGAGCGAAGTTGTTGCAGGGGCCGACCGATACTGGGTCGACGGCTGCCGCAGTAGGACGTCGCGAACACATGCGCGAAAGTGCGTCGCCCCGTGGACGGGGAGCATCTCGACGTCGAGGGGGGCCTCCTGGAGCCAGGCGGAGTCGTCGGCGATGAAGACGAGCACGCCGAGACGAATCTCGCGGCCCTCAGCCAAACCGCCGCCAGAAACCATGATGAGGTGAATCGAAAAAAACGCAACCTCACCGGAAGTCGCTAAGACACCTGCCCCACGGTGGGCGCCAACTGTCGTGGGAGTAAGTCTGACAGTAAGAATAGGGGGTACGTAGGAAGAGGCAGGATCCTAGCTACGGTGAGGTTGTGCACGCAAGATGTACGAGTTCAGGCCCTTCTCGGAGGAAGTAACAGCCCTACGTCTCGGTGCCCGGAGGCTTGGTCGACTGGATTATGCGTGAAGTTACAGGGGGTGCGAACCCTTGTGCCAGTGGAGGGGGGTGGCTTATATAGAGTGCGCCAGGACCCCAGCCAGCCCATGTTACAAGGGGTTCAATGTACATTAAGGTGAGACGTTACTGGTAACGCCAATAGTAAAGACATATAAATGATCATTAAGACTACGGAGTGAACGCCTGACCGTTACCATCCTGAGTGACCTTAGATCTTCTGTACTCCGAGTGGTTTCTGGTATGGTCGAATGATGATACCTTGGTCGAATGGAATTGGGTTATCCGAGTGAACTGTTGGTCGAGTGGGTTGCACTCTGAGGTGATTTCAGTCGGTAGATGATGCTATCCTTTGAATGCCTTTGGCTTTAGAGTAGTGTCCTTGGGAAGGGTGTCTAAGTCAGGCCTATTACCCTACCCTAGGTACATGTCATCGTCACCTGGGATATCTCCATCATGAACAAACCTCTAACTGCATGTAATCATGCGAGTTTATCTTCGGTTCATGCGTGAGACAGACGTGGGTGGATAAGAGTAAAGGATGCGTGATGAAAATAAAAAAAGATGCATTTTATTACGCCGCAATCACACTCGCCTCGCCAAAGCCCAAAGTCACAAGTCACGTGTAATTAAACACGAATAAATGTGAAATGTGAGCCAGCGTGTGTGGTGTACACTTAGCATAGATTTTTCTAGTCATCCTGATTACGTGAACCATGAAAGGCCCCCTTATATGCAGGTCAAACTCTTGCTCCTTTAGCAATGTGGGACTAAACTCCCACTTGGTTGTCCACCCCCTTGACATCTCTTCAATTCTGAAATTTATATACCAGTTTTAAAGTATAGACCCATCTCGGGTTGAACTATACCTAGCACTCCATGATCCACTCATCTTACAACTAGGCAATGGACAATGCATTGAATTGTCAGTCTTTTGTAGAAGAGATTCACCTGAAGGCATCACTGATATTAGGCCGCCTTGATCCACCTCTAAGGTTTTGAGCGTTACGGTCGTGCCCCCTTGTCCTTTAATGAGCTCATTAGAGATCACCCAAATCTCATGTAGTGCGACCTCACAACTAAGCTCACATAGGTGTGTTCTTTCAAGAGTACCCTGTAGGACGGTATCTTGCCGAAGTATTTTGGCCTTAGAACATAATAAGACAAATGTCAACCTCCCATGCAGTACTAAGAGTACTCATCTCAGCGGGAAATGGAAGATACATATGTACTCTCTCCAGTTGCTCCAACAACTTGTTTTTCCCTTTTCCTAATTCACGGGATCTCCGATCACATAGGCCGGGTTTCTGCATTTGTGCAACTCAGGTGGGTCTCAAGCCATTTACCTTGATGCTCCATCTATCACTGCACATGATAGTCCCTTTGTAAAGGGATCCGCCAGGTTTTTGGTAGTGTTAATATAATCAATGACGATCACTCCTTTACGTCTCAAATTCCTGACGGATTTGATACACCGTTTCACATGTCTTGACGACTCCAGGTTATCCTTCAAACTTTTAACCTTAGTGATCACGGTTTGGTCATCACAGTTTAGAAGGCTGGCCGGAATTGGTTTTTCAACCATTGGCAAATCACTCAAGAGTTCACGCAACCACTCTGCCTCTACAGTGCTTGAGTCAAGTGCTACAAGTCCAGCCTCCATAGTAGACCTTGTTAAGATAGTCTGCTTGGTAGACCTCCAAGAGCTTGCAACACCGCCAAAAGTAAATATATATCCACTAGTGGCTTTGATCTCATATGCATCTGAGATCCAATTAGCATCAATATACCCCTCTAGTACATCTGGGTACCATATATAGTGTAGTCCATACGTTATGGTTCCTCTCAAATACCTCATTACTCATTCTAGTGCAGTCCAGTGATCATTCCCCGGATTTGAATTAAACCGCCTCAATTTGCTAACAACAAATGAAATGTCAGGTCTAGTTGCACCAACAAGGTACATGAGAGAACCAACAATTTGAGAGTATTTTAGCTGCTCGACCCCTTGTCCTCTGTTCTTTTTAAGCTTTAGACTTGGGTCATAAGGAGTTGGAGATGATTTAGAGTCCTCAAAACCAAACCGACTCAAGATTTTCTCCACATAATGAGACTGACTCAATGTAATCTCATTCTCATTCATTTGCAGCTTTATGTTTAAAATAACATCTGCCTCTCCCAAATCTTTCATATCAAAGTTTCAAGACAAGAACGATATAACATCATTTATAACATCCATATCAGTCCCCAAAATTAATATGTCATCAATGTATAAGCATAAGATTACACTCTTACCCCCACCATATTTATAGTACACACATTTGTCTCCTTCATTCACCACAAAGCTTGCCGAAGTGAGAGTTTTGTCAATTTGTTCATGCCACTGCTTCGACTCTTGCTTGAGGCCATAAAGTGGTTTCTTTAATCTACACACCATGTTCCCTTGCCCGGTTTCTACAAAACCATCAGGTTGCTACATATAAATTTCCTCATCGAGCTCTCCATTTAGGAAAGTTGTCTTACACATCTATTTGATGGATTAGGAATTTATGTGAAGCTGCAAGTGCAATCCGCACCCGAATTGTAGTCATCCTAGCAACAAAGCGAGTACGTATCAAAGAAATCCTCACCTTCTTTTTGGGTAAAACCCTTGGTCACAAGTCTAGCCTTATACTTTTCAATGGTACCATCAGGTATTAACTTCCTTTTGAATATCCATTTGCAACCAATAGGTTTGCAACCCATCGGGCGTGGATAGATTTCTAATGTTCTGTTAGTGAGAATGGAATCCATTTCACTTTGGACTGCCTCCTTCCAATCATCGGCATCTAGGGATGCATATGATTCAGAAAGAGTTCTGGGAACGTCATCCACGAGATACACAACAAAGTCATCTCCAAAGGACTTTTTAGTCTGTTGCCTCTTGCTCTTTCTGTGAGCTAATTCACTGTCATTCTCCTCATTGGAATTATCCGTAGTTACAAAAGGAGTATTTTCCGGTTTAGGTTCGGGTTCAGGTTCTACTTGTAAAGTTGGTTGACTAGGTGTAGGGCGTTTCGGTGCCCAGGCTCATCTGCACCCGGTTAGAAAAAAAATCATAAAAAATTTAAAAAATCGAAGAAAAAAATTGTGCGGTAGAACATTTGATGCGTGAGGCTCGCTCCAAATTTTAAGTCATTTGGACATCTAAGCAACTCTCAGCAAAAAAGACAAATTGGGCCAAAACAGTACGTGAACAGTAAACATTTTTACAGACCCCCAATTTGTTTTTTTTTCTGAGAGCTCCTCAGATGTCCAAATGATTTGAAATTGGAGTGGACCTCATGCATCAAATTGTCTACTGCAGAAAAAAATTGGAATTTTTTGAATTTTTCTAGTATTTGTTTTGATTTTTTTCGTCGACGCGGGTGCAGATGAGCTCGGGTGCAGAGATGGATTTTCGGTTGACTAGTGGATGCTTTCTTTTCCTTCATTGTAGAGATGTTCTCAAAGAAAGTAGCATCTCGAGATTCTATCACAGTGTTAGTATGCACATCTGAAAACTCGGATTTAACTACCAAGAATCTATAAGTGTTGTTATTATGTGCATAGCCCAAAAAGATATAATCAACAATTTTAGGTCCCAATATTCATTTCTTGCATACATGTACGTTAACCTTGGCTAAACAGCCCCAAGCACGTAAGAAACACAAAGTTGGTTTGTGTCCTTTCCATCCTTCATATGGAGTTATATCTCCTTTTGATGAAGGAACTCTGTTGAGAGTGTAACATGCAGCCAAAGCAGCCTCTCCCCACCACGACTTAGCTAAACCGGCACTGTCCAACATGGCGTTCACCAAGTCCGTAAGTGTTTGGTTTTTATGTCCAGCCACTCCATTTGATTGGGGAGAGTAGGAAGGGGTTACCTCATGGATAATTCCATGTTCCGCACAGAATTCAGCAAACTCATGTGAGACATACTCTCCTCCTCTGTCAGACCTTAAGCGTTTGATCTTCTTCTCTAATTGGTTTTCTACTTCAGCTTTGCAGATCTTAAAGCAATTCAATGCCTCATCTTTTGTTTTTACTAGATAAATATAACACCACTTAGTCACATCATCTATCAATGTCATCATATATCTTTTCCTGCCTTAGTCAAAACTCGATTCATCTCACATAGATATGAATGGATTAAATCTAGAGGTGAAAGGCTTTTCTCCCCGATTGGCTTAAATAGCTATCGGGGTTGCTTTGCTTGCACAAAAGCCTAACACTTAGATACGCAGACTATGGAAACATTCAGAATTAAATTAAGCTTGCATAATCGAACAATGCGATCAAAGTTAATATGATATAAAATGAGAGTGCCAAACACCAACATCTCCAACATTCATTCCAGAATACGAAGAACAAGAAAAATTGTTTACGACATTATAGTCCTCTAGAATAGAAAGGCGGAACAACCCTCCGCTGTTATAGCCTTTTCCAATAAATAAACCAAATAAAAAAATGAATTTATTCGACTCAAAGACCAGCTTGTAGTTGTTGGAAAAATGCCCTAGAGGCGATAATAAATTGGTTATTATCATATTTCCCTATTCATGATAATCGTTTATTATCCATGCTAGAATTGTATTGGTCGGAAACTCAGATACATGTGTGGATACATAGACAACAACGTGTCCCTAGTGAGCCTCTACTAGACTAGCTCATTGATCAAAGATGGTTAAGGTTTCCTAACCATAGACATGAGTTGTCATTTGATAACGGGATCATATCATCAGGAGAATGAAGTGATGGACAGGACCCAAACTATAAGCGTAGCATATGATCGTACCAAGTTTATTGCTATCGTTTTCTGCATGTCAAGTATCTGTTCCTATGACCATGAGATCATGCAACTCACTGACACCGGAGGAATACCTTGTGTGTATCAAACATTGCAACGTAACTGGGTGACTATAAAGATGCTCTACAGGTATCTCTGAGGGTGTCTATTGAGTTGGCATGGATCAAGACTGGGATTTGTCACTCCGTATGACGGAGAGGTATCTCAGGGCCCATTCGGTAATACAACATCACAGCAAGCTTGCAAGCAATGTGACTAAGGAGTTAGTCACGGGATCTTGTATTACGGAACGAGTAAAGAGACTTGCCGGTAACGAGATTGAACTAGGTATGGAGATACCGACGATCGAATCTCGGGCAAGTAACATACCGATGGATAAAGGGAACTACATACGGGATTAGCTGAATCCTTGACATCGAGGTTCGACCGATTAAGATCTTCGTAGAATATGTAGGAACCAATATGGGCATCCAGGTCCCGCTATTGTTTATTGACCGTAGAGGTGTCTCGATCATGTCTGCATAGTTCTCGAACCCGCAGGGTCTACACACTTAATGTTTGGTGATGATATAAGTATAGTTGAGTTGTTATGGTGGTAACCGAAGGTTGTTCGGAGTCCCGGATGAGATCTGGACGTGACGAGGAACTCCGGAATGGTCCAGAGGTGAAGATTGATATATAGGATGAAGGGTATCGGAGTCCAGAAGTGTTCCGGGGGTACCGGGTTGTGACCAGGATGACCGAAAGGGGTTTCAAGGGGCCCCGCACTACTGCAGGATGCTGCTAACGCGACACTACGATCAGAGACCCTTTGACAAAACTGTGTGCGATGCATTAATCACAAACAATGATGTAAAAAAACCGTCAAAAAAGATGCAAAACATTTGCGATGGCGGATACATCGAACATGGTTCAGATTTTAGTTGCGTGTGCGATGTGAGGCATACGGTTTAGTTCAATGAACTGTTTGCGATGAGGCGGAAGAACAGAAACGGGCAGCCAGATGCAGGCATGTGTGATATACAACATACAGTTCAGTCAGATTAACTGTTTGTGATGAGGCGGAACAACAGAAACGGGCAGCCAGATGAAGGTGTGTGCGATATACGGCATACAGTTCACTCAGATGAACTGTTTGTGATTAGGCAATACAACAGAAACGGTCAGCCAGATCCAGGTGTGTGCGATATACGGCAAACAGGTTCCTAATCAGAAATGTGTGTGAAGACCCATAATAACATAGACAATGCTAATAAGTCGTGTGTGTTGTGGGCAAACATTTGCTGGTATACGATTGTCAGCGATTGATGAATTCATCACCGACGAGTTTCCTAGTATGGTCCGTGTGCGTTCTCATTGCATACAGAGCAACAATATATGTACTTATAAGGACTTGATTCCATAACCAAATTGAACATCCAATTACATAGGTGGCTAGTAGACACATGACCTTTGCACACACCAAAGTATGTTCAAAAATGCCTAGAAAACTCAAACAATGCATAAAAAAGCAAAACGAACGCTGAATAATTTCATATTTTTTAGGATGACTCTCCTATAGTTGCATGTTGCCTCTGGAAAAAAATCAAGGCGGGAAGAAACCGTGTATGTCATTTCGCACACATATAGGTGACAAGTTCCCTCTCGGAACCATGAGACTTCTTGAGAGAAGCTCCGGTTTGTAAGAAGTTTATACCAAAACTCGTCCCAAATTGGACTATTTTTTTACCACAGCATATTGGTGCCATGTCATAACACCATGCGATGTTTCATGATTTTGAGGCGAGTTTTGGATTTACAGTAATTTTAAAATCAGGTTTCTCAATGTTTACTGTCGAGTTAGCACCGCCCTGGATAGGCATTTTCCTCGTGGGTCCCAAATGTCAGAATCCAAATCTGCCACTACCATGCAGCTTCTACTATTAAGAAATACATCCCATTTGGTGTGCTAGCTGAAAATAAGTTTGGTGGGTGCAGGCGGGCGCTAAGAACTTGCGGGTTCTGTAATGAACAAAGATCAAAGCCCAGTATGAAAGAAAATATGGGTCAAACCCTAGTTGAAAAGGGCAACAATGTCTAACTCCAGCTTACAAAAGGTACAAAAGCACGAGGATTAATTGTTCATCAGGTTTACACATAACCCGGATTGAATAGGGCAATAACATCTAACTCAACCAAAGTTTTTGGCAGTCACAATCAAATGGATCGGTCCGATCCATAAAATCAAGATCCCGGTACAAAAGATCTACTGGTCCATGATGATGACAAGTTGTTGTAAATATAAGCCGAGCACGATCAGAAGCCCTTAGGTCCACCTGAAACTTCTTTTTATGATGTTCAACATACAGTTCTGTGAGAAATTTCTTGTTGAAAAACTTAATCCTCAGGGACAATAGTGCCCTCGCATTCCTCATGAAGAATGTGACAAAGCCAGTGTTTACATGGTTGGATGCATATCCTTCCACCATTATTGTCTTCAAACGAATGTCATGAGATCTGAGAAAATCCTTGTGCTTCCTCTGCCATCGATTGGTTAGACCTTTTTCTCGAAGTCCTAGTACCTAAATAGACATGAAGATTGAAAACAATTAATGTCTAAAATAGAGTATGTCAAAGGAGCGACAGCTGAACGGTTAATTCTAGTACATTATATATGGGCTTTCAATGTGTGTGAAATCATCACCTTTATATACAAATTCTCCAGACATGGAAAGCATCGCAGCAAGCCAACAGTGGTGTTCAGATCAAGACACCCTATATAAATATATAAGGTCTTGACAGAATCCAGCACCCCTGATACACCATCTATGGACAAGCTCTTCATTCAGCATAGAACATAATATTAGCACCGAAAGTGTACTCCAAGATGATATTTAACTTATGCGCACAAATGAAAAATGCAGATTACTAAAGTGTACATGGATAACATACAGTACCTGAACAAGTGTGGAGCCAACCACCAACTTGTAACATTCAAACGAATGAGGAAATACACCCAAGGTCTCCAGTTTAGGCGCAGAGACCACAATTATTTGTGAAGGTTTATAACAACAATCAAGGAGCAACCTTTGAAGTGAAGGGGCATCTTCGATGATGAGCTCCTGTCCTTCAAAATGAATTCCAATGCTTACAAGGTGAGGCGACTTTATTTTGAGACAAGGGATATGGATTCCTAGTCCAAAAACAAGCACCAAATGCTCCAGTGCAGGGCAGCTGGAGTGGATGATGCTGTGAAGTGAGGCCACCGACAGATCAACCAACACAAGCGCAAGTTTTTTCAGCAGTGGGAGTCGAAGCATTTGTACCAGATTGTCTACTAGATGGCACCGGGTCAAGGTGGTGGTGTGGAGAGAGGAGGAAAACCATGAGATGGGCATCGGTGGTGAGGGCACAGATGCAGCTCTTGGTGGTAACCTATCGTTGTAGTAATGGTAGAACTCAAGCTGCTGGAGTTTATCGAATTGACGGGATGTCAGCCAGGCGGCCACCGTGCAGGGTATGTCCAGCAGGTAGCATGCCGGGATGCAGATGCGTTGAACGGAGCCCTAGTGGGAGGAGATGATGGCTCCGGGGAGTTCAGAATCATCATCGACAGATAGCTGACGACAGTCGAGATTAAGAGGCGTGGTGCGCCACTGAGTGCACCACCGAGATGCGAGAACTTGTGTGCGGCAGCCATCCTTGGTGGGGAGAAGGGAGATGATCTCCCCAAGGAAGTCGTTCGGGAGATCACTGATGCGATCCGCCGGAGATTCTACTGGTTTCTCAGGTCCAGGGGGGCGTGGCCGCTTTTGGCCGCGCAGCCGGGTCCAAGATCTACATCCGGCGGCGGCGCTGGCCGGAGCCTCATTTGTGTACATACCAATCTGAAAGAAAAAAAATGGCAGAAATATACATGTAGGACATTCAAAATCAATTCTCAAGATCTGGAAGAAAAAAAGGCACAAACATATATGTAGGACATTCAAAATCAATTCTCAAGATCTGGCCACGAATTATTAGCACGCAAGCTAACCCTAGTCGGATTATTAGCAAAAATCATTTGTACAGAACAAACAATTAATTACTAACTCTATACGAATAACATTCAAACAATCAATACACTACGTGCATCTAACGGATCTTAATTACTCTGATTTCATGGACTGAGAGAACATAACCATAGGATTTGTATTCCAAAAAAATTAGAGAGGGGGGAGTAACCAGAGAAAACACATGATATGTTTGCCGCACAAATGGGTATATAGATGACTAACCGGTTTTTCGTCGGAGTCGCAGTTGTTGCCGGAGTTGCTGTTGACCTCCGGCTCCGGCTGGGGGGCAAGACGGCGTCGATGAAGTCAAGGTCGTGCTGCTGCCCGCGCGAGACCTCGTCGGCGGCGACGTCAACCTCTGTGCCCAGCTTCACGCGTTGCGCGGGTGCTTCACCAGCCCCGGCGTTGCCACTCCCTCCGATGGTGCGCTTCGGCGGCATCCTCATACACTCGAGAGTCCAGACGTTGGTGACCACTGTGGACCGGGGGTGCGGCCGCCTATTATGGCCGGCGGCTCGGGCGCGCAATTAATACGGACCAGTGGGAGTGAGGCGGGCGGCGGTCAAAGGTTGTCTCGCCTCCCGGTGAGCCTGTGCGGCGGACTTCTGCCATTCCTACCATCATTTCACACAACTACTCGCACGCCTCCCGGTGACACTGCGCAGGGAAAACGCCTCCCGTCAATACGCACACCTGCACGCATGCTTCCCGGTCTGCCTGCGTGGCGGACTGCTTGCATGCGTCCCGTCAACTCACGCCTGCTCGCACGGCACACGGGGCGCGTGGCAGCACGTATATTTTTTGGTTTATTGATGATTCATTCTGCCACTTTACTGCTTAACCGAAGCATGGCACGGTCTAACGCACACGATCTGAATAAATAATCCGCATGAGATATTGGTTGTCAGTTATTAACAATCTCCCGTTTGTAAGAAGATTATATCAAAATGTGTCTCAAATTTGACAAAAAAATACATATCACAGTCTACTGGTGTCCATATATGACACCACGATAAGTTTCATGAATTTCAACTAAGTTTTGGATTTACTGAATTTTAAAAATCTATATTCTCAATGTTTTGAAATCTCTTGCATGGGGAAACATGCACCCAGGGACACATATGATTTTGCAATCCATTTTGGTGCAGATGTAGCTCAAATTTGATTTTTGCACATTAAATCCCTACGAAATCAATCAATGTATAAAAACGGTCGAATGATGTCTGTTTTTTTTTTAGTTTTTAACATGACACTCCTTTGGTCACATGTTCACTGCAGAAAAAGTTTGACATGCCTCAGAGTGGCTGTGGTGGTGCGGGATGTGTGTGTCTGTGTGTGTGGGGGGTGGAGGGAGGGGTCCGGCAGTACACTACAAGTCGTGAATCTCCGTGTGGGATTATTGATCATTTTATGAGTCATATATGCCACATCAAAGTCGTGAATTGGTTATTTAAAGCATTACACAACCCTTTCATACATACATGTTTGGGCCACATGCATGCATTGGTGGTCCTCTCGGACACTCTCCCTCGTGCGGTTATCAGCGACGTGTCCATTCGTTAGCCAACAAAGGTTTTCAGTTTCCACCGACAACGAGAGGCATTTAACTAAAAGGTGGATTCATCTTGGCATGTGTGTGGTGTGGATCATGGTGAGATTCCATATCAAAGTTCGAGCACATGCGTACACCCCCCCACCGGCTTGAAGTGAGGGGGCTACGCATTGTGGTGTAGTGCATTTCCGATTTGCGAAGCATGTGCCACGTCAAAGTTGTGCATTGGGTATTCAAATATCACATAACACACGGGCACATGCACATGGTTGTTTTGTCCTATGACACTCACTCGCGTGTGACTCTCTCTGTGGGCCCACGAGGTCGTCGTCGACCAGTTGAACGTACAACGAGAGAGAGGTTAATTTGACCAACAAGGATGGTTCTTTTTTGGTTTGTGTTACGTATATGCATGGTAGGAGTATGTACATGTCAAAGAGGGGGCAACATGAATACTCTATATATATGCGTGTCATAACCTCGCTCCATGTGGGGACTTTCCGGTTCCCGAGGTAGGTGCCACATCAAAGTTGTACATTATATTGGTATTCAAACATCACGTAATACCATGCAGGCGGTGGTTGCCCTATAGGAACTCATTCGTGTGTGGCGCTTCCATCCGTGGGCATGCGAGGTTGTCCTCCATCACTTTGACCCAACGAGAGAGAGGTTAATTTGACCATCAAGGAATGATTCTTTTTTGGTTTGTGTTATACAGTAGAAGTACATATATACCACGCGTCGAATGGGGGCGTACATATAGCACATACCACGCATCATGAACCACGCGCTCTCTGTGGGGACTTTTTGGTTTCCTATATATGTGGTGCCACATCAAAGTTGTGCATTGCATATTCAAACATCACACAAACACCTCTTTGGGCCACATGCAGACGGTGGTACGTAGTCCTATATAGGATGATCACTCGTGTGCGACATACGCTTCGCTTCTGTGCTGGGCCCGCGAGTTCGTTGTAATACCCCCTGTATTAAGCTACAGTGATCACCCTTTTGATGAGGCCATGTCATCATGATTAATAGTGCATAATCATCATTAGCATCATATTGCATTTCAACTCCTAAATCAACTTCAAATTTAAATGAAAGTGGAATATAAAAGTTGTCCAACATAGAAACTAAAATGTCAGATAAATAACAAATATTCCAGAGGCTATTCTAAAATTGAAACCAACATCATTGGAATTGGATAAGTGACTCGAACAACCTCAAACAGTGGATAAAGATAATATTTAATAACCATTTATTAAATATGAAATAAATATGGAATTATATTTTGTCCAAACTAATTTTAGGTGTTAGGGAATAATGCACTGGTATTTATGATCTAGGTCTCATGTTTTACAAAAACCATTTTGAGGCCTAGCTATTTACTAGATTGAGAAAGGAGAATAAAGAAAAGAAATAGAAAACAGAGAAGAAGAAGAAAAAAGAGCAACCCCCCCCCACGGCCCAACTGGGCCGAAGCCCAGCCGGCCGGCCCACCTGCGTCGCCCCTGGCCTATAAGGCCCCCCGGCCAAAACCCTTAGCCCCCCTCCGATCCACATTTCCCCCCCCCCGGTTCGCCCCCCTCCCTCGACTGGATCTGGATCGGGGCAAACCCCCGATCCCGCTCGTCGTCGCCCGCGACGACCTCGCCGCCCCCGCGCCAGGACGCCGCCGCCCGGAGGCCCGCGCATCCCCGCCGGCCTGCACCTCGTCTCCGTCGCCGTCGTCCCCGTCGACCGCCCCGACGCGCCCGACGCGCCCCGTCTCCGCCTCGTCTCTGACGCCGTCGCGGACCGCCGTCGCCCTTGGACCTCGCCGCCTCGCCGGACTCCACCGACGCCGGCCTCCCCGTCGACCCGTGTCTCCGGCCTCCACCCCGAGCCCCCCTGCGCTCGACGCCGACGCCCGCCTCGACCCCGTCGCCGACCCCCCCTCCACGAGCTCGAGCCCGCTGCCCCGTCCCTGCTAATCTCGGTGAGGCCCCCAGGCTCCCCCCCCTGCCCCGTCACGCGCACGAGCGCCGCCCCGCATCCACGCTCACGCGCGCCCTCGCCGCGCACGCGCCCGCCCGCGCCGCCACCGGCGCCGGCCCCCAGCGCTCCTCCCGCGGCCGCTCTCCACCGGCCACGGCCGGCGCGCCCCGCTCGGCTCTGGCCCTCGCCAACCACCCCGGCCGGCCACCGCACCCTGGCCTCGAGCCAGTGCGTGGCGCGCGCGCCCACGCGTGCCTGGCCGCCCGCGCGCCGCCGCGCCGTGTGGCCATTCGGGCCACTGACAGGTGGGGCCAATGCCCCTGACCCACTGACCGAACGGGCCCACGGCCAGAAACGATTTTAAGAAAATAAAAATAAAAATAAATAAAATAATAATTATTAATTATGTTAGGTTAATTAACCCTAATCAGGCTAATTTAAATAATTAATTAGTTTAGGTAATTGTTAATAGTTAATTAAACCTGATTAACCTAACAGCCCATGACAGGTGGGACCCACCCTGTCAGGTGGCTGCTGACGTCAGCATGATGTCATGCTGACGTCATCAATCACTGTTCGGATAATGTTGAATTAAATAATTAATAAAAATTCAGAAATTAATAAAACTTAGAAAATCATATCTTTTAAACCGTAACTCCGATGAAAATATTTTATACATGAAACTTGCTCAGAACGACGATACGAACCCGAATACATCCTTTGTATTCCCGTCAGATGCCCGACGCTATAAGAACATTGAACTATTAGACCGATTTCGATAAATGAATAGTGTCCAAACCTATTTAATAAATCCGAATAAATTCCAAATTAACTAAATCGCTTAGTTAGGCTTGTATATCACCCTGGCCCTGCGTTTAGACATGTCCTGCCCTGTTGCATTATTGCCGTGTGTTTACTGTTTCTTCCCCCTCTTCTCTTCGGTAGACTACGAGACCGACGCAGCTGCTGGTGCCCCGACGACTACGTTGTTGACGACCCTACTTGCCAGAGCAACCAGGCAAGCCCCCCCCTTGATCACCAGATATCGCTATTCTTCTCTATACTGCTTGCATTAGAGTAGTGTAGCCTGTTACTGCTTTCGGTTAATCCTATTGCTGCATAGCCTGTCATTGTTGCTACTGTTGTTGAACCTTACCTGCAATCCTAAATGCCTAGTGTAGGATGCTAGTTTGTCATCAGTGGCCCTACATTCTCGTCTGTCTGTATGCTACATTATTGGGCCGTGCTCGCCACGGGTGGCGATTGCGGATATGTATAATACTTATTACATGTGACATCAGATGGATACTAAAGTCGGGTCGGCTCGAGGAGCACCCGAAGTGATCACGAATGGGGGCTGAAAGGATGGCCTCCTCGACGGCCCTCTAAGTGACTCTTTGTTGTGGAGCGGCAGGGCAGGTTGTGACCACCTAGGAGAGAGGTGGGCCTGGCCCTGGTCGTCGTCCGCGGTGATCTCATAATAACACGTTTAACGAGATTGGATATTTGATCTGAGTCTGGCCACTGGCCTTTACGCACTAACCAACTACGCGGGAGTAGTTATGGGTATCCCGGCGTCGTGGTATCAGCTGAAGCCTTCTTGACGTCAGCACTTACAAAAGGTACAAAAGCACGAGGATTAATTGTTCATCAGGTTTACACATAACCGGATTGAATAGGGCAATAACATCTAAACTCAACCAAAGTTTTTGGCAGTCCAATCAAATGGATCGGTCCGATCCATAAAATCAAGATCCCGGTACAAAAGATCTACTGGTCCATGATGATGACAAGTTGTTGTAAATATAAGCCGAGCACGATCAGAAGCCCTAGGTCCACCTGAAACTTCTTTTTATGATGTTCAACATACAGTTCTGTGAGAAATTTCTTGTTGAAAAACTTAATCCTCAGGGACAATAGTGCCCTCGCATTCCTCATGAAGAATGTGACAAAAGCCAGGTTTACATGGTTGGATGCATATCCTTCCACCATTTGTCTTCAAACGAATGTCATGAGATCTGAGAAAATCCTTGTGCTTCCTCGCCATCGATTGGTTAGACCTTTTTCTCGAAGTCCTAGTACCTAAATAGACATGAAGATTGAAAACAATTAATGTCTAAAATAGAGTATGTCAAAGGAGCGACGCGAACGGTTAATTCTAGTACATTATATATGGGCTTTCAATGTGTGTGAAATCATCACCTATAACAAATTCTCCAGACATGGAGCATCGCAGCAAGCCAACAGTGGTGTTCAGATCAAGACACCCATATAAAATATATAAGGTCTTGACAGAATCCAGCACCCCTGAACACCATCTATGGACAAGCTCTTCATTCAGCATAGAACATAATTAGCACCGAAAGTGTACTCCAAGATGATATTTAACTTATGCGCACAAATGAAAAATGCAGATTACTAAAGTGTACATGGATAACATACAGTACCTGAACAAGTGTGGAGCCAACCACAACTTGTAACATTCAAACGAATGAGGAAATACACCAAGGTCTCCCGTTTAGGCAGAGACCACAATTATTTGTGAAGGTTATAACAACAATCAAGGAGCAACCTTTGAAGTGAAGGGGCATCTTCGATGATGAGCTCCTGTCCTTCAAAATGAATTCAATGCTTACAAGGTGAGGCGACTTTATTTTGAGACAAGGGATATGGATTCCTAGTCCAAAAAACAGCACCAAATGCTCCAGTGCAGGGCAGCTGGAGTGGATGATGCTGTGAAGTGAGGCCACCGACAGATCAACCAACACAGCGCAAGTTTTTTCAGCAGTGGGAGTCGAAGCATTTGTACCAGATGTCTACTAGATGGCACCGGGTCAAGGTGGTGGTGTGGAGAGAGGAGGAAAACCATGAGATGGGCATCGGTGGTGAGGGCACAGATGCAGCTCTTGGTGGTAACCTATCGTTGTAGTAATGGTAGAACTCAAGCTGCTGGAGTTTATCGAATTGACGGGATGTCAGCCAGGCGGCCACCGTGCAGGGTATGTCCAGCAGGTAGCATGCCGGGATGCAGATGCGTTGAACGGAGCCTAGTGGGAGAGATGATGGCTCCGGGGAGTTCAGAACATCATCGACAGATAGCTGACGACAGTCGAGATTAAGAGGCGTGGTGCGCCACTGAGTGCACCACCGAGATGCGAGAACTTGTGTGCGGCAGCCATCCTTGGTGGGGAGAAGGGAGATGATCTCCCCAAGGAAGTCGTTCGGGAGATCACTGATGCGATCCGCCGGAGATTATACTGGTTTCTCAGGTCCAGGGGGGCGTGGCCGCTTTTGGCCGCGCAGCCGGGTCCAAGATCTACATCCGGCGGCGGCGCTGGCCGGAGCCTCATTGTGTACATACCATCTGAAAGAAAAAAAATGGCAGAAATATACATGTAGACATTCAAAATCAATTCTCAAGATCTGGAAGAAAAAAAGGCACAAACATATATGTAGGACATTCAAAATCAATTCTCAAGATTGGCCACGAATATTAGCACGCAAGCTAACCCTAGTCGGATATTAGCAAAAATCATTTGTACAGAACAAACAATTAATTACTAATCTATACGAATAACATTCAAACAATCAATACACTACGTGCATCTAACGGATCTTAATTACTCTGATTTCATGGACTGAGAGAATAACCATAGGATTTGTATTCCAAAAAAATTAGAGAGGGGGGAGTAACCAGAGAAAACACATGATATGTTTGCCGCACAAATGGGTATATAGATGACTAACCGTTTTTCGTCGGAGTCGCAGAGTTGTTGCCGGAGTTGCTTGTGACCTCCGGCTCCGGCTGGGGGGCAAGACGGCGTCGATGAAGTCAAGGTCGTGCTGCTGCCAGCGCGAGACCTCGTCGGCGGCGACGTCAACCTCTGTGCCCAGCTTCAGCGTTGCGCGGGTGCTTCACCAGCGGCGTTGCCACTCCCTCCGATGGTGCGCTTCGGCGGCATCCTCATACACTCGAGAGTCCGACGTTGGTGACCACTGTGGACGGGGGGGCGGCCGCCTATTATGGCGGCGGCTCGGGGCGCAATAATAGGACCAGTGGAGTGAGGCGGGCGGCGGTCAAAGGTTGTCTCGCCTCCGGTGAGCCTGTGCGGCGGACTTTGCCATTCCTACCATCATTTCACACAACTACTCGCACGCCTCCCGGTGACACTGCGCAGGGAAAACGCCTCGTCAATACGCACACCTGCACGCAGCTTCCCGGTCTGCCTGCGTGGCGGACTGCTTGCATGCGTCCCGTCAACTCACGCCCTGCCGCACGGCACAGGGGCGCGTGGCAGCACGTATATTTTTTGGTTTATTGATGATTCATTCTGCACTTTACTGCTTAACCGAAGCATGGCACGGTCTAACGCCACACGACTGAATAAATAATCCGCATGAGATATTGGTTGTCAGTTATTAACAATCTCCGTTTGTAAGAAGATTATATCAAAATGTGTCTCAAATTTGACAAAAAAATACATATCACAGTCTACTGGTGTCCATATATGACACCACGATAAGTTTCATGAATTTCAACTAAGTTTTGGATTTACTGAATTTTAAAAATCTATATTCTCAATGTTTTGAAATCTCTTGCATGGGGGAAACATGCACCAGGGACACATATGATTTGCAATCCATTTTGGTGCAGATGTAGCTCAAATTGATTTTTGCACATTAAATCCCTACGAAATCAATCAATGTATAAAAACGGTCGAAGATGTCTGTTTTTTTTTTAGTTTTTAACATGACACTCCTTTGGTCACATGTTCACTGCAGAAAAAGTTGACATGCCTCAGAGTGGCTGTGGTGGTGCGGGATGTGTGTTCGTGTGTGTGGGGGTGGAGGAGGGGGTCCGGCAGTACACTACAAGTCGTGAATCTCCGTGTGGGATTATTGATCATTTTATGAGTCATATATGCCACATCAAAGTCGTGAATTGGTTATTTAAGCATTACACAACCCTTTCATACATACATGTTTGGGCCACATGCATGCATTGTGGTCTCTCGGACACTCTCCCTCGTGCGGTTATCAGCGACGTGTCCATTCGTTAGCCAAACAAAGGTTTTCAGTTTCCACCGACAACGAGAGGCATTAAACTAAAAGGTGGATTCATCTTGGCATGTGTGTGGTGTGGATCTGGTGAGATTCCATATCAAAGTCGAGCACATGCGTACACCCCCCCACCGGCTTGAAGTGAGGGGGCTACGCATGTGGTGTGTAGTGCATTTCCGATTTGCGAAGCATGGCTGCACGTCAAAGTTGTGCATTGGGTATTCAAATATCACATAACACACGGGCACATGCACATGGTTGTTTTGTCCTATGACACTCACTCGCGTGTGACTCTCTCGTGGGCCCACGAGGTCGTCGTCGACCATTGAACGTACAACGGAGAGAGAGAGAGTTTTGACCAACAAGGAGGTTCTTTTTGGTTTGTGTTACGTATATGCATGGTAGAGTATGTACATGTCAAGAGGGGGCAACATGAATACTCTATATATAGCGTGTCATAACCTCGCTCCATGTGGGGACTTTCCGGTTCCCGAGGTAGGTGCCACATCAAAGTGTTACATTATATTGGGTATTCAAACATCACGTAATAATGGCAGGCGGTGGTTGCCCTATAGAGAACATTCGTGTGTGGCGCCTTCCATCCGTGGGCATGCGAGGTTGTCCTCCATCACTTTGACCCAACGAGAGAGAGGTTAATTTGACCATCAAGGAATGATTCTTTTTGGTTTGTGTTATACAGTAGAGTACATATATACCACGCGTCGAATGGGGCGCGTACATATAGCACATACCACGCATCATGAACCACGCGCTTCGTGTGGGGACTTTTGGTTTCCTATATATGTGGTGCCACATCAAAGTTGGCATTGCATATTAAACATCACACCAACACCTCTTTGGGCCACATGAGACGGTGGTACGTAGTCCTATATAGGATGACGAATCGTGTGCGACATACGCTTCGCTTCTGTGCTGGGCCCGCGAGTTCGTTGTAATACCCCCGTATTAAGCTACAGTGATCACCCTTTGATGAGGCCATGTCATCATGATTAATAGTGCATAATCATCATAGAATCATATGCATTTCAACTCCTAAATCAACTTCAAATTTAATGAAAGTGGAATATAAAAGTTGTCCAACATAGAAACTAAAATGTCAGAAATAACAAATATTCCAGAGGCTATTCTAAAATTGAAACAACATCATTGGAATTGGATAAGTGACTCGACAACCTCAAACAGTGGTAAAGATAATATTTAATAACCATTTATTAAATATGAATAAATATGGAATTATATTTTGTCCAAACTAATTTAGGTGTTAGGGAATAATGCACTGGTATTTATGATCTAGGTCTCATGTTTACAAAAACCATTTTGAGGCCTAGCTATACTAGATTGGAAAGGAGAATAAAGAAAAGAAATAGAAAACAGAGAAGAAGAAGAAGAAAAAGAGCAACCCCCCCCACGGCCCAACTGGGCGCGAAGCCAGCCGGCCGGCCCCACCTGCGTCGCCCCTGGCCTATAAGGCCCCCCGGCCAACCCTAGCCCCCCTCCCGATCCACATTTCCCCCCCCCCCCGGTCGCCCCCCTCCCTCGACTGGATCTGGATCGGGGCAAACCCCCGATCCCGCTCGTCGTCGCCGCGACGACCTCGCCGCCCCCGCGCCAGGACGCCGCCGCCCGGAGCCCGCGCATCCCCGCCGCCTGCACCTCGTCTCCGTCGCCGTCGTCCCCGTCGACCGCCCCGACGCGTCCCGACGGCCCCGTCTCCGCCTCGTCTCTGACGCCGTCGCGGACGCCGTCGCCCTTGGACCTCGCCGCCTCGCCGGACTCCACCGACGCCGGCCTCCCCGTCGACCCGTGTCTCCGGCCTCCACCCCGAGCCCCCTGCGCTCGACGCCGACGCCCGCCTCCACCCCGTCGCCGACCCCCCCTCCACGAGCTCGAGCCCGCTGCCCGTCCGCTGTAATCTCGGTGAGGCCCCCAGGCTCCCCCCCCTGCCCCGTTCACGCGCACGGGCGCCGCCCCGCATCACGCTCACAGCGCGCCCTCGCCGCGCACGCGCCCGCCCGCAGCCGCCACCGGCGCCGGCCCCCAGCGCTCCTCCCTCGGCCGCTCTCCACCGGCCACGCCGGCGCGCCCCGCTCGGCTCTGGCCCTCGCCACCACCCCGGCCGGCCACCGCACCCTGGCCTCGAGCCAGTGCGGTGCGCGCGCGCCCACGCGTGCCTGGCCGCGCACGCGCGCCGCCGCGCCGTGTGGCCATTCGGGCCACTGAACGGTGGGGCCGAATCCCCTGACCCACTGACCCGAACGGGCCCACGGCCCAGAAACGATTTTAAGAAAATAAAAATAAAAATAAATAAAATAATAATTATTAATTATGTTAGGTTAATTAACCCTAATCAGGCTAATTTAAATAATTAATTAGTTTAGTTAATTGTTAATAGTTATTAAACCTGATTAACCTACAGCCCATGACAGGTGGGACCCACCCTGTCAGGTGGCTGCTGACGTCAGCATGATGTCATGCTGACGTCATCAATCACTGTTCGGATATGTTGAATTAAATAATTAATTAAAATTTCAGAAATTAATAAAACTTTAGAAAATCATATCTTTTAAACCGTAACTCCGATGAAAATATTTTATACATGAAACTTGCTCAGAACGACGATACGAACCCGAATACATCCTTTGTATTCCCGTCAGATGCCCGCGCTATAAGAACATTGAACTATTAGACCGATTCGATAAATGAATAGTGTCCAAACCTATATTAATAAATCCGAATAAATTCCAAATTAACTAAATCGCTTAGTTAGGCTTGTATATCACCCTGGCCCTGCGTTTAGACATGTCCTGCATCCCTGTTGCATATTGCCGTGTGTTTACTGTTTCTTCCCCCTCTTCTCTTCGGTAGACTACGAGACCGACGCAGCTGCTGGTGCCCCGACCGACTACGTTGTTGACGACCCTACTTGCCAGAGCAACCAGGCAAGCCCCCCCCTTGATCACCAGATATCGCTATTCTTCTCTATACTGCTTGCATTAGAGTAGTGTAGCCTGTTACTGCTTTCGGTTAATCCTATTGCTGCATAGCCTGTCATTGTTGCTACTGTTGTTGATACCTTACCTGCAATCCTAAATGCCTAGTGTAGGATGCTAGTTTGTCATCAGTGGCCCTACATTCTCGTCTGTCTGCTATGCTACATTATTGGGCCGTGCTCGCCACGGGTGGCGATTGCGGATATGTATAACTACTTTACATGTGACATCAGATGGATACAAAGTCGGGTCGGCTCGAGGAGCACCCGAGAGGTGATCACGAATGGGGGCTGAAAGGATTGGCCTCCTCGACGGCCCTCTAAGTGACTCTTTGTTGTGGAGCGGCAGGGCAGGTTGTGACCACCTAGGAGAGAGGTGGGCCTGGCCCTGGTCGTCGTCCGCGGTGATCTCATAATAACACGTTTAACGAGATGGATATTTGATCTGAGTCTGGCCACTGGCCTTTACGCACTAACCAACTACGCGGGAGTAGTTATGGGTATCCCGGCGTCGTGGTATCAGCTGAAGCTTCTTGACGTCAGCGACTGAGCGGCGCGCGCCGTGTTGGACCGCGATAACGTAACCGCCGTGATCGTGTGGGTTGCTAGGTCTGCTCGCGGCCGCGTACGCAACGTGCAGGAGCGCACTGGGCGATGGGCCCAGACCCCAGAGTGCCTGGATTAGTCCGGCGTGCTGACCTCTCTGTTGAGCTAGGTGGGGTGCGACGGTGGATCTTCCGAGGCGGGCATGACCCAGGAAAGTGTGTCCGGCCAAAGGGATCGAGCGTGTTGGGGAAATGTGGTGCACCCCTGCAGGGAAGTTTTATATTCGAATAGCCGTGTCCCTCGGTAAAAGGACGACCGGAGTTGTATTCCGACCTCATGACAACTAGAAATGGATACTTAATAAAACACACCTTACAAGTGACGTTATAACCCGTGGTCGCTCTCTCGCATGGTGGCGACGAGAGGATCGACGGGTAGGATTATGCTATACGTTGTTGCTTGGTTAACTTCCAACTAATCTCTTCTATTGCTTCAAGATGGAGGCTGCCAGAAGGTAGTCTTCGACAGGACTAGCTATCCCCCTCTTATTTTGGCATTCTGCAGTTCAGTCCACCGATATTGCCTCTTTACACATATACCATGATATGTAGTATAGATCCTTGCTTGCGAGTACTTTGGATGAGTACTCACGGTTGCTTTCCCCCTCCTTTCCCCCTTTCCCTTCTTGCTGGTTGTCGCAACCAGATGCTGGAGCCCAGGAGCCAGACGCCACCTCGACGACTACTACCACCAGGGCGGAGCCTACTACTACGTCCAGGACGCCGACGACGGGAGTAGTTAGGAGGATCCCAGGCAGGAGGCCCTGCGCCTGTTCGATCTGTTGTATCCCTGTTTGTGCTAGCCATCTTATGCACCTTTTTAACCTATGTCTGTACTCAGAATATTGTTGCTTCCGCGACTCGTCTATGATCGAGCATTTGTATTCGAGCCCTCGTGGGCCCTGGCTTGTATTATGATGCTTGTTAGACTTATTTATGTTTTAGAGTTGTTTGTGGATATCTTCCCGTGAGTCCCTGATCTTGATCGTACACGTTTGCGTGCTGATAGTGTACGATTGAAACGGGGGCGTCACAAGTTGGTATCAGAGCCGACTGCCTGTAGGAATCCCCCTTTTCCAATTCCTTGGCCGAAGTTGAGTCTAGACAAAGAAAACCGTTTTACTAACTTGGCGTGTGGCTTACGGGCCCACATCGCCAACTGGGTGGTATTAGGATCTTTATTCCCGTCTATACTCTGGGACTCTGATCTCTCTTCTACTCGGGTTAAATGAATTTTACTAACGCCGACACTTAGGGTCGTGCTTCACATCCACCGGAGTTCTGAAAATTTCCCCCCTTGCTTCGAGATTGTGGGCCAGGTTCTGCTTACAGGATCCTTATCGAGGGCACCCTGTGTTGTCACTTGCAGATTCCTCGCCCCACCAGTTTTCCCCGACGTGATGTAGCCTTTGGATG
The DNA here is from genome assembly GCA_011799875.1 of Thinopyrum elongatum. Classification (NCBI taxonomy): domain Eukaryota; kingdom Viridiplantae; phylum Streptophyta; class Magnoliopsida; order Poales; family Poaceae; genus Thinopyrum; species Thinopyrum elongatum. The sequence goes on along the minus strand of CM022303.1, from coordinate 419,109,033 downwards.
TTCGTTTGTGTACTTCCTTACGCGTGCCGCGCGCCGCCTAGCATGTCCAGTTTTATGAAATTGCGCCGTTATGCTGTCCGCATTGTACCTGACTTTGTGTAAGGATATTATGTCTTAATTGACTACTTTTATGTATTTGATGCACTGCTTAAACTATGTCGAGTACATCATGCTTGTCGCTAAGCACTCGCGCGTGCTTTTACTAAACTACCCCCTGTTGTAATTTAGCAGGATGGTTAGACCCGGGTCTGGTCGTGGCCGTGGTGCCAACGATCCACCACCGCCGAACTATATGGCTGGAATTGCAGCAATTTGAACTGCAACGTCAGTTCATGCAAGGGATCATGGATCAGTTTCCTCGTCCCAATATGAACGTTATCCAGGCCCAGGGACCCGCAGGACTTTATGCGCTCAACCCAACCGTCTACCGCGGCTAACTCAGCCCCTGGATGCGGATGACTGGCTTCGCGCACATCACCTATGAGTTGGAATCTGGTGGCGTTGCCCTGCAAACTATGTCACCTCGCCTCCTTCTTTCTCAAGGGCCCTGCGCTCAATGGTGGACCGCCACAGCGCACTCAACCAGCTGGCACAGTCATCACTGGCCGGATTTCCAAGCTGGCCTTCCGTGCCCGTTTCATTCTCAGGGAATCATGGACCGGAAGAAGCAAGAGTTCCGCAACCTCACCAGGGCAACAGACAGTGGAAGCTTATCAGCGGGGTTTCTGGAATATCCCGCTATGCTGAAGAAGACATTCCCATGATGCTCGCCGTCAGGAAAGGTTTCGCGAAGGACTCAAGCTGACATCAAGCTAGCGCTCCTTGTGCATGAATTTGATAATTTCTCCATCTTGGTGAACAAGGGCTATCCAGGTCGAGACTGGTCTGCAGGCACAACCAGGGATTCTTAGGCGCAACCGTGACACCGGTTCATCTTCGAGCCAGCCGCACAGAAGCGTCGGATCTGGATTCCAAACAGCGTGGTACCGTCCAGCTGCACCTGCTCCAAGACGGTCCTATACTGCATCGGTCTGCCTCCACCACCTAGGCAGCCAGGACTTCCAGCTCCACCACCCCGAGCTCCTGCTCCTAATCCCAATGATAGTCTGTGCACAAGTGTGGGCAGCCAGGTCATTTTCCAGGAACTGCATTCAGAACCAGAACCAATGGCACTTCCTGCAACTGACCGTGGAACAATCAGCCTCGCAACAACAATGCCAAGTCTTATGGGCGTATTCAGGCCAACCACACGGATTTCAATGAAGCTCAGGACCAGCCTGCCACCGTGATGGGTACTCTCCTTGTTAATTAGTACCAGCTTCTGTTTTATTTGATTCGGGAGAATCGCATTCAATTCATGTCCGAAGAATTTGCTAACAAACACGACATTAAATGTGAGGCATGAACACTGCAATAGTAAATACACACCCCCGCGGGTCAATGTCAACCTCCATGGGTAGCAAGACCGTCACACGTTGAAATTGAAGGGCTGAGTTTCACGCCTCCCCTTTCATAACTAAAGTCTTGTAGTATCGACCTCATTCTCGGAATGGATTGGTTTGAAAGCGCATACTGCTTCTATAGTTTGCGCCACGAAGATCATCCATCTTCTACACCCTTCTGATTGAAATAATAAGCTACCAGGCTCAAATCATCCAAAATGCCGAGGCGAGGCTTATGCCTTGAATGCGTTAAACGCAATCACCACTTGAAGGCATCGAGAACGTTCCAGTTGTTCGCGAATCCAAGGTTTTTTCCCAGAAGAACTCCAGGGATACCCCCTGCTCGAGCTGTCGAATTGTTCATCGACTTGAAACCAGAGACCACTCCTATCGCCAAGCGACCCTACAAGATGCCGCCGATGAACTCCTTGAACTTAAGGAGGGAAATCGACGCTTCAATTCGTAAGGGTTTCATTCGCCCAAGGTCCTCTGCTGGGGGGAGCACCTCTCTTTTGTCAGGAAGAAGGATGGATCAAACCGATGGTCCAAGATTACCGTCCTATCAACCAAGCAACCATCCAGAAACAATATCCCCTTCCTCGGATAAACGATTCTGTATGATCAAAACTGGCGGGTTCATCAAGTGTTCTCTAAACTCGACTTAGGTTGGGTTACCACCAGATCCGTGTTCGTGAAGAGGATATCCCAAAGACCGCCTTCGTTACTCGATATGGCTCATACGAGTACACTGTCCTGTCATTCGGCTTAACCAATGCTCCGCCACATTCTCCCGCCTGATGAATTATATATTCATGGAATACCTTGACAAGTTCGTCTGTTTACCGGATGATATCCTAGTATACTCCAGAACAAAGGGAACATGCTGAACATCTTCGACTTGTTCTGGAAAAACTGCAGAGCATCAACTATATGCTAAGTTTTCAAGTGTGAATTCGGTTCCGAAGTATAAGTAAATACCTTGGCATGTCATCTCAAAGGATGGATGGCCGTCAACCCCGAGGGAAGTTCAGGCTATCTTGATTGGGCTCCTCCAAAGAAACGTCAAGCAAAGTTCGAAGTTAGTTTTCTCGGACTAACTCGCCAGCTACTTGCCGTCGATTTGTCGGAGAACTTCTCCAAGATCGCCAAGCCCCTGACTAACCTGCTTCATAAAGGGTCAAGTTCGATTGGACGGAAAAGTGTCAGGAAAGTCTTCACAGACGCTCAAAGACAAGCTGACTTCTGCCCAGTGCTTGCCCCTCCTGATCCCAGAAGGATTTGTGCATCTATTGTGATGCATCCCGTCAAGGATTAGGCGGCTTGTGTCCTAATGCAAGACCGCACAGTAATTGCTTATGCTTCGCGTCAATTGCGGCCCGCAGAAAGAGAATTACCAAGTACATGACCTCGAGCTTTGCTGCCGTCCATCCATGCACTAAAAAGTGGCGACATACCTTCTCGGTAATCGTTTGCGAGATCTTCACCGATCATCAAAGTCTGAAGGATCTGTGCACTCAGCCAGACCTGAACCTCCGTCAACAGAGTATGGATGGAGACCGTAGCGGATTTTAACTGGGTATTTTCTATACCCCTGGCAAGGCTAATTGTAATGGCCGATGCTTGAGCCGCAAGTCTTATTGCAGTCCACCTCAGTTTCACGAAGTTCAACCTTCGTTATTGAAGAATTCAGAAAGTGAGAATCTCCACATTGTTCCTCCTGGACCACTCGCCCCCTCCTGAAGGTTCCTACAAAATGAACCTCCACGTGTTTCTAGGGTTCTCTTAATACCCTGGTTGCTAAACCAGATTTCTCGTGGACAGCATCAAGACGCTTTGACAGGTTATGACTCTCAAGCCCAAAGATTAAGCGCTATCTCGCTGAAGGAAGGCCCGTTCGTTTCACTATTGTCGTATACTGGCCACCTTGTTCTTAAAAGTCGTCTAGTGGTCCCCTCTAAAGGTAACCGGGATGAACTCAGGAGGTCATGCAAGAAGCTCAACGACACTCCGTTGTTACATCCCTGGCAGTCTACCAAGATGTACCAAGACAGTCCGTCAAGATTCTGGTGGTCAAACAGGAAGCAAGACATTGCTCGCTATGTTGCTGAATGTGTAAGTTTGCCGTCGCGTCAAGCAGAAACATCAAAGGCCCGCCCGGAACTTTGCAACAATTGCTGTTCTGAATGGAAATGGGACCATGTTGAAATGGACTATCACTGGGTTTCCCAAATCAAGAAAGGTTATGATGCTATTCTTGTCGTCATTGACCGAATCTTCCAAGTTGCACATTTTTAGCCGTCAAGAGACGATCATGCTAGTCAGTCGCAACTCTCTACATGTCCAGAATTGTTTCACTTCACGGTATTCCACATGGTTATCAGTTCACAGACCGTGGCAGCTTATTCACTTCAATATTCTGGGCAAGTTTCCAAGAAGCTATGGGAACTCATCTGTCCTTCAGCACCGCTTTTCACCCTCAGTTCAAGGACAAGTTGAACGAGTAACCAAGTTCTCGAAGACATGCTTCGAGTTGTGTCCATATCCTTCGAAGGAAATGGGAAGAATCTCTCCCATATGCCGAATTCTCTTACAATAACAGCTATCAAGCCAGTCTGAAGATGGCCCCTTCGAAAGTACTGTACGGCAGAAAGTGCCGAACCTCTGAATTGGTCAGAAACTGGGGCGGAACGTCCACTCTTCGGTCCCGGATATTACCAACTTGCGAAGATTCAAGTTCGGCGTTGTCCGCGAGCATTTGAAGACTGCTCAGTCACGTCAAAAGAGTCAGTATGACCGCAAAACACAGATATGGTCTAATCAACCTGGCGAAAAGGCTTACTTCGAGTCACACCGATGAAAGGTACACACCGATTCGGATCAAGGGCAAGCTAGCTCCTCGCTATATTGGTTCCTTTCACTGTCTTGAAAGGCGTGGTAGGGAGATGGCATATCAGTTGGAACTTCCAACCGAACCTTTCTCAGGTTCACGATGTGTTCACGTATACACAACTCCGCCGCTTCTTCCAAAGGACCCTATCCGCGGAGTAGATCACGAATTTGCTGTGAACTGCAACAAGACCTCTCTTATAAAGAGCATCCGGTCCGCATTCTACGATCAAGCCGAGCGTCGCACACGCCAGAAGGTTATCAAGTTCCTCAAGGTTCAGTGGTCAAACCATTCTGAGGATGAAGCCACTGGGAACGCGAGATAGCGTCTTCGCGATGAATACCCCGCTTGTTTCTTTCTACCTCCTAAATCCCGGGACGAGATTTCTTGTAGTGGAGGAGATTTGTATACCCCCTGTATTAAGCTACAGGGATACACCTTTGATGAGGCCATGTCATCATGAATTAATAGTGCATAATCATAATTAGCATCATATTGCATTTCAACTCTAAGTCAATTCAAATTTAAATGAGAATAGAAGGCGGAACAACCCCCGCCTGTTTATAGCCTTTTCCAATAAATAAACCAAAATTAAAAAAAGTGAATTTATTCGACCAAAGACCAGCTTGTAGTTGTTGGAAAAATGCCCTAGAGGCGATAATAAATTGGTATATCATATTTCCCTATTCCTGATAATCTTTATTATCCATGTAGAATGTATTGGTCGGAAACTCAGATACATGTGTGGATACATAGACAACAACGTGTCCCTAGTGAGCCTCTACTAGACTAGCTCATTGATCAAAGATGGTTAAGGTTTCCAACCATAGACATGAGTTGTCATTTGATGAACGGGATCATATCATCAGGAGAATGAAGTGATGGACAGGACCCAAACATAAGCGTAGCATATGATCGTACCAAGTTTATGCTATCGTTTTTTCTGCATGTCAAGTATCTGTTCCTATGACAGAGATCAGCAACTCACTGACACCGGAGGAATACCTTGTGTGTATCAAACATTGCAACGTAACTGGGTGACTATAAAGAGATGCTCTACAGGTCATCTCTGAGGGTGTCTATTGAGTTGGCATGGATCAAGACTGGGATGGTCCACTCCGTATGACGGAGAGGTATCTCAGGGCCATTCGGTAAACAACATCACAGCAAGCTTAAAGCAATGTGACTAAGGATGTTAGTCACGGGATCTGTGTATACGGAACGAGTGAAAAGGACTGCCTGGGAGCGTAACGAGATTGAACTAGGTATGGAGATACGACGACTCGAATCTCGGGCAAGAACATACCGATGGATAAAGGGAACTACATACGGGATTAGCTGAATCCTTGACATCGAGGTTCCCGACCGATTAAGATCTTCGGTAGAATTGTAGGAACCAATATGGGCATCCAGGTCCCGCTATTGTTTATTGACCGTAGAGGTGTCGATCATGTCTGCATAGTTCTCGAACCCGCAGGGTCTACACACTTAATGTTTGGTGATGATATAAGTATAGTTTGAGTTGTTATGGTGGTAACCGAAGGTTGTTCGGAGTCCCCGTATGAGATTGGACGTGACGAGGAACTCCGAATGGTCCAGAGGTGAAGATTGATATATAGGATGAAGGGTATCGGAGTCCAGAAGTGTTCCGGGGGGGTACCGGTGTGACCAGGATGACCGAAAGGGGTTTCAAGGGGCCCCGCACTACTGCAGGTATGGCTCACGCGACACTACGATCAGAGACCCTTTGACAAAACTGTGTGCGATGCATTATCACAAACAATGATGTAAAAAAAAACCGTCAAAAAAGATGCAAAACATTTGCGATGGCGGATACATCGAACATGGTTCAGATTTTAGTTGCGTGTGCGTGTGAGGCATACGGTTTATTTCAATGAACTGTTGCGATGAGGCGGAAGAACAGAAAGGCGGCAGCCAGAGCAGGCATGTGTGATATACAACATACAGTTCATCAGATTAACTGTTTGTGATGAGGCGGAACAACAGAACGGCAGCCAGATGAAGGGTGTGCGATATACGGCATTACAGTTCACTCAGATGAACTGTTTGTGATTAGGCAATACAACAGAAACGGTCGAGCCAGATCCAGGTGTGTGCGATATACGGCAAACAGGTTCTATCAGAAATGTGTGTGAAGACCAATAATAACAAGACCAATGCTAATAAGTCGTTGTGTGTTGTGGGCAAACATTTGCTGGTATACGATTTCAGCGATTGATGAATTCATCACCGACGAGTTTCCTAGTATGGTCCGTGTGCGTTCTCTGCATACAGAGCAACAATATATGTACTTATAAGGACTTGATTCCATAACACAAATTGAACACCAATTACATAGGTGGCTAGTAGACACATGACTTTGCACACACCAAAGTATGTTCAAAAATGCCTAGAAAACTCAAACAATGCATTTAAAAAAGCAAACGAACGCTGAATAATTTCATATTTTTTAGGATGACTCTCCTATAGTTGCATTGTTGCCTCTGGAAAAAAATCAAGGCGGGGAGAAGAAACCGGGTATGTCATTTCGCACACATATAGGTGACAAGTTCCCTCTCGGAACCATGAGGACTTCTTGAGAAGAAGCTCGGTTGTAAGAAGTTTATACCCAAAACTCGTCCCAAATTGGACTATTTTTTTACCACAGCCTATTGGGTGCCATGTCAAACACCATGCGATGTTCATGATTTTGAGGCGAGTTTTGGATTTCAGAATTTAAAATCAGTTTCTCAAGTTTACTGTCGAGTAGCACCGCCCTGGATAGGCATTTTCCTCTGGGTCCCAAATGTAGAATCCAAATCTGCCACTACCATGCCAGCTTCTACTATTAAGAAATAATCCCATTTGGTGTGCTAGTTGAAAATAGTTTGGTGGGTGCAGGCGGGCGCTAAAACTTGCGGGTTCTGTAATGAACCAAAGATCAAAGCCCAGTATGAAAGAAATATGGGCAAACCTAGTTGAAAAAGGGCAACAATGTCTAACTCAGCTTACAAAAGGTTACAAAAGCACGAGGATTAATTGTTCATCAGGTTTACACATAACCGGATTGAATAGGGCAATAACATCTAAATCAACCAAAGTTTTTGGCAGTCCAATCAAATGGATCGGTCCGACCATTAAAATCAAGATCCCGTACAAAAGATTCTACTGGTCCATGATGATGACAAGTTGTTGTAAATATAAGCCGAGCACGATCAGAAGCCTTAGGTCCACCTGAAATTCTTTTTTGATGTTCAACATACAGTTCTGTGAGAAATTTCTTGTTGAAAAACTTAATCCTCAGGGACAATAGTGCCTCGCATTCCTCATGAAGAATGTGACAAAAGCCAGTGTTTACATGGTTGGATGCATATCCTTCACCTTATTTGTCTTCAAACGAATGTCATGAGATCTGAGAAAATCCTTGTTGCTTCCTCTGCCATCGATTGGTTAGACCCTTTTTCTCGAAGTCCTAGTACCTAATTAGACATGAAGATTGAAAACAATTAATGTCTAAATAGAGTATGTCAAAGGAGCGGACGCGGAACGGTTAATTCTAGTACATTATATATGGGCTTTCAATGTGTGTGAAATCATCACCTATAACAAATTCTCCAGACATGGAGCATCGCAGCAAGCCACAGTGGTGTTCAGATCAAGACACCCATATAAAATATATAAGGTCTGACAGAATCCAGCACCCCTGAACACCATCTTGGACAAGCTCTTCATTCAGCATAGAACATAATTAGCACCGAAAGTGTACTCCAAGATGATATTTAACTTATGCGCACAATGGAAAAATGCAGATTACTAAAGTGTACATGGAAACATACAGTACCTGAACAAGTGTTGGAGCAAACCACAAACTTGTAACATTCAAACGAATAGAAGGAAATAACACCAAGGTCCTCCCGTTTAGGCAGAGGACCACAATTATTTGTGAAGGTTATAACAACAATCAAGGAGGCAACCTTTGAAGTGAAGGGGCATCTTCGATGATGAGCTCCTGTCCTTCAAAATGAATTCCAATGCTTACAAGGTGAGGCGACTTTATTTTGAGACAAGGGATATGGATTCCTAGTCCAAAAAACAAGCACCAAATGCTCGTGCAGGGCAGCTGGAGGGATGATGCTGTGAGTGAGGCCACGACAGATCAACCAACACAGCGCAAGTTTTTTCAGCAGTGGGAGTCGAAGCATTTGTACCAGATTGTCTACTAGATGGCACCGGGTCAAGGTGGTGGTGTGGAGAGAGGAGGAAAACCATGAGATGGCATCGGTGGTGAGGGCACAGATGCAGCTCTTGGGGAACCTATCTTGTAGTAATGGTAGAACTCAAGCTGCTGGAGTTTATCGAATTGACGGGATGTCAGCCAGGCGGCCACCGTGCAGGGTATGTCCAGCAGTGTAGCATGCCGGGATGCAGATGCGTTGAACGGAGCCATAGTGGGAGAGATGATGGCTCCGGGGAGTTCAGAATCATCGACAGATAGCTGACGACAGTCGAGATTAAGAGGCGTGGTGCGCCACTGAGTGCACCACCGAGATGCGAGACTTGTGTGCGGCAGCCATCTTGGTGGGGAGAAGGAGATGAATCTCCCCAAGAAGTCGTTCGGGAGATCACTGTGCGATCCGCCGGAGATTCTACTACTGGTTTCTCAGGTCCAGGGGGGCGTGGCCGCTTTTGGCCGCGCAGCCGGGCTCCAAGATCACATCCGGCGGCGGCGCTGGCCGGAGCCTCATTGTGTACATACCATCTGAAAGAAAAAAAATGCAGAAATATACATGTAGACATTCAAATCAATTCTCAGATCTGGAAGAAAAAAAGGCACAAACATATATGATAGGACATTCAAAATCAATTCTCAAGATGGCCCACGAATTATTAGCACGCAAGCTAACCCTAGTCGGATATTAGCAAAAATCATTTGTACAGAACAAACAATTAATTACTAATCTATACGAATAACATTCAAACAATCAATTACACTACGTGCATCTAACGGATCTTAATTACTTGATTTCATGGACGAGAGGAAGAGAAATAACCATAGGATTTGTATTCCAAAAAAAAGAGAGGGGGGGTAACCAGAGAAAACACATGATATGTTTGCCGCACAAATGGGTATATAGATGACTAACCGTTTTTCGTCGGAGTCGCAGTGAGTTGTTGCCGGAGTTTGCTTGTGACCTCCGGCTCCGGCTGGGGGGCAAGAACGGCGTCGATGAACGTAAGGTCGTGCTGCTGCCAGCGCGAGACCTCGTCGGCGGCGACGTCAACCTCTGTGCCCAGCTTCACGGTTGCGCGGGTGTCTTCACCAGCGGCGTTGCCACTCCCTCCGATGGTGCGCTTCGGCGGCATCCCATACACTCGAGAGTCCACGTTGGTGACCACTGTGGACGGGGGGTCGCCGCTATTATGGCGGCGGCTCGGGGCGCAATAATAGGACCAGTGGAGTGAGGCGGGCGGCGGTCAAAGGTTGTCTCGCCTCCCGGTGAGCCTGTGCGGCGGGACTTTGCCATTCTACCATCATTTCACACAATACTCGCACGCCTCCCGGTGACACTGCGCAGGGAAAACGCCTCGTCAATAACGCACACCTGCCGCATGCTTCCCGGTCGCCTGCGTGGCGGACTGCTTGCATGCGTCCCGTCAACTCACCTGCTCGGCACGGCACAGGGGCGCGTGGCAGCACGTATATTTTTTGGTTTATTGATGATTCATTCGCCACTTTAGCTTAACCGAAGCATGGACACGGTCTAACGCCACACGACTGATAAATAATCCGCATGAGATATTGGTGTCAGTTATTAACAATCTCCGTTTGTAAGAAGATTATATCAAAATGTGTCTCAAATTTGACAAAAAAATACATATCACAGTCTACTGGTGTCCAATATGACACCACGATAATTTCACTGAATTTCAACTAAGTTTTGGATTTACTGAATTTTAAAAATCTATATTCTCAATGTTTTGAAATCTCTTGCATGGGGGAAAAACATGCAACCAGGGACACATATGATTTGCAATCCATTTTGGTGCAGTGTAGCTCTCAAATTGATTTTTGCACATTAAAATCCCTACGAAATCAATCAATGTATAAAACGGTCGAATGATGTCTGTTTTTTTTTAGTTTTTTAACATGACACTCTGTGGTCACAGGTTCACTGCAGAAAAAGTTTTGACATGCCTCGAGTGGGCTTTGGTGGTGCGGGATGTGTGTTCGTGTGTGTGGGGGTGGAGGAGAGGGGTCCGGCAGTACACTAAAGTCGTGAATCTCCGTGTGGGATTATTGATCATTTTATGAGTCATATATGCCACATCAAAGTCGTGAATTGGTTATTTAAGCAATTACACAACCCTTTCATACATACATGTTTGGGCCACATGCATGCATTGGTGGTCCTCTCGGACACTCTCCCCGTGCGGGTTTATCAGCGACGTGTCCCATTCGTTAGCCAAACAAAGGTTTTCAGTTTCCACCGACAACGAGAGGCATTATAACTAAAAGGTGGATTCATCTTGGCATGTGTGTGGTGTGGATCTGGTGAGATTCCATATCAAAGTCGAGCAACAGCGTACACCCCCACCGGCTTGAAGTGAGGGGGCTACGCATGGTGGTGGTAGTGCATTTCGATTTGCGAAGCATGGTCCGTCAAAGTTGTGCATTGGGTATTCAAATATCACATAACACCGGGCACATGCACATGGTTGTTTTGTCCTATGACACTCACTCGCGTGTGACGTCTCTCGTGGGCCCACGAGGTCCGTCGTCGACCATGAACGTACAACGGAGAGAGGAGAGGTTTTTGACCAACAAGGAGGTTCTTTTTGGTTTGTGTTACGTATATTGCATGGTAGAGTAGTATACATGTCAAGAGGGGGCAACATGAATACTCTATATATATAGCGTGTCATAACCTCGTCCATGTGGGGACTTTCGGGTTCCCGAGGTAGGTGCCACATCAAGTGTTACATTATATTGGTATTCAAACATCACGTAATAAATGGCAGGCGGTGGTTGCCCTATAGAACTCATTCGTGTGTGGCGCTCTCCATCCGTGGGCATGCGAGGTTGTCCTCCATCACTTTGACCCAACGAGAGAGAGGTTAATTTGACCATCAAGGAATGATTCTTTTTTGGTTTGTGTTATACAGGTAGACGTACATATATACCACGCGTCGAATGGGGGCGTCGTACATATAGCACATACCACGCATCATGAACCACGCGCTCTCTGTGGGGACTTTTTGGTTTCCTATATATGTGGTGCCACATCAAAGTTGTGCATTGCATATTAAAACATCACACCAACACCTCTTGGGCACATGGCAACGGGTGGTACAGTTAGTCCTATATAGGATGAGATCATCGTGGCGACATACGCTTCGCTTCTGTGCTGGGCCCCGCGAGTTCGTTGTAATACCCCCGTATTAAGCTACAGTGATCACACCTTTTGATGAGGCCATGTCATCATGATTAATAGTGCATAATCATCATTAGAATCATATGCATTTCAACTCCTAAATCAACTTCAAATTTAATGAAAGTGGAATATAAAAGTTGTCCAACATAGAAACTAAAATGTCAGAAATAACAAATATTCCAGAGGCTATTCTAAAATGAAACAAACATCATTGGAATTGGATAAGTGACTCGGACAACCTCAAACAGTGGTAAAGATAATATTTAATAACCATTTATTAAAATGAATAAATATGGAATTATATTTGTCAAAACAATTTAGGTGTTAGGGAATAATGCACTGGTATTTATGATCTAGGTCTCATGTTTACAAAAACCATTTTGAGGCCTAGCTATACTAGATTGGAAAGGAGAATAAAGAAAAGAAATAGAAAACAGAGAAGAAGAAAAAAAAAAGAGCAACCCCCCCACGGCCCAACTGGGCCGCGAGCCAGCCGGCCGGCCCCCACCTGCGTCGCCCCTGGCCTATAAGGCCCCCCGGCCAACCCTAGCCCCCCTCCCGATCCACATTCCCCCCCCCCGGTTCGCCCCCCTCCCTCGACTGGATCTGGATCGGGGCAAACCCCCGATCCCGGCTCGTCGTCGCCGCGACGACCTCGCCGCCCCGCGCCAGGACGCCGCCGCCCGGAGCGCGCATCCCCGCCGCCTGCACCTCGTCTCCGTCGCCGTCGTCCCCGTCGACCGCCCCGACGCGCCCGACGCGCCCCGTCTCCGCCTCGTCTCTGACGCCGTCGCGGACCGCCGTCGCCCTTGGACCTCGCCGCCTCGCCGGACTCCACCGACGCCGGCCTCCCCGTCGACCCGTGTCTCCGGCCTCCACCCCGAGCCCCCTGCGCTCGACGCCGACGCCCGCCTCGACCCCGTCGCCGACCCCCCCTCCACGAGCTCGAGCCCGCTGCCCCGTCCCTGCTAATCTCGGTGAGGCCCCCAGGCTCCCCCCCCCTGCCCCGTCACGCGCACGAGGCGCCGCCCCGCATCCACGCTCACGCGCGCCCTCGCCGCGCACGCGCCCGCCCGCAGCCGCCACGCGGCGCCGGCCCCCAGCCGCTCCTCCCGCGGCCGCTCTCCACCGGCCACGGCCGGCGCGCCCCGCTACGGCTCTGGCCCTCGCCAACCACCCACGGCCGGCCACCGCACCCTGGCCTCGAGCCAGTTGCGGTGGCGCGCGCGCCCACGCGTGCCTTGGCCGCGCCGCGCGCCGCCGCGCCGTGTGGCCATTCGGGCCACTGACAGGTGGGGCCAATGCCCCTGACCCACTGACCGAACGGGCCCACGGCCAGAAACGATTTTAAGAAAATAAAAATAAAAATAAATAAAATAATAATTATTAATTAGTTAGGTTAATTAACCCTAATCAGGCTAATTTAAATAATTAATTAGTTTAGTAATTGTTAATAGTTAATTAAACCTGATTAACCTAACAGCCCATGACAGGTGGGACCCACCCTGTCAGGTGGCTGCTGACGTCAGCATGATGTCATGCTGACGTCATCAATCACTGTTCGGAAATATGTTGAATTAAATAATTAATAAAAATTTCAGAAATAATAAAACTTAGAAAATCATATCTTTTAAACCGTAACTCCGATGAAAATATTTTATACATGAAACTTGCTCAGAACGACGATACGAACCCGAATACATCCTTTGTATTCCCGTCAGATGCCCGACGCTATAAGAACATTGAACTATTAGACCGATTTCGATAAATGAATAGTGTCCAAACCTAATTTAATAAATCCGAATAAATTCCAAATTAACTAAAATCGCTTAGTTAGGCTTGTATATCACCCTGGCCCTGCGTTTAGACATGTCCTGACCCTGTTGCATTATTGCCGTGTGTTTACTGTTTCTTCCCCCTCTTCTCTTCGGTTAGACTACGAGACCGACGCAGCTGCTGGTGCCCCGACGACTACGTTGTTGACGACCCTACTTGCCAGAGCAACCAGGCAAGCCCCCCCCTTGATCACCAGATATCGCTATTCTTCTCTATACTGCTGCATTAGAGTAGTGTAGCCTGTTACTGCTTTCGGTTAATCCTATTCTGCATAGCCTGTCATTGTTGCTACTGTTGTTGAACCTTACCTGCAATCCTAAATGCCTAGTGTAGGATGCTAGTTTGTCATCAGTGGCCCTACATTCTCGTCTGTCTGCTATGCTACATTATTGGGCCGTGCTCGCCACGGGTGGCGATTGCGGATATGTATAATACTTATTACATGTGACATCAGATGGATACAAAGTCGGGTCGGCTCGAGGAGCACCCGAGAGGTGATCACGAATGGGGGCTGAAAGGATGGCCTCCTCGACGGCCCTCTAAGTGACTCTTTGTTGTGGAGCGGCAGGGCAGGTTGTGACCACCTAGGAGAGAGGTGGGCCTGGCCCTGGTCGTCGTCCGCGGTGATCTCATAATAACACGTTTAACGAGATGGATATTTGACTGAGTCTGGCCATGGCCTTTACGCACTAACCAACTACGCGGGAGTAGTTATGGGTATCCCGGCGTCGTGGTATCAGCTGAAGCTTCTTGACGTCAGCGACTGAGCGGCGCGCGCCGTGTTGGACCGCGATAACGTAACCGCCGTGATCGTGTGGGTTGCTAGGTCTGCTCGCGGCCGCGTACGCAAAGTGCAGGAGCGCACTGGGCGAGGGCCCAGACCCCAGAGTGCCTAGGATTAGTCCGGCGTGCTGACCTCTCTGTTGAGCCTAGGTGGGGCTGCGACGTGTGGATCTTCCGAGGCCGGGCATGACCCAGGAAAGTGTGTCCGGCCAAAGGGGATCGAGCGTGTTGGGGAATATGTGGTGCACCCCTGCAGGGAAGTTTATCTATTCGAATAGCCGTGTCCCTCGGTAAAAGGACGACCCGGAGTTGTATTCCGACCTCATGACAACTAGAAATGGATACTTAATAAAACACACCCTTACAAGTGACAGTTATAACCCGGTGGTCGCTCTCTCGCATGGTGGCGACGAGAGGATCGACGGGTAGGATTATGCTATACGTTGTTGCTTGGTTAACTTCCAACTAATCTCTTCTATTGCTTCAAGATGGAGGCTGCCAGAAGCGTAGTCTTCGACAGGACTAGCTATCCCCCTCTTATTTTGGCATTCTGCAGTTCAGTCCACCGATATTGCCTCTTTACACATATACCATGCATATGTAGTATAGATCCTTGCTTGCGAGTACTTTGGATGAGTACTCACGGTTGCTTTCCCCCTCCTTTCCCCCTTTCCCTTCTTGCTGGTTGTCGCAACCAGATGCTGGAGCCCAGGAGCCAGACGCCACCTTCGACGACTACTACCACCAGGGCGGAGCCTACTACTACGTCCAGGACGCCGACGACCGGGAGTAGTTAGGAGGATCCCAGGCAGGAGGCCCTGCGCCTGTTCGATCTGTTGTATCCCTGTTTGTGCTAGCCATCTTATGGCACCTTGTTTAACCTATGTCTGTACTCAGATATTGTTGCTTCCGCTGACTCGTCTATGATCGAGCATTTGTATTCGAGCCCTCGTGGGCCCTGGCTTGTATTATGATGCTTGTATGACTTATTTATGTTTTAGAGTTGTGTTGTGATATCTTCCCGTGAGTCCCTGATCTTGATCGTACACGTTTGCGTGCATGATTAGTGTACGATTGAAACGGGGGCGTCACAAGTTGGTATCAGAGCCGACTGCCTGTAGGAATCCCCCTTTCCAATTCCTTGGCCGAAGTTGAGTCTAGACAAAGAAAACCGTTTTACTAACTTGGCTGTGTGGCTTACGGGCCCACATCGCCAACTGGGTGGTATTAGGATCTTTTATTCCTCGTCTATACTCTGGGACTCTGATCTCTCTTCTACTCGGGTTAAATGAATTTTACTAACGCCGACACTTAGGGTCTCGTGATCACATCCACCGGAGTTCTGAAAATTTCCCCCCTTGCTTCGAGATTGTGGGCCAGGTTCTGCTTACAGGATCCTTTTATCGAGGGCACCCTGTGTTGTCACTTGCAGATTCCTCGCCCCACCAGTTTTCCCCGACGTTGATGTAGCCTTTGCTATGTCTCGTTGTGTACTTCCTTACCGCGTGCCTGCGCGCCGCCTAGCATGTCCAGTTTATGAAATTGCGCCGTTATGCTGTCCGCATGTACCTGACTTTGTGTAAGGATATGTATGTCTTAATTGACTACTTTTATGTATTTGATGCACTGCTTGAACTATTGTCGAGTTACATCATGCTTGTCACTAAGCACTCGCGCTTGCTTTTACTAAACTACCCCCTGTTGTAATTTAGCAGGATGGTTAGACCCGCTGGTCGTGGTCGTGGCCGTGGTGCCAACGATCCACCACCGCCGAACTATATGGCTGGAATGATGCAGCAATTTGAACTGCAACGTCAGTTCATGCAAGGGATCATGGATCAGTTTCCTCGTCCCAATATGAACCAGTATCCAGGCCCAGGGACCCTGCAGGACTTTATGCGCCTCAACCCAACCGTCTACCGCGGCTCAACTCAGCCCCTGGATGCGGATGACTGGCTTCGCGACATCACCTATGAGTTGGAATCTGGTGGCGTTGCCCCTGCAAACTATGTCACCTTCGCCTCCTTCTTTCTCAAGGGCCCCGCTGCTCAATGGTGGGACAGCCACAGGCGCACTCAACCAGCTGGCACAGTCATCACTTGGCCAGATTTCCAAGCTGCCTTCCGTGCCCGTTTCATTCCTCAGGGAATCATGGACCGGAAGAAGCAAGAGTTCCGCAACCTCACCCAGGGCAACAAGACAGTGGAAGCTTATCAGCGGGAGTTTCTGGAATTATCCCGCTATGCTGAAGAAGACATTCCCACTGATGCTCGCCGTCAGGAAAGGTTTCGCGAAGGACTTCAAGCTGACATCAAGCTAGCGCTCCTTGTGCATGAATTTGATAATTTCTCCATCTTGGTGAACAAGGCTATCCAGGTCGAGACTGGTCTGCAGGCACACCAGGGATCTCTTAGGCGCAACCGTGACACCGGTTCATCTTCGAGCCAGCCTGCACAGAAGCGTCGGATCTGGATTCCAAACAGCGTGTACCGTCCAGCTGCACCTGCTCCAAGACGGTCCTATACTGCATCGCGTCTGCCTCCACCACCTAGGCAGCCAGGACTTCCAGCTCCACCACCCCGAGCTCCTGCTCCTAATCCCAATGATAGTCTGTGCTACAAGTGTGGGCAGCCAGGTCATTTTTCCAGGAACTGCATTCAGAACCAGAACCAACTGGCACTTCCTGCAACTGACCGTAGGAACAATCAGCCTCGCAACAACAATGCCAAGTCTTATGGGCGTATTCAGGCCAACCACACGGATTTCAATGAAGCTCAGGACCAGCCTGCCACCGTGATGGGTACTCTCCTTGTTAATTCAGTACCAGCTTCTGTTTTATTTGATTCGGGAGCATCGCATTCATTCATGTCCGAAGAATTTGCATACAAACACGACATTAAATGTGAGGTCATGAACACTGCAATAGTAATACACACCCCCGCGGGTCAATGTCAAACCTCCATGGGTAGCAACGACGTCACCGTTGAAATTGAAGGGCTGGAGTTTCACGCCTCCCCTTTCATACTAAAGTCTTGTAGTATCGACCTCATTCTCGGAATGGATTGGTTGAAAGCGCATACTGCTTCTATAGTTTGCGCCACGAAGATCATCCATCTTCTACACCCTTCTGATGAAATAATAAGCTACCAGGCTCAAATCATCCAAAATGCCGAGGCGAGGCTTTATGCCTTGAATGCGTTAAACGCATCACCACTTGAAGGCATCGAGAACGTTCCAGTTGTTCGCGAATTCCAAGGTGTTTTCCCAGAAGAACTCCCAGGGATACCCCCTGCTCGAGCTGTCGAATTTGTCATCGACTTGAAACCAGGCACCACTCCTATCGCCAAGCGACCCTACAAGATGCCGCCGCATGAACTCCTTGAACTTAAGGAGGAAATCGACGCTTCACTTCGTAAGGGTTTCATTCGCCCAAGTTCCTCTGCTTGGGGAGCACCTTCTCTCTTTGTCAGGAAGAAGGATGGATCAAACCGATTGGTCCAAGATTACCGTCCTATCAACCAAGCAACCATCCAGAACAAATATCCCCTTCCTCGGATAAACGATCTGTATGATCAACTGGCGGGTTCATCAGTGTTCTCTAAACTCGACTTAAGGTTGGGTTACCACCAGATCCGTGTTCGTGAAGAGGATATCCCAAAGACCGCCTTCGTTACTCGATATGGCTCATACGAGTACACTGTCATGTCATTCGGCTTAACCAATGCTCCCGCCACATTCTCCCGCCTGATGAGTTATATATTCATGGAATACCTTGACAAGTTCGTCGTGGTTTACCTGGATGATATCCTAGTATACTCCAAGAACAAAGAGGAACATGCTGAACATCTTCGACTTGTTCTGGAAAAACTTCGAGAGCATCAACTATATGCTAAGTTTTCCAAGTGTGAATTCTGGCTTCCCGAAGTAACATACCTTGGGCATGTCATCTCCAAGGATGGTATTGCCGTCAACCCCGAGCGAGTTCAGGCTATTCTTGATTGGGCTCCTCCAAAGAACGTCAAGCAAGTTCGAAGTTTTCTCGGACTCGCCAGCTATTGCCGTCGATTTGTCGAGAACTTCTCCAAGATCGCCAAGCCCCTGACTAACCTGCTTCATAAAGGCGTCAAGTTCGATTGGACGGAAAAGTGTCAGGAAAGTTTCCAGACGCTCAAAGACAAGCTGACTTCTGCCCCAGTGCTTGCCCCTCCTGATTCCCAGAAGGATTTTGTCATCTATTGTGATGCATCCCGTCAAGGATTAGGCGGTGTCCTAATGCAAGACCGCACAGTAATTGCTTATGCTTCGCGTCAATTGCGTCCGCACGAAGAGAATTACCCAGTACATGACCTCGAGCTTGCTGCCGTCATCCATGCACTAAAACAGTGGCGACATTACCTTCTCGGTAATCGTTGCGAGATCTTCACCGATCATCAAAGTCTGAAGTATCTGTTCACTCAGCCAGACCTGAACCTCCGTCAACAGAGATGGATGGAGACCGTAGCGGATTTTAACTTGGGTATTTCTTATACCCCTGGCAAGGCTAATGTAATGGCCGATGCCTTGAGCCGCAAGTCTTATTGCAGTCACCTCCAGTTTCACGAAGTTCAACCTTCGCTTATTGAAGAATTCAGAAAGCTGAATCTCCACATTGTTCCTCCTGGAGCACTCGCTCCCCCTCCTGAAGGTTCCTACAAAATGAACCTCCACGTTGTTTCCTAGGGTTCTCTTAATACCCTGGTTGCTAAACCAGATCTCGTGGACAGCATCAAGACGCTGCAGGGTTATGACTCTCAAGCCCACAAGATTAAGCGCTATCTCGCTGAAGGAAGGCCTTCGTTCTTCACTATTGATGATACTGGCACCTTGTTCTTTAAAAGTCGTCTAGTGGTCCCCTCTAAAGGTAACCTGGGTATGACTCAGGAGGTCATGCAAGAAGCTCACGACACTCCGTTGTCTATTCATCCCGGCAGTACCAAGATGTACCAAGACATCCGTCAAAGATTCTGGTGGTCAAACATGAAGCAAGACATTGCTCGCTATGTTGCTGAATGTGAAGTTTGCCGTCGCGTCAAAGCAGAACATCAAAGGCCCGCCGGAACTCTGCAACCAATTGCTGTTCCTGAATGGAAATGGGACCATGTTGAAATGGACTTTATCACTGGGTTTCCCAAATCACAGAAAGGTAATGATGCTATTCTTGTCGTCATTGACCGACTTTCCAAAGTTGCACATTTTCTAGCCGTCAAAGAGACGATCACTGCTAGTCAGCTCGCAACTCTCTACATGTCCAGAATTGTTTCACTTCACGGTATTCCACTGGTTATCAGTTCAGACCGTGGCAGCTTATTCACTTCAAGATTCTGGGCAAGTTTCCAAGAAGCTATGGGAACTCATCTGTCCTTCAGCACCGCTTTTCACCCTCAGTCTCAAGGACAAGTTGAACGAGTCAACCAAGTTCTCGAAGACATGCTTCGAGCTTGTGTCATATCCTTCGGAAGGAAATGGGAAGAATCTCTCCCATATGCCGAATTCTCTTACAATAACAGCTATCAAGCCAGTCTGAAGATGGCCCCCTTCGAAGTACTGTACGGAC
This sequence comes from Thinopyrum elongatum, assembly GCA_011799875.1. Classification (NCBI taxonomy): domain Eukaryota; kingdom Viridiplantae; phylum Streptophyta; class Magnoliopsida; order Poales; family Poaceae; genus Thinopyrum; species Thinopyrum elongatum. Next base: position 419,089,059 of record CM022303.1, on the reverse strand, counting down.
GAAAGTGCCGAACCCCTCTGAATTGGTCAGAAACTGGGGAACGTCCACTCTTCGGTCCGGATATTATCCAACTTGCCGAAGATCAAGTTCGCGTTGTCCGCGAGCATTTGAAGACTGCTCAGTCACGTCAAAAGAGTCAGTATGACCGCAAACACAAAGATATGGTCTATCAACCTGGCGAAAAGGCTTATCTTCGAGTCACACCGATGAAAGGTACACACCGATTCGGGATCAAGGGCAAGCTAGCTCCTCGCTATATTGGTCCTTTCACTGTTCTTGAAAGGCGTGGTAGAGTGGCATATCAGTTGGAACTTCCACCGAACCTTTCTCAGGTTCACGATGTGTTCCACGTATCACAACTCCGCCGCTGCTTCAAAGACCCTATCCGCGGAGTAGATCACGAATTGCTTGAACTGCGACAAGACCTCTCTTATAGAGAGCATCCGGTCCGCATTCTCGATCAAGCCGAGCGTCGCACACGCCAGAAGGTTATCAAGTTCCTCAAGGTTCAGTGGTCAAACCATTCTGAGGATGAAGCCACTTGGGAACGCGAGGATCGTCTTCGCGATGAATACCCCGCTTTGTTTCTTTCTACCTCCTAAATCTCGGGACGAGATTTCTTGTAGTGGAGGAGATTTGTAACACCCCCTGTATTAAGCTACAGAGATCACCCTTTTGATGAGGCCATGTCATCATGATTAATAGTGCATAATCATCATTAGCATAATATTGCATTTCAACTCCTAAGTCAAATTCAAATTTAAATGAAAGTGGAGTATAAAAGTTGTCCAACATAGAAACTAAAATGTCAGATAAGTAACAAATATTCCAGAGGCTATTCTAAAATTGAAACCAACATCATTGGAATTGGATAAGTGACTCGAACAACCTCAAACAGTGGATAAAGATGGTATTTAATAACCATTTATTAAATCTGAAATAAATATGGAATTATGTTTTGTCCAAACTAATTTTAGGTGTTGAGGAATAATGCAATGGTATTTATGAAATAGGTCACACTTTTTACAAAAACCATTTGGGGCCTAAACATTTAACAGTAAAGAAAAGGGAAAAGAAACAGAAAAACAAAAGAAAAGAAAAGGCCCCCCTGGCCAACTGGGCCAGGCGGCCCAGCTGGCCGACCCACCTGGCCCAACTGGCCGGCCCAGCCCCATCCCCTGCCTTATCCCCATGGGGGGGGAAACCCTAACCAGCCACCCCCCCCACTTCCCCCCTCTCCCCCGATTGGATCGGGATCGAGAGGTGGAGGTCGCCGCGACGCCCCGACCCTGCCGCCCGACGCCGCCCCGTTGCCATTGCCGTTGGACGCCGTCGCCGGAGCGCTCCCCCGCCGGCCTGCTTCTCCTCTCCGCCGTCGTCCCCGTCTTCCTCCTCGCGCTCCACTGCCCCGTCCCTACGCTCCCTCGGTGAGGCCCCCGGTCCTCCTCTCTCGCTCGCCTGCCGCGCTCCCGCCGCGCCCACCGTTGCTCCGCTCCGGCCGTGACCACGCCTCGCGCGCTCCGGCCCCGCGCTCACCGCGGTCGGGCCGTGCCCTGGCCATGCGCCGCGCCGTCCGGCCGTGCCCGTCGCCCAGCGGTCACCGCGCCCAGCGCCTCGCCCCGCTGAGGCCTCTCTGCCTCGCCGGCCCCTACTCACTACCCCGCGCGCTGCCTGCGCCTCACCCTCGCCTACCTCTGCCGCCAGTCCCACCTCGCCCCTCTACGCCGCCTCCGGCCACCGGTCCTCCCCCCCCCGCGGCTCCAGCCGCGCCGTGGCCGCCGGCCGCGCACCCTCGCGGCCATCTCCCGCGACCGGCGATGGCGCCCTGGCGCGCCCCATCGCCCGTGCCCGTTCGAGCGGGTTCGCCCGCCCGTTACCCGTACCCAGCGCCCGTTAAGTCCCCCTGGCCCATTGACATGTGGGGCCCAGCCCCAGAACGTTTTAATAAAAAGGAAATAAAAATAAAAATAAAAATAATAAAAATAATTAATTAATTAGTTAATTAATCCTGATTAGGTTAATTTAACTAACTAATTAGTGTTAATTAAACAGTAATATAATTAGTTAACCCTAATTAATTTAACAGTCTATGACAGGTGGGACCCACCCTGTCAGGGCGCCTGCTGACATCAGCATGATGTCATGCTGACATCATCGCAGCACTGTTTCGGATAATGTTGAATTAAATAATTAATTAAAATTTCAGAAATTAATAAAAACTTTAGAAAATCATATCTTTTAAACCGTAACTCCGATGAAAATATTTTATACATGAAACTTGCTCAGAACGACGATACGAACCCGGATACGCCCTCGGTATCTCCGTCAGACGCCCGCAGCTATGAGAACGTTGAACAATTAGACCGATTTCGATAAATGAATAGTGTCCAACTTTAATTAAATAAATCCGAATAAATTCCTAAATTAACTAAATCGCTTAGTTAGGCTGTATATCACCCCGGCATATCATTTAGACATGTCATGCATCCCTGTTGCATTATTGCCGTGTGTTTACTGTTTCTTCCCCCTCTTCTCTTCGGTAGACTACGAGACCGACGCAGCTGCTGGTGCCTCGACCGACTACGTTGTTGACGACCCCTACTTGCCAGAGCAACCAGGCAAGCCCCCCCCACTTGATCACCAGATATCGCCTATTCTCCTCTATACTGCTTGCATTAGAGTAGTGTAGCATGTTACTGCTTTCCGTTAATCCTAGTCTGATGCATAGCCTGACACTGTTGCTACATCTGTTGATACCTTACCTGCAATCCTAAATGCCTAGTGTAGGATGCTAGTTTATCATCATTGGCCCTGCATTCTTGTCAGTCTGCCTTGCTATACTATCGGGCCGTGATCACTCGGGAGGTGATCACGGGTTAAACTATACATATATACATACTATACAAATGGTGACTAAAGTCGGGTCGGCTCGAAGAGTACCCGCGAGTGATTCACGGATTGGGAGCTGAAAGGACCTTTGTCCCAACGGCCCTTTGAGTGGATCTTTGTGGCGGAGCGACAGGGCAGGTTGAGACCACCTAGGAGACAGGTGGGCCAAGCCCTGGTCGGCGTTCGCGTTTACTTCATAATAACACGCTTAACGAGATTGGATATTTGATCTGAGTCTGGCCACTGGCCTATACGCACTAACCAACTACGCGGGAGTAGTTATGGGTATCCCGGCGTCGTGGTATCAGCTGAAGCCTTCTTGACGTCAGCGACTGAGCGGCGCGCGCCGTGTTGGACCGCGCTAACGTAACCGCCGTGATCGTGTGGGTTGCTAGGTCTGCTCGCGGCCGCGTACGCAACGTGCAGGAGCGCACTGGGCGATGGGCCCAGACCCCAGAGTGCCTAGGATTAGTCCGGCGTGCTGACCTCTCTGTTGAGCCTAGGTGGGGCTGCGACGTGTGGATCTTCCGAGGCCGGGCATGACCCAGGAAAGTGTGTTCGGCCAAAGGGGATCGAGCGTGTTGGGGAATATGTGGTGCACCCCTGCAGGGAAGTTTATCTATTCGAATAGCCGTGTCCCTCGGTAAAAGGACGACCCGGAGTTGTATTCCGACCTCATGACAACTAGAAATGGATACTTAATAAAACACACCCTTACAAGTGACAGATATAACCCGGTGGTCGCTCTCTCGCATGGTGGCGACGAGAGGATCGACGGGTAGGATTATGCTATACGTTGTTGTTTGGTTAACTTCCAACTAATCTCTTCTATTGCTTCAAGATGGAGGCTGCCAGAAGCGTAGTCTTCGACAGGACTAGCTATCCCCCTCTTATTCTGGCATTCTGCAGTTCAGTCCACCGATATTGCCTCTTTACACATATACCATGCATATGTAGTATAGATCCTTGCTTGCGAGTACTTTGGATGAGTACTCATGGTTGCTTTCCCCCTCCTTTCCCCCTTTCCCTTCTTGCTGGTTGTCGCAACCAGATGCTGGAGCCCAGGAGCCAGACGCCACCTTCGACGACTACTACCACCAGGGCGGAGCCTACTACTACGTCCAGGACGCCGACGACCAGGAGTAGTTAGGAGGATCCCAGGCAGGAGGCCCTGCGCCTGTTCGATCTGTTGTATCCCTGTTTGTGCTAGCCATCTTATGGCACCTTGTTTAACCTATGTCTGTACTCAGATATTGTTGCTTCCGCTGACTCGTCTATGATCGAGCATTTGTATTCGAGCCCTCGTGGCCCCTGGCTTGTATTATGATGCTTGTATGACTTATTTATGTTTTAGAGTTGTGTTGTGATATCTTCCCGTGAGTCCCTGATCTTGATCGTACACGTTTGCGTGCATGATTAGTGTACGATTGAAACGGTGGCGTCACATTCGTCGTCCATCACATTGACCCAGCGAGAGAGAGGTACATTTGACGAATAAGGAGGATTAATTCTTTTAGGGCTGTGTTACTAGGTGTATAGTACGTGTCGAAGGGGGGAGGGTGACCAGCATATATATATATATACTAGGTGTCACATGAACCTCACTTTGTGTGGGGACTTTGAGGTTTTCGAGGCAAATGCCACATCTAAGTTGTGCATTAGGTATTCAAAACATCTCAACCACACACCTCTCCATATATATGTTCTGGCACACGTGCAAGCGCGATGGTTGTTGTCCTATATATGGCACTCACTCACGCGGTTATCGGCGATGCTTCCATCTATCGGCCCGCTTGGTCCATCACTTTCACCGACAGCGAGAGAGGTTAACTAATTTGACTTAGGAGGGGATTAATTTTTTGTTTGTCTCATGATATAAATCATGATGTGAGATTACATATATATAATAGCGCATGTGTACACATGAATCCATCCCGCTGGATCGAAGTGGGGGGGGGGGCGAGCATCACGACAGCCATGCAACGACCTCTTGCTCTGTGTGGGGACCTCTGCGATTTTCAACGCATGCACCACATCAATGTTGTGCATTGGGTCGGGTATTCAACACATATGCATGCATCACACACCTCCATAAATATGTTCGGGACACACGCATGCAATGGTTGTCTTTGGACACACTCTCACTCGCTTGGTTATGGGCGGCAAGCCTATATATATTCGTGGGCCCGCGTGGACGTCCATCATTTCGACCAACAACGAGAAAGGTTACCAGGGTGGATTCTTGTTCTTTGCTTCGAGTTACCGTATAGTAGGTCGACCATTCCAAGCCTAATTAAGTTTGAGCGCATGCTAAGCGTCGTGAACCCTCGCTCAGTGTGGGGATTTTACGGTTCCAAAGCATGGTGCCACATCAAATTTGCGCATTGGGTATTCAAACACCACACACACCACTTCCATATACATACTTGGGCCACATGCATAGAGTGGGTTTGTCTTCATACAGTACTCCCTCGCGAGGTTATCGGGGACAAGCTAGCCCATTTTGCGGGGCCGTGTGGACGTCCATCACTTTGACCAACAACGAGCGGGAGAGGTTGTACAACCAAGTTGGATTCTGCTTGGTCCATGTTACAGTACGTCTTGGTGAGATGCCCTCCCCCCAACGTGTGTGTGTGTGGGGGGGGGGGCTACTTCGCACTACCTGCAACCTCCATGGGGTCGGGGAAGTCTGGTTAATTTGGGAGGCACACGTGCCACATCAAAGTTGTGAATGGTAGTTAAATATCACACCACACCCTTTTCATACATATAGTAGGGCCACCCGCATGTGGTTCGTATGTGGTCTCACCCATCTCGCGCCACAAGCACACTTTTGTGGGTCGGCACACGGTCCACCTTTGTCGGGAAGCGAAAGGGGAAGTTTGACCATATATATATGATGGACTCCTATAGGTTTTGTGTTACGGTAGGGTGAGATTTCAGACCTAGCTATTTGGGGGCATGCATTCGTAGCTAGGATTCCCTTACCGCTGACACGAAGTGGGGTTCGTAGGGGGGTGGCTGACTAGCAATAATGTGCTTTTGTGCGACATGTGCCACATCAAAGTTGTGCATTGGCTATTCGAACATCAAATCACCCTTTTCATACATATATTTGGTCCACATGCAAGTGTGTTCGTGTTCTGACCCTCTCCCATGTTATTCTTTTTGCCAAATTTATAAACAGCACACGAGTTGGATGTAGAAACCGTCTGTGATTGGGTACGCAACAGACACGGTTCGGTCAGACTACCCGTGTGCCACGCCCGTGCCCTACAGTCACTCACATCAGCACAGTAGATTGGGCTCCATGAGGCTTGCCTCCAGGTCTCGAAAATATCTACTGCCTCATAATCTCGAAAATATCTACCGCTTGGAAGGTTTTAATGTTTGATAGCACACAATTAGTATGTGCGGACCGTGTGTGATGTCTGTTACTCCCACTCTGCTTCAATCCCTTGATTCAAATTTTTAGTAGCCTCGGCATTTTACTCCCGCCTCTCCATCCCTCGCAATCTCAAAAATATCTGCTCGCCCTTGATTCAAATTTTCAGTAGCCCCGCCTTGTTACTCCCGCCTCTGCATCCCTCGCAATCTCAAAAATATCTGCTCGCCCTTGATTCAAATTTTCAGTTGCCCCGGCATTTTACTCCCGCCTCTGCATCCCTCGCAATCTCAAAAATATCTGCTCGCCCTTGATCCAAATTTTCATTAGCCCGACATTTTACTCCCGCCTAGTAAAATTTTCAGTTGCTGCGGTATTTCCTCAAACACCACCTTGCCCCCCTCCACACACACCACACACTCCCCAAAACCTCCGCTCACACAGACACACACCACCCCTCCCTCGCTCGAAACCATTGGTAGGTCACCGCCGCCGCCTCCATCCTTAACCTCTGCCTGTGTGTCGGGGAGCTCGAGGAGCCAATGGCCAAACAGAGGTTTATCGCGGCCTCTTCGCCCGACGCCGGCGAGGTGGCCGCCGAGGTGTCCCCGTCGTCCTCCGCGGGCTCTTTATCGATCCGCCGTCGCCGGTCGCCCGATCCGCCCGCCGCCGCGCCCCTACGTCGGTTCGAGGACTTCCCCGTCCTTCCTCGGGCCCGGCCACCGACGAGGTCCTACCTCGGGGTCCGGCAGCGGCGGTGGGGGACGTGGGTCACCGAGATTACTGATCGGGAGACCCGCACCCGCCGGTGGCTCGGTAGCTTCCACACGACCAAGCTCACGGGCATGGAGTACGACCGCTGGCAGGTCCGCTACCACGGCACGGCGGCTAGGCTCAATTTCCCCTTCGGCACACGTCCGGTCGACCTCGTTCTGCCGGAGCCAGGGGTGGTGAGCTCGGCTATGGCGCGGGAGGACCGCGAGGCATGGGAGTGCCTCGAGGCCGAGGCCGCCTACGAGGCCTACATGCAAGAGCTCCGCCAGCAGCACCCGAAGCTTGTGGAGGCGGAGCGGGTGATCTTTGCCGGCGCGGAGGGCGGCGAGGTTATCATGCTCTCCTCCGATGACGAGGTCGAAGGCGGCAAGGATGGCGGTGCGGAGGGCGTCGAGGTGGGCGGCGAGGACGGGGAGATCGACGTCGACGAGTGGAGGAGTGTCTTCCCCAACGACGGCACCGGCCCGGACCCGGCTCGCGGCACACCGTACCTGACGAGGAAGGATTGGCTCGACCTCCACTTCGACCGGAAGTAGTTTAGCTTAGTTTAAATTCATGTGTTATGTTCGGTTATGCAAAACTATCTATGTTTATGTTTGAATGCATGCTACTTTCGGTTGAACCTGCTTTGAACTTGATCAAATTGAAGTTTACAACGTTAAGTTTAGGGGATCGACTAGAAACGGCCAAAAATTGATGGAGTATATATATATATCCACTAAGGGTTTTAGTCCGTTAACTTTTAAAGGATCGGCTAGAGATGGCCTTATGCCTTGTTTATTTCAGTTCTTGACAATGTGATGCTCTATATGTGCAACTATTTGCCGTGCAGTTCAATTTCATCAATAACAGTTTCAACAATACCACTATGAATTACGATATTTGGTTGTTGTTAAGGATGTTGCAGTTAACATGCCTTTTCATTTTTTTAACAATAACTAGTGTACTTTAGACATGCACAATACTAGTTTGAATGACTATATTTGCTTGTTTTTAAATGTTATGCCTGTTGCAGTTAACACACCTTTCCACTTCTTGTTTTGCTTAACTAGCATGCTTAAACCTGCACACTGAAGCTATCATTTGTAGATTATGTTGTCTACCATGGATATATTTGGTTGATGTTTAGCCTGTTGTACTTAACATGCCTTTATATGTACTCATACATGACAATATCGAGAACATCTGTTGTTTACCATCGAGGTTAGTTTCATCGCATTGCTTATATATACTCACTGTTCAGGATATCGGTAGCTGGTACCATATAGCCTGGGGGCTGATAAGGGATTAATCGTCGAATCGGACATTTCACTGAATATATCTGTAACCCATTTATCGGTAGGTTTACTAGGGCCATATCTAATATATCTGAGGCCACATAGCAACATGCATTGTACTGAATGACTAAATATGCAATCCCAGGCTACATAGCAACAAGGAAGAGTGTTACCTTAATATTCTGATGATGTCTAGATATACATGTAATAAGATCTTATATAATGGGATGGAGGGAGTGTTGTACTACATCGTTTTGCAATTGTTGTTTAGGTTCTAATATTAACTTGGTGCTTTTAGGTACATATGCCATTGCCAAAGATCCACACTTCGACCCTTTCTGCGTATGGGGCAATGAGATATTCATGAACCAGCATCAAGTGAGGAAACTGATAAAGATTGTTATTAAAATGGGTCAAAAGATATCAATCAAACTATTTGTTTACACTTTATGCAAGACAACAGTGAACTGCAGGATGGAAGTAAGAACTCTGTAGCCTTCTTTTTACTGCTCGTAATGAGTAGTGTTAGATGACAATGTCTGAATCTTTTTCCTTTGCAGTGGATCCTGAAGCAGTTTACTCAAGATTACCTCTCAAACTACATGATTGGCGGCCGGCCATCACAAGGGGTTGGACTAGAGTCGTGCGTGCCTTCTACATTGAGGAGAGCACAATAGGGCTATTCCGCTTCACCCTGTTCAGGAACCAGAATGTCTCTCGCCTTTTTCTTTACCATTTGTAATAGTACAAGTATACAACTGTGGTTCATCATTCTTTATTTGGTTCTTATGTAATTCTTGAACATATGTACATGTGAATCGAATAATACATTGGTTGTTTGAACTTGATGGATATGAATAAAGCTATAGCCTACTTTCAAATTCAAATCAGGTACAATTTTAAATAGCAGCAATTAAATTAGGGTGAAATTACGCTCTGCAGGTCATTACGGCGCACACGGTCTATAAAGCACAGCGTGTGCGATATACATCATAATCCGATAAGGTTCACGGAGAGGAAACGTGTGTAACCATGCACACAGTTGCCGTTTGCAAACCGTGTGTGATGTCAGACAATATCACAAATGGTGCGGGAAAACTAAATGTGTGTGATTGTCGCCCTATCGTACACGGTTTACAATGCTGAACTGTTTGTGACGTGCCAGGCATCGTAAACGTAGAGCTAGTTTGGTATGTGCCTGGACTGCGCCTGGAAAAATCCCGTGCCTGGAATGTGCCTGATTTTAGGTAAAACCACAGAACTCCGACTGCGATGGCAATGCGAGCACAAACGAGTAGTAAGGATGAAGCGTTTGGGATATTCGAGATATCAGAAATAGTTTTATAGGGAAAACTTTATACATCATGGCTCCCTATCCCCGACGGTTTCTGTGTCGTGTGGGAAGGACCCCCCCCTATCACAGTCACTCACTACGCGACGGTTCAGAACGCCGTCGCGGAAAGGGGTTAAAAACCGTTTGTATAGCACCTCACTGTACCAGTGCCGACAAGTGTTGGGGGCCCTCATGGGCCAAGAGGAGGGGGCACACCAGCCCGCTAAGGGGTTGTGCGCCCCCCTCACCCCATCCTACGAGGCCAGGAAGGGTGGTGCGACCCCCTAGGGCTGCCTCCCCCTTGCTTGGGGGGCAAGGCACCTAGGGGGGCCACCCAAAACCCATCTAGGTTTGCCCTTGTGGCCGCCGCCCTCTAGGGAAACCCTAGGGCGCCCCCTCCTCCCCCCTTCCCCCTATATATAGAGGGGTAGAGGGAGGGCAGCCGCACCCATCTATGCCACGGCGCTGCCCTCCCTCTCCCTCGTAGCCCTCTTCCTCTCTGTAGTGCTTAGCGAAGCTCTGCTGAGATTCCACCACCGTGCTACTTCTTGAGCTTGCGTTGGTTTTTCCCTTGAAGAGGAAAGGGTGATGCAGCAAAGTAGAGATAAGTATTTCCCTCAGTTTGAGAACCAGGGTATCAATCCAGTAGGAGACAACGCACAAATCACCGAATACCTGCACAAACAATCAAACAACTTGCACCCAACGCGATAAAGGGGTTGTCAATCCCTTCACGGTTATTTGCAAAAGTGAGATCTGATAAAGATAGGTAAAACTAAACAAAAGATAAAGTAATTTGTTTTGGATTTTTTGGTTTATAGATCTGAAAATAAAAGATTGCAAAATAGTAGATCGGAAAGTAATATGATGGAAAATAGACCCAGGGGCCATAGGTTTCACTAGAGGCTTCTCTCAAGATAGAAAATATTACGGTGGGTGAACAAATTACTGCCGAGCAATTGATAGAAAAGCGCAAAGTTATGACAATATCTAAGGCAATGATCATGAATATAGGCATCACGTCCGTGTCAAGTAGACCGAAATGATTCTGCATCTACTACTATTACTCCACACATCGATCGCTATCCAGCATGCATCTAGAGTATTAAGTTCATAAAGAACGGAGTAACGCATTAAGCAAGATGACATGATGTAGAGGAATTAACTCAAACAATATGATGAAAACCCCATCTTTTTATCCTTGATGGCAACAATACAATACGTGCCTTGCTGCCCCTACTGTCACTGGGAAAGGACACCGCAAGATTGAACCCAAAGCTAAGCACTTCTCCCATTGCAAGAAAAACCAATCTAGTTGGCCAAACCAAACCGAAGAATTACAAAGATATCAAATCATGCATAAAAGAATTCAGAGAAGTTTCAAATAATATTCATAGATAAGCTGATCATAAATCCACAATTCATCGGATCTCGGCAAACACACCGCAAAAAAGTATTACATCGAATAGATCTCCAAGAACATCGAGGAGAACATGGTATTGAGAATCAAAGAGAGAGAAGAAGCCATCTAGCTACTAGCTATGGACCCGTAGGTCTGAGGTAAACTACTCACGCGTCATCGGAAGGGCAATGGTGTTGATGTAGAAGCCCTCCATGATCGAATCCCCCTCCGGCAGGACGCCGGAAAAGGCCCCTAGATGGGATCTCACGGGTACAGAAGGTTGCGGCGGTGGAAAAGTATTTTCGTGGATGCCTCTGGTGGTTTGGGCATATAAGAGTATATATAGGCGAAAGAATTAGGTCAGGAGGTGCACGAGGGGCCCACAAGGGTGGGGGGCGCGCCCTCCGTCCTTGTGGCCACCTCGTGGCTCCTCCGACTTCATCTCCAAGTCTCCTGGTTTCCTTTTGGTCCAAGAAAGATCATCGCGAAAGTTTTATTCCGTTTGGACTCCGTTTGGTATTCCTTTTCTGCGAAACTCAAAAACAAGGAAAAAAACAAAAACTGGCACTGGGCTCTAGGTTCATAGGTTAGTCCCAAAAATAATATAAAATAGCATATTAATGCATACAAAACATCCAAAACAGATAATATAATAGCATGGAACAATAAAAAATTATAGATACGTTGGAGACGTATCACACCGCCACCACGCCGTCGTGCTGCCGGAGGACTCGAGCTACTACTTCACCATCACTCGCTGGATCGAGGAGATGAAGGCGTCATCAAGCCGTACGTGTGTTGAACGCGAAGGTGCCGTCCGTTCGGCACTTGGATCGGGAGTTCGCGGGACGGATCGTGATTGGATCGGGAGTTCGCAGGACGAATCGTGATTGGATCGCGAAGACGTTCGACTACATCAACCACGTTTCTTAACGCTTCCACTTAGCGATCTACAAGGGTATGTAGATGCAATCTCTCCTCTCGTAGATGTTCATCTCCTAGATTGATCTTGGTGAGCGTAGGAAAATTTTGGTTTCCCATGCAACGTTCCCCAACAGTGGCATCATGAGCTAGGTATTTGCGTATATGACATCATGAGTAGAACACAAAGGAGTCTGTGGGCGTTGATATTCAGATTGCTTCCTTCCTTGGTCTTTTCTTGATTCAGCGGTATTGTGGGATGAAGCAGCCCGGACCAACTTTACATGTCCACGTACATGAGACCGGTTCCATCGACTGACATGTGACTTTGTTGCATAAAGATGGTTGGCGGGTGTCTGTCTCTCCCACCTTAGTTGAATTGGATTCGACACAGGCGGTCCTTGTAGAAGGTTAAATAACAACTTGCATATCATCGTTGTGGCTTTGCGTAGGTAAGAATCGTTCTTGCTAGATACCCATAGCAGCCACGTAAAACATGCAACAATAATTAGAGGACATCTAACTTGTTTTTGCAGGGTATGTTGTGATATGATATGGCCAAAGCCATGATGAGATATATTTGATGTATGAGATGATCATGTTTTGTAATAGTTTATCACGACTTGCATGTCGATGAATACGACAACCAGCAGGAGCCATAGGGTTGTCTTTAATTATTGTATGACCTGCGTGTCAATCATTAAATGCTATGTAATGCTTTACTTTATCGCTAAGTGGTAGCAATAGTAGTAGAAGCATGGTTGGCGTGACAATCCCGATGGCAACACGATGATGGAGATCATGGTGTCATGCCGGTGACGATGGAGATCATGCCGGTGCTTTGGAGATGGAGATCAAAAGCACAAGTTGATGGCCATATCATGTAACTTATGATTTGCATGTGATGTTAATCCTTTTATGCATCTTATTCTGCTTAGGACGACGGTAGCATTATAAGGTGATCCCTCACTAAAATTTCAAGATAATATTGTGTTCTCCCCAAGTGTGCACCATTGCAAAAGTTCGTCGTTTCGAAGCACCACGTGATGATCGGGTGTGATAGACTCTATGTTCACATACAACGGGTGCAAGCTAGTGTTGCACATGCGAAACACTTGGGTTAAACTTGATGAGCCTAGCATGTACAGACATGTCCTCGGAACACAAGAGACCGAAAGGTCGAACATGAGTCATATAGTAGATATGATCAACATGGAGATGTTCACCATTGAAACCACCTCATCTCACGTGATGATCGGACTTGGGTTGGTGAATTTGGATCATGTTACACTCGGACGACCGGAGGGATGTTGATTTGAGTGGGAGTTCTTAGTTAATATGATTAATTGAACTCATTATCATGACAATAGTCTAAGTTGTCTTTGCAAATTATGTTGTAGATCAATAGCTCGCGTTGTAGCTCCCTGTTTTAATACGTTCCTAGAGAAAGACTAAGTTGAAAGATATTGTAAGCAATTATGCAGACTAGGTCCGTAGTCCGAGGATTGTCCTCGCTGATGCACAGATGGCTTGTGTCCTTGATGCATCGCTCGGTGTGCCAACCCCTCTAGCGTCGCTTGTGGATGTTGTGAACATATGGCAGACACGTTCTGATGACTACTTGATAGTTTAGTGCGCCATGCTTTATGGCTTAGAATCGGGGCTCCAAAGACGTTTTGAACGCCATGGAACATATGAGATGTTCCAAGAGCTGAAATTGGTATTTCAGGCTCATGCCCGTGTTGAGAGGTGTGAGACCTCTGACAAGTTCTTTGCCTACAAGATGGAGGAGAATGGCTCAGCCAGTGAGCATGTGCTCAGAATGTCTGGGTGCTGCAATCGCTTGAATCAAGTGGGAGTTAAGCTTCCAGATAAGATAGTGATTGACATAATTCTCCAGTCACTATCACCAAGCTACCAGAGCTTCGTGATGAACTGTAACATGCAAGGGATGGAGATGATCCCGGAGCTGTTCGCAGTGCTTAAGGCCGCGGAGGTAGAAATCAAGAAGGAGCGTCAAGTGTTGATGGTCAACAAGACCACTAGTTTCAAGAAGGGCAATGGCAAGAAGAGAACCTTGATGAATGGCAAGCTAGTTGCCGCTCCAGTGAAGAAACCCAAGGTTGAACCCAAACCTGAGACTAAGTGCTTCAATTGTAGGGGGAACGGTCACTGGTAGCGGAACTACCCCAATAGATAAGAAGGCTGGCAACTTCAACAAAAGTATATTTGATATACATGTTATTGATGTGTACCTTACTAGTACTCCTAGTAGCACATGGGTATTAGATACCGGTTCAGTTGCTAATATTAGTAACTCGAAACAAAAGCTGTGGAATAAACGAAGACTAGCTAAGGGCGAGGTGACGATGTGTGTTGGAAGTGTTTCCAAGGTTGATGTGATCACCATCGCACGCTCCCTCTACCTTCGAGATTAGTGTTGAACCTAGATAAAAGTTATTTGGTGTCTGCGTTGAGCATGAACATGATTAGATCATGTTTATTGCAATACGGTTATTCATTTAAGTCAAAGAATAATGGTTATTCTGTTTACATGAATAATACCCTCTATGGTCATGCACCCAATGTGAATGGTTTATTGAATCTCGATCATAGTGATACACATGTTCATAACATTGATGCCAAAAGATGTAGAATTGATAATGATAGTACCACTTTCTTGTGGCACTGCCGCTTATGTCATATTGGTGTAAAGCGCATGAAGAAACTCCATGCTGATGGACTTTTGGAGTCACTTGATTTTGAATCACTTGACACATGTGAACCATGCCTCATGGGCAAGATGACTAAAACCCCATTTTCTGGAACAATGGAACGGGCAAGTGACTTGTTAGAAATCATACACGCTGATGTGTGCGGTCCGATGAGTGTTGACGCACGCGATGGATATCGTTATTTCCTCGCCTTCACCGATGATTTGAGTAGATATGGGTATTTTTACTTAATGAAGCACAAGTCTGAAACGTTTGAAAAGTTCAAGCAATTTCAGAGTAAAGTTGAGAATCATCGTAACAAGAAGATTAAATTCCTACGATCTGATCGAGGGGGAGAATATCTGAGTTATGAGTTTGGCAATCACTTAAGACAATGTGGAATTGTTTCACAGTTGACGCCACCTGAACACCACAGCTAATGGTGTGTCTGAACGTCGTAATCGTACCTTATTGGATATGGTGCGTTCTATGATGTCTCTTGCCGATCTATGATGTCTACAACACAACTTGTTCTTGTAGACTCGTGTTGGGCCTCCAAGCGCAGAATTTTGTAGGACAATAGCAATTTTCCCCCAAGTGGATGACTAAGGTTTATCAATCCGTGGGAGGCATAGGATGAAGATGGTCTCTCTCAAATAACCCTGCAACAAAATAACAAAAAGTCTCTTGTGTCTCCAACACACCGAATACAATGGTAATTTGTATAGGTGCACTAGTTCGGCGAAGAGATGGTGATACAAGCGTAGTAATGATAGTAGATATTGATTTTTGTAATAGGAACAATAAAAAACAGCAAGGTATCAATTGATAAAACGGAGCACAAACGGCATTGCAATGCTTGAAAATGAGGCCTAGGGTCCGTACTTTCGCTAGTGCAATCTCTCAACAATGCTAATATAATTGGATCATATAACCATCCCTTAACGTGCGATGAAGAATAACTCCAGAGTCCTATCTAGCGGAGAACATAAGAAGAAATTGTTTGTAGGGTACGAAACCACCTCAAAGCTATTCTTTCCGATCAATTTATCCTAGAGTTCGTACTAAAATAACACCAAGCTATTCTTTCTGATCGATCTAACCAAGAGTTCGTACTAAAATAACACCATATCATACACATCAACCAACTCTAGTGTCACTTAGATATTCCAATGTCACCGCGAGTATCCGTGAGTTGATTATGCGATGTGCATCAAACAATTTCAGATTCATAATACTCAATCCAACACAAAGAACCTCAAAGAGTGCCCCAAGATTTCTACCGGAGAAACAAAGACGAGAACGTGCATCAACCCCTATGCATAGATTACCCCAATGTCACCTCGGGAATCCGCAGCCAAAACACATATCAAGTGAATCAATATGATACCCCATTGTCACCACGGGTATTCATAGCAAGACATACATCAAGTGCTCTCAAATCCATAAAAGTATTTAATCCGATAAGAATGAAATCTCAAAGGGAAAACTCAATTCACAACAAGATAGAGAGGGGAAAACACCATATGATCCAACTATATTAACAAAGCCCGCGATACATCAAGATCGTGACATCTCAAGAACATGAGAGAGAGATTAAGCACATAGCTACTGGTACAAACCCTCAGCCCCGAGGGTGGACTACTCCCTCCTCATCATGGTGGCCGTCGGGATGATGAAGATGGCCACCGGTGATGATTTCCCCCTCCGACAGGGTGCCGGAACGGGGTCTAGATTGGCTTTTCATGGCTACAGAGGCTTGTGGCGGCGGAACATATGATCTAGGGTTACCCCGAGGGTTTTTGGAATATTTGGCAATTTATAGGGTGAAGAGGCGGTGCGGGAGGTCACCGAGGGGGCCACAACCCCCTGGGCGCGCCTGGGTGGGTTGTGCCCACCTTGGGCCTCCCCTCTAGTACTTTTTAGCCCATCCTGGGTCTTCTGGTCCAAAAACATTCTCCAAAAATTTTCGCTGCGTTTGGACTCCGTTTGATATTGATTTCCTGCGAAGTAAAAAACAAGCAAAAAACAACTGGCACTGGGCACTATGTCAATAGGTTAGTCCCAAAAAATGATATAAAGTTGCTATAAAATGATTGAAAAACATCCAAGAATGATAATATAACAGCATGAATACTTCATAAATTATAGATACGTTGGAGACGTATCGGCATCCCCAAGCTTAATTCCTACCCGTCCTCGAGTAGGTAAATGATACAAGAAATAATTTATGAAGTGTGAATGCTAGCAAAGTGCATAAGTTTGATCAATGATAATTTCGATCACTTTTCCTAGCATCATAACAACAACTCTTTCTCATAAAACTCATCATGATAAAGTAGCAACCAATTCACATGTTAAGGTTCAAACAATGAATTCTCTTGAAACTCAACAACCTATATTCTTAGTCACCAAACAATTGCAATTCAACTTATTCAACAGAGTCTAAGTAAGAGCTCCACATACTCAATCATCATATAGTCTTCCATGATTGCTACTACTCAAAGAATATTCTTAGAACAAATGACATCCCTCGAACACAGAGAAAGATAGGGGCTTAATGTTTCGCCTCCCAACTCATTTATCATAGAGATAATTGTCAACAATAATAATTCATGATCAAATATATTTGACTGGTCATATGTGCCTAGATCTTTCCCCACCACATGATGCTTGCCAACTAGAGAATAATTGAGGTTGAAATGAGAATTCATACTATTGACTCTTTGCATAAAAGTAAATACTGAAAAGTAAAAGATAGGCCCTTCGTAGAGGGAAGCAGAGGTTGTCATGCACTTTTTATTGTTGGATGCCCAAGCTCTTAATGCAAAGGAACGTCATGTTATATTGCCCCTTATGATAGCAACTTTTATTATGCAGTCCGTTGTTTTTATTACTTTGCCATCACAAGTTCATACAACGCTTAATTTTCCCTTACAATAAAAGATCAAACATATTTAGGAGCAATTTTTATTGCTTTATGCACCGATGACAACTTACTTGAAGGATCTTATTCAATCCATAGGTAGGTATGGTGGACACTCATGGCAAGAAACTAGGTTTAAGGGTTTTTGGATGCACAAGTAGTATCTCTACTTAGTACGAATTTTTGGCTAGCAAAATATCCTAAGCAAACACCACATGTTGGAGGATCCATGACAATATAACTTCTATGCAAATATACACAACCATAACTCATTACGTTGTCTTCCTTGTCCAACTTCAACTAATTTGCTCAAGTATGAAAATAATTAATGGGTATTCACAATCATAGAAGATGTCCAAGATAATATATTTGTATGTGAAAGTTCTCTTCCTTATACTAATCATTCATGAATCGCTTGTATGACCAATATTGTGATTGTCAAGCTTCAAAAGATTTCACTCTCTAAACCCAATGTGAAGCTACTACTAGGCATGATATGAACATATAATTTCAACTTCATGATATTCAATTCATTCAACAATTTACTCATAGGATATAAGTGAAGCACAAGAGTAAATGACAAGCTACTCCAAAAAGATATAAGTGAAGATCAAGCGAGTAGTTAAGTAAATAGGTAGCTATATGAGGACTCTTTCTTATTTAAAAACTTTCAGATATAAGTATTTTATTAAAACAGCAAGCAAAACAAAAACTAAACGACATTCCAAGAATAGCACAACTCATGTGAAGAAGCAAAAACTTAGGCTCAACCGATACTAACCGATAATTGTTGAAGAAGAAAGGTGGGATGCCTACCGGGGCATCCCCAAGCTTAGATGCTTGAGACTTCTTGAAATATTATCTTGGGATGCCTTGGGCATCCCCAAGCTTGAGCTTTTGTGCCTCCTTAATTCCTCTCATACCATGGTTTCCTAATTCTTAAAAACTTCATCCACACAAATCTCAACAAGAACTCGTGAGATAAGTTAGTATAAATCAATGCAAAAACCTTATCATTCCCTACTGTAGCAAATCACTAGAATTATTATTCAACATTGCATACTAAATGCCTATGTATATTTAATACTCCTATCCTCAAATAGAATCATTAAACAAGCAAACATATGCAAACAATGCAAACATAACAGCAATCTACCAAAACAGGACAGTCTGCAAAGAATGCAAGAAGATTCGTACTTCTATAACTCCAAAAATTCTGAAAATTTAACACACTCTAGAAAATTCATCATAGCTTACTGTTCAAAAAATTCAACATTTTATCACATTCTGAATTTTCTCGGGAATTTTTGCAACAGCGATAAACTTTCTGTTTTGAAACAGCAACATGTAGACTTGCAAAATAAGCATGGTAAAGGCTATCCTTGACAATTTAATTGAAATGAAAGATGCAAAACATTATTCTAAATAGCAGCAAGCAAATCCTAATAAAATAAAATGATGCTCCAAGCAAAACACATATCATGTGACGAATGAAAATATAGCTCCAAGTAAGGTTACCGATAATGTTGGAGACGAAAGAGGGGATGCCTTCCGGGGCATCCCCAAGCTTAGTTGCTTGGATATTCCTTGAATATTACCTTGCGGTGTCTTGTACATCCCCAAGCTTAGGGTCTTGTCACTCCTTATTCTCCACATATTGATATCTCACCCAAAACTTGAAAACTTCAATCACACAAAACTTAACGGAACTTCGTGAGATGGGTTAGTATGATAAAGACAAATCATTCACTTTGGTACTGTCAAGATAAGATTCATAATTATTATCACACAATGCCTATTGTACCCTACAATTTCCACAATTCATATTAAGCAATATAAGCCATAGAAACCATAAAACAAGCAAACTATGCATTGAAAACAGAATCTGTCAAAAACAGAACAGTACATAAAGATCTGAATTAAGATCACACTTCTGTAACTCCAAAAATTCTAAAAATTTACGAAAACGTGTAAAATTGGTATACCCATAAACTGTAAAAAATTCAGAATCTTTAAACGTTCCAGTAAAAGATAAGAATTTCTCCACTGGACACAAAAGTTTCTGTTTTTGCACAGAATCAAGTCAACTATCATCCACACTATCCCAAAGGCTTTACTTGGTACTTTATTGAAACAAAAGCTATAAAACATGATTACTACAGTAGCCTAATCATGTTAACACAAAAAACAGTAGGGGTATATGTTGGGTTGTCTCCCAACAAGCGCTTTTCTTTAATGCATTTATAGCTAGGCATGATGATTTCAATGATGCTCACGTAAAAGATAAGAATTGAAACATAACGGGAGCATCATGAAGCATATTACTAGCACATTTAAGTCTAACCCACTTCCTATGCATAGGGATTTTGTGAGGAAACAACTTATGGGAACAAGAATCAACTAGCAAAGGAAGGCAAAACAAGCAAAACTTCAAGATTTTCAACATAAAGAGAGGAAACTTGATATTATTGAAATATGTAGAAGCATAAGTTCCTCTATCATAATAATTTTTAGTAGCATCATGAATGAATTCAACAATATAACTGTCACATAAATCATTCTTTTCATGATCCACAAGCATAGAAATTTTACTACTCTCCACATAAGCAAATTTATTCTCATGAATAGTAGTGGGAGCAAACTCAACAAAATAACTATCATGGGATAGAAAATTAAAATCATGATGACAAGTTTCATGGTTATCATTATTCTTTATAACATACGTGTCATCACAATAATCATCATAGATATCAACTTTGTTGTCATAATCAATTGGAACCTCTTCCAAAATAGTGGACTCATCACTAAATAAAGTCACGACCTCTCCAAATCCACTTTCATAATTATTATAATAAGATTCCACACCCTCCAAAATAGTGGGACAATTATTATATTAATTTGACACTCTTCCAAACCCACTTTCATCAATATAATCAACATAAATAGGAGGCATGCTTTCATCATAATAAATTTTCTCATCAAAACTTGGGGGAGTAAAAATATCATCAAATATAGCATCCCCAAGCTTGTAGCTTTGCATATCATTAGCATCATGGATATTCAAAGAATTCATACTAACAACATTGCAATCATGCTCATCATTCAAGGATTTTATGTCAAACATTTTATAGAATTCTTCTTCTAACAATTGAGCACAATTTTCCTTTCCATCATTTTCAAGAAAGACATTATAAAGATGAACAATATGAGACCACCTCAATTCCATTTTTTGTAGTTTTCTTTTTATAAACCAAACTAGTGATAAAACAAGAAACTAAAAGATTCAATTCCAAGATCTAAAGATATACCTTTAAGCACTCACCTCCCCAGCAACGGCGCCAGAAAAGAGCTTGATGTCTACTACACAACTTGTTCTTGTAGAATCGTGTTGGGCCTCCAAGCGTAGAGTTTTGTAGGACAGTAGCAATTTTCCCTCAAGTGGATGACCTAAGGTTTATCAATTCATGGGAGGCGTAGGATGAGGATGGTCTCTCTCAAACAACCCTGCAACCAAATAACAAAAAGTCTCTTGTGTCGTCGACACGCCAAATACAATGGTAATTTGTATAGGTGCACTAGTTCAGTGAAGAGATGGTGATACAAGCGTAGTAATGATAGTAGATATTGATTTTTGTAACAGGAACAATAAAAAACAGCAAGGTATCAATTGATAAAACAGAGCACAAACGGTATTGCAATGCTTGAAACTGAGGCCTAGGGTCCATACTTTTGCTAGTGCAATCTCTCAACAATGCTAATATAATTGGATCATATAACCATCCCTCAACGTGCGATGAAGAATCACTCCAAAGTTCCTATCTAGCGGAGAACATAAGAAGAAATTGTTTGTAGGGTACGAAACCACCTCAAAGCTATTCTTTCCGATCAATCTATCCTAGAGTTCGTACTAAAATAACACCAAGCTATTCTTTTCGATCGATCTAACCAAGAGTTCGTACTAAAATAACACCGTATGATACACATCAACCAACTCTAATGTCACCTAGATACTCCAATGTCACCGCGAGTATCCGTGAGTTGATTATGCGATGTGCATCAAACAATTCCAGATTCATAATACTCAATCCAACACAAAGAACCTCAAAGAGTGCCCCAAGATTTCTACTAGAGAAACAAAGACGAGAACGTGCATGAACCCCTATGCATAGATTACCCCAATGTCACCTCGAGAATTCGCGAGTTGAATGCCAAAACACATATCAAGTGAATCAATATGATACCCCATAGTCACCACCGGTATTCCTAGCAAGACATACATCAAGTGCTCTCAAATCCATAAAAGTATTCAATCCGATAAGAATGAAATCTCAAAGGGAAAACTCAATTCACAACAAGATAGAGAGGGGAAAACACCATATGATCCAACTATATTAACAAAGCCTGCGATACATCAGGATTGTGACATCTCAAGAACACGAGAGAGAGATTAAACACATAGCTTCTGGTGGCCGCCGGGATGATGAAGGTGGCCACCGGTGATGATTTCCCCCTCCGGCAGGGTGCCAAAACGGGGTCTAGATTGGTTTTTCGTGGCTACAGAGGCTTGCGGCGGCGAAACTTCTGATATAGGGTTACCCCAAGGGTTTTTGGAATATTTGGCAATTTATAGGGCGAAGAGGCGGTGCGGGAGGTCACCGAGGGGGCACAACCCCCCTGGGCGTGCCTGGGCTCCTGGGCGCGCCCAGGTGGATTGTGCCCACCTCGGGCCTCCACTCTGGTACTTTTTTAGCCCATCCTGGGTCTTCTGGTCCAAAAAAATTCTCCAAAATTTTTCGCTGCGTTTGGACTCCGTTTGATATTGATTTCCTGCGAAGTAAAAAACAAGCAAAAACAACAACTGGCACTGGGCACTGTCAATAGGTTAGTCCCAAAAATGATATAAAGTTGCTATAGAATGATTTTAAAACATCCAAGAATGATAATATAACAGCATGAATACTTCATAAATTATAGATACGTTGGAGACGTATCAGCATCCCCAAGCTTAATTCCTACTCGTCCTCGAGTAGGTAAATGATAAAAACAATAATTTATGAAGTGTGAATGCTAGCAAAGTGCATAAGTTTGATCAATGATAATTTCAATCACTTTTCCTAGCATCATAACAACAACTCTTTCTCATAAAACTCATCATGGTAAAGTAGCAACCAATTCACATGTTAAGGTTCAAACAATGAATTCTCTTGAAACTCAACAACCTATATTCTTAGTCACCAAACAATTGCAATTCAACTTATTCAACAGAGTCTAAGTAAGGGCTCCACATACTCAATCATCATATAGTCTTCCATGATTGCTACTACTCAAAGCATATTCTTAGAACAAATGGCATCCATCGAACACAGAGAAAGATAGGGGCTTAATGTTTCACCTCCCAACTCATTTATCATAGAGATAATTGTCAACAATAATAAATCATGATCAAATATATTTGACTGGTCATATGTGCCTAGATCTTTCCCCACCACATGATGCTTACCAACTAGAGAATAATTGAGGTTGAAATGATAATTCATACTATTGACTCTTTGCATAAAAGTAAATACTGAAAAGTAAAAGATAGGCCCTTCGTAGAGGGAAGCAGAGGTTATCATGCGCTTTTTATTGTTGGATGCCCAAGCTCTTAATGCAAAGGAACGTCACGTTATATTGCCCCTTATGATAGCAACCTTTATTATGCAGTCCGTCGCTTTTATTACTTTGCCATCACAAGTTCGTACAACGCTTAATTTTCCCTTACAATAAAAGATCAAACATATTTAGGAGCAATTTTTATTGCTTTATGCACCGATGACAACTTACTTGAAGGATCTTATTCAATCCATAGGTAGGTATGGTGGACACTCATGGCAAGAAACTAGGTTTAAGGGTTTTTGGATGCACAAGTAGTATCTCTACTTAGTACGAATTTTTGGCTAGCAAAATATCCTAAGCAAACACCACATATTGGAGGATCCATGACAATATAACTTCTATGCAAATATACACAACCATAACTCATTACATTGTCTTCCTTGTGTTCATAGGATACCGTAAGGAAACAGTTGGGTACACCTTCTATCTCAGATCCGAAGGCAAGGTCTTTGTTGCCAAGAATTGATCCTTTCTAGAGAAGGAGTTTCTCTCGAAAGAATTGAGTGGGAGGAAGGTAGAACTTGATGAGGTTGTTGAACCGTCACTTCAGTTGGAAAGTAGCACGACGCAGAAAGATGTTTCTGTGGCTCCTATGCCAAGTGAAGAGGAAGCTAATGATGATGATCATGAAGCTTTAGAACAAGTTACTACCGAGCCTCGTAGGTCGACAAGGACTCGTACTGCCCCTGAGTGGTACGACAATCCTATCTTGGAGGTCATGTTGTTAGACAACAGTGAACCCACAAAATATGAAGAAGCGATGGTGGGCCCGGATTCCAACAAATGGCTAGGAGCCATGAAATCCGAGATAGGATACACGTATGAGAACAAAGTATGGACTTTGGTGGACTTGGCCGATGATTGGCAAGCCATTAAGAATAAATGGATCTTTAAGAAGAAGACAGACGCTGATGGTAATGTCACCATTTATGATGCTCGACTTGTCGCAAAGAAGTTTTCAACAAGTTCAAGGAGTTGACTATGATGAGACTTTCCCACTAATAGCGATGCTAAAGTCTATTGGAATTATGTTAGCAGTTGCTGCATTTTCAATTACGAAATCTGGCAGATGGATGTCAAAACAAAGTTTCCTTGACGGTTTTCGTGAGGATAGGTTGTATGTGATACAACCAGAAGGTTTTGTCGATCCTAAGGATGCTAAAAGGTATGCAAGCTCCAGTGATCCTTCTATGGACTGGAGCAATAATCTCGGAGTTGGAACATACACTTTGATGAGGTGATCAAAGCTTTTGGGTTTATACAAAGTTTGCAAGAAACTTGTATTTACAAGAAAGTGAGTGGGAGCACTACAACATTTCTGATAAGTATATGTGGATGACATATTGTTCATCGGAAATGATGTAGAATTTCTGGAAAGCATAAAGGGTTGTTTGAAAGGAGTTTTTCAAAGGAAGACCTGGGTAAAGCTGCTTACATATTGGGCAACAAGATCTATAGAGATAGATCAAGACGCCTGATAAGACTTTCACAGAGCACATACCTTGACATGATTTTGAAGGAGTTCAAAATGGACCAGTCAAAGAAGGAGTTCTTGCCTGAGTTGTAAGTTGTGAAGTTGAGTAAGACTCAAATCTCGACCACGGCAGAAGAAAGAAAAAGGACGAAGGTTGTCCCCTATGCCTTAGCCATAGGCTCTATACGGTATGCCATGTAGTGTACCGCACCTGATGTGTGCCTTGCCACGTGTCTGGCAAGGGGGTACAAGAGTGATCCAAGAGTGGATCACTGGACAACGGTCAAAATTATCCTTAGAGGAATAAGGAAATGTTTCTCGGTTACGGAGGCGATAAAGACTTCGGCGTAAAGGGTTGCGTCGATGCAAGCTTTAACACCAATCTGGATGACTCTGAGTAGAAAACCGGATACGTATAGTGGAGCAGCCATTTGGAATAGCTCCAGGTGAAGTGTGGTAGCAGCATCTACAATATGACATAGAGATTTGCGAAGTACAGGCGGATCTGAATATTGCAGACCCGTCGACTAAAACCTCTCTGACAAGCATAACATGATCTAACCCCAACTCATTTGGGTGTTAATCACATGGTGATGTGAACTAGATTATTGACTCTAGTGGAAGTGGGAGACTGTTGGAAATATGCCCTAGAGGCAATAACAAATTGGTTATTATCATATTTCCCTATTCATGATAATCGTTTATTATCCATGCTAGAATTGTATTGGTCGGAAACTCAGATACATGTGTGAATACATAGATAACAACGTGTCCCTAGTGAGCCTCTACTAGACTAGCTCGTTGATCAAAGATGGTTAGGGTTTCCTAACCATAGACATGAGTTGTCATTTGATAATGGGATCACATCATTAGGAGAATGATGTGATGGACAAGACCCAAACTATAAGCATAGCATATGATCGTACCAAGATTATTGCTATCGTTTTTTGCATGTCAAGTATCTGTTCCTATGACCATGAGATCATGCAACTCACTGACACCGGAGGAATACCTTGTGTGTATAAAACATCGCAACATAACTGGGTGACTATAAAGATGCTCTACAGGTATCTCCGAGGATGTCTGTTGAGTTGGCATGGATCAAGACTGGGATTTGTCACTCCGTATGACGAAGAGGTACCTCAGGGCCCACTCGGTAATACAACATCACAACAAGCTTGCAAGCAATGTGACTAAGGAGTTAGTCACGGGATCTTGTATTATGGAACGAGTAAAGAGACTTGCCGGTAACGAGATTGAACTAGGTATGGAGATACCGACGATCGAATCTCGGGCAAGTAACATACCGATGGACAAAGGGAACTACATACGGGATTAGCCGAATCCTTGACATCGAGGTTCGACCGATTAAGATCTTCGTAGAATATGTAGGAACCAATATGGGCATCCAGGTCCCGCTATTGGTTATTGACCATAGAGGTGTCTCAGTCATATCTGCATAGTTCTCGAACCCGTAGGGTCTACACACTTAATGTTTGGTGACGATATAAGTATAGTTGAGTTGTTATGCTGGTAACCGAAGGTTGTTCGGAGTCCCGGATGAGATCCCGAACATGACGAGGAACTCCGGAATGGTCTGGAGGTGAAGATTGATATATAGGACAAAGGGTATCGGAGTTCGGAAGTGTTCCGGCGGTACCGGGTTGTGACCAGGATGACCGAAAGGGGTTTCGGGGGGCCCCGGCAAGTGTTGGGGCCTCATGGGCCAAGAGGAGGGGGCACACCAGCCCACTAAGGGGTTGTGCGCCCCCCTCACCCCATCCTACGAGGCCAGGAAGGGTGGTGCGCCCCCTAGGGCTGCCTCCCCCTTGCTTGGGGGGCAAGGCACCTAGGGGGGCCACCCAAAACCCATCTAGGGTTGCCCTTGTGGCTGCCGGCCCCCCTGGGGAAACCCTAGGGCGCCCCTCCTATCCCCTTCCCCCTATATATAGAGGGGTAGAGGGAGGGTGTCGCAGCCATCTATGCCACGGTGCTGCCCTCCCTCTCCCCCGTATCCCTCTTCCTCTCCGTAGTGCTTAGCGAAGCTCTGCTGAGATTCCACCACCACCGCCGCCACCACGCCATCGTGCTGCCGGAGGACTCGAGCTACTACTTCACCATCGCTTGTTGGATCGAGGAGGTGAAGGCATCATCAAGCCGTACGTGTGTTGAACACGGAGGTGCCATCCGTTCGGCACTTGGATCGGGAGTTCGCGGGACGGATCGTGATTGGATCGGGAGTTCGCGGGACGGATCATGATTGGATCGCGAAGACGTTCGACTACATCAACCGCGTTTCTTAATGCTTCCGCTTAGCGATCTACAAGGGTATGTAGATGCGATCTCTCCTCTCATAGATGTTCATCTCCTAGATTGATCTTGGTGAGCGTAGGAAATTTTTTGTTTCCCATGCAACGTTCTCCAACAGTAGTCATCACGGCACAACAGCGAACCGGAAAGCAGGTTCCTATTTATTCTTGGGACATGCCAGACATTCTTCAGCGACAAAGTCTTCCCCAAGGTAAGCCTCAGGTCAACTCTATCGGTTCCACGAATAGCTGCCCTTGTCTCATTCCCCATCACGATGGTGGAACCGCTGCAAGCGTAATAAGAAGAAAACAAGTTGTAAACAACACATACATGCATATTAGCTCCAGTATCTATCAACCAATTAGTGGATTGACATGCAAGAAGGACACTAGGAACATACCCAGATACTCCACCTGCCTCGCTAACGGTGACATTTGCAGATGGCTGACCACTTTCCTTCCTGCCTTTACGCATGCGGCACTTCCTGGCTATGTGCCCAGGCTCACCACACATGAAGCAGTTGAAGTCACCCTTTTCTTTCTTTCTTTCTTCTTCTTCTTCTTCTTCTTCTTCTTCTTCTTAAAACTGGTGGTTTGTTTTGCCTTCCCTTTGTTATCGTATTCTTTGCACCGGAACTGCCAACCCCACTTTGCATGACATTGGCATTCAGAATCGACTTGGGAGAAATTTTTCCGCATCTTTCGCTCTAGCCTTTTCCTCAACATCAAGAGAGGCGATGATACTTTCGACAGTCATCAACTCCCTCACGTGTTTGAGAGTAGTGGCAAAGATCCTCCAAGATGGAGGTAACTTGGCAACAATGCCCCCCACCACAAACTTGTCAAGTAGAACGACTCCAAAACTAGCGAGTTCCCCCACGAGAAGCTAGATCTCATGGGCTTGTGTCACAATGGAATTATTATCGACCATTTTAAAATCATGATACAACTCATTAAAATATCATTCACGCCCAGCATCCGACTCTCAATATTTCTTGTCAAGTGCTTACCAAACAAGAGTGGGACTAGCAAAGTTCATATGAATGTCACAGAGCTGATCGGTCATGAGGGAGAGCAGGCAGCCCATGGCCATGGCAGAGAACACCTCAAAGTCACGCTGTTGATTCTGCGTGAGTGGCCTCTCAATGGTGGGCAAAATTACCCACCACAAGTTCATGCTCATAAGCCAGAACTTCACACGGGTCTGCCATCTTTTGAAGTTCTCACCCCCAAACCTCTCAGGTTTCATCACATTACTTGGTCCAACCATTGCACAGTAATAAAGTTTCTGGACTGTTGGAAATATAGCATGCACTATAATTAATATAATTCCGAATTTATGTGATACTGATCACAAAGATAGATCTAACAGATTTACACATGCGATCATATAGATGAAATCTAACAAGGCATATGAAAACAACATGGATTGAAATCCCTCAACTAGATCACATAAAATATGACCGATCACAAGATGATTTCTTATAGCGGGGTTGATGATGACAAGGTCGCAGTGCAAACGGCCGATATTGATGGAGAGTTGATGAAGTCTGTGGTTGACGTAGTCAAGGAAGACGAAGCAGTCGTGCGAATGCACTACCCAGAAACTTTATCGCCCGGCTACCCGTGCAAGTCGCCGATGCCGAGGAAAGTCTGAAGACTACTGCTTTCCTCGCCCCGCTGCATGATACGTCTCCAATGTATCTATTATTTTTTATTGTTCCATGCTATTATATTATCAATCTTGGATGCTTTATATGCTATTTTATATCATTTTTTGGGACTAATCTATTAAGCTAGTGCCCAGTGCTAGTTGCTGTTTTTTGCTTGTTTTTGGCTTTTCAGAAAATCTGTACCAAACAAAGTCCAAATGCGATGAAAACTACGATGATTTTTTCTGGACCAGAATGAAGGTTCAGGAGGAGGCCAGAAGAGCCACGGGCGAGCCACAAGCTCATAGGGCGCGTCCGAGGGGGGTAGGCGCGTCCCTTGAGCTTGTGCCCCCCCGTAGCACCCCTTGACCTAATTCCACCTCTATAAATTTAGAAATATCCCCAAACCAACAGAAAGCCACCAGAAATATCCCATCTGGAGGCCTTTTCCGGTACTCTGCCAGAAGGGGAATCGATCACGGAGGGCTTCTACATCATCCTTGTTGCCTTCTGATGATGTGTGAGTAGTTCACCACAAACCTACGGGTCCATAGCTAGTAGCTAGATGGCTTCTTCTCTTTCTTTGATCTTCAATACACTGTTCTCCTCGATGTTCTTGGAGTTCATTCCAATGTAATCTTCTTTTGCGGTGTGTTTGTTGGGATCCGATGAATTGTGGGTTTATGATCTGAATATTCATGAGAAGTAATTGAGTCTTTTCTGAACTTTATTATGCATGATTGTTGTAGCTTTGTATTTCTCTCTGATCTATCTGTTTGGTTTGGCCAACTAGATTGATTTATCTTGAGTGGTAGAGGTGCTTTGTGATGGGTTCAATCTTGCCGTGCTCTATATCCCAGTGACAGAAGGGGACAAGACATGTATTTGTATTGTTGCCATTAAGGGTAAAATGATGGAGTTTATTCATATTGATTGGGTTTACTTTGTCTACATCATGTCATCTTGCTTAAGGCGTTACTTCATTTTTCATGAACTTAATACCACAGAAGCATGCTGGATAGCAGTCGATTGGTGGAGTAATAGTAGTAGATGCAGGCAGGAATCAATCTACTTGTCTTGGACATGATACCTATATACATGATCATTGCCTCGGATATTGTCATAACTATGTGCTTCTCTATCAATTGCCCAACAGTAATTTGTTCACCCACCGTATGCTATGTGTCGTGGTTGTGTCACGGCAGATGTCCTAGTGTGAGGACTTGTCGTGAGGCCATCGCAACTAGGTAGTAGCTTGAACGGGGTTGGTCGGAATCGAGAGACGCGAGGTTTTACCCAGGTTCAGCCCCTCACGGTGGAGGTAAAAGCCTACATCCTGCTTCATTGATATTAATGATGATGATGCTCACGATTACAAGGGCGCTATTTCGCAACCTCTATCTCGAGAGCTATTGACTTGTCTGTCTAAACTTGTAAAACTTGTCCCTCTTGGGGTGCCCTGTCCCTCCTTATATAAGTTGAAGGGGCGGGTTACATGTGGAGTCCTAGTAGGATTAGGATTATTCTATTATAAGTGGAATCCTATCTTGCTTCCCTTGTAAGGGAAATATTCCTTATGCCTTCTTTCTTAAGCCGGCCTACCATAACATGAGCCGGCCTTCTTGGCCTTGGGCCTTGTCATCCATCTGACCCACCGTTGGGGTCATTAGTGAGTCACCAGTCTTTGGGTGGGTTAGCGATGAAACGCCAAGTCTCAGCCAGGTGATATATCTGGCCGGGTCATACCACGGGGTATATCCTCGACATTAGCCCCCAGTTTAATTTGGATTTATCCATGTTAAACTGATCCTGCAAAATAAACACAAGAACAAATTTGACACGTTGTGCTCCGTGTTAAAAGTTTTTCTGAACCGACACCTGATCATCCTTAAGTCCTTGTCATTTCCTTCTTGATACGTGTCCATGATCTCGTAGCAAATCTCCATTAGCAGATATGTTCAAACTTTGCTAATGCAAAAAATCCAGGTACTTCTTCTGAAAAGTCTGAGTCAATAGGCCAGCTTAAAAAATCAATTTGCTGACATTGGTTTCTTGCAGAAAAATATTATAAAGAATAATCCACTTGATTCGGCTTCCAATGCTCTAGTTTGACAAAAATATTGGTCTTGAAATACTCATCTGATTTTCAGTCGGCTTGAAGATGTAGATCTTGCCGATTTATGATTGCCAAAAATGTCGGGTTATAAAACAGATGATGCCGGGTCAATCTTATGGCGACTTGGTGCTTGCTTTTGTAAATGTAGCTTTCCAATCATTGAGTCGGCTCTCTAAACCTTTCTATGAATAGCTTAGAGGAAATAAACTTTGCAAATTTCTCCAATAATAATATAATACATGGTTTGCTCAAAACTGAGAATTTGAAGATGTTCCTCCCTTATATGCATATCACCTGTAGCCCCCAGGTCTTAAGAGGAGAACGTAGTGATAGCTTAAGACTTGCTTTAATATAAATGCTGCAGCTTCGGAGAAATCCGGGTTGTTCATGTAAGTCACCAATCATAAACTGCACATTTTGAACTTCCCATGTGTAGCCCCCAAGTGCCGGGTCATTATGTAATAAAGAGCAGGGATTTTGTAGACCTGATTATGTGGACTTTGAGCAGCAATGTGTAGCCCCCAAAGGCCGGCTTAATAAGATAATACCGAGCTGGGACTTTACATGTACTTAAAAAAATAACACCATATGATGTAGCTCCCAAGTTTCGGGTTACCTTTGACAAGAGCAATTAGTAGCCCCCAAGGGCCGGCTCATCACTATGTGATGGGTCGGGTCTTCAATGAGTCGAGTTAAAATGACTTTGCATTAGTCCCCAAGTGCCATGGTGCATGCTTGTAGTGACATGGGACTTGCATACTCGATGTAATCTTGATTTGAATAATGTAGCCCCCAAGTGCCGGGTCGTATGCCTGCAACGACTCGGGACTAAATAAAACCATATCTATTGTCCGGATGATGTTGCTGAAAGCCTTTGCATATCAATATTGAACCATGCTCTCTGTTGCGAACCGGTACTCTTGGATGAAAATAATAGCCATTGCTCTGAAGCGGCTTTTGAAAACCTCAATCATAATACTGGTTATTGATAACCATAAAGAAAATCCAGCCAAGTTTGGCTATTAAAGATTTGAATAACATAATCCGGTATGAAAACCTCAATCATTCAATACCATAATGAAAATCCAGCCAGATTTGGCTATTAAAGATTTGAATACTTTATTTGTTGACAAGTAAATCGGTCGTTAAATACCCGACGGCTCTTGGCCGATGGCGACTTAATGCGCATCCATTGTACTCCGGGGATGCAACTCGGCGGCTTATAGCCTTTGTAAAAATCAAGAACTGATAACCCTTTTGAAACACCGATTTTAATCTTTGATGATGGGCTTAAACTTAATCATTTATGTAATCCATAACTCTGCATATCCTGCACAAAGTTTAAACAACATATGCCCTGGTGACTTAACGTCAAAAGCCAGGGCGGGTAACAACCCAAACATAATATAATCTTATGCAATTATGGAAAAGACTAGAATTAAGGCCATCGAAGCCAAAATATACTGGCGACTTAAAGTCAAAAGCCAGGGCGGTTTATCAAACCTCGCATATTCATATAACAATTAAAAACATACCTGTAAATTTGGCTCATACTGCCGGCTTACATCGC
Organism: Thinopyrum elongatum; assembly: GCA_011799875.1. Classification (NCBI taxonomy): domain Eukaryota; kingdom Viridiplantae; phylum Streptophyta; class Magnoliopsida; order Poales; family Poaceae; genus Thinopyrum; species Thinopyrum elongatum. Next base: position 419,056,662 of record CM022303.1, on the reverse strand, counting down.
CATATCCAGTGAGGGTGACAATCCAAAGATTTGTAAGCGCATGACCCCAATTGCGCAAACCAAAGCATGCTTCCTTACATGCTGGCGACTTAAAATTCATAGCCAGGGCGGGTTACCAAACCCAAAAAATGCTCAAATATGAGTCATACAATCAGGGCTATAAGACCCGGATTGTTAAAAATGCATTTTAGCAGAAAAAATCTTTAGGGGACACAAATCCCAAAATATTCAAAAGAAAGATTCAGAAAAAATCCATGTGCTTTCATAGGCCGCACAACCTTAAATTTATCTGGCCGGCTCACCAAAGCACGGCCAGACTGGCTAGCAAAGCCATGTGCTTTCATAGGCCGCACAGCCTTAGAGTTAATCCTCGCTCACTGTAAGCCGGCCCTCACATGACAAAAACTGTCGTTTTAACCTTAACGAGTTCAGGGTCTTGAAAAAGATTGACTATTAAGAGTATGGCGGGTCACTCAGGATTACCTGGCGGAGTAGCATCATGCAAACAGGCAGGATAACTCAGGATTCGGTGTCCACGCCTGGTCAAAAGGGTATGAAAGCTAAACCCGTTGGGTTGGAAGCCCCCAAGTGACCTTATGAACAAATAATAAAGACTCAGATGCTTAGAAATGAAACGACAGAGGCCCTGAATTATCAGGGATGCTGGCTTTATTATATTGATCATAATAAGATAAGCCCATAAGGCAGGATACCCATGTTTGAATCGCGCTTCATGGCAGCAAGTTCTCTTTGGCAACCTTTAATTTTTCTGAGAACTCGAACTTGCGAGAGATGAATTCCTCTTTAACCGGATGTTGAGCCCGATATTGAGAGCTCAAAACATTGTGGGAGAGAGATTTCCCTTAAGCCGGTTATTGAACCGGAATCTTTTCTTATAACTCGAAACTCTTCTATTGAGTCGAACTTTTTTGATTGCCAAGCACTTTTTAAGCTGGAAATTGTCTGACAGCCTTTTGAATTTTCACCAATGTGGCAGTAGCCTCCGGGACCGGGTTATTTTCCCTCCAATGACCCGGGGTTCTTGAATCTGGCAAAATTTGCTAAGTCATGTCATCGTAGCCCCCGAGTCTTAAGACGATTCGAGGAGTTGGCTTGAGATTCTCCATACTTGACTGTGATATCAACCGTCATATAATTGAATAGCAGAACACTGGAATGTGTTGAAGCTGGAGGCGAGGTGGCGAGTTGATGATCTTCACAAAACTCAATGTATATCCTTGGCGTTGATAATGCGAGATGAATCCACGGAAAGGTTGAGGTTAACCGTGGCGGGTTAGAAATGATCCCATATGAGTTGTGCCAGTAATCCGGTGAGTGGTTCATCCCAGCTGGTTGTTGAAGGTAACCAAAACGCAGTGGCGACGACTTGTACGCCTATCCATTGAGCCATCCGGTGGAGGCAGAGGCTGATAATATATTATGACTTTCTTCAGAATTGTTGGAATAGACCGGGCAATAGGAGTGGCGACTTGCGTACGCTCATTAAGCAGCTTGTGCACACAGATGTGGCCCGGTGTGTTGATTAGACCAGACCCGGGGGCGGACAGTAGAGACGGCCGCGGCGTTGGAAACGGCACAGACGCAGGCAAGTTAGCCGCGGGGTTGTAAGCTTGCACGGTCGGGCGAGTCGACCACTGACGCGGTCCCGGCGAGTTGACGTAGACCGGGCCGCAGGGGCGGTGGCTTGTCCACGTCCGTTGAACAGTGCGATATGCGCAAACGCCGGTGCACGCTCCGTATGCACGGTATGGCGTCACTTTTATAGTGAACGCTTGTCCTGCATTATTAAAATATACAGCCTGGAGTAATTGTTCTTTGAAAAAATTAATATGTGCTGAAGTAAATACGCTGGATAGATATCACCGGGTCGTTTTTATTAGCGGGCTAGGAGAGCTTTCTCTGCATTATATGCATAATTGCATAATGCAATTATTGGTACTCCCTCCATTTTGCTTTTGTTTGCACAGAAAGGGAATCTCGGATACCAAGGACCGTCACAGCTATAGCGCCCTGGACCTCCCCTACAGTATGTGTATATCTTTTTTTTAAGAGAGCGACGATGGTTGCTTTATTTTGTGCTACTTCATTCGCCCTGGCCAGGGTCCCATTGTTTCGTAGAACATGATGGTGCGTACGACGGCGGCGCCTCTAGCGGAAACCGGAGTGGTAGCAGTGGCAGCACATCAGTTGATCTTGCCTCCTAAAGCATCAGCCAAATTTGAGCAGTAATGGCATTAATTCCTTTCAACTATGAAATAGGGCCTTGACTCCTTTCAGCAATGGCATTCCGCTGGATTTCAACTATAGCATTGCCTTGGAGGGCATCTCCAGAAGTACCAGTGGTGCTATTTTCTCAACAAAGATGGGCACATAAACCTTCTTCTCTTCTTTTTGTGAACGTTTTGACTAGAAAACACCATGTTGCTTTCAGCTCCTACACCGTGATCAGTATATGGTCGATCTGAAATACATGCCAGTTTTTTCCATGTCCAGAACCTGATGAAACTGAATTGAAATCACGCCTATCTTGTTCTTTGTCCAAGCCCTCAGAGTGATCATGGATTGGGATATAGCTATTAAAGCTTTCTTTATATTGAATGACTGCTAATATTTCAGGAAAAACTCATTTTCAGTGAGCGGTCTGCACTTCCAAACAATATTAAAGCAAACCTATATGGGGTATGTGCGGCCAATGGACCGGAATGCAGAGGCGACGCGAGGTCGGGCTCGTAGGCGGCTTGGCGCGCCGGTCATCCGGAGCGAAAACGAGCGGAGGCGGCTCCGCGGGGCCGCAACGGCGGGGGCAGCTCACTAACGAGGCGAATCCGGGGTGGCTCAGATGCAAGCGCAGGTGCTCGGCAACTGCACTGGCCGGCGAGTCAGTGGGGCAAGTTGAGGCGCTTGGCGGGCCGACGGAGACTTTGGCCGGGCAACTCGCCGGCAGCTTGGAAGCGAGGCGGCTCAGGCCGGGGCGCGTCGGCGGCTCTGCAAAGGCTCGCGGCAGCGAGTAGCGAGGCCTCAAGGGCAACTTGGCGAAGGAATAGGTGAGTCCGCAGGTGACATTGCGGGGGCAATTTGAAACAGAGGCTCAATGCGGCGATTTAGAGCAGCGTGAAGTGGCGGCTCAGGTGAGCCTTTGGTCAGAGGCGGAAACCGGGCAGTGTGGAGGTGCGGGGACAGCGCGGCTGCGGCGGCTTGGCGTGCTAACCATCACGCAGCAGCGAGGTAGTTGCGGTGGAGTTGCGGTGCAAGAGGCCAACTGGCAGCTCAGGTTGCGAGGATGAGGCGGCTTGGCCAGGGCGACTCAGCACGGCCGGGGCGGCAAGCTTGGAGGCGTGCGATGGCTCGGCAGTGCCGACGGCAGAGGGCCAGCGGTAGGGGCCGGTCGGCAAGGGCGGCGGTGACTTGGCCGCGGCAGCTCAAGGGCGAGGTGGGTGGAACCGCAGCGACGTGGAACAACATTGAAGGTGGCTCGGAAATGCGCTGGCGTGCACGCGGTGATGAAGCGGAGTCGGAGTCAGGCGACCCGCAGGCCAGTGGCGATTTGGAGCAATGAAGGCGAGGCCGTGGAGGCAGCTTCAGGCGCCTCGGTCACGACGGGAACGGAGCACGGCCAGGGCGGCTCGGAAACGGCTCGGGAGATCCGGCTTGAAAACGGCCGGGGCGGCAGCGAGCGAGACTCGGAGGCGCGAGGCCAAGGTGGACCGCAGCTTTGGTTGAGGAGGCCGCCGGCAAGGCGGCTCTGCGACAGAGGTAGAGGTCGGCGAACGCCGCGACGACGGGGCGGCTCGAGGTCCGGAAGTGCGCGTGGCCTGGGGTAGCTGAGCCACCGCGGGGAAACGGCGAAGAGCCGGAAACAGTCGGCCAGCGGCGGCTTGGAAGCAGAGTCGCACGGGGGCGGCTTGAGAGCGGACTCTGCTCGGAAACGAGAGGAGGCCGCGGCAGCTTCGGAGGACGAGGCCGACTCATAGGCGACGCCGGCGGCTCAATGCAGAAGTGACGACGACTCTTTGAATCAGTGAGGACGAGGCCGACTTGATAGCGGAATTGAAGATGGATTTCAAGTCCGGGTTATGCCCGTAGTTGCTTCAGATAGGACAGGCGGATCACACGCCTCATTCGTCAGATAACAATTGATGTGGCCTTTTAGGTTGATCTTGACAGCGTCTTGTTTCTCTTCTATTCGTGCACCGGTGTGTCTCGATGCGGAAATAACAATAGAAAACTTGACCAACAGCTTCGGGATTTGACCCTTAACGACCGCTGATGTTGACATAGTAGCAATCAGACCCGGCTGTTGATTTCTTTGCGACTTACAGCAGTGAACAGATCGCAACTCCGATTTACTTGAACTTTTTGAATCTCATAGATCATAAATCTGGACTGATGAACTTGAAGCTGATGCAGATCCTTGCAAACCGGCTCTTCATCTGAAAAATTGCGAACTTCTCGATCTCTGAGAGAGCTCCCTCCAAGAACATAAACCACCGTGTGCGGGCCCCACGATGGGTGCCAACTGTCATGGTTTTGTCACGGCAGATGTCCTAGTGTGAGGACTTGTCGTGAGGCCATCGCAACTAGGTAGTAGCTTGAACGGGGTTGGTCGGAATCGAGAGATGCGAGGTTTTACCCAGGTTCGGCCCCTCACGGTGGAGGTAAAAGCCTACATCCTGCTTCATTGATATTGATGATGATGATGCTCACGATTACAAGGGTGCTATTTCGCAACCTCTATCTCGAGAGCTATTGACTTGTCTGTCTAAACTTGTAAAACTTGTCCCTCTTGGGGTGCCCTGCCCCTTCTTATATAAGTTGAAGGGGCGGGTTACATGTGGAGTCCTAGTAGGATTAGGATTATTCTATTATAAGTGGAATCCTATCTTGCTTCCCTTGTAAGGGAAATATTCCTTATGCCTTCTTTCTTAAGCCGGCCTACCATAACATGAGCCGGCCTTCTTGGCCTTGGGCCTTGTCATCCATCTGACCCACCGTTGGGGTCATTAGTGAGTCGCCAGTCTTTGGGTGGGTTAGCGATGAAACGCCAAGTCTCAGCCAGGTGATATATCTGGCCGGGTCATACCGCGGGGTATATCCCCGACACTATGTGTTCGAGAGAGGAGCCTCTAGTGAAAACTATGGCCCCCGGGTCTACTTTAATCATATTATTAAAACCAAAATTCCTTTGCTGCAATTTTTTTCTTTTATTTTGTTTTGCAATTTATCCATCTACCTATACAAGATTTGATCCTTGCAAATAACGAGTTCAAGTGGATCGACAACCCTCTTGCCCGCGTTGGGTGCAAGTATTTGCTTTTGTGTGTGCATGTGCTATTCACGAGGCTTTGCGTGATTCTCCTGTTGGTTCGATAAATCTTGATTCGCACTGAGGGAAATACTTATCTCTATTGTACTGCATCTCCCCTCCTCTTCGGAGAAAATCCAAATGCAGCTCACAAGTAGCACTGCATGACACGGAGAGGATCAGTGTAGGTCGACGGTGGCAACTCGGAAGAGAACGGTTTAGGGTTGTGTGTATGTAATCTCTTTACGAGAAGGGCGTCTCCCTCTTATCACTATAAAAAAAAGACACATCCGTGACATTTTGGCCTGAACGAATTTTTTCCTGTCATGCTTATAACACTTCTATGACGATAATTGTGACAAAACCACGTATAATCATAGATGTGATGGGCTCCTACTTCTATGACAAAAAATCATGACAGAAAATGGGCTTTTTATCCTGGGCGGGCCGGAGACGCACCTGCATGACATTCTTTGTGCCGTCCATGACGGAAAAAATCGTGGTAGAAGCGAGGGCGAGGAAAATATCGGGGCGTTCCTGGTTACGGTGGTTGGTCGGGGCCGAGCGATGCACTATGGTTTGCGCGTTTCTCTCTCGTACGCGTGTGTGTGCGAGGTGTTGGCTCTAACTGAACCCGAGCGATCGCACTAGCAGCTACGTTACTGAACCCGAGCGATCGATCCCTTGGTTGTTAACTGAACCCGAGCGGTTCCTTTGCTGCTGACTGAACCCGAGCGATTCCTTCGCTGCTGCTGCTAACTGAACCCGAGCGATCGATCACTGCTGCTGCTCACTGAAGCCGATGGAGCCCCCATGCGAGACGTAGCCAGCCGGTGTGTTGGGTTGCCTCTTGATGAACAGTGACTGTTGCTACCGTGCGCACGGTACGTAGAACGAGTCGAGACATGGTGAGTCGAGCCGGTTGGTTGTGGGGGTTGGATGAACAGGACCCCATGGTAGTAGGTGGTTGCTGCTGGATGAACAGAACACCGAGGAGGCCTCCATACCCCAGCTGGTTGGGGGTGGATGAACAACACCCCATGGAGGCTGGATGAACAGGACCCCGAGGAGGCCTCCACACCCCAGCCGGGTGGGGGTGGATGAACAACACCCCATGGAGGCTGGATGAACAGTAGCTGGTGGAGGCTGGATGAACAGTAGCCCGTGGAGGCAGGAGGAAGCCACGGTGGATGAACAGTAGCAGGTGGAGGCTGGAGGAAGTCGACGGTGGATGAACAGTAGCCCGTGGAGGCTGGAGTGAGGTAGTAGACGGTGGATGAACAGTAGCCCCGTGGAGTCCCATTTTGCGGTACGCCACACCCCTCCCGATGAACATGACCCCATTTCGACCGTAAGCAGTCGAACAGAAGGCCGTTTCCTCCGTTCTGTGGTATGTCAGGCCCCGTTTTGGCTGTTTTGTCCAAGTCGATTGGCTCCCGATGAACACGACGCATTTCGTTGCCTCTAGATGAACACGACGCATTTCGTTGCCTCCCGATGAACACGACGCAGTTTCTCCGTTCCGACCCAGCCGGTTGGCTGCCGATGAACAGGACGCCGTTGCTGCCGTCCGTTGCCTCTCCATGTACACGAGCCCTGGCCGTACGTATGCGTGAGTACACGTTCGAGACCCCGCCCGTATGTACGTATGTGACCATATTTTTTGCCCTGTGGTTGTACATACGTGTAAACGGTTTAGACGGGACTGCCTGAACTGCTACGTCGGGGGCTTTACTACGACACGTCCCGCTGCTTGCTCGGCCACGGTTCATTGTTGCAGAGAGACCGATCGACTAGTATGTACGTACACGTTCGCGACCAGACAGACAACGCTACGTATGCTTCGACCGGGTGGATCCCAGCTGTCAGGGAGGATAAGGAGGTACTTCCTTGCGTGCGAAGATATAGCTGGTGGGTCCCAGCTGTCAGCATCACCGCGTACAGTTGTCTTCTGATGGCTGTCATTCGTTAACCACGTTGACCACACCGCGCCGAGAGCACCAAGGCGGTGGACGACGGCGAGGCCTAGGAAGGGAATGACGCGGAGCCGGGGATGACGCGGCAGTGGATGCCCACATGGTGGGGAGTACGAGGGTTGACTGCTTCGGCTGTGGTATGAGGCTGCCGTCGCCGGAGAATAACGGGAGGTGTGGGTGAGTAGAGGGATGGCATGGCCAGCGGTGGCAGCATAGCCGGCCACGGGAGGCAGGAGCAGGGGGTCCCACAGGCACTGGTTTCAGTGTCTGGAGTAAGAAGATCAGAGATTGAAGAAGCAGCGCGGCCGTTGGATGTTAATCCAACGATCGCTGCTGCTTGAATCGTTTGTTGACTAGGTTAACAAAATAACAAAGCCCTGCGTATGTGTCAACTTAGTAGGCCCACAAATCAGCCTCCGAATCAGGTGGGTCCGAGCTAGCAAGGGGGGAATCATTTTTCTTGCGCATAAAAAGGAGGCACTTCCTTCCGTGCGAAGATGTAGCTTGTGGGTCCCAGCTGTCATGGGGGAAATTTTTTTTCGTGTAATAAGAAGGAACATTCTTGCGTCCGAAGATTGCAGTTGGTGTGTCCAACCTGTCAGGGGGAGGAATCGTTTATTCCCGCATAATAAGGAGGCACTAGCTTGCGTGCGAAGATGTAGCTGGTGGTTCCCCGCTGTCAGACTCTCGACGTACTTCATGTTGGCTCTCATTGTTGACCACGCATCGTCGAGCGGACCACGGCAGTGGACGAAGGCGAGGCCTCAGATGGGAACGATCTGGATTCGTGGAACAAGGGGCATAGGAGTCCCTGGCGGAGAGGAGTACGAGGGACTGGTTCGGCTGCGGGGTGAGGCTGCCATCGCCGAAGAATAACAGAAGGTGTGGGTGAGTACATGTATGACCTGGCCACCGTTGGGAGTAGGGTGGGGCGGTGAGGCCTGCGCGGCAGCACAGCCGGCCACGGGAGGCAGATGCAGGCACTCCAGCCGGTGATGGTTTTGGCGGCTGGAGCAAGAGCAACTAGATCAGAGATTGAAGAAGCAGGATCACCGTTAGATGTCAATCCAACGAATACAGATGTCAGAATAATTTGTTGACTTTTTGTTTTAGACCATTAAATCGTTTTGTTCACTAAATGGACAACACCTTGCACAGGCTTCGTCCTAGTGGGCCAACAAAGTCAGCTTCGAAAGTTGTGGCAGAATGCAGCCCATTTATTTAGGTTTTACAACCCATTTCATTTTGTTGGCCAATACATCTATTTCCTGGGCTTTGACTCAAAAAATAATCTATTTCCTGGGCTGGGTAAAAATAATAATAGCTAATTTACTATTTATGATAATTTACAGCGCATTTGATTATTTATTCGAATACACCTATTTACTGGGCTGGGTGAAAAAATAATATTGCGTACATGCAGCCCATTTATTATTTCTGATAATTTACAACCCATTTGATTTTAGTAGAAATGGATCCATTTTCTGGGATGGGTGAAAAAACAATGATGGCCTGGACTGAGCATTTCGTATAAAAATTAATATTGAGATAGGAATATTATAAAAAAACTTAAGTTAGGCCTGGTAGTTTTATTATATAAAAAATGAACTGAGTTGTGCATTTTATTAAAAGAAACATAGGCTAGGCTGTGCTTATTTTAGGATCTTGTGTACAATTGTCGGCCCAGTTGCATTGCTGATGTTCAACGAAAAAGGCCTGGCTAATTAAAAGCTGTCACGAGTGAAGAAATAATTCAATGGGTCCCACTTGTGTGTGTGTGTGTGTGCGTGTGTGAGAGAGAGAGAGAGAGAGAAAGAGAGAGAGAAACCAATCGGTTGATGCTCGTGAATACATCTTTCAGCCATATGCATTGCTGATGCTCAGTAAAAACTTATATAGTTGACACAATCATATGCAACATCATAGCACATTGAACTTGCATACAAAAATTTCACACAGGTGGCACAATCAGGGTGGAAGTAGTGGATCGCTATGGGTAGGGCTACGTTGAAACCAACAAATTCGTACATAACCGTTCATCGTCTTTATCAATGATGGGGAAATATCTTGAATGTTGTGCAAAGAAAATAGACAGACAACACAATAAGTTCTACTAGCACATTAAGTTGACGTACACCCCTTTCTAAAAAAAGTTCAGGTACAAAAATATAACAGGTCACAATCAAATGTACCGGCACATCAGTGCTTCACACCGATAGCTCGGATTTAACTAGTATCTGAGAAGATTCAGTTGTTACCTCAAATTAGAGCACATCCAGGCAGCCAGCCCTGCCTCTTCTCCCAAAGAAGCAGTGGCCTCTGCTGCGCGATGGAGTAGGCCCTGTGCCATCCATCGTTCCGAGCAACACAGGGAAAGTCTGACGTTGACTCCTGTAATGGACGTCGTTGACGGACCCTGGCACCAACGAAGGCGGCAGGACTTCGATTGATGGATCGACCACTTCTTGGACATGCACGAACACTTGATATAGGTACATCCCTAACGTGGTCCGCGGCGGCCTTGGTGGCAATAAATAGTACAACCCTGGTTCCTGCACCGGTATCTCAACACCAATCACCTTCGGTATGGTGGATGGCTTCTTCATCCATGCCATAACCGTCAGAGCCCAACTGTCTGGAGGAACAAAGATACTTACGAGCTCACCTCCTAGGTCGTTGATAAGCTCATTCATGGACTCGCTGTTCCAAGCACATTGATGCATGCCGTGGAAGGTAAGCTTTGTTAAAAACTCAAGCTCAGAGGGCACCGAGCCCATCCTGGGTGCCACCGATCAAAGCTCACCAGCGCGCCATCGCAGAACAAACGCCGGGAAGATTCAAACACACGACTGCAGTCAAAAGTTGTCTGGAACCTGACAAAGAAATCAGCCGGTGGCGGACAAACTTCAACGAGCAAGTCGCTTATTTGGATGCCGTGCACAATGCCAAGAGCTTTAACAAGGTCGTCCGGCGAGACGGGAGGCCAGTCGCCATTGATGGTTACCATCAGCGCTTTCCCGGCGAACTGGTCATCAAGTGCCGCCATGCCACTGTTGAGCAACAACACACAGCGCCCGAAGGCAGGACGGACCTCAGGATCTCCGGCTCGGAGATCTGCGTTGACCGGTGACATGATAGTGCGCTTGAGTACAGGGAGTACAGGAGGGGGATTTGGGGAACTGGACATTGGAGTACGAATTGAGATTCCAGAGGTGGGGGAGGGGCGGGAGATTGGGGATGAAAAGGTAGCATGATTTTCAAACACGCGCCAATACACTCTCGGCACGCAAGAGCACGAAAACACCGGTGGAGGCCACATGTCGGCCTAAGAGTCCCTTTTCTTTCTTTTTTTGAGCGCCCGGCCTAAGAGTCATAATTGACCTGTTTGGCATTGCGTTACTACTCGGCCCATATTCAACGACACCTCACATTGGCCCAAACAAGTGTACATCATAGAAAAGACACTGAGCTCAAATTATAACTTGAAAAAAGGATATATACATTAAACACCGGAGAATGGTGATGCCCTCATTTAGCCCACCAGCAGTTCGAGACAATAAATAGTTCGAAACAATGATATATACAACATTCAAACACTGACTAGTGACTACTACTGACATAAACATCAAGACATGATAGTTCATAAGAAGTCTTGCTACGCCACCAAAACGCACCCATCTGCAGCACTCAGACTCTCGTGATCCAGACGAGAATGACATTCTAAAGAGAGGCAACTATTACAAAGTAAGAGTGACATAGACGAGGATGACCAAATGACAAGGAGTCTGCATAACATAAGAGAGAACTACCCATCCAGAACAAGTAGCAAAGACAACAAGTCATTCGAAGAGGGATGATCCAACACCATCATAATTTGTAGCCCCGCTTCAACCACCAGTGATTCGGAGACACCAGGACTCCACCCTTTCGACGCAACAGCCCAATTACCTATCAACCTGAAGGCTTGAACCACATCACTGCCTGTCGGAATTGAGACATCCAAGGATCAAAGTTAATCCATATGCCTTTGTCATTCTCACCTTCTTTTGGCTGCAGGCTGTATCGTTGACAACCAAGGGAGTTTGCTCCCAAAGTCCTAGGGTTCGCCGTGTAGACACAGTTTTCCCTAGCAAACAGAGCCTCTGTGCCATCAAGGTCCTTGCCAACGGTGATCTCCTAGTTAATCAGGTAATCGAGTCCGAGAAACAGAGAGTGTGAACCAAGGCTGTTTACCCACCTCCAACTCAAAAATCCTGAAGGCCCCAACAAGCTGGTATCCTGCTCATAGACGTAACAACCACTCTCCGGATACTCACGTATTTTATGGTGCTTGTACACAGTGGGGTTTTTGCAATATAACTTTGTCGGCTCATGTGTGCGAATGATTATTAGTCTTTTGCCGTCGTCTGATCGAGCGAGGAACCAATTGTGCTTCCCTGTTTTTGGCTAAGGTGGTGTGATTACAAAGGGCAGTAACTGTAGGGACACTGCATCATATAAAAAAGGACAGGCATTGTTAATGTAAGATTAGCATTGTTCAGAGTATGAGTAGGATAATGCAAGAAACATCATTGATCTGTCCCTGTTGGAACTAAGAGGAAAATACAGGGAAATGTATACTAGGTTCGAAAATATAGAAGTGCCATGCATGGTTATACTCATGTTATCTCACAATCGATTCTTCAGAGGAAACTACCATGCCATGCATGTTATGTAATCATGTTCTGTCCTCACAAATAAATTCTTCAAGGAAACTAACACACCATGCATTGTTATATACTCATGTTCTGTGGGCAACATTCTTGTGAGGATATTATTCTAGCCATTGATTGCTGAAGGGCGAATGTAGGTATGTACACATGGTAAGCATTATAGGATTTCACTACTTCCAAATATAGAGTTCTCCATATGCACATTTACTTCCCTAATGTATGGTTAGATGAAACCAACAGTGTGATGCATGTTTCTACATCGTGAAAATGAGGAAACTAACATGGCTATTGATACACACTCATATTTAGTAGTATACTAGTAAATGTGTACGTGCAATGCATGTTAATATTAGGTAATATATTAATTACATGAAAATATTAGGTAGGATATTATTTGCGTATTAATTATGTCATTAGCATTGGCATTAATATTTGGTATGATATTAACTACACACTAAACGTGTTGAGCGCTCACCATTGGAGCAGCCTGAGTCGTTGGATTGACCTGATTTGACGGCCGGGATTTGTTAGATCTGCCTCTTTGGGTCTTTTTATATTAGTATAGATAGATTACTATAAAGTTAGGAGAATATCCATATCTTCCTAACCGTTTGATTATTCAAGGGTACAAATTGGCTGTAATGACATGGTCACAATCCCATGAATTAACTAATTCCAAATATAGCTGATTTACGGCGTCTCTAATACATTGCCATATTCTTCTCAAATTCTGCTCAAACATGGATATGCCAATCATCACAAAAAGTTCAAACAGTGTCATGGCGTTATCATTAAAATCAGACGCAAACAACTTACGCGCGCCGTCCTAGCAATACGTGGTGCCATCTGCTTTGTCGGGCGCGTAGATGATGCCATTGTGTTCAATAGTATCACAGAAGTGTGTATCAGCTTTGACGGTCCACTGTGAGGTGAGTTGTCTCCAGCTAAAGAAGGCACCGACGGAAAGATAGGCGAGTCCGCGTTCGAACAAGGCAATTAGCTTGAAGTCTGCGTAATCCGCATATCGTGTGGGCACTTGGCAGATTATAGTCTTCTGCAAAACAAGGTCCGTCCAACTGATGTGGTAATCTAGATGACTTGGACCGCGATGGTAAAACCCTACGTAATCCAACGGAGGAAGGATAATCTCATGGGAGGTGTGGAAGTTCATGAGCACCAACTTTTTCCGGTCTTCTCTGACGGCAGCCATCCAGTGGGAGTTCAGGCCAACCCAGTACATACCCGCCAAGAAGTTTCGGGCGATGGTGATCGGATCGAAGTCGAGGGGCATGATGTACAGTGACCCAGTACATACCTGCAAAGAAGTTTTGGCTAATGGAGGTCGGAATGAAGTCGAGGGGCATCATGTACGCCTCCGTATCATGGTGAGTGCATCTCGCAAGAGCAGATAGCATCAAGCTGGGTGTCTTGAAAAGCTCAGGCCTCGCTTCGACGATGGTCGCGTGCATGTCCCTGGAGCATGCAGCCAGCCACACGGCGCTCAACATATCCATACGTGAACAATAGAGGTCAAGGATGTCACTGGGGAGATCGCTCCAGTCGCGGCTCATATGGATGCTGTGCGGTTCGCCTTCGGCCATGGTGGAGTTTGGAAGGTGGGGTTTTTTGGGGCTTGATTTACGGGGGAGATGGCTCTCGGTGCTGGAGCGACTAGCGAGGGAATAGTGGTACTGGGGGAGGCGAGCGAGGCGAGGGTACGCGGGGGTACAATGAGATGATGAAGAGTGACCTCAGGATCTCCGGTGAGATGGAGATGGAGATGGAGTGGTGCTAGGGGAGAGGGAGACGAGGCGAGGCATGCTCTACATCGGCGGTGACAGTGACTGCATAGTGCACAAGGTGAGACTGACTGGTAACCCGAACACGCCGCCTGGACTAGTGTCACCTCGGGCGCAGGGTCTTGTCACTTCACTGTGAGGACCGGATGAATAATATTTTGACCATCAAATGTACTACAATTGTACTACTACTAGTAGTAACATACGGAGTAGTGTTGTATAGCGGAAAGAGGTCTCCCGTGCTAGCATGCCTCTGGGTTCACTTCATCCTCTAGGTAGCATCCATATTGCAAGCAAAACCAAATTCTCGTGCATGCGGAAGTGCGAAGAAGGGTTTTTTCTTTTTTTAGGATAACCGCATATTCCTTAACCAGAAAAGGTTGTGTCTCGCAGGCACGCGCCAATATCCATCCGAACCAGCTACGACACATTTTTTGTGTGCAAAGAGATGGATATGTTTGTATATCTGTTCGTCCACCCAAGTGGGTTTTGTGTAGGTCCCACCTGTCAGGAGGGGTGTGGAAATAAAAAGGAATCATAAAATGTTTCGCCACGATGATTCGAAAGAGTGACCTCAACTAACCAGTGGCACATGTAGCGATAGAAGGATGGGCACGTACACGGACACGTACCACTCCTCAGTACGCTACCCGCATAGCCTTTTCGTTTTGCAGGTTGGTCTACCTAGCCTTCTAATCAACTGCCTGCATGCCACTTCTCCCATTTACTTCTCCATCGGGAATCGATTTTCCTCGGCTTCTTCACCTCTCCTTCATTTGCATTCAAACCCCACTGGATTCACATTGTTTTAACCTCTTCAGATACTCCTGCAGTAATTCTGAAGCCCCTTTAAATAATCATCTTCTTCAGTTAGACTAGCCATCTTAATCCTAATTCTCCAAACCATAGCCCTCCGGTCCAGCGGTTCCAAATGGCAAAAGAGATCCCTATGCAGGTTTTTAGCGTCAAACATGTCCTCGCTGAAGGCTCGTTGAGCATAGTTGCCACCGTCGCCGACCACCCAAGGGTTGTTTGGGAGCGGATCAACAATGTATCCAACTCCCTCAAAAAGGTGGAGATGAAGGTCATCGGTCTCGAGGCCGAGTACACGGAGCGTGCCACTGGGATGATCCAACGCCCGCCGTCCTTCAGCTGTGCCTTGAAGATGAAGTCTTGGTGTATCACATCATACACACACACTCCATACCAGGTGAGCTCCACGATTTCATGTCTTGGGAGGACATATACTTCTGTGGGGCAGCCATCGAAGGGGACAAACAGAAGCTCGCTGATACGTCTCCAATGTATCTATAATTTTTTATTGTTCCATGCTATTATATTATCTAATTTGGATGTTTTATATGCATTAATATGCTATTTTATATTATTTTTGGGACTAACCTATTAACCTAGAGCCCAGTGCCAGTTTCTGTTTTTCCTTATTTTTGAGTTTTACAGAAAAGCAATATCAAACGGAGTCCAAACGGAATAAAACTTTTGCAATGATTTTTCTTGGACCAGAAGACACCTACATAACTTGGAGAGAGGGCCAGAAGAGTCCCGAGGAGGCCACAAGCCTCTAGGGCGTGCCCCAGGGAGGGGGGCACCCTGAGGGCTTGTGGGCCCCTCGGGTGTCCTCCAACCCTAATTCCACCTCTATAAATTCAGAAATATTCCCCAAACGTCATAAGCGTCCACCAAAATACTTTTCCGCCGCCGCAAGCCTCTGTTCCCGTGAGATCCCATCTTGGGGCCTTTTCTGGTGATCTGCCAGAGGGGGATTCGATCATGGAGGGCCTCTACATCAACCTTGCTACCCTTCCGATGATGCATGAGTAGTTTACCACAGACCTACGGGTCCATAGCTAGTAGCTAGATGGCTTCTTCTCTCTCTTTGATCTTCAATACAATGTTCTCCTCGGTGTTCTTGGAGATCTATTCGATGTAATACTTTTTTGCGGTGTGTTTGTTGAGATTTGATGAATTGTGGATTTATGATCAGATTATCTATGAATATTATTTGAGTCTTCTTTGAACTCTTTTATGCATGATTAATATATCTTTGTATTTCTCTTCGAACTATCGGTTTGGTTTGGCCAACTAGATTGATTTTTCTTGCAATGGGAGAGGTGCTTAGTTTTGGGTTCAATCTTGCGGTGTCCTCACCCAGTGACAGAAGGGGTAGCGAGGCACGTATTGTATTGTTGCCATCGAGGGTAAAAAGATGGGGTTTATGTCATATTGCTTGAGTTTATCCCTCTACATCATGTCATCTTACTTAAAGCGTTGCTCTGTTCTTATGAACTTAATACTCTAGATGCAGGCAGGAGTCGGTCAATGTGTGGAGTAATAGTAGTAGATGTAGGCAGGAGTCGGTCTACTTGTCATGGACGTGATGCCTATATTCATGATCATTGCCTTAGATATCGTCATAACTTTGCGCTTTTCTATCAATTGCTCAACAGTAATTTGTTTACCCACCGTATGCTATCTTCAAGAGAGAAGCCTCTAGTGAAACCTATGGCCCCCGGGTCTATTTTCCATCATATATTTTCAGATCTATAAACCAAAAAACCCAAAAATACCTTGCTGCAATTTATTTATATTTACTTTAGTTTGCTCTTTTATTTATCTTTTATACCTATCTCTTTTAGATCTCCCTCTTGTTCGTGACCGTGAAGGGATTGACAACCCCTTTTTCGCATTGTGTGCAAGTGTTTGTTAGTTTGTGCAGGTGCATAGATTGGAGACTTGCTTGTGCCTCCTACTGGATTGATACCTTGGTTCTTAACTGAGGGAAATACTTATCTCTACTTTGCTGCATCACCCTTTCCTCTTCAAGGGAAAAATCAACGCAAGCTCAAGAAGTAGCAGGAAGAATTTCTGGCGCCATTGCCAGGGAGGTTCTACATCAAGCCTACCAAGTACCCATCATAAACTCTCATCTCTTGCATTACATTATTCGCCATTTGCCTCTCGTTTTCCTCTCCCCAACTTCTAAAATGTTTTCAGAAAAACACAAAAATATTTGCCTTTTTATTCGCCCTTCTTTCGTTTGTCTTTTCGTTTGCTTTCCATTTGCTTGTGTGCTAGATTGCTTGTTTTTCTATCATGGCTAGTCCTCCTACCATTGTTAGTACCCCTGAAAGTGAGGTTCTTAATTTTAAACAAAGGGAGGGAGAAAATTTAAAAGATGCTTGGTATAGATTTTGCAATGCTCAAAATATATCTACTCGTAAGCAATCTACTACCGTTCTTCTCCGTAATTTTTATGTGGGTGTTACTACTTGGTATAGATATGTGCTAGATACCATTACTGGAGGTAATTTCTTGGGTAGCCATACTTTGGATGCTTACAATGCTATGATAGATTTGGTGGGTTCACCACCACTTATGGTTAATGAAATAGTTTTAACTTTAGAACATGTGATGCAAAGGCTTGATATTATTGAAAATAAAATTTCTACCGTAGAGTTATTGAAAATTTGGATAAAAAGATCCATAATCGAATTACTCAAATTGGATCATAGGTAGGAATCACTTTGAAGAATCTAAAGGAAAAGGAACCTATAGTTAATGAGAAAATAGATCAAGATTCTACTAGAATTGATAAATTAGAAGACATTATTACCAACTTGGGTTCCGCTTTTGCCGCTGTTAAAACTACTCCAAAATTTCCTTCTACTAAAGCTACCAAGTTTATTTATGTTCCTAAAAATAAGGGTGAATCATCTAGTAAAGGAAACGAAGATCTTAAGATGATAAGTATTCACCCTAACTTTGTCAATATAATTAAGGAACCAATTGCTACAAGTGAATTTCTTGATTTCTTACCTAGGAGTGTGATTATCAATAAACCCAAAGAATCTCCTAGAGGTTATAAACGTGCAATTGAAGGATTGCATACCAAAGATGACAACACCTAAATCTATGTTTAATGCCTAGCTAGGGGCGTTAAACAATAGCGTTTGTTGGGAGGCAACCCAATTTTATTTTTATTTTTTTGTTTTTGGTTCTGTTTTTTCAATAAATACATATTATTACCTCTGTAGTAATTGTGTTTTAGTTTTTTAATTAGTGTTTGAGCCAAGTAAGACCTTTGGGATGGTCTACGGTGATAGTTGATTTGATTTTGCTGAAAAACAGAAACTTTTGCGTTCAGTAACAGAATTTTCATAATTCACAGAAGCGATGAAAACTTATGAATTTTTTACACAAGATTGAAATACAAATTTCCCAGGTTTTCCTATGTTTTTAGAATTTTTGGAGTTACATAAGTATGAGAACAATTTAGATCTTCGCAGACTGTTCTGTTTTTGACAGATTCTGGTTTCTATGTGTTGTTTGCTTATTTTGATGAATCTATGGGTAGTATCGGGGGGTATGAACCATGGAAAAGTTGTAATACAGTAGATATAACGCCAATATAAATTAATAATGAGTTCATAACAGTACCTAAAGTGGTGATTTATTTTATTATACTAACGGATCTTATGAGTTTTCTGTTGTGAAGTTTTCAAGTTTTGGGTAAAGATTTGATAGACAACGGAATAAGGAGTGGCAAGAGCCTAGGCTTGGGGATTCACAAGGCACCCCAAGGTAATATTCAAGGACAACCAAGCATCTAAGCTTGGGGATGCCCCGGATGGCATCCCCTCTTTTGTCTTCAATCCATCGGTAAATTTACTTGAGGCTATATTTTTATTCACCACATGATATGTGTTTTGCTTGGAGCGTCTTGTATGATATGAGTCTTTGCTTTTTAGTTTGCCACAATAATCCTTGCTGTACACACCTTTTGAGAGGGACACACATTAGTCGTGAATTTATTAGAATACTCTATGTGCTTCACTTATATCTTTTGAGCTAGGTAGTTTGCTCTAGTGCTTCACTTATATCTTTTTAGAGCACGACGGTGACTTTATTTTATAGAAATTGATGAACTCTCATGCTTCACTTAGATTATTTTGAGAGTCTTAAACAGCATGGTAATTTGCTTAGGTTATGAATTTAGTCCTAATATGATGGGCACCCAAGAGGGATATAATAAAAACTTTCATATAAAGAGCATTGAATATATGAGAAGTTTGATTCCTTGCATTTGTTTTGAGATATAAAGATGGTGATATTAGATTCATGCTAGTGAGTAATTGTAGATCAGTAGAAATACTTTAGTTAAAGTTTTCTATTCCCGTAGCATGCACGTATGGTGAACCGTTATGTGATGAAGTCGGAGCATGATTTGTTTTTGGATTGTCTTCCTTATGAGTGGTGGTCGGGGACGAGCGATGGTCTTTTCTTAACAATCTATCCCCCTAGGAGCATGCGTGTAGTACTTTGTTTTTATGGCTAATAATTTTTTGCAATAAGTATGTGAGTTCTTTATGACTAATGTTGAGTCCATGGATTATACACACTCTCACCCTTCCACCATTGCTAGCCTCTCTAGTACCGCGCAACTTTCGCCGGTGCATTAAACCCACCATATACCCTTCCTCGAAACAGCCACCATACCTACCTATTATGGCATTTCCATAGCCATTCCGAGATATATTGCCATGCAACTTCCACTGTTCCGTTTATTATGACACATACCATCATTGTCATATTGCTTTGCATGATCATGTAGTTGGCATAGTATTTGTGGCAAAGCCACCGTTCATAGTTTTTATACATGTCACTCTTGATCATAGCACATCTAAGTACACCACTGGAGGCATTCATATAGAGTCATATCTTGTTCTAGTATCGAGTTGTAATTCTTGAGTCGTAAGTAAATAAAAGTGTGACGATCATCATTATTAGAGCATTGTCCCATGTGAGGAAAGGATGATGGAAGCTATGATTCCCTCACAAGTTGTGATGCGGAGCATCCCACGGTCATACCCATGGACCTACCTACATCTCCCACAATACCACTTGGACCAATGACAAGAGCTCGAGCAAAGGCTATCGAAACTAAGGTGAACTCGCTCCTCTCCGAACTACCACTTCCTACATATGAGACATGGCTACTACCTCAAGCGGAGACCCTATGTGTGATTAGGTACTTGGAGGAAAGCCACGGAGCAGCTACACCCAATGGACAAGACAGCGAGGACACCAAGTACAAGGACCAAGAGGAAGAGCTGCCAGGAAGTTATAGCCACCGGACGACCAGTACTTGTCGGACATCCGACACCTGGGAGCATCAGCCAGCCGGACAAGTTCTAGCCAGCGAACGCTACAGTGGCCGGACGTCGGACGCTGACCGGACGACCGACACCTCCCAGCACCCGGACGACCGAGCCACTCCGGATGACCGTTACCACCGTTCCAGAGAGAAAACGCCATAAGTCTGAGACCAACCGGACGACCGACGCACCAGACGTTCGACCTCGACCGGAAATCCGACAGACGCCCATCAGAGCCAAAACGTCGGAAATCTGACACTTACCGGACGTCCGAGCCCCCACGAGACACCGGACGACCGGTAATTGTCGGACGTCCGGCACCTGTCAGTGCACAGCGTGTTGGGCCGAGGCCCATGTACCCTTTCGTGACCCTAGACTATATATACTCCTCCTCCTCCCTCTTATTAGGGTTAGCATTGGTTTAGCTCATTATAGAGATAGAGCTTTGCTCATCCACTTGGTTCTACTCCTCGGAGAGACCGCGGCCTCTTCAGAGAAGATCCATCCTAGGTTTCAAGACCCCTCACGGGAAGACCTTCAAGACCTCCTCACGAAGATGAACTAGCTACCGTTTGTATCGTCCTTTGTTGCATTTGAATCTTGTATCACCCTTTATGTTCATGGATCTAGCACATGTATGATCATTCCCGTTGATTTGAGTGTTTCCCCTCGTGTTCTTTGCGTTCTTCGTAGGATCCCCTCCATTTTGTGAAAGATCGGCCTTAGGGTATCCACCCTACATCATCTTGGTATCATGAGCCTAGGTTGATCACGAATTTGGAGCCCTACCCTTGTTGATTTTGTCCCAATTTTGAAAATCCCCACAAAAAATAGCCCCAATTTTTTTTGTTTGTGATTTGTTGGTTTTGATGAAGTTTTGTTGGATTTGATCCATAGATTTGCTTTGCCACGAGTGGATCTAGCTTTTCCCCATCATTTCCACCATTTCCATCCACAAATTCGTCCAATTTTGCCCAAATTTTGCCTCTCCACCACGAACCCTAGAAGTTCATCCCATGCCCGAAATCGCCCAGGCACCGGACGACCGGCCAGTACCGGACGTCCGATGATCACCGGTCGTCCGACCACCTCCGAACGTCCGACATTCTGTGACGAAACTGAAATTTTTCCTCGAAATTTTTCAGCCGTCCACTACACCTTCCGCACCACCACTCCCATATCCCCACATTGCATTACAGCATCCCACCACCGCTTTCCGCAACCACCATCGCATACCCGCTACCAACTCCGGCAATTTTGCCACATTTGGGTCATTGAGAATTTGAGTTGCGGTTTCCGTTTCCTAACGTGTTTCGGCTACTTAAGGACGGTTCGACATCGACATCACCGCCGCTCATCTTCGTCATCGACCTCGACCACTTCATCATTTTGACACCATCCACCGTAAGCAAGGACGGTAACATCGACGACACCTTTTATGTACTACCTTGCCATTGCATTGTTAACCTCCCGAGACCATTTTCGCGTCACTTACCTATCGATACTAGCCTTTGAGTATTGCCGGCAACATTACTTGTGCACATTAGTGGTCATTGCATATATCACATCATATTGGTATACATATCTTGGTATCATCTCTTGTGCCACAAGGTTGTCATCGCATATACACAATAGCTACCTTGGTTCGTCAAGTTTTGCATGAGAAAGAGCTCAAAAGAGAAATAGCCAAGCAAGCTTTTAAGCAAAGGAGAAAGATAAGCAAAGAGCTTTTAAGCAAGAACGATAGCATCATACCACATTAAGATTGTCATACTCGATCATTTTGGATCATACCACTGGAACACCATACATATAACATACTTGGGATAGAAGTCGTTGCATTTTTGCTTTGTAGGTTGTGCACAAGTCTCGTATCCGCCTATTGTCCAATCATGCTAGCATCTCTCTAGAGTTGTGCAACAAGAGCATTTTCCGTGGATTCCACATTTTGAGCTCATTTTTGGTTGCACAACCCCATTTATCTTTCCGTGTGTGTGTTTCCGGGTACCACCTTTTGGTATTGGTCTACTTGTTGCATTTGCAAATTTGCGAATCTTTTCCAACATTATTGAGTCTCACTAACAATTGCATAAATTTTGTCCACCATCCTAACCAAGCTCCACCAAAGGCTTTATTTGTGTAGGTGTGAGAAATTGACGGGAACCGGTACCAATTGTGCTATTTCCTTGCTACATCATTGCATGATCATTTATCCATTCTCAACATCGGTCAAGGTACATTTGGTATAGTTCTTCTCTTTCTCCCACTCACACATTTACTTGGAATGATGGATAGGACAAGTACTTCTACCAACCCACTCTTCATCGAGCAAGATGAGGACCCGAACAACCGCGTCACCAAGAACCACCTCTTTGGCACGCAAAGAGCTTTACATCAAGAGAATGAAGCATTGGGCGACCGCATCGACTTACTCGCTACCGACTTGCGACAATCCGAGCAACGTACAAGGGACTACTTCGACACATTAATGGCATCTCTCAAGGAGGACATACGAGCCATGATGGTCAACCGCTCTTCTACCTCGTCATCCTATTCAAGACGGAGCCACTTGAGTCGACATTCCTCCGACACCATCTCCGGTTCAAGTACACCGACATCGAACACTCTTCGTCGAGCCGTGCACCAAGACCATCAAGCAAACCGCAATCCTCTACACGACAATGGTCCACAAGAGCAACTTGAAGAGCAAGAACATCGGCATCGTCAAAATCAAGCTACCTTCAAGCAAGCACAAGAAAGGCAATGCCAATGCCAACAAGTGGAAGCAGAAGAACGCCAACGCCTACGAGAGCAAATGCAAGAGCGACAACGCCAACTTCAAGACGAGCAAGACACCGACGCTCTCCGTCAACAACAACAACGGTGTGAAGCACAAGCCCTTGAGGCGCAATGTGCCCTCCGCGAGACCAATCATGTCGTCGCCGCCTGCAACCGACGTGTTCATGAAGAAGAAAAAGCGCTTCGTGAGGAAGTACACAACAAGCACGTTTGCACCGACAAGTTCCACAAGCTCCTCCACAAGCTAGACAACAACAACAAGCTCGACAAGAACCACAAGTTCACCAAGATCAATAAAACAACGGGAATCCTCCACGCCAAGAGCAACTTGAGGGTGACAATCCTCCACGTTAATTGCGTCATCACCCTCGACCACAACACCATGAAGAGCAACGCTACGGCAAGCTCAAGTTCACCATGCCCAAGTTCTCCGGAAGCAATGATCCCGAAGAGTATCTTTCATAGGCATTGAAGGTTGACAAGATATTTTGTTTGCACAACTATGAGGAAGAGAAGAAGATCGCCATGGCATCTCTTGAGTTCCAAGACTATGTCCTAATTTGGTGGGAGCAAGTCATTGAGCGCCGAGAAGCAAGAGGTGAACCACCAATTACAACTTGGGATCAAATGAAGGATGTCATGAGAGCGTGCTTTGTGCCAACATACTATAACCGCGACCTCTTCAAGCGACTACAACTCCTCAAGCAAGGAACAAAGAGCGTTGAAGAGTACTTCAAGGAAATGGAGATTGCCATGATATGAGCCAGTGTCACGGAAGATGATGAGCAAACTATGGCACGTTTCTTGAATGGACTCAATCATCCTATCAAGAAGATCGCCGACTTCCAACCTTACTCCAACCTCATCGAGCTAGTGCATCAAGCTACCAAGGCGGAATGACAAGTGCAAGATGACTTCAAATATGCCAAGTACTCTTCCCAGAGATACAGCTCCAACAACCAAGCTTCAACGACCCCAACGCCTTCTACATCAACCAAACCTTCTACAAGCAACGACGACAAGTCAAGTTACAAGAAAACTTCGACAACCTCAAGTCGTCCTCCTACTACAAGCAACTTCAAGCCGAGAGCTTTATCTTCTACAACTCCACCGGATGAGACCATCAAGACAAGTTCCATCAAATGCTTCACATGCGGCGACCGAGGCCACAAGTCCTTCGAGTGTACCAATCAGCGCACCATGATCTTCAACGACGATGACACCTATGACTCCATGAGTGAAGAGGAAATGGAAGCCCTTGAGCAAGTGGCCATGCACCGGCGCATGAATGAAGATGAAGACGATCAAGTCTTTTGTGACAATGATTCGAGCCCCGCTCTTGTTGTCTCCAAGGGCTTGACGCTCCAACACCAACAAGAGGAAGACCAACATTGCCACATCTTCCACACCAAGGCGGGCATCAACGGTCATTCCGTGAAGGTCATCATCGACGGAGGAAGTTGCCACAACTTGGCAAGTGAAGAACTATGTTCCAAGCTACAATTGGTCAAGATGAAGCACCCTCGCCCCTATAAGGTCCAATGGCTTAGCGACTCCGGCACCATTCAAGTGGAGCACACCGTGCAAGTTTCCTTCAAGATAGGAGCATATGAAGACACTTTTGAGTGTGATGTGGTCCCTATGTCCGTTTGCCATCTCCTACTTGGATGATCTTGGCAATTCGACCGCGGCGTCATCCACAACGGGCGAACCAATCACTATAGCTTCAAGATGAAGGGAAAGGAGTACGTGCTACGACCTATGTCACCAAGTCAAGTGATCGCCGACAAGCAAGCTACCATCCATCGTGGAGAGAATAGTGAGAGAGTGAGCCACCCAAAAGGGAGTGAGAGCCACAAGCCCAAAATGAGTGCCTCCACGATGAGCGACAAGAAAAACTTAGTGCTATTCGCTACCAAAAGTGAGATGAGAGAAGTGTGTGAGAACCCATCGAGTGTTATGCACTATGTCCTATTGTGCAAGGACGAGGCAACAACAACTAACACCTCTCACTCTCTACCTTTAGTGTTATCCAATGTCTTGCAGGAATTCAAGGACGTCTTCCCCGATGAGCTACCTCCGGGACTACCTCTTCTAGGCGGCATCGAACACCGAATTGACCTCATCCCCGGCTCACCATTACCGAACAAGGCACCCTACCACGTCAACCCCGAAGAAACCAAGGAAATCCAACGGCAAGTGCAACAACTCATCGACAATGCCCATGTTCGAGAAAGCTTGAGCCCATGCGCCGTCCCGGTAATCCCTGTTCCCAAGAAAGACGGTACATATCGCATGTGTTCCGATTGTCATCCTATCAATGCTATCACGGTTAGATATCGTCACCCCATCCCACACTTAGACGACATGCTCGATGAGCTTAGTGGAGCCACAATTTTCTCTAAGATTGATCTTAAGAGTGGCTATTACCAAATCCGCATACAAGAGGGTGACGAATGGAAAATTGCATTTAAGACCAAATTTGGCTTATACGAATGGCTTGTTATGCCAATGGGCCTATCCGAAGCACCCGGTATGTTCATGCGTGTCATGCATTTTGTCCTTAGGCCCTACATTGGTGTATTTGTTGTGGTCTATTTCGACGACATACTTGTTTTTAGCAAATCGCTCAAAGATCATGTCACCCATCTTAGAACCATTTTGCAAACTCTTCGCAAAGAGAGACTCTATGCTAACATGGAGAAATGCAAATTTGGTGTTGACAAGCTTGTCTTCCTAGGATTTGTCATTTCTTCCAAGGGCGTGCATGTAGACGAAACCAAGACCAAAGCTATTAAAACTTGGCCCCAACCCAAAAAATTGCAACAAGTGCGTAGTTTTCTTGGCTTAGCCAGATTTTATCGTCGCTTTGTGAAGGATTTTAGCACCATTGCTTCGCCTTTACATGCCTTGAGTAAGAAGAACACACCTTTTTTTGGGGACCATTACAAGATACCACATTCAATGAGCTTAAGAATTTGCTTACACATGCCCCTTTGCTTGCTTTACCCAACTTTGATAAATCTTTTGAGGTCCATTGTGACGCTAGCGGTAATGGCATAGGAGGTGTGTTAATGCAAGAGAAGTGCCCCATCGCATACTTTAGTGAAAAACTTTCCGGAGCGCAACTTAACTACCCCATCTATGTCAAAGAGTTATATGCATTAGTGAGAGTCTTGCATGTTTGGGAGCATTATCTCCGCCCTCATGAATTCATTCTTCATACGGATCATGAAACACTTAAGTACCTTAAGGGTCAAACTAAGTTGAACAAGCGTCATGCTAAGTGGAGTGAATTCATTGAGTCATTTCCTTATGTCATCAAGTACATCAAAGGCAAAGAGAATGTTGTGGCGGATGCTCTTTCCCGCAAATGCATGCTTGTTACCCAACTTGAATTGAATGTCATTGGCTTTGAGCACATAAAAGACTTGTATGCGCATGATCCTACTTTTGCTCTTCCTTATACCAAATGTTTGATGCATACATCTTCGGAACGCTATTACATCAAAGATGATTATCTTATGAGAGCTAACAAACTATGTATCCCCGATTCTTCTCTTCGTTTGTTACTTTTGCAAGAATCTCATGGAGGAGGACTTATGGGACACTTTGGATGCGACAAGACATTTGCTACGCTCTCCAAGAACTACTTTTGGCCCAAGATGTTCCGCGACGTCTCACGCTTCACCAACCAATGCTCTACATGTCGCAAAGCTAAGTCTAAAGCTCAATCCCATGGTCTCTATATGACACTTCCTATTTCGTATCACCCATGGGAAGATATTAGTATGGACTTTGTGCTTGGTTTGACTCGAACTCGAAATGGCAAAGATTCCGTGTTTGTTGTTGTGGACCGATTCTCTAAAATGGCTCATTTTATCCCATGCAACAAGATAGACGATGCTTCACATGTTGCAAATCTTTTTTGTAGGGAAATCTTGCGCCTACATGGAGTGCCCAAGACTATCGTATCGGACCACGACGTCAAGTTCCTTAGCTAATTTTGGAAGACGCTATGCACCAAGTTCGGAATCAAGCTTTTGTTCTCTTCAGCATACCATCCTCAAACCGACGGCCAAATGGAGGTCATGAATCGGACGCTATCTACTCTCCTACGCATGTTGATCAAGAAGAACATCAAGCAGTGGGAAGAGTGTTTACCCATCGCCGTGTATGCCTGCAATCGAGCACGACACTCTACTACCGGCAAGTCCCCATTCGAGGTCGTCTACGGCTTCAACCCGTTGTCTCCATTGGACATTCTACCTCTACCACTACAAGAGCACATCAACATGGACGCAAGTGCACGAGTGAGCTACCTCAAGATGATGCATGAAGATATAAGGCACACCATCGAACGCCAAGTACAACGATTCGCGACCAAGCTCAACATCAACAAGCAACCCATGATATTCAACATTGGAGATCTTGTATGGCTACACCTTCGCAAGGAACGCTTCCCCAACGAACGCAAGTCCAAGCTATGACCACGAGCTGGCGGACCCTTCAAGGTGCTCAAGCGCTACAACAACAATGCATATAAGATCGACTTACCACGTGATAAGTACTCCATGAGCGACATTTTCAATGTCAAGGATCTCTCTCCCTACCATGGTGATGAGGCTTTCGATCCAAGGTCAGATCTTTCCCAAGGAGGGGGGGAGATGACGCAGAGCATCCCACAGTCATCCCCATGGACCTACCTACGTCTCTCATGATACCACTTGGACCAATGACAAGAGCTCGAGCAAAGGCTATCGAAACTAAGGTGAACTCGCTCCTCTCTGAACTACCACTTTCTACATATGAGACATGGCTACTACCTCAAGTGGAGACCCTATGTGTGATCAGGTACTTGGAGGAAAGCCACGGAGCAGCTACACCCAACGGACAAGACGGCGAGGACACCAAGTACAAGGACCAAGAGGAAGAGCTGCCAAGAAGCTACAGCCACCGGACGACCGGTACTTGTCGGATGTCCGACGCCTGGGAGCATCAGCCGGCCAGACAAGTTCTAGCCAGCGAATGCTACAACGGCCAGACGTCCAACGCGGATCGGACGACCGACACCTCCCAGTGCCCGGATGACCGAGCCACTCCGGACGACCGTTACCACCGTTCCAGAGAGAAAACGCCAGAAGTCCGAGACCAACCGAAGAACTGACGCACCGGACGTCCGACCTCGACCGGAAATTCGACAGATGCCCATCAGAGCCAAAACGTCAGAAATCCGACACTTACCGGACGTCCGAGCCCCCGCGAGACACCGGACGACCGGTAACTGTCGGACGTCCGACACCTGTTTGTGAACAGCGTGTTGGGCCGAGGCCCATGTACCCTTTCGTGACCCTAGACTATATATACTCCTCCTCCTCCCTCTTATTAGGGTTAGCATTGGGTAGCTCATTATAGAGATAGAGCTTTGCTCATCCACTTGCTTCTACTCCTCGGAGAGACCGCGGCCTCTTCGGAGAATATCCATCCTAGGATTCAAGACCCCTCACGGGAAGACCTTCAAGAGCTCCTCACGGAGATGAACTAGCTACCGTTTGTATCGTCCTTTGTTGTGTTTGAATCTTGTATCACCCTTTATGTTCATGGATCTAGCACATGTGTGATCGTTCCTGTTGATTTGAGTGTTTCCCCTCGCGTTTCCCCTCGTGTTCTTCATGTTCTTCGTAGGATCCCCTCCATTTCGTGAAAGATCGGCCTTAGGGTATCCACCCTACATCAAGTTGGGATGAGTCTCCGGACTTTATAAAAAAATAAAATAGGCCAAAGAAGCCCAAACAAAAAAATGAGAGAAGGGACAATATTACTATCCTTTTTTCACACTTATGCTTCAAAGTAGCACCATGATCTTCATGATAGAGAGTCTCCTATTTTGTCACTTTCATATACTTGTGGGATTTTTCATTATGGAACTTGGCTTGTATATTCCAATGATGGGCTTCCTCAAATTGCCCTAGGTCTTCGTGAGCAAGCAAATTGGATGCACACCCACTTAGTTTCCTTTTGAGCTTTCATACACTTATAGCTCTAGTGCATCCGTTGCATGGCAATCCCTACTCACTTGCATCGATATCAATTGATGGGCATCTCCATAGCCCATTAATTTGCCTGGTTGAGGTGAGACTTTCTCCTTCTTTTTGTCTTCTCCACAACCACCATATTCTATTCCACCTATAGTGCTATATCCATGGCTCACGCTCATGTATTGCGTGAAAGTTGAAAAAGTTTGAGAACATAAAAAGTATGAAACAATTGCTTGGCTTGTCATCGGGGTTGTGCATGATGAAATACTTTGTGTGATGAAGATGGAGCATAGCCAGACTATATGATTTTGTAGGGATAACTTTCTTTGGCCATGTTATTTTGAGAAGACATGATTGCTTTATTAGTATGCTTGAAGTATTATTGTTTTTATGTCAATATTAAACTTTTGTTTTGAATCTTATGGATCTAAATATTCATGCCACAATAAAGAATATTGCATTGATAAATAT
This sequence comes from Thinopyrum elongatum, assembly GCA_011799875.1. Classification (NCBI taxonomy): domain Eukaryota; kingdom Viridiplantae; phylum Streptophyta; class Magnoliopsida; order Poales; family Poaceae; genus Thinopyrum; species Thinopyrum elongatum. Next base: position 419,027,371 of record CM022303.1, on the reverse strand, counting down.
GTTAGGTAGCATTCAAAAATTCTGTTTTTATCATTTACCTACACGAGGACGAGCAGGAATTAAGCTTGGGGATGCTTGATACGTCTCCAACGTATCTATACTTTTTGGTTGTTCCATGCTATTATATTATCTGTTTTGGATGTTTTATATGCATTAATATGCTATTTTATATTATTTTTGGAACTAACCTATTAACCTAGAGCCCAGTGCCAGTTTCTGTTTTCCCTTGTTTTTGAGTTTTATAGAAAAGGAATATCAAATGGAGTCCAAACAGAATAAAACTTTTGCGATGATTTTTCTTGGACCAGAAGACACCTACGTAACTTGGAGAGAGGGCCAGAAGAGTCCCGAGGAGGCCACAAGCCTCTAGGGCGCGCCCCAGGGGGCGCCCTAAGGGCTTGTGGGCCCCTCGGGTGTCCTCCAACCCTAATTCCATCTCTATAAATTTAGAAATATTCCCCAAACATCAGAAGCGTCCACCGAAATACTTTTCTGCCACCGCAAGCCTCTGTTCCCATGAGATCCCATCTTGGGGCCTTTTTTGGTGATCTGCCGGAGGGGGATTCGATCATAGAGGGCCTCTACATCAACCTTGCTGCCCTTCCGATGATGCGTGAGTAGTTTACCACAGACCTACGGGTCCATAGCTAGTAGCTAGATGGCTTCTTCTCTCTCTTTGATCTTCAATACAGTGTTCTCCTTAGTGTTCTTGGAGATCTATTCGATGTAATACTTTTTTGCGGTGTGTTTGTTGAGATCCGATGAATTGTGGATTTATGATCAGATTATCTATGAATATTATTTGAGTCTTCTTTGAACTTTTTTATGGATGATTAAGATATCTTTGTATTTCTTTTCGAACTATAGGTTTGGTTTGGCCAACTAGATTGGGTTTTCTTGCAATGGGAAAGGTGCTTAGTTTTGGGTTCAATCTTGCGGTGTCCTCACCCAGTGACAGAAGGGGTAGCGAGGCAAGTATTGTATTGTTGCCATTGAGGATAAAAAGATGGCGTTTATGTCATATTGCTTGAGTTTATCCCTCTACATCATGTCATCTTACTTAAAGCGTTGCTCTGTTCTTATGAACTTAATACTCTAGATGCAGGCAGGAGTCGGTCGATGTGTGGAGTAATAGTAGTAGATGCAGGCAGGAGTCGGTCTACTTGTCACGAACGTGATGCCTATATTCATGATCATTGCCTTAGATATCATCATAACTTTGCGCTTTTCTATCAATTGCTCAACAGTAATTTGTTTACCCACCGTATGCTATCTTCAAGAGAGAAGCTTCTAGTGAAACCTATGGCCCCCGGGTCTATTTTCCATCATATTTTTTCAGATCTATAAACCAAAAAACCCAAAAATACCTTGCTGCAATTTATTTATATTTACTTTAGTTTGCTCTTTTATTTATATTTTATACCTATCTCTTTTAGATCTCACTCTTGTTCGTGACCGTGAAGGGATTGACAACCCCTTTTTCGCGTTGTGTGCAAGTGTTTGTTAGTTTGTGCAGGTGCATAGATTGGAGACTTGCTTGTGCCTCCTACTGGATTGATACCTTGGTTCTTAACTAAGGGAAATACTTATCTCTACTTTGCTGCATCACCCTTTCTTCTTCAAGGGAAAAATCAACGCAAGCTCAACAAGTAGCACTCGCGCCGTACAACCTTGACTTGAAAAACATCACTGACCTACAAACCAGACTTCATGTAGATGATTGTGATAAAGAAACACCATCCCTATTCGACGTAGCAAATTTTGTGCTTGGAATAAATCTTGAGAAGGGCGACGAGACGCTGGGATTAAGGTCGCCTGGATGGGAGAATTTTCCCTTGACCTACGAGTGGATAAAATATGCTGCCCTCGATGCACGTGTGAGTTTCGAGATAGCTGCAAGGTCAAAAGAGCTTGTTGCGAAGCCGTCTCCCACAGAAAATGAGAAGAAGAAGAAGAAGAAGAAGAAGAAGAAGAAGAAGAAGAAGAAGAAGAAGAAGAAGAAGAAGAAGAAGAAGAAGAAGAAGAAGAAGAAGAAGCTGCACCAGCAGCAGGGCATTATAGATGGATGAACTATTTCCTCTCTTGTAAATTTTTTCCTCTCTGTGTACATTGATATAGATGAACTATTTTGCTGGTGTGCATGTCTTTGGAACAAGTGTAGTAGTGTAGGTCCGCTTGACTATAATTAGCTATTTATCCGCCTAGTTTTCTCTACTACTCCTTGCAGTGATCGGTATGCAATGCATGTGTTAGTAGACATGACAACTTGTCCATGGAAGTTGAACTACGGCGACCATCACGTTTCTACCACTGCCACACGCCATTCCCACGAGGCCGCTCCAACCCACGGCACCACGTCCCTCGATGTGCGCCTCACCCCTCTCGGCCCCACCGCTCCTCTGCCTTTGTGTGCATGACATGTGGGCCAGCTGAACTGCAGCGACCATCATTTTTCTACCATAGCCACACGCGATTCCCACGACGCCGCTCGGACCCATGACACCACACGTCCCCGACCTGCGCCTAACCCCTCTTGGTCCCAGTGCCCCTCTGCCTTTATGAGAATGACATGTGGGCCTGCCACCTATAGGGTCCACATGTCATTGACTCAAAGGCAGGTGCACTAAGCCACTGAAGCTCGGTCCCGTGGGCCCCGAGAGGGAAATGTAACTCCTGCGCCAGGCCTTGTGGTGCTCCCGCTATACGAACTCGTGCCAAACTCAAAATTTGTTTCTTACTACAACCAATGTGCCAGACCATGTGTTGCAATGGATCCAAAGTAGTAGAATAATACTTGTTCACAGGCTTGATATATAAACACTCTAGTTTTGATATACATATATCAGTAAAAATAAATTATGCTTCACTCAAGACATATTCCTCGGGCTGTTTTGATGAAGTGAGGGGCGGGTGTGGCTGGTTTCAAGATAATAATAGAGTTTTAAAACATTGGAGCAGATTTTTTTCTAACATTTTGTAGCGTGGCACGGCATCCGATGCACCTAATAGTCTGAAAAAAAAGTTGAGTGCACTCTAAAGATATTTACATGCTCCCATTTAGTGGAGTGCACTCTAAACACATCCACATAAGCTAGTCATGCATGCAATCCATAAATTGCAATATACTTGTGTTACTCTCCAGCATGCAATGCCGCCACATCATCTATTTATGCCTCATAGTCATAGGTTGTTTTTTGCATTAGTCTTGATCCTTCACAGTTTGGTAGAGGTATGATTAATCCAAATACTAATATTCCATAAAACTAAACTCCAAAGGTTCGTCGGAGCCGAGGCAGAGGACGTATGACGGGGGCGGTGGAGGCGTCTTCGTAAGAGGAGGAGAGCTCGAAGGATAATCTTGCACGTCCGCTGCCACCTACATATCGACACGGGACTCCTCGAGCGCCCACTGGAGCTCGCGCTCCTCCAGGGAGCGGCGGAGTCACAGGATTTTCCTAAACCACGATGGGCACCATGCAGTTCTCCTCGTAGCCGGGGGCGCAGTGCTCGCATCCCGACTCCTGGGGTACTATCTTGAGCACGCGCTCAACCACCTCATGAGCCGCGAGGATGCCATGCCCGCGGCCGTGCTGTTGGAGCACACGCTCGTGCGCCTGAGCGGTGAGGATGCGATGTTCGCGGGCGTGCTGCCAGAGCACGCACTCATCCACATCGAGAGCAGTGATGATCCGATGTTCGCGGACGTGCTCCCGTCCACGCCGAGAGCGGCGATGATGCGATGCTCGCGGGCATGCTGCTGGAGAACGCGCTCGTCCACATTGTGAGCGGCGAGGATGCAATGTTCGCGGGTGTGCTGCCGAAGCACGCGCTCATCCACGTCGAGAGCGGCGATGATGCGATGTTCGCGGGTGTGCTCTCGTCCACATCGAGAGCGGCGATGATGCCATGCTCGCGGGCATGCTGCTAGAGAATGCACTTGTACACATTGTGAGCGGCAAGGATGTGATGCACCTCCTCGTGACCGACCAAGGCGTGCTGCTGGAGCACAACTACCCCTCATGGCCGATGAGGGCGAGCCGCTAGATCACACTGTCCTCCGTGTGGCCAGTCAGCGCGTGCTACTCGCGGCCGTCGAGGGCGTGCTCCACCTCGGCAATGTCGGACACTCTGTCCTCTTCCTAGGCCGCGGCACCGTCCACTTCGGCAACGACTGCGTGCTCCGGTGGGTGTTGTGTCCGTATGGGAGCTTCGAGCTACAGTACCAGTGGGGGCGGGGGTGACCTTTTCGTGGTTTCACATGGTCTGAGGAGAAAAATAGAATCTCAAGTAGCACAATATGTTGGAACGTGTCAGAGGAAGGTTGGTAGGAGTAGTACAACAAACATCACATGTGCACCATATTTTGAGAAGGGTTTAATGTAATTTGTGTGAAATGGGTCTGTGTGGATGTACGAGTAGTACGTCCATATCACTGACATTCATGCATGCAACAAACATTTGTGTGCACGATTTCACCCTATTTTCATATTCTGTTTGGGAGTGGATTTGATTTTTGTAATCGGAGTTCATTTTTGCAGTTGGTTTCAATTTATACTATGCTTGTATTATTGCAAGAGATAGATATAGAGACAATATTTGTGTGACAAAGAGGAGGGGGGTGGGGGCAGCGATACCTAACAAGAGAGGGGCATATGCGTGATCGAAAGACTATGTGTGTCCTAGAGAGAGGAGTGTCCGAAAGGGAGAGAGGGTGTGTGCGTGTGCATGTTAGAGAGAGAGAGAGAGAGGTGCGTGTAACGTCGGGATCAACAAGGTTACGAGGTTGGGGATATGGGAGAGCGATAGTGTGTGTGCGATGAAGGGACCCACAGACAACGTCTATTTGCGTGTGAGAGAGCTGGATAGATCTCGACAGCACGGCTGGCTAGGGGGTGGAAGGTTATGTGTGGTAGAAAGAGATAGTAAAGAGAGAGATGAATGCTTGTTTGTTGCAAGGAGACCTAACTACATAAACAGGGGTAGCAAGAAGAAGAGAATGGCGGTGTGCCTTTTTTCATGGGATCGGAGAGATCAAGAGACACGCATCATGTGGAGAGGTGTGTGTGTGTTTCGAGAGAGAGTGAGGGAGGCGTGGACCTGGATAATGAGATGGGTGCTCATGTGTATGTTAGAGGGAAGGAATTGTCTAGGTGGTAATCTTATGATGGCGACCCAATCTTTCAATGATAGTCGGGATAAGTATCGATTTGGTGGATTTTGATGTTGACGATCCAGCTATATTGTATCCGGTGGTACAAATCGACAATCGTTACTAAACCAATCTTCGATGGTCGATGATCTTGTTGTATGCACAAAATCAACCTGAATAACAAGATGGAATTCCTCCAAGCAACGGAAGAACCGGCTAGAACTAAGATAATGCAATCTTAATTGCCAATATGAATTAATTAAGGATAATTGTGGGGTTGCTGGTATAGGATCTGAACAAGGCGGTATTCCTACACACCCCCACAAATGCAAATTATAGCGAAGCAAAACAATGTGTACACAACAACGCGAGTTCTAACCTAGAAAAAAAGTAGTAGCCTTATATATATAGAGAGTATATTACTATATTTTATCTGTATAGTTATATCCATATCTATTCTACTCCCTCCGTTTGTAATTTACTCCGCACATAGATTTGACCGCAGCCAAATTTTATAAAGCTTGACCAAATTTGGTGAAGACAATATGAACATTTACACTAACAAATTTACATGATGTGGAAGTAAAAGCAATGATGAATCAAATGATATATATTTGGTGGTGTATATGATAATACTTTTTCCTACAAACTTGTTGAAAGTATACAAAGTTTGACTTTAGAGAAATCCAATATGCGGTATTATGCATTATATATATTCTATATTCATTATTTTTTTGCAGTCAATGTGTGTATTTGCACGTACACGATATAAACCGTTGATTGACGTTGATCCAATGGTCCAGGTGGCTGCGATTCAGATCTACTGTAACCTAATTGTACCCATACACGTTCTTCTCGAACGAGCAACACGACAGTGTGATCGATCCACACAAGAGGCTCTCAATATGACCTCCAGACGTGCCACATGGCTTCACGGGTGCCCCCCACATCATATTATTCATTCTACGTTGACTGAAAAAAAGATAAATCACCCAAACCAAGATCTTCCCGTTTTTTGTTCCTACGATGTTGTGCCGTGCACATACCTAGTTGTATAGTGGTGGTAGTAGTAGTACAAACTTCGTAGTAGGAGTAGTACAGAGTGCTCCTACTCTATCAACGAGTCCCATATGACACCAAATTTCTTGGCTTCCGTGCTACAGCTAGATCTTCCCCTCCTCGTTTATGTTTTCCAACGCGGCGGGTGGGGTGCGGTTTGCCGATAGTCGGTTTGCTCAACTGCGGTCCCACATGGAAGTGAAAATGCTAGGCAACATGCCTTCCCTAGCTATGTGGTGTGCCGGACGGACCATGGAGTACTCCCGATTCCCGGGCGTGCGGGGGTGCGACGCGAATGCGGTAGGCCTTTTCCTTTTAAACATGTATAAATTGTAACATTTGGTTCTGCTCCTTGGCGTGATCAATAGATAGAAATAATGATTGGAAATGCTAGGGCGGGGTTTTTCCCCCCGATAAGCAGGGTACAGTAGTAGTAGCTAGGTTGGCGCATCGTCGGTTTGGTCACATGCGGTCCCACATATTGTAGTGATATAACGCCTAGCCAATGCGTGTTGACCGGGGGGGGGGGGCAAAACGATAGTGTGGTATGCGACGGGGAAGGGACATGCTTCATGGACGTGTTCCAGTTTCTCATTTTGAACTTGCGAACATGACAGGTGTGCTGCACGAGTAGTTTTGAATTTATAAGTTCGGTCTCAGTTTTTGAATTTACGAGCAGTGCGTAGGTCGGGTCAAGCATCGTACTTAAATTACGAAATTGATGCAAAAGGTAAGCACAACTTATAAATTGACAGAGGGAGTACTAGTTACAGTGATGCATATAGTTGATGCCAAATGTGAGCAAAGGGATCACACATGTCTTTATCGACTGGAACGACAATGGAATAGTACTATAAGAATTAAGGCCACGACGACGCGATCGCAGTGGGGATTATAGGCGGCAAGAAGAAAGATGCATCCATCAATGACCTCCTCCTCCTCGACTCAGTGCGTCGGGCCACCGGCCGGTGGCTCAGGAGAGGCGACTTTTGTGGTGAGGTCAAGGTGCTTCTCAACAAAGGCGTCTAAGGCTTCCAGCCGGTTGACGAAGGCCAACGTCGTAGCGTCCTCACTGGCCTTGCAGATGCCTATGTACACGACTTCCTCGTACACGTGGATGTGTAGGTTGATGAATTCTTGCAAGGTGAGGCGCCTAGTGGCGAGCGCGGCCTCGAGGTGGACATTCTTCATTGCGTCGGCGGGCAGTCGCAGAGCCACCAGTGCTTGAAAGAGTTTCTCACTGTGGAGGCTGATTAGGGTGGGAGGCAATGAGGAGCTTGGGCGCGCAGGCTGGAGGAGTACGGCGATGTTGTCCGCGAGCTTCTTCACAACGGTGAACTTGTTGATGGTGGCAATGATCATGTTGTCCAACTGAGAGTCGTAGCTGGCATCGACGATGGCCATGAACCAGCCGGTCGCCAACACCCTCTAGAGACTATCCTCGGTGCCATGCCGCAGGCCGGTGTCGTGGACCATCTGGCACAGCCGCTGGCTGGTCGATCGCATCGCCGCCATGGGTCTGAAGTGAGCACGGTTGCACTTAGTGTAGGTGCGTAGGTGCGTACAGTGTGGTGGATGCAAACTGCGTTGCATTCACATCGTGTTGCCTCCTTTCTGCGTCCTCCTCCCTACTTCCCTCAGCATGCTACTAATTGAAGGAGGATGCATCATTGGCCGTTCAACATTTCGGGAACCGCTACCCTCTCCCTCGTCTGCATTAAAGCCGTATCGGGATCTGTCCTGGTTTACTACTAGTTTACCGTCCATTTCTCGATTTATTTTTACCGTCCTATTTTACTAGTAGCTGTCAAATCAAATAGTACTGCGCTGCTTGCTGCATGCCCGGCTGAACACGCCTCTTCGCCTCCATCAAACACCTCCATTAAACCCGCATGCAAACCGAGAAACCTACTCCGGCCACACATCCGTTCATGAGCGGGCCGGAATTAAACGCAATGCCGGCCGAGCTCCTCCCATCCGCCCTCAGTTTAAACGAGGCCAGACGCCGACCAAGCTCATACTGTCTGCCCTCTATTTAAATGAGGTCAGACGGCAGGCAAGAATTGCACCCCTTCGCCACTCCCCCATCTCCTCCTTCACCATTTTCTCCACTCTTCTGATGGCTTCCGAGGAGCTGTTCTCTGGCATACTAGCCGGCTGGGTGGCCCGTCGAGCCCTCCGGATATGAGCGAGGCCGCTCGGTGCTTCACCTACCTCGCCTAGCCCGACGGAGCCAGTTGCCTCCCCAAGCCGGCGCGTGGTTCAGCAACTCGCTGCTCCAGTTCAGCTCGATGAGGAGTGTTGAGTTGCTCCATGCCGGCACGACAGCGAGCACGGTGGCACGGGCGTCACCGCTGCCACGTCATATGCGCCACCAGTGTCTACAGCCGCGCCTCCCATGTCTGTGGCCGCGCCTCCCATGCCTACGGTAGCGCCATGCAGGCAGAGACATAAGCCGGGTGCGCGGAGAGCGACGAGTCGATGGGCAGCTTCTCCGTGTCCGCCACCATCATCGAGGAGAAGTAGAACACGGGAGGCCGCCGCCGCTTGGGTCCCATGAAGGCCACCGCCGAGGCGACGACTGCGTATATAGGTGGTCTCTTGGCTGCTTCATCTCTTGCGAGGACCTTCGTCGACCCCGCAAGTGTCTGCCGGACATGAGGACGACAATGGGATCCGTGGGTGGCTATTTAGATTAGGTATTAATTATACCACAGGAGCCGGATTAGCACCGCTTAGTTCATGTAAATGTAATGAAATCCGTCATGTTTATATGAAGATCCGGCTTTTTTATACGAAATCCTTCATGCTTATATGAAATCAGTCTGTGTTTGCAGGAATTTCCTCTGGTTGGTTAGAGTTGTGAAAATGTATGCCGCTAGCATTGGATATTGTCCTTCGCGGACGGAAGCGGGAGGAAATTTGCCGGTTGCCGTTGGAGATGCTCTTATGCTGGAAATAATAGTCACATCCAATCCATTTGAGTTAATTGCATGTATGATTCTCAAAGATAAAAAGTTAATTGCATGTACAATGTACATGACTTGCAGGGTGGCTACAGATTCGTACAGAAAGTTAAAAAAACAAATCAATCCTTAATCTTATGTTCTAAGTACTTTGTGGGTTCCACTGTCAGTACAGTAGCAAAAGAAGTATATATATTAAAAAAAATAAAAAAATATAAAATTTAAGACAGATTTCGAACTCAGGTCATCGTGTTGCGAGCATCCGACGCTAACTAGTCCACCAGATGTTCTTTGTGGACGATGCAAGAGATATATTTGTTTTTAAATAGTTACTGCAATAATTGGTTTGAAGTGATATATTTTATGTCTGCCCCGAATGATCTCAAATTCACTACTCCCTCCTTCCATCTATATAGGGCCTAATGCATTTTTCAAGACCACCTTTGACCATTGATAAGATTAATAGTACATGAGATGTATAATGTGAAAATTATATCATTGGAAGCTCCTTTCACGTACGAATTTGATGGTATGCTTTGTGTAACTTGCATGTCATGTGTTATTGCTCTAACATTTGGTCAAAGTTAGCCTCGATGAACGCATTCGGCCCTATATAGATGGAAGGAGGTAGTAACAAATAAAATGTTGCCTTGTTAATTAACATAAAACAGGGCAAAAACTATCACATGAGGCCGGTAAAAACAAGGCACATTGGGTTCAGCATCATTGTCACTACAGCTGTGCGCGCGTGAGAAATCTACATATCGAGGGGGGCTACGGAGAGAAAGATGTATCGAGTGTGTGTGAGCGAGGCACATAGACACAACTAGCGAGTGTGTGTGTGTGTTTGAGAGAGAAGCCAATGGATAGATTAAGATCAAGATAGGGTGGTGTCACCCTTCTGCTTTCATTGTTGTGGGGGGGGGGTGGGTGGAGGGGGGAGGAGAGAAAGACGTATCGAGAGTGTGGGTGCGGTAGGCACAGAGGCACAACTAGCGAGTGTGTGTGTGTGTGTGTGTGTGTGTGTGTGTTTGAGAGAGAAGCCAGTAGATAGATTAATATTAAGATCGAGGTGTCACCCTACTCATTTGGTGTCGGGAAGTGTGTGTGTGTGTGTGTGGGGGGGGGGGGGGTGCCAGTGCACTTAGAGATAGGAGAAGGAGTTTGTGTGTTACATATCTATATTAAGGGATCGGTAGATAGCATGTGTGTGAGGCATACTTAAAGCATCACTGAGATAAACAAGCGGTGTGCATGCAAGTGCCGGAAAAAAATGAAGAGAGAAACAATGTGTGCGCGGGCGAGTGTGTGTGTGAGAGCAAAATCTCAAAAGAAAAGGTGCTCTGCTAGAAACCAATTGCATGTATTCATATGGTTCCGGGACACAAGTTAACCTTACAGATATGTGTGCGAGACATAGTTATACTTTGAGACATGAGTGGCGGTGGGTGGGCGGATATAAAGGGGTGGGCGTGTTCGACAGAGAGACCGTGTGTGTTTTGTGTGAGAGACTTGTAGGACAGGGTAGAAAGACAAATTTCTAACCTTGATGGAGGGAGAGAAATACACGAAGTGCACGCGTGTGATTCAGATGCCCACGGTGAAATGAGATATGTATGCGTGTGAGAGAGATTGCACAATTCATTCACGTGTCACTATCTAGCGATTGTGGCCATGCATCACTTGAACATAATAAATATCTACTTCGTATCGTGGCCGAAGATACAATATCGATTCAACGCTATAAAGATTGGACACGCACATATCACATTTATTTCAAATAGTCTTTTTCAATCGTGCATGCCGAAGTTATAGTGATATTTCTTCAAACAACCACTGTAGTTATCATGTACATGCACCATTGTTAGTTTTGCATTCAAATTCATTTGTCTTGGATGATTTAAGGTTCTATTATAAAGTAATATATGTAATATTCATATATGAATTCAATGGGTACTGCAATTTATGAAATGGAGGCCATGTAATCATATGAGTAACACTTTTAAGTAGCGGACTACAATATCCATTTCTTTTGTGCATCTATATTGTCCATTTGTTACTGTGCAATATAATTAAAATTAACACGTCAATGCATTGTGTTTAAAATAAATAACCAATGGCACAAATTATGTATTTACACGAGAAATACATAGGTTGAGCGTTTGATCCATTTTTTTGTGAACGCGCCTCTACACCCGTACGATTGGTCACGGCCGTGTGATCGTAAAAAGTTATCGGTGCATCATCCTGAGTTATTGTCTTTTTTTCTAGGGTGGACTTCATACTAGTTAATAACTACTGACGTGTGCCCCGTGCACACAATCTCGTATGACCTTCCCGCTAGCACTGTCCAAATTAGTTGAAACTGGATACGAACGATCCCGCGGGCGGCAAAATCTCCCGCCTCCTTCTAAAATTGCCACGATCAAGTCTGTAGCATGTGAAATTCCCCTTTTGTCCACTACAAAAAAGACACATCCGTGACATTTTGGCCCGAACGAATTTTTTTCTGTCATGGTTATGACACTTCTATGACGATAATTGTGAAAAAACACGTATCATCATAGATGTGGTGGGCTCCTACTTCTGTAACAAAAAATCATGACAGAAAATGGACTTTTCGTCCTAGGCGGGCCGGGGAAGCACCTGCATGACATTCTTTGGGCCGTCCACGAGGAAAAAAATCATGGTAGAAGCGAGGGCGAGGAAAATATCGGGGAGTTCCCGGTTACGGTGGGTGGTTGGGGCCGAGCGATGCACTGTTGTTTGCGCATTTCTCTCATGTACGCGCGTGTGTGCGAGGCGTTGGCTAACTGAACCCGAGTGATCGCACTAGCTATGTTACTGAACCTAAGAGATCGATCCCTTGGCTGTTAACTGAACCCGATCAATTCATTTGCTGCTGACTGAACCCGAGCAATTCCTTCGCTGCTGCTGCTAACTGAACCCGAGCGATCGATCACTACTGCTTACTGAAGCCGATCGAGCCCCCGTGCGAGACATAGCCAGCCGGTGTTGGGTTGCCTCTCGATGAACAATGACTGTTGCTACCATGCGCGCGGTATGTAGAACGAGTCAAGAAGTGGTGAGTCGAGCCAGTTGGGTGGCTGTGGATGAACAGTTCCCGATGGGGGTTGGATGAACAGGACCCCGTGGTAGTAGGCCGTTGCCGCTAGATGAACAGGACCACCACACCCCAGCTGGTTGGGGGTGGATGAATAGGACCCCGTGGAGGCAGGATGAACAGTAGCTGGTGGAGACTGGAGGAGGTCAACGGTGGATGAATAGTAGCAGATAGAGGTTGGAGGAAGTCAACGGTGGATGAATAGTAGCAGATAGAGGTTGGAGGAGGTCGACAATGGATGAACAGTAGCAGGTGGAGGCTGGGTGGATGAACAGTGGCCCGTGGAGTCCCATTTTGCGGTATGCGACACCCCTCCCAATGAACAGGACCCCATTTCGACCGTAGGTGCTCCAACAGAAGTCTGTTTCCTCTGTTTTGTGGTACGCCACACCCCTCCCGATGAACAGGACCCCGTTTCGATCATAGCGGTCGAACAGAAGGCCGTTTCCTCCATTTTGCGGTATGCCAAACCCTTCTCGATGAGCATGACCCCGTTTTGATCATACGCGGTCGAACAGAAGGCCGTTTTCCTCCGTTTTGCGGTACGCCAGACCCCGTTCCGGCTGTTCCGTCCAAGCCGGTTGGCTCCCGATGAACAGGACGCGTTCTGACCCAGTGGCTTTGCTCCCGATGAACAGGACGTGTTCCGACCCAGTGGCTTCGCTCCTGATGATTAGGACGTGTTCCGACCTAGTCATTTGGCTCCCGGTGAACACGACGATGTTTCCTTTGTTCTGACCCAGCCGGTTAGCTGCCGATGAACAGGACAAGGTCGCTGTTGTCCGTTGCCTCTCCATGTACACGAGCCCTAGCCGTCCATATGCGTGAGTACGCATTTCGAGACCCCGCCCGTATGTACGCACGTGGCCGTATTTTTTGGCATGTGGCTGTATGTACATGTACACGGTTTAGGTGGGATAGCCTGAACTGCTACGTTGGGGGCTCTACTATGACATGTGCCACTGCTTGCTCGGCCACGGTTCATCATTGCAGAGAGACCTATCGACTAGTATGTACATACACGTTCGCGACCAGAGAGAGAACGCTACGTACGCTTTGACCGGGTGGGTCCCAACTGTCAGGGAGGATAAGGACGCACTTCCTTGCGTGTGAAGATATAGCTGCTGGGTCCCAACTGTCACGGGGAGGAATCATTTTTATTTTGCAAGTAATAAGGAGGCATTTCCTTGTGTTCGAAGATGTAGCTGGTGGGTCCAGCTGTCAGCCTCACCACCTAAAGTCCTCTTCCGATGGCTGTCATTTGTTGACCACGTTGACCACGCCGCGCTGAGAGCACCAAGGCGGTGGACGACGACGAGGCCTAGGAAGGGAATGACGCGGAGTCGGGGAAGACGCGGCAGTGGATGCCCACGCGGAGGGGAGTATGAGGGTTGAATGGTTCGGCTGTGGTGTGAGGCAGCCATCGGTGGAGAATAACAGGAGGTGTGGGTGAGTAGAGGGATGGCATGACTAGCGGTGGCAGCACATAATGCCACGGGAGGGAAGAGCAGGCGGTACGGCGGGTGCTGGTTTGGGCGGCTGGAACAAGAAGACCAGAGGTTGAAGATGCAACACGGCGGTTGGATTAATAGCCAACGGTCACTGCACTTAGAGTCGTTTGTTAACTAAGTTGACAAAGCCCTCCGTAAGCGTCAACTTAGTAGGCCCACAAGTCAGCGTACAAATCTGGTGGGTCCTAGCTAGCAGGGGGAATCATTTTTTTCCACATAATAAGGTGGCACTTCCTTGCGTGCGAAGATGTAGCTTGTGGGTCCCAGCTATCAGGGAGAGGAAACATTTTTTCGCATAATAAGGAGGCACTTACATGCGTGCGAAGATGTAGCTGGTGGGTCAAACCTGTCAGGGGGAGAAATAATTTGTTTTCGCATAATAAGGAGGCACTTGCTTGCGTGCGGCCATGGACCATGTGGGTCCCTACAGTCAGCCACTCCATGTACATCCCTCTTCCAATGGTTGCGTTTTTTGACAAAGTTGACCACGCCGCCCCGAGAAAACCAACGCGGTGGACGATGACGAGGTCTTGGAAGGGAACGACCCAGAGCAGGTGAAGACACAACAGTGGATGCCCATGCGGAGGGGAGTACGAGGGTTCACTGGTCCGGCTACGGTGTGAGGCTGCCGTCGCCGGAGAATAACAGGAGGTGTTGGTGAGTAGAGGAATGGCCTGGACAACGATGGGAGTAGGGTGGGCCGGTGAGGCCTGCTCGGCAGCACAGCTGACCACGAGAGGCGGTAGCAGGCTGTACCGCCCGTAGTGGTTTGGGTGGCTAAAGCAAGAATATCCGAGATTGAAGAAGCACGACAGCCGTTGGATGAACATCCAACGGCCACTGCTGCTAGAATCGTGTGTTCACTATAAGGTGAAAAAGCCTTGCGTACGAGTCAACTTTATTTTGAGTGCTGCGTACGTGTCAACTTAGTAGGCCCACAAGTGAGCATCACATCTGTGTGGCAGAGAGCATATAGCCCATTTGCGATTTGTAATAATTTACAGCCCATTTCTTAATTCTAATGGAATTTACCGCAACCCATTTACTGTTTCTTAACATTACTGCCCATTTTTCTAGCCAGGACAACGGTTTATAATTTCAACCATATTTCCCACATTTTTATGGGATCTGATATATTATTTATCCCAAAATTTCGAGCCATATTAAATATAATTTAAAAATAAATTGATATTAGGTAAAAATTCAACGAAATTTTGCGTGCAAAAATTAATGAAATTAAAATTTTAAAAATCCAAAAAATGCAATGCAGGAGCTCCCCGCACTCTGATGAGGTTCCGTCAAGAAAATCCAAAAAAAATTAATTCTGAAACTAATTACCTGTTCTTAGTGTTTTTTATATTTACAACACATTTTTTTAAATTACAACCCATTTATTATTTCTAAAGCCCATTTTCTTGGCAAGCCTAATGCATCCGTCGTAGGAAAGATTTGCAGCCCAGTGGGCTGGAGAATAACAAGTTAGCCTGGGTTGGGTATTCCTCAGAAAAAGTATAGCTTGGCAAGCCATTTTCATCTTGAAAAATTTATATCTGGGATGGATATTTGGTCAACATAAAATAATAGCACGGGCTAGATGGGCCACAGCCCACCCAGTTGATACCCTGCTCCTCTGAACAACAACAAAACATGGGTCAAACAAAATTCTGCTCACCCCTCAAAAAACAAATACTGCTCGAGCTACTGGGTCCTAGCTTACGGCCGCTCCTTGTGCAATTCTCTCGTTTATTGACTATATACGTTGACAATGGTGTGGGACCGTGATGTCAGGAAACCAGGAGGAAGCAATTTTTTTATATAGTTGTAATAAGGAGGCACTTGCGTACGTACGAGATGGCCCTGGTGTGTCCATACTGTCATCCTTTCCACGTATAGTCATCTCCCGATGCCTCATGTTCGTTGACCATGTTGACAACGCGAGACGGTGGCGCCACGACGAGCGCAACAACTCGAAGGTCGACGGAGAGGGCCTGGCGGGCCCGACGGATGGTCTGATACAGCGCCCGCTGCTCATTCCGGAAGCCAGGATCATCAGGCCACATGTCCGTGACGGCATTGACGTCCACTTGTTCACTGTCGATTCGTCCCTCTGCGAGCTGGTGCTCGTTGAGGAGACAGAGGTTGTAGCACTGGTCCTCCTGGACTTGCCGGAATGCCGATTCCGGCGGCGCTGGTAGCTCTTCTGCCATTAGGGCGTCAAAGTGCGGCCGCACCTGCTCTATGGTGAACAAGGCATGAACCGGCTTTGGCGGTGGTGCCGGCTCCTGGTCAGAATCCTCGTCCATCGTCTAGTTGTCGCCGCTGAGCTCGGCGAGCTCGCTGGCGAGCCAGCATGTCCGGCTACTGGACCGGACCGCTGCCAAGCACGAGTCTCACCGCCCTAGCCCCCCAGACCCTCTCCCTCGCCCGTGTGCACTTCCCGCCCGAAACGATCAATGCTGCCCGCGCCGCTTCCCGGTGCAGGCGACTGCTCCGCATTCAAACGACACAACTGCCGTCCGTCCTTCCATCTGCCGCCCACATTAATAATACATGGTTGTCAAGGCGGCAACTCTGGCGCCACCCGTCCGTCCCTATGCCCCCACCATTGCTATATAAACTGCTGCCCCGGCCATAGTCGCAGTCATCCGCGTCTGTTCCCTTTCTCCACTCCACACCACTCCCACCATGGCTTCCTCGCTCTCCATCGCTCTCCGGGACGGGCGGACAGAAGAGCGACGACATCCCAATGGAGAATGTGGTGGTCGAGGAGCCACAGCCAACCTCCTCCTCCGCGCCATCCTTGTCGGTGCATTGCACCATGACCATCGGCGAGGTTCGTGCCCAATACATGGACATGGTGAGGCAGCAGCGAGATGAGAAGTTCCGGGAGGCTAATGCCGACGCTGCCTACAACCACCAGGTCCTCCAGGAGAACCTGCAGGCAGAGGAGGAGATCACCGCAGAGCGGGCCGAGCAGGAGGCACTGCTCGAGTCATACCGCTCCGCCCGCGAGACCCGCCTCGAGCGTTGGCGGTACCGCATGCGGGTGGCAGAGGTTGCGGCCGCCTACAAGGAGGAGGATGAAGCGGGCGAGGCGCTATTTAGCGACACCGACGATGAGGCGGAGGACTTCGCCGGCTCCGCCGACGCAATGCCCCGCCGGCAACAAGCCGGAGGACTTCGCCAGCTCCGCCGAGGCCCCGCCCCACCGAGGCCCCGCCTCATCGGGAACAAGGCAGAGAACATCGCCGGCTCCGCAGAGGCCCCTCACCGCTGGCAATAGGCTAGAAGACTTTGCCGGCTCCATTGAGGCCCCGCCCCGCCGAGGCCCTGCCCCGCCGACAATGTTGCAGAGGACATCGCCGGCTCCGCCGAGGCCCCGCTACACCTTCAACGAGGTGGAGGATTTCCCCCGCTCCGCCGAGGCGCCGCCCCGCCGGCAACGAGGCACGAGACATCGGCGGCTCCATCGAGGCCCCGCCGCTCGGGTCCAAGTAAGGCCACCGCTCCTACCCTCCGGTTGAAGCCAAGCTTGGCGGGTTGAACATCGACGGCCGATTAGCTGCTTGGCGGCGGCATGGAGTCGGACAGCTTCACTGCCCGTGGCTCCGGAAGCGGAGCTGGAGAAGAAGCTTCAGTTCTTGGGCCGAACACGGGGAATGGGCGCCGGAGATCATAAATTAGGTTAATTTATTAAACCTCCAGAGCCGGACGAGCACCGCTTTGTAGTTGAAGAATGTCTGAAATGTAATGAAATCCGGCATGTTTATATGAAATCAGGCCATGTATGAATGAATTTAGACTAGTTAGTTTGAATTTTTGTATCAGTTGCATTACATGAACATTCAAAACAGTACCGAAACAATACGTACTACTCCCTCCGTCTAGGTGTTGACCTGACGAAAACCAAATAATCCCAAAACACTTAGGCGCGGTGCATTAACTCTCACCTCGTTTATTGTTTTTTGACATTAAGAAAGGAATCAAGCAATAAGATATGTGGGGCGTGTATGCCATCGGTGACTTGAGACTACCAAACATGACATGCAGTGGTCAGTACATTGCATGCAATGCTATTAAGCAAATAAACATTGAGTTCTCTCGTTTTTCCCTCCGCCTTGGTCGTGGTGCACAACCTAAGATGACTTAGGAACCTAGACAGAGGGAGTAGTGCTACTTCTTGAGCTTGCGTTGGTTTTTCCCTTGAAGAGGAAAGGGTGATGCAGCAAAGTAGAGTAAGTATTTCCCTCAGCTTTTGAGAACCAAGGTATCAATCCAGTAGGAGACAACGCTCAAGTCACCGAATACCTGCACGAACAAACACCAACCTTGCGCCCAACGCGATAAAGGGGTTGTCAATCCCTTAACGGTTATTTGCAATGTGAGATCTGATAGAGATGATAAACGGTAAAGTAATGTTTTTGGTATTTTTGGTTTATGGAACGGAAAGTAAAGATTGCAAAGTAAAAGAAATAGGAAACGGAAATTGTAGATCGGAAACTTATATGATGGAAAATAGACCCGGGGGCCATAGGTTTCACTAGAGGCTTCTCTCAAGATAGAAATTATTACGGTGGGTAAACAAATTACTGCCGAGCAATTGATAGAAAAGCGCAAAGTTATGACGATATCTAAGGCAATGATCATGAATATAGGGATCTCGTCCGTGTCAAGTAGACCAAAACGATTCTGCATCTACTACTATTACTCCACACATCGACCGACTCCTGCCTGCATCTAGAGTATTAAGTTCATAAGAACAGTGTAACGCATTAAGTAAGATGACATGATGTAGCGGATAAACTCAAGCAATATGATGAAAACCCCATCTTTTTATCCTCGATGGCAACAATACAATACGTGCCTTGCTGCCCCTACTGTCACTGAGAAAGGACACCGCAAGATTGAACCCAAAGCTAAGCACTTCTCCCATTGCAAGAAAAACCAATCTAGTTTGCCAAACCAAATTTATAGTTCGAAGAGACTTGCAAAGATATCAAATCATGCATATAAGAATTCAGAGAAGATTCAAATAATATTCATAGATAAGCTGATCATAAATCCACAATTCATCGGATCTCGGCAAACACACCGCAAAAGAGTATTACATCGAATAGATCTCCAAGAACATCGAGGATAACTTTGTATTGAGAATCAAAGAGAGAGAAGAAGCCATCTAGCTACTAGCTATGGACGTGTAGGTCTAAAGTAAACTACTCACGCTTCATCGGAGAGGCAATGGTGTTGATGTAGAAGCCCTCCATGATCGATTCCCCCTCCGGTAGGATGCCGGAAAAGGCCCCAAGATGGGATCTCATGGGTACAGAAGGTTGCGGCAGTGAAAAAGTGGTTTTGTTGCTCCCCTGGATGTTTTTAGGGCATAAGAGTATATATAGGCGAAAGATCTAGGTCAGAGGGGCTACGAGGGGCCCACAAGGTTGGGGGGCGCGGCCTAGCCCCCTGGGCGCGGCCTCCACCCTTGTGGCCACCTCGCGGCTCTTCTGACTTGCACTCCAAGTCTCCTGGGTGTCTTCTGGTCCAAGAAAAATCATCGCGAAAGTTTTATTCCGTTTGGACTCTGTTTGGTATTCCTTTTCTGCAAAACTCTAAAACAAGGAAAAAACAGAAACTGGCACTGGGCTCTAGGTTAATAGGTTAGTCCCAAAAATCATATAAAATACCATATTAATGCATATAAAACATCCAAAACAGATAATATAATAGCATGGAACAATCAAAAATTATAGATACGTTGGAGACGTATCAAGCATCCCCAAGCTTAATTCCTGCTCGTCCTCAAGTAGATAAATGATAAAAACAGAATTTTTGATGTGGAATGCTACCTAACATATTTATCCGTGTAATTCTCTTTATTGTGGCATGAATGTTCAGATCCGTAAGATTCAAAACAAAAGTTTAATATTGATATAAAAACAATAATACTTCAAGCATACTAACAAAATAATTATGTCTTCTCAAAATAACATGGCCAAAGAAAGCTTATCCCTACAAAATCATATGGTCTGGCTATGCTCCATCTTCATCACACAAAATATTTAAATCATGCACAACCCCGATGACAAGCCAAGCAATTGTTTCATACTTTTGACGTTCTCAAACTTTTTCAACTTTCACGCAATACATGAGCGTGGGCCATGGACATAGCACTATAGGTGGAATAGACGGTGGTTGTGGAAAAGACAAAAAAGAGGAGATAGTCTCACATCAACTAGGCGTATCAACGGGCTATGGAGATGCCCATTAATAGATATCAATGTGAGTGAGTAGGGATTGCCATGCAACGGATGCACTAGAGCTATAAGTTTATGAAAGCTCAAAAAAGAAAACTAAGTGGGTGTGCATCCAACTTGCTTTCTCATGAAGACCTAGGGCGTTTTGAGGAAGCCCATCATTGGAATATACAAGCCAAGTTCTATAATGAAAAATTCCCACTAGTATATGAAAGTGATATCATAGGAGACTCTCTATCATGAAGATCATGGTGCTACTTTGAAGCACAAGTGTGGCAAAAGGGATAGTAGCATTGTCCCTTCTCTCATTTTCTCTCATTTTTTTATTTTGGGCCTTCTCCTTTTTTTTATTTGGCCTTTTCTCTCCTTTTTTTTATTTTCTCACATGGGACAATGCTCTAATAATGAAGATCATCACACTTTTATTTACTTTACAACTCAAAAATTACAACTCGATACTTAGAACAAAATATGACTCTATATGAATGCCTCCGGCGGTGTACCGGGATGTGCAATGAATCAAGAGCGACATGTATAAAAAATGATGAATGGTGGCTTTGCCACCAATACGATGTCAACTACATGATGATGCATAGCAATATGACAATGATGAAGCGTGTCATAATAAACGGAACGGTGGAAAGTTGCATGGCAATATATCTCGGAATGGCTATGGGAATGCCATAATAGGTAGGTATGGTGGCTGTTTTGAGGAAGGTATATGGTACCGGCGAAAGTTGCGCCGCACAAGAGAGGCTAGCAATGGCGGAAAGGTGAGAGTGCGTATAATCCATGGACTCAACATTAGTCATAAAGAACTCACATACTTATTGCAAAAATCTATTAGTCATCGAAACAAAGTACTACGCGCATGCTCCTAGGGGGATAGATTGGTAGGAAAAGACCATCGCTCGTCCCCGACCGCCACTCATAAGGAAGACAATAAAAAAATATCTCATGCTCCAACTTCGTTACATAACGGTTCACCGTACGTGCATGCTACGGGACTCACAATCCTTAACACAAGTATTTCTAAAATTCACAACTACTTACTAGCATGACTCTAATATCACCATCTTCATATCTCAAAACAATCATAAGGAATCAAACTTCTCATAGTATTCAATGCACTTTATATGAAAGTTTTTATTATATCCCTCTTGGATGCCTATCATATTAGGACTAAATTTATAACCAAAGCAAATTACCATGCTGTTTTAAAGACTCTCAAAATAATATAAGTGAAGTGCGAGAGTTCATCAATTTCTATAAAATAAAATCACCGCCGTGCTCTAAAAAGATATAAGTGAAGCACTAGAGCAAATTTGCCTAGCTCAAAAGATATAAGTGAAGCACATAGAGCATTCTAATAAATCACGATTCATGCGTGTCTCTCTCAAAAGGTATGTACAGCAAGGATGATTGTGGCAAACTAAAAAGCAAAGACTCAAATCATACAAGACGCTCCAAGCAAGACACATATCATGTGGTGAATAAAAATATAGCCTCAAGTAAAGTTACCGATAGACGAAGACGAAAGAGGGGATGCCTTCCCGGGGTATCCCCAAGCTTAGGCTTTTTGACATCGTTGAATATTACCTTGGGGTGCCTTGGGAATCCCCAAGCTTAGGCTCTTGCCACTCCTTATTCCATAGTCCATCAAATCCTTACCCAAAACTTGAAAACTTCACAGCACAAAACTCAACAGAAATTCTCATAAGCTCCGTTAGTATAAGAAAATAAATCACCACTTTTGGTACTGTTGTGAACTCATTCTTTATTTATATTGGTTTAATATCTACTATATTCCAACTTTTCCATGGTTCATACCCCCCGATACTAGCCATAGATTCTTCAAAATAAGCAAACAACAGATAAAAAACAGAATCTGTCAAAAACAGAACAGTCTGCGAAGATCTGAATTGTTCCAATACTTATGTAACTCCAAAAATTCTGGAAAATTAGGAAAATAGAGCCAATTCGTATATCAATCTTGTGTAAAAAATTCAGAGTTATTAGACGCTCCAGTGAATTTAAACAATTCTGGGACTGGGCGCAAAAGTTTCTGTTTTTCAGCAGGATCAAATCAACTATCACCGTAAGCCATCCCAAAGGTCTTACTTGGCACAAACACTAATTAAAACACAAAACCACATCTAACCAGAGGCTAGATGAAATATTTATTGCAAAACAGAACCTAAAAAGTAAAAACAAAAATAAAATTGGGTTGCCTCCCAACAAGCGCTATTGTTTAACGCCCTTAGCTAGGCATAAAACACGAATAGATCTAAGTATTATCGTCTTTGGATTTCACATTTTTAATGGAATTATGCTCGAATCCGGGAGGTTCCTTGCGTTTCCCTTCATATTCGGAAATTTTTAGATCTAGAGCATCCAACTGCTTATTGCAAAGAGTGATCAACATATTCATGCGGTGAAGGTTTCCACTAACATTTTTGAGAGGTTCAAGAGATTTTTGCAAAAAAAATGTTACTTCGCATAGTTTCTCAAAAACTTGCGTCCCTTCTTGAGTATGATGTAGTCCCTTTTGTGGGGGTAGTATTCCTACTATTCCCTCTATAATTTCATACGCAGTGCTGGGATCAATTTCAACAAAATTCCCTTTAGCAGCGAAATCCAAGAGTTGCCTATGGGACATGTTTAGCCCGACATAAAAATTACGAAGTAAAATCTTGAAATTTCCCTCTATAGTGCAATTACGATAGGATTCCATCATCCTATACCAAGCATCTTTTAAATTTTTTTCTCCTTGTCTTTGTTTGAAGTGAAGAACTTCAAAATCAGGGGACAAAGGAGGGGAAAAAGGACTAGCCTTAGAAGCGAGAGAGGCAGACGAAGAAGACGAATGGAAGAGGGACGAAGAAGGGAGGTAGAAGGGTGAATAAAAAGGCAAATCTTTTCGAAAATCATTTTAGAAGTGGGGAAGAGGAAAACGAGAGGCGAATGGCAAATAATGTAATGCGAGGGATGAGAGTTTATGATGGGTACTTGGTATGTCTTGGCTTGGCGTAGATCTCCCCGGCAACGGCGCCAGAAATCCTTCTTGCTACTTCTTGAGCTTGCGTTGGTTTTTCCCTTGAAGAGGAAAGGGTGATGCAGCAAAGTAGAGTAAGTATTTCCCTCAGCTTTTGAGAACCAAGGTATCAATCCAGTAGGAGACAACGCTCAAGTCACTGAATACCTGCACAAACAAACACCAACCTTGCACCCAACGCGATAAAGGGGTTGTCAATCCCTTAACGGTTATTTGCAACGTGAGATCTGATAGAGATGATAAAAGGTAAAGTAATATTTTTGGTATTTTTGGTTTATGGAACGGAAAGTAAAGATTGCAAAGTAAAAGAAATAGGAAACGGAAATTGTAGACCGGAAACTTATATGATGGAAAATAGACCCGGGGGCCATAGGTTTCACTAGAGGCTTCTCTCAAGATAGAAATTATTACGGTGGGTAAACAAATTACTGCCGAGCAATTGATAGAAAAGCGCAAAGTTATGACGATATCTAAGGTAATGATCATGAATATAGGCATCACGTCCGTGTCAAGTAGACCGAAACGATTCTGCATCTACTACTATTACTCCACACATCGACCGACTCCTGCCTGCATCTAGAGTATTAAGTTCATAAGAACAGTGTAACGCATTAAGTAAGATGACATGATGTAGCGGGATAAACTCAAGCAATATGATGAAAACCCCATCTTTTTATCCTCGATGGCAACAATACAATACGTGCCGTGCTGCCCCTACTGTCACTGGGAAAGGACACCGCAAGATTGAACCCAAAGCTAAGCACTTCTCCCATTGCAAGAAAAACCAATCTAGTTGGCCAAACCAAATTGATAGTTCGAAGAGACTTGCAAAGATATCAAATCATGCATATAAGAATTCAGAGAAGATTCAAATAATATTCATAGATAAGCTGATCATAAATCCACAATTCATCGGATCTCGGCAAACACACCGCAAAAGAGTATTACATCAAATAGATCTCCAAGAACATCGAGGAGAACTTTGTATTGAGAATCAAAGAGTGAGAAGAAGCCATCTAGCTACTAGCTATGGACCCGTAGGTCTGAAGTAAACTACTCACGCTTCATCGGAGAGGCAATAGTGTTGATGTAGAAGCCCTCCGTGATCGATTCCCCCTCCGGCAGGACACCGGAAAAGGCCCCAAGATGGGATCTCATGGGTACAGAAGGTTGCGGTGGTGGAAAAGTGGTTTTGTTGCTCCCCTGGATGTTTTTAGGGTATAAGAGTATATATAGGCGAAAGATCTAGGTCAGAGGGGCTACGAGGGGCCCACAAGGTCGGGGGGCGCGCCCTACCCCCCTGGGCGCGCCCTCCACCCTTGTGGACGCCTCGCGGCTCTTCTGACTTGCACTCCAAGTCTCCTGGGTGTCTTCTGGTCCAAGAAAAATCATCGCGAAAGTTTTATTCCGTTTGGTATTCCTTTTCTGCAAAACTCTAAAACAAGGAAAAAACAGAAACTGGCACTGGGCTCTAGGTTAATAGGTTAGTCCCAAAAATCATATAAAATAGCATATTAATGCATATAAAACATCCAAAACAGATAATATAATAGCATGGAACAATCAAAAATTATAGATACATTGGAGACATATCAAGTAGCATTATTCTCAGGACGCACGGTGATCACGTCGTTTGCTGCAGTTTCACATTTCCCAAAAGTTTGAGCAGCTTTTTAGCGTGCCTGTACATTGTAATCAAACTCACAGGCCTGGCAATTCATTGAACAACAATCGATTGATGATTATGCATCTCAATTATTCACACGTCAGACCGAATATTTACTTCACAACTAAAGACACAAATAAAGAAAAATCGATCGAGCATCTCAATTATTCACACATCAGAGCCAATATTTACTTCACAACTGAAGACACAAATAAAGAAAAATTAATGGATGCTGCTGACAGCAAAGGGCGTCCTATTCCAAAATATCAAATGCATGTCTTCTTGCTAACATCAATGAGCAAAATTTGAAAATGTTGTCCCATTCCAAAATATCAAAAGCATGTCTTCTTGCGAACATCAATGAGCAAACTTTGAGAAGGTTTTCCCATTTCAAAATATCAAATGCCTATGATTGTGGGATGGGCGGGGTTTGCCATCAGTTTGCACATTGGCATGTCACTTCGTGCTAAATAAACCAGCTGTTCTTTTTGTGCAGTTCCACTAAAATCAACCAATTTCACGTGTAGCTTGTAGGATTTCGCCTTTATATGTTGCAACGCCTTCAACATATCGGCACCATCAAAACATTTTGTGCAGTTCCCATTGAAATCAAGCTGAGCGTCCCTGTTTGCATAAATACAAAAAAAGTGATTAGTATGAAGCAAACTGAATTATGAATTTATAGTTTAAACAGGCGCCTACATGATCCATGCAGAGCACACATTTAAAAAAATGGAACTCACCAGAAAGAATCCTAAAACAACATTGTACTTGCCATCAGAACAAAAAAGATGGAAATCTATCAGTCCTTCTGAGCTGAAGTTAGTTTGGTCTTGTGGGCAGTAATGTAATCATCATTCAACTGCTCCTTCTGATGAGAAGATAGACTGGGCTTCTTCATCCGGGCATAATCAGAACTAGGCAGTTCACGTACTCCATATTCTTCTTCATAGGAGGATGATCCTGTTGCGCGAAGACAAGAGAACAACTAAATGCTAGCATCCCTTTTTGCTCAAACAAAAGTAAAGGAAATATTTAAAACAACCATTACATTAACAATGGGAGTAACTGATCAAATGTATAGTCACAAAGGGATGCATCCTCATTATCCTCATAGGAAATGATATGATACCAAAGAAAGCAGCTCAACTTGAACTGTATTATTACTTAATTTTATCAGTGGCTATAACAGCGGCAAACCGGTGCCTCAATTTATTAGCAGCCTTAGATTAACATGCGAAACAATACCACTTTCTCATGACAGTAGCTAAACAATAGCACAACACCAATAGAGATGACAAAGCTCAATCATATGGATGAAATCCGTGGGCACCAACCTTTGTTAGGAGGCTTATTGTGTAGAGCATACAGATGAAGCACTTCTCAGGAACCATCCGTTATTATCTACTATGGTTGCCATGCTTACTATATACTCCTCGATTAGTTTAATGTTTCCAACATCTTCTTGTGTAGTTCCACTAAAATATATGTTATCTTCAAACAAGATCCCTGTTTGCACAAGTAGAGATAATTACATATTACATTAAGAGTGGTATCAAATCACAGTGGCAAAACAATTGCTCATTCCAGCCATAGCAATAAATTAAGATGCAAAACTATATCATTACTCATGTCATCACAGTTCCAGTGCTTCATTACAGCACCGGGAGTTGATTTTTGTTCTTCTTCCGCTTGTTCTTCCCCTTCATCACTTGGGTCAATAATAGACAAGCTTCACCTTCAATGTAAGATTTGGCATGTCAATTAGGGAGCACAAGTATAGCACTAAACAACAACATTAATTTTCTGATGACAGTAGCAAAATACAGGCCAACAGTTGTGAAATATCATTATCTTACCTCAATGGGATATTACGGTGCACATATAGATTGGAAGTGTGGTCTCCTTTTGTGCAGTTCACTAAAATCAAGCAACATTATCGTATAAGTAGCACAACATATGAAAACACATTGCACAATCATGTGGAAGAAGTCCAGCACTGACCTCTCATGACGCAGAATTCAAACAACTCACAAGAAGAAGATCTGAAACAAATTTGCCAACACAGATAGGAAGTCAGATCTCCTCTTGTGCAGTTCCACTAAGATCAAGCAATCAAGCAACATTGTCAGTGTGACATTTTGGTTGAACTACACAAAACACTCTTAAAACAAAAGTGTTTTGTGTAGTGCAACAAAAGGTCGCAATAGCAACGAGGTGAAGTAGATAACCCTGTTTACATAGAGGTGCAAAGGAAACAATTACTGGTCAATAACAATGGATGACACAGAAACCCACAAAAAGAAGCATCTATTTATTTAAATGGGAAAGAAAGCAAGACAATAGCATTTCTCAAACAGTGGCATTGATTCATATTAAACAGAGAGATTATATTAACAATAAAATTCATTAAACATGTAATTTACTTTTAACTGTGGCATTGCTTTAGTTTTCTAGCCGCATTATTAGTTTAACAACAGCTAAAGAGTTGTATGGGACAGTGGATGCACCAGCACCATGTGCATCTACCGATGTATAAAGGGGTGATGCACAGTCTGTTGCAAGAAACAACCAAGGAGCATATTTGTGTTGGTCCCATTTTTGTTCTCTTTAGACACCTTTCCCTATGTGAGGGCAGCAAATCTAGTCCTGCTCAAACTCTACAGCCTTGTCCCCCACCCACAAAAAGATCAGTTCCTTACAGATGTGTGTACTGCGTTTGTCATTGTTTTCCCTTTTTGACCAACATAGGTGTTGGATAGCCGGTCTGTACTACTTTTCCCCTTCCTTTCCTCTTTAAACCACGTCCTAGATTCATGCTATACAAGTTTTCCCACTACTTTCCTGTTTGATCCAACACCTAGATTCGAGTGCAGAAGCGTAAAAATCGACATGCAGCTAGAGCAATGCCTGTGGATCAAGTAAATTTTACCTTAAGGTTCTCGGGGTGTGGCTCGGTGGACGGCCGGAGGCCGATCTGCCCATACTATGGTAGGCAGCGAGGAAGAAGGGGTCGGAGGCCCTCCCGCGCCACCGCTGGGTGAAAGAGAACAGTGGTGCCGGCAGTGGATTCCCTCGCTCGCCGATGGCGACAACGTTAAGCCTCCTTCACTTCCCCGGCGGACGGGATGCTGCCGGCTCTTTGACCAGCAGTGAGAGGAGAGTGAGAGAGCGAGAGGCCAACGCAGTCTTGTTTATATCTGGAGAGGGTGAGAGAGTGTGAAGAGAACAACTACAAGCGCCGAGGCTCCATCTTGTATATATATAGTGGAGAGAGAGTGTGAAGAGAGCAAACCCTAGAAAACAAGCGCTGAGGCTGCAACGTATATAGTTGGAGTGGTTTTCTTTTTCTCTCCATAAAAATCATTTTAAATTGTGCATGAAACAGAACTCTTTATTTAACGTACTAGTGAAGAAAAATACTAGGGCAATGCTAATACGTGAAGAAAATTTAACGCTCGAAGGAGTCAACTCACAATTAACGCTCCATGCCTCGGGTCGCACTTACTATCGTTCACGTGTAGTACACAACCCTCTGAAGTGAACAACAATTGAACCACACACGGTCAAAATATCGGAAAGGTGGGCTGCACCATCCTCCAATTTTAAATATTTTGGGCACTTGTATTCGGCCTAAGTCACTGTGCCACCATATGTACTAAGGGTTACAACGGGTGCTAAGAAACTAGGGCGTATTGTTGTATGAGAGTAATTGCCATGTCGTTTATTTGTAGGGTCACTTGCAAACTTTCAAACTCTATTCTCCTCTTATTTAATGGATGAGGCAAATCTTTTGCCTCCGTTTCGATTTTTTTCTCGTGAAATTCAATTTTAATTATTTTGTATGTACACTTTGCTCTCTTCCAATAATTTTGGGCACTTGTATTCCGCCTAAGTCAGTGTGCCACCGTATCTCATACTACTACCTCCGTCCAGCTTTTTACGCCACATCATATATATTTTGTCAAAGTTTGACCAATTTTTTTAACTACTCCCTCCTTTCCGGTTTATAGGGCTTAAATTTGAAATCTCATCAACCAAGGCAGATGATGAGTGGAGAAATGTACTCCATCTCATAGTTTACAAAATTACTCAAACTTTAATCTGCATTAATTACAATATATTCATGGACGAGCACTAAATGAGTAGGAATGGTTCATGCACTGGTTGGTTTCTTTTAATCCTTGCATGCATTAATTTAATGCACCTTGGAAATGTGAACATGTGGTGGAAAGAAGTGAAAATAAGACTGTATAATATGGCAAAAAAAAGAAAATGAGATGAGCCCAATAAATGAAGAAAAATTTAGAACCAACGTATAATACGGCTACCGGGCCATATGCACACATTCATTTTCCAGCACATTTCTTTATTTCATCAACGACATTTTGATACAGGGAAGTACATTCATCAATTCTTTGCTAGGAGAGCAAGACCAAAGAAAACAAGAACCACAATTAAACATTTTAAAAGATATCCAATTTCTATAATTGCACCCACTAATTGTATTAATATCTTCTCTATGTCTTCATTGTTAATCCGTGGATTCTCGAGCTTGCACACTTCTTTCTTCTTCGATTCTAAAGAACTAGATGTTGCTTCACATCTAATATCATCTCTAGTCTCATATCTAGCCTCTATTCTAGCAAGGAGTGCACGAGCATCTACCAAATTTCATGCTATCAATAGATTGATGTATTCTTCTTCCCAAAACTAAAACTTGCATCCATCCTACACACAAGTTTGAGTATAAGCTGCCGAACATGCACCAAATAAGGGAGCACAGCCGAATCAAAAGAAGTACTACACACCTTATCTTTTTCGCACTTGATGACCCATTCGAGATGTTCTGGCGTGGTCGAAACGTGGCGCAGGACCTACCGCGAGCCATCGCACTTTATGAGCGGCAACAGTGAACCGACTAGCCGTTGGGCCAGGGCCGAGCCCGGATGGTGGCCAGCTGTGTCTTTGCCGGTGATCCGCCGACGGGATAGATCCGAGTGGCTAGAGGCGGATTCAATACCTGCACGCGATGTGGAGGCATTGCCATTGTTGTGCGACCCGGTACCCGAATAATCCATGGCAAGGCGCAGTCGCAGGCGGCCAGAATGCTCCAAATCCGGCAGCTGCGTGCGTCAAATCCCACGGCCACAGACATAGCAGTTGACCACCGGCGCCGGGACGAGAGAGGTACAGATCCGGCCGTCGTGGTGTGGTCGGCTGGGCTATAGTGCGAGGCAGCGACTGTGTCTCCGATGGACGTGCGTGTACCTCTTCTCTTCTTGTACGTACTCCATTTATCTCACTTCCTGTGGCTTCCCACTCCCACGATATTCCTATTCTATGAACTTGTGTGTGCGTGTGTGTGTGTGCACATGCGCGTGTGTTTGTTTTAACAACGTGTGTGTGTGTGTTAGAGAGAGTGACACATCGACCTACAGAGAGATGGTGTGTAGTACTATGATTTAGCCGCGAGAGTCGGTGCATCCTCTCGTTTCCGGGCGTCCGGTCAGGACAGTTGCCACGCCCTCTCTTGACCAGCCTGGCCCATCCAAAGCCCCTCCATCACCCGCACGTGCTTCCTGCCCGAAACGGTCAGCGCTGCTCCAGAGAATCGGTGCCACATTCATGCCCGGGCAGAGCGGACGCGACCTCTCACTGGCGCATGCGTTGAAGGGAGAAGCAGATTCAATGAAAGAGTGATGGTTGCTTCATTCGTTCAACTTACTGCCGGGTCTATGTGATTTGATGGCTCGTTGGTCATTATTACTGAGGTGGTACGACTGTGTTGAGTCTCAGTTGTACTGTACACTTTACTTTGGTGCATGACACATGCACCGGATGCTGGATGTCCCATGTTTCGGCGAAAGGAGGTAGAGCGTCTCCACTCTTTACAATTTTTCCCACTCTTACAGCGGAGGAGTGTGAAATCAGCGAAAACATGGCAGCTCAGTGATTACATGGCCCACCTCACACTACCACCATATTTTTTGGACACCGTGCGACACCTAACTCTTTAGTACACAGTACTGTAATTTCTCAGTGAGATAAAATTGTACAATGCTATGAACCTTTCAGCTTCTGTTTCATGTATCTTGCGTCCAAGGTTGCCCCGTTGCAACATTCCATCAAATACAAAGGAGACTAGCATGTAGGCTACTGCATCTCAGTGATTCACAGATCATAGCCAATATGTACTCCCTCCGTTCCAAAATAAGTGTCTCAACTTTATGCCAACTTTAGTACAAAGTTGTACTAAAGTTGACACTTATTTTGGAATAGAGATAACTAAAGAAAAAAACAATCCATGCAGTCCCTAGGCCTTGAACCCTAAACCCTAACCAGGCTTTAATTTGCTAGCAACATCGAACCTTCCAAAGAAATAAAGTTTGCAACCGTTTGACCATCGGATCATTTTGTGCAGTTTCACTAAAATCGAGCTGAGCATCCCTGTGGCAAAGAAATTGAAGAAGTGTGATTAGAATAAGACTAGTGGGACTAGTTGATGAGACATAAACTCATCAGAAATACAGTAGAAGACAGTAGAGGTATGTGCGGGGCAAAGAAGTAGAGAAATATCCACATGGAGCGATGTGGGCAGCTGGGGCAGTGGTGCAAGCCGGCTGTAAACGAAGTTGTACCTAAGGGATGTCGGGATGTAGCTAGAGGAGGGCGGCTGGAGACGCCAACTACCCACATCGCGGTAGTGAGCAAGGGACAAGGTAAGCGCACCGGCTTTGTGAGAGAGAATGACGGGGACCCCTGATCGGGACGCGCCGACACTGGGTTTTCACCGTTGGCGATGGCGACTGCATCTACACAAAGCATCCACCCCTTCCCGGCGGACGTGATCCGCCCGGATGTGTGACTAGAGATGTTGCCACAGTCGTTTTGTGCGAGGGGGTGTGAAGAGAGCAACCCCAGCAAGCAACTGTGTAGGCTCCTGGCTATGTATATAGTGGAGCGGTATCTTTTTCTCTCCATATGAACCTATTTATATTGCGTACGTGCCACTGGAGAAAAAGACTTTATTTATAAATAACGCGACACCATTCATGCGTGGTTCCCGACCCTCCATTAAGTGAGTAACTACTACTAGACACGTCAAATTATCACATGGGCTACATCATCGTACATAAATGAGCACCACCGTGTCACGTGTGTGGTTGGGGAAGACACAAAGAGTGCTACGTGCATGGGTGCGTGCACCTCTTCCCTTCGAGCATGGTTATTAAAAGTATAGCCAACTACTCTACCACGCAGTTATTATATGGGCAAAGAGTATAGGCAGTAATAATGACTAATGAGCCATCAAATCATGAGGCCCACCTTTCTCTATGTTTGACTGAGGAAGCAGCCATCATTTCACACCTCGTTGAATATCCATCCGCTGCTACCTCCACAAATAAATAAAAATCGACCGCTACCTTCGCAGCATGGTTAATAATATAGCCATGTCAATCACGACATAGAAATATCATTCACTGATACAATAGGGCTGGCTCTAAGGCTGGTGATTTTTTGTACTTTGTCTCTTTCTCTTTTTCTCTCATTTACTCATTTTACATAGGAGCACATCTAGAGGATGGCTATTCCTTTCGATGGGACTTCTTCATGGGGTTTAAGGCTAAGCAGCTCCGAATATTATTCCCGCTGCCCACCACTCTGAATCGTGCCATCTATGATACTCCCATTGCAACAATGAGGTCCACTAGGTCTAGCACGTCCTGTAAGAAGAGACTGTCACGCAAAACATACATTCTTGTTGCCTTCTTCCTCATACAGTACGTACTACTAGTAGTAGTACTACTACTCGTTCTCCTATAAACCTTGCGCTTGGCATCTAACAAATATTAACCTTGCTCTTGGCTCTTCGCCTCTTTCGGGAAGTCGAGCAATGATGGTACTACAGTATATGGTTCTGGCTATCTGACACCGAATGAATTGCTGCACGTCCACCACATGGGCGAGGGGCGAGGGGCGAGGGAGAGCACGTACTACTACATCCGTTTCAATATGGACTACATACGGAGCAAAACGAGTGAATCTACAATCTGAAATACGTCTATATACATCAATATTTGGAGTATGTACTAGTAGTTCATATTGAAATCTGCTAAAAGACATATATTTCAAACAATATGATAATCTCTCTAACCAAGGTAGGGACGAGGAGTATACGTCTAACGAAGGGAGTAGTAAAATTTTCTCCTCGTCCTGCGAGCCACTGCGCGTGCGGGCGAGGGAGCGGGCATAGCAAGCTTCTCCTCATCCTGCAAGCCACCGTGCGCGTGGGCGAGGGAGCGGGCATAGGCATAACAAGTAAGCTTCTCCTCATCCTGCGACTCTGCGAGCCACCGCGCCCATGGGCGGGGGAGAGGGCGTTCTAAGCAAGCTTCTCCTCGTTCTACGAGTTGATGGGACACATCAAAAGTAGTACAGAGCATCTCTAGTGTATAGAGCCTTGCCTCTAAGGTAGGCCCCACATTGTTTGCCTCTTATCAAATGAAAAAACCACAATGTATAGAGACTCTAACCAGCCTCTAAGGTGGGCCCTAGCAGAAATTTAAAAAGTATTGATTAGCACCACATTTGTCCAATCAGTAATATATCTCTTGTACTTTCTTATGCTTCCTAAGGCTGACAAGTGAGACCAGATGGATTGTGAAATTGTTAGAGGCAGCTCTAAGGTTAGACGCGATGCTAGCCAATTTTTTGTTAGAGGCAATTCATGCAATGTATAGAGGTTGCCTCTAAGAGGAGAGAGAGGTCTTAGAGGCAACAAAAAGCATACATTGTGGATGCCCTAAGTGCCTACTTTCCGGTCTATATGACTCAATTTGAAATCTCCCTAACCATAATAGATGCTGAGTGGTGGAATAAATATAATACTTCCATAGTTCGCAAAAGTACTGAGCATGTGAGATGGTGAACGGAGGGAGTATGATACCATTAGTACTACAGTTCTTTTGGAAGGGTTGTAGTAGTCCCTCCCATTCACATGTTCACATTTCAAGCTTCAATAAAAATGTTGCATGCAAGGATTAAGGGAAAACTCAGCAATGCATGTACTCCCTCAATCCATATAGGGTCTAAAATGCGTTTTGAGGCTAACTTTGACCACATGTTAGAGCAATAATATGACATGCAACTTACACAAATCATACCATCAAATTCATACGTGGTCATTGTACTGCTAACACATGCATGCGTTGCAATTAGTACGTACATGATACAGTAGTAAACACTCACTATCTAGTAGTACTAGTTCATTCATTGGTTTAGATTTGGAATTGAGGCCCATAAACCGGAAGGGAGGGAATATTATTTTTCGGAACCATCCCCATACGGTCATACTTGATGTTTCGGAGAAGGGTTATATGCCTTGCTGCAACAGTACCGTCCAATCTTGACGTGTGGTGTTTTTCTTGGAAAATTATTACGAGAGGATTCTACGATGTGTGAAATGATGTGTTGTTCGTGCGTCCAGCTTACTATTGGAAAGGTGTGGCTTTGAGATGTGACTGCTCATTAGTAGTATTCCTTGCGGTTGTGAACTCATAATTTGGTGCATGGCACGTGGACCCGGATGCTGGATGTCCCACATGTTGAGGAAAGGAAGTTTTGTGCTCCTAGAATGGTTTCTCGCAATGCTATCGACCTTTCAGCATTTGTTTATATATACTATGCTAGTAAACGTAATTTCTAAGTGAGATAAAATTATACTACTACAATGCTACGAAGCTTTCAACTTTTCTTTCATGTGTCTTGCCTTGAAGGTTTTCTTGTTACAACATTCCAACAAATACTAAGGAAACTAACATGCATGCTAATGCATATCAATGATTCACATATCAGACCCAATATTTAGTTCACAACTTAAGACAAAGTTGTGAGAAGGTGTACAAATAAAGAAAAAAATGGTCAATCAGGTCCCTAAGCATGCTTTCATTTCCTGGCCATGGTGGACATGTTGGTAGCCATTTTCACGCGGCTTGTTGATGCCCGCCAAGACATGTAGCAGTTGGATGCATGCACCATCCCATCATTTTGTGCAGTTGCACTAAAATGGAGCTGAGCATCCCTGTTGACAAGGATATTGAATAAGTGTGATTGCAATAATAGTGGCACTGTCGATGAAACATGGAAAGTACACCGGCCGAGCTACAGTACGTTTTAGGCAAATAACTAGAGAAGATCCACATGCAGCGACGTGGGAAGATGGGCGGTGGAGCAAGGCCGGTTCCAGAGGAAGCTGTACCTGAGGGTCGTCGGGATGTAACCAGGAGGACGGCGGCGGGCGGGATCTGCGCATACTGCGGCAACGAGCAAGGGGCAAAGGCACTACTGGGCCGGAGCTTGATTAGAGAGAATGGCGGGTACCCTAGATCGGGACACGCCGGCAGTGGGTTTCCTGCGTCGACACCGGCGACCGGAGCAACATTGCACATCGTCCCTTTCCGCCAGCGGACTGGATCTGGCTGGATCAGGGACCAGCGGTGAGAGAGAGAGTGGCCACCGCCATCTTGTGTGAGAGAGTAGAAGAGACCGACCCCAGAAAGCAAGCACTGAGGATCCTGCCTACATTATATAGTATAGTATAGTGGAGCATTTTCCTTTTTTCTCTCCATAACAATTGGTTTATATTATGTACGTGCGCCATTAAGGAATAACATATTTTTTAAATAACGCATCAAGTCGCAATTTGTTTGTTCACCCGTGGTACACGGTCCTCCATCAAGTGGACAACCATTACACGTGTCAAATTACCACGTGGGCTGCCTTTTCGTATAGAAATGAGCTCCACCGTGTACCCGCGCGGGGTGTGGTTGGGAAAGAGACAGGAGTACGTGCGCCGTGCGTGCACCTCTTCTCTTCATGCACATTCCCCACCTACATGGGTGTGTGTGAGAGAGATACAAACCTAGAGAGATGGCGTGTGCATTCATGAGTGTGTTTTTTTATGCGGGGGGGGGGGGGTGATTTCGTGAGTGTATTTGTGGGAATATGTGTCGATGATATCTCAAACAAAAATGTGACAAATGCAATGTGTGTGAAATAGAGGCCTAGCTATATCATATATAGAGGGGGCGATCCATGAGAAGAGAGGGGAGGGGTCATAGATATCGATAGAGTCGAAGAGAGGATCAAGTGTGTGGGTGCGAGATCGATGAAGAGAGCCATCGAAATTGTGTGTGTGTGCACGTCAAAGATATAGGGTGACTGACCTACTGGAACATCAGAGGGTAGAGGGCAAGTTTGTGTGTGGCAGGAAGACATGATTAGAGCGCTCGATGTATCGGTGTGTGTGGGGGGGGGGGGGAGGGGGGCGGGTGGGAGGCAATACCTTACTAGAGAGGTAGACCGACTCGTATATGTGTCGTGGTTTGACACGATCACCTATGGGGCCATCAGCCCCTTTGTGGTTTGGCAAGGGGGAAGGGCACGTTGCACAAAGAGCAGAGGTCATAGGACAGCACGACAATGGTGACGCGGGTGGTTTTTACCCAGGTTCGGGCTGCCGCGAGGCGTAAAACCGTACTCCTGCTTTGGTGGATTGAGTGGAAGACCGTGACGAACGCGCATTGCTCAAACCTGGCAAGGTTGCCTCAAGGAGAGCAGCTACGCGCGTATGAGTGTACAAGGGTTCGAATCCTTTCGGAGGTTGCCTCGGCCCTCCTTTTATAGGTAAAGGGGTTACCACAGTGGCAAAACAGTCATTATCCAGTGATTAGATAGCCATAGTGCTATCATACCTAACTCTGCAGACAGGACAAGGTGCATTAAATGCATCGCTTAGTGTCACGTCATGGATGCAGCCCGGCAAGCCTTGCCGTGCCCTTCAACCACCTTCTCGCCTGTCTGCGTGACACGCCCCTGGACGG
This sequence comes from Thinopyrum elongatum, assembly GCA_011799875.1. NCBI lineage: Eukaryota > Viridiplantae > Streptophyta > Magnoliopsida > Poales > Poaceae > Thinopyrum > Thinopyrum elongatum. The sequence continues at coordinate 418,990,705 of CM022303.1, read as the reverse complement.
GTGTCAATTAGGGGTGATCTCCCTCAGAAACGGCTGCCACGTGCTGAATGACTGCCACTTATTCACTTGGGGGCTCGACACCGCACTGATAAGCTACTTGCATCACTATGAGGTGCAGCGATGGAGCCCTGGCGGGATAGCAGGCCGCCAGCGCCCCGGTAATCCTTGCCGGGGAGGTCTTGGGACTTGCTCTTGGGGTGGCCTCGACCCGACCAGGCTCGCCTGCCCAGCAAGGGAGGCTTTCCCTTGGTGATATCTTGCTGTTTTGGCTTGTCTTGGTCTTCTTGATCCGCCCTTTGGTTTCCCAAAGAGCTCATTTATCTCTGGCTTGGTCTTGGTGAAGCTTGCTTCGATGCTGCCGTGCTTGTGTACGGTCTGGGCAACATACGCAAAGGTTTGTTGTACCGGAAGGAGCCCCCGGGCCTGGTCCAACGTGCTGCTGAGCATCGTTGGAGTAGGCCCCTTCAGGTACACAGGCAGGGGTCTTGTGCTGATATTGTTTTCTTCCTTGATATTTTCCTTGCTTCTTCATTAATCTGTGCTTGAGTCAGTTTTTGGTTTTTCCGTGCGTCATGCAAGACGTTATGGGGGAGTTTTAAGCCACGACCCGTGTCTACCCACGTCCCACGTTCATGGAGTGGTAACTGCCATTCCACTAGGGTTGCTGCATGCATTGCGCAGGGTTGGTGGCGGACGTGGGGAGCGCGGAAATGTGCGCCATGGCAGAAAGCCAGGCGCCATGGATTGGCGCACAGGGTCGGCCTTGATTCCACGAGCCGTTGGTGGTGCGGAGGAGTCGGATTGGCAGAGCGGGGCGGTTGGCCCCTTGGTGAGGGGCCAGCCCCCGGCCCCGTTCGCCTATAAAGAGGGAACATGGGCAAGGTGCTGGCTCATACCTATCTCTTCTTCCTTCCTTCTAGCATTGCTTTTCCATCATGGTGAGGGGGAGAGGTCGTGGTGGTACTCCGGTGGTGGCGACGAGGGATTCTGCTCGACAGCGCCTCCCTCCTCCTATTGGGGACGCAGGAGCAGAACCCGTTGTGAGGGGAGGCGGGAGAGGACAAGGACGTGGTCGCCGTGGCGCTCGGGGTCGAAGAGGATGAGGCGGTGCTCTGATCGCACCTCCTCCGGCTGCTCAGGACCCCAATGAAGGCCACGTCGGGAACCAGCCACTGGAGTTCATCATCAAGCTGCGAGGGCCCCCGCGCAGCCGTCTTCAGCTTCCTACTCCATTTGCGAGGGTGTTGAAGATTGAGCAGTCGCCGGGGTTGAGGCTGCACATGAGGGGCTGCTATAATGGCAGCATGCGGGCGGATGTGGAGTTCCCCGCTCCTCATGTCATGCTTCTCCGGCGTGGCTGGAAGACTTTTGCTCGCGCCCATAGCTTGGCGGCCGGGCACGTCCTCCATTTCAAGTTAATGGAGGCCACCCTACTCTCCGTCAAGGTCTTCAGACGCTCGTGTGCTCGCTTAAGGTGCTGCGCGGAGAGCTCGACTAACAACGAAAGCTCCTCCTCGAGCGATAGCAACGAGGAGGACAGTGACAGTGATGATGACAGAGCCGGTGGGGAGGACGACGGCTCCGACTTCGGCTGAACACCAGCCGCACCGTCTCCGTCAGCCGGCGGCACCGCCATCTGCACCTGCATCTCCTCCCCGACAAGGCGGTTTGCCGGGGTGTTGGGTTGTGGCACCCCGGCTCAGAGAAACGGTTTACCAGTGTTTCCATCCCAGAGATCATGTCTTCTGGAAACACAGAACAACTTGGAACAGAACATAGCTGAACTTTTATTGAAATAGTCGAGTACAAGCTTATATATTACATGATCATCGAGGCTAGAAGCACATCTAGTGCTTTGACAATATCTACATTATTTATCTAACATATCAGGGCCCCGGTATTACTACGGAATACTACAGCGGAAGACTACTGCGTAGCGGAAGATGATAGTAACTCCATCCACAGGGACACTGCCGAGGACACATCCTAGGCATCGCAACACGGACATCGAGACCTCCGTCTCAGTCTTCTCCTGCATCTGGCATGATATGCCAGGTGAGTACTTTGAATGTACTCGCCAGCACATGACAACCAAATATGCAGCAAATAATAGCATGGCAATCAACTTATTAATTTGTAACTGATTCACGTACTGTTATCAACTTACTCATATCCGGGTTGTCTCACAACCCTTGGAATACCCGATATCAACGAGTACTTCCGCTCACAAGACAAGTTCTTCCATCATTACTATGGTTATTATGGTTGATCACCTAGAGAGGTCTGGACGGGCTGTCCAATTCCGTGGACGCGGCTATTCGAATAGATTTTACACTCTGCAGAGGTTGCGCACTTTACCCACACTATGGAGCACTGACCTCGTGATCCCATTCGGGTGGACCAGCATTGCTCCAACGGAACCTGCCTGACCCGTGACTCTTCCATCGTACCACCGGCAATCACACTCCCCCGGAGTCAAGCCTTGGGTGGCCCCGTGTCACCTCGTGACACCTGCCACCGTCGTGGCCTAACTAAACTGTCCCAAACGGGGACGCCGGCAAACAACTCAACTGGGCTCACAGGGTTATCGCCGTCTACCTGATCAGGGCAGCACGCACGCATAACCCTCCCTCTTTGGAGGTACCGGTGAAAGAGCACCGAGCCAGACCAAGTCAAGGCCGTCCCATACCGGCAAATGTGGCTGCATGGGTAACCCCGGACAGGTGACTCTTGATCAACCAACTAAGTTTCACTTAGCAAGCATGGTTAATCATCATATCAATTTGAGTTATCATCATTAGGCATTTAAATAATTTACCTTGAATTAAATGCAAGAAAATGAATATGAATTATGCAATGCTATGAGATGCTTCATAATATGGATGTCCTGGCTTGCCTTGATCAGTTGGGTTGTTCAGAAACTCCTGGTCTTCAAATCCACTAGTATCTCCTTCTGAAAATATTTTTAAATAACAAAGGAAAAATGTCACATAAAGCCTTTTTATTCCCCAACAATTCTGTGAGTATTGGAAAAATACCAAACTTGGTGGAAAAATAAAGGGCTTCATTATGAACACAATGCAAAAAGAATCTGGTCAAATGGACCTTCCTGTAAAAAGTTATAAGCAGCCAAACCTACTAGTCAATTCTGTTAAATAAATCAAAATGGAAAAACCAGGACGGGCAACGTCGAAGGCGTATTTGCCCCGGGCGCCTCCACTTACCGCTTCGTCTAGTCGCTGGCAAGTGTGGCCCGACCCATTTAAACAGAGGAGGGAGAAGGAGCGGAGAAGATGGGCGGCTCACCGGCGGTGATTGTCGGCGATAGCGACAGCGGTTGGGCTCGTGGATGGTGGGGATGGATCGGGCGCTCGACGGCGGTTCACCCTGTACCCGTAGCTCCTCCGAAGATGGCCGAACGGCGTCGCACCCTTCTTCTCCAGCGGATGGGTGCTACGGTGATCATCGGCGATGGTGATTCTGGCGGCGATTCGATTCAGGGAGGGGTCTGGAAGCACCAGTGGAACACTACGAACTCGACGGTGGGCTTGGGCGGAGCTGGGATGGGATCGGGTGAAGAGGGCTAGTGGTGGAGCTCAGCTGGCGGCAGAGCTCCGGCGAAGCTCGAGGCCAGAGGGTCTCTCAGCCTTGGCTCTTGCTCTGAGGAGGCGATTGAGGAGGAGGGAGAGGCGTGAGGAGCTAGGCGAGGCCGGGCGGGGCCTTATATAGGCGGAAGGGGGCACTCGGCGAGCTCTCTGGATGTGGCGAGATGCGGGCCATGGCGCCGGCGAGACATACGCCGCGCTGGCTGGATGTTTGCGGGCGAGAAGACTTGAGCGAGTAGGGGCATTCAATGCGGGAGGCGACGGCTCGGGAGGAAACGACGAGCGGCGCCGTAACTATGGCGGCACGGGTCTCACAGTGCGGCGATGGCGTGGTGGCCGGCAAGGGCATCTCCGGCGAGGGCGAGGGTTCTGGAGGGGCTACGTGTCGACCAGGGGCGATGTCGGCATACCCAGACAAGCTGTTGTGGCACCGTGGTCTCGCTCGAATGAGACCCGAGCCTGGCGCAGCACAGAGCGCGGCGACAGGCATGCCAGCGCCATGCTCACCACGGTGCTTGGCACCAGGAGTCCACGTATGCCTGGTGTTTCTTGTCTAGCACATCGACCTTCGATCCCTCAGATCACCTACAGCCTTGGTTTGGCTTGGTTCACGCAGAGATGAGAGGTAAGATCATCAACAGTCTCTGACAGCAAACTTGAGGAGATTCCAGAGAAGAAATGAAGTGGAGATTGAGCCAAAGAAGGTGTCTGGAGTGATCCTCGTTAGAAGGACTCCAAACTGGTCAACTTTGAGGTGGTTTGGATAAGTTTTGAGGGTATTTCATGTGCAAGCTATATTTCTGGTCCAGAATCAAAATGTTGATGTACTGCTCACTTGGAAGATCTTCAAATGCTGAAACTTGGTGGAGGAAGGTTGTTTGTAGGTGTCCTCATGCTATAAAAATTTGAGAGCAATTGGACAACCCTAGCATACACTTCCTTCACAATGGTTCAGTCTGACCAGAAGCAAAATTGAATTATTTTGCAAAATACTTGAACTAGGTCATGGAATATTTTTAGATACTGGGACAAGATATGGTCCAAGGGATTTTAGAGAATTTTTTGAGAATTTTTTGAGCATCATAACTATAGGTTGCTTCACAATCCATAGTAATGCCCCAAATTCTCAAATAAAAGAAAAGAGTTATTGAAAATAATTTAAATTGGGATTTGGGTTCTTGGGATACTTGGCAGGGCTTTGGCAAGGTGATGAGACTTTGGATCACTTGGAAAGAGTTCAAAAATGTCCAAAACCAAATAAAAAAAAGTTCAAGAACCATTCAAATTTCAAATAAAGCCAAGAAAAGTTTGAAAAGAAAAAGTTGCAAAATCAGGGTGTCACAAACCTACCCCCCTTAGGATGAATCTCGTCCTCGAGATTCGGTTGCTCAGGGAACAAATATGGATAGGCGGATCTCAGAAAGTCTTCTCCTTCCCAAGTGGCCTCTTCTTCGGTGTGGTGCTCCAACAGCACCTTGTAAAATCTTATCACCTTACTCCTCGTTGTTCTTTCCATCTCATCCAAGATCCTGACAGGTTTCTCTTCATAAGTCAAATCCTTAGCCAAATCTAATTCACTCATATCCGCTTGTTTGGCTGGGGGTGCAATGCATTTCCTTAACTGTGAGATGTGAAAAACATCATGAACGTCTGACAATGCTGGTGGCAATTCCAACTGATATGCAACTCTGCCCTTCCTAGCAATCACTGGAAAGGGACCGATATATCTTGGGGCCAACTTCCCCCTTGTGCCAAACCTCTTCACTCCCTTCATAGGAGTTACCCGTAGGTAAGTATAGTCTCCGGGCTCGAAAGTTACTTCCCGGTGCCTTGGGTCGTAATAGCTCTTCTGTCGGGACTTGGCTGCTCGCAGACGCTCTTGAATATCCTTGACTTGCCTTTCAGCCTCGAGCATCAAGTCCGTACCAAAGATGCGACTATCTCCTGTTTGGGACCAGTTCAGTGGTGTGCGGCACTTCCGTCCGTATAATGCCTCAAAAGGCGACATCTTGAGACTTGCCTGATAGCTGTTGTTGTAGGAGAATTCCGCGTATGGTAGACTATCCTCCCATTTGGGTCCGTGGGAAAGGGCGCATGACCGAAGCATATCTTCTAATATTTGGTTCACACGCTCGGTCTGTCCGTCTGTTTGCGGATGGTATGCTGTGCTGTGTTTTAGCATGGTTCCCAAAGCTTGATGTAGCCGTAGCCAGAATGCTGAGGTAAATAGGGAACCCCTATCTGAGGTGATAGACCGTGGTACTCCGTGCAGACTGACTATCCGGGACATGTAGAGTTGTGCCAGCTGATTTGCATTGAAAGTGGTCTTTACTGGGATAAAGTGAGCCACTTTCGTGAGAATGTCTACAATGAGCCAAATAGCATCATTGCCTCTCGTGGACTTGGGTAGTCCCACAATAAAATCCATACATATGTTGTCCCACTTCCACTGGGGCACTGGTAAAGGTTGCAGTAGCCCAGCGGGTTTCTGATGCTCAGCTTTGACCTTGTTGCAAATGTCACATCAGGCAACATAGTATGATATATCTTTCCGCATTCCTGACCACCAAAAAGTTTCTCTCAAGTCCTGATACATCTTGGTACCTCCCGGGTGGATCGAATATGCGGACTCATGTGCTTCCTTAAGTATTTGTTGCCTCAAGTTATTCTGATCCAGCACACAAATTCGTTTCTCGAACCACACGGTACCTTGTTCATCTACACGGAACGACTTGGCCTTCCCTTGCTGAATTAACTCTTTGATCTTCCGAATTTCTTCATCTAACTTTTGTGCTTCCTTGATTTCCTCCATGAGGGTTGGAGTAATTTCCAATGTGTCCGGGGTCATTGGGCCGCATAGCACCATATTGAGCTTAACAAACTCCTCTTGTAAGCTCGGATGCATACCCTCAACTAGTGCATTCACAGCAGCTTGTTTCCTGCTTAGGGCATCAGCAACCACATTCACTTTCCCTGGATGATAGTTTATTCCAACATCATAGTCCTTGACTAGCTCAAGCCATCTTCGTTGCCTGAGATTCAAGTCCGGTTGAGTGAAAATATACTCGAGACTCTTGTGGTCTGTGTATATTTCACATCGCTGTCCGATAAGGTAATGCCTCCAGATCTTCAGGGCATGAACCACAACAGCTAGCTCCAAATCATGTGTGGGATAGTTTTCTTCATGAGGTTGTAGCTGTCGTGATGCATAAGCTACAACCTTCCCTTCTTGCATCAGCACGCATCCGATCCCAGGCCTAGATGCATCGCAATATATGTCGAAACTCTTGTGAATGTCTGGAAGGACTAAGACAGGGGCTATGGTTAGCCTTGTTTTTAATTCCTAGAAACTGCTGTCGCACTCGTCTGCCCAGATAAACCTTTGATTCTTTTTCAACAATTCCGTCAGTGGCTTGGCTATCTTAGAAAAGCCTTCAATAAAGCGACGATAGTAGCCTGCCAATCCCAGGAAACTACGGACTTCTGTCACCGTAGCTGGTGTCTTCCAATTCAAGACCACAGTAACCTTACTGGGATCAACAGCTATCCCTTTCTCTGACAGAATATGTCCAAGGAATCCCACCTCTTTTAGCCAAAATTTGCACTTACTAAACTTGGCATATAAGCGATGGGTTCTCAACCTTTCCAAGACAGCTCTGAGATGTTGCTTATGCTCCTCTTCATCCTGAGAGTATATCAGGGTGTCATCAATGAACACCACTACAAACTTGTCCAGAAAGTCCATAAAGACTTTGTTCATCGTACTCATGAAGTAGGCTGGAGCGTTGGTTAATCCAAATGCCATAACTGTAAATTCATATAGTCCATAATGAGTGGTGAACGCTGTCTTGGGGATATCCTCCTTTCTGATTTTCAATTGATTATATCCCGTTCTGAGGTCGATCTTAGAGAATACCCGTGCTCCATTCAACTGGTCGAATAAGTCATCAATTCGAGGAAGCGGGTACTTGTTCTTGATAGTGACCTCGTTAAGCTGGCGATAGTCTACGCACATTCGTAGACTTCCATCCTTCTTCTTGACAAATAATACTGGTGACCCCCATGGCGAGATGCTTGGACGAATGTATCCTTTCTGTAGCAACTCGTCTAACTGCTTCTTTAATTTTGTCAGCTCTGGGCCTGGCATACGATAGTATTTCTTGTATATTGGAGCTATACCGGGAATTACCTCAATCACAAACTTCAATTCTCGGTCGGGCGGCATTCCTGGTAATTCCTCAGGGAACACATCTGGAAACTCGCAGACTACTGGGATCAGGTTCATATCTGTAACAGTGGTCCGGTATACCGTGCCCTTTCTTTTTATCATTCTGCTAGCTAGAAATTGGACAATTTGTCCAGCGGGGTTCACCAATGTCACCGTTCTGGTGGCGCAGCTGATACACACTTGGTGCGGTGCCAACCAGTCCATTCCCAGGATTATATCCAGTCCTGGGGATTCAATAGCAACTAGGGTAGCTGGGAATTTGACTCCATGGATCGAGATTTCTAGCCCCTTTGTATATTATATTTGTTCTGAGCATAGAGCTAGGGGATTGTACCACCATGATTTTGTCCAAAAGCGAAGGAGAAAATTTGTGCAAGGTGGCAAAACTTCGAGAAATAAACGAGTGGGCAGCCCCAGAATCAAATAAAATTACGGCAGGTATGTTATTGATAGAAAACATACCAAGGACAATGTCTGGAGCTTCGCAGACTTCTTCGGCGGAGATGTGGTGGACGCATCCGTGGCTGAAGCTGTGGTTGGGATGACGTCCAAGGTGATTGACTTGTGGCTTGTGGTCAGCTGATTGCTTTCCGTTATTGGTAGGCCACTGCTTGGCGTAATGTCCACTCTGGCCACAAGTGAAACAAGTGTTGTTGCGGCGGCAGTCCTCTATGACTAGCTGCTTGCCGAAGGTCTTGCTCTGGTTGCCTGGCTTGCTGTTGTTGCCACCATTGTTCCACACAGGTTTGTTCTCAGATGGCCCTGACTGCCAGCTGCGCAGCTTTTGCGCATATGGCTCCCTGTTGTCCTTCTTGGGCTCGAACTTTCTCTTACGATCATCATTCCCAGACTTGTGTTCTCGTTCGGCAATGAAGGCCTTATCCACCAATGTCTGGAAATCGGGGAAGTCCAACATGCATAGCTGACATCGGAGGGCGTGATTAAGTCCTCCGAGGAACCGGTCTATTTTTCGTTCTTCGGTAGCCACATCATGAGGAAAGTACCGGGCCAAATTGTTGAACTTGTTTAAGTATTCTCCCACATACATGTTTCCTTGGGTGAGAGCCAGGAATTCTCTTTGTTTCACTGTCATGATGCCCGTGGGAATATGATACTTGCGGAACAGCTCTTTGAATTTCTCCCAGGAAATCTCTTCAGCAGGCCACATTAACTTGGTGTTGTCCCACCATATGGCTGCCGGGCCTTCGAGATAATGGGTGACAAATGGAACTTTATCTGCTTCTTCACAACGGGCGATGTCCAATTTCTTCTCCATGGTTCTTAACCAGCCATCAGCCTCAATAGGATCCACGGCCTGACCAAAGTTGGGTGGTTTTGTGCGCTAGAAGTCAGACAGTTTGGAATGCACGCCATTACCATTGTTCTGACCTACTATTTGTCTGCATACTCTTGAGGAATTCCATGAGGTCTTGGTTTCTCTTTTCCTCAAATATTCTCATTATCTGATCTGTGGTTGGTGCTTGAGGTGGTGGTGGTGGTAAGTCTTCGGGCGGTTGCCCTGCCTGCCTGGCGGATCGACGGATGGGGTTTCCATCGCCGCCTTGACTGCTACTTCCTTTCTTCATCCTAATTTTTGTTCCCATGGCAAACACCAAATCGATGAGCAACATCCATAAGGAGAAATACAGTAATATAACACCAAACGAAAATTCATGGAAAAGGCGAATAAAGAAAACAACATAATTATACAGGATAACCCAACATAATACATGGCAAGCTAGTAGGGACTGTCATGACTAAACTGCTCATACGGCAGTTGACATATGCAACGATGCATGCATTACTACTCAAACTCCAGTCTAGTGCATCGGTGACACGAACACTGCCCATCAGAAGAGTCCTCATCGTCAGATCCTGAGTCGGAATCAGAACTGATGATGTGAGTCACCAGGTCAAAGGAGACGCGACGTCGTTGCTGAGACGGCTCTCCCTCTGTGGAAGAAAGAGCACGTCGCCTCAGCATCGGTGGAGCAGGAGTAGCTAGAAGTGAGGCCCACTCAGCTGGGGTCTCAAGTCGACTACCAGATGATAAGCTTGATGGTCCAGAAAAACCAGAAGGGGGATCAAGCACACGCGAAGGTGGAGCTGGTGGTGGATAACTAGGTGGAACTACAGGAGGAGGAGGAGCTGGAGTAACAGCTGCAAGTGCCTCCTGAACACGACACAACTCCTCAGCCAAGGAAATGATCATACGATAACTGGCATTCAGATAACGAGACAAAACACTAGCCGCATGATCACACGCCAGGTCAACAGGTGAGAAAAGGACTCGCCCTGTCGTAGGCGACAGAGTGGGATAGTGGAAGAAACCTGGATGGGTCTGCATCTCGACCTCATGGAAGCGCAAGTCAGTAATAGCCTCCATGGCAGCAAACTAGATCACCAGCTCTGGAGTAGAAGCCACTCCGCCCTTGGAAGAGCGAGAAGAGCTTCCAATGTCCGAAGTCGCGGTCATGTAAGCCACTGCATGGTACTCATATACTGACTCGCCCAACTGCTCCTGAAACACCCGGTACACCGGGTCATCACCATTGGGATATAGCCAAAGCCAGATGCTATGAAGCAGAGCTGGAAAAGTGTGGGGTTCTGGCTCATGATGGAAATGATATGGAACTGGTGCCATCTACACTCACAATGCCAAGGGTTAGCAACATAATGAATTATGATGCATGAAGCATGGCATGCAATAATCAAATGCAACAAGCAAGATGCACACTCAAGGTCCTATGCTAATCGCAGTCCTAGCGCGGGTTACCTAGGGTGTCCTACAGTCAGCACGGCTCTGATACCAAGCGTTGTGGCACCCCGGCTCAGAGAACCGGTTTACCAGTGTTTCCATCCAGAGATCATGTCTTCTGGAAACACACAACAACTTGGAACAGAACATAGCTGAACTTTTATTGAAATAGTCGAGTAGAAGCTTATATATTACATGATCATCGAGGCCAGAAGCACATCTAGTCCTTTGACAATATCTACATTATTTATCTAACATATCAGGGCCCCGGTATTACTACGGAATACTACAGTGGAAGACTACTGCGTAGCGGAACATGATAGTAACTCCATCCACAGGGACACTGCCGAGGACACATCCTAGGCATCATAGCACGGACATCGAGACCTTCGTCTCAGTCTTCTCCTGCATCTGGCATGATACGCCAGGTGAGTACTTTGAATGTACTCGCAAGCACATGACAACCAAATATGCAGCAAATAATAGCACGGCAATCAACTTATTAATTTTTAACTGATTCACTTACTGTTATCAACTTACTCATATCCGGGTTGTCTCACAACCCTCGGAATACCCGATACCAACGAGTACTTCCGCTCACAAGACAAGTTCTTCCATCATTACTATGGTTATTATGGTTGATCACCTAGAGAGGTCTGGACGGGCTGTCCAATTCCGTGGACGCGGCTATTCGAATAGATTTTACACTCTGCAGAGGTTGCGCACTTTACCCACACTATGGAGCACTGACCTCGTGATCCCATTCGGGTGGACCAGCATTGCTCCAACGGAACCTGCCTGACCCGTGACTCTTCCATCGTACCACCGGCAATCACACTCCCCCGGAGTCAAGCCTTGGGTGGCCCCGTCTCACCTCGTGACACCTGCCATCGTCGTGGCCTAACTAAATTGTCCCAAACAGGGACACCGGCAAACAACTCAACTGGGCTCACAGGGTTATCGCCGTCTACCTGATCAGGGCAGCACACACGCATAACCCTCCCTCTTTGGAGGTACCGGTGAAAGAGCACCGAGCCAAACCAAGTCAAGGCCGTCCCATACCGGCAAATGTGGCTGCGCGGGTAACACTGGACAGGTGACTCTTGATCAACCAACTAAGTTTCACTTAGCAAGCATGGTTAATCATCATATCAATTTGAGTTATCATCATTAGGCATTTAAATAATTTACCTTGAATTAAATGCAAGAAAATGAATATGAATTATGCAATGCTATGAGGTGCTTCATAATATGGATGTCCTGGCTTGCCTTGATCAGTTGGGTTGTTCAGAAACTCCTGGTCTTCAAATCCACTAGTATCTCCTTCTGAAAATATTTTTAAATAACAAAGGAAAATGTCACATGAAGCCTTTTTATTCCCCAACAATTCTGTGAGTATTGGAAAAATACCAAACTTGGTGGAAAAATAAAGGGCTTCATTATGAACACAATGCAAAAAGAATCAGGTCAAATGGACCTTCCTCTAAATAGTTATAAGCAGCCAAACCTACTGGTCAATTCTGTTAAATAAATCAAAATGGAAAAACTAGGACGGGCCACGTCGAAGGCGTATTTGCCCCGGGCGCCTCCACTTACTGCTTCGTCCAGTCGCTGGCAAGTGGGGCCCGACCGATTTAAACAAAGGAGGGAGAAGGAGCAGAGAAGAGGGGCGGCTCACCGGTGGTGATTGCCGGCGATAGCGACGGCGGTTGGGCTCGTGGATGGTGGGGATGGATCGGGCGCTCGACGGCGGTTCACCCTGTACCCATAGCTCCTCCGAAGATGGCCAGACGGCGTCGCGCCCTTCTTCTCCAGCGGACGAGTGCTACGGTGATCGTCGGTGATAGCCATTCTGGCGGCGATTCGATTCGGGGAGGGGTCTGGAAGCACCAGTGGAACACTACGAACTCGACGGTGGGCTTGGGTGGAGCTGGGATGGGGTGAAGAGGGCTAGTGGTGGAGCTCAGCTGGCGGCAGAGCTCCGGCGAAGCTCGAGGCCAGAGGGCCTCTCGGCCTTGGCTCTTGCTTTGAGGAGGCGATTGAGGAGGAGGAAGAGGGGTGAGGAGCTAGGCGAGGCCGGGCGGGGTCTTATATAGGCGGAAGGGGGCACTCGGCGAGCTCTCTGGATGTGGGGAGATACGGGCCATGGCGTCGGCGAGACGTATGCCGCGCTGGCTGGATGTTTGCGGGCGAGAAGACTTGAGCGAGCAGGGGCATTCAATGCGGGAGGCGACGGCTCGGGAGGAAACAACGAGCGGCGCCGTAACTTTGGCCGCACGGGTCTCACAGTGCGGCGATGGCGTGGCAGCCGGCGAGGGAATCTCCGGCGAGGGCGAGGGTTCTGGAGGGGCTACGTGTCGACCAGGGGCGATGTCGGCTTGCCCAGACAAGCTGCTGTGGCACCGTGGTCTCGCTCGGATGAGACCCGAGCCTGGCGCAGCACAGAGCGCGGCGACAGGCATGCCAGTGCCGTGCTCACCACGGTGCTTGGCACCAGGAGGCCACGTATGCCTGGCGTTTCTTGTCTAGCACGTCGACCTTCGATCCCTCAGATCACCTACAACCTTGGTTTGGCTTGGTTCACGCAGAGATGAGAGGTAAGATCATCAACAGTCTCTGACAGCAAACTTGAGGAGATTCCAGAGAAGAAATGATGTGGAGATTGAGCCAAAGAAGGTGTCTGGATTGATCCTCGTTAGAAGGACTCCAAACTGGCCAAGTTTGAGGTGGTTTGGATAAGTTTTGAGGGTAGTTCATGTGCAAGCTATATTTCTGGTCCAGAATCAAAGTGTTGATGTACTGCTCACTTGGAAGATCTTCAAATGCTGAAACTTGGTGGAGGAAGGTTGTTTGTAGGTGTCCTCATGCTATAAAAATTTGAGAGCAATTGGACAACCCTAGCATTCACTCCCTTCACAATGGTTCAGTCTGACCAGGAGCAAAACTGAATTATTTTGCAAAATACTTGAACTAGGTCATGGAATATTTTTAGATATTGGGACAAGATATGGTCCAAGGGATTTTAGAGAATTATTTGAGAATTTTCTGAGCATCATAACTATAGGTTGCTTCACAATCCATAGTAATGCCCTAAATTCTCAAATAAAAGAAAAGAGTTATTGAAAATAATTTAAATTGGGATTTGGGTTCTTGGGATACTTGGCAGGGCTTTGGCAAGGTGATGAGACTTTGGATCACTTGCAAAGAGTTCAAAAATGTCCAAAACCAAATAAAAAAAGTTTAAAAACCATTCAAATTTCAAAAAAAGCCAAGAAAAGTTTGAAAAGAAAAAGTTGCCAAAATCAGGGTGTCACATGGGTGCGGGTGATGCCATTGCCTCCTCCAGCAGTCTTCCAGCTGGACCCCAGCAGGCTTCCTCGTGGCTCCGGCTTCGTTCGCCCTGCCGCGTCCTGCTGGCCCTGGTGGCGGTGACCAGGGCGTCGCCTAGTCGGTCCCCCCATCCATCACCTTCGCCCACGCCCTCTCGATCTTGTCAGACTCCGTCTCGTGGGCTCTGACGAGGTCAGGCCGGGCTTCTGCTCAGGCACTCCTTTTGCCCTCTTCACCTCCCGATGTAGTTCCTAGGAGGAGAGGGACAAGAAAGGGATTACGGGGCACTTATCTTTTTTTAGTCTAAGACATGTAGGCATTTGCCAAATTTTAGTCTCAAATATGTAATCTTCTTTATCCATGTTCGTGTCCTGTAAGACCTGTACTTGTTTATTCGCACATTAATGAAAAAGACAAGCGTTGTCGGGTACTTGTGCATGTATTACATCCATGCAGAGGTGGAACGCCTCTATACATACAAGTAAACTAGTTTTTTCCGCCAAGCTATCCTGCCGGTGCCTTTCATTTGTTGCCGCAGGGCTTGGTCTGCCGGGCTCGAAACTATGAAATGGGACCAGCCCCCCTGTTAAACCCTCTCTGCCAAAGGCCACTACAACCACCTTGACCGAAGCAACGTTCGAGTCAAAGGATGGGAGCACCCATGTTTCGAAGGTGACGGGGTTTCTATATGCACAAGTTTTGCTTCTTACAGAACATGTACGGTTAAGAAGGAACTTATCTGTTTGGCTTGTCGGGGACCGATATGCAGGCTTGTTTCCGTTTCTTCTTTTCAGGACCGAGTCCGCGGCAAGAGCCCTGCAGTTTAGTGCAGAGAAAAACAAAGTTGCATATGACCATATCTACATGATCATGACATGCTCATGTTATGCCATGCATGCATGCAAGTTTTTGGGCCCCCCAGCGCTTCATTTATTTATCTGCTGCTCAGGGTCTACGCCTGGCTTTGTACAAATGGTTACATGCAGCATCTGCAAGGCTTGTACAAAAGGGTGGCTGCCGGGCAGGGCCCGACAGCCGCGCCTTACGGGTAGAACTTACGGAGATGCTCAATATTCCATGAGTTTTGCAATTGAATGCCATCTTCAGTCTCCAGACGGACTGCGCCAGGTATGGTGACTCGTACCACCCGGTAAGGGCCTTCCCACTTCGGCTTCAACTTGTTTGCACCCTTGGTGGACTAAGCGCGCCTAAGGACAAGGTCGCCTTCCTCAAGGCTCCGGGGGTGAACCCTGCGGCTATGATAGCGGCGCAGGGCTTGCTGATAGCGTGCAGCACGCGTAACAGCCCAGAGACGGTTCTCCTCGAGGAGCACGACATCGTCATGCCGGTGCTGCTCTTGCTCTACTTCATCATAGGTAAATAATCGAGGTGACCCGTATATGAGTTCCGTGGGGATCACTGCTTCTGCCCCATAGACTAGGGAGAAGGGAGTCTGGCCGGTAGCTCGATTTGGTGTCGTACGGAGGGACCAAAGAACCATCGGCAGCTCGTCGATCTAGCGCCTACCACACTTCTGCAGCCTATCAAATGTTCTTGTCTTGAGTCCTCGCAACACTTCAGCGTTCGCCCTCTCAGCTTGTCCATTGCTTGTGGGATGAGCAACAGAGGCGAATGAAACCTTGCTTCCGAGGGCTTGAACGTATTGCATGAAGGCGCGGCTCATGAACTGGGTGCCGTTGTCAGTGATGACCCTGGCGGGTACTCCGAAGTGGGACACCAGTCCTTTCAGGAACTTGATAGCTGACTGTGCGGTCACCTTCCTCACGGGCTCCACCTCAGGCCACTTCGAGAACTTGGCGATGGCGACATACAAGAACTCGAAGCCCCCGGTAGCATGGGGGAAGGGGCCCAAGATGTCAAGCCCTCAGACCGAAAAGGGCCATGACAAAGGGATCGTCTTGAGAGCTTGAGCAGGTTGATGGATATTCTTGGAGTGGAACTGGCAGGCTTCACATTTGGTGACTAGCTCGATTGCATCTTGGAGGGTCGTGGGCCAATAGAAACCTTGCCGGAAAGCTTTTCCAACCAAGGCCCTTGATCCAATATGAGAGCCGCACATGCCTTCGTGTATCTCTGCCAACAGTTCCTTCCCCTCTTCCCGGCAAATGCACTTCAATTTCACACCGTTGGGCCTCCTTCTGTATAGTGCGTCATCGACGAACTGATACATACTGGCCCTCCGGGCTACTCTTTCAGCTTCTTCTTGCTCTTCAGGAAGTTCTCCTATTTGGAGGTAACGGACTAAGTGTCATGCCCAAGTTGGAGCCTGAGGCTCGACAACAAGGATCAGCGGCACCTCCTCGTTCGTGGGAGCGCATGCCTCAACCGCGAGGATTAGTAGTTCGGCGGGAGGGTGCTACTTACCAAGCGAAGTGGAGTTGTTCCCGCCAACCTCTCTGCCGGGGGCTTCGGGAAGCTCTGCCGGGAGAGGCTTGCCGGAGTCCAGTTTCCTCCTCTTTCTGGCCATTATTGCCGGGGATACAGAGGGTTGAGTCAGGTGGAAAACAAAAGTTCGTGGTTCCACAGGAAGCTTTTGCGCAGCGCACTTTGACAGATGATCAGCAATGCTATTTTTCGCATGGGGTACGTGCTCTGTTTGCAATCCATCAAAGTGCTCCTCCAGCTTTCTCACTTCCTCCACGTATGCCTCCATTAATGGACTCTGATAATCCTTGTTCACTTGCCTCACCACGAGCTGTGAGTCTCCTCGTATGATCAACTTCTTAATTCCCAACTCTGTCGCGATTCTGAGCCCGGCAAGGAGTCCTTCATACTCTGCAGTGTTGTTAGTTGCCTTCTCCCGGGGAAATGCATCTAGATCACACACTTGAGGTGCTCTCCAGTGGGTGCGACGAGGAGCACGCCAGCTCCTGCACCTTGTAGTGAGAAGGCACCATCAAAGTACATGATCCATTCTTGGGGTGCTTCCTTGCCGGGGATAACCGTTTTCAGTGCCTCTTCGTCTGGGGTAGGCGTCCACTCCGCAATGAACTCTGCCAGTGCTCTGCTCTGAATGGTTGATGTACTCTCAAACTTCAAACCAAAGCTTGATAACTCCAAAGCCCATTCCACTATTCTATCAGTGGCCTCTGGATTCCTTAGTATGCGTTGCAAAGGGAATCAGGTGACGACTGTGATCTAGTGGGCTTGGAAGTAGTGGCGCAATTTCCTTGAGGCTATGATGAGGCCAAAAATCAACTTTTGCACGCCAGAGTACCTTGACCTAGCCCCCTGCAATAGGGAGCTGACAAAGTAAACTGTCCGCTGCACCACCTTCTTCCTTGCCGTAGTCTTGGGATTGCCTTCGCTTCTCTGCTCTTCTTTCTCTTATTCTATGCCCAACCTTGCCATGACTGGTTCACTTCCTTCTCCCGGGAGGACAGTAGCTGCAGCTGCTCCTTCTTCCACTTCCCGCTGTGCCACCAGTGTTGCACTAACCACTTGATTGGTTGCCGCCAGATACAGCAGCAACGGCTCTTGTGGTTTAGGAGCGACCAGGGTGGGAACAGAGGAAAGGTAGGTTTTTAAGTCCTGCAGTGCTGCTTCTGCCTCCGAGGTCCACTTTACGGGCCTTGCCTTCATCAAAATTTTGAAGTATGACATGGCGCGCTCAGCGGACTTGGAAATGAATCTACTCAGCGCGGCAACGCATCCAATTAAACGCCTCACGTCCTTGACTGTCCTGGGTGCTTGAATCTGTTCGATTGCCCTGATCTTGTCGGGGTTGGCCTCTATCCCCCGGTGAGATACAAAGAAGCCAAGTAGCTTGCCGGAGGGAACGCCAAACACGCACTTCTCTGGGTTCAGCTTCAAGTTGATCTTGCGTAGGTTTGCAAAGGTTTCTTCCAAGTCCTGAATGAGCATTCTTCTGTCCTTGGTCTTGACCACTATGTCATCCATGCAAGCTTCAATATTCCTGTGTAGCTAAGACTCAAACCCTATCTGCACTGCTCTTGCAAAAGTGGATCCAGCGCTCTTTAACCCGAAGGGCATCCGTACGAAGCAGTACGTGCCATAGGGGGTTATGAACGCTGTCTTCTCCTCGTCTTCTTTGGACATGAATATCTGGTGGTACCTGAAGTAGGCATCCAAGAAGGAAAGCAGATCACACCCAGAGGTGGAATCCATGATCTGGTCGATGCGCGGCAAGGGGAACTGGTCCTTCGGGCATGCTTTATTCAGATCTGTGAAATCTATGCAAAGCCTCCATTTCCCATTCGCCTTGCGCACCACCACTGGATTTGCCAACCATGTTGGGTGCAATACCCCTTTGACCAAACCAGCTACCTCAAGTTTCTTGATTTCCTCGGCAATGAACTGCTACCGCTCCAAGGCTTGCTTCCGGACCTTCTGCTTGACGGGCCTGGCATGAGGGCAGACAGCAAGGTGGTGCTCGATTACCTCCCTGGGAACACCGGGGATGTCAGATGGTTGCCAAGCAAACACATCGACATTCGCCCGCAGGAAGGCAACGAGCGCGCTTTCCTATTTGTCGTCAAGGGTGGAGCTGATAGTGAATGTACCATCAGCGTCAACCAGCCCTGCTGGGACCTTCTTCATAGTGGGTGCAGCAACCTTGGATCTCTTGCTAGTATAACTCTCTGGCAAATCATTGACGGGTGCAGCGTACTCCGAAGAGGCGCGCTTCCTGGATTCCTTGCCGGCATCCTTGCTAGCTTTTCTCCCTTGTTTGTTTTCCTTGGCGGGGTTTGCAGCTTCCGTGGCCTCGGCAGCGACCGCTTCTCGGTACATCTTGTCCATGCATATGATCGCGTCCTTCTTGTCTGATGGGATAGAAATGACGCCCATGGGTCCTGGCATCTTCAGGATGTTGCAGGCATAGTGGGATGCCGCCATGAACTTTGTGTGGCCAGGTCGCCTGAGTATCCCATTATATGGCAATGGAAGCTCGACCACATCGAACACGATCTTCTCAGTCCGGTAGTTCAACTCCCCTCCAAATTTCACCGGCATCGTGATCTTCCCCTTTGGACGACTCCTGCCGGGGTTGATTCCTTGAAATGTGCCAGTAACCTTGAGCTCTTCATCTGTTATCTGTAGCTTGCTGAGCACCTTGGGGGAAATCAGATTCAACCCGGCCCCACCGTCAACCAACATCTTTGTGACCTTGAGGTTGCGGATTGTTGGCGAAACCAACAACGGCAAGCACCCTACCGCAGTGGTGCGGTCTGGGTGATCCTCTTTGTCAAAGATGATGGGCGTGCGAGACCATTTGAGTGGTTTCCGGGAGTCTGCCGCTGGCTCCACAGCATTGACCTCACGCGCCCATTGTTTCAGTTGGCGGTGAGAGGAGTGCAAGGATGCACCTCCGTCGATGCATAGGGCGTCAGTGGCTTTCTGAAACTCTTGCTCACTGGTTTCCTCTTCATCCCCTTCATCACTTTCGTCACCACATTCCTTCTTCTCATGGCCTTTTGCAGGTTTTCCCTGATGTTGGGGGACCTTGTTGGGGCGGCCTCCTCGGCTGCCTCGGCCCTTCCTGCCAATGCCATCTTGGTCTCTCTCCTTATCATGCTACTCGTACTCAGCCTTTTGCTTCTTGACGAGTTGCTCAACTTGGTGGCATTCTTGGAGATCATGGCCTTTGGTTCGATGGATCTTGCAGTACGGCCCGTCAGCCTTCCCAGCCTTCTCGGCCGTCGCGGCCTCCCGGCAGTCAGTGCACGCGGCAACCTCCTTGCCGGGGGCTTCGTACCTGACCCCTCGAGAGCCAGCACTGCTTTCTCCTTGCGCTTCTTGTTGCGCTTCTTGTTCTTCTTCTTCTGGTTGGCGGCATTGTCGTCATCTTCTGAGTCAACGTCGACGCCATCCTCTTCTTCGGGGAGACGCCTCCCCTCTTTCTGTATGGGCATACTTATCCGCCAAGGTGTAAAGCTCGTTCACAGTTTTGGGCAACCGGACGTTCATTTTGGAATGTATCCTGCGGTTGCGCACGTTGGACTGGAACGCGGCAATCACAGCTGCCGGGTGGATATCTGGAATGTTCCTACGCACCTGACTGAACCTCTGCATGTACTTCCGCAAACTCTCTCCTTCCTTTTGTGGAAGGAGATGCAGATCGCTGGGCCGCCCTGGTTTTTGATGGCTGCCCATGAAGGCACCAACAAACTCGTGGCATAGATCAGCCCAAGTCGAGATGGAGTTCTCCGGCAAGTGCATCAGCCACGACCTCACATTTGGCTTGAGCGCGAAAGGGAAGTAGTTGGCGAATATCTTTTCATCTCTTCCTCCGGCGGCTTGAACATCAATGGTGTAGATGCTCAAGAACTCTGCCGGGTTTAGTCTTCCATCGTAATTTTCTGGTATCTCTGCCTTGAACGTACGGGCAGACGGCCAACGGACTTGCCGCAGCTCGCGAGTGAAGGCAGGACACCCAACCTCAATGGGTAGGTATCCATCTCCACCGGACGCATGCTCGTCGATGTTGGGGCCATTGCACCTGTCAGACTGGCGATGGGTTTTGCGGCACCGTTCTATGGTGACGCGCGCATCTTCCCTCCGCCTATCCTCCAGGACCTGCCGCTGATCTCGACGGGCTCGAGGATCAGATGAAGCCATCGACACCTTGTCGTGTTCTTGGTTGTGCGGCTCTTGCTGCGGACCCTGAGCTGGCTGTCGTGGGGGGGGACTGCACCGTAAGGTTGGCCCCTTCAGCACAGCCAGCGGCTCGGGTCATTGTCGCTGCCTGCGGATGACGTGGCGAGCCCGCTCGTTGTGATCCCCCTGCCTCAATGAAACCAATCAAACTTTGAATGGTGGCTCTCCATTCATCCATTTGGTCGGCCGTTGGCGTGAATCTCAATAGGAGCTGGGCTCGAGCCATGGCCTCCAAAGCAGTGCTTGGCATGGACGACGACGCAGATTGCGACATCACCCGACTCCTGACGGTACCGGTAGTGGCGGCATCGCGCTCTCATCGTCGCGAGGACGGCGTGACGACGAGAAGGACGCGCTTGGGGGTTAACGTCCCCGCTCGGTGCTTCATCTTGATTGCCTTTCCCTGGGGAAGGTGCGTGCCTCATAGCCGCACCCGTAGTAGGGGCAACTAGGAGGTCACGATTCGCACCGGAGTAGGCGCCATCGCTACGGCTGCGTTCTCCAGTGAGGTGGAGAGGCGGGGATTGGATGTTCTCCCCTCCCGCATCTTGTGGAGCGTGGCCGCTAGGGTGTTGTTGATGCTGTCCTCCTCCAGTGCCTCCTGCTCCCACCATAGCCGCGGGGGGAACGATGACAGTGCCGCCTGCGCTGATCGCATCCCCCGCGGCGTTTGCGTCCCCCGACGCCACCGCAGCCCCCATGGGATCAGTGGCTGCATGCGAGGGGGCCTTCGAGGTGGAAGGACGGGCTGCTGCACCGGACTTTTTCTTGGGTGCCATGGATGATGACACCGTCGTCGAAGAGGATGGTGATGAAGATCGACGCGCTATTTACATCCTCGGGTATGCACAAGCGCTCCCCCCTACCTGGCGCACCAAAGATGTCATGGTTCGACACGATCACCTATGGGGCCATCGGCCCCTTTGTGGTTTGGCAAGGGGGAAGGGCACATTGCACAAAGAGCGGAGGTCGTAGAATAGCACAACAATGGTGACGCGGGTGGTTTTTACCCAGGTTCGGGCCGCCGCGAGGCGTAAAACCCTACTCCTGCTTTGGTGGATTGAGTGGAAGACCGTGACAAACGCGCAATGCTCAAACCCGGCAAGGTTGCCTCGGGGAGAGAAGCTACGCGTGTATGAGTGTACAAGGGTCCGAATCCTTTCCGAGGTTGCCTTGGCCCTCCTTTTATAGGTAAAGGGGTTACCACAGTGGCAAAACAATCATTATCCAGTGATTAGATAGCCACAGTGCTATCATATCTAACTCTGCAGACAGGACAAGGCGCATTAAATGCATCGCTTAGTGTCACATCATGGATGCAGCCCGGCAAGCCTTGCCGTGCCCTTCAACCACCTTCTCACCTGTCTGCATGACACGCCCCTGGACGGGTGTCAATTAGGGGTGATCTCCCTCAGAAATGGCTGCCACGTGCTGAATGACTGCTACTTATTCACTTGGGGGCTCAACATCGCACCGATAAGCGACTTGTGTCACTGTGAGGTGCAGTGGTGGAGCCCTGGCGGGATAGCAGGCCGCCAGCGCCCCGGCAATCCTTGCTGGGGAGGTCTCGGGACTTGCTCTTGAGGTGGCCTCGACCCGACCAGGCTCGCCTGCCCGGCAAGGGAGGCTTTTCCCTTGGTGATATCTTGCTATTTTGGCTTGTCTTGGTCTTCTTGATCCGCCCTTTGGTTTCCCAAAGAGCTCATTTATCTCTGGCTTGGTCTCGATGAAGCTTGCTTCGATGCTGCCGTGCCTGTGTATGGTCTGGGCAACATACGCAAAGGTTTGTTGTACCGACAATATGTGTTGAGAAGGAGAGACCTAGCTATGTCTTAAGGGAGATCAGTTGACATCCATACATAAGTGAAGGACGGGAAATAGGTTGCAAGAGAGAGAGAGAGAGAGAGGTAGAGTGCCGGAGGGGTGGTGGAGTTGCTTCTCGGAGATGGTGGGAGAGGCCTACTAGACAAACTGAGGGTACAAATGCAATATCAAGAAGAGAGGGGATGTGTTTCTGTGTGTGCGTGTGTGTGTGTGTGATAGATGTCTCGGGAGGCATGCATGGATGATGAAGGGGGACTATATGTGTTTGGTAAGCAGACCTAACTAGATCGATAGATCAATTGTTGTGTGTCGGAGGAAGGGAGAGACATAACTAATGAGGTAGATCGATCGGCGCCTGGGGAAAACAAGTTATAAACGACCTAGCTAGCTATATGTATAGTGGGAGATCGGTCGGTGTACATCCATTTGTTAGAGGCAAATAAGGCCCAGATAGACGGATAGAGAGAGATGGATGGAGCTAGGAGGTGGTGCAAGAAGCCTACTAGATAGGGGGGAGGAGTGTGCGATTGATGAAAAGAGGGGCGAGAGTTTACACGTGTGTGGGACCGTATGAGAGACATGAGGCATGGATAGAGAAAGGAGGAGATGGAAAGTGTGTGTGTATGTGGTAGGTATACATTGCTATAGAGGTTTATTGATCGGTGTGTGTCGGAAAGAAGGAGTTGTGGAGACCGTGGGAGAACAACCTAAAGAAAATAAATGAATGTGCGCGATGGATAGAGTGCTGAGGGAGGGGGAGGGCGTGTGCATGCACGAGAGAAAGTTAGTGCTAGCTACAAAGGTTAGAGGATTGCGTGGGTGTAAGAGACTAACAAAGATCATAATTCATTTTGAAAGTGTATTCATATATTTGAATAAGAGATCATAGTGTTATAAACCTATGCATGCATGAATATAGCTGTGATACGCGTGGTGTGGTTTTGGACATGTTATACTATAATGTGATAATGCGTGGTGTTTGCAACTCACAGCCAAATATCGAACAATCTAAACCATACTATATATCGAACAATCTCATATTTTATTTGAATTTGTGATAATGTGTGGCGTTTGCAGCTCACAACTAAATATCGAACAAATACTATATATCGAGCAATCTCACATTTTATTTGAATTTGTGATAAACTGTGGCGTTTGGAACTCACAGCTAAATACTTGTAGGCGTAGGGGGCGGGGCACCATACATTATGTGATAAACACATTATACATATGAGACATGCTTTAGATTATGAAGATCTAGCTAGAGCTTGAAATGTACTGTGATTTGAAATCAACATAAAGTGGATTCAAAAATTCGAGTTTGAGTTCATATAGTACACATAGTTCATATCTAACTCGACAGTAATCATGTGGTGTGTTGTGAAGATAATATAGAAATGATGGTTTAACTTGACAACAATGATGATTGTAGATCTTATTAAAATAGAAAAATGAATTCAAATGGTTTAACTTGACAACAATCATGATTGTAGATCTTATTCAATAGAGAAATGAAATCAAATTTAGTTCATATTGAAGCGGTAGTATATACATTTGGAATGCACTAAAATGTTCATTTGAGTAGCAGGTTACATGCATTATACACGTAGCGAATTTTTTTAATTGAACATAACATGAATTCAAAGTTTTGAATGGCATTTGTAGTAACTCATACAGTAAAACGGGACTAGACTCTCTTGTGTGGTGCGAATTGATTTCTTTTTGGTTTTTTCATTGAGGGAAGTGCGAATTGATTTGGTACAGTACATGTTAGGCTTGTCCGGATATTTCAACCCGTGCCTTGTTATCCCGAAATTTTAAGATATCTCTTTGTTTCCTTGTGCTCCGAAAACTCCCTCCATCTCAACCTGCGCCTTGCTATCCAAAATTACAACGCGCGCGAAAACTACCACCTCCTGCGAAATCCCGACACGCGAAATTCCCGTGATACCCCTGAACCGAAAGAACCGCCTAGTTCAAATCGGTGGGGATACTTTCGTAACTCACCCCACTTTTTGGAAAAGCGTGTCCCTAAGCCATGGTTCCCCCCTGCCATCCCCTCCGCCCCCCATTCGTACAACAAGGCCGCGAAAACCCTCGAAGCCCCACACCCTCCTCCGTCAGCCACCCAGCCGGAGCCTCTTCCCCGACGACATCGTCCACCACAACAACTCGACATCCCTCATCCACCGCAGCGGATGAGGATCCACCGTCGATCTCATCGTCTCGCCGGTTCAGCCACCCTGCCCTCCACCTCCAAGGAGCTGCCCCGATGTTTGCCTCGTCTATCGCACCACCTCCATTCCCACAGCGCCTTATTCACCTGCACCACCGGAAGAGCAGCACCATCACCGATTCCTCGGAGGAAGCCGAGGCCTATTCGGCGCCACCAAAGAGGTTCTACACTAATCATTGCATTTTCTTCTTCATTCGATCTCAAGGTGCTGCCGGCGCTCGGTCCCGAGCCGCCATGGTGCGGCTCCATCTATGGCGGCATCGCCGGACACTTCCTCCATGACGTCGCTCCCTCAGTGGTGACATCCACATCAGTAGGAGCTGCTGCTGCTCCAGATCTCGCTGGCCCTGTTGCTGCTGCTTCGGCTCTCGCTCACGCCACTACTCTGCTCTTGCTCTTGCTTGCGCTACTGCTCTACTCTTGCTCGCGCTGCTACTGCACGAGTAGCAGCTCTAGGTCTCGCTCGAGCTCCTGCTGTTGCTACCCGAGATGCTGCTACACGACCAGCTGCCCCGGCTCTCGCACGCGCTGCTGCTCTGGGCGCTGCTGCTACTGCATGACCAGCTGCCCCAGCTGCTCTCTGGTAGTACGTTCCCTACCGGAGCGGCTACAGATTTAGATCACTGCTACTCTGCCACTAGTGCTCGAGCGGCCAAAACTATTAGTGCACTGCTTTTCTGCTACTAGTGCGTTCAGTTTCGACAGTAAAATTCAGTTTTGACAGCAAAATTCAGTTTTGAAAGTAAAATTAAGTTTTGACAGTTAAATTCAGTTTCGATAGTTAAGTTCAGAGATGAGCGGCTGATGTATTTTAGATCTAGCACTTTGTGGTTATGTATTTTACATCATCTATTGGAGATGCTATTAGAATTCCACTCAGGTTAATGTTGTCTCTCTTGTCCTGCTTCAGCCTCGCCATCGTACAACTCACCAGAGCTACTCCAACGACGAAACCCTCCATCACAACAGAGCATTATCCTCGGCTCCATCTCTAGACGCCTAAGATCTTTTTCCCCTCCTCCGATGGCCACATCAGCCGCAGCATCCTCAGCGACCAACCCAATGATGCTGAGATCGACATGGCTTCACCAAAGAGGTTGTACACTTGTTGCATCGCTTTTTTACTCTATATGTTATATATTGTAGCGCCCAAGATGCGATTCTATCCCAATCACGTGATGAATTCATGATTGGGGCACAATCGCATTTCGAGCGCATAGCAAGGTGGATATCATTACAACATACCATGTACTGAATAGATGAGAATACAGGACAAAGGCTTACACTCGCCATAAGCTACAACATGAATACAACAGTTCATCAATACATAACAATCATCATATAGAAGAGCAGGATCTGACTATGGATGAAATCAAACGAAAAAGAAGAACGACATCCACCCTGCTAATCCCAGGCTCCCGACCCGGAACCTATCCCTTGATCGAAGAAGAAGCAGAAGAACTCCAAAACAAGCAAGCATCGCTCTCACGTCATATCATCGCATTACCAGTACCTGCAACTATTGTTGTAGTAATCTGTGAGCCACGAGGACTCAGCAATCCCATTTACCATGGGTATCAAGACTAGCAAAGCTTAATGGGTATGGAATGGATAAGTGGTGAGGTTGTAGCAAGCGGCTAAGCATTTTATGGTGGCTAACTTACGAGTACAAGAATAAGAAGAGAAACTACGCATAACTGTCGCAAACTAGTAATGACCAAGAAGTGATCCTGAACTACTTACGAGTCAAACATAACCCCACCATGTTCTCTTCTCGAACTCACTCGAAAAGAGACAGTCATGGTTACGCACACGGTTGGTGTATTTTATATTCGGATCTGGTGTCAAGTTCTCTACAACCGGATATTAAAAATTCCCATCTGCCACATAACCGCGGGCATGGCTTCCGGAAAGATTAAACCCTGCAGGGCTGTCCCAACTTAGTCCATCACAAACTCCCACGATCAACGGTGGAAAATCCTCCTCCCGGAACAACCCGATCAAACTCGGAATCCCGGTTCACAAGACATTTCGACAATGGTAAAACAAAACCAGCAAGGCCTCCCGACGTGCCGACACCCTGATAGGAGCCGTGCGTATCTCGTCTTAGGCCACGATCAGATGGGACATCCTACGAGTAAAACCAATCCTCGAGTTTCCCCGTGGTGGCCCCGCAGTCTACCCGGTTTGGACCAACACTCATGAGGAGCACTGGCCCAGGTTGTTGATTAATTATCCTCGGGTGCTAGCCGATCCCTATGCAAGTTTTAGTTGTTATTAGGCAAATGGTAAAACCAATGTTGGGCCTTGCTGGAAGAGTTTTATTCAAAGCGAACTATCAAGGGGGGCCCATAAACCCCGACCGTGTTAGGAACGCAAAATCAAGGAACATAACACCGGTATGACGGAAACTAAGGCGGCAAGAGTGGAACACAACACCGAGCAAAAGGCCAAGCCTTCCACCCTTTACCAAGTATATAGATGCATTAATTAAATAAAAGATATTGTGATATCCCATGATATCCATGTCCCAACATGGAACAACCTGAAACTGCACCTGCAACTAGCAATGCTATAAAAGTAGCTGAGCAAAGCGGTAACATAGCCAAACAACGGTTTGCTAGGAGGGTGAAAAAGATTAGAGGCTAACAAGGCAATTTGGGAGGCTTGATAAACAAGTGGTAGGTAACGCGACATAGCGATAGCATCGAGACAACTAGCAAAGCAAAGATAGTCGTGGTATCCAAGATAATGATCATCTTGCCTGAAATCCCGCTAGGAAGAAGATCGAGTCCATGAAGTAGTCGAACCAACGTAGTCGAACGAATCCTCACAATCGCAACGTTACCGGAACTAAGGAGAAGCGCAACCGGAAAGAAGCAAACATCATGGTAAACAACCATCACATAAACATGACATGATGCGCAACCAAGTATGATGCATGTCCGGTTTAATGATTCATGGCATGGCAAAGTGCAACAAACAATACTACAAGTTAAGTGGAGCTCTTGCATATTGACGAAACACCACATTCAACTATTTAATTCACTCTCGTTTATGCTACACATCAATATTAAATGTTGGTTAACATGGCAACAGGTGAGGCACAGTAAAACTACCTATCTAGGCAAGTTTAAATGAGGCCGGAACAGCAAACAACAATTCCGGCAAATCCCCACATGTCATTTAGCAATTTAATGCAAACAACAATTTTAAACATTTTAAATGTTGTTATCATGATAAGGATGACATATACAAGTTTTATGCAATTTTATGAAAATGTTGACATGAGCATGTTATGAAGCATTTGGTCACCATGGCGGAACGAAAGGGGTGCCACGGCAACTACAACGAAAATGGTGCCACGACAACATTCCGATGATCCGACAACTCGTTGAGATGTCGGTGCAAAAGAAAGTGTGGATTTACAAAACATGCAAAAGATGGTGGGGTGATCCCGGTTACCGGGTTCCCACGGGTCGACGGCATGGCAAACGAGGAGGAACGTGCAATGACAACTCAGACACGGTGCAAACACAAGCATCTCATACAACACACATGCATTTGTCCACGGGCGGTCATCTCGGTGGTATACCTTCGAAGCGTGCGTTTCCGGGGCGAAAGGAGTTCGTCGAGGGTAGTAGTCGTTCATGGAAGTCGTGGAAGTAGTGGCTCACGCGACGGTAGTCGAACTTGCTGCTTGTAGTACACGGGTCTTCGGCGATGGTAGTGGTACACGCTTCATAGGCGAACTTGGCGTATCCGTGCAGTAGTCGAACTTGCCGAACGGCCGGAGCGTTGCTTGACGATCCAGGTACGGGTCTTGCAAATCCAAAGTGCTCATGTGTGGGGACGTCTGGGT
Source organism: Thinopyrum elongatum (assembly GCA_011799875.1). Lineage (NCBI taxonomy): Eukaryota > Viridiplantae > Streptophyta > Magnoliopsida > Poales > Poaceae > Thinopyrum > Thinopyrum elongatum. Next base: position 418,962,223 of record CM022303.1, on the reverse strand, counting down.
CGTTCAACGAAGAGTCCATGTAGACGAACCGAAGTGGCAGTAGGGGAGATACACGGCCACGACAGTCTTTGGACTTAGAGTTTCATGTAGTCGAACTTGAGGTGGTCTTGGCGAACCGTGAGGGAGTCAACAGGCCGGTGGTGCAGCGGGAAGCAGCCGGAGGTGCACGTGGAAGGAGAACAAGCAGGGCAAGCATGCGGCCCTGCGGTGGAGTTTGAGCACGCCCTCGAGGCATCCACAACGAGGAGCAACGGGCGGCCATGGGTGCTGGTGGAGGCCGGCGCAAGGCGGCTCGAGGCGAGAGAAGCAGATGGAGGCTCGGGCTCCTCGAGCCATGGGGATGGCTGGCAACAGGCACCTGCGGGAGGCCGAGGGGAGCGGCGAGGTGGAGGCGTGCAGGCAGGGAACGCCGAGAGCAGAGGAGCGTCTTGGGTGGCTGTGCATAAAAGGAAGGCAAGGACGACGCTGGAGCTTGAGGGCGCGGGCGCCATGGCGTGCATCAGGCGCGACAGAGGGAAGCAGAGGCCGCAACGCCATGGAGGCTAGCCGACGGGTGCGAGGGTCGAGCGGCCATGGTTGAGGACGCCTTGGGGCGCAGGAGAGAAACAAGGCACAAAGGAAGGGGAGGAAGTGAGCCGGAGGTGGCAGGGCATCGAAGCATCGCCGGAGTGGCTGCTCGTTGCGGCGGCGGCGGCGCAAGGAGGCCATGAAACGGGAGGCGCGGCGCGCGGGAGGAGCCTGGAGGGCTGCGGGATCGAGCGCGAGCTCTCTTGCGTGCGTTGGCGGCAGCGCTATCGGGAGGGAGATGGGGATCGAGGAGAGCTGACCAGCGTGTGGATCGGGCTAGGGTTAGATAGGCGTCGGAGTTGGGCCTAGGTGAAGATGGGCCAGCGTGGTTGGGCTGCAGCGAGATGGGCTTCTCTCTCTAATCTCCCACTTCTCCTTTATTTACCAAATACAGTAAATAGCAAAGAAAGAAAATGAGAGAAAGAAAGGGTTGGAGAAAGAATTTCGGCATGGGGTTTATTTCCCTGGACTCACAAAAATATGCTTGGTCCGAGAAAATAGAAGTTGGCACGAATGCAAGAATTAAATTCAAACTCATGTGAATTTAATTCAAATGGGTTTGAACTAGGTCTAGGTTCGGAAGTAACCAAAAATGTTGAGATTTTGGGAGGAGCCTCAATAGATGGAGAAAGAATTATGGAGAAAGTTTGAAGAACAAACTTTAAGTAAAAAGGCATGAGAATTAAATTGCAAGTGGGTTGCGGTTAATTCCGAACTAATGGAATATTTATTATAGCTCCCTAAATATCGAGAGGATATGTTATAAAGAGAAATCACCATGTGAATTCCCTCAATTTAAATGGATCGAAGATCCATACGATTTATTTATTTGAGATGCGAAATTAATTGAGATGAAGCATGATGACATGATGCAATGCAAATGATGCTATGAAGAATGCAACAAACAAATAAATCGCACGGCGAAACTCAGAATACATGGAAGGCATCTGGAGCGTCGGTCTCGGGTCATCACATATATATTGTCCACTGAGCACTCATAGTAACGTGAAATACGATTAGTTTCTCCTACTATATGACAAGCAGTGAGGTGCGAGGCAACTTAGCTATCCGTGATGGACTCTCTCGAAAGCCATCATTATTTATTTCTGCGCGTTTGAGCTATGCATTTTTAGATGGGCCTGGGAGTTGAGCTAGCAGGGCAGTGGCCTGGGTCCACAGTAGTAGAAGTAGCACCAAAACATTTTTGGAGTGTAGGCTTTTGCTTGTTCAAGCCTGCCTACTTGAATTACCAGTGGTTGAAAGGAAAAGTGAAGGAAAAACATTGGAATTCGAAAGTTTCCTATGGTACTACTATTCATGCATTTGGTTCAAAGGAATGAAGCAAAGGAAAACTATAGGATTTGTTCCTTTAGTGTCGCTTTCAAAGAAAACCGTAGGAATTTTAATATCCATTTGGCCCTCCTTTTCAAATTCCTATTCATGAATAAGAAGACTAAGTGATAGTAGCATAATAGCATTATGACTGTACATTTTCTTGTGGTTTGACTTAATTTCACCATGCTTCTTTGCATTCCCGTGACCTTCCAATTCCTGTGAACCAAACACCCAGATTGACAGAAATCCTGTGATTTTAAATTCTCTAGTTTGCACATGCATTACTATCTTATTACTGTGTCTTTCCTATCCCTGGGTTGTTAGAATCCTCCAATTCAAACGAGCCCTTACAGAATTACTTCTCTTACAGATAGTTGTCAAACAAAACCTTGCGTGGTTTGTCCCGCTCCTGCCACACCATCGTCCACCGCAGCTCAGCTGCTCCAACGGTGGAAGGGTCCACCACAACCCTCCAGACTATTTTTCGCCGCCTCAGATCTTCTTCCCCGCCGCCGGCAGCCATGACAATTGCACTACCATCATCAAATGAGCAGATGACCTTGCAGACTACAAGGGTCCGCAAGAGAGGTCGCACTCTTTCGTGTCTGCTTACGTTATGCATCGCTTAATATTACATGCTACTTTATCGTCCTGTTCACTGTTTAGACTCTGAGTCAGCTCCAAACTAATGCTCAAACTTGAGTTTTTAAATGGTTGTGGGGTACATATCGAGGCTGCAATCAATAGTATATGTCTACTATCTGGTTAATCTCTGGTGTCTACTATGAGTTTCATGTTGGGTGGGAAACAAACAGTAAAGAAGCCATTATCTATATTTTTTAACTGAAGCTATTATCTGCCTGCTATCATTGTTTTTGGGTCTATCCACAGGTTGCTACCATCACTCTGGATTTCTGCATGCACTCCTTACATAATCTCACTATGTTTTATTCCTATGCATGTCAGCTATTGTACACAATGGAACTGAACATGTAGAGAAAAAGAGACGAGCCTTCCGTGGCAGGAAAATTTCATGCAGACATCACTCCATGGTGGGCGCAAAGGCAGCCCCCCTTCCCCCATTTCAGATTGTAATCAAGAGGAAGATAACTGTTCTGAGGGGGATTCAGAAGGAGCTAACCACTCTTATTTACCCCCTGAGGTCTTTGCTCTAACTTGGCATGCTGATGTTGGTCATATCATGCATATGGTGCCTTGCATTGCTTACTTTATACATCAAATATGTCATCTGCTTAGTTTAGACATGTTTTGTGTGAATGCCATTTGTTTAGTTTCTATATCGTATATGTGAATTATGCAACACCATCTTGTTTAGCCAGACATCATATATGTGAATTTTGCAATGCCATCCTGCTTAGCCAGTCATCTTATATGTGAATGATATCACGCCATACTTTTTTTCATTACATATTACATTTTTCAACAATGTTAGTACATTCAAATACTCTTCGTGTGCATCAGCCATTTAACACGTTGATGGAAAAATATGGAAAGAAAACAAGGTCTTCAGAGCAGACAATGCTATCTGACGAAGCGCATATCCCACTGGTTACGGATAGCTCCTCAGAGGAGGATTCAGAGACAGATGACCAGTCCTATTTCCCCCTAAGGTGTATGCTCTAACTTGGCAAGGTTATGTTGCTCATATCGTGCGTATGGTGTCTTGCATTGCTATGTCATTTGCTTAGTTTAGACATGCTTTGTGTGAATGCCACCTGTTTAGTGTCTAATTACCATATATGTGAATTATGCAATGCCATCTTGTTGCAAGACATTATATATGTGAATCATGCAATGCTATCTTGTTGCTAGGAATTATATATGTGAATTATGCAATGCCATGTTGTTTAGCCAATCATCATATATGTGAATTATATCATGCTATTCTTTTTTTGTATTACGTATTCCATTTGTCGACAATGTTTGTATATTCAACTACTCTTCTTGTGCATCAGCCATTTGAATCAGTGATGGAAGTATCTGGAGTGCACACAAGGTCTTTAGAGCAGACAATGCTACCTGTTGAAGCAGACATGTTGCTGGTTACAGATAGCTCCTCAGAGGAGGATTCAGAGACAGATGACCAGTCCTATTTCCCCCCTGAGGTGTATGCTCAAACTTGGCAGGGTTATATTACTCATATCATGCATATGTTGTCTTGCATTGCTTAGTTTTTACATCATATACACAATGTTGAATGCCATCTGCTTAGTTTAGACATCATATATGTGATTGCCATCTGCTTACTTGCTTAGTATATAAATCATATATTTGAATTATATCATGCCATCATGTTTACATAGACAGCATCTATCTGAATTATGGCATGCCAACCCATTTAATAAAGACATCATATAGTTATATCATCTCATCATGTTTAGTGTTTACATAGTCATCATATTTTGAATTATGTCATTCTATCCGTGAATTATATCATGCCATCATGTTTCCATAGGCGGCATGTATGTGAATTATGGCATGCCAACCTATTTAATAAACACATCTTATAGTTATATCATGTCATCCTGTTTACATAGTCATCATATTTTGAATTATGTCTTTCTATCCTGTTTAGTTTGTTTAGTTAGCCATCATATATGTGAAATTGTGTCATGCTATCCTGTTTAGTTAGCCATCATATATGTGAAATTGTGTCATGCTATCCTGTTTGGTTAGACAACATAAATGTGAATTATCTCATGCCCTCTTTTATTCCCCACTATCCATTGCACCTGTCTATCATACAATGTCTGTACATTCAATTACTTTTCTTGTTTATCAGCCATTTGAATTGGATGGGGTGATGGCAGTATCTAAGGGAGTAACAACACAGTCTTCAGAAAAGATAGTGCTACCAGTCGATGCAGGTAGAACCATGATTGTACTTGCCCAAGAACTAGCCCCACCACACATAACCCAGACTCGCGCAGATTGTACCCCTACCCAGTTGGACAGAGAACCAGCTACACCCTTCTAACCCCAACCCAAGCAGATAGTAACCCAGTTCCAGTTGACACAGCACCATCTCCACCACAGAGCACCCAAACACGAGCAGTTAGTAAGGCAACTGCAGTGCCCAAAGCACGAGGACCACCACTCCGAACCCCAACTCAATGCTTAAAGCAGAAGAAGAATTGTTCTCAGGTCAGGTTCTGTAGCTATGGTTCATACTCCTTTGCTCTTGCATCACTGTATTTACTCATACCAACTAATTTCAAATCTGAAGGATGGAACTAAAACTCCAATGGCGCAACAGGTATGTTTTAAACCTATTTCTTTAACTGGTTTGCTGTCGTAACTTGCTCTATGTTGATTTCAGTTTCAATTGAATAAACAGTTATGTTCTCATGCCATGAACATTGCAAGTGTTGTTATTGCTGTGTAGTTTCCCACACTTATATTCTGTCTATGCTGCTTTGTCTTAAACAAATATGATTTGAACTGCGTCTCTATCTTGATTTGGCAACATAAACTAGAATGATATAGACCATACAATGACCATGGTACATAGATATATGTTTGTTTCATGCTGTTATCCTGTCCACTTTACTACTAAACTGATTTACCAAAATGAGTTTCATATACAACATGGTAAACATGTGATGTGTCTGTTTGTTTCTCTTTTAGAATGCGGACAAAATATTGGAGAAGAGTACCCCATTATGCAATGGTAAAGGAAGTAATGCAGATAAGGTTCAAGATAGTGAGACATCCCTGTTGGTCTCCAAGAAAGCTGATAAAAACTATCTTGAAGATAGTGAGGCAACCCCAAAGTCATGTCTTGATGTAGTGTTCGAGTTACTGGCCACTACTACTGGCACAAGCTCTTCGAACTCGCTGCCTGAATCAGTTTGTCTTCTTGAGTCTCAACTTCAAGTTGAAAGACATCGATCACATGTGCTGCGACACGAAGCCGAAGGACTGAGGAAGTCCCTACAGAATTCAGATACATACTTTCTGGTGCAACAACAAGCGCCGGAGTATTTGAGCGCCAAACAAGAGAAAGTTAATAAGCTTGCTAAGCATCTTGCCAGCAAGGTGGGTACCTAGGATATTGTTTCTTGAGCTCTTCTGAAGTGGTTTCAGTTCTGGACTTGTTTTGCGACGGCGTTTATTTGCACTGGTCGCCAACTTTGATAACCAGTGTATGTAATATGCTGCTTTGTTCCCTATATTTGCACTGGTGGCCAACATTGATGCCCAGTGGATGTAATCTGTGTAATCACCGTAATGTCCTAGCATTAGTTGCTTGCTTATTTATCCTGTTAGTCTTATTTATTTGTTTGCTTCTAGTTCTGTAGTTATTTTTTCTCGGTTTCCTAGTGGCTACAATAACCTATTTTTTAAAACTAGGCCACAATAACCATGGGCAACATATGGAACATTGTAACCATGGTCCTGCTATCTGCTGTAGTGACCATGGGCCTTCTACGGGCCGTAGATTCAATGGGCCTTCTACGAGTCGTACGATCGATTGGCCAAATATGGGCTGTACTATTCGTGGACCATTAACGGACCGCAATATGGGCCATAAACAGGCTAGAATGGGAATCGTCTGTTTATGGGCCGACCATAACGGGCCGTTAATAGGCTGATGTGTACAACGGGCTTAATTCTATCGGCGGGCATAACGGTTCGTTAATGGGCCATATTTGATAACGCTATGAAATCGGCCCAACGATTTAACGGGCCACAGACGGGCCGACTTTAACCACGGGCTGAATTTGGCCCATAGGCGTAACAGGCCAGTAACGGACCATAAGTAATCGAATGCTGGATATGAGCCCAATAATAAATGGGCCCTTAGAAGGCCGAAAGATAACACATGCTCGAGAAGGCCCACTGGAATAATGGGTTGTTAATGGCTATAAAGTGATATACTATTCATTATGGGCCAGCTTCACCATGGGCTATTTATGGGCCAAGAGTTACAAAGGGCCTCATATGGGCCGAAAGACGTCATGGGCCATACATGGGCCAGAAGTTACAACGGGCTAGAATCATATTGAACGGCCCAGATGACGCTACTGGGCCTAATTCGGATAGGCTATAGCGGACCGTGAGTTAGCGGGCTGTAAATGGGCTATATGCGAACAGGCCGTTAACAGGCTTTCTGTGGGCCGGGCCGCTACCTTTTGACCAAGTCAAATGGGCCAGCCTTTTGACCTAAATGGGCCACTGTTGGGCCGAGCCACATGTCAACGTATCATAGGCGCATCCCGTCCATTCGCTGGATGACATTTGTCCCATCACTAAGCTGACACGTGGATCCTCCAGCGAATGAGAATTTTACACGTGGAAAATCCCCATTGGTTAGGGTTGTTAACGGGTTATCGGATCCAAAACCGGAACCCGATAGCTTAATGGCGACCCGTTATGGTGGATGCCACGTGTCAGTTACCCTTGACGAAAATACTTCCATGACGCGCCATTTATCGTCATGTAAGTGGACACTTCCGTGATGATAATTTTGGTATTGTCATGGAACACTTCTACGACAGCAAAGGTATGACTATCTTGATTCTGTCATAAAATCGTCATGGATGTACATGCATGACAGAAAACGTGACCTACTGTGACAAGCACATATCATCACGGTAGTGGTTTTTTTTGTAGTGGTCATTGGTGCACGGAGAAAAATACAACCCTCATTAACATAATAGGTCAGGGTTGCTTTGGTAACTTCCGGTTCCCCCGACCACACGGCACCCCCATTTCCTTTCCCCTCCCACAAAAATGACTACTCCACAGCACCAGAGCATCTTACGTCACACTGTTCGTACTTCATCGGCCATTCTACCCCTTCCCTCTCGAAACCCTAGACTGCTCATCCACCGGCGTACCAGAGCCCATTCACTGACGGTGTCATCCACCTCGCCGGATCTACTTCTGCGGCTGCATCTACCCCTCCCACCTCCCCTAGAAATAGTAGACTGCTCATCCACCATTGTATCACAGCCCATTCAGTGCCGGCCTTGTCCACGGCGCCAGATCTGCTTCGCCGGTCCTCTCGTCAACCGCAACGCATCTGCAGCGGCTCCTTCATATATCGAAGCCGCTTCGTCCACACCCCCGGAGCCACCCCACCGATGCACCCATCGACGGCCTCTGATCCTCTTCGTCGACACCGTCCTCAACCCTACCGGAGCCGCTTCGCCGACACCATCCTCAACCCTACCGGAGCAGCTTCGCCGATACCATTCTCAACCCTACCGAAGTCGCTCTGCGAATGCCCAAGTCCACGGCCTTAGATCCGCTTCGTCGACACCCTCGTCCAGCCTACCGGAGCAGCTTCTGACGCCCTCGTCCACGGCCGCAGATCTGCATCATCGACACCATCCTCAACACAACCACCAGAGCAGCTTCACCGACGCCCTCGTCCACAGCCTCAGATCTGCTTCGTCCACACCATATTCCACCCTACCGGAGCCGCTTCACAAACACCCTCCTCCATGGTCCTAGATCTCCTTACCGGACCCAGACAGCTAGCGTAGCGTCATCACCCTTGAGGTTTGTAACCTGATTCCCATCGTCTGCCACGATGCCAAGCACCCGCCGTGGCTGAGGTACTGTCACCTTTAAACCCGTCCAGCATCACCTGCCAGTTGTACTTCAAATATACTAACTTGTCACTGTTACATGTTATAGAGCTGGCAAGAGCTACATGGATGATGTTTCTTCTGGATCTAACACCTTGGCCAACCAAGATCCTGTGTTGAGGCATTGCTATGATCTTGTACGTGCGTCTCTCTCTCTTGTATTGCTGTGTGCCTGCCAGTGTGCTTTGCTAGGATATGTTATGTATTATCATATAGAGATATCTCTAATTAGCCGTGCTAACTTGCAGATTGGGTGCCGCAATGAAAAAGTGCAAAATTTCTTAGTACAAGATGTATGTGGCATTTTCATGGAACATCACAAAAAAGGAGGGGCAGTGGTGAGCCTATACAACGTGGTATGGTAGGTCACTCCATTGCAATCATCGTGACATGTTATTTGTATTTCAGTGCTGTTGGCCAGGGTTCTTAGGGACAGTTATTTGTAGTTATCCTAAGAAAATAAGCTCCAGATAATAAGCCAGCCAGTTCTTTTCATTGCCTGCTTTTTCAGCTTATCTGTGGTATGATCAATGAAAAGTCTAGATTGAATTATATTTTGTCATTTTGCTGCCCATATAGAAATTAATTTGACTTGCAAACATCACGAATTGAACCCATTGCAGTAATTAATATGATAGGAAAACAGACCATCATTATTTGTTCAAAATGCAAATACAAAGATACTATCTACTTGGCACAATCTATTTTGGTCAATGCCTTCCAAACAGAGCCCATTGCCTAAATTTAAATGAAGAACGCATTGCCTAAATTTAAATGAAGAACCATGATTTATCAAAATTCCATGGTCCAAGTGGCTGGTTATTATCATATAACAGCACCACCTGAAAGCCTCACATAGCAGCCGCAACATCTCATAGCAATTCATCATACAATAGCAGCTGCAGCTCATTGCAATTCATCATATAGCAGCAGCTCATAGCAATTCATCATATAATAGCACCCGCCGTCGCCGCAGTAGCTCATAGCAATCCATCATATAGCATCAGCAGCTCATAGCAATTCAACATATAGCAGCAGTACCTCATACCAATTCATCATATAGCAGCAGCAGCTCATACCAATTCATCATATAGCAGCAGCAGCTCATAGCAATTCATCATATAGCAAAGCAGAAAGAAAATTTAGCAAAAAATTAGAGGAGATCCTCACCTTGTTGGATAAGCTCATCCCACAACAGCACCTCAAGGCCACATCCTAAGAGGAGGGGAGGCGGAACAAGGTGCCTTCTGCCGGAGTGGGGCGTCGGCCGTAGTTGTGCGGCGACCGCCGGAGTAGAGCGTTGGATGGACCACAGTGGAGCAGCTGCTAAAGATGATGAGAGTGAGGGGTGGCGCCGGAGGGAGGAGCAGCCGGGGAGATGGGGCCTTATCCACCGGCCATGTAGCCTAGCTGGAAAGAGCATCATCAAGGAGCAGGCCTGATGGGACCTGTGGCTGCGGCTCGCTTGCCGAACCCTAGCGCTGCAGGTAGGGGACCAGAGTAGAGGGAAAGGGGAGAGGAGATGCGAGCGGGTAGGGCAATGAACGCTTGCGTGATTGTTTTTACTTGGGGGTCAGGTGTGACGCGGGTGTGAGCAGTGGCATTTTGAGTGTAATATAGGCACACAATAGAGTCATTTTGTTATTCCCCTTCCCTTCAATTTTAAGTGAGCTTCCATGGGAAGCACCCCCAAGCTTTTTCTCATTGTGAAGGAATTGGTGGTGGAAATAAGTTAAGCCCATGCCCATAACTCAAAAACGAGTTCTTTACATATTTTATGGTTTATTTTGACAATAAGCTCTCAAAAGGTGGAATAGAACTGGCCCTTAACCTGCAATTCCATTCTGCATGCAATGATGAATCACTCCTGCCTGCTATAGTGTAGATTTAGGCATCATACATGGCATGACCTAATACATGTGCATTTCATTATAGAATCTAAAATATGTAATGTTTATGTTAGCTCATACGTTGCACATGATGTTTAAATGCCTCCTAAATCTAGTCAGTCAAGTGATGGTCTTTAAGCCTCCTTCTATGCTTGTTTTCTTGATATGTAATTCAGTGTTGTGCAAGATTTGCTCACACATGTGTTCAATTGCTTGTTTCTATCAGCCAGCCATTCTAGAACTGTTTGCTTTGATTACTTGCTGTTCTTGACCTAATAGAGCATGTTGATACGTCTCCAATGTATCTATACTTTTTTATTGTTCCATGCTATTATATTATCTATTTTGGATGTTTTAAATGCATTAATATGCTATTTTATATTATTTTTTGGGACTAACCTATTAACCTAGAGCCCAGTGCCAGTTTTTGTTTTTTTCCTTGTTTTTGAGTTTTACACAAAAGGAATATCAAATAGAGTCCAAACGGAATAAAACTTTACGATGATTTTTCTTGGACCAGAAGACATCCACGGAGTTTGGAGAGGGGGCCAGAAGAGTCCCAAAGGAGCCACAAGCCCTCAGGCCGCGCCCTAGGGGGCGCCTCCCTGGCTTGTGGGCTCCTCGGGAGTCCCCCAACCATAATTCTTGCTCTATAAATTCCAAAATATTCCCAAACCAACAGAAGCATCCACCAAAATACTTTTCCACCGCCGCAAGCCTCTAGTGAAACCTATGGCCCCCGGGTCTATTTTCCATCATATATTTTCAGATCTATAAACCAAAAATCCCAAAAATACCTTGCTGCAATTTATTTGTTTTTACTTTGTTTTAAGTTTTAGTAATCTTTTATACCTATGTTTATTAGATCTCACTCTTGTTCGAGACCGTGAAGGGATTGACAACCCCTTTTTCACGTTGAGTGCAAGTGTTTGTTAGTTTGTGCAGGTGCATAGATTGAAGACTTGCTTGTGCCTTCTACTGGATTGATACCTTGGTTCTTAACTGAGGGGAATACTTATCTCTACTTTGCTGCATCACCCTTTCCTCTTCAAGGGAAAAATCAACGCAAGCTCAAGAAGTAGCAGGAAGAATTTCTGGCGCCGTTGCCGGGGAGGTTCTACATCAAGGCTACCAAGTACCCACCATAAACTCTCATCTCTTGCATTACATTATTTGCCATTTGCCTCTCGTTTTCCTCTCCCCCACTTCTAAAACATTTTCATAAAAACACAAAAAGATTTGCATTTTTATTTGCCCTTCTTCCATTCGTCTTTTTCTTTTGCTTTTTGTTTGCTCGTGTGTTAGATCGTTTGCCTTGTCATGATGTCTCAAGAAAATACCAAATTGTGGGACTTTTCCAATACTAATAATAATGATTTTATTCGTACTCCGATTGCTCCCGCCACTAGTTCGGAATCTTATGAAATTAATGCCGCTTTGCTGAATCTTGTTACGAAAGATCAATTTTCCGTCCTTCCTAGTGAAGATGCCGCATCCCATCTAAATACTTTCGTTGAGGTTTGTGATATGCATAAGAAAAAAGATGTGGATAATCATATTGTTAAATTGAAGCTATTTCCATTCTCACTACGAGATATTGCTAAAACTTGGTTTTCATCTTTGCCTAAAAATAGTATTGATTCATGGAACAAGTGTAAAGATGCTTTTATTTCCAAGTACTTTCCTCCCACTAAGATCATCTCCCTTAGGAACGACATAATGAATTTTAAGAAACTTGATCATGAACATGTTGCACCATCTTGGGAGAGGATGGAATTGATGATAAGAAATTACCCTACTCATGGTTTAAGTTTATGGATGATCATACTAATTTTTTATGCCGGATTAAATTTTGCATCTAGAAATCTTTTAGATTCCGCTGCGGGTGGTACTTTTATGGAAATTACATTAGGAGAAGCTACTAAACTCCTAGATAATATTATGGCAAATTATTCTCAATGGCATACCGAAAGATCTTCTACTAGTAAAAAAGTGCATGCGATTGAAGAAATTAATACTTTGAGTGGAAAGATGGATGAACTTATGAAATTGTTTGCTAGTAAGAGTGCTTGTATTGATCCTAATGATATGCCTTTGTCCACTTTGATTGAGAATAATAATGAATCTATGGATGTGAATTTTGTTGGTAGGAACAATTTTGGTAATAACGCTTATAGAGGTAATTTGAACCCTAGGCCGTTTCGTAGTAATTCCTCTAATAATTATGGTAATTCCTACAACAATTATTATGGAAATTGTAATAAAATACCCTCTGATCTTGAGAATAATATTAAAGATTTCATTAATTCTCAAAAGAATTTCAATGCTATGGTTGAAGAAAAATTGCTCAAGATTGATGATTTGGCTGGGAACATTGATAGAATTTATCTTGAGATTGATTCTTTGAAAATTAGATCTATGCCACCCAAGCATGATATTAATGAATCTCTAAAAGCTATTAAAATTTCTATTGATGAGTGTAAAGAAAGAACCGCTAGGATGCGTGCTAAGCGAGATTGGTTTGTAAAAGCGTGTTCTTCTAGTTTTTGTGAGAATAATGATGAAGATCTTAAAGTGATTGGTGTGACTCCTATTGAATCCTTGTTTTCTAATATAAATCTTAATAAATATGGGACTGAAGATGAGTCAACTTTAGCTAGAAGGCATCCCAATGATTCGGAGTTTAAAGATCTTAATGCAAAAACTGATAAAAGTGGAATTGGAGAGGTCAAAACTTTAAGTAGCAATGAACCCACTCTTTTGGATTTCAAGGACTTTAATTATGATAATTTCTCTTTGATAGATTGTATTTCCTTGTTGCAATCCATGTTGAATTCTCCTCATGCTTACAATCAAAATAAAGCTTTTACTAAACATATCGCTGATGCAATGATGAAATCTTTTGAAGAAAAACTTGATTTGGAAGTTTCTATTCCTAGAAAGCTTTATGATGAGTGGGAACCTACTATTATGATTAAAATTAAAGATTATGAGTGCCATGCTTTGTGTGATTTGGGTGCTAGCATTTCCATGATTCCAAAAACTTTATGTGATGTGCTAGGTTTCCGTGAATTTGATGATTGTTCTTTAAATTTGCATCTAGCGGATTCCACTATTAAGAAACCTATGGGAAGGATTAATGATGTTATTATTGTTGCAAATAGGAATTATGTGCCCGTATATTTTATTGTGCTTGATATAGATTGCAATCCTACATGTCCTATTATTCTTGGTAGACCTTTCCTTAGAACGATTGTTGCAATTATTGATATGAAAGAAGGAAACATTAGATTTCAATTTCCGTTAAGGAAGGGCATCTAACACTTTCCAAGAAATAAAATTAAGATGCCATATTAATCTATTATGAGGGCTACTTATGGTTTGCATACCAAAGATGACAATAACTAGATCTATGTTTTATGCCTAGCTAGGGGCGTTAAACAATAGCGCTTGTTGGGAGGCATCCCAATTTTGTTTTTATGCTTTTTCATTTTGGTTCTGTTTTTCAATAAATACACATTATTACCTCTGTAGTAATTTTGTTTTGGTGTTTTAATTAGTGTTTGAGCCAAGTAAGACCTTTGGGATGGTCTACGGTGATAGTTGATTTGGTCTTGCTGAAAAACAGAAACTTTTGCACTCATTGCCAAAAATTCAATAAATCACAGAAGCGTGCTTTTGATCTGAAGTTTTACACAAGATTTATATACAAATTTCCCAGTTTGTCCTAATTTTTCAGAATTTTTGGAGTTACAGAAGTATACGAAATTTCCAGATTACTACAGACTATTCTGTTTTTGACAGATTCTGTTTTCTATGTCTTGTTTGCTTATTTTGATGAATCTATGGGCAGTATCGGGGGGTATGAACCATGGAGAAGTTGGAATACATTAGATATTACACCAATATAAATAAGGAATGAGTTCACAACAGTACCTAAAGTGGTGATTTATTTTATAATACTAACAAATCTTATGAGTTTTTCTGTTGAGTTTTGTGTTGTGAAGTTTTCAAGTTTTGGGTAAAGATTTGATGGACAATGGAATAAGGAGTGGCAAGAGCCTAAGCTTGGGGATGCTCAAGGCACCCCAAGGTAATATTCAAGGACAACCAATCATCTAAGCTTGCGGATTCCCCGGATGGCATCCCCTCTTTTGTCTTCGTCCATCGGTAAATTTACTTGAGGCTATATTTTTAGTCACCACATGATATGTGTTTTGCTTGGAGCATCTTGTATGATATGAGTCTTTGCTTTTTAGTTTGCCACAATCATCCTTGCCTTACACATCTTTTTAGAGGGACACACATGAATTGTGAATTTATTAGAATACTCTATGTGCTTCACTTATATCTTTTGAGCTAAGCAGTTTGCTCTAGTGCTTCACTTATATCTTTTTAGAGCACGGCGGTGGCTTTATTTTTATAGAAATTGTTGAACTCTCATGCTTCACTTATATTATTTTGAGAGTCTCTAAACAGCATTGTAATTTGCTTAGGTTATGAAATTAGTCCTAATATGATGGGCATCCAAGAGGGATATAATAAAAACTTTCATATAAAGAGCGTTGAATAAGATGAGAAGTTTGATTCCTTGCATTTGTTTTGAGATATAAAGATGGTGATATTAGAGTCATGCTAGTGAGTAATTGTGGATTGGTAGAAATACTTGTGTTAAAGTTTGTGATTCCCGTAGCATGCACGTATGGTGAACCGTTATGTGATGGAGTCGGAGCATGATTTATTTTTTGATTGTCTTCCTTATGAGTGGCGGTCGGGGACGAGCGATGGACTTTTCTTACCAATCTATCCCCCTAGGAGCATGCGTGTAGTACTTTTTTTTGATAGCTAATTTTTTTTGCAATAAGTATGTGAGTTCTTTATGACTAATGTTGAGTCCATGGATTATACGCACTCTCACCCTTCCACCATTGCTAGCCTCTCTAGTACCGCGCAATTTTCACCGGTGCATTAAACCCACCATATACCTTCCTCAAAACAGCCACCATACCTACCTATTATGGCATTTCCATAGCCATTCCGAGATATATTGTCATGCAACTTCCACCGTTCCATTTTATTATGACACACATCATCATTGTCATATTGCTTTGCATGATCATGTAGTTGGCATAGTATTTGTGGCAAGGCCACCGTTCATAATTTTTTATACATATCACTCTTGATCATTGTACATCCCGGTACACCGCCGGAGGCATTCATATAGAGTCATATCTTGTTCTAGTATTGAGTTGTAAGTAAATAAAAGTGTGATGATCATCATTATTAGAGCATTGTCCCATGCGAGGAATGGATGATGGAAGCTATGATTCCCTCACAAGTTGGGATGAGTCTCCGGACTTTGCAAAAAAAAAAAAAGAGGCCAAAGAAGCCTAAATAAAAAAAAGAGAAAAGAAAAAAATGAGAGAAAAGAGAGAAGGGACAATGTTACTATCCTTTTTCCACACTTGTGCTTCAAAGTAGCACCATGATCTTCATGATAGAGAGTCTCCTATTTTGTCACTTTCATATAATAGTGGGAATTTTTCATTATAGAACTTGGCTTGTATATTCCAATGATGGGCTTCCTCAAATTGCCCTAGGTCTTCGTGAGCAAGCGAGTTGGATGCACACCCTCTTAGTTTCTTTTTGAGCTTTCATACACTTATAGCTCTAGTGCATCCGTTGCATGGCAATCCCTATTCACTCACATTGATATCTATTGATGGGCATTTCCATAGCTCGTTAATACGTCTAGTTGATGTGAGACTTTCTCCTTCTTTTTGTCTTCTCCACAACCACCATATTCTATTCCACCTATAGTGCTATATCCATGGCTCACGCTCATGTATTGCGTGAAAGTTCAAAAAGTTTGAGAACACCAAAAGTATGAAACAATCTATTGGCTTGTCATCGGGGTTGTGCATGATAAAATACTTTGTGTGATGAAGATGGAGCATAGCCAGACTATATGATTTTGTAGGGATAACTTTCTTTGGCCATGTTATTTTTAGAAGACGTGATTGCTTTATTAGTATGCTTGAAGTATTATTGTTTTTATGTCAATATTAAACTTTTGTTTTGAATCTTATGGATCTGAATATTCATGCCACAATAAAGAAGATTACATGGATAAATATGTTAGGTAGCATTCCACATCAAAAATTATGTTTTTATCATTTACCTACTCGAGGACGAGTAGGAATTAAGCTTGGGGGTGCTTGATACATCTCCAATGTATCTATAATTTTTTATTGTTCCATGCTATTAGATTATCTGTTTTGGATGTTTTATATGCATTAATATGCTATTTTTTATTATTTCTGGGACTAACCTATTAACCTAGAGCCTAGTGCCAGTTTCTATTTTTTCCTTGTTTTTGAGTTTTACAGAAAAGGAATATCAAACGAAGTCCAAACGGAATAAAACTTTACGATGATTTTTCTTGGACTAGAAGACATCCACGGAGCTTGGTGAGGGGGCCAGAAGAGTCCCGAGGGACCCACAAGCCCTCAGGCCGCGCCCTAGGGGGGTGGCGCCTCCCTGGCTTCTGGGATCCTCGAGAGTCCCCCATCCCTAATTCTTGCTCTATAAATTCCAAAATATTCCCAAACCAACAGAAGCGTCCACCAAAATACCTTTCCGCCGCCGCAAGCCTCTTTTCCCGTGAGATCCCATCTCGGGGCCTTTTCCGGCCCCCTGCCAGAGGGGGATTCGATCACGGAGGGCCTCTACATCAACCTTGCTGCCCTTCCGATGAAGCGTGAGTAGTTTACCATAGACCTACGGGTCCATAGCTAGTAGCTAGATGGCTTCTTCTCTCTCTTTGATCTTCAATACAATGTTCTCCTCGATGTTCTTGGAGACCTATCCGATGTAATATTCTTTTGCGGTGTGTTTGTCGAGATCCGATGAATTGTGGATTCATGATGAGATTATCTATGAATATTATTTGAGTCTTTTCTGAACTCTTTTATGCATGATTAAATATCTTTGTATTTCTCTTTGAATTATCGGTTTGGTTTGGCCAACTAGATTGGTTTTTCTTGCAATGGGAGAGGTACTTAGTTTTGGGTTCAATCTTGCGGTGTCCTCACCCAGTGACATAGTAGGGGTAGCGAGGCACGTATTGTATTGTTGCCATCAAGGGTAAAAAGATGGGGTTTTCATCACATTGCTTGAGTTTATCCCTCTACATCATGTCATCTTACTTAAAGCGTTGCTCTGTTCTTATGAACTTAATACTCTAGATGCAAGCAGGAGTCGGTCGATGTGTGGAGTAATAGTAGTAGATGCAGAATCATTTTGGTCTACTGGACACGGATGTGATGCCTATATTCATAATCATTTCCTTGGATATCATCATAACTTTGCGCTTTTCTATCAATTGCTCGACAGTAATTTGTTCAGCCACCGTATGTTTTCTTTCAAGAGAGAAGCCTCTAGTGAAACCTATGGCCCCTGGGTCTATTTTCCATCATATATTTTCAGATCTATAAACCAAAAAATTCAAAAATACCTTGCTGCAATTTATTTGTTTTTACTTTGTTTTACATTTTAGTAATCTTTTATACCTATCTCTATTAGATCTCACTCTTGTTCGAGACCATGAAGGGATTGACAACCCCTTTTTCGCGTTGAGTGCAAGTGTTTGTTAGTTTGTGCAGGTGCATGGATTGGAGACTTGCTTGTGCCTCCTACTGGATTGATACCTTGGTTCTTAACTGAGGGAAATACTTATCTCTACTTTGCTGCATCACCCTTTCCTCTTCAAGAGAAAAATCAACGCAACCTCAAGAAGTAGCACGTGTCAACAATTTAAACACTAAGGGCTGCTGTAGTGGGGGCTTGTATAACTCATAGGTGACATAAAGGTTTGCCTGTACACTAAACTAGGCTCTCCAAGAGTACCTGGAGTCCAGTTTGAAGGTACGCCTAGTTTTTACATAGCGCACACATAGTAAATGCTCATTTGGGTGTGTGCAAGAGATGTGGCATGTTTCATTATGTGGTGTTATTTTGTTATAAACTCATGCTTTGGTGTTGTTCAGAGACTGAAAGTATGCATATTTATCTTCCATGTAAGGATACCAGCAACTAGTTTGTGTCACCTTGCAGAGGGGGTGCAATGAAGCAAAGATTCAGGATTTCCAAGTACAAGATGTTAAGAAGGGGCCTTGCAAGAGAAGGAGGAGCAGCGCTGAGCCTGTACAGCCAGTTATGGTAAGTCACTGTATTACAGTTACCAGGACTTCATGTTTGTCTGACACTGTGCTTGCGTAGGGTTCTTCACCTGTAACCCAGTCATTGGGCCACTGATTAATACTCCCTCCACTCACTACTATAAGATCTTCTAACTTTTTTGTAAATCTGATGTATATAGACACATTATAATGTGTCTGTTCACTCATTTCAGTACGGATGTAGTCTACATTTAAATATCTAAAACATCTTATATTAGTGAACAGTGAGAAACTCCTTACTGTTATGGTAGAGTTCTCGATGTCATAAATGTCATAACCAAACGCATGTTCACATCATTAGCCTCCCTATCATTACTAGGATCTTGATTACATACTAGTCGAGATACTTCACAGGGGGCAAACAATATTACATTACTTGTTCCATTATATAGATGATACATCAGTTGATTCAAATGTAGCTAGGCCAAGGATGTTATTGAGGCGCACATGTATCATACTGCCAACTCAATAGTTCAATTGCTTGTTTGCTTCAGGCATAGTTAAATTGCTCTTTTCAATTGCTTTATTTGTCCTCAGTTAATTAGATGCCCAAACAATGATGCCTGATGTAGGGTTATAACTATTAGTTGACATAATTAAATGCCTTACCATTTCATTACTCTGGCGAAGTGTACCTGAAGCTTTTGAAGTCTATTAACCAACTATTACTGCATGAGGCTTACAATCTAGTTTATACGAGGCGAATGATTGCATAGTTTTGCTTGCTGTAGTTTGTTTGTATGAATCCCTCTGCAGTTCATTATGCTCCCTAAGACTCTTTTGAAACATGGCGCACAATGTTCCAACTAGTTAATACGAGCTATAGAATGGCTAAGTGCTTGCTTAACACAAGATATATATAAATTTGTGACCTGTCTGTGTTTTGGATTTGGCCCCAACATCATGCTCCATTGGTGAGCTATGAGGAGATCTCTGTACGCGGGCTGCACAGACAACCATTTTTATAATTTTTAAAATATCACCTGCTTATGCTTCATGATATGTACATTATTGTTAGTCCTATTTTGCCATGTACAAGATAGTCTGTCTTGCTCGCTTCACTGTTGTAACTATATTTTTGCCCTAGTCATGTGTACTTACAGAAACATTTCAGGATGAAGTGACATGAACACAACGATCTCAGAGCAGTGCAACATAGACGTTACCAAATGATTATGGATTGGAATTGGAATGTGCTGATGTTCTAGAGCATCAACTAGAGGTGGCAAGACAACGTTCATATGAGTCTCAACATGTAATCAACAAGTTTAGACTGGAGGTGCAGATATCAGATGCACGCGTCAAACAAATGAAACAAGACATTGAGGTAACCACAAAGGAGTTGGAGATTTTGCAGACTGAAATTTGTGCTATCTGAATCCAGCCCATCTTATTTTCTGAAGAGACTATAGTTCAAATGGTAAGTTCTGTTGATGTGCATCCATGATGTATGAGCTTTATTTGCCCAGTGTATGTAATTTGCTGTTTGTGTACACTTTATTATCACTAGTGGCGAACTATGATGCCTAGTGGATGTAATATGCTGTAATTTCTTTATTGTATAGTGTAGGATTATTCTTCGTTTCTACGCATTAATCTCTTTATTGTATAGTGTAGGTTCTTGAGAGGGTATAGTGTAGAGTAGGATAATTCTTTGTATATACTATCATTGAAACGGTGGCCAACACGCCCAAACATTACCTGGACGCCATCCGAAAGAATAAACGTGCGTAGTCGAAGCGGGCCTTAAATGGGCTTGTCAACTAATTAGTTAATGCATCCTAATCTATGCGGGCCCAGATGGCCCAATCAACTCGGCCCGTTAGAAATAGTGGATTTCGTCTTTGAATGTGGGCCCACCGTAAAAAGGGCTCTTACCAGGCGGTTAACACGCCGAAAGCTCGATAGGGCCTTAGTAATGGAGACGGCCCACGGGCCTTTAGCAAGCCAAAATAAGCGTCATTTTTGTCTCGGCCCATTTCCATGTCGGGCCATAAAATAGGCCTAAAGCGTTTTGGGCCAAAAGTCACTGGTACAGCGAGGTGCTATACAAACGGTTTTTAACCCCTTTCCGTGACGGCGTTCTGAACCGTCACCTAGTGAGTGACTGCGATAGGGGGGGTCCTTCCCACACGACCCAGAAACCGTCTGGGATATGCCCTCCTGGCACACACGCTCGGCAAAATGAGGTCGTGTGCGACCGGCGAGCGATCAAATACGGTTATACGTACAGTTGTGCTAAAAAAATACAATTATACAGGCGAAATCATTTCCGGTCGTAAATACATCCCACACAGTCAGTCCCCGCTAAACGTTTCCGTTCGTATGTACATTCCACACAGTCAATGAAAGGAATACATTTCCGTTAGTATGTACATCCCACACAGTTAATCCAAGAAGTACATTTCCGTTCGTATATACATCCCACACAGTCGCTCCAAGGAAAACATTTCCGTTCGCAGGTACATCACACACAATTTCCCCCATTAAATCGTTTGTGATAGCGTTGCCATTGCACATGATATTAACAATTTTATCATTTGTGTTATTGAATGCATCACACACGGTGCGTAGAAGAAACTGTGTGGCAAAGGTTGTCCATCACCACACACTTTTTATGTGGTAAACGTTTGCGCAAGGTGGCCTAGCGCAAACAGTTTTCAAGAGGATGTCGTGTGTGATTGTTCATTGATCCAACACGGTTTATTCCTAGAAACTGTGTGCGTTGCCTGAGGTCATCGCCCACGGTGTTTTCTCAATAACCGTTTGCAATAGAAAAACCCAATTAGCAGGCTAATTGGCCATTAGCAAGCTAATTTCCCTATTATTAATAATCCATTTATTAATCTAATTGATATTTCATATTAAGCACACAATATATATCATTTCCATATTAAGGAAGCAGGATTTCATAATTAAAATATATCAGAGTACAACATCATATAGCTTCAGCACTCAGCTACCCCATTACACAACTGCACCAGCACCAAGTTTTAGATGCAACATCTAGAACCTTTCGAAATTAGCATCATAGCCGGTACATAGACAGATGCATCTCATCTGGAAAACTGCTGAAGTGGAAGGCGAATATTGAGCCTTCATTGATGTTGAAGGTCTTTGCAACTTTAGGCCAGTGCCTGTGGATGATTGCTCATCCATCCTTCGTCCTCTTCAGGAACACTTCAATATTAAACCGTGGGTGTTGTATGAAAACCTTCCTCGCCTCCTGACCATAGAGGTGGTTTGAGAGGTAATCATTAGTGAACTACTTTGGAAGAGCCTGAAAATAAGGATGTGCATAAATATCTTCTCTATATTGGAAATGGGGCAAAGGAATAAAAAAAGACAAGGTATAATAGTTAGTACCATCTTGTAGTGAACTGATGTCTGATACATCTCCAACGTATCTATAATTTATGAAGTATTCATGCCATGTTTACAACAATTCTATATGATTTTGGTATGATTTGATTAGAACTAACCCGGACTGACGCTGTTTTCAGCAGAACTACCGTGGTGTCGTTTTTTGTGCAGAAATAAAAGTTCTCGGAATGGGCTGAAAATTTACGGAGAATATTTTTGGAAAATATAAAAAATACTGGAACGAAAAGATATCGGAGAGGAGTCCTGAGGCAACCACAAGGGTGGAGGGTGCGCCCCCCTAGGGCGCGCTCCCCTGCCTTGTCGTCGCCTCATGGTCCCCCTTGACTTGTCCCCGACGCCAACACCTCCTATAAATACCAAAACCTCCATAAATAAACCTAGATCGGAAGTTCCGCCGCCGCAAGCCTCTGTAGCCATGAAAAACCAATCGGGAGCCTTTTCCGGCACCCTGCCGGAGGGGGAAACCATCACCGGTGGCCATCTTCATCATCTCGGCGGTCTCCATGACGAGAAGGGAGTAGTTCACCCTTGGGGCCGAGGGTATGTACCAGTATCTATGTGTTTCTTGATTTGGCACGATCTTGATGTACCGCGAGCTTTGTTATTATAGTTGGATCATATGGTGTTTCTCCCCCTCTAACTTCTTATGATGAATTGAGTCTTGCTCTTTGAGGTTCCGTTATGTTGGATTGAGTATTGGATTTGAGAACACTTGATGTATGTCTTGCGATGGGATATCTGTGGTGACAATGGGATGTTCTATTGATTCACTTGATGTATGTTTTGGCACTCAACTCGCGGATTCCCGAGGTGACATTGGGGTAATCTATGCATAGGGGTTGATGCACGTTTTCGTCTTACGTTCTCCGATAGAAACTTTGGAGTGATTCTTTGTTGCACGTTGAGGGATTGTTATATGATCTAATTATGTTATCATTGTTGAGAGAACTTGCACTAGTGAAAGTATGAACCCTAGGCCTTGTTTCTAAGCATTGCAGTACCATTTTTGCTCACTTTTGTTACTAGTTACCTTGCTGTTTTTATATTTTCAGATTACAAAAACCTATTTCTACTATCCATATTACACTTGTATCACCATCTCTTTGCCGAACTAGTGCACCTATACAATTTACCATTGTATTGGGTGTGTTGGGGACACAAGAGACTCTTTGTTATTTGGTTGCAGGGTTGTTTGAGAGAGACCATCTTCATCCTACGCCTCCCACGGATTTATAAACCTTAGGTCATCCACTTAAGGGAAATTTGCTACTGTCCTACAAAACTCTGCGCTTGGAGGCCCAACATGAGTCTACAAGAAGAAGGTTGCGTAGTAGACATCAAGCTCTTTTCTGGTGCCGTTGCTGGGGAGGTGAGTGCTTGAAGGTATATCTTTAGATCTTGCAATTGAATCTTTTAGTTTCTTGTTTTATCATTTGTTTAGTTTATCTCCATCACGAACAAACCTCTAACTGCGCGTAAATGTGTGAGTTTATCTTTGGTTCGTGCGTGAGACAGACGCGGGTGGATAAGAGTAAAAGTCGTGCGATGAAAAAAAATGCATTTTATTCCGCCACGGCTACGATCGCCTCGCCAAAGCTCAAAGTCACAAGTCACACGTAATTAAACATGAATAAATGCGAAATGCAAGTGAGCACGCGTGATAACCCACAAGTATAGGGGATTAATTGTAGCCTTTCTCGATAAGTAATAATGTTGAACCCAACGAAGAGCTAAAGGTAGAATTTATGTTCTCTTGATGTTCTATCGACCACCGATACAACTCTACGCACACTTAACGTTCACTTTACCTAGAACAAGTATGAAACTATTTTGCGGGGATAAAACTATAACTACTTTGCAAGAATAAAACTAGGAGTACTTTGCGAGATAATAAAAGTAAGTTGTTTAGTAGAAAGCTTTTGTAACACAAGAGAAAGATTTGTCCCTAGGCAATTGATAACTAAACCGGTAATCATTATTGCAATTTAGTATGAGGGAGAGGCATGAGCTAACATACTTTCCATACTTGGATCATATGCACTTATGTTTGGAACTCTAGCAAGCATCCACAACTACTAAAGATCATTAAGGTAAAACCCAACCATAGCATTAAGTAACAAGTCCTCTTTACTCCCATACGCAACAACCCCCTTACTCGGGTATATGATTCTATCACTCTCGCGACCCACTATAAGCGAATTATGAACGTATTGCAACACCCCACAACGGTAATCCCACATGCTTGTGTGACATGGAGGGCACCATAGGACAACACCAAAATAAAACATACAACTCAAACCAATCACGATCATCAATCAACCCATAGGACGAAAGAAATCTACTCAAACATCATAGGATAGCAACACATCATTGGATAATATATGTAGCATTAATCACCATGTTTAAGTAGAGATTATAGCGGGGAGAAGAGGTGTTACACCGCTGCATGGAGGGGGAGAGAGTTGGTGTTGACGGCGGCAAAGTTGTTGGTGTAGATCGCCGTCATGATGATTGCCTGGGCGGCGTTTCGGCGCCACCGGGTAAGAGGGGGAGAGAGCATGCCTCATTCTTCTTGCTTGGTCTCCCCCCTAGATGGGAGGAGAGTTTCCCCTCTGGTCAATGGTGTCCATGGCTCCCGGAGGGCAGGAGCACCTCCGAGATTGGATCTCTCTCTCTGTTCTCTTCTGTTTCGTGTTCTTGTTTTCTGGCCCTTCACCGTTTCTTAAATTCCCAGAGATCCATAACTCCGATCAGGCTGAAATTTTAACATGATTTTTCCCTGTATTATCTTTCTTGCGGTGAAAGAAGGGCTACAACGAACTTACGAGGGAGTCACAAGGCAGCACGGCGCGGCCACCCCCTGGCCGCGCCCGGGTGCCTTGTGACCACCTCGGGCACAATCTTGCGTTGATTCTTCTTCCCAAAAATCACATATATTCCAAAATAATTCTCCGTAAATTTTTATCGCATTTGAACTTTGTTTGATATGGATATTCTGCGAAACAAAAAACATGCAACAAACAAGAACTGGCACTGGGCGCTGGATCAATATGTTAGTCCCAAAAATAATATAAAATGTTGCCAAAAGTATATGAAAGTTGTAGAATATTGGCATGAAATAAAAAAAATAGATACAGCGGAGACGTATCAGCATCCCCAAGCTTAATTCCTGCTTGTTCTCGAGTAGATAAATGATAAAAAAGATAATTTTAACGTTTAATGCTACCTAGCATAATCTTGATCATGTAATCTAATCATGGCATGAATGTTAAGATAGGAGTGATTCAAATCAATAGTCTATAATTTGATATAAAGACATCAATACTTAGGCATACCAACAAACAATCATGCCTTTCAGAGTAAAAATGCTAAAGAACAATATCCCTACAAAATCATATAGCCTGGTCATGCTCCGTCTTCTTAACAGAAAATATAAATCATGTACAACCCTGATGACAAGCCGAGCAATTGGTTCATACTTTTTAATGCGCTTTAGCTTTTCCAACCCCCACGCAATACATGAGCGCAAGCCATGGATATAACACTCTGGGTGGAATAGAATGCAGTGATAGTGATTAATAAAGGGGAAGTAAAAAAGGAAGATAGTCTCACATCGACACGGCTAATCAACGAGCTATGGAGATGCCCATCAATTGATGTCAATGTGAGGAGTAGGGATTGCCATGCAACGGATGCACTAAGAGCTATGAGTGTATGAAAGCTCAAACTAAAAACTAAGTGGGTGTGCATCCAACTTGCTTGCTCATGAAGACCTCGGGCATTTGAGAAAGCCCATCATCGGAATATACAAGCCAAGTTCTATAATGAAAAATTCCCACTGGTATATGAAAGTGACAACATAGGAGACTCTCTACATGAAAAACATGGTGCTACTTTGAAGCACAAGTGTGGAAAAGGATAGTAACATTGCCCCTTCTCTCGTTTTCTCTCATTCTTTTTATTTTCTGTTTTTTCATTTTTTTTGTTGGGCTCTTTCTTTTTCTTTTTCTTTTTTGGGGCTCTTTTTGGCCTCTCTTTTTTCCCTTTTTTATTTCCTCACTGGGACAATGGTCTAATAATGATGATCAACACACTTCTATTTACTTACAACTTGATAAAACTGAAACATATGACTCTATATGAATGCCTTTGGTAGTGTACCAGGATGTGCAATGATACTAGCGTAACATGTATGATAATGATGAACGGTGGCTGAACCACAAATACTATGTCAGCTATATGATCATGCAAAGCAATATGACAATGAAGGTGTATGTCATAATAACGAAACGGTGGAAGTTGCATGGCAATATATCTCGGAATGGCTATGGAAATGCCATGATAGGTAGGTATGGTGACTGTTTTGAGGAAGATACAAGGAGGCTTATGTGTGATAGAGTGTATCATATCACGGGGTTTGGATGCATCGGCGAAGTTTGCACCAATTCTTGAGGTAAGAAAGGGCAATGCATGGTATCAAAGAGGCTAGCAAATTGCGGAAAGGTGAGAGTGCGTATAATCCATGGACTCACATTAGTCATAAAGAACTCACATACTTATTGCAGAAGTTTATTAGCCCTCGAAGCAAAGTACTACCACGCATGCCCTAGGGGGATAGATTGGTACGAAAAGACCATCACTCGTCCCCGACCGCCACTCATAAGGAAGACAATCAATAATAAATCATGCTCCAACTTCTTAGCATAACTAGAGACTATACATGCATGCTTCGACAATCACAAACCTTAACAATAATATTCTTACTAAACCACAATCATTCACTAGTACCTCCCACATATTACCATCTCAATATTGCAAAACTATTGCAAGGAATCAAACATATCATATTCAGTGATCTACAAGTTTTATGTAGGATTTTATGACTAACCATGTGAATGACCAATTCCTGTTGACTCTCTAAATAGATATAAGTGAAGCATGAGAGTTTGATTATTTCTACAAAAGACTTGCCCACACTCTAATAAATATAAGTGAGGCAAAAGAGCATTCTACAAATAACGGTTTTCTATATGTAGATAGATAGGCATCCAAACTTCAAATTATATAAGTGAAGCACATGAAGCATTCGATATAAGTGCATTCTATAAACCAACCAAGGACTATCTATAAACCAACCAAGGACTATCTCATACCAGCATGGTGCATTACTAGAAGAAAAATAAAAATCACATGACGCTCCAAGAATTTACGCATATCATGTGAACAAAGCAAAAATTGGGACATACCGATAATTATCGAAGAAGAAAGATGGGATGCCTTCCGGGGCATCCCCAAACTTAGACGCTTGAGTCTCCTTGAATATTTACTTGGGGTGCCTTGGGCATCCCCAAGCTTGAACTCTTGCCTCTCCTTATTCTCCTCATATCGATACCTCCTCGATCTTCGAACGCTTCATCCACACAAAACTTAACCGAACTTTTTGTTAGAGGGGTCAGTACATATAACATCAAGTCGCACCATGTCTTGTGTTAACATCATTGTATAATTATAAGCAAACATTACCCATTATATGCTATCACAATTCTATGGCTCCCAAGTCAATGGGGCTCAACAAGATTTCAAACATAAGAAAATAAAGAAACTATAACAACAATCTGTGAAAACAGGACAGTCTATAAAGATGCAGATGGTACATATACTTTTGTAACTCAAAAAATTCTTAAAACTTAGTACTAAATAAACAATATGCATAGAAGTATCGTGTAAATTTTTTAGAATTTTTCCACGTTTTAGTGAATTATCAAAATTCACGCACTATAACAAAAGTTTCTATTTTTTCACAACACACACACCATACAAGCAACTTAAACATCCTAAGGGTAAATCTTGGCACTTTATTTTTATAATACAAATGATTTGTACAAGGTGATAATTATTTTTGTGAGAAAATTCCATGAAAAATTCTACATTGTTTCCATGAGCATGAACACAAGTGTTCATGGTCGACCCTCACTTCTCCAATGCATAACCTTCCAATCGCTTCTCTTTTTTGAATTTTTTTAAGTTCCCCTCTATACTTTTTTGTTTTTAAACTGTTTAAAAGCACACAACATAATTAAATGACTATCTAAGACTTCCAGGTTATCTCCCAGGCAGCGCTTTCTTTAAAGCCATTAAGCTAGGCATACAGTGCTCAAGTAATTGGTCCACCCGGATCCCAAGGTATATCAAATCCAATTTTAATTAACAATGATTTGTAATTTAGTAGTGAGCACAAATAAATATATATCTCATAATGACGAAGTCTAACTCTCTTCCTATGCATCGACATGTTATAAAAGAACAATTCATGCACATCAAGTAAATGCCAATGCATAGTATAAACATATTCTTGCAATTTTATCGTATTGGAAACATAGAGAGGTGGAGATGTGGTTCCTCTCTCATAATAATTGCAATTAGGAGCAACAAGCACATGCATATTACATTCATGCAAATCATCATGTGTAATGGTAAAACGCAACCCATCAATATAATCCTTAATAAGCACAAACTTGTCCGATATGGTGTAGTTGGGAGAATTCAAAAAGATAATAGGACTATCATGTGTGGGTGAAATAGCAACGATTTCTTTCTTAACATAAGGAACTATAGCAAGTTCATCTCCATAAGCATAATTCAAGTTGGCATCATGGCCACAAGCAAAGCAAGCATCAATTTGATCAAAAAGGGATATTTCAAACGAATCCAAGGGATCATAGCAATCATCATAGCATTCATCCTTCGGTAAGAACGAAGGGAAATTAAACAATGTATGGGATAAAGAGTTACTCTCATCAGAAGGTGGGCACGGGTGATCAATCCGCTCTTCCTCCTTTTGTTCCTCGCTCTCCTCCTCATATTTTTCATCTAACGAGCTCACAGTGTCATCAATTTCTTCTTCCATAGTTTCCTGCAAAATATTAGTCTCTTCTTGAACAATGGAGACTTCATCAATAAATGCATCAATATCGGCATTGTATTCATAATTCTCATAGCAATATTTAAGTATAGCATAATTTTCAGATCTGTAAATAGCATCATCACAAATTTCATACTTTTCAAACAAAGATTCAATTTCATAAGCACCCTTAAAAGCAACAAATTCTTCTATTTCTTCCACCTCATAGTAATCATATAAACCATTAGCATAAGAAGCCAAGGTTTTATTATCATTAAATTCACATGAAAAGGGAATGTGTGGAGCCTTCATCCTAGAGCAACAAGTATAATCATATCTCAAGCATAAATTCCAAGCATACCATTGCAAAAAATCAATTTTATCCCATAAGAGTTTCCCTTTTTGAGTCAAGCGGTTTATAAACCGTAAAGTATTCCCGTTGATCCAAAGTATCTGCCATCTTCAAGTTGAATGGGGATTTATCAGGATTATCAAAGTAGTTTTAATATTTTCCACATAAAGAGCATCGAGGGTTTTAGGAGGTTCCCCATCTCCATGAATAGCAAGTACAATTTTTTTCTGGTATTTCGTGCTCCATATCCATAACTAAAGATAGAGAAGAACTTAAAACAGAAAATAAAAACCACTTAGTGATGAAGAAAACAAGCACACACGATAATATTCACCCCACGCTATTGCTCCCTGGCAATAGCGCCAGAAAAAGGTCTTGATAACCCACAAGTATAAGGGATCAATTGTAGCTTGTCTCAATAAGTCAGACTAAGAGTGTCAAAACCAACAAGGAGGTAAAGGTAGAATTTATATTCTCTTCAAGTTCTATCGACTATCGATACAATTCTATGCACACTTAACGTTCGCTTTACCTAGAACAAGTATGAAAATATTTTGCGGGGATAAAACTAGAACTACTTTGCAGGAATAAAACTAGGAGTACTTTGCGAGAAAATAGAAGTTAGTTGTTTAGTAGAAAGCTTTTTGTAACACAAGAGAAAGATTTGTGCCTAGACAATTGATAACTAGATCGGTAATCATTATTGCAATTTCATATGAGGGAGATGCATGAGCTAACATAATTTTCGTACTTGGATCATATGCACGTATGATTGGAACTCTAGCAAGAATCTGCAACTACTAAAGATCATTAAGGTAAAACCCAACCATAGCATTAAGTAACAAGTTCTTTTTACTCCCATACGCAACAACCCCCTTACTCGGGTATAAGCTTCTGTCACTCTCGCCACCCACTATAAGCGAATTATGAACGTATTGCAACACCCTACATCGGTAATCCCACATGCTTGCGTGACACGGAGGGCACCATAGGACAACACCAAAATAAAACATACAACTCAAACCAATCACGATCCTCAATCAAGCCATAGGACAAAAGAAATCTACTCAAACATCATACGATAGAGACACATTATTGGATAATAATATGTAGCATTAGGCACCATGTTTAAGTAGAGATTACAGCGGGGAGAAGAGGTGTTATGCCGCTGCATAGAGGGGGAGAGAGTTGGTGTTGACGGTAGCGAAGTTGTTGGTGTAGATCATCGCCACGATGATTCCCTTGGAGGCGTTCTGGCGCCACCAGGTGAGAAGGGGAGAGAGCCCCCTCCTTCTTCCTCTTGCTTGGTTTCCCCTAGATGGGAGGAGAGTTTCTCCTCTAGTCAATGGTCTCCATGGCTCCTGGAGGGCAGGAGCCCCTCCGAGATTGGATCTCTCTCTATGTTCTCTTATGTTTCACGTTCCTGTTTTCTGGCCCTTCATCGTTTCTTAAATTCACGGAGATCCGTAACTCTGATCGGGCTGAAATTTTAACACCATTTTTTCTTGATATTATCTTTCTTTTGGCGAAAGAAGGGCTCCAACTGACTTACGAGGGAGTCACAAGGCAGCATGGTGGGCTACCCCCCTGATCGCACCCTGGTGCCTTGTGACCACCTCGGGCACCGTCTTGCGTTGATTCTTTTTCCCAAAAATCAAATATATTCCAAAATAATTCTCCGTAAATTTTTATCATGTTTGGACTTTGTTTGATATGGATATTCCACGAAACAAAAAACATGCAACAAACAGGAACTGGCACTGGGCACTGGATCAATATGTTAGTCCCAAAAATAATATAAAATGTTGCCAAAAGTATACGAAAGTTGTAGAATATTGGCATGAAACAATAAAAAATTATAGATACGGTGGAGATGTATCAACACGCATGTGGTGTACACTTAGCATAGCTTTTTCTAGTCATCCTAATTACGTGAACCATGAAAGTCCCCCTTATATGCAGGTCAAACTCTTGGTCCCTTATGTTAGGACATTTCCCGCCTTAGTGTTTTGGTGATGATGACAACTCACTTTGTGGTCTAAGCATGTGCCAAGTTCTTTAGGTACTCTCTCGTTTGGTACAAGACGATTAGGCACTCCCTCTGGACGGAAAAGATCGAAATGGCATTCCCTACATGTTTATTTCTTTGGTCGTAGGAAATCCATACTATTAAGAGGGAATCCGCATCGGAAGATAGTGGGTGAATCAATACATGTACACATTCTTATCCTCCCTTGCTATCCTTCCGTTCGAGGAGAGAGAGGTCCTCAAACTCTCCTTTTAGTGGTTTTTGATCCTACGGCGGTTGTATCGCTGGTCAGGGTGGTTGTACCGCCTGTCTGGTTCGTCAGGTGCTTCCACCGCCCCAGGGTGATACCCTGGGGTTGCAGCTCCCAGGTACCATACATCGGTTGTACCACTGCCCCCGGGCGATGGTACCGCCACAGCTGGGAAAACACTAGGGCTGCTTCAAGAGCGGTTGTACCGGCCTAGTACCGCCCAACCACCGGTCATCTTTCTCTGGTGCGGCGGTTATTGGGCGGTGATACGTCCATTTTGCATCATGATTTCCTACTATTATTTACAATGTTTTTATGCACAATAAATCTTTATGGAGTAATTCTAATGCCTTTTCTCTCATAATATGCAAGGTTTACACAAAGAGGGAGAATGCTCGAAGCTAGAATTCTGGACCTGAAAAAGCTACATCAGAGTTACCTATTCTGCACAACTCCAAATAAGCTGAAACTTCACAGAGAATTATTTTGGAATATATGAATAATACTGGAGCAAATAACTACCAGGGCGCCTGGTGAGCACAATACACCAGGGCGCGCCAGGCCCCCCAGGCGCGCCCTGGTGGGTTGTGCTCAGCCCAGCCCACCTCCGGTGCCCATCTTCTGGTATATAAGTCATTTTGACCTAGAAAAAAAATAAGGAGAGGACTTTCGGGATGGAACGCCGCCATCTTGAAGCGTAACTTGGGCAGGAGCACTTTTGCCCTCCGGCGGAGCGATTCCGCCGGGGGAACTTCCCTCCCGGAGGGGGAAATCGAAGCCATCGTCATCACCAACAACCCTCTCATCTTTGGGAGGGCAATCTACATCACCATCTCCTCTCAAACCCTAGTTCATCTCTTGTGTTCAATCCTTGTACCAGAACCTTAGATTGGTACTTGTGGGTGACTAGTAGTGTTGATTACATCTTGTAGTTGATTACTATCTGGTTTATTTGGTGGAAGATTATATGTTTAGATCCATTATGCTATTTAATATACCCCTCTGATCTTGAGCATGATTATCGTTTGTGAGTAGTTACTTTAGTTCTTGAGGTCACAAGAGAAATCATGTTGCAAGTAATCATGTGAACTTGATATGTGTTCGATATTTTGATGATATGTATGTTGTGATTCCCTTAGTGGTGTCATGTGAACATCGACTACATGGCACTTCACCATATTTGGGCCTAAGGGAATGCATTGTGGAGTAGTTATTAGATGATGGGTTGCTAGAGTGACAGAAGCTTAAACCTAGTTTATGCACTACTTCGTAAGGGACCGATTTGGATCCAAATGTTTAATGCTATGGTTAGATTCTATCTTAATACTTTTCTTGTATTTGCGGATGCTTGCAAGGGGGTTAATCATAAGTGAGAGGTTTGTAAAAGTAGGAACAGCACCCAAGCACCGGTCCACCCACATATCAAATTATCAAAGTAGCGAACGCAAATCAAACCAAAATGATGAAAGTGACTAGTTGAAATTCCCGTGTACCCTCAAGAACACTTTGCTTATTATAAGAGACCATTTTGGCCTGTGCTTTGCCACAAAAGGATTGGGCTACCTTGCTGCACTTTATTTACGATCACCGTTACTTGTCCGTTACAAATTATCTTGCTATCAAACTAATTACCGACTATTTCAGTGCCATGCAGAAAATACCTTGCTGAAAACCACTTGTCATTTCCTTCTGCTCCTCATTGGGTTCGACACTCTTACTTATCAAAAGGACTACGATTGATCTCCTATACTTGTGGGTCATCAAGACTCTTTTTTGGTGCCGTTGCCGGGGAGTGAAGCGCTCTTGGTAAGCAGAAATTAGTAAGGAAAAATTATTACTACGTGCTGAAATTATTGTCACTTGTGACTATGGAAACCATCCTTTGAGGGGTTTGTTCGGGGTATCTTCACCTTGACCGGAAGCACAATTAGTTGCCCCTCAACCTACTGCACCTACTGAAAATATTGGTTATGAAATTCCTTTGGGTATGATAGAACAACTGCAAGCTAATCGTTATGCAGGAGATGGAACTGAACATCCTGATATGCACTTGATATATGTGGATGAAATTTGTGGATTATTTAGGCTTGCAGGTTTATCCAAAGATGAAGCTAAGAAGAAGGTTTTCCCTTTATCTTTGAAGGGAAAAGCATTGACATGGTATAGGCTATGCGATGATATTGGATCTTGGAACTAGAATCGATTGAAATTGGAATTTCACCAAAAAATATATCCTATGCATCTAGTTCATCGTGATCGGAATTATATATATATATATATATAACTTTTTGGCCTCGTGAAGGAGAAAGTATCGCTCTATCTTGGGGGAGGCTTAAGTCAATGTTATATTCATGCCCCAATGATGAGATCTCTAGAGAAATTATCATTCAGAATTTTTATGCTGGCCTTTCTCGTGATGATCAATCCGTGCTCGATACTTCTTGTACTGGTTCTTTTGTGAAGAAGACTATTGAATTCAGGTGGGATATTTTAGAAAGGATTAAACGCAACTCTAAAGATTGGGAACTCGACCAAGGTAAAGAGTCAGGTATTAATCTTGAGTTTGATTGTGTTAAATCTTTTATGAATACCGATGCTTTTCACAAGTTTAGCACTAAATATGGACTTGACTCTGAGATAGTAGCCTCTTTCTGTGAATCATTTGCTACTCATGTTGATCTACCTAAGGAGAAGTGGTTCAAATATCACCCCCTATTAAAGAAGACATTAAAGAACTGGTAATAGCTAAAGATGAAACTATTATTGACAATGTTGATCCAGTTGTGCCTACTGCCTATATTGAAAAACCACCTTTCCCTGTTAGGATAAAGGAACATGCTAAGGTATCAACTGTGGTTCGCAAAAGTAATATTAAAGCACCTAAACCCTATGAACAAATTAAAGTAGAACCTAGTGTTGCTATGGTTAAAGATCTCTTGGTAGAAAATATTAATTTGCATGTTATTTACTTCTATGATGAAGCTGCTAGAATTGCCAAACCCGATGAAAAAGATAAACATAGACCTGTTGTTGGCATGCCTGTTGTCTCAGTTAAAATAGGAGATCACTGTTATCATAGTTTATGTGACTTAGGTTCTAGTGTGAGTGCTATTCCTTTTACCTTATACCAAGAAATTATGAATGATATAGCACCCGCTGAAATAGAAGGTATAGATGTTACCATCAAACTTGCTAATAGAGACACCATCACACCACTTGGGATTGTTATAGATGTTAAAGTCTTGTGTGGGAAAATAAAATACCCTACTGATTTTCTAGTTCTTGGTTCCCCACAAGATGACTTTTGTCCCATTATCTTTGGTAGACCTTTCTTGAACACCGTTAATGCTAAAATAGATTGTGAGAAACAAACTGTCGGTGTTAGCTTTGGTGATGAGTCTCATGAGTTTAATTTCTCCAAGTTTAGTAGACAACCTCATAAGAAAGAATTACCTAGTAAGGATGAAATAATTGGTCTTGCTACTATTGCCATGCCTCCTACTGATCCACTAGAACAATATTTGCTAGACCATAAAAATGATATAAATTTATGTGAAAGAAATGAAATAGATAAAATTTTCTTTGAACAACAACCTCTGCTTAAACACAATTTGCCTTTTGAAACTCTAGGAGGTCCTCCTCCACCTAAAGGTGATCCTGTGTTTGAATTAAAGCAATTTCCTGACACCTTGAAATATGCTTATCTTGATGAAAAGAAGATATATCCTGTTATTATTAGTGCTAACCTTTCAGAACATGAAGAGGAAAGATTATTGAAAATTCTGAAGAAGCACCATGCTGCTATTAGATATACTCTTGATGATCTTAAGGGCATTAGTCCCACTCTCTGTCAGCATAAAATTAATATGGAACTTGATGCTAAACCAGTTGTAGATCACCAACAACGATTAAATCCTAAGATGAAAGAAGTGGTGAGAACTGAAATACTAAAACTTCTGGAAGCACATATAATCTATCCAATAGTTGATAGTAGATCGGTAAGTCATGTTCATTGTGTCCCTAAGAAGGGAGGTATTACTGTTGTTCCTAATGATAAAACTGAACTTATTCCACAAAGAATTGTCACTGGCTATAGAATGGTAATTGATTTTAGAAAATAAAATAAAGCAACTAGAAAGATCATTACCCTCTGCCTTTTATTGATCAAATGTTGGAAAGATTATCTAAGCACACACACTTTTTTTTCTTGATGGATATTCTGGTTTCTCTCAAATACCCGTTCCACAACCTGATCAAGAGAAAACCACTTTTACTTGCCCTTTTGGAACTTATGCTTGTAGATGTTGGCCTTTTGGTTTATGAAATGCACCTGCTACCTTTCAAAGATGAATGACTACTATATTCTATGATTTTTGTGAAAAGATTGTTGAGGTTTTCATGGATGATTTTTCCGTTTACGGAACTTCTTTTCATGATTTCTTAAGCAACCTTGATCGAGTTTTGCAGAGATGTGAACAAACTAATCTTGTCTTGAATTGGGAGAAGTGCCACTTTATGGTTAATGAAGGTATTGTTTTGGGGCATAAAATTTCTGAACGAGGTTTTGAGGTGGATAAAGCTAAGGTTGATGCAATTGAGAAAATGCCATGTCCTAAAGATATTAAAGGTATTCGTAGTTTCCTTGGTCGTGCTGGTTTCTATAGGAGGTTTATTAAAGACTTCTCTAAAATTTCTAGGCCTCTTACTAATCTTTTACAAAAGGATGTTCCCTTTGTTTTTGATGATGATTGTGTAGAAGCTTTTGAAACACTTAAGAAAGTCTTAACTTCTGCACCTATTGTTCAACCACCTGATTGGAACTTGCCTCTTGAAATTATGTGTGATGATAGTGATTATGCTGTTGGTGTTGTTCTAGGACAAAGAGTTGATAAGAAATTAAATGTTATCCATTATGCTAGAAAACTCTAGATAGTGCCCAAAGAAATTATGCTACTACCGAAAAAGAATATTTAGCAGTTGTGTTTGCTTGTGATAAATTCAGATCTTACATTGTTGATTCTAAAGTAATTGTTCACACTGATCATGCTGCTATAAAATATCTTATGGAAAAGAAGGATGCTAAGCCTAGACTCATTAGGTGGGTTCTCTTGCTACAAGAATTTGATTTACATATCACTGATAGGAAAGGAGGTGAGAACCCCGTAGCAGATAACTTGTCTAGGTTAGAAAATATTCTTGATGACCCACTACCTATTGATGATAGTTTTCCCGATGAACAACTAGCTGCAATAAATGTTTCTCATAATACTCCTTGGTATGCTGACTATGCTAATTATATTGTTGATAAATATATACCACCTAGTTTCACATACCAACAAAATAAAAAATTCTTCTATGATTTAAGACATTACTTTTGGGATGACCCACATCTTTATAAAGAAGGAGGTGATGGTATTATTAGACGTTGTGTACCTGAGCATGAACAGGAACAAATCCGACGGAAATGTCACTCTGAAGCTTATGGAGGACATCATGCGTGAGATAGAATTGCTCACAAGGTATTGCAATCTGGTTTTTATTGGCCTACTCTCTTCAAAGATGCCCGCAAGTTTGTTTTATCTTGTGATGAATGTCAAAGAATTGGTAATCTCGGTAAGCATCAGGAAATGCCTATGAATTATTCACTTGTCGTTGAACCATTTGATATTTGGGGTTTTGATTATATGGGACCTTTTCCTTCCTCTAATGGGTATACACATATTTTGGTTGCTGTTGATTATGTTACTAAGTGGGTAGAAGCTATTCCAACTAGTAGTGTTGATCATAACACTTCCATTAAAATGCTTAAAGAAGTTATTTTCCCAAGGTTTGGAGTCCCTAGATATTTAATGACTGATGGTGGTTCACACTTTATTCATGGTGCTTTCCGTAAAATGCTTGCTAAATATGATGTTAACCATAGAATTGCTTCACCCTATCATCCTCAATCTAGTGGCCAAGTTGAACTTAGCAATACAGAAATAAAGTTAATATTACAAAAAACTATCAATAGGTCCCGAAAGAATTGGTCTAAGAAATTAGATGATGCACTTTGGGCCTATGGAACAACATATAAAAATCCTATGGGTATGTCTCCATATAAAATGGTTTATGGAAAAGCTTGTCATTTGCCTCTTGAGTTAGAACATAAAGCATATTGGGCAATTAAAGAACTCAACTATGATTTCAAACTTGCTGGTGAAAAGAGGTTATTTGATATTAGCTCACTAGATGAATGGAGAACCCAAGCTTATGAAAATGCCAAATTGTTCAAAGAAAAATTAAAAGATGGCTTGACAAAAGAATCCAAAAGCGGGAGCTCAAGGATGGACAATATGTTCTTTTGTACAACTCTCACTTTAGATTCTTTGCAGGAAAACTTCTCTCCAAATGGGAAGGACCATATATTATAGAGGAGGTTTATCGCTCTGGAGCTATCAAGATTAATAATGCCGAAGGTACTAACCCGAAGGTGGTCAATGGACAAAGAATAAAACACTATATCTCAGGTGAGGGAGTCCTGGATTGAGGGGTCCTTGGGCCGTCGACCTACTACATATGGGTCGGACTGATGGGCCACTATGGGGCCAAGCTGAAGCGTGGATCCATGGCCGGATATGAGATCTTCATAGTCGTGGTGTGCCCTCTAAGTCAAGGGTTAGCATGATCTTTCCTTCATTGTAACCGATTGCATGTAACCCTAACCCTACTGGTGTCTATATAAACCAAGGGGTTTTAGTCTTTAGGGCTAGAGCAACATCCATCACCCCATCAACCTAGGGTTGAGCTCGCCTGATCTCAAGGTAGAACGACTCTGTAACCATATCATACACATCAAATACAATCAAGCAGGACGTAGGGTTTTACCTCTTCGAGAGGGCCCGAACCTGGGTAAACACCGTGTTCTTCGTCCCTTGTTCCCCATTGATCCTAGATCGACAGCTCAGGACCCCCTACCCGAGATCCGCTGGTTTTGACACCGACATTGGTACTTTCATTGAGAGTTCCGTTGTTGGGTCACCGAAGGATCAATGGCTCAGCTGATCATCGGAGTGGGCGTCAGCTCCGGGGACCTCTTTGTCCCCGGCCAGCTCTTCGCATTCGGCAGCACCGTGCTGCACGCCAACCCAACTGGTCATCTAGACCAAATCAACAATTTTGCCCCTTAGCACCGGATTAGATTCGGTAACTCGGAGTACGTTGCGGACGCCCGAGGCGATCTGGTCTTTGCCGGATTCGCAGCCTCCCCCCGTACCCCTATGGGCCCCGCCGTGCCCGCTCCGGAGCTTTCTCCCGATCCGATCTATGGATCGGTCTCAACCCCTTAGCCGGCCTCGAGCTCGGACGGCTCCACCCTGACCGGAGGCCAGGAATCCCCTTCGACCACGCCAGTGATGCCCGCCGAAGGCCCAGGTTTGGGCCTCAATGCGGAAGTAGTGTTCGGACGCCAAGAGTCACTCTCGGCCGAACCCTCTCCTCATGACACGCCTCCGGCCTTGAGCCCCAGCGACGGGTCGACATTCAGAAGCTAGGAACCACCCCTGGCTGAACTCCCCCTCATCAACTTGGCTTCGAGCCCCAATACGGAAACAGTGTCCGGAGACCAGGTCTTGTCCTCGGTCTCTTATGTCTATCCCACCACAAGCCTGACCCGGGCCTCGAGGCTAAATCGGCCCTTGAAGACCAGGATCCGGCCCGGGCCCAGATCATTCCTTGCCCCACCACGTCAGAGACCGGCCCTCGGCGGCCACCGTGTACCAGCCCGGCGACCCTCGCCTTATTAAATGAGGTGCTGGACCGAATCCAGATGATGGCTATTCGGGAGGATCCACCCTCGACTTGCGTTCAGCAGCCCCTCGACATGAATTACAGGGAATTTTATGGCACACCCACCACCCACTTAGTGGCCACAGTCGAAGACTTAACCAACATGTTGGACTACACCTCGGAAAACACCAAATACATGGACGAGGATAGTGGAGCCACGGCCAACACCGACGCTGATCCCCCTGCCACCGGCCGCTGGACGGCCACGTCGACCTACGACGTATACATGGTAGACACCCCGAAAGAAGATGACGGCACTCCCGGGAAGGATAATGGCAGGCCCAACGATGAGCCACTGAAACTCCACAGACAGTGCCGCCACTCCAAGGTGCGTCAAAGCCATGCAAGCAACACGAACACCGAAGAAAATGCCACCCTGGACAATGCGGATAACCTCGGTGATCTCGGCGCCGACGAACAGCCACAAAACGACCACGAGGAGCATGAGGACCCGCTCGACCTCGAATACCTCAATGACTCCGAAGACAGTAACTACCTCCCCCTCTCTGAAGAGGAGGTCAGTTTGGGTGACGAAGATTTTATCATCCCCGAAGACTCGCTGGATCAAGAGCGGTACAAACAGCAGCTAATTGCCACCGCGCGTAGCCTGATGAAACATCGGCAAAAAATAAAGGCCAAACAAGATACCCTCAATGACAGATGGACTAAGGTCCTTGCTGCCGAAGAGGGGTATGGCTACGAACGACAAACCAAGAGCTACCCAAAGTGAAGTCTACTGCCGCAATTCGATGATGAAGCCATAGAGCCAGCACCTCCAAGGTACACTCAGGCAGATTAGCCGGACCGCCCCCCTTGAGGACAGGACTGGATAGCTGATAAAACCGAACAACGTCCCACTCACCCTCGCCCTCAAGGCAAGGAGCCAGTACGACCAGGTTATGAGTACGACCTACGCCGTGACCTGGACGCCCGGGATGGTTTGACAAGGTCCATCTACGGACCTAAAAGAGATCCTCTTGTTAGACGGGACGAATACAAATCCTGGCTAGATCAAATTGAGAGAGCTCAGGAGCTGCAACGAGCCCGGATGACAGATGATCTCCGACGTGACGTAGCCTGAATCAGGGGCGCCACTCATCCCCTTTGCTTCACAGATAGGGTGATGCAGCACCAATTCCCAGAAGGTTTCAAACCTGTAAATATTGAGCCCTATGACGGGACAATAGATCTGGCAGTATGGATCGAAGATTTTGTGTTACACATTCACATGGCACGAGGAGACGACCTCCATGCCATTAAGTACCTACCGTTAAAGCTCAAGGGTCTAGCCAGACACTGGTTAAATAGTCTCCCCGAAGACTCCATAGGATGTTGGGAGGAGCTCGAGGAGGGCTTTTGAGCTAACTTTCAAAGCACTTATGTTCGGCCCCCGGACGCCGATGACCTGAGCCATGTAATCCAGCAGCCCGGTGAGTCAGCCCGGCAATTTTGGAACCTACTTTTGACCAAGAAAAACCAGATTGTTGACTGTTCGGACACCGAAGCCATAGCCACCTTCAAGCACAGCATTCGAGACGAATGGCTAGCATGTCAGCTCGGCCAAGACAAGCCGAGAACGATGTCAGCGCTTACCTCCATGATGACCCACTTCTGCGCCGGAGAGGACAGTTGGCTGGCTCGTAGAAGCACCAACCCCGACACCCCCGGCACCTCAAAAGTTTGGGACAGGAACGGGAAGCCATGAAGGAACAAGAAAAAATGTTGCCACAACGACGGCGAACCTGACGAGAAGGCAATAAATGCTGGATTCCGTAATCCGAAGTCCGGATCACGGAAAAAGCCTTCTAAAGGCAACCAGGACGGCCCAACCAAGTTGGACGCAATCCTGGACAGGCCCAGCCAGATTCATGGCACCGCCGAAAAACCCGCCAACCACACCAACCGTAATTGTTGGGTGATAGAACAGGCCGGTAAGCTCACAGCCGAAGACTCTGGCAAAAGCCCACGAAGCAAGGACGATGAGGACCCCGCAGGCCGAACAGTGGAGGCCAAAACCCCTTCCCATTTGAGGTCAAGACGGTGAACATGATCTATGCCATCCATATACCAAGGAAGGAAAGGAAGTGCGTGCTGCGGGATGTGTACGCCGTCAAGCCCGTAGCACCGAAGTTCAACCCGTGGTCGGCTTGCCCGATCACCTTTGACCGCAGGGATCATCCGACCAATATCCGTCATGGAGGATCGGCGGCCCTGATACTTGACCCCATTGTCGATTGGTACCACCTCACGAGAGTCCTAATGGATGGAGGCAGTAGCCTCAATCTGATTTATGCAGACACAGTGAGGAAAATGGGGATCGATCCGTCAAGGATCAAACCCAGCACCACCACCTTCAAGGGGGTTATTCCGGGCGTAGAGGCCCGCTGCTTAGGCACGGTAACTCTGGATGTGGTATTCGGCTCACCGGACAACTTCCGAAGCGAAGACTTGATCTTCGATATCGCCCCATTCACAGTGGCTACCATGCCCTCTTCGGCCGAACGGCGTTCGCCAAATTCAACGCTGTCCCACGGTACGCATACCTCAAGCTGAAGATGCCTGGTCCCGCGGGCGTCATAATGATCAACGGCAACATGGAGCACTAACTCCAGACCGAGGAACATACTGCGGCCCTGGCAGCCAAAGACCAAGCCGTCGCCAATGAGCTGAAGTATCAGCCCGTCGTAAAGGCCAGAGATACAATTAAACGGGCTTGAGCCCGATCCCCGTCATGGGAGCCCCCCTGCGTACGCTGCAAATAGGGATACGCTCCCCACGGCACGCCAACCTTCATCGCGCTCTATGTGCCTCGTCAGCACAACTTCGCACTCAAGATACCATGGGCGGTCGTGGGGGCTTATAATAAATACGTAACACCATGTGTTCGGCTCAACCGAACTATGGCATTACCACGTCCTTGGACGACACTGGGTATGGCTCCGGACTCGCTCAGTATCAAGATATGACGGCAAGGCTACATCTCAAGGTCCCTATTGAAGGCACCCCTCACCAGCATACGGTGCACTACACGGACGTACAATTAACCCTCCTCTACCTCACAGGAGCCAAGGCGCAGACATGCAACAGAGCAGAGTTGAGGCTTCGACCCACGCATCAAGGCCCTGTGTAAACCTTTCTCTATAAAATTTTCTTTTCTTACTTATCATAAACGCCGCAGTAGTTCAAATTGTATGGATAGACGTCCAGAGCTTATGGAAAATTAAAACATCTTTTACGGTGTTCGGGCATCCGCGTTATCTAGCCCTCTTTTTCCTCCTTCTCTTTTTTTCCAGCTCTTCGAATAGCTGGGCATGCACACATTGTGTAACAAATACTAATTGATTAATTGACCAAGTGCTTGATTTCTTCATCAGCTCCACATACCAAGTTCGACACCGCTTTCCGCTATGTGTTCGGCGTCTCAGATATTGCACTATATGCATCAGTTCCGAACTATGTCTTGGGTCAATAGTTGGGTTGCCCGGCTCCTGTGCTTGCCTTCTTATGTTCCGCAAGTTCGGCTAAGAAGGTAAAGGGAGAACCCCTACGATTGTACTTCTGGCTAGTCCAGCTAAGCACCTCAGGGGAGAAAGCCGAAAATTGACCGTCATAGTAAGCAAGAACTGGTCAGTGATCCGATGACAAGTGTTAAACTAAGAAATCATTGGCGATTTATCCGTGTCACACGCAGGGTTCGTCCTAGCACAAACCATGTGATTACGAAGGCATGCCTCGGCCCCCACGTACATCACATAACACTGGG
Source organism: Thinopyrum elongatum (assembly GCA_011799875.1). NCBI lineage: Eukaryota > Viridiplantae > Streptophyta > Magnoliopsida > Poales > Poaceae > Thinopyrum > Thinopyrum elongatum. The sequence goes on along the minus strand of CM022303.1, from coordinate 418,919,066 downwards.
GGCTAGTCACTAGCTCCCGCCGTCAAGCTCCTATGGCTAGTGAAAGCAATAAAGCCGCATAGTCCGATTGCCTTGTCTCTCTCGTGCACTACCACCTTCGGGTACCGTGAGGTCGGCTAGGGGTAACAGTGCGGAGACGAAACACCCCTCGTACCATTCACTTGGGGGCTGAAGCCGACGACTGGTAACTTTTAGAATAATAAACGGCCGCACATGAGTCAAAATAAAAACACCATAGTATATAAACAAGCCACATTTTAAAGCAAAAGGTTCAGCTAACAATCACTCAATGATTACATCCTTGGAACACTAGCCCTCTATCGCCCGAGCACCACCCATCACTTGTGCGAAATACAATTCGGGGCGGCGATGCTCCTTTCCAACCGGAGGGGGACCAGTGGCCATGTTCATTGGCTTGATCTTTAGCCAATGAACCATGGTCTTCACAAAGGCCAGCCTGGCTCCTTCAAGGCATGCGGAGCGCTTCATGGTATCAATTCGGGGCGACGCATAACGCAGCTTCTGCACCAGGCCGAAGTAGCTGTCCGAAAAGGCTCTGTGGGCCACAGCTGGATGCAAAGATGCTTCAAGGCCGGCTCGGCCATCTGATGCAACTCCATCAACTGCTTCATCTGGCTGCTGAGGAGGGGAGGGTGCTCAGGCGCCTGGAATTGCAACCAAAAAAGTCGCTGTTCGGAGTCCTCCTCTTGCATGGTGTAGTGCTCCGCTGCAGCCGCTGCACTCTTCGGAAGCTCGGCGAAAATGCCTGTGGAGCGCCAGACCCGCGTCAACAATGTGAACCTGTTGCCACCAAAAACACTCTACAGTAAGTATTTGTTACCATCTACGGTCTGCTTTACCAGGCGGAGCTCCTCCCGAGCACCCCGCACCTCCGTTCTGGCCTCCCGAAGCTCCTTGTCCACCTTGGACAACTCGGAGGACTGCTCTTTCTATTTCTACTCAATGGCCTCACATTTTGTGACGGCATCCTTGAGCTCCACCTGCACTTTGGCCACTCGATCCTCGTGCTTCTCACCGATGGTTTTTACCATCTCAAGCTCGCCCACCGCCTTTTCGGCAGCCGCTTTCTTTTCGGTCGCCTCGGCCTCGTCCTTCTTCAGCGCCGCTTTGAGGCCCTCAACTTCCGCGGCGGCAGCTACAGTCACCAAACACCATATGCTCAGCATGCAATCCGAAACATAAGTGTCCGGCGGCGTTAACCACGCATTTCAATAAGGGCTTACCTTGCGCCTCATCAAGCTGTTTGTTGACGAGGTCAAGCTCTTCATCAGAGCGTTTGAGCTTCCAATCCATCTCCTCGAGGGCAGCAGCGTTAGCAGTCGCGGCCAAGGACGATGCCTGCGATATCAAATTGATCACGACACTTTAAATACTGGACTACGGATATTTGACCCTCTGTAAGGTTTTTGCAATCCCTACAGAGTCTCGGGGGCTGTTATGCATAAGGCCTACTCAAACTCTAAAACAAAGACTAAAAATCCGTTTTACGGGGAGGGAGCATTACTTGACTCACCTCAAAGCCTGTTAAAAGGCCCTGGACGGCATCATTCATTCCGGTATGGACGGACCGAAGACCCTGTAGAACCGCACCCATAAGGGCACGGTGCTCGTCGATGATGACAGAGTTGTTCACCAACTCCTTCATCGCGTCCGGCGAGCCCGCCGCCACCTGGTTGTTGGTGTTCGGTGCGAACGGCGGGACCTCAACCCCTCCCCCGCCAGAAGGTGGGACCGGCACCTTTGAGGACCTTGGGGGCTCAGGTGCGGCCGGCTGGGAGGGTCCGGAGTCTCCTCCCGCATTGGCCAGGAGAGACGCACCCTCCTGATCTTCGGTGACCGAGGCATCAACCTCGGCCTTGACTGTGTCTCCCCCCTCCCCCCCTGTTCATGTTGCTACCAATCGACATGTTCTTGTTGATCGCGATTAGGATAACTTAGCTTCATGTGCTTGTGGTAGACTCCTGCGCCGCGAGGGTGTGCTCCTCCGGAGCTTGGATCCCCTGCGTGCCTCTCGTTCTAGAGAGATCTTGCCGGGGATTTCCTTCTTAAGGGCCCGAAGGTTCTCAGGCCTCAGGAGGCGCCCAGTGGCCGTGAGGTCTCTAGCGGGCCATGAGGATATGGGGCCTCCGGAGATGCCTCACAGGGTGCCGCGCCCCACGCGAGCCCCCGAGTGAGGACCGATCATCACTGGTACACCGGGTCGCGATGCCCGGCGAGGCCAGGAGATGAGGACTCAGGAGGGCATACATGCCCGTTGGCTCTTTTAAGAGCGTCGCGCGAGGATTAGGACGCCAAGGATTTGGCGAGGTGTGTTCGTGGGCGGACCCAGGCGTACACACCATGCCCAGCCCTCGCTCGCGAGATGCGCAGAGAGGAGTGACGGCAACTGCAAGACTCAAAAGAGCAAACGCTGCAAGGAGAAAAATCCCCAACCCTTTCAAATAAAGACGCGAGAACTTCAAATTTCATTCCAAGAAGTGGCAAATCGGCTACAAAAGCAAGCAAAAGAACAGCCGCATACGGCGCCTACACTAGTCTTCTAGTCTTCCCGCCAGCATGGAGCATGGGGCTTCCACTAGGCGTGGGCATAGTCGTGGAAAGATCATGTCGTCCGCCAGCGCGGAGCATGGGGCTTCCACTTGGGCGTGGGTGGGAGCCCCCGTGAGGCCATAGGGCGGCGCTCAGGAGACTCCGAGGCGTGTACAACCCCACTCATTATTACATGAGAGTGTCACGGGTAGAACTTCCGGAGATGCTGGATGTTCCAGGCATTCTGGATGGGACCCCGTCCTGCGTCTCTAGGCGCACGGCGCCAGGCCTGGAGACGCGGGCGATCCTAAACGGGCCCTCCCACATAGGCGAAAGCTTGTGAATCCCCTCCCTGGAGAGCACCCGCCTCAGGACGAGGTCACCCACCTCGAGGGTCCTGGAGCGGACACTGCGGCAGTGATATCGCCGCAGCGCCTGCTGGTACCTCGCGGCACGGAGCGAGGCTTGGCGGCGGGCCTCCTCCCCGAGCACGAGATCTGTCCCCGCGAGGCGTCCTGGCGTGCCTCGTTAAACGCCAAGACTCGCGGGGAGCTATGTTTGACCTCGTGTGGGAGCACCGCCTCAGCCCCGTAGACGAGGAAGAACGGGGTCTCGCCGGTGGGCTTAGTGGCGGTGGTGCGGATGGACCACAACACAGACTGAAGCTCACTGAGCCAACCCCTACCGCAGGCCTTAAGCTTCTTCTTGAAGCTCCTCATCTTGAGGCCCCTCAGGACCTCCGTGTTGGTGCATTCGGCCTGGCCATTACTCCATGGGTGTGCCATTGAAGCGTAGTATATCTGTGTTCCAAGGTTAGCACAATATGTCCTGAAGAGATTGCTTGTAAACTGAGAGCCATTGTCAGTGATGATACGGCTGGGGACCCCGAAGCGGCTCATGAGGCCCTTGATGAACTTGACAGCCGAGCCAGCAAGAATGGTGCGCACGGGCTCCACCTCCGCCCACTTGGTGAACTTGTCGATGGCGACGTAGAGGTAGCGATAGCCCCCGACTGCTCGGGGAAATGTGCCCAAGATGTCCAGCCCCCATACCTTGAATGGCCACGAGAGCGAGATGGTCTGGAGGCCCTGAGCGGGCTGGTGGATCTATTTGGCGTGGAACTGGCAGGCCTCACAGGATTGCACCAGCTCGGCGGCATCGTTGAGCACGGTGGGCCAGTAGAACCCGTTGTGGAACGCCTTGCCCGCGAGGGTGCGTGATGAAGAATGGTGCCCGCAATCCCCGCCGTGGATGTCAGCCAGCAATTCGCGCCCTTGCTCCTTGGATATGCATCGCAGTGAGACGTCGTTGGGGCACCTTCGGTAGAGCTCGCCGTCCTGCAAGCAATAAGCGCTGGCCTGATGGGCCACGTGTTCCGCATCTTCCTCCTTCTCCGGCAGGGTGCCACGGAGCAGGTACGCCTTGAACTCTTCGGTCCAGCAACCCTCCTGAGGTTCCAGCGCCAGGAGCAGGCGAGCTCCTATGGCCGGGCCGCAGGCCGGGGCGCCCGTGGAAGGGGCCAGGGGCGGCTCCTCCCGAAGCAGCGCCGGGCCTACAGCGGGGGGGGGGTGGAGGGGGGGCTGTGGCGATCGACTTCATTAGAAGAGCCTTTCCTCGAAGACGCCAGGCTTCTGGGGCTCGCATCGGGACGCCCTCTTGGCGATGTCGTCTGCCTCCTTGTTCGTGCCACGCGGGACGTGCTGCAATTCCAAGCCCAAGAAGTGTTTTTCAATTTTGCGTACCTATTCTAGGTATGCCTCCATGTGCTCGTCCCTAGGCTTGTATTCCTTGTTGGAGAAGTTGACGAGGAGCTGAGAGTCACCCTTGATGGTCAGACGCTTGATCCCCAGGGCCGCCGTGGCCCTGAGGCCAGCGATCAGGCCCTTGTATTCCGTGATGTTGTTGGAGACCTTCTCGCCATGCTGAAAGCAGAGCTGCACATCGTACCATAGCTTATCCTGGGTTGGTGAGATGAGTACGGCTCCAGCCCCGGCGCCCTGCCGCACAAATGCGCCGTCAAAGTACATGACCCATCCATCGGGCGCCTCGTCTCCGGGCGCGAGGGACCGGTCTTCACCCATCCCCCGGTCAGGGGCATCCGTCCATTCCGCCACAAAGTCAGCGAGGGCCGTGCCCTTGATGACCCTGGTGGTGCTGAACTCCAGCTGGAACGCTTGCAGCTCGATGTTCCACTCGGCAACCCTCCCTACGGCATTGGGGCTATGGAGCGCCTTCTCTAGGGGGTATGCGGAGACAACCTTGATGGGGTGGCCTTGGAAATAGTGGCGCAGTTTCCTGGAGGCAACGAGGAGCACGAGCAGGAGCTTCTACGGCATGGGGTAGCACGCGCGCGTCACACAGCATCGTGCTAACGAAGTATACCGGGTGCTCGACGAGGGAAGAGGCGTCAACGACTTCCCGCTCCGCTTGGGACGAGGGGGCCTCGGGAGCCTTGCCATCCGATGGAGTAGTTGAGGACTTAGGAGTGCCATCTTGAGGCGGCGATGACGCGACTGTACGCGGGGCGCTACGCCGCGCACCCGCACCTGTGTGCTCCTCCCTGACCACCACGAGCGCTGCGCTAGCCGAGTGGAGCGTGGTGGCCAGGTAAAGCACCAAGGGCTTAAGAGGACGAGGCGCCACCATCACCGGCGGGCTCGTGAGGTACCTCTTGAGGTCTTGAAAAGCCGCCTCAGCCTCCGGAGTCCACTCGAAGGGGCCCTTCTTTTTCATCAGCTTGAAGAATGGGAGGGCGCGGTCGCCAAGCTTGGAGATGAAGCGCCCCAGCGAGGTTACGCAGCCCGTGAGCTTCTGCATCTCCTTGAGGGTCTGTGGTGGGCTCATCCTTTCTATTGCCTTGACCTTCTCGGGGTCAGCCTCAATCCCTTTGTGTGACACCAGGAAACCCAGCAACTTGCCGGACGGGACACTGAACACGCATTTCTTCGGATTGAGCCGCAGGTTTACCTTGCGCAGGTTGGCGAACATTTCTTCCAGGTCCTCGACAAGGGTCTTTGCCTCCCGCGACTTGACCACTATGTCATTGACGTACGCCTCGGGGTTCCTCCCGAGTTGCCAGACCAGAGCGATGTGCATCAATCGCTGGAAGGTCGCACCGGCAATCCGCAGCCCAAAGGGCTTGCAGGTGTAGCTGTACACTCCGCACGGGGAGAGGAAGGTCGTCTTCTCGACATCTTGCACAGCCATCTTGATCTGGTGGTAGCCCGAGAAGGCGTCCAGGAAGCACAGCAGGTCGCACTCGGCGGTGGAATCAATGATCTGATCGATGCGCAGAAGAGGGAATGGGTCCTGAGGGCAAGCCTTGTTGAGACTCGTGAAGTCGACGCACATGCACTCCTTCCCGCCCTTCTTGGGGACGATGACCGGGTTAGCCAGCCAATCCGGGTGCCGCTCCTCCCGAATAATGCTGGCCTCTTGCAGCTTGCGGACCTCTTGTTTGATGAATGATTGCTTCTCTTTGGCCTACTAAGGGAGTCCTGGATTAGGGGGTCCCCGGGCGTCCGAGCTATGTGACATGGGCCGGACTGATGGGCTATGAAGATACAAGATAGAAGACCTTCTCTCGTGTCCAGATGGGACTCTCCTTTGCGTGGATGGCAAGTTAGGCATTCGGATATGAAGATTCCTTTCTCCGTAAACCGACTCTGTACAACCCTAGGTTCCCCCGGTGTCTATATAAACCGGAGGGTTTAGTCCGTAGAGGCGATGACAATTCCCACAGGCTAGACATCTAGGGTTTGGCCATTACGATCTCGTGGTATATCAACTCTTGTAACCCCTATACTCATCAAATACAATCAAGTAGGACGTAGGGTTTTACCTCCATCAAGAGGGCCCGAACCTGGGTAAACATCGTGTCCCCCGTCTCCTGTTACCTTTGATCCTCAGACGCACAGTTCGGGACCCCCTACCCGAGATCGGCCGGTTTTGACACCGACATTGGTGCTTTCATTGAGAGTTCCACTGTGTCATCAGCAGAAGGTTCGATGGCTCGTTCGATCATCAACAACGATGCTGTTTCCGGGGAGACCTTCCTGCCCGATCAACTTTTTGTATTCGGCGGCTTCGCTCTGTGTGCCAGCTCAATTGGCCACCTCGAGCAGATCGACAGCTACGCCCCTGGTCATCAGATCAGTTTTGGGAATCTGAATTATGTCGCTGATATCCGAGGAGACTTGATCTTCGAAGGATTTGCGGCTCCGACCACCGCTCTGGCCTTAGATCCGGAGCAAATCACTGGGTCCGGAGATGGGAGTTTGGAGCCCACCGGACTCTCTGCAATCATGGAGCTTACTACCGGAGATCCAGTAGAGACCACGTCATCGGCTAGCCCGGAGTCGAACCGGATTCCCTTTATCACCGGAGAGCTGGACTCGTCCCTGGACTCTAAATCCAAACTCTTAAGCTCCACGACAAGTAAGCATGGCCAGGAGGCTTTCGCCTCACCCAGCGCCAAAGACTTTGGTCTCCCCGTCCAATCCTCGCCCTTAAATGAGGCTCTGGACTTAATGCGATCCCTCGCCATAACAGAGGAGTCACTTCTGAATTACGCCCAGCCCAGACTAGGGGCTGAGAGCGGAGAATTTTACGTCCCACCCACCACTCACTTGATAGCCACTGTCGAAGACTTAACCGACATGCTCGATTACGCTTCCGAAGACATCGACGGTATGGACGACGATGCCGGAGCCGAACCAGCTCAAAACCCGCCTATCACCGGGCGTTGGACTCCCACTTCTACATATGACGTGTACATGGTGGATACACCCAAAGAGGACGACGATGGCAATCAGGATCCGATCGAGGACAAGCCCGTTGAAGTTCCACCAAAGCGACGACGTCAACGACGCTGTTCAAGATTGTGGCGAGGAAAGGAAAGTAATACCGGCATCGGAGATAATGACACTCCGGAGAATGCCGAAGACTCGGAGCACCCCATCGAGCCTGCCGTAGAACAGGATGACGGGGGAGACGGACAAGTCAACCTAGACGAACCGGCCGAAAATGATGATTCGGAGGACAGTAACTATTTACCGGCCTCCGAGGAGGAAGTCAACCTCGGCAACGAAGATTTCATCGTTCCAGAGGAACCCCTCGAGCAAGAATGCTTTAGGTGACAACTCATCGCAACAGCAAGGAGCCTAAAAAAGAAACAGCAACGGCTTCAAGCCGAAGAGGATACGCTCAACGATAGATGGACTAAAGGCCTAGCGGCCGAAGAATACGGCCTCGAGTGCCCAACAAAGAGCTACCCGAAGCGCAGGCTACTACCACAATTTGACAACGAGGCCCTTGAGCCAATACCGCCAAGGTATAATCCTGCTGACGAACCCGACCGACCACCACGCGGTCGGGACAGAGCGGCTACACACGCCGAACACCAGCCCGCGCCACCTCACCGTAAAAGCAAGGGGGTAGCTGCTCCGGACTACACCTATGACCTACGAAAGGAGCTGGATAATAGAGCCGGCCAGACCAGATCAATCTACGGATCAAGGGGACGTGCTCCAACAAGAGACGACGGCCATCAAGCCTGGCGTGATAAGCACAACCTCAACCGGGCTGAAAACCGAATACGGATATCGTCCGAACTCCATCATGACGTTGCCCGATACAAAGGCGCCGCACACCCCTTGTGCTTTACCAATGAGGTAATGCAGCACCAATTTCCAGAAGGGTTTAAACCCGTAAACATCGAAACATACGATGGAATGACAGATCCCGCGGTATGGATTGAGGACTTTCTTCTCCACATACACATGGCCCGCGGTGACGATCTCCACGCCATCAAGTACCTCCCACTAAAATTAAAGGGACCGGCTCGGCACTGGCTAAATAGCCTCCCAGAAAACTCCATTGGCAGCTGGGAAGATTTGGAAGATGCCTTTAGAGACAACTTCCAAGGCACATATGTCCGGCCTCCAGATGCCGATGACCTTAGTCATATAGTCCAGCAACCCGAAGAGTCAGCCCGGAAGCTCTGGACCAGGTTCCTAATTAAAAAGAACCAAATTGTCGACTGTCCGGACACCGAAGCCCTCGCGGCCTTTAAGCACAGCGTCCGGGACGAGTGGCTCGCCTGACACCTCGGCCAAGAAAAACCGAACTCCATGGCGGCCCTTACCGCACTCATGACCCGCTTTTGCGCGGGAGAAGATAGCTGGCTATCCTGTCGAAGCAATAGCACCAGCGACCCTGGCACCTCCGAAGCCAGAGACGGAAACGGTAGGCCACGACGCAACAAACACAAGCGTCGAAGCAACAATGCAGATACTGAAGATACGATGGTCAACGTCGGATTAAGTGGCTCTAAACCCGGTCAGCGGAAGAAGCCATTCAAAGGAAACAAAGATGGTCCATCCAGTCTGGACATAATACTTGATCGACCTTGCCAGATACACGGCACCCCCGACAAGCCTGCCAATCATACCAACAGAAATTGTTGGGTTTTTAAACAGGCCGGTAAGCTAAACGCCGAACATAAGGGGAAAGGGTCGCCTAGCGAGGACGACGATGAAGAACCTCGCCCACCGAACACAGGGGGGCAGAAGAAATTTCTCCTCGAGGTAAAAACGGTGAGTTTGATATATGTTACACATATTCCCAAGAAGGAGCGCAAACGGGCGCTAAGGGACATCTACGCCGTAGAGCCGGTCGCCCCAAAATTCAACCCATGGTCGGCTTGTCCGATCACCTTCGATCGAAAGGATCACCCGACCAGTATCTGTCATGGAGGATCGGCAACTTTGGTCCTCGATCCAATTATCGACGGATTCCACCTTACGCGAGTCCTCATGGACGGTGGTAGCAGCCTTAACCTGCTTTATCAGGACACGGTCCACAAAATGGGTATTGATCCGTCAAGAATCAAGCCTACTAAAACCACCTTCAAAGGAGTAATACCAGGTGTAGAGGCCCGCTGCACGGGCTCAATCACATTGGAAGTAGTCTTCGGTTCGCCGGACAACTTCCAAAGCGAAGACTTGATCTTCGATATCGTCCCCTTCCGCAGTGGTTATCACGCACTGCTCGAACGTACTGCCTTCGCCCGCTTCAATGCGGTCCCGCATTATGCTTACTTAAAGCTCAAGATGCCTGGACCATGAGGCGTTATAACAGTCAATGGAAACATGGAGCGCTTCCTCCATACAGAGGAGCATACCGTGGCCATCGCAGCCGAGGTGCAGGGTGGCCTCGCTAAGCCGAATACTACACTGGCAGTCAAGCCCCCAGACACGGCTAAACGAGTTCGGTCTACCCTGCAGAACGACAGTCCGGCTCATCCAGAGTTAGACTAGCAATTCGGCCTCCGTCAATGCCCCAGCCTGATAGCGGCATACGTACCGCGCGTACATAACTACGCGTTAAATATACCATGGGCAAGGACGGAGGCATGCTAAACATAAGGTCCACGGTACGGCTCGACCCTATCCGGACCTCCATATTGCTCCACCTCTTCTCTTCTTGTTTTTATTTTTCAAGTTCTTTACAACTTACATCAATTCCTGGTAGTAATAGGGCCGCCTTCCAGGCTCCTTATGCATACTCAATTATTGATCCTCTCAAAGGATCATACACCAAGGTGACAAGCGGTGCAGACGTGCGACAGAGTGTCCAAAGGATCTTCAAGATCAAAATTTTAATTTTAGGACCTGTATACAGCTTTCCCTTGTCGTCGGCATGTAAAATAGCCGTGATGCTTATCGCATCTTCCATACAAATACGTTTGACGTACCAATTAGACTATAATGGAAACAGTTTCGCCCAACCCTGTTAGGCATTGGCTTACCTTTTTCTGTTTTTCCACTTCACGTCCGAATTGGCATATACACCTTGGTACGACTTTAATCGCCGGGGGCTCTATATGTATCTTCAACAATAAAAAAAGTCCGAACACTCTCAGAGTACACTTTGGCGTCCCGAATACTACATTATATGCATTGGCTCCGAATCACGTCTTTGGTCAATAGTTGGGTTGCCCGGCTCCTGTGCTTGCTACCTTATGTTCCGTTTTCGGCTAAGGTAGTAAAGGGAGAACTACTGCGATTGTGTTTCCGGCTAGCCCGGTCAAGCACCTTAGTAGAGAAAGCCGAAAACTGACTGTCGTGATGCGGCTAGAGCTGGTCGGCAATTCAGCGACTTATTAAATCTTTAGCGATTTTTTCCGTATTACACGAAGGACTGGCTTTTTTCAGTCACGCGTCTAAGGCATCTAAGTTCGATAGCCGCATACGCACCAGGAGCTACCTTACAGCCCCATTGTCAAACTCCTATGGCTAAGTGAGAGTAGTAAAGCCACATAGTCCGATTGCCTGGTTCGCCGCACTGACACCTCCTTTACGGACCAAGACGTTGGGTAAAGTGTGATTATGTGCTATTCCGAACACCCCCGTAGTATCTACGTGGGGGCTAAAGCCGACGACTGGCAAACTCTCAAAGATAAAAACGGCCGCACAGGAGGAAAAATAATGTAAGATTACAGGCACAAATATATTACAAAGGCCTTGGTTTATAATACAATGTCTGGGCAGCTCGGATACATTTACTCGAACATAATATCCTTTGAGCATTGACCCTCTATCAAGCGGGCACCCTCAAGGACATCGTCAAAGTAGTGCTCTGGCTTGCGGTGGGCCTTGCCTCCGGGCGGGCCCTCAACCGCCACATCGGCTGCCTTCATCTTCACCCAGTGCATTTTGACACGGGCAAAGGCCATCCGCGCACCTTCTATACACACTGAACGCTTCATAGCTTCAATTCGCGGCAAGGCGTCGCCGAGCCGCTCAACCAGGCCAAAGTAGCTGCTTGGTATGGGTCCGGCCGGCCATAGCCGGACTATGATGTCCTTCATGGCCAAACCAGACATCCTATGCAGCTCCGCCAGCTGCATCATCTGGTTGTTTAGCAGCGCTGGCCGCTCCGGCGCCAGGTACTGCGACCAGAAGAGCTTTTCCGTCGTGTTCCCCTCTTGGGCCCAGAAGTACTCTGCGGCGTCAACTACACTCCTTGGGAGATCCGCAAAGGCGTCTGGAGCACTCCACAGTCGATTTAGCAAAGTATATCTTTGACCGCCAAATATACTCTGTAAAAGAAAAGGCTTACCAGCCGCTATCTGTCCGGCCTGCTTGATCTCCTCGCGAGCCGCTCGAGACTCGCCTCGCGCATCCTTTGCCTCTTGAAGAGCCTTGTTGAGTTCGGCTGCTTGGGCTTTATTACTCTCCTCTAGGGCCTCACACTTGTTGGCGGCGTCTTGAAGCGCCTGCTCCACTTCGGTCACCCGCTCCTCATACTTGCGACGGGTCACCTGCTCGGCCTCTAAATCCGCAGCCGCTTTATCAGCGGCCGCCCTGCTTGCCTCCGCCTCCTTCTTGGCTTCGGCAAGGGCACTCTTGAGGGTCTCGACCTCGGCCGCGCTGCCTATATTCATAAACATAGCAGCACATGAGCTTCAGCTCTGATTTTGTATTGCAAATTCGGCTCGTCAGGAGACGTTCAAAAGCATACCTTGGGCCTCATCGAACCGCTTGTTGATATGGTCGATTTCATCATCAGCCAGCTTCAGTTTTCGCTGGAGTTCGGAAACTTCAGCGTCCTTGGCTGAAGCCGCTAACAGCGAAGCCTGTTCATCAAAATAGATAAGTACGTTATCTCCGGCGAATTTTTGATCCTCTATCCGCCCTCTTTCTTCCAAAGAGCCGAACAGAGTCTCAGGGGCTACTATGTATATACAGGCATCCTTTTTATATATGAAAAGCAACTACAGATATTACATCACATACCTCAAAGCCTGTTAGCAGGCTAGTGAACGCTTCGTTCAGTCCGCTTTTGGCGGACTGAACCTTTTCAACCACCGTACCCATTAAGGCACGGTGTTCATCCGCGACGGAAGCACGTCGAAGTGCTTCCCTCAAGGTGTCCGGCGCCTCCAGATTGATGGAGGACGCCGGTGGAGTCGGCACTCCCCCCTCTTTCGAAGGAGGCTGCTTGCTTAAGCCCGGAGCCGTGTGGGTCTCCGGAGCAGTATTCGGCTGGGGGCCGGACTGGTTAGGGCCCCCGCCGTCAGTCTCCATGGGGATTACGCCCCCCATGTTTCCGGCAGCCGAGGCATTTCCCTCTAGCGTCGTTTCAGCGGCCTTCCACACCTCTCCTTGGCCTAGAGAGGTCCTTTGAGACAACACCTCAGTGTTATTCGTGGCATGTGGCGGGGAGGCTTGCAGAGGTGACTCGCTCTCCATCATGTTTGGCGCCAAAGAATTCCCCGAAGACAATGATTGTTGGGGGAGGTCATGGGCCGGAAATCATAGATATGTCACCCTACAATTCATAAAAATCCGGATACATACAGTATCTTTGAATACTTACGATTCGGCCAGGGGCTTCGGCCTGGGGTGCCACTCGGGGATGGCCTCGGTGTCTGATTCCGAATCGTCCGAAAGGGTGATCTTCCCCTTTTTGGATGCCTCCGCCTCTAGGTCTGCAGAAGCCCCCCTTTTCTTCTTTCCCCTCTTAAGGGGAGAATTGCTCTCCTCCTCTTCCTCTTCGTCTTCATCTCCCTCATGGGAGGAGAGAACTTTGGTATCTTCGGATGCTATGTCCGAAGTACCTTTACGGCGAAGGCCACTCCTAGCCTCCTTGCCCTTCTTCTTGGCCTTCTTCTCCGGCGCCTGGTATGGTGCCAGAACCAGCATCTTCGTTAGAAGAGGAATAGCTGGGTCTTTAGGCAGCAGAGCCGGACACCAAATCCGCTCTGCCTTCTTCGTCCAGCCCTGAAGGATAAGAGGAAGGTTTAGCATACTCCGTGGATCTACAAGTTGAGGATCTTTTTATCTAAGCAACTTACTGGAGAAGCCGGATGAGCGCGGTCGAGGCCGAGGTCTTCGGACGTTTTCGGCCACGACTTCTGGGCCTTGAAAAGCAGCTTCCATATATCTTCGTGCATTGTGCCGAAGAACCGCTGCAAGGTTCGGGGACTGGCCGGATCGAACTCCCTCATTTGGAGAGTCCGGCGTTGGCAGGGGAGAATCCGGCTAAAAAGCATCACCTGAATCACGTTGGCAAGACTGGTGTTCTTTTCTATCATGCTCTTGACGCGCTTCTGCAGTGTCATCACCTCATCAGACGATGCCCAATCCAGGCCCTTGTTAATCCATGATGCAAGCCGCATTGGAGGACCGGATTTGAACTCAGGAGTGGCGGCCCACGTGGCGTCACGGGGCTCCGTGATGTAGAACCACTCCTGTTGCCATCCCTTCACGATCTCTACGAAGGTCCCCTTTGGCCAGGTGACATTGGGGAGCTTGCTCACCATGGCACCGCCGCACTCCGCGTGTTGACCCTCGACCACTTTCGGCTTCACGTTGTAGACCTTGAGCCACAGGCCGAAGTGAGGGGGGATTCAGAGGAACGCCTCACACACGACGATAAACGCCGAGATGTTGAGGAAACAATTTGGGGCTAGATCGTGGAAATCTAGCCCGTAATAAAACATGAGTCCGCGGATGAAAGGGTGTAGCGGAAACCCTAGCCCGCGAAGGAAGTGAGGGATAAATACTACCCTCTCATTAGGCTCCGGGGTGGGGATGATTTGCTTTTTGGCAGGGAGCCGGTGGGTGATTTCCGTGGCTAAATACCCCGCTTCCCGGAGTTCCTTGATGTTTCCCTCCGTGACGGAGGAAGCCATCCACTTGCCCTGCGCTCCAGATCCAGACATGGCGGGAGCGTTTGCTGGGGACGGAAAGGATTGAAGCTTGGGCGATGGAGCTCGAGGGTGGATGGGCTGGGGAGGAAGAAGGCGTGGGGTGAAAGATGGATCCTTATCTTCTTATAAAGGCAGTGAATATTGAGCGTCTCCCCACGAGCCTTAAAACTCACCTATTCCCAGGGGGTCGTGCGAACTGCACGGTTGGATTACCCAAACCCGTATTAATGAGAATCCCGCAATAAGGGGACACGATCTCTGCTTCGACAAGATGTGTCAATGAGAACCGCGCCTCGAAGCGCAAAGCGGGAGGCTGCAAAACGGTTCAAAATGATAATAAAGGCCAGAACATAATGTCTCGCCGGAAAAGCTGTCAGTAGACGTGACTTGTTTTGTTTGAGTATTTTGCCCTTGTGGTTCAGGGTTGTAACTATTATACAGAGCCGGATATAGTTCTTTTGATCAACTACTTTGAAGTATTCGGAGGAGGAACCCGCCTTGCAATGCCGAAGACAATCTGCACGCCGGACACATCGTCATTGAAGCCTGGTTCAGGGGCTACTGAGGGAGTCCTGGATTAGGGGGTCCCCGGGCGTCCGAGCTATGTGACATGGGCCGGACTGATGGGCTATGAAGATACGAGATAGAAGACCTTCTCCCGTGTCCAGATGGGACTCTCCTTTGCATGGATGGCAAGTTAGGCATTCGGATATGAAGATTCCTTTCTCTGTAAACCGACTCTGTACAACCCTAGGTTCCCCCAGTGTCTATATAAACTGGAGGGTTTAGTCCGTAGAGGCGATGACAATTCCCACAGGCTAGACATCTAGGGTTTGGCCATTACGATCTCGTGGTAGATCAACTCTTGTAACCCCTATACTCATCAAATACAATCAAGCAGGACGTAGGGTTTTACCTCCATCAAGAGGGCCCGAACCTGGGTAAACATCGTGTCCCCCATCTCCTATTACCTTTGATCCTCAGACGCATAGTTCGGGACCCCCTACCCGAGATCGGCCGGTTTTGACACCGACACCTACCGCCGCGCCTTCTGCTTCATTGGGCGTGCACTGGGCACACCATTAAGTGGTGTTCGATCACATCCCGCGGGACACCGACCAAGTCCGTTGCCTCCCAAGCAAACACATCCTTGTTCGCGCGGAGGAAGCTGACCAGTGCTTCTTCCTGATCTGGGGGGAGGCCAGCGCCTATGCTGAAGGTGGGGCCTGAACCTCCGTCGTCAACGGGCACCTGCTTTATCTCGGCCCGGTCTTGGGAGAACAACTATTTCTTCTTCACGGGCGCTGCCTCCGGGGTGTCTGCGGCATCCCCAGTGCCTAGCCGCGTGGCCGCCACTGCCTTGAAGGCGAGCTTGAGAGCCAGGGGCATGTCCTTGGTGTCCCCCACCACGGTGATGATGTCGCCGCTCCCTGGCATCTTGACGACATTGTAGACGGGGTGCGTCACCGCCATAAACTTGGCAAGGACCGGATACCCGAGGATGGCGTTGTAAGGGAGGTCGATGCGGGCGACATCGAAGTCGATGAGCTCGGTGCGGTAATTGTCACACGTGTCGAAGGTGACGGGGAGGCGGATCTGCCCTAGGGGGACGGTGGAGCCATCGACCACCCTTGAGAAAGGCTTGGTGGGCGCGAGCTGGTCATAGGGCACTTGAAGCAGGTCAAAGGCTTCCACGGAGAGGATGTTGAGGCCAGCACCGCCGTCGATGAGGGTCCTGGTGACCGTGATATTGCTGATGGTGTGCGTGCACAGCATGGGGAGCGCACCGGCGCCGACCGTGGTCCTGGGATGATCCCTGGAGTCGAAGGTGATGTCGGTCTCAGGCGCTGCGCGGCCTGGAGGAGCCCCCTGTCGCGGCTGAGCAGATCCCACCCAACGGAGGAGCTGCTTGATGTGGCGGCCCTAGGCTGGTGCCTGCGACCCGCCGAGGATGGATGCAACAGCGTGGGGCACCGGTGCCGCAAAGCGCTCAATGAGCAGGCAGCACAACTCCTCCCAGGAGGCCACCGAAGACTCCGGCAGGCTAAGCATCCAGGAGCACAGCACGCCTGTGAGGGCCATAGGGAGCTAGTTCGCCATGACCTTGTCGTCACCGCCCGCCGCCCAGATGGTCTGCGCGTACAACTGGAGGAACTCCTCGGGATCTGCCGCACCGTCGTACCGCGGGGGCAACGCCGGCCTGAACTTCTACGGCCACTGCACTCGCCACAGGCCTGGGGTAAAGGTCCGATGGCCCACAGCGCCTCCGTAAGTGCCTATCGGCCCGACGGGTGGGACGGCGTCGGCCATGGGAATCCCGAAGCGCGGGCGGAGCACGGTTGGTGGAGAGGCAGAGCTTCAACACGCCCCTACCTGGCGCGCCAAATGTCGGATTCAGGGCTCCGCAGACCCAAGAAGGTTCGAACTCCGGGGCGTGTGCGAAGAACTCAACCTCTCAAGCCTGCCAACTCATCGCCCCACAGCCTAGCCTAGCCGAACTTGCGTGAACAAGGAAGAAGATGAACACGGCAGTTTACCCAGGTTCGGGCCACCATGCGGTGTAAAACCCTACTCCTGCTTTGTGGTGGATTGGCCTCACGAGGGGCTGAGGATGAACTAGTACAATGGACGAACAGCCTCGCGAGGGCTATGTTGGTGAGGGTGGAAAGGATCCGATCCCTCTCTACGGTGGCGGCTAACCTATACTTATAGTGGCCTTGGTCCTCTTCCCCCAAAACGTAGGCGGGAAGGGATCCCACAGTGGCCAATTTTGAAAGGGGACAAGTAGTACAAGTTATCCTGATGAAAGGTGGTCTTCGCCTGCAAAGCTTCTGGTCGTGACGCAGCGGTGGGCTCGGCGATGATATCCGTCCTGCCGTGCTGGGGGTCTTGGTCGCGTTGCACCAGAATGGAAACCTTTGCCAGATTCCTCGGGAACCCACGCATGTCCTTGCCTCCTTAGCACCAAAGAGGAAACTGCCTCCTCTGCGCCCGCTGGCGCCCGCCTGCCTTGGTCGTCATGGCAGCCTCGTGAGCCTGGGTACTTTCATAGGAATCTCTGCTCCTCGGGAGGCAGCCTGGGGAGGCCGCTCCCTCCGGAGGTCTTGGTGTTGTTCGCCTCGCGGGGCCTGGGGGCCCTCGCAAGGGTCTTGTCTTGGCGGTCTTGCAGATGGGCCGTACCAGGCCGTCGAAGGAGCTACGCCGTGGGCCGCAGGCAGGCAAGTCTGGGTACCCTGGTTCCCAGAACACCGACACAGACAACATAATAAAGGTTTCTATCATAAGGGGCAATATAACGTGACGTTCTTTTGCATTAAGGGATTTGGCATACAAAACAAAAAGCACATGACAACCTCTGCTTCCCTCTGCGAAGGGCCAATCTTTTACTTTATGTATTTACTTTTTATGCAAGAGTCAAAGTATTATTCCCTATTCCTTTTTATTTTCTCTTTTTGCAAGCATCATGTGGTGGGGAAAGATCTAGGCACATATATCTAGTTGGATATGAGTGAGGATGAGTTATTGTTGTTAACATCACCCTTGAGGTGAATACGTTGGGAGGCGAAACTATAAGCCCCTATCTTTCTATGTGTTCGGTCAAAACTTTTTGCTCATGGGTATGCCGTGAGTGTTAGCAATCATAGAAGATTAAATGATGGTTGAGTATGTGGACTTGCCAAAAGGCTCTGATACAAGACCCTTCCTGAAAATATGATGAATTGTAGTTGCAAAGTTGACTGAGAAGATAGAGTTTTGGTTTTCAATAGAGTTTATGGTTTTTACTTCGTTGTTGTGATGAATTGTTACTTGTTCATGAGGTGTTTATGACAAGAGTTATATGATAAAAGTTTTATGATAAAGTTTGTTGCTGTTATGATAATAAGCATGATGCTACTATGTCTGTATTTTGTTTTTTATCGACACCTCTCTCTCTAAGCATGTGGGCATGTTTTTCGATATCGGTTTTCGCTTGAGGACAAGCGAGGTCTAAGCTGGTGGAGTTGATAGGTCCATTTTGCATCATGATTTCCTACTGTTATTTACAATGTTTTTATGCATAATAAAGCTTTATGGAGTAATTCTAATGCCTTTTCTCTCATAATATGCAAGGTTTACACAAAGAGGGAGAATGCCGACAGCTGGAATTCTGGACCTGAAAAAGCTACGCCAGAGTTACCTATTCTGCACAACTCCAAATAAGCTAAAACTTCACGGAGATTTATTTTGGAATATATGAAAAATACTGGAGCAAATAACTACCTTAGGGGGGCCACCTGGTGAGCACAATACACCAGGGTGCGCCAGGCCCCCCAGGCATGCCCTAGTGGGTTGTGCTCAGCCCAGCCCACCTCCAATGCCCATCTTCTGGTATATAAGTCATTTTGACCTAAAAAAATAAGGAGAGGACTTTCGGGACGGAACGCCGCCGTCTCGAGGCGAAACTTGGGTAGGAGCACTTTTGCCCTCCGGCGGAGCAATTCCGCCGGGGGAACTTCCCTCCCGGAGGGGGAAATCAAGGCCATCGTCATCACCAACAACCCTCTCATCTTTGGGAGGGCAATCTCCATCAACATCTTCAACAACACCATCTCCTCTCAAACCCTAGTTCATCTCTTGTGTTTAATCTTTGTACGGGAACCTTAGATTGGTACTTGTGGGTGACTAGTAGTGTTGATTACATCTTGTAGTTGATTACTATATGGTTTATTTGGTGGAAGATTATATGTTCAGATCCATTATGCTATTTAAAACCCCTATGATCTTGAGCATTATTATCATTTGTGAGTAGTTACTTTAGTTCTTGAGGTCACAGGAGAAATCATGTTGCAAGTAATCATGTGAACTTGATATGTGTTCGATATTTTGATGATATGTATGTTGTGATACCCTTAGTGGTGTCATGTGAACATCGACTACATGGCACTTCACCATATTTGGGCCTAAGGGAATGCATTGTGGAGTAGTTATTAGATGATGGGTTGCTAGAGTGACAGAAGCTTAAACCCTAGTTTATGCGCTACTTCGTAAGGGACTGATTTGGATCCAAATGTTTAATGCTATGGTTAGAATTTATGTTAATACTTTTCTCGTAGTTGCGGATGCTTGCGAGGGGGTTAATCATAAGTGGGAGGTTTGTTCAAGTAAGAACAGCACCCAAGCATCGGTCCACCCACATATCAAATTATCAAAGTAGCGAACGCAAATCAAACCAAAATGATGAAAGTGACTAGGTGAAATTCCCGTGTACCCTCAAGAACACTTATCAAACTACCTGTTACCGATTAGTTCAGTGTCTTGCAGAAAATACCTTGCTGAAAACCACTTGCCATTTCCTTCTGCTCCTCATTGGGTTCGACACTCTTACTTATCGAAAGGACTACGATTGATCCCCTATACTTGTGGGTCATCAGGCGGTGGTGGCCCGGTTGTCCCGGTTATAGTCTTTTAATCGGCACTATCGATGTCCTGAGTGGTTGTATCGCTCAGGACTTAGCCATCACCCGGACTGGGACCAGGCATGTGCACTGGTGCAACCGTCACTCCTACAACCGCCATAGGGTTGTTTCTCTTCTGGTTTGGAGCGGTTGTTGAGCGATGGTGGGGCGGTTGATCCGGTTACTTTTGTCAACTGGTACTACCGCCCACCCCATTGGTTGTACCGCTTTGTAGGGTTTCTGCAAGGTACCCGTGAATTCCGGTTGTACCAGTTCGTGGAGCGGTTGTACCGCTGCAATATAAAAACTACTATAATGGTTGGATTTTGGGGCACTATATAAAGTGGGGGTTCTTCTACCTACCACTTTACCTCTTGCCTCTCTCTCACCTCCATTAATGCCCTTCAAGCTTTCTTGCTTCGTCTCTCTCTCTAGCCAATCAAACTCGTTGATTTGCTAGGGATTGAAGGAGTAGACCTATATCTACACTTCCACCAAAGGAAATTTGATTCCCCCATACTTTCTTGTGTGGATTTTGTTACTCTTGGGTGTTTTGGCACCCTAGACGGAAGAGGTCACCTCGGAGCCACATTCCATTATGGTGAAGCTCCATGGTGGTGTTGGGAGCCTCCAATTCAGTTGTGGAGAGAGCCCCAACCTTCTTTGTAAAGGTCCGGTTGCCGCCTCCAAGGGCACCATTAGTGGAATCACGACATCTCGCATTGTGTGAGGGCGTGAGGAGAATACGGTGGCCCTAGTGGCTTCTTGGGGAGCATTGTGCCTCCACACCGCTCCAACGGAGACGTACTTCCTCTCAAAGGGAAGGAACTTCGGTAACACATCCTCTACTCCACCGGCTCCACTTATGGTTACTTCTTACCTTTACCTTATACAAGCTTTACTTGTATTGTATCCTTTGCTTGCTTGTGTTGTTGTAGTTGCTAACATCATATAGGTTGCTCACCTAGTTGCATATCTAGACAACCTATTTTTTGCTAATCTTAATTTGTTAATAAAAGCTAAAAATTGGTAGTTGCCTATTCACCCCCTCTAGTCAACCATATCAATCCTTTCAATTGGTATCACAGCCTCGTTTCTTTATTTTGGTTTCACCACCTGAAGAGTATGGTTGACGGAGAGGAGGAAGTGCCCGAGGCCGAGGAGTTGAACTCGATCACCCGAGATGACTTAAATGAAGCTATGGCTTCACTTAAGACATCTATGACGGCCGAGGTCAACTCCATGCTTAAAGAGCTTCTCAAGGGGTTGAAATCTTCTCTCGATCCGTTGCTTGTAGTTAACCCCACCACATCGGAGTCGGAGGCCAATTCCGGCAAGGAAGCTGCTAAAGGTACTCATACATCTTCCCTTCATGGTAAGAATGGTACGGGAACCTTTGCCTTGGTTCCCCCTCCCCCGGTCTATGGAGGACCGGTCCCTACACCGCATATTAACAACCTTAGTCCTCCTCCGAAGCTTGTAAAGGGTGATTTCACTAATTGGGTTTTTCGTATCAAGTCTCATTTGAATCATAGCTCAACAAATCTTTGGAGAATCATCGAGCAAAGTTTCTACCCGCATGATCTGAAAAATCTCACTCCAAGAGAAGAGGCGGTCAATCAATACAACCACTCTGCATTGTTCATCCTTCAATTCGCAGTGCCTCCCGAAGATCTATCTCACTTGCATCCCTTCTCTCGTGCAAAGGATTGTTGGGAACACATCATATCATTGTATAAGGGGAGCTCAAGCATTCAACGGTCCAACTTTGAGGTGGTTCTTGATGAGGCCAATGAGTTTGTGATGAATGAAGATGAGGACCCCCGTGATCTGTACTGAAGATTGACAACTCTTGTGGTCGCTCTTCAAGATCATGGGAGCAAGGATACGGATGATAATTGGATCAAGCGCAAGTTTCTCAAGGACATCATGCCATTCAACAAGGCCATGTCCTCCGTGATTCGTCAAAACCCAGATTTCCACACCTTGTCTTCAAGTGAAGTGTTGGATGAGTTTATTGCCATGAACAAGACCGCCGACAATGCGCTAGCTCGTGTTCGGTCAAAGAAAGCCTCTCCCAACCTTGCCTTGAACTCCAAGGACATTCCAGAAGAAGAAGAGGAGGAGGAAGAAGAGAGTTGTCCCGAAGACACCAAATATGCTTACCACGAGCATTGGCTCTTGCGTCAAGGCAATTTTGGGGCAACAAGAGAACCTCAAGGCCAAACTTCTCCAAGAACAACTCAAGTGGCTCAAAAGGCAATCAACGAGTAAGTACTTGCTACAATTTCAGCAATGTGAGTCACTTTGTGGTGGATTGTCCATATGAGAAGAGGGAGGATAATGGTGGCAAGCTCATTCGCAAAGACAAAGCCAAGTCCTTCCCAAACAAGAACAACTTCACCAAGAAGATACCTCAAAAGGGTTTGATGGCTCAAGAAGAGTACATCTCCGATGATGATGATGATGATGATGATACAAGTGGTGAAGGAATGGCAACGGCAACCGTGGCCATTGCCACCTCTTCCCCTAACAAGGTGTCTCTCTTTGGTGCCCCCAATGAGAACCTCATTGCCAAGTGCCTCATGGCCAAAGGTATCAGCAAGGTAACCCCCAACATCAAAACCACCATCACTACTACTCCTTTGTTGGATTGTGTTGATGATATTGAGGTGGTGAAAGTGAATGAGAACGAGTTTGACAAGTTCTTGAGTAAGCTCAAGGGTGAGACCAAGAAGCACTTTGTTGCTCTCTTGGAACAACTTGGTGAGGCCAATGATATCATTGAGTCTCATGAGGATACGATCTCCAAGTTGGAGGGGCATAGCCGTGACTATGCGATGAGATTGCAGATCTTTCCATTGCTCTTGAGGAAGAGCAAGGACTTCATTTGACTCTTGGGGAGTCACACAACGTTGACCTTGATAAATTGCAAAAAGATCTTGATCATGCTATTGTTCTTACTCATGTGCTTAAATCTGAGAAATTTGCACTTGGGATTGGCCATGATAGACTCAAATAGGAGTTTGACATACTCAACAAGGCTCACAAGGTCTTGAAGGGTGTTGAGACTTCCCTTGAGGAGTCTCATGATCAACTCCAAGTGAAGCTAACCAAGGAGATAGCGACTTGTCCTCCTTTTGTTTTAATTGATAATGCAAATGCTACTAACCCTTGTTGTGAGCATGTTCATCTCGTGGAGGAGAATGCCAAGTTGAAATAGCAACTTGAGAAAGGCCTTGTGACTTGCATACAAGGTGAGAAGAACTTCAATGACCTTTTGAGCAATCAAAAGGAAGTTGTGGCAAAGGAAGGGCTTGGGTTCGTACCCAAGTCAAAGAAGAAGAAGAAGAAGAAGAAGAATAAGACCATGCAACCACTCCCGCTTAAGGATGCCTTTTTCAAGGCAAGAAAGGGTGCTCATGAGAAGAAGAATGACAAGGAAGTGGGTGGTAATGCCAAGAAGGGCAAGGCCACTACTTCTAACAAAGTCGATGACTTTAACCCCTCATATGTTTTATGTCGTGCGAGTGATGAGCATGCTTATGCCAAATTTGTTGGTTCTTCTTATGAGTACATTGAATGGTCTATTTGGGTTCCTAAGACCCTTGTTGCTAACCTCAAAGGACCCATTCAAAAATGGGTACCTAAATCCAAGCATTGACTTCCTGTAGGAGTTTTCTTCCGGTGGGGTGTCATGGTTGCTTGATAGTGGAGCAGCAAATCATATGACCTGGAGAAAGGACTTGCTGGTGGATGTGCAACCAATTCCATCTATGCCCACCCATGTCCAATTCGGTGATGCCTCAACATCTAAGGTATTGGGCCTTGGCAAGGTGGTCATCTCTCAAAATTTATCTATTGAGAAGGTCATGCTTGTTGAGTCCCTTGCATACAATTTAATTTCCGTTTGTCAACTTGCACTCATGGGCTTTGCAACATTCTTTGATCTTGATACGGTGGCCCTTTTGTGGAGTAAGACTCTTAAAGTAGCCTTTGTTGGCCATGTCGAGAACGGTCTCTATGTGGTTAACTTTTCGGAGTGACCCACTAACACCGTGACTTGCCTAATGGCTAAAGTTGATGTGGGATGGCTTTGGCATCACCGACTAGCCCATGTCAATATGAGATCTTTGCAAAGTATCCTCAAAGGGGATCATGTTCATGGACTAACAAATGTGAGTTTTGCCAAAGACCGTGCTTAACTTCATGAGATGGCTCACCGACCCACGACTATCATCTACTCAAAGAGGCCCTTGGAGCTCCTCCACATGGATCTCTTTGGTCATCCATCCTTCGATAGCCGTGGGGGAAGAAAGTATTGCTTGGTGATTGTGGATGATTACTAGGTATACTTCTTCAAGAGGAAGAGTGAGACTCCACAAACCATCATTGACTTTGAAAATGAAGCTCAACGTCAATATGAAGCAAAGATTTTGATGATCTGTAGCGACAACGGCATCGAGTTCAAGAACTACACCTTGGATGAGTTTCTTAGTGATGAGGGAATCAAGCATCAATATTCCGCACCATATAACCCCCAACAAAATGGTGTTGCAGAGAGGAAGAACCGGACGTTGATGGACGCGGCAAGGACCATGATGGCGGAATTCAAATCTTCGTACAGGTTTTGGGCCGAAGCCATCAACACCGTTTGTCATGCATCCAATCAGCTCTACCTCCGCAAAGGCTTGAACAAGACTCCATATGACATACTTACTGGTAACAAGCACTACAAAAAAAAGACACATCCGTGACATTTTTGGCCGAATGAATTTTTTTTTTGTCATGCTTATGACACTTCTATGATGATAATTATGACAAAACCCGGTATCATCATAGATGTGGTGGGCTCCTACTTCTATGACAAAAAATCATGACAGAAAATGGGCTTTTCGTCCTGGGCGGGCCGGAGATGCACCTGCATGACATTCTTTGGGCCGTCCATGACGGAAGCAATCGTGGTAGAAGCGAGGGCGAGGAAAATTTCAGGGAGTTCCCGGTTACGGTGGGTGGTCGGGGCTGAGCGATGCAAGGAGGGATTGCGTGTTTCTCTTGTACGCGTGTGTGCGAGGCGTTGGGCTCTAACTGAACCCGAGCGATTGCACTAGCTACATTACTGAACCCGAGCGATCGATCCCTGGCTGTTAACTGAACCCGAGCGATTCCTTCGCTACTGCTGCTAACTGAAGCCGATCGAAGCTGCCTCTTGATGAACAGTCCCCGATGGGGGTTGGATGAACAGGTAGTAGAGGCCGTTGTTGCTGTATGAACTGGACCCCGGTCGAGGAGGAGGGGGTGGATGAACAGTAGCCGGTGGAGGGACCCCGTGGAGGGCTGGTTGAACAGGTCCCCGTGGAGGGCTGGTTGAACAGGTCCTCGTGGAGGGCTGGTTGAACAGGACCCCGTGGAGGGCTGGTTGAACAGTAGCCGGTGGAGGCTGGATGAACAGGACCCCGTCGATGAACAGTAGCTGGTGAAGGCAGGAGGAAGTCACCGGTGGATGAACAGTAGCAGGTGGAGGCTGGAGGAAGTTGACGGTGGATAAACAGTAGCCCGTGGAGGCTGGAGCGAGGCAGTAGACGGTGGATGAACAGTAGCCCGTGGAGTCCCGTTTTGCGGTACGCCACCCCTCCCGATGAATAGGACCCTGTTTCGACCATACGCGCTCCAACACATGTCTGTTTCCTCCGTTTTGCGGTAGGCCACACCCCTCCCGATCAACAGCACCCCGTTTCGACCGTAGGAGCTCGCACACAAGTCCGTTTCCTCCATTTTGCGGTACGCCAGACCCCGTTTCGGCTGTTCTGTCCAAGCCGGTTGGCTCCCGATGAACACGATGCATTTCGACCCAGTCTGTTGCCTCCCGATGAACACGACATTGTTTCTCCATTCCGACCCAGTCGGTTGGCTGCCGATGAATAGGACGCCGTCGCTGTACGCGTTCGAGACCATGCCCGTATGTACGTACATAGCCGTATTTACTTTCTTGCAGCGTGGTTGTACGTACGTCTACACGATATAGACGGGACTGCTTGAACAGCTACCGCTCCTTACTGGGCCACAGTTCATCGTGGCAGAAAGACCGATGGACTAGTATGTACGTACACATTTGCGACCAGAATGACAACGCTAAGTACGCTTCGACCGGGTGGGTCCCGGCTGTCAGGGAGGATAAGGAGGCACTTCCTTGCGTGTGAAGATATTGATGGTGGGTCCGAGCTGAGAGGGGGAGGATTCTTTTTTTGCGTGTAATAAGGAGGCACTTCCTTGCGTGCGAAGATGTAGCTGTTGGGTCCATCTGTCAGCCTCACCACGTATAGTCCTCTTCCGATGGCTGTCGTTCGTTGACCACGTTGACCATGCTGCACGGACATCACCAGGCGGTGGACGACGGTCAGGCAGGGAACGATGCGGAGCCTGGGAACACGCGAAGGGTGGTACGAGGGTTGACTGGTTCGGCTGCGGTGTGAGGCTACCGTCACCGTAGAATAACAGGGGGTGTGGGTGAGTAGAGGGATGGCGTGGTCAGCGGTGGGAGTAGTAGGGGGGGGTGAGGCCTGCGCGGCAGCACAGCCGGCCACGGGAGGCAGGAGCACGCGGTGGTTTGGACGGCTGGAGCAAGAAAATCCGAGGTTGAAGAAGCAGGACGACCGTTGGATGTTAACAATCCAACGGTCACTGGTGATAGAATCGTTTGTTGACTAAGTTGACAAAGCCCTGCGTACGCGTCAACTTAGTAGGGCCACAAGTCAGCCTGCATATCTGATGGGCCCCAGCTGTCATGGGGAGCACTCGTTATTTTTTGCTTAATAAGGAGGCACTTCCTTCCGTGCCAAGATATAGCTGGTGGGTCCCAGCTGTCATTGGGAGGATTCATTCGTCTTGGCGTAATAAGGAGGTACTTGCTTGTGTGCGGCCATGGACCATGTGGGTCCCAACTGTCAGCCTCTCCATGTACATCCCTCTTCTGATGTTGTCGTTTGTTGACAACGTTGACCACGTCGTGCCGAGAACACCAACGCGATGGACGACGGCGAGACCCAGGAAGGGAATGACCCGGAGGTGGCGAAGCCACAGCAGTGGAGGGATGTGGGTGAGTAGAGGGATGGCCTGGCCAGTGGTGGTAGTAGTAGGGGCGGTGAGGCCTGCGCAGCAGCACAGCTGGCCACGGGAGGCGGGAGCAGGCGGTCCTGCTGGCTCTGGATTTGGCGGCTGGAGCAAGAAGATTAGAGATTGAAGAAGCACGACGGCCATTGGATTGACATCCAACGGTCACGTCTACTAGAATCGTTTGTTGACGTATATAATAAGTAAAAAAATCTTGCATACGCGTCAACTTAATAGGCCCACAAGTCAGACCATTCCCTATTTTTTTTAATAATTTACAGCTCATTGCAACTTCTAATGCAATTTATTGTAGTCGGTTTTTTTGTTGGCCAGGGCGAGGGTTAAAAATTTAAACGAAATTTTGCATATTTCGGTGGGGTCCAAACTATTTTTAATACCGAAATGTCGAGCCAGATTTAAAGTACGTTGAAGATATATTTAAATGAGGTTAAAGCCCAGTGAAATTGGATTCTGAAAATGTGAAAAAATTCAGAAATTTGAAAGTAACTGCCAATTTGTTGTCTGTTTTTTATATTTACAGCCCATTTCATATTACTTTCAAGATTTGCAGCTGTCTTGAAAGAGTTGTAGCCCAGCAGGGCGTAGAAAAATAAGTAGGCCTGGATTGGGTATTCTTCAGAAAAAATAAACTGGGCTCATTTTCACAAAGAAAAAATAGCTGGGCTGGTCATGTGGTGAACGTAAAATAGAAGCCTGGGCTAGACGGGCCACAGCCCAGTTGAAAGCCTGCTCCGTCTCAATAATAACAAAAAAAATACTGCTCGAGTAGCTACGTCCCAGGTGTCAGCCGATCTTGTGCTATTCTCTTGTCTATTGACTATACGCTGACAATATCGTGGGTCCCAGATGTCAGCAAACCACTAGGAGGAAGCATTTTCTTTTTCTATATGCTAACAATGGAGTATATAACAAAAAATGAGGAACTTGCTTGCGTACGGCCATGGACATGGTAGGCCCCTACTGTCATCCTCTCCACGTACAGTCCTCTCCCGATTCCTCTTGTTTGTTGACCATGTTGACAATGCAAGAGGGCAGCACCGCGACGAGCGCACCAAAGCGCGCGGAGGACGACGGCGAGGCCTCGAACGTCAGCGTTAACGATTTAGGAGATGGTGGGGCGGCGATGCGTGCGCTGAGGCACAGCCAATCATGGGAGGCGGAAGCAGGCGGCCCCACCGGCGCTGGTTTGGTTTTGGCGGCTGGAGGAAGACAGGACTGAAGAAACACGACAGACTGTAAAAGCAGCAGGAGTACTTAACAACCTTAACTGAAACCAGCAGGGGCACTTAACAACCATAGCTGAAAGTAGTATGAGTACTTATACATGTTCAACCGTACAAAGCACGCCTCGAACAGTGCTACTTTGCCTACAGTTAACCAAGGGTGAGGCCACCAAGCCCCAGGAGAAGGCCCACGCGCCACCCCGCGCATCCACAACCTTCTGAGAGCGGCTTCATCTCACAATGTGGTCAATAAATAGGATATTCGCTTTAGAGCCATGGAAAAGCATGAGCATAACCTTCTGTCCTATTCTCCAAGTTGGATGGGCCTTCATTATTTGAGACCACCCATGAATAAGTATCTTTTCACCTCCAAGGGAAATGGAGTAGGTCGACATAAACATCATGTTGTGACCAAGCGCAAGTCTGATTCAGTAGGAAGAAAAATGCATCAACGGCGGCGGCTGCCATCCTAGGATTACCAGCGACCAAGGGACTAGGATTTATCAGGGATGGATGAAGAATTCGTACCAGGTTCTCCATGAGAAAACCGTACGCAATCGTCCGTCCAGCTTACTGATGTCTACTACACAACTTGTTCTTGTAGACTCGTGTTGGGCCTCCAAGCGCAGAGTTTTGTAGGACAGTAGCAAATTTCCCTTAAGTGGATGACCTAATATTTATCAATCCGTGGGAGGTGTAGGATGAAGATGGTCTCTCTCAAACAACCCTACAACCAAATAATAAAAAGTCTTTTGTGTCCCCAACACAACAAATACAATGGTAAATTGTATAGGTGCACTAGTTCGGCGAAGAGATGGTGATACAAGTGTAGTAATGATAGTAGATATTGATTTTTGTAATAGGAACAATAAAAAAGAGCAAGGTAGCAATTGATAAAATGGAGCACAAACGGTATTGCAATGCTTGAAAATGAGGCCTAGGGTCCGTACTTTCGCTAGTGCAATCTCTCAACAATGCTAATCTAATTGGATCATATAACCATCCCTCAACGTGCAACGAAGAATCACTCCAAAGTTCTTATCTAGCGGAGAACATAAGAAGAAATTGTTTGTAGGGTACGACACCACCTCAAAGTTATTCTTTCCGATCAATCTATCCTAGAGTTCGTACTAAAATAACACCAAGCTACTCTTTTCAATCGATCTAACCAAGAGTTCGTACTAAAATAACACCATATGATACACATCAACCAACTCTAATGTCACCTAGATACTCCAATGTCATCGCGAGTATCCGTGAGTTGATTATGCGATATGCATCAAACAATTTCATATTCATAATACTCAATCCAACACAAAGAACCTCAAAGAGATCCCCAAGATTTCTATCGGAGAAACAAGGACGAAAACGTGCATCAACCCCTATGCATAGATTACCCCAATGTCACCTCGGGAATCCGTGAGTTGAGTGCCAAGACATAGATCAAGTTCTCTCAAATCCATAAAAGTATTCAATCCGATAAAACGAAATCTCAAAGGGAAAACTCAATACATCACAACAAGATAGAGAGGGGAAAACACCATATGATCCAACTATATTAACAAAGCCTGCGATACATCAAGATCGTGCCATCTCAAGAACACGAGAGAGAGAGATTAAACACATAGCTACTGGTACAAACCCTCAGCCCCGAGGGTGGACTACTCCCTCCTCATCATGATGGCCGCCGAGGTGATGAAGATGGCCACCGGTGATGATCTCCCCCTCCAGCAGGGTGCCGGAATGGGGTCTAGATTGGTTTTTCGTGGCTACAGAGGCTTGCGGCGGCGGAACTTCTGATCTAGGGTTACCCCGAGGGTTTTTGGAATATTTGGGAATTTATAGGGCGAAGAGGCGATGCGGGAGGCCACCGAGGTGGGCACAACCCACCTGGGCACTCCTGGGCCCCCAGGCACGCCCTGGTGGGTTGTGCTCTCCTCGGAGCTCCCCTCGGGTACTTCTTTGGCCCACCGGGTGTCTTCTGGTCCAGAAAAAATCTCCAAAAAGTTTTGCTGCGTTTGGACTCCGTTTGGTATTGATTTTCTGCGACGTAAAAAACAAGCAAAAAACAACAACTGGCACTGGGCACTTGTCAATAGGTTAGTCCCAAAAAATGATATAAAGTTGCTATAAAATGATTGTAAAACATCCAAGAATGATAATATAATGGCATGAATACTTCATAAATTATAGATACGTTGGAGACGTATCAGCATCCCCAAGCTTAATTCGTACTCGTCCTCGAGTAGGTAAATGATAAAAGAAATAATTTATGAAGTGTGAATGCTAGCAAAGTGCACAAGTTTGATCAATGAAAATTTCAATCACTTTTCCTAGCATCATAATAGAATTTTTTTCTCATAAAACTTCTCATGTCAAAGTAGCAACACATGTTAAGGTTCAAACAATGAATTCTCTTGAAACTCAACAACCTGTGTTCTTAGTCACCAAACAGTTGCAATTCAACTTATTCAACAAAATCTAAGTAAGAGCTCCACATACTCAATCATCATATAGTCTTCCATGATTGCTAGTACTCAAAGCATATTCTTAGAACAAATGGCATCCATCGAACACAGAGAAAGATAGGGGCTTAATGTTTCGCCTCCCAACTCATTTATCATAGAGATAATTGTCAACAATAATAAATCATGATCAAATATATTTGACTGGTCATATGTGCCTAGATCTTTCCCCACCACATGATGCTTGCCAACTAGAGAATAATTGAGGTTGAATGAGGATGTAAACTATTGACTCTTTGCATAAAAGTAAATACTGAAAAGTAAAAGATAGGCCCTTCGTAGAGGGAAGCAGAGGTTGTCATGCACTTTTTATTGTTGGATGCCCAAGCTCTTAATGCAAAGGAATGTCATGTTATATTGCCCCTTATGATAGCAACCTTTATTATGCAGTCCATCGCTTTTATTACTTTGCCATCACAAGTTCGTACAACGCTCAATTTTCCCTTACAATAAAAGATCAAACATATTTAGGAGCAATTTTTATTGCGTTATGCACCGATGACAACTTACTTGAAGGATCTTATTCAATCCATAGGTAGGTATGGTGGACACTCATGGCAAGAAACTGGGTTTATGGGTTTTTGGATGCACAAGTAGTATCTCTACTTAGTACAAATTTTTGGCTAGCAAAAGATCCTAGGCAAACACCACATGTTGGAGGATCCATGACAATATAACTTCTATGCAAATATACCCAAACATAACTCATTACGTTGTCTTCCTTGTCCAACTTCAACTAATTTGCTCAAGTTTGAAAATAATTAATGGGTATTCACAATCATAGAAGATTTCCAAGATAATATATTTGCATGTGAAAGTTCTCTTCCTTATACTAATCATTCATGAATTGCTTGTATGACCAATATTGTGATTGTCAAGCTTCAAAAGATTTCACTTTCTAAACCCAATGTGAAGCTACTACTAGGCATGATATGAACATATAATTTCAACTTCATGATATTCAATTCATTCAACAATTTACTCATAGGATATAAGTGAAGCACAAGAGTAAATGACAAACTACTCCAAAAAGATATAAGTGAAGATCAAGCGAGTAGTTAAGTAAATGGGTAGCTATTTGAGGACTCTCTCTTATTTAAAACTTTCAGATCTAAGTATTTTATTAAAACAACAAGCAAAAAAAAACAAAATGACATTTCAAGAATAGCACAACTCATGTGAAGAAGCAAATACTTAGGCTCAACCGATACTAACCGAAAATTGTTGAAGAAGAAAGGTGGGATGCCTACCGGGGCATCCCCAATCTTAGATGCTTGAGACTTCTTGGATTATTAACTTGGGATGCCTTGGGTATCCTCAAGCTTGAGATTTTGTGTCTCCTTAATTCCTTTTATATCACGGTTTCCTAAATCTTAAAAACTTCATCCACACAAAACTCAACAAGAACTCGTGAGATAAGTTAGCATAAATCAATGAAAAACCTTATCATTCTCTACTGTAGCAAATCACTAGAATTATTATTCAACGTTGCATACTAAATGCCTCTACATATTTAATACTCCTATCCTCAAATAGAATCATTAAACAAGCAAACATATGCAAACAATGCGAACATAACAGCAATCGGTCTAAACAGGACAGTCTGTAAAGAGTGCAATTTTACTCATACTTCCCTAACTCCAAAAATGCTGAAAATTTAGCACAC
The DNA here is from genome assembly GCA_011799875.1 of Thinopyrum elongatum. Lineage (NCBI taxonomy): Eukaryota > Viridiplantae > Streptophyta > Magnoliopsida > Poales > Poaceae > Thinopyrum > Thinopyrum elongatum. Next base: position 418,886,817 of record CM022303.1, on the reverse strand, counting down.
TGTAGAAAATTTATCAGAACTTATTGTACAAGAAGTTTCAACAATTTATCGCATTCTGAATTTTCTGGATAATTTTTGTAACAGCGATAAACTTTCTGGTTTGAAACAGCAACTCATATACTTGCAAAATAAGCATGGCAAAGGTTATACTTGACATTTTTATTGAAATAAAAGATGCAAAACATTATTATAAATAAAATCAAGAAAATAATAATAAAATAAAATGACTCTCCAAGCAAAACTAATATCATGTGATGAATGAAAATATAGCTCCAAGTGAGGTTACCGATAATGTTGAAGACGAAAGAGGGGATGCCTTCCGGGGCATCCCCAAGCTTAGTTGCTTGGATCTTCCTTGAATATTACCTTGGAAGTGTATTGGGCATCCCCAAGCTTAGGGTCTTGTCACTTCTTATTCTCCTCATATCGATATCTCACCCAAAACTTGAAAACTTCAATCACACAAAACTTAACGGAACTTCGTGAGATGGATTAGTATGATAAAACAAATCATTCACTTGGGTACTGTCAAAGACAGGATTCATAATTGTTCTCACACAATGCCTACTGTACTCTACAATTTCCACAATTTATATTAAGCAACATAAGCCATAGAACCATAAAACAAGCAAACTATGCATTGCAAACAGAATCTGTCAAAAACAGAACAGTATGTAAAGATCCGAATTAATGTCATACTTATGTATCTCCAAAAATTCTTAAAACTTCGGACAAAGTAGAAAATTTGTATTCCCATCAACTGTAAAAAGTTCAGTATTTTTCCATGTTGCAGTAAAGGACAGGAATTTCTGCACTGGATGAAAAAGTTTCTGTTTTTGCACAGAATCAAGTCAACTATCATCCACACTATCCCAAAGGCTTTACTTGGCACTTTATTGAAATAAAAGCTATAAAACATGATTACTACAGTAGCTTAATCATGTGAACACAAAAAAAAAATAGTAGGGATAAATTTTGGGTTGTCTCCCAACAAGCGCTTTTCTTTAATGCCTTTTTAGCTAGGCATGATGATTTCAATGATGCTCACATAAAAGATAAAATTGAAACACAAAGAGAGCATCATGAAGCATATGGCTAGCACATTTAAGTCTAACCCACTTCCTATGCATAGGCAGTTTTTGAGAAAACAACTTATGGGAACAAGAATCAACTAGCATAGAAAGGCAAAACAAGCAAAACTTTAAGATTTTTAACACATAGAGAGAAAACTTGATATTATTGCAATATGTAAAAGCATATGTCCCTCTCTCATGATAATTTTCAGTAGCATCATGAATGAATTCAACAATATAACTATCACATAAAGCATTCTTTTCATGATCCACAAGCATAGAAATTTTATTACTCTCCACATAAGCAAATTTCTTCTCATGAATAGTAGTGGGAGCAAACTCAACAAAATAACTATCATGGGATTGAAAATTAAAATCATGATGACAAGTTTCATGTTTATAATTATTCTTTATAGCATACATGTCATCACCATAATCATCATAGATAGCAACTTTATTTTCATAATCAATTGAAACCTCTTCCAAAATAGTGGATTCATCACTAAATAAAGTCATGACCTCTCCAAATCCACTTTCATAATTATCACAATAAGATTCCACACCCTCCAAAATAGTGGGATCATTAGTAACTAGAGTTGACACTCTTCCAAACCCACTTTCATTAATATAATCATCATAAATAGGAGGCATGCTATCATTATAACAAATTTGCACATCAAAACTTTGGGGACTAGAAATATCATCTTCATCAAACATAGCATCCCCAAGCTTGTTGCTTTGCGTATCATTAGCATCATGGATATTCAAAGAATTCATACCAACAACATTGCAATCATGCTCATCATTCAAAGATTTTTTGCCAAACATTTTATAGAATTCTTCTTCTATCAATTGAGCACAATTTTCCTTTCCATCATTTTCATGAAAGACATTATAGAGATGAATAACATGATGCAACCTCAATTCCATTTTTTTGTAGTATTATTTTTATAAACCAAACTAGTGATAAAACAAGAAACTAAAAGATTCAATTGCAAGATCTAAAGATATACCTTCAAGCACTCACCTCCCCGACAACGGTGCCAGAAAAGAGCTTGATTTCTACTACACAACTTGTTCTTGTAGACTCGTGTTGGGCCTCCAAGCGCAGAGTTTTGTAGGACAGTAGCAAATTTCCCTCAAGTGGATGACCTAAGGTTTATCAATCCGTGGGAGGTGCAGAATGAAGATGGTCTCTCTCAAACAACCCTGCAACCAAATAATAAAAAGTCTCTTATGTCCCCAACACACCAAATACATTGGTAAATTGTATAGGTGCACTAGTTTGGCGAAGAGATGGTGATACAAGTGCAGTAATGATAGTAGATATTGATTTTTGTAATAGGAACAATAAAAAAGCAGCAAGGTAGCAATTGATAAAACGGAGCACAAACGGTATTGCAATGCTTGAAAATGAGGCCTAGGGTCCGTACTTTCGCTAGTGCAATCTCTCAACAATGCTAATCTAATTTGATCATATAACCATCCCTCAACGTGCAACGAAGAATCACTCCAACGTTCTTATCTAGCGGAGAACATAAGAAGAAATTGTTTGTAGGGTACGAAACCACCTCAAAGCTATTCTTTCCGATCAATCTATCCTAGAGTTCGTACTAAAATAACACCAAGCTATTCTTTTCGATCGATCTAACCAAGAGTTCGTACTAAAATAACACAATATGATACACATCAACCAACTCTAATGTCACCTAGATACTCCAATGTCACCACGAGTATCCGTGAGTTGATTATGCGATATGCATCAAACAATTTCAGATTCATAATACTCAATCCAACACAAAGAACCTCAAAGAGATCCCCAAGATTTCTACCGGAGAAACAAGGACAAAAACGTGCATCATCCCCTATGTATAGATTACCCCAATGTCACCTCGGGAATCCGTGAGTTGAGTGCCAAGACATAGACCAAGTGCTCTCAAATCCATAAAAGTATTCAATCCGATAAAACGAAATCTCAAAGGGAAAGCTCAATTCATCACAACAAGATAGAGAGGGGAAAACACCATATGATCCAACTATATTAACAAAGCCCGCGATACATCAAGATCGTGCCATCTCAAGAACACGAGAGAGAGAGAGAGAGTGAGAGATTAAACACATAGCTACTGGTACAAACCCTCAGCCCCGAGGGTGGACTACTCCCTCCTCATCATGGTGTCCGCCAGGGTGATGAAGATGGCCACCGGTGATGATCTCCCCCTCCGGCAGGGTGCCAGAACGGGGTCTAGATTGGTTTTTCATTGCTACAGAGGCTTGCGGCGGCGGAACTTCTGATCTAGGGTTACCCCGAGGGTTTTTGGAATATTTGGGAATTTATAGGGCGAAGAGGCGGTGCGGGAGGCCACCGAGGTGGGCATAACCCACCTGGGCACGCCTAGGCCCCCAGGCGCGCCTTGGTGGGTTGTGCTCTCCTCGGAGCTCCCCTCTGGTACTTCTTGGGCCCACCGGGTGTCTTCTGGTCCAGAAAAAAAAGTTTCGCTGCGTTTGGACTCCGTTTGGTATTGATTTTCTACGACGTAAAAAACAAGCAAAAAACAACAACTGGCACTGGGCACTATGTCAATAGGTTAGTCCCAAAAAATGATATAAAGTTGCTATAAAATGATTGTAAAACATCCAAGAATGATAATATAATGGCATGAATACTTCATAAATTATAGATACGTTGGAGACGTATCAGCATCCACAAGCTTAATTCCTACTCGTCCTCGAGTAGGTAAATGATAAAAGAAATAATTTATGAAGTGTGAATGCTAGCAAAGTGCATAAGTTTGATCAATGATAATTTCAATCACTTTTCCTAGCATCATAACAGAAATTTTTTCTCATAAAACTTCTCATGTCAAAGTAGCAACTGTGACGACCCCGGCTTAATCGTGCACTAATCATACACGCAAATGCACACGATCAAGCCTAAGGACTCACTTGAAGATATCACAACACAACTCTAAAACATAAATAAAGTCATACAAGCTTTATATTACAAGCCAGGGGCCTCGAGGGCTCGAATACATAAGCTCGCATACAAGCATCAGTGGAAGCATCAGATATCTGAGTACAGATATGAAACAGAAACAGAGAAGCCTTTAGAAAGGCAGGACAAAACAAAAGCTACGATCGAAAGGCGCAGGCCTCCTACCTGGGACCGTCCGATCCTACTCCTGGTCGTCGGCCAGCTCGTAGTAGTAACCACCCTCGGGGTGGTAGTAGTAGTCGTCGGCAGGGGCAGCTGGCTCCAGGGCTCCGTCATCTGGTTGCATCAAAAGGATAAATGGGGAAAAAGAGAAAGCAAAGCAACCGTAAGTACTAATCCGAAGTAATTAGCAAGCAAGGATCTACACTACATATGCAACATTATCAAGGAAAGGCTGTATATGTGGACTGGGCTGCAGAAATGCCAGAATAGAGAGAAGGCCTAGTCCTATCGAAGACTAGCATCTTCAGTGGTCTTGCGGAATCATCTTCAGCGATCTTGCAGCATTAGAAGAGTTCAGAATAGCATAATGTAAAGTAGTAATAGTAGTGTCATCAACCTCGGCCAGAGATCCTTTCTCGACTCCCTGCGAGAAAGCAATCCCAGAGCCCTAGTATCCATTTCTCATCACAATTATCCAGTTCTAGTTGTAGCGATCGGAATACAACTCCGAGTGTCCATTACCGTAGGACAGGCTATCGATAGATTGTTTGTTCCCTGCAGGGGTGCACCAACTTACCTACCACGCTCGATTAACTCCAGCCGGACACACTTTTCTGGGTCATGCCCGGCCTCGGCCAAACGACACGCCGCAACCCGACCTAGGCTTAATAGAGAGGTCAGCATGCCGGACTAAACCTATGCACCCGGGGGTCCTGGGCCTTCGCCCCGGGAACTCCTGCATGTTGTGTACGCGGCCGGTGAGCAGACCTAGCCCCCCTTATACAAGCGCAAGGCATTACCAGTCCAACCCAGCGCGTTCCGCTCAGTCGCATGACATCTATTAAGCTTCGACTGATGCATACGACGCAGAACGCCCATACTATGCCCACGTGATGGTTAGTGCTATCAGGCCAGAGGCCTCTCGGATCAAATATCCAAACCGTTGGTGGATTAGGAGCGCGCGGTAATGAACAGAGACTCACGATCGATGTGACCCCGTCACCCCGTCTCGAGGGCTTGCGGCAAGGGCTAAGAATGCCCGGCCACGCCTCGTAATTATCTCGCGGGCACCTTCCAGGTCAACCCGACTCCACATCACTCGCAAATATGCTCGCGCGGGTACCCCTCAGGTCCGACCCGTCTTTAGTAACATGGTTCAGTGTAAAGTCATAGTAACCTGAGGAATCACCCTCGATGGAATTCCACCTGATGTTATCGTCAAGGTGAACGAAGGAGGAATCACCCTCGAGGTCCACTCTTGAGGAGTTGCACGACAGTGTCGTTATCGGGAGTGGAGAAGGAGGAATCACCCTTGATGACCATAACCGATGAACTAATCTACAAGGTTAACATCAGAAGTGTTGAATAGGTATCACCCTCGGCACTCGATAGTAACCCAGTAGTGTCGAGCAACTAAGGGGGAAGTGATGTGCGGTGCCGGGGCCTGGTCTTCGATCCCGTTGATCGGGTCTTCTGATAATCCAGCGGGGCAGTCGGGACAAAGTGGGGTCTCTGATGGTCTCTACCCAGCCTATACTAAACAGTTTAGGATAAGCATGTAGGTAACAACAGCGGGTTACAATAAACAGGCTATGCAGCAGAAATAGGATAACGGTAACAGCAGCAACTTCTAATGCAAGCATAAGAGAGAGAATGATAGGCGATATCGGTATGCTCAAAAGGGGGGTGCTTGCCTGGAAGCTCTGCGGCAAGGATCTGGTCGTCAGGGGCGTAGTCGTTCTCCAGAGCTGCATCTGCCTCGAGGACTACGTCGGAGTCGGGGTCTAACGAGAGAGAAGGGGGGGGACAGATAAATACACAGCAAACAATGCAACACAGAGCATGCTATGCCTAGGATGCAGTGCAAGGTTGCCTAAAGATGCATCTAAGTTATTTTAGCTATTTTAGGAATAAAGTGGGATTTTTTAACCGGTGTATATGCACTATTCATCTACCGGAAACGAAAGGAAAGTTGCGGGTTCACCCACATAGAGGGTTCCGACATGGAAACAAATGACATGATCAGATTCGTCTCGTCGTTCTGATCAACTTTCATGTAGAAAGTTTTTCGATCTAAGCTACGGTTTAATTATTATGAATTTTTGAAGATTAAAGCATTTTTTGAATTTATTTTTATTAACAGAAATTCCAGAAAAGGTATATGACGCCAGGATGATGTCATGCTTGCGTCAGCAGTCGGCTGACCAGGTCAAACTAACAGGTGGGGCCCACCTGTCAGCCATTGTGTTTCTACTAGTGAGTTAATTTAACTAAACAGAGGTAATTAGGGGGTGGGCCCCATGTGTCAGTGGCTATTAGGGTTAACTAATCAGTTTTTTATTAAAAAGTGTTTAGTTAAATTAGCTAAACGAAGGGGCCCACTGGTCAGTGACTGTGCTGCCCAGTCAACACAGTTGACCGAGGTCAACGGGTCAACTGGGCCCCCTGGGACCCACTGGCAGAGGCCCAGGGGTGGGCCCAGGCCAGCCACGTCAGCGGCCGGTGCCGGAGTGGCTCCGGCGACCAAAACAACGGCGGCGCGTCGCCGAAGCGCGTCGGAATCGTGCTAGGGGGCACCATTTCGCACGTGGTTTGTTGCATTCGAACTCGGACTCGACACCGCGTCGCGTGGTGTGGTCGGCTGGGCTCGGGGGTGGTCGGACCTACACCGGCGATGAGTGAAGGTGGCGGTGGTTTTTGGTGGCGATCAGGAACACTGTTTTGGGCCGTTTCTGAACGAGCTACGCGGCTAGGCAGTTTACTACGGGTGCTAGGAGCATGACGGGCACGGTGGGGGTGCTCGGGTGGCGCTCCACTAGGCAGCTCACCGGTCATGGCGCTGCCGAGTTCGGCCTCACGCGGCGACGGTAACAGAGCGAGCAGGGAGGCGCGAGAGAGGAAGGGAGAGGTGACAGAGCTCACCGAGTGGCACGCCGATGGCCCTTGGAAGCTTAGGAGCTGCAGAGGAAGTCACCGGAGCCGAAGAAGAGCGGCGGCAATCGGAGATGGGGACGAAGGGGAACCGGTGCTGCAGCGCCTCCTTGCTCTAGCTAGGGCCACCAGTCGACGAGGAAGACGAAGCCAGACCTCTACGGCATCATGGCGGGTCGAGGTGTTGACGGTGGCCGTGGTGGCGTCGGAGCTGCGACGGACATGGCGCTCGGGCGTCGATGGAACTGAGGGAGAGAGCAATGGAGAGGGAGAGGGAATGGATGGGGAGGCCAGGGGAGGCACTGGCTCGGCCTTATCCCCTCGACGGGCCGCGGGTGTCGGTGGCCGTCGCGCTGTAGGCGCCGCACCGGCACGCGCGCGCGTCCAAGGCGGCGGTGACACGCAGGTGAGAGAGAGAGGAAGATGGGCTGGTGGGATGGGTTCGGGGCACTGTGCACTTAGGCCCAGTGCACAGTGCCTCTTTCCTTTTTTTTCTGTTTCTGCTTTTCTTTTTACAGAATAGTTTTGCAATATTTTGAGCCATCAAATGTCTTAGTAAGGATGTGGAACTTGGCCACATAATTACATTAGAATATTCCACATTGCCACAAAAAGTTTGGGTATTTTTGGAATCCATTTGAATTTATTCAAAAATGAATAGGGCATTTTCGGTGCTGTTTTGGCTCTATTAAAATGCATAGACCCATTTAGAGTTGATGATGATGTTGTGTTCCTTAACAACAAATGGTTTTGGAATATTTGCTATAAAGTGAACATTTTTCCAACAGGTTTTGAGCAACTTCATTTTGCACTTTTGAATTTGAGTTGATTTTCAGAGAGGGTTTTGAATTGAATCTTCAACCAATGTGACTAGGCACTGCAAATGAGGATGATTTGGCATTATAAGCAGATGATCACAGTGCTTAATACATAGGGGTGTTACAAATTCTCCTCCTCTAAAAGAAATTCTCATCTCGAGAATTTAGGAGGTAGAAGGAAAGAGGTCGTGATATTCTTCCCAAAGATGATCCTCGCGTTCCCAAGTGGCTTCATCTTCAGTGTGATTTGACCACTGCACTTTCAGGAACTTGGTCGTCTTCTGACGGGTTCGACGTTAAGCTTCATCGAGAATGCGGATTGGATGCTCCTTATAAGAAAGATCATCTTGCAATTCGAGCATCTCGTGATCCACTGCTCGGTGCGGAGATTCCATGAAGCAACGACGAGGTTGCGACACATGGAAGACGTCGTGGATATGAGAGAATTGCGGCGGCAACTCCAATTTATATGCCACCTCACCACGTCTTGCAACAATGCGGAAAGGACCAATGTAGCATGGAGCTAGCTTGCCCTTGATTCCGAAATGACGAGTGCCCTTCATAGGAGTGACACACAGATAAGCTTGATCACCAGGTTGATAAGTCAAGCCCCATCGTTTGCGATCATAGTTGCTCTTCTGGCGATCCTGAGCCGTCTTGAGATTTTCTCGGACAATACGGACTTGTTCTTCGGCATGTTGAATAATGTCCGGCCCACGAGTGGTCGTTCCCCAGTTTTTGACCAATTCAGAGGGGTTCGACACTTACGTCCGTAAAGTACTTCGAAGGGGGCCATTTTCAAGCTGGCTTGATAGCTGTTGTTATAAGAGAATTCAGCATACGGGAGAGATTCTTCCCACTTCTTACCGAACGATATAACACAAGCCCGAAGCATATCTTCAAGCACTTGATTTACTCGCTCGACTTGGCCTTGGGATTAGGGATGATAAGCTGAACTCCAGGTAATGTGAGTTCCCATAGCTTCTTGGAAACTTTCCCAGAACTTGGAGGTGAAAAGACCGCCACGGTCCGAACTGATCTCCTTCGGAATACCGTGGAGTGAAACAATTCTGGAGATATACAACTCTGCTAATTGACTAGCAGTGATAGTCTCCTTGACAGGCAGAAAGTGGGCAACTTTAGAGAGTTGGTCAACGACGACTAGAATAGCATCGTGACCCTTCTGTGACTTGGGAAGGCCAGTAATAAAGTCCATTTGAACCTTATCCCATTTCCATAAAGGAATAGGTAACGGTTGCAGAATTCCAATAGGCTTCTGATGTTCTGCTTTAACGCGACGGCAAACATCACATTCAGCAACATATCGAGCAATGTCCTGCTTCATTCTGGACCACCAGTACCTTTGACGAAGATCGCGATACATCTTGGTGCTACCCGGATGGATAGACAGTGGTGTATCATGTGCCTCCTTCATGACCTTGTCAGTCAAAAGTTCGAAGCGAGGTACCACAATGCGGTCTCTGAAATACAAGCTCCCATCTTCAGCAACCAAGAAATCCCTGTACTTGTCAAGGTGAAGCTCTTTCTTCATTAGATCTACTTCAACATCTTTAGCTTCGCATTCTTAACAGCTTTCTCAAGATCTGGCTGCACGACCAGTTTATTAAGAGAACCCTGCGGAACGATACGAAGGTTCAACTTGCACAGTTCTTCATAAAGATGAGGTTGAGCTCGCTTAACCATGAGGTTGTTGCAATAGGACTTGCGGCTCGAGGCATCAGCCATCACATTAGCCTTGCCAAGGGTATAAGAAATACCACAGTCATAGTCCGTAATTGTTTCCAACCATCGCTGTTGATAGAGATTAAGATCCGGCTGGGTAAACAAATACTTCAGACTCTGATGATCGGTATAAATCTCACACCGGTTACCAAGAAGGTAATGCCGCCACTGCTTCAAAGCATAGATCACAGCAGCAAGTTCAAGATCATGCACTGGATAGTTTTCTTCATGAGGACGTAATTGACGCGAAGCATACGCAATTACTCTCCGTCCTAGCATTAGGACACAGCCTAATCCTTGACGAGAGGCATCGCAATATATCACAAAGTCCTTGCGAGAATCCGGAGGAGCAAGCACTAGAGCAGAAGTTAGCTTGTCCTTGAGAGTCTGGAAGCTTTCCTGACATTTGTCTGTCCACTCAAACTTAACGCCTTTGTGAAGCAGGTTAGTCAGGGGCTTGGCAATCTTGGAAAAGTTCTCGACGAATCAGCGGCAATAACTTGCAAGGCCGAGAAAACTTCTGACTTGCTTGGCATTCTTCAGAGGTGTCCAGTCAAGAATATCCTGAACACGCTTCGGGTTAACAGCGATTCCGTCTTTGGAGATCACATGTCCAAGGTAGGTTACTTCAGAAAGCCAGAATTCACATTTGGAGTACTTGGCATACTGGCACTGGGCACTTGTCAATAGGTTAGTCCCAAAAAATGATATAAAGTTGCTATAAAATGATTGTAAAACATCCAAGAATGATAATATAATGGCATGAATACTTCATAAATTATAGATACGTTGGAGACGTATCAGCATCCCCAAGCTTAATTCCTACTCGTCCTCGAGTAGGTAAATGATAAAAGAAATAATTTATGAAGTGTGAATGCTAGCAAAGTGCACAAGTTTGATCAATGAAAATTTCAATCACTTTTTCTAGCATCATAACAGAATTTTTTTCTCATAAAACTTCTCATGTCAAAGTAGCAACCAATTCACATGTTAAGGTTCAAACAATGAATTCTCTTGAAACTCAACAACCTGTGTTCTTAGTCACCAAACAGTTGCAATTCAACTTATTCAACAAAATCTAAGTAAGAGCTCCACATACTCAATCATCATATAGTCTTCCATGATTGCTAGTACTCAAAGCATATTCTTAGAACAAATGGCATCCATCGAACACAAAGAAAGATAGGGGCTTAATGTTTCGCCTCCCAACTCATTTATCATCGAGATAATTGTCAACAATAATAAATCATGATCAAATATATTTAACTGGTCATATGTGCCTATATCTTTCCCCACCACATGATGCTTGCCAACTAGAGAATAATTGAGGTTGAATGAGGATGTAAACTATTGACTCTTTGCATAAAAGTAAATACTGAAAAGTAAAATATAGGCCCTTCGTAGAGGGAAGCAGAGGTTGTCATGCACTTTTTATTGTTGGATGCCCAAGCTCTTAATGCAAAGGAACGTCATGTTATATTGCCCCTTATGATAGCAACCTTTATTATGCAGTCCATCGCTTTTATTACTTTGCCATCACAAGTTCGTACAACGCTCAATTTTCCCTTACAATAAAAGATCAAACATATTTAGGAGCAATTTTTATTTCTTTATGCACCGATGACAACTTACTTGAAGGATCTTATTCAATCCATAGGTAGGTATGGTGGACACTCATGGCAAGAAACTGGGTTTATGGGTTTTTGGATGCACAAGTAGTATCTCTACTTAGTACAAAATTTTGGCTAGCAAAAGATCCTAGGCAAACACCACATATTGGAGGATCCATGACAATATAACTTCTATGCAAATATACCCAAACATAACTCATTACGTTGTCTTCCTTGTCCAACTTCAACTAATTTGCTCAAGTTTGAAAATAATTAATGGGTATTCACAATCATAGAAGATTTCCAAGATAATATATTTGCATGTGAAAGTTCTCTTCCTTATACTAATCATTAATGAATTGCTTGTATGACCAATATTGTGATTGTCAAGCTTCAAAATATTTCACTTTCTAAACCCAATGTGAAGCTACTACTAGGCATGATATAAACATATAATTTCAACTTCATGATATTCAATTCATTCATCAATTTTCTCATAGGATATAAGTGAAGCACAAGAGTAAATGACAAACTACTCCAAAAAGATATAAGTGAAGATCAAGCGAGTAGTTAAGTAAGTGGGTAGCTATTTGAGGACTCTCTCTTATTTAAAACTTTCATATCTAAGTATTTTATTAAAACAGCAAGCAAAACAAAACAAAATGACATTTCAAGAATAGCACAACTCATGTGAAGAAGCAAATACTTAGGCTCAACCGATACTAACCGAAAATTGTTGAAGAAGAAAGGTGGGATGCCTACCGGGGCATCCCCAATCTTAGATGCTTGAGACTTCTTGGATTATTAACTTGGGATGCCCTGGGCATCCCCAAGCTTGAGCTTTTGTGTCTCCTTAATTCCTTTTATATCATGGTTTCCTAAATCTTAAAAACTTCATCCACACAAAACTCAACAAGAACTCGTGAGATAAGTTAGTATAAATCAATGCAAAACCTTATCATTCTCTACTGTAGCAAATCACTAAAATTATTATTCAACATTGCATACTAAATGCCTCTACATATTTAATACTCCTATCCTCAAATAGAATCATTAAACAAGCAAACATATGCAAACAATGCGAACATAACAGCAATCTGTCTAAACAGGACAGTATGTAAAGAGTGCAATTGTACTCATAATTCCCTAATTTCAAAAATTCTGAAAATTTACCACACTGTATAAAATTTATCAGAGCTTATTGTGCAAAAAGTTTCAACAATTTATCACATACTGAATTTTCTGGATAATTTTTGCAACAGGAATAAACTTTCTGTTTTGAAACAGCAACTCATATTCTTGCAAAATAAGCATGGCAAAGGTTATACTTGACATTTTTGTTGAAATAAAAGATGCAAAACATTATTCTAAATAAAAGCAAGCAAATAATAATAAAATAAAATGACTCTCCAAGCAAAACTAATATCATGTGACGAATGAAAATATAGCTCCAAGTGAGGTTACCGATAATGTTGAAGACGAAAGAGGGGATGCCTTCCGGGGCATCCCCAAGCTTAGTTGCTTGGATCTTCCTTGAATATTACCTTGGCGGTGTCTTGGGCATCCCCAAGCTTAGGGTCTTGTCATTCCTTATTCTCCTCATATCGATATCTCACCCAAAACTTGAAAACTTCAATCACACAAAACTTAACGGAACTTCATGAGATGGATTAGTATGATAAAACAAATCATTCACTTGGGTACTGTCAAAGACAGGATTCATAATTGTTCTCACACAATGCCTACTGTACTCTACAATTTTTACAATTTATATTAAGCAACATAAGCCATAGAAACCATAAAACAAGCAAACTATGCATTGCAAACAGAATATGTCAAAAGCTCTCGGAGGATAGATCAGTTCGGCAGTTGTGTGCTGCTACTGAAGAATTTCAAAGTTGATTTGGACCGGCTCTCCTTGCCGAGAAAGTTCGATTTTGACATCATCTCCTACCGCCAGATTTGATAGAGTTTTGAACCTTGACCATCCTTTAGCATCAATCATCATGCGACCATCCTTTGTATTTACGGTATATTGAGTAGGTTCATTCACACCAAGGCTGCGCATGGTAAGAGAAACTTGGCCACGGTCGCCCGGATTATTGAACGACTCCCTCGTTGCTCTAGGAATTCTCTGTTTGCAAAAAAGAAGACATACACAAACAATTAGATCAACACAGTGAATCATGTGAAACAACATGGAAAGAAAAAAGAACGAAGCACTTGGGCGGCCAATGCTCACCAAGAAGGTGGAGATGTCGGTTTTTGTAAGGACTTTGGTATTTGTAGTGCAAACTGCAGCCCAGTCTGTTGCCGGTGCAACTGCTGGTTCCGTTGCCGCTGCACGGGCCGGAGCAGATGCAAGTGCAACTTCAAGTGTTGGTGCAGGTGCCGGAGCCGTTGCTGGTGCCCGTGCCGGTGCGACTGGTAGTGCCACTGCTGCTGCCAGAGATGGTGCTCCTTGTGGAGCTGGTGCCGGTGTCGGAGCAGGTGCCCGTGTCGGTGCCCGATCCTCCGGTAGATCAGCCTGATCCGCTGATGCGGTCGGTGCCCAATCCTCTGGTGGATCAGACTGAGCTGCTGCCGCTGTCAGTGCTAGAGCCAGTGCCGTCTGAGAAGGTGCCGGTGCTCGATCCGATGCTGAAGGTGGTACCGATGTGCGAGATAGCAGCGATCGTCTCTGGTCTACTATGATTTCATACTTCAGCTTTCTAACTTGACTAGGCTCCGTGACCTTGATCCAGTCTTTTTCTTCATTTCTTTTAAACGCGAGAAGGACTAATTGTGGCGTGTTTGTTAAACCAAACTGCAGTTCATCATAGGGCTTCAGATTGTACTCAGACAACAGACTGATCCAATTATGTCCAGTAATATAAGTGATGGACAGTGCCTTCATTACTGACACGACATAAGAAGTGAAACCTGCAAAAATAACCATCATAGAGCAAGCCAAACGGTTTATTCTGTAATGAATGTCAAATGGCAAAACCTGCATCATAAAATTGCAGCAAAAGTAAGAAAACTTGACATTAAATCAATAAGATTTAGATAGTAAATCAATAAGATTTACTTGATGTGACACGAGTGAATCCTTACCAGGAAATCACTATGTTCAAGTTCTAAACAGAAGGTTGATCATCCAATTACGGGTGCCATGCAGGGCCCCCGCTTACTCCCACAAGCAGGACAGTCCAAAGGTTGTGACAAATCGTATGGACCGAACATCCATGGGACTGGAAATCCTGGTGGGTGCGATAAACCCTGCAATGCATACAGATATTGGAGTGTAACCATAATTGATAAACCGTCCTCACAAAAAAGATTATCTGGATACTTAAAAATATACAGACTAAATTGAGTGGACAAACATTAACATATACTGTTCTCAGGACTCACCACACAACAAAAGTGGCAGTACTAAACAATACAGGGTTCACACACACAAATCAAGTACTGAACAATAGTACTTACTACAGACAAGCAAAGTTGCACTAATTATACTCTGCAGACTATTTCTTGCCACCGACCTACGGGATGTACCCCACGTAACTAACTAGGCCATGGACTTCGTGAGAGATGTCTACCAGCACCATCGCCATCTCGTTAACCTTGGAGAACCTAACAAAGTGGTCTTTCCACTCATAAACATGACGATGAAGATAGTCCACATCAGATTTGTCGAGAAGCTTTACAAGAACCACACCCTTCGTAATCGAAGGCACAGCTAGGAAATTGTTGTGGTGAAGTACACCCTCGAGAACACGCCTGACAACAATGCTATAGGAAAACACTAGTTCATGACACGTGGCGACAAGGACACAACAGCTGGATAGTTTAGTAGAACTCATCCTCAGGTCTTCCAGTTCACACGGCATGACTTTGAGAACTTCATCTCCACCGCGGACTTGGTTCTATTTCAAACAGAAACCAAATATTTTATTACTACCTCCATTCAGAAATATAAGATGATTTTCGATATTTTACTCCATATAAGACTACATATACGCACAGAAATGAGTGAACAAAGACACTAGAACATGTCTTCAAAGGCATGAGAGCAGAGGGATTACTTGCAATATCCATAACACAAGTTACTGAGGCTAATATACTCTCTTCAAAGGCATGAGAGCTAAAATCTTGCATTTCCTACAGCTAGCATTGATGTTCATAAAGTAGTTGAAAGTAGTCTATAAGAAATTAGTGTCAATCTCTCGCATGTTTTGGTCAAAAGAGCAATTTAGAACTGTCATTTGGCACACAAAAATCACATGCAAGATCACCCAGAGAGTTGTACTACTAGTACTAGTACTGCGTGTTAGATGGAAAAACACGATCAAGATTGCCAAAAAGATCGTCAAGAAGAGATATTACCTGGACTTGTTTAATGAGGGATCCCGGAGAGGGGGGCTTGGACAGGGCGATGGCCTTGAGCTTGTCTGCGATAGTCTCGGCGGGATGGTTGCGCTTCTTCGTACCCTGAGCCTCGACGGTTTTGGCCAGAGCCATAGACATCACTTCGGCTGGTGCTCTAGGGTCCATCAAGAAACTGCCAAATAGAAATAAAAGAAAAGAAACCATAATCACAAACCCAAAAGAAGAACAGAGAGGGAGTTATAGGATCAGTCTCGGGGTTGCAAGACCGAGCCTTGGCCAGAATCAACACCATTGATGCGCTCACCTTTCCTTCTTTGGGAGAGAAGAACAATGGCAGAAGCGCGTCGGGGTTTTCTTGAAGAAATGAGGAACAAGATGAGGGAGAAGCGAGTTGGGGTTTTCTTCAAGAGAGGAAGCTGAGGGAGAAGAGAGAAATGATGGTTGCTTCGTCCGTCCAACTTACTGCTGGAAAGGTTGGGGTTTTGTGATTTGATGGCTCATTGGGCATTACTGCGGCGCTTCGACCGGGGTAGTCTACTGTGCAGTTGTGCACTCTAGTATGGAGTAATTTCGTGCATGGAAAGTGGACCCTGATGCTGGCTGTCCCACACATCGGCGAAAGTGAGTAGCAAGGTTCCCGACGACCATCGAGGAGGATCCGCACGATAGAGCGTGTCCACTGTTTCTGAAGAAAAAAATGATTATAGCAAGCGTTTCCACTCTTACGACGGAGGAGTGCGAAACACGACAGCCACTTGAACTTACACAGTACTCCTACTACTAGGCATGTGCAGTGGTTCATACGTCAGTACTACATAATCTTGTTGCTAATGTAGTAAGATATGACGATAACAAATGGTGTTGTGCGCATGTCAACTATATGAACAGTAATGTAACATACCCCTTTTTTGACTGTCCGGTCGAGAATGAACGGTGAGATCAATGTTAACAGAACTAGGTCTATAGCACACGGAGAGTACGGTGCTACAGTACTCCATGGAACATGAACCATATGAAGCACGAATCAGTGTTAGGCAGGGTGTATGAAGGGTGCATGGGATGGGAGCAAAAGTTCCCTTCTCGACCCACTTTTGGGTGTTTGGCAGAGTGCATGAAGGGTGCATGAGTCCACACTAGTTGGTTAGCACAAATACACTAGGAGCATGCATGAAGAGGGGTGCTGAGATGAGCATGCACGAAGAGGGAACAACTATATTGAGATGAGAATGCAACCAAACACACCCACACGCTTTGTGCTATAGTGACTGATCTGCACCGTCTGAGGTTGATCCAACGGTCATGCCGCGCCGAGACATAGACATGCCCATGCAGATGATGCCTAAACACCACCGAAGTCACTCTGCTTCTCGAGGCGCACGACGTTGGTGATGCAGGGTGCCACCGCCCGCAGAGCCTGCTCCCGGTCGACGGGAGCCAGCTCGTCAAAGATGGCGTCCAATGGCACGAATGGATTCCAGTGACGAAGCCCTGAGAGGATTCGCGCGGCAACGGCAACGGCAGCCCGCAACCCCTCCTTGTCCAGCTCCGCCCACACCATCGCACGGAAACGGCTCAGCTCCTCGGAGATATAGGTGAAGAAGGAGACCAGGTCAGGAAGCCGCAGCTCGTTGAAGTCGACGGGGTGGTCGAACGGGTTTAGCCCGACGGCCGGCATGGTCGCGCTGGCACGATGGTAGGCATCGCGCAGCCGCAACACGTGCGTGGCAACATGGTCCACCAAGTGGTTGAGGCGATCCTGGACCTTGTCACGATCGGCCCGCTCGCGCTCCAGCCGGCTTGCCTGACCGCCTATCGTATCTCCCGCTTTCTGCAACAACGCCGCCGATGCCTCGAGCATCCTTATGGTGGACGCCTGCCGCTTTGGAAGCTCCGTGAACTCCCGCACATAAAGGAGGAGCATGGCACTCCTCTCCTCCTTGAGCTCACGGAGCTCCACATCCTTGGCCCTGAGCTCCACATTCTAGGCCTGGAGCTCCTGTGTCAGGCGCCTCACCTCAGACTTCGTGATCTGGTGCGCCGCCATGGAACCAGGTAGAAGCAATGGGGGAGAGGAAGCAAAGGGGGCGAAATGGCTGAAAGGCAATGCAATCTACGGGAAGGCGGAGGGAGCCAGCCGAGAAGCGGGGTGAATATTTTGGTTTTCACCATGGGAAAACACCAGTCGACGACTTTTCACATCCGGGAGCAGTGGGTTTTACAGGCGGAGTCATCATGACTAATTGCTGCCGCGCCTGCTCCCATCAATCAAAAAAAATAAAATTCCGGCCGCGCCTGTCGCACCCAAAGACCAGAGCAACGCCGTGGTGGATATTTAAATTTACCTGCCGGCAAAGAGAGAAAAAAGGGGTGAAAAAACAAATGTGGCGGCGGCCTAGCTAATCGGTCACACTAGCCCAACTAGCTAGCCACCATGCTTCACTGATGTACTCGGCAGGAAAGGTGGGCTTTTGTGATTTGACGACTCATTTACTTGCTTCGGCGCTACGACTGAGGAGGACCCAGAAAACGCGCGGTAGGGCGTCCCACGTCTCGGCAAGGAAGAAAATATGCGTGCACCACCCAGGAGGACCTAGAAACCGCGCGGTAGGGTGTGCCACATCTCGGCACGGAGAAAAAATGTGCATGTAAAAATATACTGTATCAGACGTACTACCTATGGTTCGACCTCGGGACCCAGCCAGTCGGTCGAAAACACCCCACTAGCCACACAGCTTCATCATGCTAACGTGGCACGGAGGATAGGTGTGGTTAGCTCCGTCTCGACCAGCCACGGACTCCACCAGCCACAACGCCTCTTGTTTTAGGCGATTCTTCTATTTCCAAGCATTTTTTTTAGTTACTGGCAATGTGCCCGTGCGTTGCAACGGATCCAAAGTAGAATAGTACTTGTTCACAAACTTGAAAGAAAACAATCTTGTTTTAATATACATATATACCACTAAAAATATATTACTTTTCACTCAAAATATATTTCTCAGGCTGTTTTGATGAGGTGAGGGAGGGATGTGGTTGCTTATAAGATAATAAGGGGTTTTCTGCAAATTGGAGCAGAGAAGTGGGCTATTGTTGCAAAAATGCCACAGCTTACCTCACAGCCGTTAGATGCAGATCTAATGGTCAGAAATGACGGATGGCAGACACACCATCATCACCAACTGAGTCTTTTATAGGAGTAGAGAAATATATTTCTCAGGCTGTTTTGATGAGGTGAGGGAGGGATGTGGTTGCTTATAAGATAATAAGGGGTTTTCTGCAAATTGGAGCATAGAAGCGGGCTATTGTTGCAAAAATGCCACAACTTACCTCACAGCCGTTAGATGCAGATTTAATGGTCAGAAATGACGGATGGTCGACACACCATCATCACCAACTGAGTCTTTTATAGGAGTAGAGATAGAGATAATAACACCACGGCAAGCTCGTGCCACTCTTCGTGTGTGCCCGTGCGTCTAAAGGTTAGACGATGGAGAGGAGAGGGAGATCGCAGACATGGGACCCACCAGTAAGTAAGTCAATGGTCATGCACGTGTTGACGAGCCACTCCCTCTACTCTACTCAACGTAATATTGTATAAAATCAAGTTATGCGACAAAGCCAACAACTGTTGCTGTTTCAGGCTATCGACTTATGCTTTGTAGTCCAGGTTGCCAATTCGAATCTTGTCTTTCAGATTTGTTAGCCTTAGGTCCAAATTTGATCAATGACAGGTGGGACCCCCGTGTGTTGCCCCGATATTTCAGTGTAGGATGTTTTTTTGCACAAACACTTTGCGCGGTTAGACAAGTAATGGCACCAGTTACACGAATTTTGCAAGTTTAGGAAAACAAAAATGGCAGCGGCATAGAATATCACATCCACCCTGCAGCTTAGATGCTATGGTGATACGAGTTTTTACGCCGTTGGATCTGAGATCCAATGGCTTGGGAGTAGTCTTTGTAATTATGCGCAATTTCCAAACTCTCCAAGTGTTTTTTTGCAATTAAAACATTCAGGCCTCGTGTGTGCCGCTACATCTTGGATCCAACGGCTCCCAGTAGCTCATATTAGGTGCTCCCAGTAGCTTAATTAGCCGCTACGGTGATACGAGCATCTAGGTCGTACGATTTGTGATCAGATGCCACATGCGTAGAACTTGTACTTTCTGCGCAATTCCCAAACTCTTTGAGGCCTATATTGTAAAAACATTCAAACCTCCTACTGTGAGCCGTTAGATATCCCGGGAACTCGTATCACCATAGAATCTACGGTGCGGGAGCACCTCATATTCTCCCATTCGAGAAAACATCAGGTGCTCTCGCAGCTTGGATGCTACGGTGATATGAGCTTCGAGGTCGTTCGATGTGAGATCCAATGGCATCTGAGCAGTCTTTGTGCTTGTAAGCAGTGGCCGAACTCTTTGGGGGCTTTTCTGCAAAAAAACATTCGAACCACCAAGGAGTTGTTGGATCACAGATCCAACAGCTCCGAAGAGCTTGTATCACCAAAGCATCTAAGGTGTGGTAGCACATGATATTCTTACATACAAGAGAATATGAGGTCCTCCTTCATCTTAGATGCTACGGTGATACGAGCGTTGAGGTCGTTGGATATGGGATCCAAGGGCATCTGAGTAGTTTTTTGTACAAATTGTGTGCAATTCTCAAACTCATTAAGGTTTCTTGTAAAAATATTAAGACATCCTGCGAGCTGCTATATCTCAGATCTACAAGCTCCAAGGAACTCGTATCAGCATGTAGCATCTAAGGTGTGGGGGCACCTGATATTCTCCTGGGGAGGGGGGTGCACAACCAATCGGTGTTTGGGAGGGTGGGGACAAATATAATATTTAGAAAATATAATCTAAACAATCCTAAACAGAGCTTCACAATTTTATCTAAGGTCGAGGGGTAACCCCCGACAATTTACATAGCTCCGCCTATGCAAGAGGTGTAGTGCAAGCGTCTATGTGTGAGAGAGACGACGCGAAAAAGCGAGGTCATTCGAGTCATCTATAGAGGGAGAGATCAAGGGAGTGTGGCCCAGCGTACAGTCGAATGTTAAAGACGATACAACAAGATATTGTGCAGCAAAGCTGTGGTGAGGGCTGGAGGGAGATAGTTACCGAGAGAGTGGCCTAGATAGACTTTGTGTGTGCGCGCACGGTGAAGGTGTTTTACAAAGGCAACACATGTGCCTTGATAGAGAGAGGGAGCGTTTGTCATGGAGGGCACGACGAGGTTGTGTGTGACAAATACATTTATTGAGAGTGTGAGGGCGGGAATGACATAAATGGAGATCAAAACGTGAAGAGCAATAATGAGCACGCGTGTGTCAGATACCAATAGCTCTATTAACAAAGAAATGAACATCAATCAATACATGAAGTATGTGTGTGTGCGTGGGGGTGGGGGGGGGGGGGGGGGGGGGGGGGGGGGGGGTCGATGGAGAGACCTAAACACAACATTCACATGTATGTAGTACTAGACATACAAAGTTTTCTCACCACCATACCGTTCGTCTTTTAAATTTGAATTTGCAATGAAAAACTTACTGGGGATACCATGAAATGTGAAATCCACGTTGAGATCACTATATCACAAACTCACTCCAATTCAAGAACTCGTCATAAATCAATTATCGTGCCTTTTGGAACGACAGTAATTTGCAAGGAAAATACGGGCATTGTAATACATATAGATTCGTTCGGCAATTTAAAAGATTCCTTTCGTATTCTCGAATGGTAGCACCCAATAGCGTACCAGCCAGACCCGGGCTCATGTTGATCCTAAAAAAAACTGGGCTCGTGTCCTTCTGGTGGCGTGCGTGGTACGCACATTAGCCAACCCCAACCACTCGAGCCTCCGCGTTTCGAGTCGAAATATCTGGCGGCTAAAATTCCAGCCCTAGGAAATTCCCCTCATGTCCCCGGTCCATAATGACTACCGATGAACAATGGAGGGATGCTTTAGTAACTAGACAACGTTACCTACCGTGCCTAGCACGGTTCAATTCCCTCGGTCGCCACTACCCAAGGTCACCCGTCAACTCCATTGCCTAGTAGTAATAGGAGTACTACACCAGGATGAGCACAGAATTGAGCCCCGTTTGTTCGCGCCTAGTACTTGAGTTAATATATCAGGCAATGCACTGGTACGGAGGGATTATCCTTTTACTCCGCATATATAACTTGTCTGAAGTCTAACTAAGAAAAATGTTTGACCAAATCCTTTCTTAAGAAATATTAACATCTACAACAGTAAAGATGTATCGCTTGAAAATTTATTGCATGATGCAGGTTATAATATTGTTTTGAATCCTGGATTTTAAATTTTAGAAAATCCAAAAGTGACCTGAAATTCATGAAACTGAGCATGGTCTCGTGATATGGCACAAATATGTTGTCATAATTTTTTTTTTGTTCAATTTGAGACAAGCTACTTATGAAAAGTTGCACAAATGAAGAGCCAAGGTATTCTGGAACAAAGACCTATCATGTTAACGCGAATGCTTTCACTATTCAAACCATGGGCATTTACGTGCCGCCATGAGTCCCACTTCTCATCGGCAGGTGCCGTCCGAGCAAGCGTGTGAGTCGACGGGAGGCGTGCGAGCAGACCGCTGCGCCGGCTGACCGGGAGGCATGCGAGCAGGCCGCTGCGCAGGCTCACCGGGAGGCGAGCCCTTTGAGTAGGCTCCGCCGCCACCTTCGTCCAAACTGCCCCCACTTTTAATGGCACCGGCGCCGCAGTTTTAAATCACCCCCGCACTACCCGGTATCGCTACAATCTTCTCTCTTCCTCTCCGATTCTCCTGTCGTCTACCTCCAACCAGCCTGACCTAACCGTACCATCACGATGGCCTGCCCTTAGTCTTCCAGTTTCCTGAGGAAGACACCCAGCCGGAGTCTCAAGAATATAAGGCACTTTGGGACGAGCTTGAACTGGCCTTGCGGGAAGACGCCGCGCCTGTCCCCGCTCCTGTTCTGGCTCCCGTCGCCCCGACTGCGCCAGCGCCCATCCCCGTGGCATTGGTGGGCTGGGAGCCGCACATTGTCGCCGAGCTTGATGCCACGGGGTTCCAGGAGGTCCCCGCCGACTTTCACGCGCCCGTGCACCTACCAGCGCATGCGCCTACGCGTGCATTAACGCGTGCGCCCGTGCCGGTGTCCGTGCACCTGCCAGCACATGCGCCTGCGTGTGCACTAACACGCGCGCCCGTGCCGATGCCCGTGCACACGAATGGCTCCGCCGCACCATTGCCAGCGCCTATCCCCGCGCAGGTGCCAGTGCCCCCGTCAGCGGCATGGATCGCCGCCGTCGACTGCTTCCTTGCACCAATGCCAGTCGCCTCCTCCCGCCAGTTGACTCGCTCCTGGAGACCGAAATCCAGAACATTCTAGCCTTCCTTGAAGCTAGGGCCAACGTCCAGGAGTACGCCAACAACGACGCAAGACGCCGTCGTCGCCATCGCCGTCGGTCAGTGGCCCGATGGCACATAGAGCACGGCAGAGGAGCCGCTTCCCACTGCAAGACGCCGCTGCCGCCGCCGTGTAATCTAAATTTGCCATAAAAAACGTTCGGATTGCCATGCTTAAAATCCGAACGTTTGGGATTTATCATTTCCGTTTATTTTAGTTCGATCATCGTATGAATGTAAAGTCGGAGCCAGACTGAATGAAATCTATGGTTTGATCGATTGAATGTTCTGCTAGAGCCGTATCAAATTAAATATAAAACGTCATCAAGCCACATGTATTCCTTCTCATCGCAAACATGTCATATTAAATACCACATCAATTCCAAATATTTTTTAGGGAAGTCAATTCCAAATACTTGTAGGGCGCGACCAGTCCCCTTGTTCGAGCACTAGGCGATACATCTATTTATCCACGCATTTAATTATGACGGAGTAGTAGATAAATAGTACTACAACTAGCCTAACTTGTCCGTCACGGTCACTTTTGTTCCTAAACTTGTTACATGTATAATACTACTAGTACGTGAAACTGGTGCTGTAACTTGTGAACGCGTCCAGATATGGTCAACGGCAACATCGCCCGCGCATACCAGTAAGTGAAGGCAAATAGTACGTGCTAACGAGCCGGTCCCACTAATGTACTAAAATTAATATTAAAACATGTTATCCATTAAATAGGCTGTGGTAATATAAAAACATTATATCAACAAAGGGGGTACAACAAACATTGCTACTATGTTGCCTATTGACGTGCGGCTTGAAGGCCCTGGTCGCATGTTCGATCCTCGTCCTTTTTCATTTTTAATTTATATATGGGTCCAAATTTGTTCCATGACAGGTGGGCCCCTCGGTGTGTAGTTTGTAGCACTTTAATTTATTGGTCGAAATTTGTTCCATTACGGGTGGACTATCGGTGTGTAGTTTGTAGCTTATTTGTAATAATTAAAGAGAACAACAGAGTTTTTTGCAAAAATACCATGGTGCGACGTGGAAGGTGAGAAAGGACATGCGAGAGAGCGGTGACCGAGCCAGAGGGAAATCAATTGGGGGAGGTGCGGGGGGTTGCAACAGTGTTTGGAGTAGTTATGGGCCAAATGCTACGAACATATAATCTAAACCCACCGGAATAAATGCCTTCGCAAATTAATCCAAGGTTGAAGTCCCCCTCGCAATGTAAATAGCTCCGGCTCTGCGAGGGATGGAGAGGTAGCTTCAATGTGTGGAAGATACGGCGTGAGAAAGCGAGGTCAATCGAGACACAGATAGATGGAGAGACAAAGTGAGTGTGGTCCGGCATTCGTTGAAAAGATATATATGCTCTGGAGAGATATTGTCCGGTTGAGCTTTTGGGAAGGGTGAGGGCTGTAAGATAGAGCTTGAGAGATGATCCAGTCACAGACATGTAGATATATTTTGTGCGTGGGAGGAAGCAAGGTCAATCGATACATAGATAAAGGGAGAGAGATTGAGCGAGTGTGGGTCGTCATGCGATCGAAAGAGTGAGATGGGTTGGAGAGCGTGACCTAGATAGACAATGTGCGTGAAAGAGTACACAATATGAATATGTCGAATTGGGCTCAAACATGGAGATATATCGTTTGTGTCTGAGAAAGAGCAAGGTCAATCGAGACATACATAGAGAGAGAGAGAGAGAGATTGAGCGAGCGTGGCCCGCCATGAGGTCGAAAGAGTGGGGGCGGCTTGGATGGACTGACCTAGATAGACAATCTGCGTGAGAGAGTATAGAGTGTGTCGATCGAGGCCCGAACAGGGAGATATATCATTTGTGTGTGAGAGAAAGCAAGGTTAATCGAGACTTAGATAAAGAGAGCGAGATTGAGCGAGTGTGGGCCACCGTGCGGAAGAAAGAGTGAGACAGTCTCGAGAGAGTGACCAAGATAGACAATCTACGTGAGAGAGTATAGAGTGTGTCGATCGAGCCCCGAACAGGGAGATATATCATTTGTGTGTGAGAGAAAGCGAGGTTAATCAAGACTTAGATAAAGAGAGCGAGATTGAGCGAGTGTGGGCCGCCGTGCGGAAGAAAGAGTGAGATAGTCTCGAGCGAGTGACCTAGATAGACAATGTGCGTGCGTGCGCACGAGAGGGGGGGGGTCTAGATAGGTAATGCATGTATCCAACGAGAGAGGGTGGGAGGGAGAGAGAGAGAGAGCTTGGCATGGAGTGCAATGGCGGGTGTGTGAGATACATTTGGTAATAGAGTGGAAAAAGGGGGCTGTGTAGTTGAGAGAGTTAGAGATCGAAACATGGAGAGAAAGAATGAACGTGTGTCAGAAACCGATAGCTTTCTAAGGTGGTTAGGAGAGAAAGATTGATCGATACAGGAAGTATGTAGCGTGTGTGCCGAGGGGGGCGGGGTGGGGCTAAAAACAACATTTGAATATAGATAGTACGAGACTTAATATCGACGTTTCAATTTAGTGTACATTGTAAGATTTGAATTGATGACCATGCATATGGCTTCCGTAATTATTTCGAATTCGTGCCATACTAGGTTTGGAAAAGTTGACATTGACTCGATTGTTTTGCTATTTTGTAGGTCATATGTTTGAATCCATCCAAATTTTCTCACTACCATGGTGTTCATCTTATACATATGAATTTGTATTAAAAAAGTAGCGTTGATACCGTGAAATGCGAAATCCACGTTAGAATTGGAGATCGCTATGTGACACACACTCTAATTCCAATAACTCCTCATTAATTAATTTATAGTATCTTGTTTCGAATGACTAATTATTTGCAAGGAAAACACGGGCATGGTAATACATACAGATTCGTTTGCATTCTCAAATGTAGGCGCACCAGGCAGACCAGGGTCGTGTCATTGTGGTCGCGTGTTTCGTACGGACGCTAGCACCCAGCCACCCACCCCGCTCGACCCCGTCAAATAAAGAGTAATCCTGAAAAGAAGGGGGTTACCCGAGGAGGCCAAGCCCAAGGACCCACATCGCCCCAGTGACACCATAAAAGCTCCAATGAAGACCATTGACGTGCCGGGGGAGAGGAAGCCAAGTGGCACCTGCCGGTGAATTAAGACTAGGACCAACAATGGCCGAGCTAAAGAGGTTGAAAGGGGCCGAACTATACAGAGACCCCGTCGCGCATTACCGTAGATACGGGAACGGTGGAGGAGGGCAAGAGGGACTGGACAAAACAGCGAAATGTCTACACGGACCGAAACCTAGGGAAGAGCACAACGCCTGCGGAGGTCAGGTGGGAGCAAACGTCTATGATGAGATGTGGGAATATCTAGAAATAACACGAGTCCAAGGATCCCGTCCCGATTCCCTCCGCCACAGAACCACCCCGTCCCTCCCCCCCCCTCGGCCCCCCAAAAAAAGAACTACGACAAAAAAAGTTCGCGCTTCCATGTTTCGAATTGAAATATCTGGCGACCCCAATTCCAGCCCTGCAAAATCTCCCTTCTCCATCGTCCCCTTTCGCGCCCAGAGCGCTCAAATCCCTAATTCGCCGCCAACCCAAGCAAAGTTCGAATCGCCCCTCGTATCATCTCTTTCCCCACCTCTGTGCCGAACGACGATGACGAAGACGACGGTCATGCTTCAGCACCGCACCGGAGCTACCTCATCTACGCCCTCGTCCACCACACCGGGTTGTCCACCGACAACGTCGGCCGCCGCAACCGACGTGCCTCACAGACACCGAATTCCACCGCATCAGGTGCGCTTCACCGACGTCGTCTCCCACCTCACCGGGGCTACTTCACCGAGCACATCGTCGCACCTCCACCCCCCGAGGCCATTGGGGCTTCACAGGTAACTTGAGGGCAGCACATTTTGACAGGTCGTCAACAATGCTGTTCTCTGCTCGAGGAACATGCTCTGCTTGTAGACCGTCAAAACGCTCCTCCAACTTCCTCACTTCATCTACATATGCTTCCATCAGCGGGCTTTGATAATATTTGTTGACTTGTTTGACAACAAGCTGCGAATCACCTCTGACGATGAGCTTCGTAATTCCAAGGTCTGTCGCGATCCTGAGACCGGCAAGCAATCCCTCATACTCCGCAGTGTTGTTTGCTGATCTCTCCTGGGGAAAGTGCATCTGGACCACGTACTTGAGGTGCTCTCCGGTGGGTGCAATAAGTAGCACACTAGCACCGGCGCCTTGCAGCGAGAAAGCCCCATCAAAGTACATAATCCAGTCGCGGCTCGTTTCCTTGCCGGGGAGAGTGGTCTCTTGAATTTCCTCATCAGGCGTTGAGGTCCATTCTGCAATGAATTCCACCAAGGCTCTGCTCTGAATCGTTGAAGTGCTTTCAAACCTGAGACCAAAGCTTGACAGTTCCAACGCCCACTCCACAATCCTTCCAGTTGCATCTGGGTTGTGCAAGATCCGTTGCAACGGGAAGCGAGTGATGACGGTGATCTCATGTGCCTGAAAGTAGTGGCGCAGCTTCCTCGAGGCCATAAGAAGGCCGAAGAGCAACTTTTGTACACCAGAGTATCTTGATCTAGCCCCTTGCAAAAGGGAGCTGACAAAATAAACTGGGTGCTGCACCATCTTCTTCTTCTGTGCCACTCCATTTGCTTGCGCAGATCCCGCCTTGCCGGCATCTGACTCTGCCGGGGGCCCTGCCTTGCTGGTACCAGAACCTGCCGGGGGTCTTGCCTTGCCGGCATCAGACCCTGCCGGGGAGAGCTCTGGCTCGTCATCTAACGGTCTTGCCACTGCCGCTGCTTCTTCATCAACTTCTCTCTGCGCCACTAGCGCAGCACTGACCACTTGATTCGTTGCCGCTAGATACAGCAACAATGGCTCTTGTGGCTTAGGCGCGACTAGCATTGGCGTACAGGAGAGGTACCTCTTCAAATCTTGCAGTGCTGCCTCCGCTTCCGGAGTCCATTTCATTGGACCTACCTTTTTCAAGATCTTGAAAAAGGGCAGGGCATGCTCAGCAGATTTGGAGATGAACCTGCTCAAAGCAGCAACACAGCCAGCAAGTCGACGTACATCTTTGAGTCATCTTGGTGCTTCAATCTGCTCAATCGCCTTGATCTTGTCGGGGTTCACCTCGATCCCACGCTAAGACACAAAGAACCCGAGAAGTTTGTCGGATGGGACGCCAAACACACACTTCTCAGGGTTGAGCTTGAGATTGATCTTGCGCAAATTTGCAAATGTTTCTTCTAGATCTTGTACGAACGTTGCCCTGTCCTTGGTTTTGACCACTATGTCATCCATATAAGCTTCCATATTTCTATGTAGTTGAGGCTCAAAACCAATTTGGACTGCTCTCGCAAACGTTGAACCAGCGCTTTTCAACCCGAAAGGCATTCGTATAAAACAATACGTACCAAGTGGGGTGATAAACGCGGTTTTCTCTTCATCTTCCTTTGTCATGAAGATTTGATGGTATCCTGAGTAGGCGTCAAGGAACGACAGCAAGTCGCACCCGGCAGTGGAGTCCATGATCTGGTCGATGCGCGGCAAAGGGAAAGGATCCTTTGGGCAGGCTTTATTGATATCTGTATAATCAATGCACAGCCTCCATTTCCCGTTTGCCTTGCGCACCACCACCGGATTGGCCAACCACGTTGGGTGGAGCACTCCTCTAACCAAACCTGCTGCTTCCAGCTTCCTAATCTCTTCAATGATGAACTCTTGCCGCTCCAAAGCTTGCTCCCTGACCTTCTGCTTGACGGGCTACGCATGAGGACAGACAGCAAGATGGTGCTCAATCACCTCCCTGGGAATGCCGGGGATGTGAGATGCTTGCCATGCAAACGCATCGACATTTGCCCGCAGGAAGGCGATGAGCGCGCCTTCCTATTTGCTGTCGAGGGTGGAGCTTATAGTGAAAGCCCCGCCCGTGCCATCCTCCTTGACGGGCACCTTCTTAGTTTCTCGTGGTGCTGCCTTAGATTTCTTGCTCTTGCCGGTGGAGCTCTCTGGCACGTCCTCGACGGGAGCGTAGCACTTCGAAGAGGCACGCTTGCCAGAGTGGGTGCAAGAGGTCTTGCCGGAAGAGGTCTTGCCGGGAGAGGTCTTGTCGGTCTTCTTCCCTCCCGGAGCTTCAGCAGCAGGAGCAAGTGCCTTGACGGCAGTTGCTGCAACTGCCTCTCGGTAGAGTTGGTCAGTGCAGATGAGCGCGTCTTTCTTGTCAGAGTGGACGGCGATGATGCTCATTGGTCCGGGCATCTTCAACGTATTGTAAGCATAATGTGATGCCGCCATGAACTTGGCCAGCACTGGGCGGCCGAGGATCCCATTATAGGGCAAGGGGATCTTGGCAACATAAAAAACGATCTTCTCCATCCTATAGTTCAGCTCACCACCAAACGTAACTGGTAGCGTAATCTAGCCCTTTGGCTGACTCCTTCCTGGATTGATCCCTTGAAACATGCCCGTCTCTTCGAGATCTCCATCAGGAATTTGCAGCCTCTTGATCACAGTGGGCGAGATCAAGTTCAGACCGGCCCCATCGTCAACTAACACTTTTGTTAACCTGAGGTTGCATATCGTTGGCAAGACCAACAATGGCAAACACCCGACCGCCGTTGTGCGATCAGGGTGATCCTCAGTGTCAAAAATGATAGGCGTGTTGGACCATTTCAGCGGCTTCTGGGCATTGAACGATGGCTCTGCCGCATTGATCTCACGCGTCCACTGTTTCAGTTGGCAGTGAGAGGCATGCAACGAGGCGCCACCGTCAACGCACATGGCCTCTGTACCCTTCTGGAACTCATGCTCGCTGGACTCGTCGTCCTCATCATGATCATCATCTCCCTCTTTCTTGTCGCGGCCCCGAGCGGGCCTCTCTGGTTGCTTATCCTTGCCGTGGCGACCCCCTCAGCCGCCACGCTTCTTGCTGGACCCCTCAGCACTGTCCTGGCCCTTCTCCTTGTCTCGCCTCTCATACTCAGCTTTCTGCTTCTCTACAAGCTGCTCAACTTGCCGGCAATTTTGGAGGTCATGGCCCTTGGTGCGATGGATCTTGCAATACTGCTTGTCAAAGCCCTCTGGCTTGTCGGCAGCCGCCAAGGCCTGGCAGGCGGCGCACCCGGCAACCTCCTTGCCGGGGTCGTCAACTTTAGCCTTCTTGGCGGTGCCAGGGTTGCCGGATTCCTCGACAGCAAGCACGGTTTTACCCTTGCGCTTCCTGTTGCGCCGTCGGCCCTTCTTTGCCGGGGCGGCGACGTCTTCATCTGTAGAATCACTTTTTGCACCGGCATCTTCGTCGGGATACTTCCTTCCTTCTTCAGCCCGAGCACATCTATCAGCCAAAACATAAATCTCGACAACATCTCTAATCTTGTTCATTGCTAGCTCTTCACGCATCTTGCGGTTGCGCACATTTTGATGGAACGCGCTGATAACAGCGGCAGGATGAACGTCTGGGATGTTGTACTACACACGGCTGAACCTCTGTATGTATTTGCGCAAGCATTCGCCTTCTTTCTGGGGTATGATATGCAAATCACTCGCCTGGCCAGGAGCTTGGTGGCCTCCAGTAAAGGCGCCAACAAACTCGTGATACAGATCCGACCAAGAAGAGATGGAATCCTCTGGCAGGTGCATCAATTATGACCTGACGTTGGGCTTGAGTACCAACGGGAAGTAGTTGGCGAGTACCTTGTCATCTCGAGCCCCGGCAGCTTGCATTACAATGGTATATATGCTCAGGAACTCTGACGGGTGAGTCTTGCCATCGTATTTCTCTCCGACCTCAGGCTTGAACGTGCGGTGAGTGGGCCACTGGAATCGCCGCAGCCCACGGGTAAAAGCTGGACAACCCACCTCGTAAAGTAAGTTATCAGAATCCCCCGGCGCAGGCCAATCTACAGTGGGGCCAGCGCGCCTATCAGACTGATGGCGCGCTTCCCATCGCCGCTCGATAGTGGTTCGAGCGTCTTCCTTGACTCGCTCTCGAAGAACTTGGCGTTGATCGCGGTGGGCTCATGGGTCGGACAACACTGTGGAACCGTTGTCACAGGCCTCGACCCAATGAACCGGCGGCTGCTGTTGCTGCTATGGAGGTGGAGAGTGCATAGTGGTCGCAGCACCTCCGGTCCTTCCGCCTTTGGCACGCGCCGGCTCAACAGAGCACCGGCACGAGGGCCCCGCCCGCTGCGGTCCATCCTTGTTGGCGAAGCCGACAAGGCACCGGATGGTGGCTCTCCACTCGTCGAGCTTCTCCGCAGCAGGAGGGAAATCTAGAAGCAATTGTACGCGCACCAACGCTTCTGTTGGCGTGGACGGTGGTGACAGCTGCGTGGATCGTGAAGCGCTCTGACTTCTAACCATGTTAGAAGGAGCTCTATCACGGTCCCGCGGACGTGCGCCGTTTTCACCAACGTCTTGGCGTGCATGCTGGCCCGACGCATCTCGAGAACGATGCAAAGGGGCCCTTCCATGGGAACGCTCGTGATCACCCACGCCGCGGCGCTGCTCATCGCGCACGACCTGGGAAGGCCGTGGCGCATGCGCTGGCGGGGGCGTCTTGGAGGTCGCCCTTCCGTCCCTGGGGTTCATCGCGCCGCCCGTAGACAGCACGGCTCCGTCCCTGGACCCGGTGACGTGCGGGTCGTCACCGCTCGCGTGGCTCCGATCGCCGGAGCGTCGTGGAAGCCCGTGGCCTCCACCCACATCCATCCCATCGTCCGGCCGCACTGGTGCAGGCAGATCGATCGGAGATGAACCAATCACCACGATGCTCTTTCTCTTTGGAGACATGACGATGAAGATGTTGAAGAAGTCGATGCGCTGACGCCTAGATCAGGTTCGTACAACCTCTATACCCCCTACCTGGCGCGCCAAAGATGTCGGGGAAACGACACCTATGGGATCGGCTGGATCCCTTCTACGGTTTGGCAGGGAGGAGGGGTGCATGAAGAGCAGATCTAAAGATCAACACGAGGGATTTTTACCCAGGTTCGGGCCGCTGAGAAGCGTAAAACCCTAGTCCTGCTTTGAGTGTATATTGAGTGTTCTAGAGCTTCGGCTAGCTGCTTCGCATGCAAACTGGGCCGGAAAGTCCAAAAGTCCCCTCCTGTATCGCCTTGGGCCTCCTTTTATACCAAGGGGCTACCACAGTGGCGTACAGGCATACAGGAGGTGTAAAGTGCTACAGTACATGTGCTTATCTCTGGTGTCTTAGGACAAGCGCATTAAATGCGCTGCTTACATGCCCTCTAACTTTATCGGGGACGGAAACAGAGCCCGTCTTATCCGTCGCTGCGTCACCCCGTCTCGACACGCACCCAAGATGATGAGGCATGCAAGTGCCAAGCTGACTGGCTAGCCGCTGCGCTGGAGCGGTGGCAGGATCTTCACGAAGATCTGCATGCCACCACGCAGGTGCTCGCCTGGTTGGCTGGTTAATTGTTGTGCCGGGACGGTGGCAGGGCGGTGGAGCCTTGTCGTGCGTGAGCCTTGCCGTGGCCTCGTGATCGTCCCCGGCAAGAGCCTTGCCGGGGCCTCACAGTCGTCCCCGGCAAGAACCTTGCTGGGAACTTCGCCTTCTGGTCTCCATGAAGATCTGCATGCCACCAGTCTTCACAAAGATCTGCATGCTACTACGCATGTGCCCCTGAGTCTTGGTCTTGACGTTGTCGAGGTGTCAGAGCTCTCAACCTCAAGGGTGATGGTCTAGCTGAGGCTTCGCAGACCATCCCGGCAAGCAGCTTGCCGGGGCTCGCAAATTGCCCTGGCAAGAATCCTTGTTGGGGGCTCATCTTGTCTTCTGCTCTCTGATTACTGGCTCAGATGCCGCCTTGGTCGTCTTGTATTTTGCCTCCAACTGCCCCCGCCAAGCCTCGCCGTAGGTGCGGCTACAACTACCCGTGCACAAGTAAGGGGTACTAAAGGGCCCAAACTTTAGTACACCGACATTCTTATATGCATGATTTGATATCTTTGTATTTCTCTTCGAATTATTGGTTTGATTTGGCCAACTAGATTGGTTCTTCTTGCAATGGGAGAGGTGCTTAGTTTTGGGTTCAATCTTGCGGTTTCCTCACCCAGTGACAAAGTAGGGGTAGCGAGGCACGTATTGTATTGTTGCCATCAAGGGTAAAAAGATGGGGTTTTCATCATATTGCTTGAGTTTATCCCTCTACATCATGTCATCTTACTTAAGGCGTTACTCCGTTCTTTTGAACTTAATACTCTAGATGCATGCTGGATAGCGGTCGATGTGTGGAGTAATAGTAGTAGATGCAAGCAGGAGTCGGTCTACTTGACACGGACGTGATGCCTATATTCATAATCATTGCCTTGGATATTGTCATAACTTTGCGCTTTTCTATCAATTGCTCGACAGTAATTTGTTCACCCACCATATTATTTTCTTTCAAGAGAGAAGCCTCTAGTAAAACCTATGGCCCCCGGGTCTATTTTCCATCATATATTTTCAGATCTATAAACCGAAAAACCCAAAAATACCTTGCTGCAATTTATTTGTTTTTACTTTGTTTTACATTTTAGTAATCTTTTATATCTATCTCTATCAGATCTCATCCTTGCAAGTGACCGTGAAGGGATTGACAACCCCTTTTTCGCGTTGGGTGCAAGTGTTTGATTGTTTGTGCAGGTGCATAGATTGGAGACTTGCGTGTACCTCCTACTGGATTGATACCTTGGTTCTCAAACTGAGGGAAATACTTATCTCTACTTTACTGCATCACCCTTTCCTCTTCAAGGGGAAAACCAACGCAAGCTCAAGAAGTAGCATCGGCCGTCTGCATTAGAGCAGGGGCGTCCCCACCGCCGCACTACGTGGCCAAGGTGTGGGCGAACGGCCCGCTGGAGGAGCCTACAGGCAGGACCGACGTCGTCAAGGTGGAAATCGAGGTGACAAGCAGCAAGGAGCCCGGCGCCGTCGTCGTGGAGGAGCTGACCTTCTTATAGTGCCGCCCAAGCTGTTGGACGGGGCTGGGTTGTCGAGGATGGTGTCCCTCCACATTCAGATTGATAAGCTCACCTCCTAAATGATTTTACAATGCCTTCTATTTATTTTAGTAATATGCTAATATAGGGTTTAGCTTGGTCTACTTTAGCTTAAGAGATGGTGGATTTTGGTGGCGATGCAGCAATTACTTCGACATCATGTCAGCAGTTGAAGTAATTTCCAACAGTCGAAGGATATTTTGTGTCTGTTGGATATAAGATCCTTTGGGTAAGAAGTAAACCTAAATATAAGCTGCTTATATGCTTGTTTGTTGAGGAGGTGTTGCATACTTCTGCGAGCACCCGACTGCGCACCAGGCAGACCAAGCTCGTGTCATGTTGGTGCCTTATGTAGCACGCACATTAACCGAAACCTTGTGCCTCCAGCTAAGCCTCCGCGTTTTGAACTTTTCAATCTCAAGGCCAAGGAGCAACGTGAACCTTTGATAGAGCCAATCAGATGGTTGAGAACACTACAATTCGTAGCTACAGATGCGTGTGTGAGAGAGGATGAGTGTGTGCGTGCACCTCTTCTCTTCGTGTACAACGTACTAAACGTAGAGTACATGTGTATGTGGGTGGCATCGACCTAGAGAGCTAGAGATGGTGTGTGCGAGAAGTCCCGAGAGACTAGGTGTGTGTGTGGGAAAGAGGGAGAGAAATGATATGCGTCGATATAATGCATGTGAAAAAAGACTAGTCAATAGCTCGCCGCGAGGCTATTCCTGGCGAACGCCCCAATAACCGTAAGATCTGCATCCGTTGGTGCCAGTTATTGGACGAAAACAGCAGTAAAAAAAGAAGTGCCATGGCATTTTACAAAACTGCCACACCACACCCCTCCCCTCCCCTACCCATGAAACTGCCACACGAGCGTTCGCAACCGCCATGGTCTGCTCCTTGGTGCGATCTACTTTTTTTTAAAGGGATCTACAATATTATTAAAATAAAAGGCCAGGCTTTTGGCGCGCGATAGGCGGGGGAGCTTGGGCTGTCATTTTGCTCAGCAGTGTCAGAGGCCGTCGTGGCAGAGCCAGACGCCTGCAACCTCTCGGAGCAAAAAATGAGTAGCCCGCTGCTAGCTATTTCTATAATCACTTTAGAAATTCTAATTTCACATGTGACGCGATATTAGTTGTTCATTGATGTTGATCCAATGGTCTAAGTGCCTGGGATTCGTGTCTACAGTAACCTTGTTGTACCCAGCAGTGTCTACGTTCTTCTGGAACCATCAGCACGTTAGTGTGATCAATCCACACAAGAAGCTGCCAAACAACACCTCCACATGTGCCATGTGGCTTCATTGATGCTCCCCTCATTTTATTCATAAATATATTAACTGAAAAAGAGAGACATTGCCCGTAACAAAAACTTGCTCGTATTTTGTTTCCTACCTGCTTTGCACGCACCGTAAGTACTAGTGCCACATCATCTAAAAAGTCTTTCAACATGCATCAAATTATCACGTGGGCTACCTCTCCTTAGAGAAACGTGCTCCATCGTGTACCCACGTGTGTATACGAGAGAGGCAGTGTGTGTGTGCGTGCACCTCTTCTCTTCATACATGTTCTCCAACTAGTGTGTGTGTTAGAGAGAGGGAGAGGGAGATGGTGTGTGCGACATGCCTCTATACATATGTTTGTGTCAAAGAGAGGCATGAATGCATAGTATATGTATGTGCAGGGGGCGATATACGAGAAGAGAGGGGGAGGAATCTTTTACGTGACATATCGATAGCACGGATATATGGTTGTATCGGTGCTGGTTGCTTTGTAATACAAAGCAGGGGGAAACCCTTTTTCGGCAAGTGCTAAGATAGAGGGGGGTGCATGCTGGAAGATGATGCAAGAGACCAACTAGACAAAGACAAGGAAGGAGTACAAGTGCGAGATCGATAATTAAAGAGAGGGGACAATAACGTGCGTGTGCACGCGTGTCTAGTCAATAGATAAAGCGGAAGACATGGATGATGAGGCGGGGAGGGACAATTAATGTGTGTGTCATAGGCAGTCCAATGTAGAGAGGTTGTGTTTGGGTCAATGTGTACGTGGGTAAAGAGTGGGGGACTTAACTAGACATATAGATCGGTTGTTTTGTGTGGCGAAACAACGAGAGATTAGATACACATTGAGGGAAATCGATTGGTGCACATGCATGCATGTGTCGGAGATAAAGAACACCCAGAGCAACGAAGAGAGGGAGAGGTGTATGTGGTGGGGGGAGGGGGTGCAGCTAGCTTGTGACACTGTACGAGTGCAAGATGGATAATAACAGAGGGGGCGACAGTGCCCGCGTGCCTCAAAGTTAGGCCGGGAGGCCTGGATGGTGAGAGGAGGGGAGGGACTATGTGTGTACATGTTTGTGTGTCATAGGCAGGCCTGGCTAGCTAGAGGGGTATATCGATCGGTATGTGTGGGAAAGAGGGAGATGGAGAGACGTAGGGAGATCGTGGGAGACCGACCTAAAGAACAAAAGAATGTGTCTGCGCGATGTAGGGGATTCCGAGTGGTGCGGAGTGTGTGTGTGTGTGTATGCATGCACGATAGGATAGTTATCGTATCCACAAAGGGAGGAGGAGTGTGTGTGCGTGTGTGTGTGTGTGTGTAAAAGACTCACAGAGATGATAATCAATATAAAAGTGGATTCAAATATTTGAATAAGAGATCATGATGTTTGTAACTCATGCATGCATTAATATATTGGAGATATGTGTGGTGTGGTTTTGAATCAAACGTGCTATATACTATGTACACATCGAACAAGCCCAAATCGATTTGAATTCTAGATACCGATGGCAGGCATCGTCTGACCACACTGCATCCGTAGAGGGACGTAACTATTTGAATCTTAAATAATGTGTTGCTTCCGAAGCTAACATCTAAATGTTGTGTGTGTGTGCGGCGGAGGGGGGGATGCATGGATTGTTGTGTGTGTTAAGTACATTATACATATGAAAACAAGGTTTAGATTATTCCGAACGTCTGGCTACCTAGATCATGAATGTACCATGATTTCAGTTCAACATAAAATGGATACAAATATTTGAATTGTAGATCGTATGGTACATGTAGTTCATATTTAAATATGATTACTACTATATCTGTTATGAAGATAATATTTAAATGGTGGTATAACTTTACAACACTCGTATTCAAATAGGGAAAATTTATTCAAATTTAGTCCATATGGTAGACGACAATATATATTCATTGGATGAAGTAAAATGTTCATATAAGATGGAAGATCAAAATGTAGGACTACATCCATTATACACCGTGATAACCCACAAGTATAGGGGATCGCAACAGTTTTCGAAGGTAGAGTATTCAACCCAAATTTATAGATTCGACACAAGGGGAGCCAAAGAATATTTGTAAGTATTAGTAGTTGAGTTGTCAATTCAACCACGCCTGGAGATTAAATATCTGCAACAAAGTGATTAGTAGCACAGTAAAATGATAGTTTGATAGTAGTAGTGACAATAGCAGTGGTAATGGTAACAGCATTAACAGTGGTAGCAATAATTTTGTAGCAGTTGTAACAGTAGCAATAGCAATAGTAACTTAGCAAGAACAATATGTGGAAAACTCGTAGGCATTGGATTGGTGATTTTGTTGGATGATATTCATCATATAACAGTCATAACCTAGGGCGACACAGAACTAGCTCCAGTTCATAAATATAATGTAGGCATGCATTCCGTAAATAGTCATACGTGCTTATGGAAAAGAACTTGCATGACATCTTTTGTCCTACCCTCCCATGGCAGCGGGGTCCATAAGGAAACTAAGGGATATTAAGGCCTCCTTTTAATAGAGAACCAGAACAAAGCATTAACACATAGTGAATACATGAACTCCTCAAACTACGGTCATCACCGAAAAGTATCCCAATTACTGTCACCCTGGGGTTTACGGATCATAATACGTAATAAGTGCATATAACTTGCAAGATTGAATCACGAACATAGATATAATGGTGAAAACATAAACGGTTCAGATATGAAATCATGGCACTCGGGCCCTACTGACAAGCATTAAGCATGGCAAAGTCATAGCAACATCAATCTCAGAACATAGTGGATACTAGGGATCAAGCCCTAACAAAACTAACTAGATTACATGATGAATCTCATCCAACTCCTCACCGACTAGCGAGCCTACGAAGGAATTACTCACTCCCAGTGGGGAGCATCATGCAATTGGTGATGGAG
The DNA here is from genome assembly GCA_011799875.1 of Thinopyrum elongatum. Classification (NCBI taxonomy): domain Eukaryota; kingdom Viridiplantae; phylum Streptophyta; class Magnoliopsida; order Poales; family Poaceae; genus Thinopyrum; species Thinopyrum elongatum. Next base: position 418,848,487 of record CM022303.1, on the reverse strand, counting down.
GATGGTTGGTGATGACGAAGACCGAAGATCCCCCTCTCCGGAGCCCTGAACGGGCTCTGATCTGGCCTCCCGATGAAGAACAGGAGGTGGCGGCGGCTCCGTATCGTAAAACATGATGAAACTTCCTCTCCCCTTTTTTTCAGGAAAAATAGGATTTTATAGCGTCGGAATTAGGGTTAGAAGGGCCTCATGGGCCACACTACCCACCAGGGCGCGCCAGAGGGGTGGCGCGCCCTGGTGCCTTGTGGGCAGTTGCCCCCCCTCCAGTGGGCCTTGGTTCCATAAATTATTATATATTCCAAAATAATTCACCAAAAAGTTTCGTCCAATTCTGAGAACTTTTATTTTTGATGCAAATTAGATACGATGGAGACATATCACACCGCAAGATCACCTACGATATATTCCAATTCAACATAACGTGGATTCAAAATTTGAAATTTGAGATCCTGGCATTTGTAATCATATAAAATGGGACATGACTCTTTCTTGTGGTGCGAATTGATTTGTTTTTGTTGTTGTTGAGGGAAGTGCGAATTGATTTGCTGCTGTACACGCTAATCTTGTTCTCCCAAATTTTTTTAGATTTTTCTTATAGTTTTTCAATGGCATTTGTAGCAATATAGTAAAAGGGGACATGACTCTCTTTTGTCTTGTATGAATTGTCTATTATTTTTTTGTACACATTAAGTTTGTTCTCCCAAACATGGAATCCACCCCTTGTTATCCTGAAATTTTCAAGCTAGAGTAACTCTTGTCTCTTCTGCTGCGAAACTCCCGCCTCTTCAACCCGCGCCGCGCCTTGTTATCCCAAAATTTCAACGCGCACGAAAACTCCCTCCTTATCCGAAATCGGTTGCGCAGCCCAGACAGGCGAAATCCCCCTTCTACCCCTAAGCCGGAAATGCCGCCTCGACGTCGCGTGGTCAAAACTAGTGGGGGTACTTTCTTAACTTACCCCACATTTCGGACAAGCACGTACTTAAGCCATTGCTCCCCCTCTCTTCCCCTTCGTCCCTCCCGTTCGTACACCAAGGCAGCCAAAACCCGCGAAACCCCACGCTCCTCTGTCCGCCGCTCAGCTGGACCCTCTCCCCCGATGATGTCGTCCACAGCAACAACTCGATGTCCCTCATCCACCGCATCGGATGAGGAGCCATCGTCGATCTCGTCGTCCCGTCGGTTCAGCCGCCCCGTCCTCCACATCCAAGGAGCTACCTCGATGTTTGCCTCGTCTGTCGTGCCACCTCCCTTCCCACAACATCGTCTTTACCTGCCCTACCAGAACTGAAGCACCATCACCAATTCGTCCAACGAAGCTGAGGCCTACTCGGTGCCACCAAGGAGGTTCTGCACTCACCACTGTATTTTATCTTTTATTCGATCTCATGGGGCTGCCGTTGCTTGATACTGAGCGGCCATGGCGGGTCTCCATCGACGGCGCCATCGCCGGCCACTTCCTTCATGGTGTCTCTACCCCATGTCGTTGCTCCCTCGGCGGCGATGTCCACACCAGCAGTAGCTGCTGCTGCTCCGGCTCTCGCTCGCGCTGCTGTTGCTGCTCTACTCTTGCTGTCGGTTGCGCTGCTGCTCTAGTCTGCTCTTGCTGTCGATCGCGCTACTGCTCTGGCTCTCGCTAGCGCTGCTGCTCTACTCTTGCTGTCGGTCACACTACTGCTGCTCCGTCTCTCGCTCACGCTGCTGCTCTGCTCTTGTTGTCGGTCGTGTTGCTGCTCTGCTCTTGCTCTTGTTCGTGCTGCTGCTCTGCTTTGCTCTTGCTCTCGGTCGCAGTGCTGCTGCTGCTACATGACCTGCTGTAGCTACATGAGTTGCTACTTTAGCTCTCGCTTGAGTTGCTGCTCCGGGCGCAGCTACTGCTGCTGCACGAGCTGCTCTCTGCTAGTGCGTTCCCTGCTCGAGCGGCTGCTGATTTAGATCACTGCTTCTCTGCTACAAGTGCTCGAGCAGCCTAAACTTTTATCGCAGTGCTCTGCTACTAGTGCAATCAATTTCGACAGTAAAATTCAGTTTCATCAGTATAATTCAGTTTCGACACTAAAATTTAGTTTCGACTGTAAAATGCAGTTTCTTCAATTAAATTCAGAGTAAATAGTTTTTACACCATCTATTGGAGGTGCCATGGCGCGACTGATGCATTTTACATCTAGCACTTTTGGTGATGTATTTTACATATTGCAGATGCTATTAGAATGCTACTTTAGATTAACGTTGTTTGTCTTTTCATGCTTTAGCCTTGCCGTCGTATGGCTCACTGGAGCTGCTCCAATGACGGAACCGTCCATCACAGAGGAGCAGTACCCTCGGCGCCGTCTCCAGATTCTTCAGATCTTCTTCCCGCATCTGACAGTCACACCAGCAGCACCATCCTCCATGACCAATCCAATGATGCTCAGGTCGACAAGGCTACGCCAAAGAGGTTGTACACTCGTCGCATCGCTTTTTTACTCTACATGAATGTCAATCCCTTAGGGATCCTTTCGTTCAAAGTTATTGCAAATCTAGATAGAAATGGAGGGTGGTCTCAAAGTTAATAGGGAGAAAACTAAATGCTCATTTGAACCACAATTTGAATCAGTTTAGGAAGACAACCATTATCTCATAATCATGTGGACCAAAACATGTACTATTACTGACTTTTTTTAAAGATATAACTTTTTAACTAGAATAATGGACCTATTTATGTTGTCCATATAAGCTCAATTTTTTTCAGAGTACAATAGAGCACATGTAGTATATATTGATAAACTTTAGGCATCTTTAAAAAAATATCCAGTTCATGTAGGCAAGAAGACACACTGAGAACATGTAGTAACGAGAAATACAAATAGTTTCTCCCATATAACAAGCAGTGTGGTAGTAGTCTTGGGAGTGTAGATGGCCTGGGAGTTGAGCTAGTTGGCTGGGTCCAAACTAGTAGTAGTACAAAAACATTTTTTGAGGGCAGGCTTTAGCCCGTTGAAGACTGTCTACTACAATCGCCACTGGTTAAAAGAAAAAGTGAAGAAATTCACAGGAATTGGAAAGTTTCCTATGGTACTACGATTCATGCATTTGGTTAGAAGGAATGGAGCAAAGCAAAACTGGAGGATTTTTTTCCCTTTGGTGTCTCTTTCAAAAAAAAACGTAGGAATTCTAATATCCACTTAAATTCCTATGCATGAAGAACAAAACTAAGTGCATTAGTGGATAATAAGATTCCCACTTTACATCTTCATGTGGTTTGACTTTAATTTGACCATCTTTCTCTACATTCTTGTGTTCTTCCGATTCCTATGAACCAAACACCCAGGTTGACAGAAATCCTGTGTTTGCAAATGCTATGTTTTGCACGTGCATTCCTATTCTATTGTTGTGTTTTTCCTGTCCCTGTGTTTTTAGAATCCTCCAATTCAAAGGAGCCCTTACAGATTTATTTCATTTACAAATAGGTGTCAAACAAAACTCTGTGTGGTTTGTCCCACTCCTGCCATGCCGTCGTCCACCCCACCTGAGCTGCTACAACGACGGAAGTGTCCACAGCAGCAGAGATCCCCCTGCAGACCTTCTTTTGCCGCCTCAGATCTTCTTCTCCGCCGCCGACAGACATGCCAACTTCATTACCATCATTGATTGAGCATATGAACCCGAGGACTACATAGTTCTGGAAGAGAGGTCGCACTCTTTCTTGTCTGCTTATGTTGTACATATTAATATTACTTGCTACTTTATCGTCCTGTTCACCTCTTAGACTCCGAGTTAGGTCCATAGTGTTGACATCAGATTTTGGCATGGTACGAAACGAAATTAAGATGGCCTCAAATGGAGAAGTGATCTACATGAAAAAGTTCCGTATCGTCAAAATGAGAAATTTTGATGTTCGGGTCATCAACGTCCGATCTCATCTAAACGGCCGGAACCTTGCTCAAAGTAATAAGATTTTGGCACTCAGAGTACTGTTCGGCCAATTATGCCTCCAAGAAGGCCTCATATGTGCAAAAATTTCTACATGAATTGTATTCGTCTCATCGAAATAGTCGGTTTTGATATAAAAATCATCTTAAACCAAGGTCATATGCAAAAGTTATAGTCGAAAATGCGCGGCTGCATCAGGATGGCCGGATACTCCGGGGACAATCATCTGGGTTTCAGATTTCTCTGATGCAGACTTCGGAAAACAGCCGATAACCCCCTCAAGATGGCCTCTGATCAAAAAACGTTCAACATGAAAGTTGTTCGCCTTGCCGAAACATTCAAAAGTGCTTTTGGGTTCGTTTCCATCCGAGGTGTTTACCTCCTCAAAAAAGACCCGCAAGGTGCAGCAAGTTTTAGACCGAACGGTTTTGGAAAGTTTGGACAAAACCATCCGAATTTGACTAGGGTTTTGGACGTGAATCCAAGTCTTTTCCTTGCACGGGAAGTCCAGCCGCCTCTTATATACCTAAGGGGTGACGGCCGATTGAAGAACACACAATCAAACAAATCATCTACCACTTTTACCTTTACTTTTATATCTCCCCCTTGTTCTTCTTCTTCCTCATTCTTCGTTCATTCTTCTTGTTGCAGGGCGGTGAACCTCGAGGCCCTAGGGGCGATCGGGTCGACCTAGGGCAGCCCATAGCCGCCACGCACCCTGACGGGATCCCTCCCAGACGTGTGGGGTTTCGGGTCTACAAAAGCACCTGCTGGATTGCTTGCGTACTGCACTTTCGGCCGGGTCTCCTTCAACGTGAGCTGCAGTGCATCACCCTCGGCGTTGGAGGTACACAGTGACGTGTTCGTGTGCGAACGTACTTTTTGGCGACTCCGCTGGGGACGAAGTTTTGAATGTTCTCCAGCCCGTTCTTGCTACAAAGAGATCGTCATCTAGGGTTTGCAATCTACAGAGGTAACATGAATACCCAATCCCCTAGTGTAGATGCAAATATCTCCTATAGTGTTACTAGATCATTCAATGACTATACTCCATCGGCCAGCCCTAGTTTTTTCAATCATGCATCTAATTACGTGCATTGGCCGATTCAAAGTAATATACATGCTTCATGTTCTTACGATACTAGTAACATGCACCATATGTACTCCAACTCTCATGCATCGGCAACCCCACAAATCCACATGGCGATGAACAACATGGCGAGTTTGGTTAATCAAGTTGAAACACCCCATGTAGGAACTTCCAATAGCATGCAACAAAGTGTTTCACATTTTTATTCATCGGCAACTAATTTGCAACATGTTAATCCAAACATGCCGATGGATGGGACAATTGGCCGTGCTACTACTAGCTATTCGGCCAGTTACTCTCAACCGTCATATGCTACACCTCATCTTAGTAATTTTTTGGCACCATATACAATTGAATGCTCATAATTCGGCCCCGCACCTTAATGGTCATAGCCGAATAAGTGAATTTTTTTGTAGAAGCGCACATGCCATCATCTAATATTGTATCATATAATGCATCCTCTACGAAATTGCATAATTTTGGCAACATCTCATTGCCGAAAGAATCTAGAAGTATTGTGGAGCAATCCCTTACAGAATGGGAAGTGGCTACATTAAAATGGGATATAGCCCAAAATAACAAGATTAGTGCACTTTGCCTTGAAGAGCATGATAAGGGGTTAGTTCTTGATTATAATGCAATAAAAACTAGAGTTTTACAAGAAGATGGATCTGTGCCAATTGATAAAATTGGTGAGTAAAAATATGGTTTTACAACAATGCATACGTCTTCACCTAGTACCACATCATATTATACACCCCCTACACAATTGCAGAGTTTCGGCAACACCCGTGTGTCATTGCTGAAAGAATCTAAAAGCATTGGGGGGGCAATCATATCCAGACTAGGCTGAGATTGAGAAAAAAATTAAAGCCAATTTTGCCGCTCGCCTCCAGAAACAAACAGAAAAAGAATTGGCTCAAAGAAAACAAGCCTTGCCAATTTGTAGAATCAATGAAATGAAGGATGATTCGAAACATGAAAGTGCTTTGGTTGAAAAAGCCAAATCAAGTAGTATATATTCCGAGTCCATCAAATTTAAAGAGGCAAGCATTATTGAGAAAGGGCATGGCAAGAATAGCAAAACGACCATGGTTTATTTTTCTGAAGTTAATGGAACCTACTTCCTGCCCTATGAGTTCCGTGCCGTAGAAATTGACAAGCCTCAAGGACAAGAGCAAGTAGCCGCACAAAGTTTGGCTGACAAGGATCTTCAAAGTAATGATGCACGGAATCAAGAAAAAGATGATGACAAGGCATTGGGGAGCCATCCAAAGACGGAGCAAGATATTGTTCAAGTCACACCACCATCATGATCACCCAACATATTTGAAGAAGTATGCCTAGCATGTAATTTACCTATTTCCAGATTTGGTCGCAACTTCATAGTTGATGCATCTATGAGAAAAATTCTCATAAGTAGTTTTTAAAGACCAATGAAGAGGGGTAATTTACTTGTTAGCAATAAAATTGTTCTAGAGCATATCGGTCAACCCATTGCGATAGTGAATTATTATTGCAGCCAAGGCTTTCCCCATTGTTTTATTTAAAGTTCATATCTAATTGGGTAGCTTTGCTTATTTCTTACTTGGCTTACACTTGGTCCCAATTAAGATATGTGTGTTCTAACTATTTTCATTTCAGAAATTTAAAGCCAAGATTAAATTCTTTTGAGAAAACCGATGCTATTATAATATCTTATCCAATGTCTTCGAGAAAAGAATGCGAAAGAAAATTCATAGCCGAATGGAAAGATGCCAAATCTGAACCATTCGTTTGCTCAATTCCAAAGTTGTTCTCATAACAAGATCATCTAGAGAATGAAAATTATACCTTCAATTCAAATATGTGTGATCAAATCTTTGATTTGTTGTTGAGAAATAATTGTATTAGAATTCTTGATCATCATGCCGAGCCATCTATCCAAGGAGAAATGTATTGTAAGTTGCATGATTTGTTCATGCATAGTTTTGAGGATTGCAACATTTTTCATCAAATAGTTAAATCAGCCATTGAAAAAGGACGATTGAAATTTGTTGAAATACCAAGATATGACCAGTCTATTCGGATTGGTCCTGATGGCAAAAACTTTTTGCATTGGCTGCTTGAAGCCGATCCATTTAAACAGAAGGTAAAAACTATAGGTGACGGGATCAAGCTTTCAAAAAAAGAAGTTGTTGAAGAGCATAATGAACATAATCCTGAGTGCGAGAATTCCATCGAAGCTACAGTGAAGACGCCAAGGACTGGGGGGTAGCAAGCGAATCCAATGATCGATGAAAGCAAACAAAAAGAAAACAAAGGCCAAAATAAGCGCAAGTGTAAGATATCAAAAATCACCTTCGCTGAACTATTGGATGAATATCAAAAGAAGAGTGAAGAGAAGAATTCTTATTGGCCAAATCATGCAAAGAAACCAAGATCACCCCAAGGCACAAGTATGATGATCGGTATTGGCAAAGTGAGAATTTTAATGCAACTTATTCATATCCTTATTTTGGGCCACCAATGTCAATGACGTGTATGCCTCCCTATGCTCATGTAGATCCATATCCATCATGGGACATGTATGATACAAGAGCACATTCTCCATCTTATTTTAGACCATCTCACCAATATTATGCAGCTCCAAGAAGATCGACATTTGAAAAATCACATGTCAAAGACCGTTTCAATTATAACGAATTGGTCCAGAGCTCAAGGAAGAAGAAAGAGGTGGTCAAGCAAGTTTACCGCATTAAAAGAGATGGTCGTAAGAGTGCTACTTTAGATTTGATCTGAAATGAAAAAGAGCCAATTAAAGAGTTAACGTTGGCTACAAAAGGCAAAAAGTGAAGCAATCAATTGTTAAAAATCAAAGTGCCAAATCTGAAGGGAAGAAGTTGAGAGTGCACAAGGCCAAAAAAGAGTTACCATTGCTTGAAACAAGATCACAGCCGAGTCGCCCACTCAGCTTATCATATTGGAAAAAGAAGGAATTACAAAAGCTTAGTGCACAAGAGCTAAAAAAGAAGAACATGGCATGGGTTCCCAAGAGGAGCAGTCAAAATAAAAATGATGTGCAACCTTCTATTGCAACAAGTGTTACAAAAGTGAAGAAAGTGAAGGATGAAAGCAAAAAACAATTAAGCCGAAAGTTTGCATCACCCCATCAAAATCTTTTGTTAGCACATCATCCATATTCGTCAAACATGTCATTGATGTGTTTTTCATCCCCAGGTATGATCGGTTACCCTCCATGGGCTTATTTAGATCCATGGATGCAATATAATTTCTTATATCATGAAAGGTTAATACCAAATCACTATACATTTGATTAGCTACAAGTTTATTGCTGATCCAAAAGGCCGAAATATTTGATTTGTCCATTAATTTGTTTATTTCGGCTATATGTGCTTTGGTGGGTGAAGTTTACATGGACCTTATGTTAATGGCCGATATTTATCTATCGCCCTAAGAATATGTCAAAGCATGGCTGGTGTAGTATCCTAACATCGTCCTTAGTTCTATTGGAGAGCGAGACAAGGTATGTGTTTGAAATTTATACGTATACATATGTTATGCTTGCATGAAGATGAGGCATTATGACCGATGCCATTCAAAATATGTTGCATGGACCAATTCATAGAAAAGTTGGTGACTGAGCTTATGCTTTGATTTAATATGATTTGGCCTACAAATCTTTCAAGTCTATGAGAGGCCAAATAATTGTTGGTTTTATTATTGAGCATCGGATTTACGACATGCATAATGTTGATATTAGCCTTGTCTCTCTAGTATTATGGAGATTACTTTTTGATGGTTGAATTCATAACAATGGCCAAGGTGTTGTTGTTGTTGTTTATATATCTCTTTATGGTGCTATTTTGTGAAGCCGCATGCCGCTTAAAGTATTTTTTGCACAATAATCAAAGCTGAATATGCATTGTTATTTGGTTTGGGAGCCTTTGGTTGCCATAGGTGCTACACATATTGAGGCGTTTGGTGATTCGTTATGAGTAGTGCAACAAATATCCAAGAGTTATCAATTTTTTGACGAATCTCTTATAATTTATCTTGAAGCATGTCAAGATGTAATATTCTCCTTGGGTTGCCTTCAAATTGGTCATATATCTAGACAAGACAATTGAAATGAGTTGGCACAGCAAGCATCCGGCTACTATGTTGATCCTGGTGTATTGCATATCTATCAATAGTTGATGCTTAGTCTCTTCAACATAGGCAAGGCCGAATCGAAACCCACCGCTTTGGCCACTAATGAAATTTTTATGTGGGCGAAAGAAAGCTCATTATTGATTATCTGTAAGATCCTAGCAACCGGGTGGACAAGATGGTTCGACGGAAGACTTTGTGATGCACATTGGTATATGAAATTTTATTGCCGGACTATTGATGGTATTCTTTTCGGGTGTTTGAAAACTAAGCAATGAGTTTCGGAAATTCCACCCAAGTTCGCATCAACAAAGTTCAAGTAAGCAATGGGAAATGGCTGATATATAGTTATCGCGCTAAGCATATAGATGGCCGATATATACTTATTGCCCTAAGCACATACAAATGGCCGATGGAGTGTTGACATCGTCCTTAGATCAAGTATTATGCAAGTTATTTTTTGTCATCCAAGCTTTGCCCAAAAATAGGGGGCATGTGTTGACACCAGATTTTAGCTTGGTACGAAACGCAATTAAGATGGCCTCAAATGGAGAAGTGATCTACATGAAAAAGTTATGTATCGTCAAAATGAGAAACTTTGATGTTTGGGTCATCAACGTACGATCTCATCTAAACAGCTGGAACCGTGCTCAAAGTAATAAGATTTTGGAACTCAGAGTACTGTTTGGCCAATTACACCTCCAAGACGACATCATATGAGAAAAATTTCCACATGAATTGTCTTCGCCTCATCGAAATGGTCAATTTATATATATATATATAGTCTTAATCCGAGGTCGTATGCAAAAGTTACAGCCGAAAATGCGCGGCTGCATCAGGATGGCCGGATACTCTGGGGACAATCATCCGGGTTTCAGATTTCTCTGCTACAGACTTCGGAGCCCATAACCCCCTCAAGATGGCCTCTGATAAAAAAACTTTCAACATGAAAGTTGTTTGTCTCGTCGAAACGGCCAAAATTGTTTTTGGGCTCGTTTCCATCCGAGGTCATTTACCACCTCAAAAAAGACCGGCAAGGTGTAGCCAGTTTTAGACCGAACATTTTTGGAAAGTTTGGACAAAACAATCCAAATTTGACTAGGGTTTTGGACGTGAATCCAAGTCTTTTCCTTACATGGGAAGTCTAGACACCTCTTACAAACCTAAGGGGTGACAGCCGATTGAAGAACACACAATCAAACAAATCATCTACCACTTTTACCTTTACTTTTATCTCTCCCCCTTGTTCTTCTTCTTCCTCGTTCTTCGTTCGTTCTTCTTGTTGTAGGGCGGTGAACCTCGAGGCCCTAGGGGCGATCAGGTCGACCTAGGGCAGCCCATAGCTGTCGCGCGCCCTGACGGGGTCCCTCCCGGACGTGTGGGGTTTCGGGTCTACAAAAGCACCCGCCGGATTGCTTGCGTATGACGCTTCTGGCCGGGTCTCCTTCGACGTGAGCTGCGGCGCATCACCCTCGGTGTTGGAGGTACACGGTGACGTGTTCGTATGCGACCACAAAGTCTAAACTAATATTCAAACTTGAGGTTTAAAATGCATGTGGGGCACATATCGAGGCAGTGACAAATAGTATCTGTGTCTACTATCCGGTTCATCTCGGGTCTTCTTTGTGGTTCATGTTGGGTAGGCAACAAATAGTAGAGGAGCCATCATCTGTCTTTTTGAACTGAAGCTATTCTGCTTGCTACCATTACTTTTGGATCTATCCACTGGTTGCTATCATCAGTCTGGATTTCTGCATTCACCCCTTAGGCCCTGCATAATCTGACTATATTTTTTATATTATGCATGTCAGTTATTGTACACAATCGTACTAAACATGTAGAGAGAAATAGAAGAGCGTTGAGTGGGAATGCAATGTCATGCAGACGTTGCTCCATGGTGGGCACAGTGGCAGCCCCCCTCCCCCCATGCCAGATTGTATTCTAGAGGAAGATACCTGTTCAGAGGGGGATTCAGAGGGAGCATACCACTCCTATTTACCCCCTGAGGAGTTTTCTTTTTACCTGGCATGTTGATGTTGGTCATATCATGCATATGACGCCCTGCATTGCTTACTTTATAAATCGTATATGTCATCAACTTAGTTTAGACATGCTTTGTGTGAATGCCACCTGTTTGGTTTCTATATCATATATGTGAATTATGCAATGTCATCTTGTTTAGCCAGACATCATATATGTGAGTCATGTAATGCCATGCTGTTTAGCCAGTCATCGTATATGTGAATTGCATCATGCCATACTATTTTTTTCATCATGCATTCCATTTGTCGACAATGTTTGTACATTCATCTACTCTTCCTGTGCATCAGCCATTTGAGTCGGTGATGGAAAAATCTGGAGTGAAAACTAGGTCTCCACAGCAGTCAGTGCTACCTGTCGAAGAAGATATCTTGCTGGTTACAGATAGCTCATTAGAGAAGCTTTAGAGATAGATGGCCTGTCCTACATATCCCCCCCCCCCCCGAGATGTATGCCCTAACATGGCAGGGTTATGTTGCTCATATCATGCATATGGTGTCTTGCGCTGTTATGTCATCTAGTTAGATTAGACATGCTTTGTCAGAGTGCCACCTGTTTAGTTTCTATATCATATATGTGAATTATGCAATGCCATCTTTTTTAGCCAGGCATCATATATGTGAATTATGCAATGCCATCCCGTGTAGTCAGGCATCATATATGTGAATTATGTCATGTCATTCTTTTTCTTCATTATGCATTCCATCTGTCGACAATGTTTCTATATTCAACTACTCTTCCTGTACATCAGCCATTTGAGTCAGTTATGAAAATTTTTGGAGCAAAAACAAGGTCTTCAGAGCAGACAATGCTACTTCTTGAAGCAGATATCTCGCTGGTTACAGGTAGCTCCTCAAAGGAGGATTCAGAGACAGATGACCAGTCCTATATCCCACCTGAGGTGTATGCTCTAACTTGCGATGGTTATATTTCTCATATCATGCATATGGTGTCTTGCATTGCTTAGTTTAGACATCATACACACAATATTGAATGCCATCTACTTAGTTTAGATATCATATATGCGAGTGCAGCTGCTTAGTATATCAATCATATATGTGGACTATATCATGCTATATCATGTATACTTTGACAACATGCATGTGAATTATTTCATGCCAACCTATTTTATAAAGACATCATATAGTTATGTCATGTCATCCTCTTTAGATAATCATCATATGTTGAATTATGTCATTCTATCATGTTTAGTTATCCATCATATATCTGAAACTGTGTCATGCTATGTTGTTTAGTTAGCCATCAGATATGTGAAATTGTGTCATGATGTCCTGTTTGGTTAGTGGTTAGATAACATACTGTCGGTGCAACAAACATTCACGTTTGCCAACCGGACTCATGCACAGGCGTGCTGACGATCATACATCCAGCACCAATGCATGACACAAGGTCAAGCCAAAAAAGCCGCTCTTTGTGAGATCAAGGAGAGCATTAAGAAGAACAAGGTAGTTGTGGGCCACCTTGGGAGGGCCTCCCTTGCCGGGCAGGAGAGCCTGGCCAGGTCAGGGCCGCCCCCGAGGACAAGTCCAGATCTGCCCCGGCAGGCTTGCCGGGGCCGTCAAGATCAAACCCTGCCAAGATCCTTCAACAAGGAACCTTCACCAAGACGCCACCGCTCCACCTCACCGCACCCAAGTCACTAATCAGTGTGGTGTCAAGGTGTTAAGCAACCAGGTGGATCCTATCAAGCATGAGGCAGCATCAAGGAGAAGAGATTAGCTTTATTGACACCCGTCCAGGAGGCGTGTCAAGCTGATAAGAAGAGGTAGATAAGCGGTGCGACAGGCTTGCCGGGATTCGCCCTCGGCAAGACACCTAGCAGTGCATTTAATGCACTTTGTCCTAACTGCCAGAGTTAGGTATGATAGCACCGTTAGCTATCTAATCACACCCAAATGACTATTTTGCCACTATGGTCACCCCTTAACCTATAAAAGGAGGCCCGAGGCAACCAAGAAAAGGGTTAGAACATTTTCCACCCCACAACACTTTTAAGCTCATGTCGTTCTCCCCGAGGTGCCTTGCCGGGCTAGAGCGCGTCGAGCCTTCGTGTTCCTCCAGATCAATCCACCACAGCAGGAGTAGGGTTTTACGCTGCAAAGCGGCCCGAACCTGGGTAAAGAGAGAGAGAGAGTCCATCATCGTGCTGTCCCTTATTGCTTCTGCTCTTTGTGCAACGCGGCCATCCCCATGCCGAACCACAAAGGGGCACCCGTGCCCCATAGGTGATTGTGCTTCCACACCGACATCTTTGGCGCGCCAGGTAGGGGGGCGTCGCTTGTGTGAACCTGAAGCAGTATCCAGCGCATCGATCTTCGTCGACCTTCGTCATCCATGGCTCCCAAGAAGAAGAGCGGAGCCGGAGCACATCCTTCCTCCTTGAATGCTTTGTTACCCATGGCGGCGGGCGCCACGGGCGCTGCGGCTGCGGCGGACGGGGCCGGCAAGGCGAGCGGTGCAACTAACACTCCTGCCGCGGCTAGAACAGGGACTGGGGCCATGGGTGAGGCCCAGCCCCTTCAGCATGCCGCCGATCAAGCTCCCGCCAGTACGGGTCACGGAGACGCTCAGCTTCCTCTTGCTCATCCCACCGGTGTGCTCAACCAACACAACGTTGATGCCCGCTCCGGTGCGAGCCAAAATCCGTTGGTCGCGTCGCCCGGAGGGACGGAGACAGGGTGTGCGCCCCGTCCCACGTCGGAAGAGCGCAACGACACCCCGAACGGCGCTGTCGACCCACAGTGACCACGCCTGCACAGGAAAGGCCAGGCTGATCAAGAGCCTGGTCACCAAGAACAGCTCTGATCGCGTCAGGTCCCTCTGGCAACTGGCCCGAGGCAGCGAGAGCCCAACGGCGTTCCTTCTGGTTCATCAAGGAGTCGAGCGGTGTTGTGCTCTGCCTCCCACACCATGCCAGAAATGGCGGCCGAAGCGGTGGCGAGAGCTCAGCTGCTGCTGGACTTCCCTCCGGCCGCAGACAGGATGGATGAATGGAGAGCTACCATCCAAAGTCTCCTCGGTTTCACTGAGGTCAACAAATTACCATACGTGGAGCCATCGTGCCGCCCGCGGACGACGCCACCAACCCCCATTGGTGACCAAGATGGGAGGACCGAGCTCACGGTGCAGTCCCCGCCACGACAACTCTCCTAGGAGCAGCCCCGGTGAACCCAGTGGCCACCAGACGATGATGATCATGATGAGGCATCAATGGCATCGTCTGATCCACGACTCCGGTGAGATCAACATCAAGTTTGAGGGAAAGGAAGAACGAAGACGCCCGCGTCACCATTGAGCGGAGTCGCGAGACGCGCTGCCAATCTGATAGGCGCAACGAGGCTGATGTTGATGAACCCGCGCCCAGTGCTGGCGGGTACCTACCTTACGAGGTAGGGTGCCCAGCCTTCACTCGCGAGCTGCGGCAAGTCCAGTGGTCATCATCTCGCACCTTCAAGCCTGACTTGTCAGAGAAGTATGATGGAAAACTGAACCCGGCAGAGTTTTTGGGCATCTATACGATTGTCGTTCAAGCTGCCAAAGGAAGGGATGAAAAGGTGCTCGCCAATTACTTCCCGCTGGCCCTCAAGCCGAACGTGAGGTCCTGGCTGATGCACCTGCCGTAGGATTCCATTTCCTCCTGGGCCGACCTGTGCAACGAGTTTGTGGGCGCCTTCACGGGCAGCCATCAAGAACCAGGGCGGCCTAGTGATCTACAGACCCTCCTACAAAAAGAGGGAGAAAGTTTGTGTAGGTATCTGCAGAGGTTCAGCCAAGTGCACCGCAACATTCCAAAGATACACCCGGCAGCTGTGATTGCAGCATTTCATACGAATGTGCGCAACCGCAGAATGCGGGCTAAGATGAATGTCCGGTTGCCTAAGACCGTCAGTGAGCTTTACACATAGGCATATAAGTGTGCTCGTGCTGAAGAAGGGAGAAGACTTCCCAGGGAAGAGGTTGGCGTCGAAGTTGATTTGGAGGATGACGACGACACTGCCGCCCCCAGGAAGAGGAACAAGAAATGCAACAAGAAGTGGAAGGAGAAGGCAGTGATGGCCATTGAGAGTACTGGTGATCTCAGCACCGGCTAGAAGGCAAAAATTGAGGCGCCCGACAAGGAAGCTGCTGCATGAGCTGATTGTCGGGCAGCAGTGGCTGCTGAGAAAACCGGCAAGTCTGACGGGCCGTACTGCAAGATCCATTGGACCAAGGGTCATGATCTCCAAGATTGCAAGCAAGTCGATCAGTTGGTTGAAAAACAGAAAGCTGAGTATGAAAGGCGCGACAAGGAGAGAAACCAGAATGGTACTGGCGGGAAGGGCCGCGGTGGTCATAACAGACACCGCGGCAAGTCTGATCAGCAGAAAGAAAAATCTGCCAGAGGCCGTGAGAGGAAAGAAAATGAAGATGACAACGAAGAGGAAGACGATGAAACTAGTGAACAGGAGTTCCAGAAAGCTACTAAGGCGATGTGCATTGACGGGGGTGCATCTTTGCACTCCTCTCACCGCCAGCTCAAGCAGTGGGCACATGAGGTTAATGCAGCAGAACCAGTAGCAAGCGCTCGGGAACCGCTCAAGTGGTCTTGCATGCCCATCATCTTTGACATTGAGGATCATCCAGACCGCACCACTGCGGTAGGATGTTTGCCATTGTTGGTTTCACCAACAATCCGCAACCTCAAGGTCACTAAGATGTTGGTTGATGGCGGGGCAGGCTTGAATTTGATTTCTCATGGTGTGCTTAAGAAACTCCAGATTCCAGATGAGGTCTTGAAGAAAACTGGCACTTTCCAAGGAATCAACCAAGGAAGGAGCCAGCCGAAGGGAAATATTACCTTGTCGGTGACATTTGGCGGGGAAATAAACTTCAGGACAGAGAAGATTATGTTCGATGTTGTTGAACTTCCCCTGCCATTCAACATGATTCTTGGCCGGCCAGCTCTGGCCAAGTTCATGGCGGCGTCCCACTACGCCTACAACACTTTGAAGATGCATGGTCCTATGGGAGTCATCACCATCCCGTCGGACAAGGGAGATGCAGTTATCTGTGTGGATAAGATGTATAGATATGCGGTTGCAGCAGAGGCCTTCGGGGCCCCAGCTCCCGCCAAGAGGGAGAAGAAGGTTAAGGAAACCAGCAAGGACTCCGATAAGGACTACGGGAAGCGCATCTCTTCAAAGTATGCCGCACCCGGCAGTGACTTGCTGGAAAGTTCAACTAACAAAAGATCCAAGGATGCTCCCCCGGCAACTAAGAAAGTTCTGGCGCGGCAGGATGGCACTGATGGTACCTTCACCATTAGTGCTACCCTTGACGACAAATAGGAACGTGCGCTCGTTAGCTTCCTGCGGGCGAATGTCGATGTGTTTGCTTGGCAAACCTCTGACATCCCCAGTGTTCCCAGGGAGGTAATCGAGCACCACCTTGCTGTCTGTCCTCACACCCGCCCCATCAAGCAAAAAGTCAGAAAGCAAGCCTTGGAGCGGCAACAGTTCATTGCTGAGGAAATCAAGAAACTAGAGGCAGCAGGTTTGGTCCGAGGGGTACTGCATCCAACTTGGTTAGCAAATCCAGTGGTGGTGCGCAAAGCTAATGGGAAGTGGAGACTTTGTATTGACTTCACTGACTTGAACAAAGCTTGTCCAAAGGACCCCTTCCCCTTACCGCGCATTGATCAGATTGTTGATTCCACCTCTGGATGTGACTTGCTGTCCTTCTTGGATGCGTACTCTGGGTATCACCAGATCTTCATGGCCAAGGAAGACAAAGAAAAGACCGCCTTCATCACCCCATGTGGCACGTACTGCTTTGTGCGTATGCCCTTCAGGCTGAA
Organism: Thinopyrum elongatum; assembly: GCA_011799875.1. NCBI lineage: Eukaryota > Viridiplantae > Streptophyta > Magnoliopsida > Poales > Poaceae > Thinopyrum > Thinopyrum elongatum. The sequence continues at coordinate 418,831,436 of CM022303.1, read as the reverse complement.
GAGTGCTGGTTCTACATTCGCAAGGGCCGTGCAGATTGGGTTCGAGCCACAGCTGCACAAGAACATTGAAGCATACATGGATGATATCATGTTCAAAACCAAAGACAAATCTTCACTCATAGAGGATTTAGAAGAAACCTTTGCAAACTTGCGGAAGATTAACTTGAAGCTTAATCTGTAGAAATGTGTGTTCGGCGTTCCGTCCGGCAAGCTTCTTGGGTTCTTTGTGTCTCAGCGAGGGATAGAAGCCAACCCCGACAAGATCAAAGCAATAGAGCAGATCCAAGCCTCGAAGACAGTTAAGGATGTAAGACGCTTGACTGGCTGTGTGGCCGCACTGAGTAGGTTCATTTCTAAATCCGCTGAGCGCGCCTTGCTGTTCTTCAAAATTTTGAAGAAGGCTGGTCCAGTAAAATGGACTCCAAAGGCCGAGGCTGCGTTGTAGGATTTGAAGGCTTACCTTTATTCTGCTCCAACCTTGGTCGCTCCCAAGCCACAAGAGCCGTTGCTGCTATACCTAGCGGCAACAAATCAAGTGGTTAGTGCAGCCTTGGTAGCCCAGAGGGAAGTGGATAGTGGAGAAGTTACTGCGACAGAACCAGCCGGTGTTGGGCCAGCTTTATCCCCGGCAAGGCCTGTCGGCGGCGATGGAGGGGGACCACAGATCAGCGCTGACAATCAGGAGGGGGTGGCAAGGAAGAAAATGGTGCAGTGACCAGTTTACTTTGTTAGCTCCCTCTTGCAGGGAGCAAGATCAAGGTACTCTGGTGTCCAAAAATTAATCTTCGGCCTCCTCATGGCCTCGAGGAAGCTGCGCCATTACTTTCAAGCCCATGAGGTCATCGTTGTGACTCGCCTCCCACTGCATCGGATCTTGAGGAAAGCCAAAGCCATCGACGGGATAGTAGAATGGGATCTGGAGCTGTCAAGTTTTGCCCTAAAATTTGAGAGCACAACAACTATCCAAAGCAAAGCACTGGCAGAATTCATAGCACAGTGGACGCCGACACTTGGCAAAGAGACCATGGAAACAGTCCTCCCCGGCAAGGAGGCCCCTAAGGAATGGATCATGTACTTTGACGGTGCTTTCTCGCTCCAAGGTGCTGGCGTAGGAGTATTACTCGTTGCGCCCACCGGAGAACACCTCAAGTACATCGTCCAAATGCATTTCCCTAGGGAAGACGCCACCAACAACACGGCAGAATATGAAGGGCTCCTTGCCGGGCTCCGGATTGCTGTCGAATTGGGAATCAAGAAATTAATCATACGCGACGACTCCCAGCTTGTTGTGAAGCAGGTGAACAAAGATTATCAGAGCCCGCTGATGGAAGCCTACGTGGAAGAGGTGAGGAAGCTGGAAGAGCACTTCGACGGGCTGCAAATAGAGCACGTACCCCGTGCAGAAAACAGCATCGCTGATCACCTGTCGAAGTGCGCTGCGCAGAAGCTTCCTATGGAACCATGCACTTTTGTGCTCCCCCTCACCTAACCAACAGTTTCTCCATTAGCCTTGACCAGAAAAAGAAGGAAGCTCAACACTGGCAAACATTTCCCCGGCAGTGCTCCCTGGAGCCGCTGGTGAAAAGGCTGCCGGAGGAGATCCTGCACTCGATGGAGAGCCGCACTCTCAAGCAGAATCTCAGGTTCTTGCCGTTGAGGAAAATGCTCCCATAGCTAAAGAGATGCCTTTGGTCCTTGTTGTCGAGCCTCAGGCTCCGGTATGGGCACAACGCATAGTCCAATTCTTGCAAACTGGAGAACTTCTTGAAGATCCAGAGCAATATGAGAAAGTAGTCCGGCAATCAAGTATGTACCAGTTTGTGGACAACATTCTGTATAGAAAGAGGCCGAACGGCGTGAAGTTGAAGTGCATCAGTCACGAGGATGGACTAGATCTGTTGGCAGAGATACATGGAGGCGCGTGTGGCTCACATCTGGGATCAAGAGCACTTGTTGAGAAAGCTTTCCGGCAAGGATTCTACTGGCCCACCACCCTCCGGGATGCAACTGAGCTCGTCACCAAGTGTGAGGCATGCCAGTTCCACTCCAAGAATACCCATTAGCCAGCTTAAGCCTTGCAGACCATCCATTTGTCCTGGCCTTTCATGGTCTGGGGGCTCGACATCTTGGGCCCCTTTCCCCATGCTACCGGGGGCTTTGAATTCTTGTACGTTGCAATCGACAAGTTTACAAAGTGGCCTGAAATGGAACCAGTGAGAAAGGTGATGACCCAGTCGGCTATCAAGTTCTTCAAGGGACTGGTGTGTCATTTTGGAGTGCCCAACAGGGTAATCACCGACAACGGCACCAGTTTACAAGCCGCGCCTTCATGCAGTACATCCAGAGCCTTAGGAGCAAGGTCTCTTTCGGCTCCGTTGCCCACCCAAGGAGCAATGGGCAGGCTGAGAGGATGAACGCTGAAGTGCTGCGGGGGCTGAAGACAAGAACCTTTGATAGACTGCGAAAATGCGGCAAGCGTTGGATTGATGAGTTGTCGGTGGTTCTTTGGTCATTTAGGACGACACCAAATTGAGCTACTAGCCAGACTCGCTTCTCCTTGGTGTACGAGGTAGAAGCAGTGCTCCCCACGGAACTCATATATGGGTCGCCTTGGGTACTTGCCTACGATGAAGTAGCGCAAGAGCAGCTATGGCATGACGGTGCCATGCTCCTCAAGGAGGACCGCCTCCGAGCAGCTGACGTGCTGCATGATACCAGCAAGCCCTGCGCCGCTATCATAGCCGCAGGGTTCATGCCTGGAGCCTTGAGGAAGGTGACCTTGTCCTTAGGCACGTTCAGTCCAACAAGGGTTCAAACAAGTTGAAACCGAAGTGGGAAGGCCCTTACCGGGTAGTACATGTCACCAGACCTGGCGTAGTCCGTCTGGAGACCGAAGATGGCATCCTGATGCAAAACTCATGGAATATTGAGCATCTTCATAAGTTCTACCCGTAAGGCGCGGTTGCCGGGCCTTGCCCCGGCAGCCTGTTTTGTACAAGCATAGTCCCCTGGACTTGTAACCCTTTGTACAAAGCCAAGCGAAGACCCTGTGCAAAGATAATAAAATGCAGCGCTGGCACAAAACTTGCATGCATGTTTATTTAAGTATGATTCTGCTATAATGACTAATCCTTTAAGGAGGATCATATGCAGCTATTTTCTCCCCTGCACTTCTTTTTTAGTCAACAGCAGGTCCCCCGTCGTGGATGAACTTCCCGAAAGGAAGAGTGAGAACAAGCCAGCATATTGGTCCCCGACAGCTCTTCTTTATCGGGAGCGATAAGAAGGACAGCAAACGCAGATAAGTTCACCTCGCCATCCATGATGTGTTCCTGTATGAAAAGCTTGTGCATAAGGAAACCTTGTCGCTCCCAACATCTGTGCTCCCATCCTTTGATTCGAAGTTTCTTCAGTCAGGTTGGTCGCAGTAGCTTTTGGGGGGGGGGGGGCTGACGAGGGGCCGATTTCCATCCACGCTCCTAACCCATCAGACAGGGTTCAGTAGCAGCTATGGAAGGGACCGGCAAGATGTCTTGCCGGGGAACTTTGTTTACTTGAAAGTATTGAGGGATCATTCCTTAGCATGGATATGATACATGCACAAGTGCCCGGCAGGCATTATTTTTTTATTAATACGCAGATAAACAAGTAGGAATCATACATGATACAAGCATGGATAGAGGGTTACATAATTTGAACTAAAGTTTGGCAAATGCCTACATCTTTTGATTTGAAAAAAGATAAGTGCCCCGTAATGTCATTCTTGTCCCTCTCCTCCTAGGAGTTGCATCAAGAAGGAAAGAGGGCAAAAGGAGCGCCTGGGCAGAAGCCCAGCCCGACCCCGTCAGGACCCGCGGGACGCAGCCTGACAAGATCGGGAGGGCGCCTCCCCGGCAAGGAAGAAGAGGCCAAGGATGGAGAGAGCAGCTAGGCGATGCCCTGGTCACCACCGCTAGGACCAGAGGAACACGGCAAGAGGGTCACCGCTAGGGAAGACGAAGCTGGAGTCCACGAGGAAGCCTGCCGGGGTCCAGCTGGTGGAAGAAGAGTCGACCAGGCCAAGCACCCCCCCAGGCAAATCACTCTGACGGGGTCCAGCTGCAGATGGTGGTGCTGCCGGCGCATAGCTGACGGTGACGTTGCGACCGATGCTCAAGTGGAGTCCGAGCCGCCGTCCTCCCGCTTGAGGACCGGGGGCTCGGTGCCGCCGTCTTCGCCATCAGTGTCCTCTTCATCGATGTCACTCGAGGAGGAGCTTTTGTCATCGGTCGAGCTCTCCGCGCAGCACCCTAAGCGAGCACCCGAACCTGGGTAAAGAGAGCGAGTCCATCGTCGTGTTGTCCCTTATTGCTTCTGCTCTTTGTGCAACGCGGCCGTCCCCATGCCAAACCACAAAGGGGCACCCGTGCCCCATAGGTGATCGTGCTTCCACGCCGACACATATACATGAATTACTGCATTTGTCTATGTCGGATTCGGGGTTCCGCAGACCCTTAAGAGGTTCGAACTCTGGGGTGCGTGCGAAGAACTCTCCCTCCCCAGTCTGCCTGCTCAACGATCCCACGGCCTAGCTCAACGAACCCAAGGGACAAAAGACACAATAGTTTATCCTAGTTTGGGCCACCTTGCGGTGTAATACCCTACTCCAGCTTTGTGGTGGATTGCCTCGGAGGGCTGAGGATGAACTAGTACAGAGGTGGAACGACCTCAGGAGGTGAGGTGTTCTTGAGCTCGATGAGCTGGTGAGGTGGTCAGGGTGGAAAGGATCCGATCCGATCCCCTTCTATGGTGGTGGCTAAGTCCTATTTATAGTGGCCTTGGTCCTCTTCCCAAATGTAGGCGGGAAGGGATCCCACAACGGCCAAATTCGAAGGGAGACAACTAGTACAAGTTATCCTGACAAAAGTAGTCTTCACCTGCAAAAGCCTCTGGCGGTGACGCTGCAGTGGGCTCCGCGATGACCTCCGTCCTTCCATCCTAGTGGTCCTGGTCTTGTTGCACCAATATGGAAACCTTTGCTTGATTCCTCGGGACTCCGCGCCTGCGCTTGCCTCCTTGGCACCAAAGGGGAAACTGGTACACTGCGCCCGCTGGCGCCCGCCTGGTCTTGGTCGTCATCGCTCACGTCAGGCGAACCTCACAAGGTGCGGCTTGCATTGACATCTCCACTCCTTGGGAGCCAGCCTGGGGAGGCCGCCCCTCGTGGAGGTCTTGGAGTCGTCCGCCTCGCGAGGCTTGGCCCCTCGCGAGGGTCTTGAGCTGTTGTTGCTGAAGCTGGGTCGTACCAGGCCGTCGATGGAGCCACGCCATGGGCCGCAGGCAGGCAAGTCTGGGCACCCCCGGTCCCAGGACGCTAACAGTAGCCCTCGGGCCCAAGGCGCACTCGAACTTGGCTTCGAGGCGAAGCCAAAGGGCAAGTGCGGAGCGCCGCGGGCCCTAAGCGCCTGTGGCTTCGGTTGTCGTGTGGTGATTGATGGGGCGTGGGCGCCTCTGCTTCCCCACACTGCCTCGGCAACTGCTCAACTTGACGAGACCCTACTGCATGCAGAGAAAAATCATCATTACGCGCGATCATGGAGGCCGGCGGTCGGCCTCCCCTTGGCTATAAATGAGGAGAGGGGCGAAGCTCCCCTTACTCATCTCCGTCTTCTCGTCACCCGCTCCTTCTTCTTCCTTCTTGCCTCACCGTCTTGCCGCGGTGCTCATGGCGCCGATTAGGAGGTTCTCCGCCATGGAGAAAGGAAAAACCCCTCGCGAGGAGCAGGGACCACTTCCACCGAAGAAGAGGCTCAACCGTCCCCGCGACGTTGGCGAGTGGCTGGAGGTGACGCGACCCTAGCTCGAGCGGCCTCTGCTGGGCTTCCCGCTCCCTCTGTACACCTGAGCTCAAGGCTCCGGAGGAGGCGGCGATGCCCCGCGCCGCGCGAGCCACGGCCGTGGTGGCCAGGCAGAGGTTGTACGGGCGACTGGCCCGTGAACCCACGCCGAAAGCTCTTCGCGCGAGTTCGTGGTGTGGGCGGCGATGCCACCGCGCTCGTGGATCCAGCTCCCGCGGTTCTTCGCCGAGGAGATGCTGCCGAGGGGGCCACTTGAGCTGTGGCTGCAGCGCGCCGGGTGCTGCAGTCCGGCCATGGGGGCGGAGATCGAGGTCGTCCCCCCTGGCAAGATCTTCATGACCTGAGGATGGGGTGAGGTTGCCCGCGCCTGCCGTGCGGAGGGAGCCCTCGCCATCCACTTCGAGTATGACGGCGCCTCCACGCTGTTCTTCAAGGTCTTCGACGAGGAGGGCCGCCGCCTGGAGTGCTGCCCCGGAGGAACCGGCCTTCGTGGCGCGGCTGCGGGCGCCGAGCCCACCTCTGGGCCTGCCGACAGCTCCTCCAGTAGCAGCGACGGCTCCTGGGAGTCCAGCGACTCTCCCGAGCCTAGCGAGTCTCCGGAGTCGAGCAACGACAGCTACGTGCCACCGAGCTCTCGCCGTGCCCGTAGCGCCGCAGCGGCGTCCGCTCGACGTCGACGATGATCTAGATGGGGTTGGCGTTGGCCTCACGTGGCCCACTGTTGATGACGACGTCGACGGCGATGCCCGCTGCCAGGGTTTCTCGAGGTTTTTCTTCTTTTGTTCCCTACGAGGAGTCAAGGCGAACCCCGTGGGGGTATGTAAGGAAATTGTAATGCTTTTGCTTCAATGTTTATTATTCCTGGTATAAGGTTACAGCTGCGTGTCTCGCTTCGGCATTGTTCCCGTTTTCGTTCTCGCGGTAGCTTTGCGCTCTACACCGGCAGGTCCTAGTCCCCAGGCAGGCTTCGGCCGCCACTGGTATGCCAGGTCGCGATGCCGTGGTCAAGGCCAGGAGGTGAGCGGACCGAGGTCCGGTAAGAGCTCCTGAGGCGCGATGCTCAAGAGGTCCCCTTTGGCGTGCAAGCAGCTCCCTAAAGGCCGAAAAGGGAAGTGGCATTGCTGGAGCGAGATTACGAGAGTTGAAAATTCCAGGCAGCGGGTTCACGCTGATTCGTATAGGTAACTTATCTTGATGAACTTGAGGTGATTCCTTCGCGCGGTGCCCGATCTGCGCTTTGGCGATGGTGCTATCAGGTACGGCTCGCGCCGGCCTCCCCTTTTCTCGCTCATCTGAATGCTTTGCGTCCTCGGGTCTCGACCCTCGAGCGAGGCTCAGCCGCCACTGGTATGCCAGGTCGCGATGCCATGGTCAAGGCCAGGGGGTAAGGGCTGGAGAGTCAGTAGGAGCTCCCTGAGGCGCGATGCTTAGGAGCCCCCCCCCTTTTACGCACAAGCGAATCGCGTAAAAAAGGGGCGGCCGGCGGGACCACCTGTAGTTAAGCTCTGGAGATTCCTGCGGGTTAGTCCAAGAGGAGGATATAACTTATAGTCGTGTTTGATGTCCTGTCGCTGATCTTTCCGCAAGAAGATGAAGGCACTGAGGATCTGGTGAGGTGACGTGCGCAGGGAGGGCCGCGAGCCAGAGCTCGATCCCTCAGCTTTGTCAGCATTGCAGGGACGGACCCGAGCACAAGCGCCATGCCAGCATGTGTAGCCCCCATTGCAGGATGAGCAAGAGGCTGGTCGGCAATGCGGGAGGCCGTGAAAGGCAACGGGCAAGCAGGTGATAATCATAAAGCGACTGATGGCAAGAATAAGGCTAGTGCTGATAGATGCAAAGCGACACATGCCACAGGGACGGACGCACGCAGCTTGGGGATGATGTAGCCCGAGGGGCGCCCCCAACGGAGTGAATCAAGATGCAAAAGGGTACATGTCGCAGGGACAGGCCCATGCGATCTGGGGATAATGCTGCCCGAGGGGCGCCCCCAACTGAATAAACTGGAAAATGTCACCTGGTACCGTTGCTGAAGAGATGTTGGAGTAGCTGAAGATGTGTGCTGAAGAAGTCGCTCCTCACGAGTCGCCTGGGTCCTGAACCTTGGGAGGCTATGGAGGCTCAGGGGGCTCGCAGAGAACCATCGCCATCTCCACCAGGACCGCCTAGTGCCTGGTCTCCTGAGACGCCAGGACGCGCCGCAAGTGGCGCTGGAAGGTGACAGCCGCGTTCGGCAGGCCGTACGGCATGCGAACGTAGCTATGAGGGGGGCCCTCACACCGACCAACACGCGATGGTCAGAAGCGCTCCTGAGACGCGGCCCTGTTGAGCCCGAGGTAGTCGATGTAGATGCGCAGCTCACTGTCCTTGCTAGGACAAGGAGCTGAGCCAGGTGGCGATCGGCGGTCGCCGCGCATGGCTCTTGCCTCTTGAAGCTCCTCGGTTGCCTTGATGATAAACTCCTGAGCACCAGGCAACTCGTGCCTTGTGCCCTCTTGGCAGAAACGCGCGCTAAAGCACGCCTCCACGTGGTGCCCGAGCGCCTCCCTCGTGACGTTGGCTAGTTCAGAGGCCCTCCAGAGGAGAGCCCCCGAGCCCAGCATGAGAGGGGCGCCGGGCGCGCCTTCCTATGTGAGAGAGGGGGGCGCCCCACTCGAGGGCGCTGGTCTTGAGGTGGTGCCGGTGGAGACACCGTTCTCCTGAGGCTCTTGGCGGAGCAGCTGTTTCTTCTTCTTGGGGATAGCCTCAGGAGGGTAGATGGTGCCTTCGTTGTCTGGGTCCTCAACCGCCGCGGCCTGGTAGGCGCGCTCGAGAGAGCGCACTGCGTCCTTTTCCTCGCAGGTGATCGTGATGATGTCGCGGTTCCCTAGCATCTTGAGGACATTGTAGCCATGACGAGTCACCACCATGAACTTGGCCAGGGCTGGGCACCCAAGGATGGCATTGTACGGAAGACGGATGTGGGCGACGTCGAAGTCGATGAGCTCGGTGCGGTAGTTGTCGCGCTGGCCGAAGGTGACAGGGAGGCGGATCTGCCCTATCGCGGTGGTGGAGCCATCGGTCACTCCTGAGAAGGGCTTGGTGGGCTGCAGCTGATCATAGGGCACTTGGAGGCGATCAAACATTTCGATGGAAAGGACATTGAGCCCCGCACCGCCATCAATGAGGGTCTTGGTGACGAGGACGTTGCTGATGACGGGAGAGCAGAGCATCGGGAGGGCGCCGGCGGTTGCCGCGCACTTGAGCTGGTCTGACGAGGTGAAGGTGATGATGCACTTGGACCACCTGAGCGGGCGTGTGGCCTCGAGCCTAGGGAGAGCCGGGTTCACCTCACAGGCGAACTGCTTGAAGATGCGCTGGGAGGCTGGGGCCTGAGCACCGCCCAGGATGAAAGCGACGGCGCGAGGCTCCTGGAAGCCCCCAGCCCCCTCATCCTGGTGGTGGTCGTTGTTCCTTCTTGGTGGCGGTGGCAGCGGAGGGAGGCCGGTGTTACCCTGAGGACGTTCCTCACGAGGCTGATCTCTGCAGGCGCCCTCGCGAGGCTGGCCCTGCCAGCGGTCCTCACGAGGCTGGTCACGCCACTCCTGGCGACGCTCACGGTCATCCCAGCGTCCTCCGCTTCGGCCTCCTCCGTGGCCGTAGCCTCGATCGTTGCGCTTGGGGCGTCGACCGAGGCGCCCGTCACGGATGGCCCTGAGCTCATGGCAGTCGTTGGTGTTGTCGAATCCCGTAGGCGCTCCAGGGGGCGCGCGCGCACGCCTGGGCCCGGCGCGCACCCCCGTCATAGCCTGAGGCGTGGGCAGGGAGCAAAAGGGCGCCGCACCTCTGCAGGCGGCGTCAAGCAGCTTGGCGACCCGCTCCAGCAGCGTGTCGCGGCCGCCCTCTGCCAACCTGCAATGCAGCAGCTCTCGTGCCACGATGAGCGCGGCTCGCATGTTCGCCTTCTCCTGACGAGTGTGTGGTGTTGTTGCCACGGCGTAGCCTGAAGATCGCGTGGTGGCGCGCGCGCGCCGCGGTGCGAGGGCGGACGGCGCCGGCCCGCGCCGCCCACGCCCGGCGGTGTTGGGAGGTGTGCGGGCCGCCTGGAGCGCGGAGCTGAGGTCCTCTTGGGCGGATGGCGCTGCCCGGACGGGCCATGCAGCCCAGTGCTAGGCGTGAGCCCTCGGATCGTCAGCCATCAGAACTGCAGGGCGATGGCGGGCCGACTGGAAGAAGAGGGGCTCCGACGCACCCCTACCTGGCACGCCAAATGTCGGATTCGGGGTTCTGCAGACCCTTAAGAGGTTCGAACTCTGGGGTGCGTGCGAAGAACTCTCCCTCCCCAGTCTGCCTGCTCAACGATCCCACGGCCTAGCTCGACGAACCCAAGGGACAAGAGACACAGCAGTTTATCCTGGTTTGGGCCACCTTGCGGTGTAATACCCTACTCCAGCTTTGTGGTGGATTGCCTCGGAGGGCTGAGGATGAACTAGTACAGAGGTGGAACGACCTCAGGAGGTGAGGTGTTCTTGAGCTCGATGAGCTGGTGAGGTGGTTAGGGTGGAATGGATCCGATCCAATCCGATCCCCCTCTATGGTGGTGGCTAAGTCCTATTTATAGTGGCCTTGGTCCTCTTCCCAAATGTAGGTGGGAAGGGATCCCACAACGGCCAAATTCGAAGGGAGACAACTAGTACAAGTTATCCTGACAAAAGTAGTCTTCGCCTGCAAAAGCCTCTGGCGGTGACGCTGCAGTGGGCTACGCGATGACCTCCGTCCTGCCGTCCTGGCGGTCCTGGTCTTGTTACACCAATATGGAAACCTTTGCTTGATTCCTCGGGACTCCGCGCCTGCGCTTGCCTCCTTGGCACCAAAGGGGAAACTGGTACACTGCGCCCGCTGGCGCCCGTCTGGTCTTGGTCGTCATGGCTCATGTCAGGTGAACCTCACGAGGTGCGGCTTGCATTGACATCTCCGCTCCTTGGGAGCCAGCCTGGGGAGGCCGCCCCTCATGGAGGTCTTGGAGTCGTCCGCCTCGCGAGGGTCTTGAGCTGTTGTTGCTGAAGCTGGGCCGTACCAGGCCGTCGATGGAGCCACGCCATGGGCCGCAGGCAGGCAAGTCTGGGCACCCCCGGTCCCAGGACGCCGACAGTCTACCATAGAATGTATGTACATTCAATTTATTTTCTTGTTTATCAGCCATTTTGAATTGAAGGGGTTGATGGCAGTATCTAAGGGAGTAAAAACATGGTCTTCACAAAAGACGGTGCTACCCATCAATGCAGATAGAACCATGGTTGTACTTGAGCTAGAACCAACCCGACCACACATAACCAGCACTCTTGCAGATTGTACCCCTACCCCGTTGGACACAGAACCAACCCCACCACACATAACCAGCACTCTTGCAGATTGTACCCCTACCCTGTTGGACACAGAACCTACCCCACCACACATAACCAGCACTCTTGCAAATTATCTTGTTGTTATCCAAGAACTAGAAAACCAGTAGGGTATTTGATCTTACCACACAAGACTTCAACATATGTAACAATCCCAAGTGGTGAAATAGTATCTCTATTTGCAAGCTTAATAGTAACATCAATATCTTCAATCTCAACTGGTGCAATATCATTCATAACTTCTTAATATAAAGATAACAGAATAGCACTTATACTAGCACCCATATCACGTAAACCATGGTAGTAATGATCTCCAATCTTAACAGAAACAATAGGCAAATTAATAATAGGCTTATTCTTATCTAGCATATCTTGTTCATTTCTAACAGGTTTAGCAATTATAGCAGCTTCAGAACAAAAGCAAATAACATGCCCCTTGATACGTCCATTTTGCATCATATTTTCCTACTGTTATTTATAGTGTTTTCATTCAATATAACACTTTGTGGAGTAATTCTAATGCCTTTTCTCTCATAATATGGAAGGTTTACTCAAAGAGGGAGATTACGGGCAGCTGGAATTCTGGACCTGAAAAAGCTATGTCAAGATACCTATTCTGCACATCTCCAAATGAGCTGAAATTTTACGGAGATTTATTTTGGAATATATAAAAATTATTGGTGAAAAGAAATACCAGAGGGAGCCACCCAAGTGCCCACTAGGCACCAGGGCGCGCCTGCCCCCTGGCGCGCCCTGGTGGGTAGTGGGCTCCCTGGCCCACCTCCGGTGCCCATCTTCTGGTACATAAGGCCATTTGCCCTAGAAAAAATAAGGAGAGGACTTTTGCGACAGAACACCGCCGTCTCGAGGCAGAACCTAGGCAGGAGCACTTTTGCTCTCCGATGGAGCGATTCCGTCGGGGATACTTCCCTCCGGGAGGGGGAAATCGAAGCTATCGTCATCACCAACAACCCTCTCACCTTGGGAGGATCAATCTTCATCAACATCTTCACTAGCACCATCTCATCTCAAAACCCTAGTTCATCTCTTGTGTTCAATCTTTGTATCAAAACCTCAGATTGGTACCTGTGGGTGACTAGTAGTGTTGATTACATCTTGTAGTTGATGCTAGTTGGTTTATTTGGTGGAAGACTAAATGTTCAGATCCATTTATGCTATTTATTATCCCTCTGATCTTGAGCATGAATATGATTTGTGAGTAGTTGCTTTTGTTCTTGAGGACATGGGAGAAGTCTTGTCATAAGTAATCATGTGAATTTGATATTCGTTCGATATTTTGATGATGTGTATGTTGTGATTACCTTTGTGGTGTTATGTGAACGTCGACTACATGACACTTCACCATCTTTGGGCCTAAGGGAATGCATTTTGGAGTAGTTATTAGATGATGGGTTGCTAGAGTGACAGAAGCTTAAACCCTAGTTTATGCGCCATTCCGTAAGGGGCTGATTTGGATCCATATGTTTAATGCTATGGTTAGATTTTATTTTAATTCTTCTTTCGTAGTTGTGGATGCTTGCGAGAGGGGTTAATCATAAGTGGGAGGCTTGTTCAAGTAAGAACAACACCCAAGCACCGGCCCACCCACATATGAAATTATCAAAGTAGCGAACGCGAACCAAACCAACATGATGAAAGTGACTAGATGAAATTCCCGTGTGTCCTCAAGAATGTTTTACTTATCATAAGAGACCGTTCTGGCATGTCCTTTGCTACAAAAAGGATTGAGCTACTTTGCTGCATGTTTGTTACCATTACTATTACTTGCTGGTTACAAATTATCTTGCTACCAAACCATCTGTTACCGACAATTTTAGTGCCTGCAGAAAATACCTTGCTGAAAACTGCTTGTCATTTCCTTCTGCTCCTCGTTGGGTTCGACACTCTTACTTATCGAAAGGACTACAAATGATCCCCTATACTTGTGGGTCATCACCCATCAATATTATCCACCAATATATCTTTAGTCATTGCAATATTAGGTTCCACTTTAATTTGTTCAGAGGGTTTAGGTGTTCTAATAGTAATATTATGAACCATAGTTGTGGCCTTAACATGTTCCTTAGTACTAATAGGAAAGGGAGGTTTCTCAATATAAGTAGTAGACACAACTGGATCAACATTATAAATGATTGTTTAGGTTTTAACAATAGTAGGTTCCTTACAAGTTTCTTCAATAAGTGGATGAAATTTAAACCACTTCTCCTTAGGGAGATCAACATGAGAAGCAAAAGATTCACATAAAGTAGCTACTATCTCAGAGTCAAGTCCATATTTTGCGCTAAACTTATGAAAAGCATCTGTTTTGATAAAATATTTAACACAATCATATTCAAGATTTATACCTAACTCATTATCTTTTTCGATTTTCCAATCTTCAGAGTTGCGTTTAGTTATTTCAATAAGATCCCATTTGAATTCAATAGTTTCTTCATAAAGGAACTAGTAGAAGAAGTATCAAGCATTGATCAATCATTATGAGGAAGCCGAGCAAAAAAGTTTTGTATAATCATCTCCCTTGAGAGCTCATGATTGGGGCATGTGTGCATCATATCTTTAAGCCTCCCCTGAGCTTGAGCGATACTTTCTTCTCCACGAGGCCAAAAATTATATATGTAATTCCGATCACGATGAACCAAGTGCATGGGACAAAATTTCTGGTGGAATTCCAGCTTCAATCGGTTCCAGTCCCATGTTCCAATATCATCCAATAGCCTGTACCAAAACAATGCCTTCCCCCCAAAGACAAAGGTAATACTTTCTTATTAACTTTATCCTCAGATAAACCTGCAAGCTTAAACAATCCACAAACTTCGTGGATATAAATTAGGTGCATATCAGGATGTTCGGTTCCATCTCCTGCATAAGAATTAGCTAGCAGTTTCTCTAAAATAACCAAAGGAATCTCAATATAAATATTTTCAGTAGGTTGAGTAGGTTGAGGAGAAACTTTTATTTCTTCCGGTTGAGGTGAAGATACCCCGAACAAGCCCCTCAAAGGATTATTTTCCATAGTAACAAGTAACAGTAATTTCAGCACGTAATAAAAATATATCCTTACCAAAGGCGCTTCACTCCCCGGCAATGGCGCCAGAAAAGAGTCTTGATGACCCACAAGTATAGGGCATCAATCGTAGTCCTTTCGATAAGTAAAAGTCTCAAACCCAACAAGGAGCAGAAGGAAATGACAAGTGGTTTTCAGCAAGGTATTCTCTGCAAGTACAGAAAGTAGCGGTAACAGATAGTTTTGTAGAAAGGTGATTCGTAACAAGTAGCAAGTAGCAATGGTAAAAAAGGTGCAGCAAGGTGGCCCAATCCTTTTTATAGCAAATGACAAGCCAAAAAGTTCTCTTTTAGCCAGCAAAGCGTTCCCGAGGACACATGAGAATTCTCATCTAGTCACGTTCATCATTTTTAGTTGATTCGCGTTCACTACTTTGATAATTTGATATGTGGGTGGACCGGTGCTAGGGTGCTACTCTTACTTGAACAAGCAACCCTCTTATGATTACCCCCTCTCGCAAGCATCCACAACTACGAAAGAAGAATTAAGATAAATCTAACCATAGCATGAAACATATGGATCCAAATCAGCCCCTTGCGGAATAACGCATAAACTAGGGTTTAAGATTCTGTCACTCTCACAACCCATCATCTACTTATTACTCCCCAATGTCTTCCCTTAGGCCCAAATATGGTGAAGTTTCATGTAGTCGACATTCACATGACACCACTAAAGGAAGAACAACATACATATCATCAAAATATTGAACGAATACCAACTTCACATGATTACTTATAACAAGACTTCTCCCATGTCCTTAAGAACAAAAGTAACTACTCACAAATCATATACATGTTCAAGATCAGAGGTGTATTGAATATGCTTAAGGATCTGAACATATAATCTTCCACCAAATAAACCAACTAGCATCAACTACAAGATGTAATCGACACTACTAGCAACCCGCAGGTACTAATATGAGGTTTTGGAACAAAGATTGAATACAAGAGATGAACTAGGGTTTGGGATGAGATGGAGATGGTGAAGATGTTGATGAAGATTGGTCCTCCCACGATGAGAGGATCGTTAGTGATGTCGATGGCTTCGATTTCCCCCTCCCGGGGGGAAGTATATCCTCGGCGGAATCGCTGCGCTGGAGAGCAAAAGCGCTCCTGCCCAGGTTCCGCCTTGAGACGGCGGCGCTTCGTCCCAAAAGTCTTCTTCTAATTTTTTTCTAGGGCAAATAGCATCATATAGGAGAAGGAGGCCCGGGTGGCAGTGGGTCCCCTCCTGGTATTTCTTCTGCCAGCATTTTTTATTAATTCCAAAACAAAATCTCCGTAAATTTTTAGGTCATTTGGAGCTCTGGAGAATATCTATCTGTGTTGTAGCTTTTTCAGGTCCAGAATTCCATCTACCGGCAATCTCCCTCTTCATGTGAAACTTGCAAAATAAGAGAGAAAAGGCATTATAATTGCTTCATAAAGTGAAATCTTAACCCAAAACATAATAAATAATAGTATGAAAACATGAGCAAAATGGGCGTATCATTCTCTCTCTCCTTTTGATCTTCAATACAATGATCTCTTTGGAGATCGATTTGATGTAATCTTCTGTGGTGCATTTGTTGGGATCCGATGGATTGTGGGTTTATGATCAGAATGTTCATTGGAAGTAACTGAGTTATTCGTGAACTTTATTATGTGTAATTGTTATAGCTTTGTATTTCTCTCCGATCTGTCCATTTAGTTTGGCCAACTAGTTTGATTTATCTTCAGCGGGAGAGGTGCTTTGTGGTAGGTTCAATCTTGTGGTGTCCTCACTCTATGACAGGAGGAGTAGCAAGGCACGTATTTATATTGTTGCTACTAAGGGTAAAGCGACGGGGTTCCATCATATTGGTTGGTCTTATTTTGTCTACATTATGTCATCATACTTAAAGCATTACTCTATTTGTTATGAACTTAATACGTAGAGAGACAATCATAGAAGCGCTCTCGAAGTGGAGTAATAGTAGTAGGCGTCAGTAAGTTTAACTGTCTACTTGTGACGGACATAATGCCTATGTACTTATCATGCCATGACTAACATCATAACTATGCATTTTTCTATCAATTGCCCAACAGTAATTTGTTTACCCATTGTTGCTATGTCCTTGAGAGAGATACCTCTAGTGAAAGCTATGGCCCTGGTGTCCATTTAAATCATATTGCTAAAACCCTAAACACCTTGCTGCAATTTTTTTACTTTTATTTAGTTTTGCAATTTATATATTTCCCACTATCAGAATTAATCCTTGCAATTAACGAGTATGGGGAATTGACAACCCTCTTGCCCGCGTTGGGTGCAAGAATTTTTCTATGTGTGTGTGTGTGCAGGTACTGCTAAAGGTCGTTTGCGTGGATCTCCTATTGGTTCGATAAACCTTGGTTCTTAACTGAGAGAAATACTTTCTTCTACTATACTACTTCACACTTCCTCTTCAGGGAAATCCCAACACCTATCACAAGTAGCAACGAGTCTCTCTCACATCGATCGGGTTCAGTAAGCAGCAAAGGGATCGCTTGGGTTCAGTGAGCAACAAAGGGATCACTCGGGTTCAATAGTAGTGTGAGGGATCACTCGAGTTTAGTACTTAGTGCGAGAGACCGACTGCTCAGGTTCAGTAAGCAGCGTGCTCGATCGCTTGGGTTTAGTGGTGTGAGGGATTGCTCGAGTTCAGTGTAGTGTGAAGGATTGATCCCTCGGGTTCAGTAAGGCGAGGGATCGATCGATCGGATTTAGTAAGCTAGAGGCTCGCTTAGGTTCAGTTAGTGAAGGGTTCGCACATGCGTGCGTATGAGAGAAACGAGTAAACCACACTACATCGCTCGGGCCCGGCCACCCACCGATTGCCCACCATATACCAGGAAATACCTGAAAAACTCTCGCCCACACTTCTACCATGACTTTTAATGTCATGGACGACCCAAAGAGTGTCATGCAGATCCCCCTGGCCCACCCAGGACGAAAAGCCCATTTTTTGTCATATTGTTTTGTCATAGAAGTAGGATCCCACCACATCTATGATGATACATGTTTTTTCGCAATCATCGTCATGGAACTGTCACTTCCATGACAGAAAACATTTTCGTTCGGGCCATAATGTCACAAATGTGTCTTTTTTTTTGTAGTGCTAGTCCCAGAATCATTGCTCACGAGAGAAGAAAATGGATCTACTGTGTTTTGTCCAAAAATCATTTTACAAAGATTTAATGAGGCCACCACATTTTCCGCATGAACATCGGCCACAAGGCCACAAACCCTAGCATGTTCACTACCTGAATGATTAAGATCCACTCCCAGCACAGGTTATTTTTGTTTTTCAATAGTAATTTGAGCACCAAAATGTGAAACAAGAAAATGAGACAACTCAACCCGATGAATACGAGAACGAAGATCGATGGATTGAGTTTTGGATTGTTGGGATATCTTACCTCAATCACCAAGCCACGGAGGGGGCTCAAGATTGTGGCAAAGCGGAGGCTTCCGCCGCCGCCTCGAGCAACTAGCGCTGGCAGTCCCCCCTGCACAACGCCTCGCCGGGGCACAGCGGGGGAAGTTTCATGGGATCTGGCCTTGTGATGATCAACTGAGGCAGACTCCGTGCCTTGAAGCCGCTCTAGAGCGCCACCTGCATTGGATCCGGCGACTTGGTCTCCATCATCGCCCAGAAAATCATCTCCATGGTGGTGTATTCATCCTTCCCGGTGACCCGCAACTTCTCCTCCAGTGATGAGCGGCGGATGATGCGGATGCAGACATTCACCCACTCCGACGGATCTGAAAAGATGCACCGAACCACCCTCCCCATCTCCCGGTCCACCACTGCGGAGAGCCGATTCACCACTGGCATCCGAGCGGGAGCCGACGCCACCACCACCGGTGGAACCCTCACCCTCCTCACCACCATGCGCCGATTGGTTGCCATGGATGGGAATGGGAGGGGCTTGGAGCTCACGGAATGGTGGAAGAAGGGGGCGAGGGCGCGATGTGAGTCACCATATCGCCTCCCAAGATGGGTCGTGGGTCGCTCATCCAACTCTGAACATTTGCTTACTTCACATTGATCAAAGGTTCCCATGCCTATATTTCTGACAGCAGTTCATTGCTCGGGCTGTAACTTTTGCATAGGACCTCGGATTAAGACAATTTTTTTATCAAAATTGTCCATTTTGGCCAGATGAACAACTTTAAAGTGGACAACTTTTTGATCTGAGGCCATCTTGAGGGGGGTTCAGGCTGTTTTCTAACGTCTGCAACAGAAAATGTTGTTCGAACATCGGGCTCTTGTCCGGATTGTACGGCCTCCACATGGATCATCTGGCGGCACCCTAATCATCTGGCTTCAATGGACCCAAAAATCAAGCTTCTTGGTCTACCCAGATGATAGCCCGGACGTCCGGATGGTTCATCCGGCAGCAGCGCATAGTTTTGGCTCTAAGTTTTGCATACGACCTCGTATTAAGATGATTTTTATATCAAAATTGTCCGTTTCAATGAGGTGAACAACTTTGATGTTGAAACATTTTTAATTTGAGGTAATACTAATTGAGTTTTAGTCCATGCAAAAATCTGGTGTCAACACATGCCCCCCTTTTTTTGGCAAAGCTAGCATGCCAAAAGATAATTTGTACAGTGTTTATTCTATCAATAACGATGTTAACACTCCATCGGCCATTTATATGTGCTTAGGGCGATATTTTGTATCGGTCATGTTTATGCTTAGGGCGATTGTATCGGCCATGTTTACGCTTAGAGCAATAATTCTCTATCGGCCATTGCTTTTAAATTTTTGTTTACATCATACCTTGGAACCGATTACGACCAGTTGGCTTTAAAGACATGGGAATGAACTTGTTCCTTGTAGCACTAAGGAAATCAAACTCCGAGAGGTCATGCCCTATTAAGCAAGTTACATCGGGATGATTCCAATCCACTGATGCATCGGCCAAAGCAACACAAGCCGAATTATCCGCGTGAATGACTTCTACTACATCATCGACCCATTGTATTAATAATTGATGCATGGTAGATAGCATGCATTGGTTAGCATGAACTCAATCATGGCCTAATTAACATTATAGTTACCTTGCACCTCGGTGATGAAGAACATGGTGGCCAAAGTTTTGCTTTCCATAGTGGGTTCCATGCACATCTCACCTTTGGCCTCTGTCTTTACTTTACCATCAAATCCATTAAGTACCATATTGGTCTTCATCAATGCATCATCATGTAATCTCAACCTCTTGTAGACCGAATAGGGCATAAGATTTACCACAACACCACCATCAATGAGCATCCTAGCAATCGGTGATCCATTAATATGACCTTTGAGGTAAAATGGCTTCAAGTGTTTCACCGGTTCTTTTGGCTTCTCGAAGATAGCATTGTTAGGACCAAAATCTAGCTGGGACACTTCCCCTTCTTCACCTATAGCACGAAATTCGGTAGGTAAGTAATACACCTTATTAATATCCATACCTTCTCGAACCGGTGTAGATTCATAATCCACCAACTCATCTTTACCTCCCAATGTGTATATTATATTTGAAGTTCCTTAATTGAAGAGGATGTTTCAAGTGGTCTGGATGATGTAATAGGGGTCACATCATCCTTTTTTGGTGGTGTAGGTGCTCTTGTAGTTAATATAGAAGCATCTGCATTCTCTTTTTGTTTATGCCTCCACACTTCTTTATGGGTGCCATGGGCCGAATTTCATTGAACAATTTGTCCGTTTGCTCCTCCTCTTCATGCTCCACCTTCTCGTGCTTCCTCTTGTGTTGCAATCTCTTTTTCATGGACTTAGTTAAACCGGGAGGACACCACTTAGGTTGAGTATATTTGGGATCCCTAGGTTTGGCCTTGCTTGGAGAAATTTTTGTTGGCCAATTAGCACCATGGCTTGAAGAACCTTGTATAGGATAATAAAGCCTCTCGCGAGCAGGCCTCCTAGGTGCTGCCCAATACATATGAAAAGCATAAGGAGCCATTGGGGCTGCCCCCCAACCCCCATTGAAGTCTCCCATGTAATATGGCGCATACGCGCGCACGCGGGGGGTGGGGGGGCATCCATGGTGTCGGTGTCCATGACCCATATGGCCTTGCATAGAGTAAAAATTCTTGCTTTGGAGGTGATCTTGAACGATTCGAATGCGATGGCCAATTAGAACTAGAACCGGCCGCTTGATTGGCATATTTGTACATCAACATATCAAAAGTTGGCTTGATTCACTTGCGCTTACCTTCATTCTTTTTCCACTTGCGAACTTATGAATTCTTGGGCTTGATAAATTTAGCATGTGTATCCTCTTGTATTTGTGGTTGCCCCCCGAGTGTCTTGATGGTGATCTTCAATACCTCCTTGCAATCGAGTTGTCTATCGAGCACAACCTCTCCCAATACTTTGTCACTCTCCTTGCTTTCCCTGGGTTCACCAATAACAACATTATCTTTATTAGCAGATTCGACTATGTTAGGCCGAATTAAAATTTTCTTTTCTTCCAAGTCCATGGTGTTTATCGGGAAGGATTGTTTGTCAACCTGCATCGCAGCAAAATTGAATCGCCCACCATTAATGGCCGATTGTATCTATCGTCGAAAAACATTGCAATCGTTAGTAGCATGAGAAAATGAATTTTTATACTTACAATAAGCATGTTGTTTTAGCTCCTTAAACAATGGTAAGGTGTGTGATATTCTAATTGTCTTATCTTGCAACAAAGCATTGAATATTTTATCACACTTGTATATATCAAAAGTAAATTTCATCTCCTCATCACGATTCTTGCGAATCGGCTTAAGAGCATTGCATGTGTAAGGTTTGGTCCTTTAGGACCAAACAAACTTAGTTGTATAGACATCAGCCTCATCGTCCGAATTATCATCATTGTATTCAACCATATGCATTCTAGAATGACTGGTTGTAGACCTATGTCTATCTTTACTTCAACTCTCTTGATCCAAAGCTTTTTTTAAGACTTGATTAATATTTAGAAACTCATAACTTTCTAGATCTCTTTAATGCGAGTTTGTAAACCATTAAGAACAAGATCCGCCAAGTCTCTTTCGGTTATCACTAAGCTATAACATCAGTTTTTATATCTCTAAATCTCTTAACATAATTGGTTTAACATAATTGGTGACCGATTCATCATGTTTTTGCCTAACCGATGTAAGAGGTGACAACTTAAGCTCATTATCGCCGCTATAAAAGTGATCATGAAACTTTTGCTCTAATTGCAACCATAACAAAAGAGCCATGTGGTAAAGTAGCAAACCATGAAAATGCGGTGCCAGTTGAAGATAAGGGAAATAAACGCATTTTGAATTCTTCTATGCAACCTGCTTCACCTAACTGCGCTAGATGCTAACTAACATGCTCCCATGTTGTTTTCGTGTCCTCTCCACTAAATTTAACAAAATTAGGAACCTTGTAACCTTGAGGGTACAAAAATGCATCAAAGTGTTCAGGATAAGGCTTTTGGTACACATGACTCTTTACTTTCGGCTCGTTTGCAAAAGTTTCTTGAAACATCTTATGCAAATCCTCCCGTAATTTGGCTAAAACTATATCTGGGGTAGATGAAGTACCTTTGGCGACAAGGCCAGCTTGCCCGGGGAAGAAGAGGGAGCAGGCGTCATAGAGGCGGCGGGGGCTACCGCCGCGGCCCGTTTCCTTGCGGTTCTTGCAGCGGTGCCATCCATCTCTTCTTGGGCAAAAAAACCATGAGGGCTACCTCAATGCTTACAAGCCTCGTGGAGGCCTCAGCTGCCACCTCCCCTCTCCTCCCCTTGCCTATGTTTTTTGCCTCCTCCATCGTGGTTGCGAACTTTGTTGCCCCGTCCTCTCCGGTGAGCTTGCCTAACACATCGTCTTCTACCCCTAGGTCGACAGAGAATGCCTCAATTTGGCGCTGCCTCGACAAGAGAAATGTATGCACCAACCGTCCAACAAGATGGATTGGCCTACTCGGTGAGCCATCTGATTTCACTGTCCTATCTACATACTCAAACAAGCCATGTGTTCATCGGCGGAGGAAAAAAAGTGGTTCTAAGGCTACTATCATCTAGTCGTATGCAGGTGGTAACTGATTCTAGTACACATCTAAATCTGGCAACTAGGGATGGCAACCACTGGGTTTGAGTAAGAGTGAAGACACCCCATACCCTTACCCATCCCCTTGAGCTTACCCATCACCTATACCCATACCCGTCAACGGGTACAATTTTTGTCATACCCTCGACTCGACAGGGTAAATGGATACCCGCGGGTAAAAATATCGATGTTTGCAACACATCAACTTGAGCAACACATAGTCATAAACAACAATACATAGTCATAATTTATAAACAAAAACACATACTTATAAACAACAATACTTACTTATAAACAACAACACATCAAAGCATCAATACATAGTCATACATTTTGAGTTCACAAACTCATGACAAAGTAGAGGTAATTTCTCCAAGGCGCCTAGCGGAATTAGGTAAATAATGGGTTAGGTATGTGGGTGAATAATACATGAGACCCACTTGTATTATATATGGGTACATGGGTACGTGGGTATGGGTTAGATGATCTCATACCCATACCCGCTCTATGACATGGGTTTGAAATTTCTCTATTTATATAAATATGGGTGATCTTTTGTCTCATACCGTTACCCTAATAGTGGTTTTACCCGCTAGTACACATTGCCATCCCTACTTTCAACAAGTGCATGTGATGATTCATTACACTTCTAGTGTACATACGAATCTTGCAAAAGAATCAAAGTGCAACCTTTAAATTTTAAAGTGCAAGGATAGGAAAGCCGAAAATTCAGTTTTCCATTTACAAAATTGTTGTATGCTAGCTTCAGTTTTTCACGTTATATATTTTACATGCCCTATAATTTCTTCCTACAAGCATTCAGGTATCTTATATTGTTGGTGGGGTTCAACTGATTGGTGTATCTTCTAGTGACAATCTCGAACTTGAGGTACGATGACCCTTTCTCAGTTCTTATAGGTGACTCAAGCATCCTCTGGTTTCTGTTCTCCCGTATATAATCTGGCCATACTTCTATAATACTGCTCCTATTGATTATAATTTTGTTAGTAGAATAATTAGATGGTGGTAAGTCAATGTACGGTTTAGTGGAGATTGCATAATGTACACTATTATGATTTACTTCTGCAATTGGTTAGAGTGAGATGAGTTCATTTGTTTTTGTTGAGACCAGAATTTTGCATGGATAAAAACACAATTAAGATGACCTCAAATGAAAAATGTTTCAACATAAATTTGTTCATCTTGTCGAAATGGACAATTTTGATATAAAAATCGTCTTAATGTGAGATCGTATGCAAAAGTTAGAGGCAAAACTACGCGTTGTTGCACTTCATGGCTGGATCATCCGGCCTAAGGCGGGATGAACCACCCAGACGTCCGGGCTATCATTCGGGTAGACAAGAAAAGCTTGATTTTCGGGTCCATTGAAGCTAGATGATCTGGGTGGCACCTAGATGATCCAGGTGGAGGTCGGATGATACGGGCAAGAGTACGAACGTCCTGACAACATTTTCGGTTGCGGATGTTAGAAAACAGCCTGAAATCCCCTCAAGATGGCCTCAGATCGGAAGTGTTCAATCTCAAAGTTGTGCGTCTCACTGAAACTAATGATTTTGATATAAAAATCATCTTAATCTGAGATCATGTGCAAGAGTTATAGGCCGAGCAATGAACCGCTGTCAGAAATCTAGGCTTGGACAGATTATCCGGGTTGCCAACAGGACATCCGGCCCGAAGGTCGTGAAAAGTCCGTGTTATGTTAAATTTTGATGATTTGGACAACAAGGCAAGTCCTTTTCTTCTACATGAAGTCCATCGGCCTCTTATATAGACAAGAGGTGATGGCCGACTGAACAACAACACACGATCGCAAAACCCATGTACTTTTTACCCTAGTTTTACATCTCTCCCTTGTTCTTTCTCGCTTGTTCTTTGTTCATTCTTCATATTGAAGGGCAGTGATCCTCGAGGCTCTAGGGCAAGCTAATCGACCTAGGGCAGCCCATAGCCGCCGCGCATCAAGACAGGGCCCACCGAATTGCTTGCATATCGTGCTTCCGGTTGGGTGTTCTTTGACATGAGATGTGGTGCATCACCCCCGGCGTCGAGGGTACGGTGAAGTGGTCATGCGTGAACACACTTTTTGGCAACCGAACTGGGGACAAAAGATCAAGAATCATCATCAACCATGTCTAATCTCCTCAAGCCCTCAGAGGTTGACGCTGATAACATCATTAAGCCCGGTCTTGATGAACTATCGCAGGAACATCACCAAGCCTATGAAGTGCACAAGAAGTAGCATGAAGAGGCCTATGAGGTGCTCAAGAAGAAGCGCAAGGAGGAGGATTTGCAAGTTTTTCTTGCAAATTTCAAGAAGGATCGTCAAGGCAACATTACTCCGGTTGGAAACATCAATTTCCCTCCTCTCATTGACGAACAAGATGAAATCACCATGAGTGAAGTTTTTTCTCCACAGCAAGTGGCTGCAATTGAAAGTCCTGTTAGTAAGGGTAATGTGACGATGTACAATTATTTTGTGGCAAATGCTAATGCTAAGAAACTTATGCCTCCGTCATCTAGTGGTATTGTTGGTATATTTGAAAACCTTAGTCCAACTTTACCTCTTTCATCAGCTCCTCCTATGAAACAACAATATAATATGTTGTTGAATTTTCACCCCACTCAAACCAATCAGCTTGTGGCTGCACCTACATATCCTAGTCCTATTATGAGTGTACCCAATTTGGTGTCAACACCGAATCTCTTTGTCACCCCACCCATAAGCACAAGCATGTTTGGTCTTCCGCTGATTTATGGTTCGGCGCCCACCACTAGCTAGTACTCATGTTGCTCCTATGGCATTGCCCCAAGCATCTTCATCTTAGGGATGGCAATGGGTACCAATTACCGGTGCACCCTACGGGTAAAAACCCGGGGCGAGACTTGTGTGAGATCTCATATTAGGTGAGATCAATTTTTTTGAAAAAAAAATCGACATGTTCAAACATTCTCATAAATATTGTAGACACACATCAATGGTTGATGTTCAATCTCAAAAAGTTTCAGCTCCTTATTCGACCTACATTAATAGAAACAAAAAAGATAAAATTGGACATGATTAGTTTTTTGAACCGTAAACCATAGAGTAATAGTTCTATAGTATTTTCATTAATAAGTAAAGGTATGTACAAACAAAGCAATAGAAAGAAAACTTCAACCTATGCCAGTACTATAAAACATCGACATCATATTATAGGTTTGGCTCTACCCAACTATGAATCTTTTCTGCTTTGTTTGGCTTTGCTTTGATCTGAGTAGCCAACAATCCTTCTTGTAAGTAATGGATCCAGCCCTGAGTGTGCGGAGCAACCAATCTGAAGATCTTGTCATTTCTGATGGTCCAAATTCCCCAGCATCCCACCGTTAAAATGTCCAATGCAATATCTTGTGGCAGATGAAGAAGGGCAAGATGGAATTTATCAAATACTGATATACCTCTTTGCCTAAGCAGAATGATGTCCTAGCACTGTAGGGCAAATGGGCAATTCGAGAAGAGGTCCAGAAGTGTTTCTTCTGTGTTGTCTACACATAGGGCACCGTTATAATTTTCCAGGTGCATGCACTTTCTATTGGGTAGATTCCTTGTGTTCACCCTGTCATGTAGAAGGAGCCAGAGGAAGATCTTGTGCCTCAATCTACAAGATGTTTTCCAGATGTAGTTGAATAGAGAGTGTACTATACTAGGCCCTATCATATGATGATACATTTTGATGGAAGAGTATCCTCTAGTTGATCCTTTCACTATCCATTCATCTGTGGCATTAGTGGTTGGTCTCTCTAGCAGGTGCTCCTGAAGGAGATTATACTGCTGAAATGCTTGCTGGGACATTGGAGTGTGAAAATGTTCTGATAGCTCCTGTGAACTGATAATCTGATGCAAAGCCACAGTGTTGTTGATGGAGTTGGAACTATTCACCCAAAGCTGCCACTATTCACATTCAATTTTTTTTTGAATCTCCAAATGTACATCGAGTTTTGAGCTGATTTTTTCTGGAGTTGTAGACATACCCCATGGATGTTGTCAAATAAGTCCATATTTTTGAAAATGTTTAAATATAAAATTTTGCGGTTGGTCTCACGATCTCACCTAATGTGAGATCTCATACAAGTCTCCTTCGTAAAAACCCTATTATGGTAAGGGTATGTGACAAAAAGTTACTCGATGGGGCTATCGCTCGGTGGTGTTGAGTTCTTGGAGGGAGCCCTCCCAGGGATCAAGGGATACGCGATCGGCCGCATGACCAAGAGTCGCCATGGCAAGCTCTACATCAACGACTCAGGTTTGGGTCTCGAGGCCGACTCAATCGAGTACGGGTACCGGGTCCCCTTTGGCAAGATACACGTCTTCATTGGCAAGATCGGCAAGTCAGGACCCGAGCCAGACATCTGCACCGACATCGTCGAGCCGGCCCAGCGCACGCAACCCGCCCGGGCTCAAACCAGTCAGAACCACATTTTTGTTGGCTTCACCCAGGGAGTTGACCTCGCAGACAATTCAGCGTCGGGCGGCGACACGCTGGTCTACTCCGATAGCGAGTCATCAGTCGGGGAAATGGAGTCAATCCGCCCCTTGTATGACCGCAGGCTTGGGGGCTGCTCCGACGATGAGTCGGCCCCGGCTAACCATGAGTCGTCCTGTTGGGCCACAGTCTACATGGCAGGAACCGCCCCAACCCTTGACTCTACTGTGGCAGGCGCTACGGGAGGCACCAGTGCATCTGTGACGGATCCGAACGTGGCTGGCCCCATCAAACCGCCAACTCAAGTCTTCTTAGAGTTAGCCGCCTCATTGACGGTTCTTCTTGAGACGCCCGTAACAGCGGAAAACCAGGAAGAGCAGAGGTAGCTAAAATCCATGAGCAGATGACCAAAACTCAGGAGGACATTAACGCTGAGAGTACTCGCATGGCCAGTTGCAAACCCAGATCCATAATGAGACAGAGGGTCTGAGGATAGAGGCGTGGCATTTGAGCCTTCGTCAGCATGCTTCGGAGGAAGTTCACAGGAGACGTCACGCGACTCGCTTACCTCCTGGCTTTGAGGGAAGACATCTCTTCAACACGCCCGCGCCAAGAGCCGAGCCGAGCACCCCCGCAACACTGGTTATACCCCAATTGAACAGGGTCATGCCACGGAGCAGTAACGGCGGGCCATCTCCAAACCAGCCAGCTCCAAACCCGCCGCCCATCCGGACGACTCCTGATTGCTTCGTGACTCCAGCGGGTCACTTCTCCAACCCTATTGATAACCTGGTGGCTGCCGCTAAAAATCTTGTCACACTTCCGATCACGGGTGCAACCCCTGTGGAGAGGGAGGCTTTGCATGCCATTGAGTTGTTAAAAACTATGGTCGCTCAGCACGCGAATTACTCTTACAGTCGGGAACGCCTCCACTCCACCCCACATCCCAACCGGAGCAAGAGTCGTCATGCTGAGTCGCCGGCCGTCTCAAGCAACGCCCGACGAATACACGATCACCAGTGTGACCCGCCCAGGCAGGGGGCTATGGATGCTTAGGAGATCGTTGACTTGGACCGGGCACGACGGGAAGCAGAGGCTGCTAATGCGGCGGCTTATCAGTCACCTCCTGTGACCCCCTTGGCTTCACAAGGTGTCGGGTCGAGCACCCAAACCATCAGGATTCCGTGCCTGGTGCTGGCTTTGGGCAACGAGCATATGCCTAAGGATTTCAAGGGCCTCCGGAAAGTGTCCAACTACACACCTGACCTTGAGCCAGCGGCTTGGATTGAGAGTTATGAGATTGCCATGGATATGCCGGATGTCAGTGACGCAGTCTGCGCCAAGTAGTTAATGATGATGCTGGAGGGGCCGGCTCATACCTGGCTAAAGAACCTACCTCCTAACTCCATCAACACTTGGGCAGAGTTGAAGGCGCACTTCATCAAACACTTCCAGGGAACTTGTAAGCGTCCTATGACGATTGTTGATCTACAACACTGTGCCCAGCACGAAGGCGAGTCAGCTCATCATTGGTCTCGCTGGGTCACGGATATCATCCACTCCTCAGATGGTATATTGGCAGCTCAAGCCGTGTTGATTCTGGAGAAAAACTGTCACTTCGACCCTCTCGTCCAAAAGCTTGGTCGGCTCAAGAGGATGGTTATGGACATGGGCGAGCTTATGGCTGTCTTAACCCAGTATGCGGACTCAGACACCACCAAAGATCCTAACACGAACGATGACCAGACCAACAAGGGTAAGAAGAATGGTAGCGACAAGGGTTAGCAGCAGGGTAACCCGGGGCACAATGGCAACCATGGTGGTCAGAACAATGGTGGCATGCGCAAGCACCCGGAGGGCGGCTCAGATCTTGTCGCTAACACCAACACTGGTTTCAAGGGCCATAGGCGAAATAATTCTGGGAGGTCGTCCAATGCTAATAAAGCTTGTAATTTGGAGGAGGCCCTCAAAGGTCCGTGTCCAAAGCATAGTACCCCGGATAGGCCGGCAAGTCACTCTTGGGAAAATTGTCATATAATGTAGGCTTATCACAATCAAGTCCACGAGAATCATCCTTGCGGTGGTGGAGGCAACCTTGGACAACCAGGAGCTGGCGGTTCAAATTTTCCAGGAGGCGGCTCGTCAGGTAATTATCACAACCCGGGCTATCAAGGCTCGGGTGGCTCAGGATCTGGATATCAGGGGTCTGGAAATCATGGTGGCAATCAGCACTCAGGCCAAGGTGGCAATCAAATTCAAAGCAACCAGACAGGGTTTCAGAGCAATCCTAAGCAGTTAAGCAGTGGGCAATATCACGTGTTTACTACTAGTACCTGTAAGCGGGATAGCAAGGTTCAGAAACGTGTTGTTAATATGGTTGAGCCGGCGGTTCCTCAGTATCTGAATTGGTCAGAACAGCCAGTCACTTGGAGTAGGCCTGACCACCCGCTCCGGGTTGATAACCCTGGCGGCTTAGCCTTAGTGGTGGCGGCTCAGGTTGGTGGATATAATCTCACAAAGGTACTCATGGACGGAGGAAGCAGCATCAACATTCTGTATTATGACAACTTCAGGCGTATGAACTTGTCTGAGAAGTAGCTTTCATCTTCCTCCACCATTTTTCATGGAATTGTTCCTGGGAAATCTGCGTACCCCATTGGGCGGATCAAGCTTGAGGTCACATTTGGCGATGAGTATAATTACAGAACGGAGTTTCTGAGGTTTGAGATGGTTAAGATCAAGAGTCCGTATCACGCCTTGTTCGGGCGGCCAGCTTATGATCGTTTCATGGCTCGGCCCTGTTATGTCCATCTCAAGCTCAAAATTCCTGGGCCGAAAGGTACTATCACAGTCAATGGGAACAGAAAGATTGCTCATAAGTGTGAAGAAGGGGACACGGCTTATGCTGAGTCGGCCTATGCAGAAGAGGAATTGAAATTTTACAAATCCAACGTTGACCCGGCTGACATGACGTCTCTGGAAAAACCCACCACAGAATCTGACCCGCCCCTCAAGTTCAAGGAGGCCAGAGACACAAAGCAAGTTGATTTCATCCCTGGCAACTCATCGCAGCAGTTCACTATTGGGAGTGGCATGGATCCCAAACAAGAAAGCGCGCTCATCGAATTCATCCGTGAGAATCGGGATGTCTTTGCATGGAAACCTTCCGACATGCCTGGCATACCGAGAGAATTCGCTGAGCACCACCTCAATGTTGATCCTAAGATGAAACCAGTCCGGCAATACCTCCATCGTTTTAATGAGGAGAGACACAAAGCTATTGGGGAGGAAGTGGCCCGGCTCCTAGCTGCCGGGTTCATCATGGAAGTATTTCACCCTGAGTGGCTAGTCAATCCGGTGCTTGTGTTAAAGAAGAACGGCACTCGGCATATGTGTGTTGATTACATAGATCTCAACAAAGCTTGCCCCAAAGACCCGTTTGCCCTCCCTTGCATTGATCAGATCATCGATTCCACTGTTGGCTGTGAGAGCTTATGCTTCCTGGATGCTTACTCCGACTATCATCAGATCAAGATGGTTGTTGAGGACCAGGAGAAGACGGCTTTTATCACAACCTTTGGGGCTTTCTGCTATGTCTCGATGCCTTTTGGTCTTAAAAGTGCCGGGGCGACTTATCAGCGCTGCATTCAGAATTGTTTTCACAATCAGATTGGGCGCAATGCTCATGTTTATGTTGATGACATTATCGTCAAGTCTCCGAAGAAGGAGACCTTGCTGGTTGATCTTAAGGAGACCTTTGACAACCTTCGACGGTACAAGATAATGCTTAACCCAGCCAAGTGTGTCTTTGGAGTTCCAGTAGGCAAATTATTGGGTTTCCTGGTGTCTGAGTGAGGAATCAAAGCTAATACCAATGATGTACACCGCATGGCGGGTCAAATAGCCGCCTTAAGCAGATTCGTAAGTTGCCTGGGAGAAAAAGGCATCCCTTTGTATCAATGTTGAAGAAAACAGATAACTTCGTCTGGAGCGATGCTGCTAACAATGCTTTTGAAGCCGTCAAGAAACAGTTGGCTGAGCCGCCCATCTTGGCTAATCCTATCGACAAAGATCCTATGCTCCTGTACATTGCTACTAATAACAAAGCGGTAAGTGTTGCAGTCGTTGTGGAGCGCAAGGAGGCAGGGAAGGAATATCTTGTTCAACGGCCAGTTTACTACATCAGCGAAGTCTTGACAGAATCCAAACAGAGATATCAACATTGGCAGAAACTGGTGTTCGGGGTCTTCATGGCGAGTCGCAAGCTGAAGCATTATTTTCTAGAACAGCCAATAATTGTGGTTAGTTCTGCCCCGTTGGGAGACATCATCCAAAACAGGGAAGCCACAGGAAGGATTGCTAAGTGGGCAATTGAGCTTAGGCCACATCATCTGAAGTATGTACCTCGTACATCCATCAAGTCCCAAACACTAGTGGATTTCATCAATGATTGGACTGAACTTCAAGTTCCCGAAGAGAGGCCAGATAAAACTTACTGGACAATTCATTTTGATGGTTCCAGATAGTTGGAGGGCTCGGGGGCTGAAGTTATCTTATCTTCCCCAGGAGGTGATGAATTTTGTTATGTTTTGAGGATAATGTTTCCCTGTACTAACAACACAACTGGGTATGAAGCTCTCCTCCATGTTCTCCAGATGGCTAAGGAGATGAATCTCAGCCGAGTCAATTGTTTGGGTGACTCAGATTTGGTTGCTCAACAAGTTTCTGGAAAATGGGATTCCAAGGACCCCCTCATGGTGGCTTATCGGCAGGCGGTGACTAACATTGCAGGTCATTTTAAGGGTTATCAAGTGGATCACATTGACAGACGGCTCAACAAGGCAGCTGATGCTTTATCACGACTCGGTTCTCAACGTAAGCCGGTCCCTCCCAATGTTTTCCTTGATGTCCTTCATAATCCTTCTGTCAAACTACCATCTGAGGAAGATCTAGCTATAATTGGTGGCGGCTTTACATGCTACCCCTGACTGGACGGTCCCTTATTTGAATTATCTGCCTCGAGGCGAGCTCCGTTAGGATGAACTTATCGCTCATCAGATCGTTCGTCTTTCAAAATCAATGACTATTGTCCATGGCGAGTTGCACAGACGAAGCATCACTGGTGTTTTTCAACATTGCATCTCCCCTGATGAGGGCCACGAGATCCTCAATGAGATTCACTCTGGTGATTGTGGGCATCATGCTGGCTCAAGATCCTTGGTTGCAAAGGCGTTTTGACACTATTTCTATTGGCTCATGGCTCATGCAGATGCTGAGGACATCGTGCGTAAGTGTGATGGATGTCAAAAGTTTGCACGACAGGCTCATGTGCCGGCTCAAGAACTTTGGATGATTCCCATCACTTGGCCCTTTGCAGTCTGGTGGCTTGATATGGTTGGTCCATTCAAACAGTCCAAGGACAAGAAAACTCATCTTCTCGTGGCTGTTGATAAGTTCACCAAGTGGGTTGAAGCAGAGCCTATCAGTAATTGTGATGCAGAAACAACAGTTAAGTTTCTGAAGAAGTTGATCTTTTGATTTGGTTATCCACATAGTATCATCGCTGATAATGGGACCAATCTATCCAAAGGAGCCATGAAAAAGTTTTGCCAGCAAGAGCATATCCGGCTTGATGTAGCCTCTGTGGCACACCCCCAATCTAATGGACAGGCATAACGTGCTAATCAGGAGATTTTACGAGGCATCAAACCTAGACTTATGGTTCCTCTTGAGCGTACACCAGGTTGTTGGGTTGAAGAGCTTCTTTCTATCCTTTGGAGCATATGGACCACCCCCAACAGATCAACTGGTTATACACCTTTCTTCATGGTTTATGGTGCTGAAGCAGTGCTCCCAAGCGATATTTGTCATGATTCCCCCAGGGTGGCGGCTTATGTTGAGGCAGATAATGAGAAAGCATGACAAGATTCACTCGATGCTCTATAGGAGGAACGTGACTTTGAAGCATCAAGATCAACAATATATCAGCAAGACCTACGTCACTATCATAGCCATAGAGTTCGTAGCCGTACTTTCGAGGAGGGCGACTTAGTGCTTCGTTTCATTCAAGATCAAACTGGTATGCATAAGCTTTCACCTCCTTGGGAAGGACCTTTCCTCATCAGCAAAAACCTCAACAATGGGTCATATTACTTGATTGACATACGTGAACACAAGAAGTCACGTACATCTGAGGAGGAGACCAACAGGCCTTGGAACATTGCTCATCTCCGTCCTTATTACACTTAGAGCCACTGGCTCCAACTTTTGTACATACATCAGTGTATATATCTTTTATGATCACTGATAATAAAGTCGGCACCCCTAAAACTCGGGGTCTCTGTTGCTTCATCCAAAATATTGTGTATGAGTCTTTATTCCTTGATCATAGGTCGCTTGGGGGCTTCCAACTCATCGATTT
Organism: Thinopyrum elongatum; assembly: GCA_011799875.1. Lineage (NCBI taxonomy): Eukaryota > Viridiplantae > Streptophyta > Magnoliopsida > Poales > Poaceae > Thinopyrum > Thinopyrum elongatum. The sequence continues at coordinate 418,798,154 of CM022303.1, read as the reverse complement.
TAGCTCATAATAACCCTCTTGACCCGGCATATGCCACAATATCTATCATGGTTAAACATGCCTATTTGCCTTATGCTCATCCGCCAAGATGACCCGGCGTACTCTTGACAGTCAATCTATTATGACCCTGAACTTGTCAAGGTTAAAATGCCGGCTTAAGTCATGTGAGAGCCGGCCTACAGAAAGCTAGGACAAACCATTGGCTATCATGCCAGCTTCATTGAAGCAAGACTCGAGCCTCGAAAGACGGTCTTTTTGTCAAGCCTCGAAAGCCAAATTAATTTTTTTACTTATGTGTTTATTTAACTTATCTGTTCTATACAACTATCTATTTTACAGGGTATTTCTTTTTGAATTGGCCATGAGCCGCCGGGTCTTTCATACACCGGCTTATTTTCATAATTCAGCTACATTATGACCATGATTCATCGGGTCCATAACATACCGGGGTATGCTGATTCTTATTTATGACTTCATCAAGACAAAGATCAGCTATTGTTGACTTATGCATGCTTGCCAGCACATTGCTTAAAAGCAGATATATTCCAAAGGATATTGGGTGGGTCAAAAGTAGCACCACACCAGTCATAAGATTCATGCCCAAAAGTATTAAAAGTGCACGAAGGCACCATGGATACCAAAGTTTATACTATCCTATTACAAAGCCACAGCAGGGCTTGAATAAATCATCAAAGTTTTTTGGAGTCATTACTCCTGCAAGGTGGCACCTGTCATCCCCAGGTTGTGGCTCTCCGGGTTAGCTTCCCCTTGATGACCTCCAGTTGTTGACGCCTCCAGGTCATCCTGCGCCGAGTCTTCTACATCCCTGATCTGAAGGTTGTCCAGATTCCAGTCGATACTGGTTAAGGCTTGGAAGACGGTGTCATCATGCATGATAGGTGAGGGGTCGACATCAGGGGCAAAAGTATGCTTACGACACTATGGAGTCAAGACAAAGGGCTCAAAGGTTGGCGGGTGAACTCGCGTTTTATTTTTATCATAAGTCGGCTGGTACTTCTTCAAGTTGAGCTCTTCAACTAGCTGACTTGCCAATACACGGGTCTCCTTCACACAACGGGCATAATCTTCTGGTGCAAACTCACTACCATCATCATTGAATTGTGGAAACCCGCCGGCCATCTCTGCAGTATCCATCTCTAGACAATAAGCCTTGGCCCGACTCAAAGACGTCAATGCACCTGCTCGGGCGGCTGATTTTCTTCAATTCTTCTATTTGCCTTGGGATGGTTGAGAGTAACTTGAACCCGTCTCTTATGAATCGCTTCGGGTCTCTTCCACCTGTGATAGCCATTGTTGGTGCAATGATAGGCCCCTTATGTCTTGGAGTTTGTTGACATGAACAGTATGGGGTGACAGGTCCCTGAAGTATCGAGGAGTTTGATGCAAACAACGAAGATAATCTCCCTGTGCAACAGTGAAGGTTATCACTGAAGATAAAGCTAACAAGAGTGATACGCTGAAAGTAATCGAAGATTTCTCTTCGGGAAAACCACCAATGTCAAGCCCTTCTAATTATCATAATACCTTCAATGGACCAAAACTACCCAAGCGTGATCGTCTTCTGAACACTCAACCTCCTTCACATCTTGAAGTGAGCATGTGCACTCAACAGTTGCTGCTGAAGCATATGGCTGAAGACCGCAAAGAGAAAGAGCACCTGGCTGCCGAACTAAATGCTATTCACAATCGAACAAAAGTTGTGCAGATGATCATAGCAGAAAACAAGAAGTGTTTATGGAAATTGCTTCAGAAATTTTTCTCCAAGAAGCAACTGAGCCACTCTCATCTCCAAGAACTCTATGAGTATATTGACCAAGGGTTTACTACTGAGGATTTTCAAGACTGCCTTACTCCGTCTTTGCCAGCTCGTGAACCAACAATGAATTTACTTCGAATTCAGCTGCGCAAATTGCTCGACGAGTCAGAAGCAACCTCGCCCACGGAGAAACCTGCTGAAGTAAATATTCTATCTCGCAAGACCCAAAAGGCTGATCCTGATGTGCCTTCATCTTCTCAGCCCCAAGCCAGTCTTGAAGGATCTGTTGTAGCTGCTGACGATGAAGATGTCCCAAACACCTCCGAATCAGAAACCTCTTCGGGGAGTTCTTCGGGCGATGCCTCAGAGTGAATCAGATTCACCTTCTTTCGCACTCGTGTTTTTCATCACCTTTTTGACACTAGTTGACAAAAGGGGAAGAATTACATCGAGAGTCTCGATAGATTTGCTTTGTTGGATTTGGTCTCCTTGGTTATTCGCTCTGTTTTCGAGGCTTTTGCGTTGTATATTTCTAAGACATTTCATGCCAGTTATTCTGCTTTGATGTAAAACTTCTGATATGGGATGTAATATTATTAACCCCATCTTCTGCACTATCCTCTCTCGAAGTATTTGTTTTGTAGGTGGATTTATTGTCAGAAGTCATGAATGATTGCACTATATTCTTGTTGGATTACCTATCATCAGTGCGAATCATTATCTCGTATGATTGAAAATCCTCCACACACTCAAATGAATTGCAAGGAACTCTATTGCATATCAATTGACCCTGCATACATCTAGGGGGAGTATATTTCATCATCGAGTCAAGTAACGGAAGTTCACTTTTGTTTGTTCTACATTTCTCTTATCTATCTTCACTTTGATGATTATCTGTTTTGTCAACAGCCGTCCAAAAAGGGGGAGATTGTTGGTGCAATGATAGGCCCCTTATGTTTTGGAGTTTGTTGACATAAACAGTATGGGACTCATGTGTTTGCTAGTGCACACAGAGTAACAGGTCCCTGAAGTATCGAGGAGTTTGATGCAAACGACGAAGATAATCTCCCTGCGCAGCAGCGAAGGTTATCACCGAAGATAAAGATAACAAGAGTGACCCCTAAAAATTGCTGAAGATTAAGCAATTGGTTCGGTGCATGTTCGAAGCAAATGACTACGCTCGAGGAAGAATGAATATGTAGCATTTGTTTCATAGTTCTTCTTCTTTCATTGAGCCATAAGACCACCGTACTATTAAGAGGGGTGTAGCGTTCGAAGCTTTGATTTTCTGATGCTAAACCCAAAACCTATGAAAGCTATGAGAGAAATCTCTTTGTGCTCCGAGCAAATACTTGCCAGCAAGAGACTATGATCTTCTTCACTACAAGAGATTTGACTCGGACCGAGGAGTTAGCATTACTTGTTCCTCAAGTAATGTTACCGTTGCTCCAAAATCCGACCGTTGTGAACGTGTCGGTTGACAATTGGCTGGACCTCATGTCCAAAATGGTCATTTCCCATCCGGGAAGGCTGCGGCTATAAATAGCCACCCCACGCCGGCTTTGTCCGGTGGCTGCTCCGTTTGATTCTGAGAAGATTGTTGAGCAACCCACTCTCTGAGCGATTTGAGTTTAAAATCCACCGAGAGAAAACCCTAGAGCCAAAGAATTAGATAGTGGTTCAGCATCGCTGGAATCTAAGTTTAGTACGCTCCGCCTATTACCCTTGGGAGCTGCAAACTCTCTAGACGGTTGATAACCCACAAGTATAGGTGATCACAACAGTTTTCGAGGGTAGAGTATTCAACCCAAATTTATTGATTCGACACAAGGGGAGCCAAAGAATATTCACAAGTATTAGCAAATGAGTTGTCAATTCAACCACACCTGAAAGACTTAATATCTGCAGCAAAGTTTTTAGTAGCAAAGTAGTATGGAAGTAACGGTGACGGTGACAAAAGTAACAGTAGCAGTTTTGTAGTGATTGTAACAGTAGCAATGACAAAGTAACTTAGCAAAGATCAATATGTGAAAAGCTCGTAGGCATTGGATCAGTGATGGATAATTATGTCAGATGGCACTCATCATGCAACAGTTATAACCTAGGGTGACACAGAACTAGCTCCAATTCATCAATATAATGTAGGCATGGATTCCGTATATAGTCATACGTGCTTATGGAAAAGAACTTGCATGACATCTTTTGTCCTACCCTCCCATGGCAGCAGGGTCCTAAGGGATATTAAGGCCTCCTTTTAATAGAGAACCAAAACAAAGCATTAGCCCTTAATGAATACATGAACTCCTCAAACTACGATAATCACCGGAAAGAATCCCAATTATTCTCACCTTGGGGTATGCGGATCATAACACGTAATACGTGTCTACAACTTGCAAGATAGAATCAAGAACACAAATATATTCATGAAAACATAATAGGTTCAAATCTGAAATCATGGCACTCGGGCCCTAGTGACAAGCATTAAGCATAGCAAAGTCATAGCAACATCAATCTCAGAACATAGTGGATACTAGGGATCAAACCCTAACAAAACTAACTCGATTACATGATAAATCTCATCCAACCCATCACCGTCCAGTAAGCCTACGATGGAATTACTCACTCCCGGCGGTGAGCATCATGAAATTGCTGATGGAGGAAGGTTGGTGATGATGATGGCAATGAATCCCCCTCTCCGGAGCCCCGAACAGACTCCACATCTACCCTCCCGATGAAGAACGGGAGGTGACAGCGGCTCTATATTGTAAAACACGATGAATCCTTCTCCCTGATTTTTTTTCTCCCCGAATAGGGTTATACAGAGTTAGAGTTGAGGCCGGAGGAGGTCCAGGGAGCCCACAAGCCCTCTAGGCGCGCCCCAGGGGGGCGCCCCCCCAGGCTTGTGGCCTCTGGGTGGACCCCCTCGGGATAATTCTTGCACCAGTATTTTTTATATATTCCAAAAATATTCTCCGTAAATCTTCGGGTCAATCCGAGAACTTTTATTTCTGCACAAAAATAACACCATGGCAATTCTGCTGAAAACAACGTCAGTCCGGGTTAGTTCCATTCAAATCATGCAAATTAGAGTCCAAAACAAGGGCAAAAGAGTTTGGAAAAGTAGATACGATGGAGACATATCAACTCCCCCAAGCTTAACCCATTGCTTGTCCTCAAGCAATTCAGTCGACAAACTGAAAGTGACAATGAAAAACTTTTACAAACTCTGTTTGATCTTGTTGTTGCAAATATGTATAGCCAGCATTCAGGGTTTCAGCAAAAATTATGAACTAACCATATTCACAATAACATTTAGGTCTCACATGTACTCATATCAATGGCATAATCAACTAGCGAGTAATATTAATAAATCTCGGATGACAACACTTTTTTCAAAACAATCATGATATAATATGGCAAAATGGTATCTCGCTAGCCCTTTCTGAGGCCACAAAACATAAATGCAGAGCACCCCTGAAGATTAAGGACTGACTAGACATTGTAATTCATGGCAAAAGAGATCCAGGCACACTCATACTCAATATCAATTAATAACAAAGCATACAAATGACAGTGGTGCTCTCTAGCTGGTGCTTTTTATAAGAGGATGATGACTCAGCAATAAAAGTAAATAGATAGTGTGACACCCCCGGCTTAATCGTGCACCAATCATACGCGCAAATGCACACGATCAAGCCTAAGGACTCACTTGAAGGAATCACAACACAACTCTAAAACATAAATAAAGTCATACAAGCTTTATATTACAAGCCAGGGGCCTCAAGGGCTCGAATACATAAGCTCGCATACAAGCGTCAGCGGAAGCATCAGATATCTGAGTACAGATATAAAACAGAAACAGATAAGCCTTTAGAAAGGCGGGGCAAAACAAAAGCTGCGATCGAAAAGGCGCAGGCCTCCTGCCTGGGACCCTCCGATCATACTCCTGGTCATCAGCAAGCTCGTAGTAGTAACCACCCTCGGGGTGGTAGTAGTACTCGTCGACGGGGGCAGCTGGCTCCGGGGCTCCGTCGTCTGGTTGCATCCAAAGGAAAAGGGGAAAAAGAGGAAGCAAAGCAACCGTGAATACTCATCCGAAGTACTCAGCAAGCAAGGATCTACACTACATATGCAATATTATTAAAGGAAGGCTGTATATGTGGACTGGGCTGCAGAAATGCCAGAATAGAGAGAAGGCCTAGTCCTATCGAAGACTAGCATCTTCAAGCATCTTCAACGGTCTTGCAGCATTAGAAGAGTGTCGATCAGCACCATATATCATAGTAGTAGCGCTATCAACCTCGCCCAGAGATTCTTCCTCGACTCCCTGCGAGAAAGCAATCCCGGAGCCCTACTATCCAATTCTCATCACAAGTATCTAGTTCTAGTTGTATCGATCGGGATACTACTCCGAGCGTCCGTTACCGAGGATCGGCTATGCATAGATTAGTTCTTCCCTGCAGGGGTGCACCAACTTACCCACCACGCTCGATTAACTCCGGTCGGACACACTTTTCTGGGTCATGCCCGGCCTCGGCCAAACGATACGCCGCAACCCTACCTAGGCTTAACGGAGAGGTCAGCACGCCAGACTAAACCTATGCGCCTAGGGGGCTAGGCCCCTCGCCCTGAGCGCTCCTGCACGTTACGTTCACGGCCAAGAGCAGACCTAGCAACCCACACTATCAAGGCGGTTGCTTAACGCGGTCCAACCCGGCGTGCGCCGCTCCTTGCTGATGTCCAGTAAGCTTCGGCTGATGCCACAACGCAGAGTGCCCATAACTGTTCCCACGTGATGGTTAGTGCTATCAGGCCAAAGGCCTACTTGGATTAAATATCCAAATCGTTAGTGAATTAGGAGCGCGCGATAACAAGCAGAGACTCATGATCGATGTGACCCCGTCGCTCCGTCTCGAGGAATCGCGGCAAGGGCTAAGAATGCCCGACCACGCCTCATAATTATCTCGCGGGTACTCTCTCTGGTCACCCGACTACACATCAATCGCATCACATGCTCGCGCGGGTACCCCTCAGGGCCGACCCGACTTTATCATGGTTCATGGTTAAAGTCATAGTAACCGTGTGTCCAAACACCAAGGGGAAACCTGAGGAATCACCTTCGATGGATTCCACCTAATGTAGTCGTCAAGGTGAACTCGGAGGAATCACCCTCGATGGGTTCACAATTGAGGTGTCGCACGACAGCGTCGTTATTGGGTGTGGTGAAGGAGGAATCACCCTCGATGACCACGACCAAATAACTTCTCTACAGAATTAACATCAGAAGTGGCATACGAGGTATCACCCTCGGCACTCGATAGTAACGCTGCAGTGTCATACAACTAAGGGGGTGATGTGTGGTGCCGGGGCCTGGTTGTCGAGTCTTCCGATAATCCAGTGGGGCAACTTGGGACAAAGTGGGGGTCTCTGGTGGGTCTTTATCCAGCCTATACTAAGCAGTTTAGGAGCAGCAGGTAGGTAACAACAGTTACAAAAACAGGTTGTGCATCAGAAATAGGATAAACAGTAGCAGCAGCAATTTTTAATGCAAGCATAAGAGAGAAGAGAATAGGCGATATAGGCATGTTCAAAAGGGGGGGTGCTTGCCTGGTTGCTCGGCGACAAAGGCATGGTCATCAGCTGTGTAGTCGATCTCCAGGGCATCGTCAGCGGTCTCGGGGGTCTACCGGGTAGAAAGGGGGGAAGAAACAATAAATAACAGAATAATCAACGCATCACAAAACATAACAAGGCAGATACGCGGTGCTAGGGGAGACCTGACGAAGGGCTACACGTTGCAGACGGAGCGGGAAAACATCCGGAGATATCTTACCAGCACCGGGCAATTATCGGTCAGATGAACCAGAGGGGAAAGTTCCATGTTCATCATGCTAGAGGCATGTGACAGGTATGAGGAGGGCATATTCGGATTCGTCTCGTCGTTCTGAGCAACTTTCATGTAGAAAGTTTTTCGATCCGAGCTACGGTTTAATTTCAATGATTTTCTAAAGTTTTAATCATTTTTGAATTTATTTAATTATTTTAAATCAACATTATCCAGAATAGTGTAGGGTGACGTCAGCAGAATGTCATGATGATGTCAGCAGGTCAAACCCGGCTGACCAGTCAAACCTGACCAGTGGGGCCCTTCTATCAGCGTCACAGTAGCTAACTAGGGATTAATTGAACTAATTAAAGATTAATTAGGGGGTGGGCCCTACTGGTCAGTGACTAATTAGAAAATAACTTAATTAACATTTCATTTATCTATAAAATCATTTTAAACAGGTGGGGCCCGCATGTCAGTGGCTGGGCCGGTCTGGTCAACGTTGACCAAAGTCAACAGGTCAAGGGGGGCCCTGGGCCCACCTGTCAATGGCCCAGGCGGTGCCACGCGAGCGCCACATCAGCGGTGGCTGCCGGAGTTGCGCCGGCGACCATCCCCGCGGCGGATCCGCGCCGGAGTTGGCCGGAAATCCGCTACGGGTGGCCATTCAGAGCGGGACCGAGCGCGTTCGAACGGCCGTGAGGCGCCGCGTGCAATGGAGCAGAGGGGAGGTGCTAGGGTGGCCTCGAACGCTGACGGCGTCAAGCTTTGCGGCGGTCGGAATCCGCCATGCTCCGCTTCGAGCAATGGGAGGCCGAGGGGTGGAGCTGGGGGTCGCGTCGGGCTTCTAGGAGCACCAAGAACTCGAGGCCGTGCTCGGAAACAAGCTCCATGAGCGATGGCCGCGGCGGCGAAGATGAGCAGCGGCGGCAGGTTCAGCTACGACGGGGACGACGACTAGAGGGGGCACAACGAGGAGGAAACGAAGGAAGGAGCAGCTGAGCTCACCGCAGCGGCACACGAAAGGCCCGTGGGGGGAGGGGTTTGTAGTTGCCGGAGCTCGCCGGAGAAGAGGTGGCCGAGGACGAAGGCGGGCTCGATCCGCTCGGGAGAGAGCTCCCTGGCTTGCGTTCAAAGGCGTAGGCGACGTAGCGGTGGACGGCGCTCCCCCCCAGACACATCTTCTGGGCACGGGGACGCCAGTGGCCGCGGCATCTCGGAGGCGCGGCGACAGAGATGTACTGGAGAGGAGGAGGATAGGCGAGTGAGGTGAGAAGAGGGGGGAAAAGTAGCTAGGGTTCGTCAGTGGTGCCCCAGCCTTCTTCTTATCCAACCCCGAGGCCCTATAGCCTGGTGGTGTCGAGCATCGGCCGGCGGTGGTGCATCCGAGCCATGTGTGTGCTGACACGGAGGCGAGAGGAGGGAGGTGACCGGCTAGGCAGGCTGGGCCTGCACTGTGCACTCGAGGCCCAGTGCGCCAGTGAGGTTCTCCCCTTTCTCTTTTCTTCTTTCAGCTTTTCTTTATTTCTTTTCTGTTTTTCCTTTTTTACAGAGATTTAGAAAAGAAAGTGAGCTGCCCAAATGATTTTGTAAAAATGTGGAACTTGGCCACATAAATACAATGCAATTCTCTGCGCTGCCTCAAAAAGTTTGGGCAATTTTGGAATTCATTTGGATTTTTCAAAAATGGATATGGTATTTAAAGTGTTGTTTGGCACTGTTTTAAATGCTACTGTCCATCTTAACATAAGAGTGATGTTGTTTCCCTCAACAACAAATTGTTTTGGAATATTTGCTAGAAGGTGAACATTTTTCCAGCAACTTTTGTGCAACTTGAAATTTCACTTTGAATTTGAATAGAATTCAGTGGAGGAATTTGGATTGAGATATTAACCATTGTGATCAAGCAATGCAAAGGAGGATGACTTGGCACTGATCATAAGGGATTACTGTAGTGTGATGCTGGGGATGTTACAGATAGACCCTTCGCAGAGGGAAGCAGGGATTTGCAGAGGTGACCGAGCTCGGAGCTTTTAAAACAGAGATGAATATAATTTTGAGCGGTATGCTTTCATTGTCAACATAACAACCAAGAGACCTCGCTATCTTCCATGCTAGATACATTATAGGCGGTTCCCAAACAGAATGGTAAAGTTTTTACTCCCCCTCCACCAACAATCACACTCCACGGCTAGCTGAATCCACGGGTACCATCCATACCAACAACAGTCCTAGGGGAGTTTTGTTTTATGATTATATTTTGATTTGATTTCGAGCATGGAACTGGGCATCCCGATTACCAGCCACTTTCTCATGAATGACAAGTGAATAAACACTCATCATGAGAATAACCCACTAGCATGGAAGATACTGACAGCCCCCAGTCACTACATGAGCGATTCGGGCATACAAAACAGATTATTATTTGAAGGTTTAGAGTTTGGCACATGCAAATTTACTTGGAACGGTAGGTAAATACCGCATATAGGTAGGTATGGTGGACTCATATGGAACAACTTTGGGTTTAAGGAAGTGGATGCACAAGCAGTATTCCTACTTAGTACAAGTGAAGGCTAGCAAAAGATTGAGGAGCGACCAACTAGAGAGCGACAACGGTCATAAACATGCATTGAGATTAACCAACATTGAGTGCAAGTATGAGTAGGATATAAATCACCATGAACATAAATATCATGGAGGCTATGTTGATTTTGATTCAACTACATGCGTGAACATGTGCCAAGTCAAGCCACTTGAATCATTCAAAGGAGGATACCATCCTATCATACTACATCATAACCATTTTAAATTGCATGTTGGCACACAAGACAAACCATTATCCACTCCTAGCTAATTAAGCATGGCATGAGTAACTATAATCTCTAATTGTCATTGCAAACATGTTTCATTCATAATGGGCTGAATCAAGAACGATGAGCTAATCATATTTACAAAAACAAAATAGGTCGAGTTCATACCAGCTTTTCTCCATCTCAATCATTTCATCATATATCGTCATTATTGCCTTTCACTTGCACGACCGAACAGTGTGAATAATAATAGTGCACGTGCATTGGACTAAGCTGGAATCAACAAACATTTATTCAAAGGAGAAGACAAGGTAATATGGGCTCTTTGTTAGATCAACAATGATGCATATGATAGCCACTCAACATTTTCATCGTGGACTTCTCCTTACGACCCAAAGAAAAAGGAAAAGAATTTCAAAGAAACACACTGAAATATTTTTGGAGTTTTTGTTTTTCTGAAGAAGGTAAAACAAGAACGAGAAAAGCTATTTACACGGGAAAGCTCCCAACAAGCAAAAGAAGAACGAGAAATCTTTTTGGGTTTTCTTTTTAATACTACAACTAAATTAAACTAGAAAGAAAAACTAAAAAGAAGCGAGAACTGATTTTTTTTGGATTTCCTCAAAGTTTTTCAAACACACAAGAAGAAAGCGAGAAAAGAAATAAATTAGCATGGATAATACAATGAAAAAGTATGAACACCAACAACTGAAATGAGTGTGTGAACATGAATGTAATGTCGGTGAGAGATACGTACTCCCCCAAGCTTAGGCTTTTGGCCTAAGTTGGTCTAGGGCCACGACTGGCCTGGCGGATATCCAAAGTTGTAGTCGGGGTTGTACTGGGCTGCGGCAGCTATCGCTTGGAGGGCTGCCTCATGGAGGCGAGCGGCCTCCCCTGCTCTCTCATACTCGTCCACCTCCTCTCTGGTTATGAAGTATCTTCGTTTTACCTGAAAGTCAAAGAAGGCAGGAGCAGGAAACGTAATACGGAAGACGCGCTCCCTGTCAAAGATTAGTCGGTACAGGAGGGACTGTTCGTTCCTCTCAAGAAACTGGTAGCGTACCATAGCATTATAATCAAGGAAAGCAGGTGGCAAAGGAAAATCATTTTCTTTTATCGGGACTCCAAAATACTGAGCTAAATGGGTAGCATATATTCCACCAAAGAAGTCTCCGTCCTTAGCATTATTATGCAGTCGAGGTGCAATGATAGCCCCCAAATTAAATCTTTTATCATTCATTACTGCACTCTTAAGAACAATGAGATCGGGGGCGCAAAGGTGGCTATGATCATGTTTACCATTAATGCATCTGCCTATGAAGAGAGCAAAGTAATGTAATGCAGGAAAGTGAATGCTCCCTATAGTGGCTTGTGTTATGGTTCTGGTTTCTCCTATAGTAATGCTACCAAGGAACTCAGAACAATCAGATTTACGAGGTTCAGTACAACTGCCCCATTGTGGAATTTTACATGCTTCATTAAAATCTTCTAGGTCCATGGTGAATGATTTATCATAAAGATCAAACAAAACAGAATGCGTATTACGCTGAACAGAATACTTAAATCTCCTCACAAAGGAATCAGTAAGGTTGTAGTACTAAGGACACTTATCTGATAAGAAGTTTGTCAGCTCGGCGTTATGCACGTACACATAGAACTAAACCTAGAAACTGGCACCGGTCATAAAATTATCTGACGGCCCTTCACAAGGTTGCACTGGAGCATCCCTTGGTGGTTCGAGATCCAGCTCAGGTATCGTGAGCCTTGGAGACTTCTTCTTTGAGGAACCACCTTGGAACACTTTCCTCGACATTTTCTTCCTCTAAAAAATTTCTGAAATTTTTAGTGACTCAAAATAAAAGTGAACAAAACTCAACAAGATTGATAGCAACTACTCCCACAAGTGTCTAGAGGCTATATCATGCAACAAAACTACTTTGGACCATATAAATTTGACATGCAAGCTCAAGAACAGGGTCACCACAGCAGCAAAAATTTGCAATATATAAAGCACTAGAACACAAACTAATTGGACCATTGGAGGGATGGAAATCTACTCCGTCAGTAGGTGCGCTAGGCGACTCCACCTCCTCCTCCTAGGCGACTCCACCGCCGGTGGCCACTCCGGCCCCGGCGTCCACCTCCCTGCCTCTCCCATGGCGCCTCCCTCCCTTAACTTTGCCAGAGGTAAGGCCTTCCAACTTGGCATGCGCCAAAAGTTTGGCCATCCGGTGGTTTTCTCCCCTGGTTTTCGTCAACGTGAGTTCAAGCTTGTGGTTTCTTTTGGCTGTGCTTGCTTTCAGTTGGACTATCACACTATGAGTATTGTTCTTCAAGCTTGCTTTGGTGGATACCCACAAGGTTTTAGAGTTAAGTTCCTCCGAGAATGATCATTCCAATTTTTGGTGGCTTCTAAGTCTGTAGGTTTTGAGATCTATAACAATGGTCATATCTCAGAAAAAGACTTTGAGTTGGTTTTCAATCTTTGAGGAGAAGGGGGTCCAAATTGGCGTCGCGAGGAATTGTTGTTCTATCAAGAAGAGCAAAGCTCATGGACTGTGGTGAGCAGATCTCACGCTCGTTCATCCATCCCGATTAGCTTCGGCGATCGCCGGCGGGAGGGATCTGGTCGTCTTTCGGTTTTTCAACGGTTGGCTCAATTGCCGGACCCAGCAATGGACAATCAAGCGCCTGAAGTTAATGTTGGGAGCAATGAGGACAATTCTGCACTCGAGGTTAATGGTCATGTTGATCATGGGTTGGAGGGCGCCAACACGGGGATTTCAAACAGGTCGATTATGTGCTATGGGTGTGGCAACATGGGCCACATGGCCTGGGTCTGCATAGAGCCTCGCCTAACTGTCCTTTGGCCATTTTTCCGGGTTGCCTCGTTCCCCTCCCCACCTAATGAGGCTTGTCCCTCAGGGGCTGTGGAAGACTGGTTCAAGGCAATAGGCCCAGCCCAACCACCGATTCGGGTTTCCTCTTTTAGACAGCTTTCAGAGGGCATGTTCCAGAATTTTCAGCCTCGATTCACACTTGCCTCTTCGTCTCCTCCCCTGTCTAGCACTGTTCCTCCTTGAGCTAGTCGACCAGCCTCTTCTCAGTCCTGGTCTCGTCACTCCGGCGAGACTGCGGCACCCATGGCTAACATTCCCTTCGATCCACTGCCCTTCGTCCCCAATGGCTTCAACATCCTACCTATCGAAGGAAGAAATGGAGTAGCAAGGGTGGTCCTGCCGCACCGTTAGAAGCGCCACGAAGATTGGGCAATCATCACCATCGATCCTCTTCCAGATGAGGTACTGTTTCCAAATGTTCAAGAAGTGCTAGATGAATTCTTTGCGGATGTTCAGCAAGTCCAGATCAGAGAAATACAGTGTTGTACTTTGGGGGAGGCATATGTGCGTTTTGTTAACCCAAGAGACAGAGATAGACTGGTGATTCAGAGCCCGCACCAGTTTGACGATGTTTTCATCTCTTTTCATAACCATGATAATGGTCGTAACTGCAGAACAACCCATTTTAACAGGACTATTTGGCTGCTCATTCTTGCGGTCCCTTTTGATTTCCGCAACTCTGAAGATATTGCCAGGGCTATCAGTCAGTTTGGGCGGCTCATTTCTTGGGAAAATGATCCCCACCACATGGGCAGAGTGATTGCAAAAGCAAAAGTAAGAGATTTGGAAACCATCCCAAAGAGTGTTCGCTGGTCTGAAGGAGAAGTGTTTGATGAAGATGATTGGTCTTCTTCTGTTGAGGTTTTGTTGCAGCAAATGATGGGGGAGCACCTGCAGATGAAGACCCTATCCCACCTGACAATGTGGACCCTCACCCATTGCCTCACAACAACTTTGCCTTCCCTGGTTTCCATCAAAACCCTCAAGTTGATCCACAGAATGATATGGAAGAAGATGATGGCCACTGGGCAATGTAGCCACTTGTTGGTAACAATGCTAATGCAGCGGGAGATATGTTTGACTTTCTCCAAGTTGTTCAACAGGAAGAAATTGCCTGGGCAGATGGTGAGGAACTGCCTCCTCCCCTAGATGGACACAGCATCATCACAACAACAGTCTCCTTGTCTGAGGGTGTTTCATCTCATGCTAGTGAAGAAGTGAACCAAGGTTTTCCACAGCAGCAGACTTTAGGCAATGGGCTGGAGATTTTAATGCAAGATTATCAGGATGATGAACAGCAAGTTGCTCCTCACCATCAACCTGCTCCTGTGATCCCTTTCCATGCTGAACCTCAGGAGCCTGAGCTTGATATCAATCAAATTCATGAGCCTGCTGTTGCTTTGCTTGAGCCACAAGTGCTTCCAATCATTGAAGAGGTTCCTTCTGGTGAACATACTGGTCTGTCAGAAACCATGCAAAATACTGTGGCAGCTGTAGGGAACAGCTCTGTTTGCCCACAAGAGAGGTTGCTTACTGCTCCCACTAAAGAATTACAGGCTCTCTCTAATGCAAATGAAGTAACTGTTGAAAAAATTCAATTGGCAGTGGATTCAGATTCTGTTCAACACTTTGGTGGACCACATGTCAACACTTCCAGGGACAGTCCCAAATCAGTGGCAAATCAAGAAAAGCAGGTTCCTCACATTAAAGGTAAATGGGTAGAGCAAATTGAAGAACAGTTTGAGTTTGCACCCTCCCTTTTAGGTCTTAAAAATATACAGCTCAAGGCTGCTGCTAATAAAGAAACTGTTTTATCAGAAGAAAGGCTGATTATCTGGAAAGAGCACTTTGCTCAAATGCCCTTGGAGGGTACTCCCTCACTCTCAGTCAAGATCCCAGTAAGTTGGTTCAACTTTATTATGCATCTCCTAATGACACCAGACAAGTTTAATTGGACTATTCATATGCTCAAATCTCCTCTATGGGAATTACTTGCTGAAGTTGAGGGCATTGAGGATTCTATTCTTTTTCACATTCCTGATAAATGTTCAACAACGCAGGCACCAATTTGCCAGCAGACCATTGCAGATCAAGAGCAACTGGACATCAACAAAGAAAATGCTGGTGATTCTTCAAACCAGCAAGACCTTGACTCGCTAGCCCTTCTACAACCTTTTGGGACAGAAAACTCTAAGAAGAGAAGGGGAGGAAAGACACCTCTAGTAGAAACTGAGGTAAGAAGGAGTGACAGAATTAAAAAAGATAATGCTGGTTTTAGAAGATGATCATGCTCAAATAACAAATGTCTCCCCTGTAATGCTGTTCCACCAATTGCCCAGAAATCTGTGGTTAAAAATCTCACTACCTCCTTTTGCAAGGTGGCTGACCAAGAGCTGGAGGAAAAGATCTCCAAGAAGGCCAAGAGGAGGGTGGATGAGGATTTGGCTAGGGTGCCCCCAGCCAAAGAGAAGATGAATGATTCATCAAGTGTTTAGATGGGAAAGCACTATAAAATAATGTTAGAGAGGGAAGGAGCAAAGCACATGTTGTGCTTCCTTGATGATACTTTTGGATGTAATAGCCAGTTATGTATCATGTGGAACTGTGATGTTTCTTCATGCTGTGATGATTGTACCCCATGTTATCTTTTAGCTCTTAAGGAGACAGACCTAATGGAAGTTATGTGGTTGTGTTATCTGAGGGTGATTGCTATTATGTTTTATCTGAAATGGTTTGTATCTGCTGGCCAAGTGATGGAGCTTGGTTTATGGTTATTCTTATAGCAACTTTTGAATGAATAATCAAAACAGAAACTGGAATATTTTGAATTGGAACATCAGAGGTATTAATTCACCAGACAAATGGCTTGCATTAGGCCAAAAAATTGAGGAAAGTGCTTGTGCTATTCTGTGCTTACAAGAAACCAAGAGAGAGGATTTTGATGCTGCTTACATCAGAAATTTCTGCCCTAACAGACTAAAATTTTTTTGCATTCCTTCCATCAATTGGGGCTTCTGGAGGTCTTTTGGTCACTTGGAATGGTTCCCTCTTTGAGGGGGAGGTCATATTTCAAAACAGATTCTCATTATCAATCAGGTTCACAAGTCTTCTGTCAAACCAATCCTGGATTCTCACTAATATTTATGGTCCTTGTGATCAAGCAGACAAAATGGAATTCATTAACTGGTTCCAACATTCACATGCCACTGGATACTAATTGGATTTTAGTAGGGGACTTTAACTTCATTAGAGCTCCCACTGACAGAAACAGACCTGGTGGAGATGTCAATGAGATGCTCCTTTTTAATGAAGCACTCAACAACCTTGGATTGATTGAACTTCCACTTCATGGCAGAAAACTCAGCTAGAGTAATATGCAAGAGAGCCCACTGCTGGTAAAATTGGATTGGTTTTTTACTTCTGCTTCTTAGATGACCACCTTTCCTAACACAGTTGCTATGCCCCTTTCTAGACCCATCTCTGACCACCTACCTTGTGTCATCAAAATTGGTACTTCTATTCCAAAGGCAAAGGTCTTTAGATTTGAAAACTACTGGCTCAAGCACTCTGATTTCAAAGATGTAGTCACAGCAGCTTGGAACATTCCTGTGGGTAATCTTGATGTAGCCAAAAGTATTAGTGCTAAGTTCAAAAACTTGAGAAGGGCTCTAAAGCAATGGGCTAGAAATCTTTCTTGCCTTAAAGCAAAAATTGCTGCAATTAATGAGGTGATATTTCTGCTAGACTTATTTGAGGAATTTAGGGATCTGGGAGATTATGAGTGGAACTGCAGGCAGATCCTTAAAGAACATTTGATCATTTTGCTGAAAAATCAAAAGATCTACTGGAAGCAGAGAGGAAAGATCAAGGGGGTCAAATTTGGAGATGAAAACACAAAAAAATTCCATACCAAGGCTTCTATTAATTTCAGGCACAATCACATTGCTATGCTGAAAAATGAGGATCAGGTGGAGATCACTAACCATGCAGGGAAAGCAGCTCTGCTTTGGAATGCTTTCAAGAAGAGATTAGGCAACTCTGAGAAAACCATAATGCACTTTGATCTGAATTCATTATGTGACCATAATGCTGAGCCTTCAGACTTTGAAAACCTGGAGCTTCCTTTTACTGAGGAAGAAATTAATGAGGTGGTCAAGCAATTGCCATCAGACAAGTCTCCTGGGCCTGATGGATTTAACAATGAGTTCTTCAAAAATTACTGGGACATTATAAAGCCAGATGTAATTAGACTTATACAGGAGTTCTATGAGGGACAAATTTCTTTGGAGAGCATCAATACCTCTTTCATTACTTTAGTCCCAAAGGGACCCACTCCAACAACTGCAAATGATTTCAGGCCTATCTCCTTGCTGAACTGTTGCCTCAAGCTGATCACTAAACTACTGGCTAATAGATTACAAAAGGTGATTCTCAAAAAGGTCCACATTAACTAGTATGGATTCCTAAAGGAAAGAATAATTCATGATTGTCTTGGTTGGGCATTTGAGTACTTGCACTAATGTCACAAATCAAAAGAAGAAGTGGTAGTGTTGAAGTTGGATTTTTAAAAGGCATTTGACTTAATTGAGCATACAGCAATCCTTGATATTCTTAAAGCAAAGGGATATGGAGACAGATGGATTGGATGGATTAAAATGTTATTCACTTCTGCATCATCTCAAGTGCTACTCAATGGGGTACCTGAGAAGAAGTTTTATTGTCTTAGAGGAGTAAGACAAGGGGACCCCCTATCACCCCTGCTTTTTGTGCTAGCTGCTGATCTTCTCCAGTCAATCATGAATAAAGCAATGAATATAAGGCTACTCAGACCACCTCTTCAAGTAAATTCATGTCCTGATTTCCCTATAGTGCAATATGCTGATGACACATTGATTCTCATGCAAGCTGATGCCACACAGCTCCATTATCTCAAAGCCCTCCTCAACACTTTTGCTAAAGCAACTGGACTAAAGGTCAATTACAACAAATCAAATCTCATTTCCATTAATTTGAATGATGAAAAGATGGAAATCTTGACCAACACATTGAACTGCAAAAAGGGCTCCTTTCCCTTCAACTACCTTGGCATGCCGCTGGGCCTTTACAAGCCAACAGTGGAGCAGTGTATGCCACTAGTGAACAGAGTTGCTAAAAAACTTGTTGGCCTGTCTGCCTTCATGACTCTTGCTGGAAGATTGCCCTTGGTTAAATCTGTGATAAACTCCCTTATTATTTATTTCTTGGGTTGCCTAGATGTACCTGTGACTATCAAAACTCAAGTCATCAAATACCTCAGACATTGCCTCTGGAGAGGACCAGATTTAGAAGATCACAGACCTGCTATGGTAGCTTGGTCCACTGTGTGCAGACCAAAAAGTCAGGGTGGCCTTGGAGTCATGAATATTTTTGTGCAAAATCAAGCCTTGCTTCTCAAGAACCTTCACAAATTTTACAATAGAGACAACATCCCTTGGGTTAATCTCATTTGGGAAGCATATTATGAAAATGGCACTCTTCCAGGGCAAAAATGGGAAGGATCTTTCTGGTGGAAGTGTAACTTGAGACTCATAGATAATTTTAAATCCATGGCAAGATGTTCAATAGGAGATGGTAAATCTGCCCTTTTTTGGTCTGATCTTTGGCACACAGCATGTCTACATCAATCCTTCCCACATCTATACTCTTTTGTAAAGGACCAACATCTTTCAGTGCAGAGAGTTTTGCAGCATGAATACTTAGAAGATCTATTTCACCTGCCACTTATTGAGCAAGCTTTTGTGGAATTTGAAATGATGGAAGATATTTGTGACAACCTAAGAAGACCTGACTACAGAGAACACTTGGATTCTTGGAGCTATATGTGGGGAAATGCAACATTCTCAGTGGCCAAAGCTTACAAAATTATGATAGGAGTTAAAGTGGCGCCAGAACTATTTCAGTGGATTTGGAAGTGTTCCTGCCAGCCAAAGCACAATGTGTTTTTCTGGAGACTGCTCCATGACAGGCTAAATACAAGGAATCTTCTCAGGAGGAAAACTTTTCATCTGGATAACTACAATTGTGCTATTCTTAACTGCCAACAGGAAGAAACACTTCAACATCTATTTTGGACATGTCCATTTGCTGCAGAGTGTTGGGACATCATTTGCCCAGCTAGACAAAGAAACTTATCCATCATGGAAGCTTTTGTAGACCTAAGAAATAATTTACAACAACCTTTCTTCATGGAGATCATAATCATAGCATCCTGGGCCATCTGGATAGTCAGGAATGACAAAATTTTCCAAAGCATCCTTCCAAGCATCAACAGATGGAAAGCTATCTTTCTTGCAGAGCTGCAGCTCCTCAAGTTCAGAATAAAGGATAAATATGCTGCTTCATTCATCACTTGGCTGGACAATCTTCAGTTGTAACTTGCCTCTTCCTTCTTTTCTCTATTTTTTTTGTTCTTGTGGCTATCCTGTTTAGGTTAGTGTAGTTTTTATTTATTTCTTTCCTTTTTTTGGCTTATCTCAAGCCTTGTATTTATTTGTACTCTCTGCTTATTATATAAAATAAAAAAATTGCAGTGGGGTTTTGCCCTACTGTGTACAGTCAAAAAAAAATTGGACCATTGGAGGAGTCACATACCGAAGAACCACTACTGCAGGTTGGTCCAAACGCGACAGTCCAATTAGAGACCCTTCGACGAAACTGTGTGCGATGCATTAATCACAAACGCTGATGTAATAAAACCGTCAAAAAAGATACAAAACGTTTACGATGGCGGTGACATCAAACACGGTTCAGATTAGAGTTGCGTGTGCGATGCGTGGCATACGGTTAATCTAGCAGAACTGTTTGCGATGAGGCAGAACAACAGAAATGGGCAGCCAGATGAGGGTGTGTGCGATATACGGCATACAGTTCACTAGGATGAACTATGTGTGATTAGGCAACACAATAGAAATGGTAAGCCAGATCAAGGTGTGTGCGATGAAGGGCATACAGTTCACTCGGATGAACTGTTTGCGATGAGCCAAGACAACAGAAACAGTTCGACTGAACAAGATGTGTGTGATCGGCAAACAGGTCCGTAATCAGAAATGTGTGCGAAGACCAATAATAACACAGACGATTGCTGCTAATGAGCCGTGTGATTTGCTCTGTTTACAGAAGAATAACACACACACACACACACACACACACACACACACACATATATATATACAGCCGGTTTATTCTGCTAATATTAGCAGAATAGTTATTCTGCTAACACTTACGAACTGCACGCTCAACGCGAGGGCACTGCACTTTCTGTAGCAAAAGTACTGCAATACAGAGACTAAGTGAACTTCGTGTCAGGAAAAATGCACTCGATGTTTTTTCGGTATTGTTTTCACTCTAATTTTTAAACCGTTTGTCGGAACTAGGCGTGTAATATACCGTTGAGAAGCTATGAATTAGGTGCAACTTCGCCATGTAGAATTTTTTTCGAGACTCCTCACGGTTTAAGAGCAGTTTCAAAAATTGTGCGGCTCACGACGAGTGGCAGTGAGCGTTTTTTCGTGTTTTTTTCTAAACCGCTCGTTGGAATGAAGCAAATGATACGCCGTTGGAAAGATATCGTCGAGGCGCAACTTTTTCATATCTATTATTTTCTCTAATTCGTTACGGTTTAAGAGCAGTTTTAAATTTACTAAATCACGGAATTCGGTTTTTTTGAAATTTTTTGTACTGTTTTTGCTCTAGTTTTTGAACCGTTTGTCGAAACGAGGCGTGTGATACAGCGTTGGAAAGCTACGGACGAGGCGCAACTTTCATATGTAGAAATGTTTTTGAGATTCCTTACGGTTTTAAGTTAATTTTGAAAATTATGCGACGGACGACGAGTGGCAGCGGCCGTTTTTTCGTAATTTTTTTCAAACTACTCGTCGGAATGATGCAAATGATACACCATTGGAAACATATCAACGAGGCGCAACTTTTTCATGTAGAACACTTTATCTAATTCTTTACGGTTTAAGAGTAGTTTTGAAATTATCGAAATGCGGACACTCTGTTTTTTCGCGACACCCAAATCGACGAGTGAACTTCATCCGACAGAAAACCACACTGCTTTGGACTGAAAACTGCACTGCATTAGACGGGCAGGTGAACTTCATGATTTCTTTGTGTCGGACGTAAATTTTCTCAGATGAGTTTTTGTTGTTTTTTTTTCAACTTTTTTTTATGAACGAGAGTGTACCGCAGAGATGAGGGCAAGTGAACCGTGACATATATCAAAGTGAACCACATTACTATCTTGTTGTTTCGCTAAATTTTCGCACTTTTCATGTTGGGCGCAAGTGAACAACATCACTCTCAAAAGTGAACCACATCCGAGGACCAAACACACTGCAGGTGTTGATGTAGTCAACTGAATTTTGAAACACATGAAACAAATGAACTAAAACCTCTCGATAATATAGAGACGGGCTGCACTATAGTGTCCCCAGCCGAACTGCATCAAATGGCATTCAGTGTTTTTTTACAATGAATTACAGTTTTTCAATTTTTTTCTTACAACGTCTTTGTAAATCTGGAAAATCAACAATAAAGAACTGCAACAGAATGCCTAGCCGCACCGCACCGATGACTCACGCGTACTGCAATGTTGTACACAAGCAAAATCTGAAGAAAAAAAGGTCCCGACTGAACGCCGGCGACGCACCGCATCGAGGGGCCAGGAAAACTGCACGCTGGCGATGCACCGCACCGCATCGAGGGACACAGGCGGAATGCACGCCGGCATCGCAGGACGGGAGTGCTGCCGGACCTGGAAAATAGAGAAAGCGGAGGGAATCAGGCAATGAGCAGTAGAGAGAGAAAGGACTGTGATGCATTAACAGCCCCCAAAACAGCACTGAACTAATCTGCCAGGAGCTCTACTGCACCGAACTGCAGATAAAAGCGACAACCAAACCTGAAAAAAATTGAGATAAAAGCCGAGCTGCAAACGGATGGAAACCGAACTACCACATTGCATCATCAGTCGAACAGAAAACGGGGGAGTGACGCCGGTGAGCACCATTCTGCATGCCGCGCGCGGCAGACTGCGCGCTACTAGCGGTGCTGCTCCATGCATTGGAGGAGAGGAGCTGAAGGGGGCAGTGGGGGTGGCTGCGCCTGAGGCTGTGCTGTGCCTCCCCGTGTACTTGTTCGCCAGCAGCCCCTGCATCTGGTCGCATTGTGGATGGAGGAGGAGCCCACGCATGGTCGGGATCCCATGCTCGTCGGAGTTAACACGGGGGCAAAATCGAGGGGGCAGGCAAACTCCGTGCACACGAACCCGTCGTCGCCCGAGACTGCATGAGGGCGAGTTGCCGAACTACAGTAGCAGCGATGGTGCACGCCGAGGAAGTGAGTAGCTCATGGGAGTCCCTGTGCTGATGAGGATGTAGGGGGATGGGGCGCGATGGGGTGGCTGGGTGGTCGCCGAGATCCTCGCCGGAGGAGGAGCTTGTGCCATCGCCCTTCTCGCCCGTCGGCTGCATCTAGCGAACCGCTTGAGGGCGGGTGGCGCACTGCTCGAGAGATCCGAGATGCACTGCAATGGCGCCGGTGGTCGCGGCTGGTTGCGCCGGTGGAAGCAGGAGAGCTGCGGATTCGGTTCCCTCCGTGGGGTGGTCGCGGCTGGCTTCGGATGCAGGAACGGCCGTAGTCCAGGGTGGAGCCGGGGCAACGAGGGAGGAATGGGGGAGGGCGTTGACCAAATCGGGGAATAGGAGGTGGGTACCAGAACTCGCCGGATCCGACGCGAGGGAGGGGGGTTGCGGCGACGGCGACCTGATCTGGCACGAGGGAGGACCGGTGGCGCTCGGAGGTGGCCGCACTTGTGCAGGGGAGCATGGCGCATCGGAGAAGGTGGGAGGGAGGGGGTCGGCGATGGGGGTAGGGGGAACGGGGAGGGGGCGTGCTGCTGCTGTGATGGTGGTGGTGGATGCGTAGGCCTCGACCTGGAGCGGTGGGGGAGCTCCGCATCGGGGGCGGGGCGGCGAGGGGTTGGAGTTGGCCTAGCCGAGGCCGTGAGGGACCTGGGACAGCGGGGGGTTAGAGTTGGCCTGGCCGGGGCCGGGAGGGACCTGGGCGGCGGAGGGGAGTTGGCCACGGGGAAGAAGGTGGAGGTGAGGCATCTAATGCAGTGTTAGCAGAATAAGACTCGTAAGGGTGTTAGCAGAATAGACCCACCCTATATATATATATATATATATATATATATATATATATTATATATATATATATATATATATTATATATATATATATATATATATATATATATAATATATATATATATATATATATAAAAGTGAAATAAACATTCAATTACATAAGTGACTATACAGATCATTCACACATCTTAATAAACAATTGCATGCATTCTAAACTAGGAGAAACGATCGTCTAGTCATCTACTTCTTGTGACGCTCCCACCACTACTCTGTGGCTCGATCCCTCGTCTGGGGCAGGAAGAAGACACTTCCTCATGTCAACGATCTGCATGTACATCTCGTAGCTTGTGTACGCGTCCTTGGCCACGTACTTGACATGTTGTTCATCCAGTCTCTGATGCCAGACATTGTGCCAGGCGTTCTTGTCCTTCCTGCTCTCATCCTTCATCTTCATGTAGTAGGGGTCGATGATGGCCAAGGCGAGGTCAACCAGGGAGTTCTGTTTGTTGTTGTCACTGCCCCAGACCTTGTAGTGGTCCTAGATGTTGACAAGATTCTGGCATTTCAAGTCTGAAACCTTGAGCGCTTTTAGATTGTTGGTGGTGTCCACCGTAGCGAAACTGTAGTCGAAGCTGTTGATAAACCTGGAGAAACACTCGCAAGGCCTTGCGGCCAGGTGGTAGTGGTAGACGAGGACGTCATGTCGCATGCACAACTAGGCGACGGCAACCTTTTGATCGTGCCCGGCACGATCGATGGTGTACTCAAGGTCGAAGCCGACCATTTGGTACTTGTCCTCAGCAAGCAACTGCTCCATAGTTTGAATGGAGCTCTCCACCGAGACCGACTCGTTCGTGTACACCACCGAGAGGGCCTTCCCCCTCACGTGGGTGTCCACTATGTGGTGCGTGGTGAACTGCCCCCCGTTGTCATCGTCGGCCACTGGGAGCGCCATTGGAGCCACGAGGAGCGCCATTGGAACCGCTGGATGTCCTCTCTGTATGTGTCGTCGTGGGTGTGCTTATTGTCTTGTGTGGCGCGAGAGATGAAGGTAAATGGCCGCAGGAATAAATGGGGGCCGGGCGGCCTGGATTCTCGGCGTGTCCGCATGGCAGTTTTTGCAGTGGGTAACTGCATCGTGGCGCCGCACCCGGCGCAACCGCATACATAATGGCAGCACGAACGTACGTGATCGTGCACCGGCCCCAAACACTGGCAGCGCGCGTGGAGGGACGAGGGCAGAGCGCCCGGAGGGACGCGAGAGCACAGCGCACGCGGCGGGACACGAGCAGAGCGCGCCGCGGCCGCCTCAACCGCGAGCAACCACATGCGTAGAGCAGTTGAACATGCAAGGAATGGTTGTCTACAAGCCGGCCGACAGTTGCGACGCTGCGTAGAGAGCGGCCGTGTGCTACTACCTCCGTCTTCGTCTATTAGTCCCCTTTATATTCTGTGCCATATTTTGACCTTAAATTTAACCAACAAAATGTTGATGCATGTTATAAAAATTATATAATTGGAAACTATGTTCAAATACGAATCCAACGACATAATCTTTGGCGACATGCATTCGTATTTTATTAGTTAAATCTCTAGTCAAAATTTGGCACAAAAATACATAGATGATTTATAAACTAGGACGGGGGTAGCAGGTAATTAAATCGCAAACTTTTTTTATTAACCGTATGTGTACGTGTCCTTTCGTCCTCCTCTCGCACATCTTGTCACCTTGCTGCCGCAGATGGCTTACAGCGCAAGCTTGTGCAGCGCGCGGGGGCGTTCTTTTGGCCAAACGATGGCTCGAAGTGGCGCCAATGAATCGTCGGTGAGCCCATTCCCGCGCAACCTCGCAGGTTCCCGCGCAAGCTTCCCGTCCAACTTGGTGAAATCCCCCAAAATCCCAATGCTTACCGGCCTGCTATATAAACCCTCACGGCCAGCGAGTCCTGCGTCGCATTTTCCCCTCCCTCCCTGTAGCTTAACTCGTGTGCTTCTCCCACAATCGCCAATGGCACCGGTCCGTCGTCGTCACTCAGCCACTCCGTCATCATTAGAGGACAGCTCCAGCTGGGAGGCTACACCGCGGCGGCGGTGCAGTCCCCGGCGTAGTGTAGTGCGCGTGGCGTCCCTGTTGGCTATTCGCGGAACACCCACCACACGCTCCGCCGCCGCTGCCTGTCGGCAGCTGTTGCCGGCCACCATTGCCGCCACCCCACCGTCTGCCACCGTGGCCACCACACCACCGTCGAAAGCCAGGGCCATTGCCCGCTCCACCGCCGTGGCCCGAAGACGGGAGGTGGCCGTCGTGGCCGCCACCCCACTGGTGGCCACCGTGGCAATCACCCGCTCCACCACCGCGGCCCGAAGGCGGGAGGTGGTGGTCGTGGTCGCCACCCCATCGTCGGCCGTTGTGGCCGCCAGCCCACCGTCGACCGCCCGGGTCATCACCCGCTCTGCCACCGCCACCCGAAGGAGGGAGGTGGAGGCGGAGGCCCACACGTGCGTTAGCGACCTTGCGCGCTACATCGAGTTCCTGCGGGAGGAGGAGGAGCGCCTCGTCGAGCACACAAAGAGCCTTGCCGCCACCGTGGCTGCAGCACACGCCGCCGCAAAGGCAAGAATCAGGAGATCTACGAGGAGAACCACCACTTCGAGAGGGGTCGTCTGGAGCGGCAGAGGGCGTTCGAGGTGAGCGTCGCTGAAGGTACAGCAGCAGCAGGCACCGTGTTGCAGTTGTCCAGCTCGTCGGTAGGCTCCTCCTCCTCTGCCTCTTACTGAGCACGCTCGGCAGAGGAGAGGCTGCCGGAAGTAGTACAAAGCCCCTCCGTAGTAGTAGTATTTAGGGGCTATTTTGTTCAGTTCATCTGACTATAGATGTGGTGGAACTGTACAACGTACTTAAAATTAGCTAGTATATATAGTTGAACTAGCTATTTCAGTACGTGGTTGGCAACAATTGGGGAAAAGTTTGGTCGGTTCAGCTGTCGAGTTGAACTAATTGTATAAAAGAACGACTGCTTAATCTATCAATGAAATCTATGCTTAATTACTGAATTTTAGTTGCAAAAATTAGATAGTGCTGGTGATTTTTAGCTGCATATTTTGACAAATGGCAGTGTTACAAGCTTGACAAATGGCAATGTTACTAGATCAACAAATGTCAATCTTTCCAGTTTGACAAATGACAATATACCCAATATGACAGATGCAATTCTTACCAAATTGTCTGCACGTGCTTGCACACGGGTCATCCAAAACAACCGTTTGCGTTGAAGGGATGTACAAATCATGCTCGACACATTTTCTCCTGGCTTAGCGCCGAAGACTGGCTTTGCATACCATATTCAATCTGAACTGTTTGCGTTGAAGAGATGCACAAATCCTGCGCTGCGAATTTTCCCTTGGCTTACTGGGGAAGACCATAGCTCTCACTTTGCATACGGGTGTTCTATCTAAAACGCTTGCGATCAAGAGCTGCACAAATCCTGCTCGATACATTTTCCCTTGGCTTCCTGGGGAAGCTGTCGGTTTGCATACGGGTGTTCTATCTAAAACGTTTGTGATGAGTGTTTTATATTTAAAAACCATTTACGTTTTTTTAAAGAAAATTGTTTGATAAGTCTGTACATTCAGAGATAAAAACGCAAGTTCGTTCAAACCATATCTTTCATTTAGTCACACTGCAAATTTATATTCATATGATCGAGATACACTGATACAGTATTAAACCCCAAAAAAACTAATTTCGGCGGCGGCGGAGGCGGCGTGCCACGCCGGCGTTGTCATTGTCGTCCTCCGGGACGCCGTTGTTGAAGTCTTCAAGGCAGCACAGAATGTTCTTCACTTGGAAATAAAACATCATGTCGTCGCGCGATCAACGGGCGAGGCGCGGGAGGACGGCAACTCGCGACGCTGCGAGGTAGCAGTCGACGGCAGCGTCCCATGCCGCTGAGGGGGGGGCACGCACAGGCACGGGCGCGGCGGGTGCAGGAAAATGCACGGGGACCCGCGCCATGGTGGGTGCATGGGCGCACACGGGCACGGGCGCTGGCACTGGCATGTACACGAGCTCGCGCAGGTCCGTGCAGACCTCGCTGATGCCAGCGGCTTCCATCTCTGCGATAGTGCTCGGCGACCAGCCCGTCAATGCTACGGGGATGGTTGCTGGCGCGGGCGCAGGGATGGGAGCTGGGACGGGCGCGGGGGCATCAACCGCCGCGGCCAGGTCATTCAGGGCCATGTCCATGAGGCCCCATTCCTCCTTATTTTCTATCTCCTCCAGCTCGGAGTCGACTTCACCAAACTGGAAGACTAGTGGCAGATGATCCTTCTGTGCCATGGCGTTGGTGGAGGTCTGCGGGAGGGAGGGGAATGGGAGGCGAACAGTAAGGCCGCACGTATTAAACAGCGGCCCGGGTGCCATTAATGGAGAGGATGTGAGCAAGGCGGGCGGCCATGGAAGTCAAAGGGCTCTCTTCCCATTGAGCCTGTGCAGCGTACAGCCCGCACGCTTCCCGGTGAGCCTGCGCATTGGAGGACAGCTTGCACGCCTCTCGGTCAGCCTACGCACCGGACTGCGCTCGCACGCCTTCCGTTCAGTCAAGCAGCTATCCGCGCGGCACCTCCTATAGCCATTAAAAGAGAGACACATGGCGTCACGTGAATGGTTAACAGAACACACACGATTTAAATTATACAAACGTTTGAGATGTTAAAGTGGCAGCTAGTTGTTTCAAAATGCCTTTGTTGGCTGTTATTCGAGTGCGCCTTCTCTCAAAATGGACACGAAAAATACCACAGCATGTCGGGTGCCATTCCATAATAGCATGCCAAGTTTCATGAATTTCAGACGAGTTTTGGATTTACTAGAATTTAAAAACAAAGTATCTCAATGTTTTGTTGGCAATCAACAGTGCCCCGGTGTTTGAAATTCATTCTCATTTCTTGCATGGGACCTAAGCATGCACCCAACGACACACATTTGATATGTCAACCCATTTTTCTGCACTGGAGCTTGTGCATGTAGTTCAAATTTGAATTATGCACATAAAATGCCTAGAAAACCCAGTTAATGTATAAAAATGTCCAAGCGAACCCCAAAAAATCCCAAAAATTGACACAACACTCCTATTGTTCTATGTTGACACTAGAAAAATTTTGAAAGCAAGAAGAGGCAATGGATATCGTTTCGTCCCCAAAGGTGGCACGTTCCCTACCGAAACCATCAGGCTTGTTGTGAGAAGATCTGGTTTGTGAGAAGCTTATACCCAAACCTGCCCCAAATGGGACAAAAAATTTACCACAGCATGTTGATGCCGCTCCATGATAGCATGTCAAGTTTCATGAACTACAGACGAGTTTTGATTTTACTAGAATTTAAAAACCATGTATCTCAATGTTTGCGGCTGAGCGACGGTGGCAAGGTGTTTGACATTCATTCCAATTTCTTGCATGGGACCTAAGCATGCAACCAAGGACACAGATTTGATTTTTTAACCAATTTACATGCACTGGAGCATGTGCCTATAGTTCAAATTTGAATTATGAACATAAATGCATAGAAAACTCAGTTGATGTATAAAAATGTCCAAACGAACCCCCCAAAATTCCTAAATTTAACACAACACTCCTGTTGTTCTATGTTGACACTAAAAAAAATTGAAATCAAGAAGAGGCAACGGATATCGTTTCGTCCAGAAAGGTGAAACATTCCCTACCATAACCATGAGGCTTGTTGTGAGAAGCTCTGGTTTGTGAGAAACTTATACCCCAACCTGCCCCAAATGGTACAATATTTTTACCACGGCATGTTGATGCCGTTCCATGCTAGCATGTCAAGTTTCATAAATTTCAGACGCGTTTTCGATTTACTAGAATTTAAAAACCATGTATCTCAATGTTAGCGGCCGAGCTACGGTGGCAAGGTGTTTGACATTCATTCTCATTTCTTGCATGGGACTTAAGCATGCAACCAAGGACACACATTTCAATTTTGAACCCATTTATATGCACTGGAGCATGTGCATGTAGTTCAAATTTGAATTATGCACCTAAATGCATAGAAAACTCAGTTAATGTATAAAAATGTATAAGCAAACCCCAAAAAATCCCAAAAATTGACACAACACTCCAGTTGTTCTATGTTGACACGAGAAAAAAATTGAAAGTAAGAAGAGGCAACGGATATCATTTCGTCCCCCAAGGTGGCACGTTCCCTACTGAAACCATCAGGCTTGTTGTGAGAAGCTCTGGTTTGCGAGAAGCTTATACCCAAACCTGCCCCAAATGGGACAATATTTTTACCACGGCATATCGATGCGGTTCCATGATATCATGTCAAGTTTCATGAATTTCAGACGAGTTTTCGATTTACTAGAATTTTAAAACCATGTATCTCAATGTTAACGGCCGAGCGACAGTGTCAAGGTGTTTGACATTCATTCTCATTTCTTGCATGTGACCTAAGCTTGCAACCAAGGACACACATTTGATTTTCAACCCGTTTTTATGCACTCGAGCATGTGCATGTAGTTCAAATTTGTATTATGCACATAAATGCCTAGAAAACTCAGTTAACGTATAAAAATGTCCAAACGATCCCCAAAAAATCCAAAATTTAACACAACACTCCTGTTGTTCTATGTTGACACCAGAAAAAAAATTGAAAGCAAGAAGAGGCGACGAATATCGTTTTTTCCACAAAGGTGACACGTTTCCCTAACTGAACCATGAGGCTTCTTGTGAGAAGCTCTGGTTTGTGAGAAGCTTATACCATAACCTGCCCCAAATGGGACAATATTTTTTACCCCAGCATGTTGATGCCATTCCATGATAGCATGCCAAGGTTCATGAATTTCAGATGGGTTTTGAATTTACTAGAATTACAAAAGCAAGTACCTCAACATTTGCCGGAGAGCCACGGTGCCGTGGTGATCGAAATTCATCCCCATTTCTTGCATGGGACATAAGCATAAACTCATGGACACATATATGATTTTACAACCCATTTTGGTGCACCGGAGCATGTGCATGTAGTTTAATTTTGAACTGTGCACCTG
Organism: Thinopyrum elongatum; assembly: GCA_011799875.1. NCBI lineage: Eukaryota > Viridiplantae > Streptophyta > Magnoliopsida > Poales > Poaceae > Thinopyrum > Thinopyrum elongatum. The sequence goes on along the minus strand of CM022303.1, from coordinate 418,767,587 downwards.
AAATGGCTAGAAAACCAAGTTAATGTATAAAAATGTCCAAGCGAACCCTGAATAATTCCAATTTTTTGACGACACGCCTATAGTTGCATGTTCACTGCAGATAAAAGTTCTAGCCATTCAAACACCCTCCTTTGCCGCTGTGACCCCATTATGTAATTCAAATCAAGATGAAAAATCAAGTAGATTGCACACAGTTTATTATCACCAACCGTGTGAGATGCAGTACAAAATATCTTGGAGCACCGTCGAAGTATAGTACGCCTCTGGCTTACGCGAGAAGGTGCACCGGCTCTAGTCCACAGCCGGTGTGTCAAGCACACTAGCTCGCTCCCCAAATATCATTTCACTGTTCAATCGTCGCCGGTGAAAGATGGGGACGTGGACCCGCATCGTGAGGGCAACTTCGGCGGCCCATTCCGGCGAGAGCGCGGCCGCAGCCGCCATGCGCGTGCTAACAAGCTGCATGAGCGCGGCCACAATCTGCTACCGGGCAGCCAAGGCAGCCCAAACGGCCGTTGTTGCTTCTCAGGTGGCGACAGCAACATCCGCCTCGGGGATAGCAACTGGCGAGAGCGGCACAGCAGCTGTCTGTTCCACAACGGTGGCCTTAGCCCTGATGGAGGCCGCCCACGACCACGTCGAGGCCGCCCACGCCCAGCTCGTGGCGGTCACCACACAAATGGAATGAAGCTTCTCCGACAACGGTCGGTAACCCACGGCCAAAGAGTTGGCAATTGCCGACAGCGTTTGAGCAGCCGTCCGTTCCTCCGTGGCATACCTTGCCACGATGGAACCTGTCCAAGCCCAGATCACGGCCGTCCATGCCCAGCTCATGGCGGCCTTTTCCAAAGAGATGGCAGATGCGGATGGCGAGATGCTTGCTGAGTATGGTGCGATGGATGCCATGGAGCCCCTTCCCCAGGAGATCGTCGGGCGCGAGCTGGACATGGAGGAGGCGGCGGAGATCAATGAGCACCAGCTGTAGTAGTACGCTTTGTTTTGTTTAATTAAGAGCGCTGGTCTTTAATTTGTTCGAGTAATGTTTAGGTCAGCTAGCTCTGTTTAATTGCTGAACTTGCTCGATTAAGAAGTGTGGGTGTGCTGTAGTCAAGTTTGTGTACCCAAAATATGCAATGACGTGGATGACCACTGTAACCAGGGAAATCCGAACCAAAATTTTTGACGTTCAAACTCATCACACATGGGTTAAGCTATATGAATTGTTTGTGATGTTCACATATCGTACAGAATGCTGAATAAGGGACCGTGTCTGATGACACTTTGCGCGCCAGTTTTTTCACTGCACCGATTCAAAACTTTTCAGCTTCCGCGGAAATATCTACCTCCCCGCCCCCTCCCCCTTACCAAAAGCCACATTTCCCCTATTTCCGCCTTCCTTTCCAAGTTGAAACCTTCACTCCTTGCTTGCAGCGCTGCCTCCTCGCCGGCGACCCTCCTTCACGCTGCTCGGCCTCGTCAATCCAGGCAGGTAATCCACACCCGACCCCCATCCTCCTCCTCCTTCCATCCCACATGCCCTGACCGTCGGCGCAACACCTTCCACCCAAATCACCAACCTCTCCCCCAAATAAGTGCCGCCCTAAGCCATGGTGCACGCTGTATAGCCAGGAGCTCAAGGAGCATTTGGCAGCGGAGAAGCAAATCGCGCCTGCACGCGCGGATGAGGTCGCGATGGCTGCCATTCGTGCCGACCCCCAGATCTTGGAGGAGCACCTCGTCGTCGAGGGCACCGTCGTTGCCTTGCGCACCGATGCCGCGACGCGGTTGGTTGCTTTAAACGACAGTTCGTGGCATTTCCTCGAGGCCACCGTCGATGCCTTCGACGAAGACTACGAGGTGTTTTTTCAGCGTGCCCGTGCTTACCTCAACTCGAGAGGCAGCAGGTTGGTGACTGGAGCTGCTCAGCCAACTCACCACTATGACGAGGGCACCCACGATGTGGAGGCCTTGCCCTCTTCCATGTCCAAGGAGCCAATCATCATCAATATCTCCGACAATGAGGAGTAGCTTGTCTTATTAGCTCACTATAAGGACGTATCTTCAGTTTGCTAGCTATGCCAGTTAAGCATGCTCGGTTTACCCGTTGCATGTGCTGCTCCTGCCTTTCCTTAACAAATTCTAGTGAATTGTCCTATCTACTTTTACCATGCAATCTGTTGCTCTAGTGTATATGTTCTATATGTCGTGCAATCTGGTGCTCACTTATTAACTGTTTGGTTAATTAGTTGTCGTCTTCAGTTAACTATTTGGTTCAATTCTACAAATGTGATGTTCAATTCTTCAGGGTGCAATTTTGTATTGTCTTCCATGTGAGAAATAAATCAAATTTATCTTTACAAAATACATGAGAAACAAATACAATTGCTATATTTCCAAGTTGCCAAGCATGCTTGGTTTGGTTAACTGTCTGATCTTCTAGTATGTTATACATTATGCAATGTGGTGCTCAGTTAACGTTTGGTTCATTTGTTGTGGTGTTTAGTTAACTGTTTGGTTCAATTCTGCAATGCGATGTTCAGTTGTTGTGGGTGCATTCTGTTATTGTATATCATGTGAGAAATAAATCGAATTCGGTTGTACTAAATACATAAGAAATAAATACAATTGCTATATTTCCAAGTTGTTAAGCATGCTTGGTTTGGTTAACTATCTGATCTTCTATTAGGAGTATGTTATATTGTGCAATGTGGTGCTCAGTTAATGTTTGGTTCATTTGTTGTGGTGTTTAGTTAACTGCTTGGTTCAATTCTGCAATGCAATGTTCAATTGTCGTGGGTAGAATTTTGTATTGTTGTGCATGTGAGGAATAAATCAAATTTGGCTGCACTTAATAAATGAGAAACATATACAATTGCTATATTTCCTAGTTCTTAATCATGCTTGGTTTGGATAAATGGGTTTTCCATGTGGCTTGAATTAATCTGAGGAATCTGCAATGTGCTTATTTTTTATCAACATATTTTACTGATAGCATGCGAACTCTCACTTAACCTGATCACTAACTACCTTATATGTGTTGCAGGGAAACAATGGGAAGCACTGAGGTTTACAATCGAGGTTTGCACATGCATGGTCCTTTGTCTAATAGCACATTATTGTGCAATTGCAGGAACCATTCTAATATTTAGGTTTTTAACAATTTGGTCTTGCACATGTAGGTCCTGCTGTCAGAGGTTTTGACCCACTGTTCGACCCTTTTTGCATATGGGGAAATGAGTTGTCCATGAATATCAGTCAAGTCAAGAAACTCAGAAAGATTGTTAGGATAAAGAAATTAGCGACAAAAAATAACAAGATCTTTGTCTGCACAATGAAGAAGACATCAGTTCACTACAGGATGGTACTAACTATTATACCTTGCCTTTTTTATTCCTTTGCCCCATTTCCAATATAGAGAAGATATTTATGCACATCCTTGTTTTCAGGCCTTTCCAAAGCAGTTCACTGATGATTACCTCTCAAACCACCTGTATGGTCAGGAGGCGAGGAAGGTATTCATACAACACCCATGGTTTAATATTGAAGTGTTCCTAAATAGGACGAAGGATGGACGGTTAATCATCCACAGGCACTGGCCTAAAGTTGCAAAGACCTTCAACATCAATGAAGGCTCAATATTCGTCTTCCACTTCAGCAGTTTTCTGGATGCGATTCATCTGTCTATGTACCATCTATGATGCTAATTTCGAAAGGTTATAGATGTTGCATGTGAAACTTGGTGTTGGTGCGGTTGTGTAATGGGGTAGCTGAGTGTTCAAGCTATATGATGTTTTACTCTGATGTATTTCAATTATGAAATCCTGCTTCCTTAATATGAAAATGAAATATATTGTGTGCTTAATATGAAATGCCAATTAGATTAATAAATGGATTATTAATAATAGGGCAATTAGCCTGCTAATGGCAATTAGCCTACTAATTGGGTTTTTCTATTGCAAATGGTTATTGAGAAAACACCGTGGGCGATGACCTTAGGCAACGCACACAGTTTCTAGGAATAAACCATGTTGGATCAATGAACAATCACACACAACATCCTCTTGAAAACTATGTGCGTTAGGCCACCTTGCGCAAACTTTTACCACATAAATAGTGTGTGTGATGGACAGCCTTTGCCACACAGTTTCTTCTACGCACCGTGTGTGATGCATTCAATAATGCAAACGATAAAATTGTTAATATCGTCTGCAATGGCAACGCTATCACAAATGATTTAATGGGGAAAATTGTGTGTGATGTACCTGCGAACGGAAATGTTTTCCTTGGAGTGACCGTGTGGGATGCATATACGAATGGAAACGTACTTCTTGGATTAACTGTCTGGGATGTACATACTAACAGAAATGTATTCCTTGGATTGACTGTGTGGAATGTACATACGAACGGAAACGTTTAGCCGGGACTGACTGTGTGGGATGTACTTACGACCGGCAATGACTTGGCCTATATAATTGTATTTTTTAGCACAACTGTATGTATAACCGTATTTGATTGCTCGCTCGTCGCAGACGGCCTCATTTTGCCGAGCGTGTGTGCCAGGAGGGCCTATCCCTGACGGTTTCTAGGTCGTGTGGGAAGGACCCCCCCTATCGCAGTCACTCACTAGGCGACGGTTCAAAATGTTGTCGCGGAAAGGGGTTAAAAACCGTTTGTATAGCACCTCGTTGTACCAGTGAACAATCCCCTAAAACAGTTTTGTGAATGGAGCTTTGAGCAAGTGAAATGATCGATATGGTTGACTGGGGGGGGGGGGTGAATAGGCAACTACCAATTTTTAGCTTTTCTTCACAAATTAGGTTTAGCAACAAATAGGTTGTCTAGATGTGCAACTAGGTGAGCAACCTATATGATGCAAACAACAACAACAACAACAAGTGCAAGCAAAGGATACAACACAACAATAGCTTGCACAAAGTAAAGGAAAGAGATAACCACAAGTGGAGCCGGTGGAGACGAGGATGTGTTACTGAAGTTCCTTCCCTTTGGGGGAAGTACATCTCCGTTGGAGCGGTGTGGAGGCACAATGCTCCCCAAGAAGCCACTAGGGCCACCGTATTCTCCTCACGCCCTCACACAATGCGAGATGTCGTGATTCCACTAGTGGTGCCCTTGAAGGCGGTGACCGAACCTTTACAAACAAGGTTGGGGTAATCTCCACAACTTGATTGGAGGCTCCCAACGATACCACGGAGCTTCACCACAATGGAATGTGGCTCCGAGGTGACCTCAACCGTCTAGGGTGCTCAAACACCCAAGAGTAACAAGATCCGCAAGGGATTAGTGGGGGGAATCAAATTTCTCTTGGTGGAAGTGTAGATCCGAGCCTTCTCAACCAAACCCTAGAAAATCAACAAGTTTGATTGGCTAGGGAGAGAGATCGGGCAAAAATGAGCTTTGGAGCAACAATGGAGCTTGGGGGAAAAGAGGTGAGTCTTCTTGGGGAAGAAGACCCCCTTATATAGTGGGGGGGGGGACAATCCAACCGTTATCCCCTTATTCAGCCCGCAGCGAGCGGTACTACCGCTCGGCCCAGCGATACTACCACTGGGACCGCGCACAGTGCCTAAGGGAGAGGGGACAGAGGAGAGCGCCATTGAGCGGCACTAGTAGCGGTGGTAGGCGCGGTACTACCACTCCTACTACCGCTGCTACTGCCGCTGAACCCGACACGAGAAACGCAGGTCTCGAGTCGAGGCGGTACTAGCGCGGAACCGGAGCGGTACTGCTGCCTGTGGCCATGGGCGGTACTACCGCGCTGAAACAATAGTACTACCACCTGTGGCACTAGGCTGTACTGCCACTTCGGGCCACGGTACTACCGCTGGCACCTCTTCTATGCCACTTCCACGATAACACGGATACTCCACGGATGCGGGAAGGAGGGGTGAGAGCAAAAGAGATGTGTATGTGCAAATTCCACCTACTCATTCTGATACGGACCCCCTCTTGATAGTACGGTATCTCCTATGACTCAAGTCCACCAAAACCGAAACGAAGGAGAACTACACCGTCTTCACTTTGAGCTCCGAGGGGAAAGAATCGTCTCGTGCCAATGAATGAATATCTGAAATGCTCAATGCATACGATTAGTCTGCAAATGCATTGTCATCAAACACCAAAACCACTTTAGAGAGAGATATGCCCTAACAACAAGGAGATCGAAAATGGCAGCAAAATGAGCTAGAACATGGCTTTAAGCAATGGTGGGATTTTTTCTGGAGGAAGACGAAGTGGATGGGTGCTGGCATAAGTGAGGGGGACCCACGTGGAACCCACAAGCCCTGTAGGCGCGCCCTGTGAACTTGTGGCCCACTGGTGCACCCCCCTGATGTGTTTTCAGTGCCAAATATTCTTAAATATTGTGAGAAAAAATACTAAATTTTCAGGGCATTTGGAGAACTTTTATTTTATGGTCATTTTTTATTGCATGGATAATTCAGAAAACAGAGAAATAACAGTGTTTTTGCTTTATTTACTATAAATAACAGAAAGTAAAAAGAGGGTACATAGAGTTGTGTTTACTAAATTCATCCATCTCATGCCCATCAAAAGGAATCCATTAACAAGGTTGATCAAGTCTTATTAACAAACTTCTTTCGAGTGACATGAAACCGGAGAATCTTTGAATAACACTAGGTTACCTCAACAGGGATATGCATGTCCCCAACAATAAGAATATCATATTTATTTTTTACAGTAGGGAGAGGAAACTCAAAACCTCCAATAGTAATTGTTGAATTTTTTCCAATAGAATTGATACTATTCACTTGAGGTTGTTTCTTCGGAAAGTGCACCGTATGCTCATTACCATTAACATGAAAAGTGGCATTGCCCTTGTTGCAATCAATGATAGCCCCTGCAGTATTCAAGAAGGGTCTACCAAGGATGATCGACATACTGTCATCCTCGGGTATATCAAGAATAACAAAGTCCGTTAAAATAGTAACATTTGCAACTACGACAAGCACATCCTCACAAATACCGATGGGTATAGCAGTTGATTTATCAGCCATTTGCAAAGAGATTTTAGTTGGTGTCAACTTATTCAAATCATGTCTACGATATAAAGAGAAAGGCATAACACTAACACCGGCTCCAAGATCACATAAAGCAGTTTTAACATAATTTCTTTTAATGGAGCATGGTATAGTTGGTATTCCTGGATCTCCTAGTTTCTTTGGTATCCCACCTTTAAATGTGTAATTAGCAAGCATGGTGGAAATTTCAGCTTCCGATATCTTTCTTTTATTTGTAACAATATCTTTCATATACTTAGCATAAGGAGACATTTTCAGAATATCAGTCAAATGCATACGCAAAAAGACAGCTCTAAGCATTTCAACAAAGCGCTCAAAATCCTCATCATCCTTTTTCTTGGATGGTTTAGGAGGAAAGGGCATGGGTTTCTGAACCCATGGTTCTCTTTCTTTACCATGTTTCCTAGCACCAAAGTCACTCTTATCATATCTTTTATTCTTAGGTTGTGGGTTATCAAGATCAATAGCAGGTTCTATCTCCACATCATTATCATTGCTAGGTTGAGCCTCAACATGAACATCATCATTAACATTATCACTAGGTTCATGTTCATCACCAGATTGTGTCTCAGCATCAGAAATAGAAATATCATTTGGATTCTCAGGTGTGTCTACAACAGGTTCATTAGAAGCATGCAAAGTCCTATCAGTTTTCTTTTTCCTCTTTGAAGGACTAGGTGCATCAGTATTAATTCTCTGAGAATCTTGTTCAATTCTCTTAGGATGGCCCTCAGGAAACAAAGGTTCCTGAGTCATTTTACCACCTCTAGTCACAACTCTAACATCATTATCATTCACCTTATTATTCATCTCATTAAGCAAATCATTTTGTGCCTTGAGAACTTGTTCTACTTGAGTTTTTACCATGGAAGCATGTTTACTAATAATTATGAGATCATTAACAGTTCTACACATGCATGTAGTCACCCAAGTAGTCAAGCATATAAGCATTACATTTCAATTATCTACTAACATATGCATTGAAGTTTTCTTTTTTAACAATAAAGTTATCAAATTCATCCAAGCATTGACTAGCAGACTTATTATAAGGAATATCACCTTCATCAAATCTATAGAGAGAATTTACCTCCACTACCTGTGTCGGAGTATTAAGACCATGTATTTCTTCAATAGGTGGTAAATTCTTAACATCTTCAGCTTTAATACCTTTTTCTTTCATAGATTTCTTTGCCTCTTGCATATCTTCAAGACTAAGAAATAGAATACCTCTTTTCTTCGGAGTTGGCTTAGGAGGTGGTTCAGGAAGAGTCCAATCATTATCATTACTCAATATATTATTCAATAGTACTTCAGCTTGTTCAACAGTTTGTTCCCTGAAAACACAACCAGCACAACTATCTAGGTAGTCCCTAGAAGCATCGGTTAGTCCATTATAAAAGATATCAAGTATTTCATTTTTCTTGAGAGGATGATCAGGCAAAGCATTAAGCAATTGGAGAAGCCTCCCCCAAGCTTGTGGGAGACTCTCTTCTTCAAATTGCATAAAGTTAAATATTTCTTGTAGAGCAGCTTGTTTCTTATGAGCAGGAAAATATTTTTCAGAGAAGTAACATATCATATCCTGGGGACTACGCACACAACCAGGAGCAAGAGAATTAAACCATAACTTAGCATCACCCTTTAACGAGAAAGGAAACAACTTAAGAATATAGTAGTAACGAATTTTTTCCTCATGAGCAAACAGGGTGGCTATATCATTTAATTTAGTAAGATGTGCCACAACAGTTTCATATTCATAACCATGGAAAGTATCAGATTCAACCAAAGTAATTAACTCAGGATCGACAGAGAATTCATAATCCTTGTCAGTAACAAAGATAGGTGAAGTAGCAAACTTAGGATCATATTGCATTCTAGCGTTCAAAGATTTTTCTTTCCACTTGCATAGTAATTTCTTAAGATCATCCCTATCCTTACAAGCAAGAAAGTCCCTAGCTACCTCTCCATCCATAACATAACCCTCAGGTATATCAGGCAATTCATATCTAGGAGAGCTAGGTCTAGCAGGTGTTTCAAAGTGTTCAATTTCAATAATTTCATCAGTTTCAGAAATATCATCACTTTCAGCATTCTCAATATCTTTAGCTCTAGCAAGTTGTTCATCAAGAAATTCACCCAGTGGCACAGTATTATCAAGCAAAGCAGTAGTATCACCATAAGCATCATGCATAGCAGAAAGTAGCATCATCAATTACTTTCGACATATCAGAATTAATAGCAGGTGGTGGTGTCGCAAGCTTACTCAAAACGGAAGGTGAATCAAGTGCAGAGCTAGATGGCAGTTCCTTACGTCCCCTCGTAGTAGAGGGAAAAATCTTGGTTTTGTTATCTTTCAAATTCCTCGTAATGATCAACATACATAAATCCCAAGTGACTCAGAGAATAGAGCTATGCTCCCCGGCAATGGCGCCAGATTGATAACCCACAAGTATAGGGGATCGCAATAGTTTTCGAGGGTAGAGTATTCAACCCAAATTTATTGATTCGACACAAGGGGAGCCAAAGAATATTCACGAGTATTAGCAGTTGAGTTGTCAATTCGACCACACCTGAAAGACTTAATATCTGCAGCAAAGTTTTTAGTAGCAAAGTAGTATGGAAGTAACGGTGACGGTGACAAAAGTAACAGTAGCAGTTTTGTAGTGATTGTAACAGTAGCAACGGCAAAGTAACTTAGCAAAGATCAATATGTGAAAAGCTCGTAGGCATCAGATCAGTGATGGATAATTATGTCGGATGGCATTCATCATGCAATAGTTATAACCTAGGGTGACACAGAACTAGCTGCAATTCATCAATATAATGTAGGCATGTATTCCGTATATAGTCATACGTGCTTATGGAAAAGAACATGTATGACATCTTTTGTCCTACCCTCCCGTGGCAGCGGGGTCCTAATGGAAACTAAGGGATATTAAGGCTTCCTTTTAATAGAGAACCGGAACAAAGCATTAGCACTGAGTGAATACATGAACTCCTCAAACTACGGTAATCACTGGAAAGAATTCCAATTATTGTCACCTTGGGGTATGCGGATCATAACACGTAATAGGTGTCTACAACTTGCAAGATAGGATCAAGAACACAAATATATTCATGAAAACATAATAGGTTCAGATCTGAAATCATGGCACTCGGGCCCTAGTGACAAGCATTAAGCATAGCAAAGTCATAGCAACATCAATCTCAGAACATATTGGATACTAGGGATCAAACCCTAACAAAACTAACTCGATTACATGATAAATCTCATCCAACCCATCACCATCCTGCAAGCCTACGATGGAATTACTCACTCCCGGCGGTGAGCATCATGAAATTGGTGATGGAGGAAGGTTGGTGATGATGATGGCGACGAATCCCCCTCTCCGGAGCCCTGAACGGACTCCAGGTCTGCCCTCCCGATGAAGAACAGGAGGTGGCGGTGGCTCCGTATTGTAAAACATGATGAGTCCTTCTCCCTGATTTTTTTTCTCCCCAAATAGGGTTATATAGAGTTGGAGTTGAGGCCGGAGGAGGTCCAGGGGGCCCACAAGCCCTCTAGGTGCACCCCAGGGGGGCGCCCCCCCAGGCTTGTGGCCTCTGGGTGGACCCCCTCTGGATAATTCTTGCGCCAGTATTTTTTATATATTCCAAAAATATTCTCCGTAAATTTTTAGGTCAATCTGAGAACTTTTATTTCTGCACAAAAATAACACCATGGCAATTCTGCTGAAAACAGCATCAGTCCGGGTTAGTTCCATTCAAATCATGCAAATTAGAGTCCAAAACAAGGGCAAAAGAGTTTGGAAAAGTAGATACGATGGAGACGTATCAACGATTAGGTGTCAATTTCTTCAGAGACCAAGAGTGATTGTGGTTCTCGAAGAAGAAGTCTGTAAAGGTTCAAAGATCGCCTTCAAGTATCTACCACGAGTGATAGGCATCGGTTGACGAACCGATTGTTGAGGAGGATACGGTGAAGAGAGTTTATCTTCCGTGTTAAGTCACAGCCCCTCCAACCAGACGTAGTCCTTGTACAAAAGGATGATTTGGTCGAACTATCGGATTCAGGGCTTCGCAGACCCAAGAAAGGTTTGAACTCTAGGGTGCGTGCAAAGAACTCAATCTCCCCAGCCTGCTGACTCATTGATCTCACCGCCTAGCTCGATAAATAGGAAAGGAAAGGGACTCAACAGTTTACCCAGGTTCGGGCCACCTTGCGGCGTAAAACCCTACTCCTGCTTTGTGGTGGATTGGCCTCGAGGTGGGCTGAGGATGAACTAGTACAGAGGGAGAACAACCTCAGGAGGAGTGTTCTTGTGCTGGTGTGAGCTGGTGAGGATCCTCTCGTCCCCCGTCTATGGTGGTGGCCTAGCTATATTTATAGTGGCCTCGGTCCTCTTCCCGCAAAATGAAGGCGGGAAGGGATCCCACAACGGCCAATTAGGAAGGGAGACAAGTAGTACATCTTATCCTGATGAAAGGTGGTCTTCACCTGCAAAGCTTCTGGTCATGACATCGTGGTGGGCTCGGCGATGACCTCCGTCGTGCCGTCCTGGTCTTGTAGCACGGGAATGGAAACCTTTGGTTGATTCCTTGGGACTCTGCGTCTGCGCTTGCTTCCTTAGCACCGAAGAGGAAACCTGCTGTACTGCACCTGCTGGCACCCGCTTGGCCTTGGTCGTCATGGCTTGCGTCATCTGAACCTCACGAGGTGGGGCTTGCATGGAAATCTCCGCTCCTCAGGAGCCGGCCTGGGGAAGCCGCTCCCTCCGGAGGTCTTGGCGTCGTCCGCCTCGCGAGGCTTGGCCCCTCGCGAGGGTCTTGTATTGTTGATGCTGGAGAAGGGCCGTACCAGGCCGCTGACGAAGCCACGTTGTGGGCCGCAGGCAGGCAATCTGGGTACCCCGGTTCCCAGAACACCGACAGTAGCCCCCGGGCCCAAGGCGCGCTCGAACTTGGCTTCGAGGCGAAGCCAAAAGGCAAGGGCGAATCGCCGCGGGCCCTAACCGCCTGCGGACCCGGTCGACGGGTGGGCATCTCCGCTTCCCCACGCTGCCTCGGCAACCGTCCGACTTGACAATAACCTGCTGTATGCAAAAAGATCATCATTACCGGAGATCGTGGAGGCCGGCGGTTGGCCTCCCTTTGGCTATAAATGGGAGGAGGGGCGGAACCCCCTGCCCATCTCCATCTTCCCGCTGCTTGCTTCTTCTTCTTCCCTCTTGTCTCGCCATCTTGTCGAAGCACCATGGCGCCGGGGAGGAGGTTTTCTACAGCGGAGAAAGGGAAGGCCCCCAAGGAGGGGCCCGACTCGCCGCCGCCCAAGAGAGGCCGTGGGAGACCCCGAAAGCACGCAGCGACTCCGGCGGTGGCCCCTCGAGAGCGTGGGCGCGCTCCTCCGACAGCCGGCGCCGCCTCCGGCAGCCGCGGTGGAGCTTCTTCCTGCGGCAAGGGCTGCCGCGTTCGGGGCGGCTTCGGCGATGAGGGGAGGCGCGCGGTGGCCGTCCGGCCGCCACGACCGCGCTCCCACTCAGCCGAAGCGCTCCCGGAGTTCGTCGTGTGGTCGGAGAGGCCTGCGGGCATCTGGTTCCAGCTGCTGCGCTCCTTTGCGAGTGCGCTGCCGGCCGGAGGGCCTGGCGGCCTCTGGCTGCAGGCCGACGGCTGCTGCAGCAAGGCCTCCTGGGTGGATGTCGAGGTCACCGCCGTCGGCAACGTGTTCCTGAACTGCGGGTGGCAGCCATTCGCCCGCGCACGCGGCCTGCATGGGAGGTGCACCCTCCACTTCAGGTACGACGGCTCCGCGACCCTCTACGTCAGGGTCTTCGGGGAAAGCGGTCGGTGCCTGGGGTGCTGCCCGAAGAGCGACAGCGACGACGAAGACGACGGCGACAACGCCGTTGCTGGCGGTGAGCTTGCCCTTGGCGATGGCCGTGCCGGCTCCAGTAGCGGGGGCTCCTCTTCCGGGCAGAGTACGAGCAACGGCGACTGCGACGAGCCACCACGCCACCGGGCTCGGATCTGGGAGGGCGACAAGCCGCATCGCCGGCGCGCCCCGATGAAACAGGAGGAAGACTCCGACTGAGCTTGGGTGTCGTCGGGGCCGAGCCTCAGGAGTCGCCGTAGTCGCGCAGCTTGCTTTTGTTTCTCTTTTTTTCTGCATTGAAAGAAGTAGAGGGCCTTGTTGGGGCGTGTAATGAACCCTGGCGCTCGCACCGTTATGCTATGCTCGTTGTTTTCATATAATGTTGTGATGTCCATGTTTCTACTAGGTGTGTTCAGGGTAACTTAGCTCGATGTGCTCGCGGTAGGCTTCCATGTCGCGAGGGCATGCCCTTCCAGGGGCATCTTCCAAGGGCTTCCTTCTTGAAAACTCGGGGGTCGTTGTGTAGGGTAACGCAGCAGAAAACAAAAAATTTCCGACCTACGCACCAGCCCAGGACCACTATGGAGACTGCATACAAGGTTTGATCATTTTCGTTACCGACTCGTAGCGTAGCGGAAGTAGAGTCGATGACGATCGGCGGTGCAGATCCCCGTAGCTAGGATTTACAACCTCCCAACCGCGAGGATGTATACCCTCATCCGCCACTCGGACAGCCCTCCGGGAGGCGGTCGGACAGTCCCCCGGACGGTGTTGCGGACAGCCCTTCGGGAGGACTCACAGAACTCGGACCGTCACTTGGACAGCCCTTCGGGAGGACTCACAGAACTCGGACCGTCACATGGACAGCCCTTCGGGAGGCACTCTCGAACAGCCCCTCAGGCACTAAGATCGAAACTACGACCTCTCTACAGAGTTGCACACATACGGTGTCATCTATCCGGCAGGGCTTCACCGTCCAGAACTAGTTCCTGCCGAAACCCAGACAGCCTTTCGGCTCTACGAAACTATTTCGCTGGGAGGGAGAGAAGAAGCCAGATCATTGCAATGGCATGTATGTGAGAATGAGTGAGTTTGGGCAGCCCCCTCCACCTCTATTTATAGGAGAAGGAGGGGTGGAGGGGCTGAAATTTCAGCCACATCCATCCATGTCATCTCCAAGATATTTTGGAGCAAAAGCCCAAAAAGGTGGCTTTCCAAAAAGTAACCCAAAAAGCACTTTCACTATTCACGACGACATTTTTCAGCGTCCGTTCGAACTGAAAATATTTATGTGGGCTTAGAACATTTCCAGTACCCACTAAAATAATTTTCAACGCGTTCTGGAACAATTCCAGATTAGTGATTTTCATCTGCGAAAAGCATCTGAAGTGGTTCCGGCAGCTCCGGAACATTTCCGGTTTTTCTTCCAGAAAATTCCCAAAAGTTTCCAGAATGATTCTGGCACCCTCCAAGAATTATCGGGCATGTGCCGAAACTAATTTGACTTTATGGTATCCTCTGAAACAACTTTTCAGTTTCACCGAAACTCATCCGGTGACCTCTCTCTGCGGAACTTTTCCGCTGTCCGAAACTTTTTCGGTGTCCGAAACTTTTTCGGTGATTTCCTCTCAGACTCCCTGTCTAGTATTCAGCAGATAGATGACCCTTAAGCGTGTGACCCTATAGGTTCGGTGAAGTATAGACATGACACGGAACCCTTTCCGATCAATGATCAACATCGGAGCCGTGGACACCCATATTGACCCCTATACCCACACGAATGAATATTCGAGTGAACCTCCAGTTGCCGTGTGCTATTCTTGTTGCTTCGCGATATGTTACAAATACCCAAGGTGAGACATGTTGGCACTCCCATGGATCAATAGCTTGTCCACTAAGCCAGTTACCTCGTTACCGGTATTGTTCTCTTTTCTCGTTCCTGTGTTCCGGCATCCCTGTGATCAAATCACATTGTGTCTGGCCAGACGATGATGGATACCGTAACACCGAGAGGGCCCAGAGATATCTCTCCATCGTCGGAGGAGCAAATCCCAATCTTGAGCTATCAAGTTACTTGACATACTTTCCCATGAACCCGTAAGCCGCCGTAATAGCCATCCATTTACGGATGACGTTTAACAAACCCCAAAGTTCATGAATCAAGCATGAAGAAACTCGATACTCTCATGGTCTGAGGAATCATGCAAACGTTAACCATCTCTGTGTTATTAACCATTAACTTGTGACGAAAGTATCCCATAGCATAACATCAATTCGGGTCGATTCAACACAAATGTTCTTCTAACATTGTGCCCTCAAAGTTGCCGGCATAGTCATGCCCATGATCAGGAAAACAGAACCATCATGCAACACTTGAGCTAGTCTCAAAGGCCAGACTAGGAATACATTTTACCGTTTATTATTCCACACGTGCATATGAGTCTTCCTCCGAGCCTCGTGGTTATTGTAGACTCGAGAACCATAGCAGTTATAGCATGGAACATAAACCTAATTATGAACAGGGAGATAATCAATAACATTTATTATTGCCTCTAGGGCATATCTCCTACAGACTCCCACTTGCACTAGAGTCAATAATCTAGTTAATGCTAATGCACTTTACACCTGTGGCACACCGGTGTAAATATGCTTCGCATGTGGTATAGCCTGATGTCCAACGGATCTGACGACTTCAGCTCCGTGTGTATCTTTGCGTATCCTCGCGTTTTCACGATTTCACAAAATTCATATTTTGTGTGGACTTGGCTTCGTATGTATGTGAATCACAGGTCGAACCTGGATTCCTCAGACTGAGTTATGGAGCAACTACCTGCAGTAGTGTCCCATTGACCAAAGCCTTCTTGGAACCATACTAAGTTCATGAAAGAACTATATGATTCAGCATCTTGTTTGTCGCTTTTAAAAGCGGAAACATACTTCGCCTCTGTTATAGAATTCGCCACAGTAACTTGTTTGGAACAATTTCCAACTACCGTGCCACCATATTGTGTGTTACACAAAACCCTCAATTTAAATCGAAAATCGCTTGGAGCACGGATGAAGACTGTATCGATGTAACCTTTTACAATGAACTCTTCATGATCTCCGCTTGCGAGAAAACATGTCATCGGTGCTACTATAGTACTCAATGACCCTTTTTCACTGTTGTCCCATGATCAGAACTTTTGATCACTTTGGTATCTATACTCGCAACAACTTTGGGAGTATTGGACATATCTGGTTGTTTTTACATACCATGGAATACATGATTAATCCAAACACAAGAGTGTGTGGAATCTCCATCATGTATTTTGCTCATCAGTGTTTTGGGACACCGAGTCTTGCAAAAACTCTTTCCATGTGACTTCGGCAAGAATCACTCCTTGACGTTTTTAATGCTAAAAGGTTTTAGCATCTTATCAATATGTATCTTTGCTCAGCCCCATTAGGTAAATCTATCTCCATAGATCATCATGCCTAATATAAAGGCTATTTAGCCCAAGCACTTCATCGAAAAACTATTTTCAAATGAAGTCCTAATTCGTGTCAAGAAATTTATTTCCAATTAACAATGTGTCAAGCACACAACATTTTTTAGAAATTTTATTATGCTCCCACTTACTTTCTTGAATCATAAGCATCTTCGTTACCCATTGATGAAGTCAAACCCCTTTGACTATTTCATCAAAACACGAAGATTCCAACTCCATTTTGCTCTCTTCTGTCCATTGCTGGAACTCTGAAGTTTGCATACTTACTAGCATCCTCTGGACTGACAAAATACCTTGGACTGTAACACATGCAAGTCCTTGGTTTCGTTTCCATCAGATGGAAATCCTATTTTCATCCATGTTTCATATCTCATGATTGAAATATGTATTAATTGCTAGTTCAACCCGAACCGACTTTAAGCATCGCTATGATGAAACAACCTCATCGTAGTCAACTCCTTGAACTTGTTATTGCAACAAGTCGAGCTTTATGGATAAAACATTTTTATCCGTATCAGTTTTAAGTTCCATAAATATTCGTTAGACTCTAAGTCTTCCGAAAGGTGTATCAAGGTTTTAATCTTGAATCACTTATATGGAAACTAACTCGGGTTCTATTGGCATTTAGCCAATTCCGGAGTCAGGGCCCATCAACGCTTCCTTGTGTATTGTAGGTATATTGTTGTCTAACAACAATATCTCGTTTGCGCACCTGAGAGGTTTGCACGAGCTTTTGCCTACGTGGTTCAGCTGCAAGTTCGACCAAAGTCCATACATTTTATTGTAGAGACTTCCGTATCAGTCGCAGTAGGAAACTCAGGAATTACTTCCAAGGTCTCTTTTCTTTGATCTGATGACGAAGATACTGTTATCTTGTCGAGTTGCATTGTTCTCCCACTCACCTTTTTGAAAGAACCATTTTCTTCAAAAAGCATACCATTCTTTGTGGCAAACCTTTTGCCTTGGCATAGTGAGGGAGGAATACCCAATTACTTGGGATAACCTACAAAGTAGCACTTGTCTGATTTGGAATAGGTTTGTAACCTTTTACACAAGCCCCATATTCCAAATGTTTAAGAAAAGATATAACATGGTTGGGCGTACCATACCATGGCGTCATTTCAACAGACCTGATAGAGCTCTTTTCAGTGTAAAAGCCGCAGTCTCTAAAGCATCACTCTTTAAAAGGGGTAATGGCAAATTTATTTATGTCATCTTTGATCTTACCATGTCATAAATGGTTCGATTACATCTTCACGGACTTTCCACTTGCAGTGGTGTTCCGGGAGGTGCAAGTTTATGAAACCCCTTTCACAACTCATCAGACATTCGCTAAACTTGTAACTCAAATATTCCTTTCTGCAATCGAATTGTAGAAACATAATTTTCTTGTTACAATAACTTCTACTTCATATTTGAAAACCTTTCGAATGATTTCAAAAGATCCAGACTTACGTCTCATCAAGTAAATATCCACATATCTACTTGAGTCATTTTTGAAGATAGATAAATCCACTACTTGCAATAACATTTATTGAACTACATACATCAAAATGTATGATCACCAATAAGTTCTTTGCTCGTTCCTTATGGCCTGTGAACGGTATTTTAGTCACTAAACTTTTCAGAGGAAATTTGCAAGTGTCAGATGATTCAAAATCAAACGACTTCAAAATCCATCATAATGGAATTTATCCATGCGGGTTTCTCCAATGTGACTAAATGTAGTGCCACACTTATGTGGTATTCTCTTAGTCTTACGACATTTAGCGTCAGTGTTATGGATGTATCATATTACCATCAATATTCATAACATACATCCCATCGAGAATGGAAGCACGACCCTTCATGTTATTCATAATACTGAACAACAATTGTTCTTTTATGAACAACCCTTTTGCAACAAACATTTTGCAATGGGCTAGAGTGTATGAAACTCTAAAATGAATTATGAAAGTAAATCTAGAGGTAATATATTAATATCATTATTCATAACATACATCTCATTCTCAATGAAAGTATTGCCCTTATGTTATTCATAACTTCGAACATAAAAAGTTCTCTTATGAACAACCTTCTTGCAAGATACCTTATGCAATGGGCTAGTGTTTGTAAAACTCTAAATGAATTATGAAAATAAATACAGACAGTAATACACCGATGGAAGGTATAGTAACATTTACTATGTTCCCTGTGTATACCTAAACCTCATCCCTGGCTAGTCTTTCAGGCCATAGTAGTTCTTACATCGAGTTGCAACATAATGCAATCGAGCGGGTATTTTTGTGATTAACTCACAATACCCAAGAATTAGTGATTAACAATTTAATCATAATTCCCAAGAACTATATCTTTGACCAGCTTTCTATACATCAAAAACTTGTATGACATTCATACATGAGCTGGATATTCCAGTCTTCTTTCTTATTGCCATTATACTTCTAACAGTTTAACTTTTAGCATTTCTCCTACTCTCAGAAGAAGCACCCAACTTAAGAATGGCGTTAGCCCTGGACTTCCTAGGCGTGAAAGTTTCACTAACACCCTTCGGATACTTCCTTTCTCTTTAAGTTGTTGTTTTATTCACCTTTCATCATATGACAGGCGTTCTTCTGGATCCCTCTCTTATCAGTCTAATGCATAGTAAACTCCTTTACTAATAGTTTGCAAACAAACATTGCTTTGGATATCTCATATCTTTTAGCCTTTGTCTGTCTCTGAAAATGATTTTCAGATTCCATGAATATCACATAACTATCCAAACTTTCGAAGTTCGGGTCTCATGGAAGCAAATGTATTGCACTTGACTGAAACGGAATTCTAGCTTTTGGATCGAAGGACGAGAGTCATATGATCCATAGCATAAGCGAGAGAATACCAAAGTATGCGATAGGATAAAGTCCTTCTCGGCACCCTTGAGGACAATCCTCACATTACGTTACCAACCGTAAAGTTTTAACCAGATATTTAACAGCTATTCAATTTTAATAGGGAAGGTGGAAACGCGAGCCATTATTCTACAACTATTATGCAAACCACACTTAGACAGTGTTCAAAATTAATTGCACTGAGAATTAAACAAGTTAATTCAGTAGTGCGCTCCTACTCAAATCAATATCTCTCATAATTGATTTTGAGTGATACAAGATCCACATTTCAATTCAACGCCATTGATGTGGACATCACTGATGACGAGAATTTCAATTGGTGGGCAAACATGCCGATCACATCTCTATGTGACTCCTGTTCATCTTTCGATGGGCGTGTTCCGAGCTCAGGACGATCAAGCCAGAACGTCAAGACAACCAAGTGATCTCGCTGCGAGGTCTGACCTCACCCGCCTCACACTTCTCTAATCGTTCGTACCCATGTGGACATGGCGCACCCCGAAAAGTTAGGTGCCGTGACGGTGCTACACTTGGGAGAACACTAACTACTTGATATTTTTGTGAGAGATCACCCTAATAAAAGTGACTACCGCGCAATCAAGAAGGGTGCATCATAAGGGATAAACATCTCAGGCAATTCATAATAGCATGATATGGTATAGCCCTTTCTGACGGAGAAGTCTTGTATTTCTTCATCTTCGGCATTCGCGTCGGTGTTCACCTTCGCGAAGATTGCCACCACCTTGTCGATGCACCAGATAATATTGCTATCTCTATAGCTAATAAAATAATGCATTACTTAAGGTTGACACGCAGGTCAATAAAGTGACAATCATATGGCTCCAACCATCATGCCGAATCATGACACGCAGGTCATGTTAATCAATTTACATCATATAGTCATCTCATACATAATCAAATTATTATGAGCACTGCTATACCACATCATATGCACATGCAAACCCTCCTGCAAAACCAAGTTAGACGTCTCTAATCGGTTCAAGCAAAAACTTGTTTTACGTGGCTTCTAAGGTTTCGAAACAAACCGAAGCTACCAACGTCCATCATCAAGTATGATAATCCAAGTCGCTAGATTAACATCGCGGGGCGTATGAGACACGAGATAATAAAATCTCGAGCCCCATACTGAACTTCGTCATACGCATGACCCCCGTGCAGATCATATCTGCATTGCCCTTTCGTCTGCGAAATTTCATCTTTCTTTTTAACTACGATGGAATTCAATGAACTATTAGCACTTCGTTGATCAATCAGGATCGCGGATTGCCAGAACATTGAAACTCCACCATGCTGTTATCAAGATCAGAAATAAGCAAATTCCAGGGAAGCAACAAGAATATCGGGTAACAGATTTCATTTGCTACCCGCACAAATAATTTTCAGTAATAGAACTCATCTACTACATAATTATATTGTGCAACACCCATACATCTCATGTATTCTAGATCGCAACCTGCATCTACGCATAGCACGGCTCATGATGCCACTGTAGGGTAACGCAGCAGAAAACAAAAAATTTCCGACCTACGCACCAGCCCAGGACCACTATGGAGACTGCATACAAGGTTTGATCATTTTCGTTACCGACTCGTAGCGCAGCGGAAGTAGAGTCGATGACGATCGGCGGTGCAGATCCCCGCAGCTAGGATTTACAACCTCCCAACCGCGAGGATGTATACCCTCATCCGCCACTCGGACAGCCCTCCAGGAGGCAGTCGGACAGTCCCCCGGACGGTGTCGCGGACAGCCCTTCGGGAGGACTCACAGAACTCGGACCGTCACTTGGACAGCCCTTTGGGAGGACTCACAGAACTCGGACCGTCACATGGACAGCCCTTCGGGAGGCACTCTCGAACAGCCCCTCGGGCACTAAGATCGAAACTACGACCTCTCTACAGAGTTGCACACATACGGTGTCATCTATCCGGCAGGGCTTCGCCGTCCAGAACTAGTTCCTGCCGGAACCCAGACAGCCTTTCGGCTCTACGAAACTATTTCGCTGGGAGGGAGAGAAGAAGCCAGATCATTGCAATGGCATGTATGTGAGAATGAGTGAGTTTGGGCAGCCCCCTCCACCTCTATTTATAGGAGAAGGAGGGGTGGAGGGGCTGAAATTTCAGCCACATCCATCCATGTCATCTCCAAGATATTTTGGAGCAAAAGCCCAAAAAGGTGGCTTTCCAAAAAGTAACCCAAAAAGCACTTTCACTATTCATGACAACAATTTTCAGCGTCCGTTCGGACTGAAAATATTTATATGGGCTTAGAACATTTCCAGTACCCACTAAAATAATTTTCAACGCGTTCTGGAACAATTCCAGATTAGTGATTTTCATCTGCGAAAAGCATCTGAAGTGGTTCCGGCAGCTCCGGAACATTTCCGGTTTTTCTTCCAGAAAATTCCCAAAAGTTTCCAGAATGATTCTGGCACCCTCCAAGAATTATCGGGCATGTGCCGAAACTAATTTGACTTTATGGTATCCTCTGAAACAACTTTTCAGTTTCACCGAAACTCATCCGGTGACCTCTCTCTGCGGAACTTTTCCGCTGTCCGAAACTTTTTCGGTGATTTTCTCTCAGACTCCCTGTCTAGTATTCAGCAGATAGATGACCCTTAAGCGTGTGACCCTATAGGTTCGGTGAAGTATAGACATGACACGGAACCCTTTTCGATCAATGATCAACATCGGAGCCGTGGACACCCATATTGACCCCTATACCCACACGAATGAATATTCGAGTGAACCTCCAGTTGCCGTGTGCTATTCCTGTTGCTTCGCGATATGTTACAAATACCCAAGGTGAGACATGTTGGCACTCCCGTGGATCAACAACTTGTCCACTAAGCCAGTTACCTCGTTACCGGTATTGTTCTCTTTTCTCGTTCCTGTGTTCCGGCATCCCTGTGATCAAATCATATTGTGTCTGGCCAGACGATGATGGATACCGTAACACCGAGAGGGCCCAGAGATATCTCTCCATCGTCGGAGGAGCAAATCCCAATCTTGAGCTATCAAGTTACTTGACATACTTTCCCATGAACCCGTAAGCCGCCGTAATAGCCATCCATTTACGGATGACGTTTAACAAACCCCAAAGTTCATGAATCAAGCATGAAGAAACTCGATACTCTCATGGTCTGAGGAATCATGCAAACGTTAACCATCTCTGTGTTATTAACCATTAACTTGTGATGAAAGTATCCCATAGCATAACATCAATTCGGGTCGATTCAACACAAATGTTCTTCTAACATTGTGCCCTCAAAGTTGCCGGCATAGTCATGCCCATGATCAGGAAAACAGAACCATCATGCAACACTTGAGCTAGTCTCAAAGGCCAGACTAGGAATACATTTTACCGTTTATTATTCCACACGTGCATATGAGTCTTCCTCCGAGCCTCATGGTTATTGTAGACTCGAGAACCATAGCAGTTATAGCATGGAACATAAACCTAATTATGAACAGGGAGATAATCAATAACATTTATTATTGCCTCTAGGGCATATCTCCTACACGTTGAGTCCTCGGGAGTCGCTGAGCCTCGGGAGGCGTCGTGTAGCTACAGGGTTAGAAAACCTCATGAAGCATCTCGTCCTACCTCGCGCAAACCCCTGAGCACGGGTTGGTTGTAGCCAGCACACCGCGTCGCGATGCCCGGAGGCATGGACTTAAGATGGTGCGCATGCCCGTGAGCTCGTTCGAGGGCGTCACGCGAGGATTAAGGCGCCCAAGCTGGGGCAGCAAGGTTTTGGTGAGGTGTGGTTGCAGGCGAGCCCGGGCGCACACACACCGTACCTAGCCCCCGCGCGCGGGGCGCCCGAGAAGGAGCGACGGGCCACTGCCGCTCTTCCTGGGACAAGGTTGGAGAGCCGAACACTGTGAAGAGAGAAGAAGAGAGAAACTTTCCAACTCTTGCAAACGAAAGACGAGAAAGCTCCAAATTTCACTCAAGAAGTCGAAAACCAGCTACAGAAAGCAAGCAAAAGAAAAGCCGCGTCCGGCACCTAGACTAGTCTTCTTGTCTTCCCACCAGCGCGGAGCATGGGGCCTCCACTAGGACGTGGGTGGGAGCCCCCGTGAGGCCCAGGGGCGGCACTCAGGAGATCCGGGGCGTGTACAACCCCAACTCATTATTACGTGAGAGTGTCACGAGCGGAGACCTTCACAGGCCGGGGCCTTGCTTCATGGGTAGAACTTCCGGAGGTGCTGGATGTTCCAGGCATTTTGGATGGGGATCCCATCCTGTGTCTCCAGGCGCACGGCACCAGGCCTGGAGACACGGGCAATCCTGAACTGGCCCTCCCACATGGGTGAGAGCTTATGCAGCCCTTCCCTGGAGAGCACCCGCCTCAGGACAAGATCACCCACCTCGAGCGTCCTGGAGCGGACGCCGTGACAGTGGTACCGCCGCAGCGCCTGCTGGTACCTCACTGCCCGGAGCGAGGCCTGGCGGCGGCGTTCCTCCCCTAGCACGTGGTCCATCCCGCGAGAGGCGTCCTGGCGTGCCTCGTCAAATGCCAAGACCCGCGCGGAGCGATGCCTGACCTCGTGAGGGAGGACCACCTCGGCTCTGTAGACGAGGAAGAACGGGGTCTCGCCTGTCGGCTTGGTCGTGGTGGTGCAGATGGACCACAACACGGACTGGAGATCGTCGAGCCAGCCCCTGCCGCAGGCCTCGAGCTTCTTCTTGAAGGTCCTCGCCTTGAGGCCTCTCAGGACTTCTGCGTTGGCGCGCTCAGCCTGGCCGTTGCTCCGAGGGTGTGCCACCGAAGCGTAGCATATCTGCGTTCCAAGGTTAGCACAATATATTTTGAAAAGGTTGCTGGTGAACTGCGAGCCATTGTCGATGATGATGCGGTTAGGGACCCCGAAGCGGCTCACGAGGCCCTTGATGAACTTGACGGCCGAGCCGGCCGGGATGGCACGGATGGCCTCCACCTCCGCCCACTTGGTGAACTTGTCGATGGCGACGTAGAGGTAGCTGTAGCCCCTGGGCGCTCGAGGGAATGGACCCAGGATGTCCAGCCCCCAGACCGCGAACGGCCAGGAGAGCGGGATGGTTTGGAGTCCCTGGGCAGGCTGGTGAATCTGCTTGGCATGAAACTGACAGGCCTCACAAGATCTTACCAACTCGGTGGCATCATTGAGCGCCGTGGACTAGTAGAATCCGCTGCGGAATGCCTTGCCGACGAGGGTGCGTGATGAGGAGTGATGCCCGTAGTCTCCGCCATGTATGTCGGCTAGCAGCTCGCATCCCTGCTCCTTGGAGATGCATCGTAGAGAAACATCATTCGGTCGCTTCCGGTAAAGCTCACCGTCCTGAATGCAGTACGCAGTGGCCTGGCGGGCGACTCGCTCTGCGTCTTCCTCCTTCTCTAGCAAGGTGCCTTGGAGCAGGTACGTCTTGAACTCCTCGGTTCAGCACCCCTCCTGAGGCTCGAGTGCGAGGAGCAGGCGGGCTCCCGAGGTCGGGCCGCAAGCTGGGGCTATTGAGAGGGGCGCCTGGGGAAGCTCCTCCTGAAGCGGTGCTGGTGCTGCAGCGGGTGGAGCCGCCGACGGCCTAAAAAGCTGCTCCTCGAAGACGCCGGGCTCCTGAGGTAGACGTCGGGATGCCCTCTTGGCGATGTCGTCTGCCTCCTTGTTTGTGCCACGCGATACGTGCTGCAATTCCAAGCCCAAGAATCGTTTCTCAATTTTGCATACCTCCTCGAGGTATGCCTCCATGTGCTCGTCCTTTGGCTTGTACGCCTTGTTGGAGAAGTTGACGAGGAGCTGGGAGTCGCCCCGGATGGTGAGGCGCCTTATCCCTAGGGCCGCCGCAGCCTTGAGGCTGGCGATTTGGCCCTCGTATTCTGCGATGTTGTTGGAGACCTTCTCGCCGTGCTAGAAGCAGAGCTGCACGGCGTAGTAGACCTTGTCCTGTGTGGGCGAGATGAGCACGGCTCCAGTCCCCGCGCCCTGACGCGCTAACGCTCCGTCGAAGTACATGGCCCAACCATCCGGTGCTTCACTTCCGGGTGCGAGAGAACGGTCCTCACCCACTTCCCGGCCAGGGGCGTCAATCCATTCTGCCACAAAGTCAGCGAGTGCCACACCTTTGATGATCCTGGTGGTGGTGAACTCTAACTGGAACGCCTGCAGTTCGATGTTCCATTCGGCGACCCTTCCCGTGGCATTCGGGCTCCGGAGCACCCTCTCCAAGGGGTAAGCTGAGACAACCATGATGGGGTGACCTTGGAAGTAGTGACACAGTTTTTGGGAGGCGACAAGGAGTGCGAGCAAAAGCTTCTATGGCATGGGGTAACGCGCCCGAGCATCGCGCAGCACCGTGCTGACGAAGTACACTGGGTGCTCGACATGGGCGGAGGCATTGGCGGGGTCTTGCACCTCCTGAGGCTAAGGGACCTCAGGAGCTTGGTCGTTGGTCAAAGCAGCCGTGGCCTCCGGAGCGCCATCCTCAGGGGCTCAGCTGATCGGTGGGGTGGCCGAGGCCTCAGGAGAGCCATCCTGAGGCCGCGGCACATCGGTCGGGCGCGAGGTGCTGCTCTGCGAGCCCTTGATGGGGCGCTCCTCCCGGACCGCCACCAGCGCTGCGCTAGCTAAGTGAGGGGTGGCAGCCAGGTAGAGCACCAAGGGTTCAAGGGGGCGCGGCGCCACCATCACCGATGGGCTGGTGAGGTACCTCTTGAGGTCTTGAAAGACCGCATCAGCCTCCGGAGTCCACTCGAGCGGGCCGTTCTTTTTCATCAGCTTGAAGAAGGGGAGGGCGCGTTCTCCTAACTTGGAGATGAAGCGCCCGAGCGAGGTCACGCAGCCCGCCAGCTTCTGCATCTCCTTGAGGGTTTGGGGCGGACTCATCCTCTCTATAGCCTTGACCTTCTCTGGGTTAGCCTCGATCCCTGGGTGCGACACCAGGAAACCCAGCAGCTTGCCGGACGGGACGCCAAACACGCATTTTTCCGGGTTGAGCCACAGGTTCACTTGGCGCAGGCTGGCGAATGTCTCTTCCAGATCTTCGATAAGGGTTCTCACCTTCCGAGATTTCACCACTATGCCATCGATGTATGCCTCAGCGTTCCTCCCGAGCTGCTGCCCCAGGGCGATGTGTATCAACCGTTGGAAGGTTGCTCCGGCATTACGCAACCCGAACGACATGCAGGTGTAGCGGTACACCCCGCACGGGGTCAGAAAAGCCGTCTTCTCAACATCCTGCACCGCCATCTTGATTTGGTGATAGCCCGAGAAGGCGTCCAGGAAGCACAGTAAATCACACTCGGCGGTGGAGTCGACAATCTGGTCGATGCGCGGGAGAGGGAAAGGGTCTTAAGGACATGCCTTGTTGAGGTTGCTGAAATCGACGCACATGCGCTCCTTCCCACCCTTCTTGGGGACGATAACTGGGTTCGTGAGCCAATCTGGGTGCCGCACTTCCTGAATGACATCGGCTTCCTGCAGCTTGTGGGTTTTCTGGACGATGAACGATTGCTTCTCCAGGGCTTGCCGTCGTGCCTTCTGCTTCACTGGGCGTGCGTTGGGGCACACCCTCAGGTGGTGTTCGATTATCCGACGTGGAACCCCGACCAGGTCCGTAGCTTTCCACGCAAAAACGCCCTTGTTCGCGCGGAGGAAGCTGACCAGTGCCTCCTCCTGGTCTGGAGGGAGGTCGGCGCCTATGGTGAAGGTAGGGCCGGCCCCTCCGTCTTCATCGACCGGCACCTACTTCGTTTTAGCCTTGTCTTGAGAGAACAATTGCTTCTTCTTTGTGGGCACAGCCCCCGGGCCCTCCGAAGCCTTATCCTCGACCGGCCGCCGCGGCCGCCGCGGCCTTGTAGGCGAGCTTGAGGGCCGAGAGCGCGTCCTTGGTGTCCCCCGCCACGGTGAGGACGCCGCTGCTTCCCGGCATCTTCATGAGGTTGTAGCCAGGATGGGTTGCCGCCATGAACCTAGCCAGGGCCGGGTACCCGAGAATGGCGTTGTACGGGAGGCCGATGCGGGTGATGTCAAAGTCGATGAGCTCGATGCGGTAGTTGTTGCACGTGCCAAAGGTGACGGGGAGGCGGATCTGCCCTAGGGGGCAGGTGGAGCCATCATCGACCCCAGAGAAAGGCTTGGTGGGGAGGAGCCGGCCGTAGGGCACGTGAAGCAGGCCGAACGCCTCCACGGAGAGGGCGTTGAGGCCGGCGCCACCATCGATGAGGGTCCTGGTGACTGCTACGTTGCAGATGGTGGGGGTGCAGAGCATAGGGAGCGCGCCGGCACCGACCGTGGTCTTGGGGTGGTCCCCTGAGTCGAAGGTGAGGTCGGCCTTAAGCGTCGCCCAGCCCAGAGGAGCTCCCTGCTGCGCGCGAGCGGCACCCACTTGGTGGAAGAATTGCTTGACATGGCAAGCCGAAGCTAGCGCCTGCGACCCACCGAGGATGGCCGCGACGGCGTGAGGCGCCGGCACCGCGGGGCGCGCGATGGAGAGGTCGTCAGCGCTCACCGGTGCCATCTGCGCGACGCGGGCGGCGAGAGCGGCCAGGCACTCAGCACGAACTCAAGGAGCGTCGGCCATGGGAACGGCGGAACGACGGCGAATCGACCGGCGGAAGAGAGGCTCCGACGCACCCCTACCTGGCGCGCCAAATGTCAGATTCAGGGCTCCGCAGACCCAAGAAAGGTTCAAACTCTAGGGTCCGTGCGAAGAACTCAATCTCCCCAGCCTGCCAACTCGTCGATCTCATCGCCTAACTCGATAAACAGGAAAGGAAAGTGACTCAGTAGTTTACCCAGGTTCAGGCCACCTTGCGGTGTAAAACCCTACTCCTGCTTTGTGGTGGATTGGCCTCGAGGTGGGCTGAGGATGAACTAATACAGAGGGAGAACAACCTCAGGAGGAGTGTTCTTGTGCTGGTGTGAGCTGGTGAGGATCCTCTCGTCCCCCGTCTATGGTGGTGGCCTAGCTATATTTATAGTGGCCTCGGTCCTCTTCCCCCAAAATGAAGGCGGGAAGGGATCCCACAACGGCCAAGTAGGAAGAGAGACAAGTAGTACATCTTATCCTGACGAAAGGTGGTCTTCGCCTGCAAAGCTTCTGGTCGTGACATCGTGGTGGGCTCGGCGATGACCTCCGTCCTGCGGTCCTGGTCTTGTAGCACGGGAATGGAAACCTTTGGTTGATTCCTTGGGACTCTACGTCTGCGCTTACTTCCTTAGCACCGAAGAGGAAACCTGCTATACTGCGCCTGCTGGCGCCCACCTGGCCTTGGTCGTCATGGCTTGCCTCATCTAAACCTCATGAGGTGGGGCTTGCATGGAAATCTCCGCTCCTCGGGAGCCGGCCTGGGGAAGCCGCTCCCTTCGGAGGTCTTGGCGTCGTCTGCCTCGCGAGGTTTGGCACCTCACGAGGGTCTTCTATTGTTGATGCTGGAGAAGGGCCGTACCAGGCCGCTGACGAAGCCACGCTGTGGGCCGCAGGCAGGCAAGTCTGGGTACCCCGGTTCCTAGAACGCCGACACGAACAAATACCTTGTCACCATCTTTGGTTATCTCTATCACTCGTCTTTACCTTCGATGCATTTTCATTCGTATGATTTACTTCAATGCATGTCTTAGTTTTCATTCGGTACTCTGTTTTAGTTCACTATAGGTTGTTTTTTCATTTATTCCGCTGCTGGTATCATGGAGAGACTGAACACACACGAGGAACACGAAGAAGAGAAAAAAATCTGTATGGCTCAAGCTTACGCAAAAATCATGCTCTCAATGCAGTAGCTGATTCCTCGCGCGATGGAAATGCCGAAGAAGATTCTGATGATCCAGAAAAACTCAGCAAAGATCTCGCACTGATCAAAAAAAGGTCCCAACACTTCCACAAGAAGAGCCAGTTCCAGAAGAGAAGTTCAAGCAACTCTAGGGGTTCAAAATCTTCATCAAAACCTGCTGGAGAATATACCTGCTTCAAGTGCAAAAAGCCTGGACACTTCATTTTGGACTGCCCTCTCTGGGAAGCTGAAATCCGTGCTAGTGGGAGATATGATTCGGGCAACCATCGAGGAAAAAGCAAGAGCAAGAACTATGACTCCGATGATGAGAAGAAAACGAAGAAATTCTTCAAGAAGAAGGACAACTCCACGTCAAAATCTTCGTCAAGAAATCCTCCCAAGTCCTCCTCCAACCGCAAGAATACCTCTCGCAAGGCCAAGGCATACATTGGCAAGGAAATGGATTCGGATGAAGAAGAATCATCAGGTTCCGAAGAAGAAAAAGAATTTGATGAGGATTCCGACTCCGGCATGGCGGGCATAGCATGTGCCTCCTCTGCAACGACAAACTTCTTCGGGAATCCGTCAAGCGACGACGAATCTCCTACTTACTGCTTCATGGCCAAGGCTTCGAAAGAAAAGGTATCCTCCAAACATCATAAGGTTCACTCCAGTGATCAATATTCTTCTGATGAGGATGACCATGCTAAGTTGATCAAAATTGCTAATATTCAACAAAACTCTCTTGAGAAAATCGAGAAAACCCTCAGGAAATCTGAAGGGTTGCTGGTTGAGGAGATGGAGAAAAACCAGTCACTGACCGAAGAGTATTCCACTCTCAAGTCACGAATGGATGAACTCTCAACTCGTCATGATTTTCTCTAAGCAGACCATGAAAGATTGACCTATGACTACCTAAAAAGGAAACAAGAACTCGAGGCGCTGAGAGAGGCTCATGAGGATTTGATGAGAGAAAATTCTCTTCTCACCCAACAACTTAAAGAGAAACCTGAAGTGTTTGAGCCACCATGTTTAAAATGCCTTGAACGAACCAATGCTGAATCATCTATGAATGCTAACCCCTCGATCGAGGAAAATGGCTCTGTTTCTGATGAGAATGCTAGGTTAAAGGATCTTCTTCAGACAGGAATGTTCAAATCTCTCAAAGGGCATCAAACCCTCTATGATGTTTTGAAGAAATCTATCCTTCACAAAAATCCCAGAACGGAAGGTATCAGTTTCGAAAGGAAACTGAATGAAGATGGTTCTTACTAGGAACCACATCAATATCCTCAAACCGTGTGGGTTCCTGCAAAGAGCAAAATGCTCGATCCAGCATTACTTTCGGGATACAACTCTCCTATTCCTGAATATACTGATGATGATTCCCTGGACAACTATAAGTTGTTCAAGAATCAACATGGTGAGACTGTTGCTCGCTACGTTGGACCAAATAGCAGAAATGGCCCCCCAAAGAAAGTTATTTGGGTGCCAAAGAAAACTGTTGATGCTTTGCCTATTTATGCTCGACTGACCATGCAGAAACAAAGAATACGACAGAATGAATATGTGCATATTGGATACAATCACTATGCTCATGTGTCTTGAAAGAATTACAGTGCTTACTCTTTCAATTATGCTCGCTCCTCATCAAGTAACAACTATGCTTATCCAAATAAATCATATCCTGCTCGTTCATTTGTTTTGAAGCCACCTGCAAAGATGTGGGTGGTTAAGAAAGCCTAATTCTTCTGCAGGACTATGTCTCCGGGTGCACTCAATGGTTAATGGACAGTGGATGTACTAGTCATATGACCGGAGACAAGTTGTTGTTTGTCGACCCCAACTTAACTGCTTCTCCTTTGAAGTATATCACTTTTGGCAACAACAACAAGGGAAAGGTAATTGGGCTAGGTAAAATTGCTATATCCAAGGATAAATCTATTGATGATGTGCTACTTGTTCAATCCCTTGGATTCAATCTTATGTCTGTTGGCAAGCTATGTGATTTAGGCATGCTAGTTTTATTCTCGATATCCAAATGCATTGTCTTCATGGCCTTTGACAATTCCTTCGTCTGTGAGGGAATTAGAAAGGGTGATCTTTATATTGTGGATTTCTCTAAGGGTCCCACAGTCCAAACTTGTTTGCTTGCAAAAGCAACCGAAGGTTGGCTGTGGCACCGTAGACTTGGTCATGCAGGTATGAGAAATCTGCAGACCCTGGTGAAGAAAAATCATCTCCGTGGCATTCCTGATGTAAAATTCAAAAATAATCGTCTCTGTGCTGCTTGTGAGGCTGGTAAATTGGCTAAGAAGCATCATTCATCCAAGACAATTATGAGCACAACAAGACCACTAGAAATTCTTCATATGGATTTATTCGGTCCTCAAAATTATGCAAGCTTCAGTGGCAGTCATTATGGTCTGGTTATTGTTGATGATTTCTCTTGATACACTTGGGTATTCTTCCTCGAAGACAAGACATGTACTCAAGATATCTTCAAAAGCTTCGCTAAGAAGGCCCAGAATGAATATGATGTGCGAATTAAGCACGTCAGAAGTGACAATGGAACTGAGTTCAAAAATACTCACATTGCTGAATTTCTCGATGATCATGGTATTACTCACGAGTTCTCTCCTGCATACACTCCCCAACAGAATGGAGTTGTTGAACGAAAGAACAGAACACTCATTGAAATGGCAAGAACTATGCTCAGTGAGTACAAAACTCCCATTCGCTTTTGGGCTGATGCTATTAACACTGCTTGTCATGTTATCAATCGTGTTTATCTTCACAAGTTCCTTAAGAAAACTTCATATGAGCTTATCACTGGCAATAAATCGAATGTTTCTTATCTACGTGTTTTTGGTGCACCTTGTTACATTCTTGACTTGAATCATTCTTCCAAGTTTGCACCCAAGGCACATGAATGTTTTCTTCTTGGTTATGGCTCAAACTCGCATATGTATCGTGTCTATAACTCTCACCACATGAAAGTTATGGAAACGGTAAATGTGCGGTTTGATGAATCCAACGGCTCTCAAAAGGAGCACCTGCCAAATGTGATAGATGAACCATTGATATCGGATGCTATTCGGCAAATGGCCATCGGGAGCGTCAAGCCTGTTGAAGGAAATGTACCTAAGTCCTCTGATGATGATGCTCCTATGACTGAAGCAGAACTCGTCAAGCCACTGCCGAAGCAAATGCTCCTCCGAATGGAAATGGAAATCAAAATCCTAATGCCGATTAAAATGGCAATCCTGAAGGGGATGATGACACAAATACTGATGCTGATGATAATGACCATCACGAAGAAAATGCTCATCCTTGTGTGGCAAATCGAGTTGATCCTTCACTAATTCTCGATGAAATTGAGAATCCAGCTTATCGACCCACAACTTGTTCACGCACTCGCTTGGCTAACTATTGTGGCAGTTTCTCCTTTGTTCCATTGGCAGAACCTACCAAGTATGAAGAAGCCATGAATGATCCGGATTGGATGAATGCCATGCAAGAGGAGTTGGTGCAATTCGAATTAAATGATGTGTGGGAACTGGTTGACAAACCGAATCCCAAGAAGCACAATATCATCGGCACAAAATGGATTTTCCGCAATAATCAAGATGAAAATGGCATCGTTGTGAGAAATAAAGCATGACTTGTTGCTCAAGGGTACACACAGGTAGAAGGTATTGATTTCGGTGAAACATATGCTCCTGTTGCACGCCTTGAGGCAATTCGTATTCTTCTCGCTTATGCAAACTACAATAATATCTTGCTTTATCAAATGGATGTGAAAAGTGCTTTCCTCAATGGTGAAATTGATGAGGAAATGTATGTTAGACAACCACCTGGTTTTGAACATCCTGAGTTTCCTAACAAAGTTTTCAGGTTGAAGAAAGCTTTGTATGGGCTAAAGCAAGCCCCTCGAGCCTGGTATGACACTCTGAAGAAGTTTCTGCTCGACAAAGGATTCGAGCCAGGATCCAGAGATCCCACACTTTTCACTCATGCTGTTGACAATGATTTATTCATTTGTCAAATCTATGTGGATGATATTATCTTTGGTTGTACTAACAATGCTTGCAGGTTAGAGTTCGGGAAAATGATGTCCGATAAATATCAAATGTCCATGATGGGTGAACTCAAGTTCTTTCTCGGACTGCAAATCTGTCAACAAGCAAATGGCATTTTTATTTCTCAGGAGAAATATCTGAAAGAGTACCTGAAGAAGTTCAAAATGCAAGATTCCAAGATGAAGGGCTATAAGACTCCAATGCCCACGAATGGTAAGCGATGCAGACGTGTATGGTAAGGATTACGATCAGAAAGCCTATCGTTTGATGATTGGATCTCTTCTTTACCTATGTGCATCCAGACCTGACATTATGTTGAGTGTTTGGATGTGTGCCCGCTATCAAGCTGCACCGAAAGAATTGCATCACCAAGCGGTCAAGCGCATTCTGAGATATTTGGCTCACACCCCCACCTTAGGTTTATGGTATCCTAAGGGAGCATAGTTTGATCTTGTTGGTTATTCAGACTCAGATTGGGCTGGTGACTTGGTTGATAGGAAATCTACCTCCGGGACATGTCATTTCCTTGGTATATCATTGGTCTGTTGGTCATCAAGGAAGCAGAATCGTGTATCTCTCTCTACAGCTGAAGCCGAATATATTGCTGCTGGCGCTTGTTGCACTCTGTTATTGTGGATGAAGCAGACACTGAAGGATTATGGCATCAAGGTTAGGCATATCCCTCTGTATTGTGATAATGAGAGTGCCATCAAAATTGCACACAATCCTATGCAGCATTCTCGCACAAAGCATATTGCCATCAGACATCATTTTATTCGCTATCATGTTGCTCGAGAGGATATTGTTATCAATCACGTCAAGACCGAAGATAATCTCGCTGATATTTTCACCAAGCCTCTCGACGAGAAAAGATTCTGTGCGTTATGGTGTGAGCTGAATATCATGGACTTTGCAAACATGCAGTAAGCTGGACTCGGCACCCGTGCCAACACTTCGACATCTTTGAAGGAATGGGTGCATAACACTCGAAGAGTTTGAAACTTTCGACAAAGTGAAAGTTTCTTTCTGAGAGTGAATACATTAATGAAGAACTAGGCTAACCGGGTGCCATGATAATTGTGTGACGCTCGAGGTCATACAGTTCTTATACGGTGGGTTACGCCACCATAGTTTTTTCTTTCTTTAGGATTTCTCTTCAATCGATAGATTTGATTTTTGTCCGAATGCATTTCTCTCATAGCTATTTGCTCGTGAGCTTGTGTTTCTGCCTGAGTGAAATGCCTAGGACCCTGTTTTCTCTCTGATCTATCTCTTCCAGTCTATGTTGTTCCATTGCAAATGCTCAAATTTTATCTGGAACGAAACTTATCTGGTGTCCTTGACCATGATTAAGATTCGGTCCGAACATTAATCCATTTTGGCGAAAGCTGTCCAAAATTTGGGTTTTCCTGCCCAAGTCAGGACCATGATCTTTGACGGTTTCCACGTGCAACACATCAACTGCCAGTCCATCCAATCCATTGAATCGCAATCGTCTCTGCCTAGAGACCGTCCGATCAAAAACCTCTGCGTGCGGTTATTTCCATTCGCCTATATAAACCGCGTCGCTCCCTTCTTCCACTTTACTCTGTTTCCCTTAGCTCTCTCTCTCTCCACTAAAACCCTCATCACAGTGCTCCACCTTGAGCTCGATGCCGATGACCCCTTCGCCGTTTAACTGCCGGAAAGAGGTCACCAGAGTCATTCCACGCCGCCGCGGGACATCTTCTTCCCCACGCCGCCGTAGCTGCTGCACATCACCAAGCTAGGGTACGTGTGGTTCATACTCGGGTCTCATTCCTTCTTGATTCGAGTTCGTCCATGGTTATTTTTCTCCGATTTTACCGCATATCTTAGATCTACGTTTTTACCCTTCTAGTGCGGATGTGGTTTGTAGTTGTTCCTCGCATCCAAATGTTTCAGATCTAGGGTTTGTGTTATGTTTCGCGCGAATGATATGCCTAGCTTGCGGTCTAGTATTATTCTTTGGACCTACTAGCTCAATCTATATGTTTCATTCATTCGAAACATCTCTCAAAGTCTGTATTTGATTCTTCCTCAAAATGTCTTTTGTTCGAGAAAACTTTCGCTATGAGCATTTGTGACCCTGTCCCCATTTTCCCTCGTACCTATTCTCTTTCACAGGTGAATGCAGTCTGTTGAGGATTCTGCCAAACCACACAGTATGGCTGATGATGAAGAGGCATTCATGGGAACAGCTGATGAATCAAAAGCGCCAAATGCTAAGGGCCCAACGGTAGGCCCATCTACTAGCAAAAGAAAAAGGTCTGAACCAAATGCAAATGAGCAAGAAGCAGATGCTCCGAAGAAAAGGAAAGGTGGCAGGCAACTTCTTACAAATTCAGCACAGTATATCTCACATGATGATTACAACATAGTGCCTGGAGAAGATTCGGCTCATAGAAAAAGGTGTGTGCAAAAGATTCGGCGTCACTGGGTACGGAAGTGGTTTAACTACAAAATGGTTCATCCTCGTTATGCCAAGAACTTTGCCTTCCATCCCCCGTGGGGTGATTGTCGCGAAATTGGACTCATCAGGGTATGTGAACCCCAGGAAAGGACTCAACCACCTCTAGAGGCTCATGGGTCATCTCTAAAGACACCTGACTCCTACCCCTAAGAAAAGGCCAAGCGCCTCAAGAATGCTGAAAAGAGAGTCCATACAGCAAGCCCTGTACGTCTGAATCTCCTTGGTTCTGGACTCGGGAACAGGCTATATACTATTTACGGATTATTTATGACAGCCTCAAGATTTTCCCTCATGAGTTCACAGATATTGCTGCTATGAAAAACATTGGTTGTTTCAACCAAATACTGCAAGACATCGAAGATTTTGGTCTCACACATGTCTTTGGCTATCAGCATCCATGGAACAGGGCAATTATTCTTCAATTTTATGCAACATTGTATATTTTCGGAGATGAATCAGATAGCACAAAGTGGATCATGGAATGGATGACTGAAGGAAAGAGAATAAAATGCTCTGCCATGGACTTTGTATCTCACTTTCATTTCCCTCGGTTTGAACACGGCAAGACTGAGATTCGGTTTCATAACATTGATGCAATCACTGATGAAGATTTCTAGTGCACAATGGATGAAGATAAAATTCGTGACTACGATGGTCCTCCTCTGCCTGAGCACTTGACGTTCAACAATCAAACTTTATACCATATTCTCACTTATACCCTTTGTTCGATGGCTGGGATGAATACAGACAACGTGGTATCTGATGTTCTTCGCAACACCATCCATGCCATCTCACAAGGTTATATCTTCAATGTCGAAGACATGTTCCTGCGCATACTGATGGATTCAGCTCAGTCTCCAAAGACTATCAAAGTATTCGTGCCCTGGATTCAGAAAGTAGTTGACTATGCAATGAAAACTGAATATCTTGCCAAAGTCAGTCACCAAAGCTTCATTCCTCCTGTGCGTGATATGCTGAAAGTAATGGAAGATTTCTCTTCAGGAAAACCACCAGTGTCAAGCCCTTCTGATTATCATAATACCTTCAATGGACCAAAACTACCCAAGCGTGACCGTCTTTCGAACACTCAAACTCCTTCACATCTTGAAGTGAGCATGCACACTCAACAGTTGCTGCTGAAGCATATGGCCGAAGACCGCAAAGAGAAAGAGCACCTGGCTGCCAAACTAAATGCTATTCACAATTGAACAAAAGTTGTGCACATGATCACAGCAGAAAACAAGAAGAGTTTATGGAAATTGCTTCAGAAATTTTTCTCCAAGAAGCAACTAAGCCACTCTCATCTCCAAGAACTCTATGAGTATATTGACCAGGGGTTTACTGCTGAAGATTTTCAAGACCGCCTTACTCCGTCTTTGCCAGCTCATGAACCAACAACGAATTTACTTCGAATTCAGCTGCGCAAATTGCTCGACGAGTTAGAAGCAACCTTGCCCACTGAGAAACCTGCTGAAGCAAATATTCTGTCTCACAAGACCCAAAAGGCTGATCCCGATGTGCCTTCATCTTCTCAGCCCCAAGCCAGTCTTGAAGGATCTGCTGTAGCTACTGACGATGAAGATGTCCCAAACACCTCCGAATCAGAAACCTCTTCGGGGAGTTCTTCGGTCGATGCCTTAGAGTGAATCAGATTCACCTTCTTTCGCACTCGTGTTTTTCATCACCTTTTTGACACTAGTTGACAAAAAGGGGGAGAATTACATCGAGAGTCTCGATAGATTTGCTCTGTTGGATTTGGTCTCCTTGTTTATTCGCTCTGTTTTCGAGGCTTTTGCGCTGTATATTTCTAAGACATTTCA
This sequence comes from Thinopyrum elongatum, assembly GCA_011799875.1. Taxonomy (NCBI): domain Eukaryota; kingdom Viridiplantae; phylum Streptophyta; class Magnoliopsida; order Poales; family Poaceae; genus Thinopyrum; species Thinopyrum elongatum. The sequence continues at coordinate 418,730,119 of CM022303.1, read as the reverse complement.
TGCCAGTTATTGTGCTCTGATGTAAAACTTCTGATATGGGTTGTAATATTAATAACCCCACCTTCTGCACTATCCTCTCTCGAAGTATTTGTTTTGCAGGTGGATTTATTGTCAGAAGTCATGAATGATTGCACTATATTCTCGTTGGATTACCTATCATCTGTGCGAATCATTATCTCGTATGATTGAAAATCCTCCACACACTCAAATGAATTGCAAGGAACTCTATTGTATATCAATTGACCCTGCATACATCTAGGTGGAGTATATTTCATCATCGAGTCAAGTAACGCAAGTTCACTCTTGTTTGTTCTACATTTCTCTTATCTATCTTCACTTTGATGATTATTTATTTTGTCAACAACCGTCCAAAAAGGGGAGATTGTTGGTGCAATGATAGGCCCCTTATGTTTTGGAGTTTGTTGACATAAACAGTATGGGACTTATGTGTTTGCTAGTGCACACAGAGTAACAGGTCCCTGAAGTATCGAGGAGTTTGATGCAAACGACGAAGATAATCTCCCTGCGCAGTAGCGAAGGTTATCACCGAAGATAAAGCTAACAAGAGTGACCCCTAAAATTGCTGAAGATTAAGCAATTGGTTCGGTGCATGTTTGAAGCAAATGACTGCGCTCGAGGAAGAATGAAGATGAGATGAAGACGTAGCATTTGTTTCGTTGTTCTTCTTCTTTCATTGAGTCATAAGACCACTATACTATTAAGAGGGGTGTAGCGTTCGAAGCTTTGATTTTCTAATGCTAAACCCAAAACCTATGAAAGCTGTGAGAGAAATCTCTTTGTGCTCCGAGCAAATACTTGCCAGCAAGAGACTGTGATCTTCTTCGTTGCAAGAGATTTGACTCGGACCAAGGAGTTAGCATTACTTGTTCCTCAAGTAATGTTACCATTGCTCCAAAATCTGACCGTTGTGAACATGTCGGTTGGCCATTGGCTGGACCTCGTGTCCAAAATGGTCATTCCCATCCGGGAAGGCTGCGGCTATAAATAGCCACCCCGCGTCGGCTTTGTCCGGTGGCTGCTCCGTTTGATTCTGAGAAGATTGTTGAGCAACCCACTCTCTGAGCGATTTGAGTTTAAAATCCACTGAGAGAAAACCCTAGAGCCAAAGAATTAGATAGTGGTTCAGCATCACTGGGATCTAAGTTTAGTACGCTCCGCCTATTACTCTTGAGAGCTGCAAACTCTCTGGATGGTTAGGTGTCAATTTCTTTAGAGACCAAGAGTGATTGTGGTTCTCGAAGAAGAAGTCTGTAAAGATTCGAAGATCGCCTTCAAGTATCTACCATGAGTGATCAGCATCGGTTGATGAATCGATTGTCGAGGAGAATAGGGTGAAGAGAGTTTATCTTCCGTGTTAAGTCACAGCCCCTCCAACCAGACGTAGTCCTTGTGCAGAAGGACGAGCTGGTCGAACAAATACCTTGTCGCCATCAAGCATCTTTGGTTATCTCTGTCACTCGTGTTTACCTTCGATGCGTTTTCATTCGTATGATTTACTTCGATGCATGTCTTAGTTTTCATTCGATACTCTGTTTTAGTTCACTATAGGTTGTATTTTCATTTATTCCGCTACTGGGTTCTGAGAGATTTAAGTCTTCCGAAGAAAATTTAAAACTCCCATTCACCCCCCTCTGGTAGACATACTTCATTCCTACAGCCATGATGGTATACAAGCTTCTAGAGTACAATCTCTCTAGGAACGTGTATACAACCTTTAATTTCATCAGATTGTCTTCTCAGAGATTCTGACTTCCGGGACCTGCATATATTTCAATACGTAAGATGCCAGGTGAGTTATTCATATATATGAGTCGCCAGGCGAGTTATTCATGCAAATTCAATGAATCACTTACCTAAAATTGCTTGTGTCATTTGAGCGATATGACGCTTCAACCCGTCCAATTCTTCAATCACTGGCTTAAGTTGGCCTTCAGCATCCTCTGCACGCTTGAGCAAGGCGGCTTTCTCGGTCTCGAAGGCGGCTCTTTCATTATCAAAAGCCGCCTTCACTTTTTCCAGCTCTTCAATAGAGGATTGCAGGATCGACTCTGCTTTGATTCAGAAAGTTTGTTCAGCATCAAAATCTTTCTTAAAGCCGGTCAATTGTGACTCAGCTGCATTCAAAGTCTCCTGAAAAGAAGATAAGCATTTCAATTACAAGTTAGTCCCAAGCCGGCATGAATGCACGACCCGACACTTGGGGGCTATACAATGCGAATTTGTTCTAATTTCAAAGTCTCAAGCAGTTGCCCGCAACATACATGGCACTTGGGGGCTAATGCATGTCATTTTTCATCATCCAAAAAATATCAGAAGACCCGGCTCAGTTCATCAAAATGAGTCGGCCCTTGGGGACTACATGGTATTTCTTCTATTTTTAATCACTAAGGACTTATATTTGGAGAATCGGCTTATCATTTGCATGATAACCCGGCCCTTGGGGGCTACACATCCAAGTTTTTCAGATTCTACATACAAGTCTTACACATACTTATGATTAACTATGTCTAACACTTGGGGGCTAAGCATACATGCATATAAGTATGACAAAAGCAAGTTAAGTTCATACCTCATGTTTCTTCTTCAACATATTGACTATGTTGGCTTCCATATCACGGCTTTCAGACAACCGGGTCAAGAACTCATGATGAAGCTCTTCACTAGTCATAGTATCAAAGCCAAGCAGCTCCAATTTTGCTTTACCCTTGTCTTCACAAGCTGGCTCATCCTTGGCTGGGATCTTGGTCAAACTAGTTGAGGTATCGACAGGACCGTGACCTATTCCAGTAATGACCACTTCAGCATCAACTATCATCCAGTTAATATTTTCAGCCTCTTGATGAGGGCTTGGAGCATGAGTCGGGCTCGGTGGCTGAAGATGGTCAGCCGGCTCAAGAGGGCTTGGAGCATGAGTTGGGCTCGGTGGCTGAAGATGGTCAGCCGGCTCGTCTGGCTTGGCCTGATCATCAATAAGGGTTTCTTCAGCCGTTAGCGGCTTATCAGTTATAATTGGTTCCTGAGCCGGCTGCGGGTCATCCAAGTTTGTTTGAGTGACTGGAATTTCTGGGTTACCCTACTGAAGATATTGAGTCTCATTGACAGTTGGGGAGGCAGATGACTCACCAGTTTTCCTCTTCTTGGCTTGGGTACTGCAATCACAAGGAATATATTTAAAGGTACAAAGTAATGGCTATAAGTGAAGCATGACTCATTTAAGCCACTTACCCTTGGTTGATGGTAAATGGAGGCATCTGAGTACTAGTTGAACCTCCAAAAGATGGTGGCGACTCCTGATAATTTGAGTCAGAAGGGTTAAGAGGTCGTCTGAAAAGACCGGCTTGAGGAAGAGATAGACTATGAGGCACCTCTGTACGTCGCTTGCGGACGTTTGGCATATTAGATAAGCCGGCAACCAGCTCTCCAGAGCTGCTCCGGGTTTGGCTTCTCAAAGTACCTTCGTGTTGTGCCTTCTTCAAAACAAATTTGGGATCCAAATAAGCATCAGGGTGAGAAAATTTTACTTTTTGAACGACCCGCCTTATTTTCTTTGGAGGCAAGTTTTCTAAGCCGGAAGAAATTGAAATTACCTCAGCGTCACTAGCCTGACTCGTTTCGGTGTTATCCTGAGAATAAGAGGCATTGGCAAGTTCAATAAAAGGACGGCTGAGGGAGTCAAGTTCTACCTCTGACTCATCATCAGCCGTTGTCGACTCATCTCTGGCTACCGGTTCACTTGGAACAGCCGACTTATTTCTTCTTGAAGCTGGGGTAGCCTTAGACTTGCGCACTTGAGTTTTCTTCTTTTTCCTGTTCTAGAATGGAGAATTGGCCTACACAAGTTTTCACAAGATCAACAAGTGAGTTCAAGTTAAGAAGAGGATTGATGAACCAGACAAATGATTATAAGCATACTTACTGGAGGTGCAGGATTCTGAATACAGAAGGGGTTAAGTCCTGTCTTATTGCAGGCCTCCCGAGGCTCCCCTAGCAGTTTCTTCACCGTTTTGTTTACTTCATCAGCTGGCAGGTCAGCATGACTGAAGCATTGCACATCTTTAAGCCGCCAGTATAAGTGCACATTAAGCCACCACGACGACTTAAGCGTTGAATCCTCCAGCTGACCCAGCGTCGGGTCAAATCAATTCCAGTTAAGCCATTGGCTAGTAAAGCCCTCACCCTAGGATATATGTGGGCGACTTGAGCATGTTCTTCTGCAGAAGCCCAACCAGGATACTTGATGCTATTATCAAGGCGGTTAGGTCTGTAACCCGGCAAAGGATTCTCATCGGCTGGGGCAGTATTCCTATAGTAGAACTAGGTCTTGTTCCAACCTTTGGGATGACTTGGCAGGGTAGCTTGTGGGAAAGAAACATTTCTCCGCCTTGGAATTGAGATCCCACCAAGTTCTATACTAGGGCCATCTGCGCATTCTGTTTGACAGTTGATATAGAAGAATTCCCTGAAGATGGGGATGGTCGCTTCTGTCTGTAAGTAAACTTCGCAGAAAACTTAACACTGGCATAGATTTATTATGGAGTTTGGGCCGCGGTCTTAAGGGTGAAGATTGTAGAAGTTGAGGACATCCCGAAAAAATTTCGACCCGGGATGGAGTGAAGCCCCTGATAAGATGGTTTATGAACACAATCACTTCTCCCTCTTCGGGTTGAGGGATACTTTCCATGCCAGGAGCTCGCCAGCCAATCACCTCTTGATCCGGCAGTAAACCTTGACTCACGAAATCATCAAGCATGAGCTTCCAGACTTGGGATCTCACCCAGTTACAAGTTGTAGTTTTCGCCATGATAAGTCGCCTAAGCAAAGACTAAAGACTGCAGAAAAATATGGATGGCGGGTCATTTATGAACAACAAATCGCCAGGTTTTTCCCCACATGATGAGTTGGCGACATGGATAAACAGCTAAGGTAAAGGGAGAGTCAATAGCATACTCAAGTGTTCATGAGACGCCAAAGTCATAAATAAGTCGGCCTAAGAAAAGTACAACTATAATTACTACAAACTGACGAGTTCTATGCATAAACGAGCCGGCGAGGATTGAGGCAGCTTATCTTAAAATTAAGGGTTTATATGTAGCTAAGTGTTGGATAAACAAGTTTCCGTCGGAGGCATGTACAATAACAGATCTACAAAATGGTCTAAAAATTCAAATATTTGCTAAACCTAAGGCGAGCACTAGGAAGCAGTGGGTGACCTACCTACGGATTCTAAAGGGGATATGAGGCTCCTTGTCAGCGTGCGACACCTATGGGATCCTAAGAGACCCCTTTACGATTCGGCGGGGGGGGGTGGGTGAGGTATGCGCAAAGAGCAGAACCAACGATCGACGCGGGGCGATTTTACCCAGGTTCGGGCCGCTGATCTGCGTAAAACCCTACTCCTGCCTTGTGTTATTATTAGTGTTCTTGAGCCCAGGCTCCAGGAGCGCTTGCGATGAACAGTATGTTCAAAGAGCAGCTACGCATGCAGAATGGGCCAAAAGATCCTCCTCCCCTGTAGCAGTTGCCTTGGGCCTCCTTTTATACTACAAAGGGGTCACCACAGTGGCAAAATGTACATACATTGAGGTGTAAAGTAGCTACAGGGTCATCATACCTAACCCCTAACGGATTAGGACAAACGCATTTAATGCACCGTGAGGTGTCCGTTTAGGTGTCCTCACTTTCTTGGGGATGGAAAAAGGGGCCATCCCATCAGCACCGCTTAAGCCCTCCTCCACTGGCGCATCGCCACTTGTCCAAAGAAGGACCCAGAATGTCGGGTTTGTTGCTGTGCCAGAGCGGCGGCACAGCAACAAAATCTTGCCGGGCGTCAAGCCTTGCCGGGCGCCGGACCTTGCCGGGCGTTGCAGGCCACCCCGGCAAGATCTTGCCGGGGAAGTTGGCCTTCGGATTCCAGCTCTTCTTATCTGCTGATCCTCATATCTTTGACTTGAGAATTTCCCTGATGGCCTGAGTCAACCTTGAACTGTTCCCTGACAAGCCATGCCGCGGGTATGGCTACAACTGCCCGTGCACAAGTACGGGGTACTAATGGCCCAATACTTAGTACACCGACAGGAGCCCCCAGGCCTAGGCCATACACGAGTGCGAGGCGTTGTTGGGCTAGGCCCAAACAGTGCACGGGCACACGTGGCAGGGGATTAACTGCTCGTAAATATCCTGTTTACTGTGCCCCCCACTACGCGCGCCGAATGCGCGACGTGGGAAGCGTGCCTCAAAAGCTGCAACTGCAACACGCCCGCAGAGGCGCATTCACATTGGGGAGTAAAAGAGGCGGCCCCGCTCCTTCCCCATAAAAAGGAGAAGCCGCAGAGGCACAGGCCTATTTACCCCCCTTTTCTTCTCAATCTGGCCGTTGCCATTGCTTTCCTTCCCTCGAGCTCAGAGCAAAGCCTTCCATCTTCCGCTCGCCGCCTCCACGCCCGCTCCATCCCCGGCTTCCACCCTCGTAGTCGCCATGCCGCCCAAGACCAGCAAAGGCAAAGGCAAGGAGGCAAAAGCCGATGTCCCGGAGAGCGAACTGGTGAAGATGCGGAAGAAGTACGTCGTCTTCGCCCCATCGCTCGATGCGGAAGCTTTGAAGAGGCGGTACCAGTGTATGTGGGCGAGGGATACGCAAGCTCACCCTGCCACTCGCGTGATTCCAGGTTCTTGCTCCAAGAGTGGGTCGGACAGATACCCCTTTTTCGTCGCATATTTCTACTGCGGGCTCTGTCCTCCCTTTTCTGACTTCTTCAACGACATCATGTACACATACGGCTTCCATCTTCTCGACTTCACACCAAACGCCGTAATGTGTATGTCTGTCTTCGCTCATCTTTGCAAAAAAATTGTCGGAGTAGTTCCCAATACCGCCCTCTTCCGCCATTATTTTATTCCTCGCATCCAAAAGGGGGAGGCCCTTTCTGGTTCTATCGCCTGGATTCCACGGGCTTGGAATAAGGAGATATACCCAGAGGGAGTTTACCGGGAGAAGTGGGACGAATGGCGGTCTGAGTGGTGCTGGATCAAGGAAGCAGATCCTCATCCGTTCTGCTTGCCTCGACGACAGAAGGCGGTACGAGGCAGCGATTGGAGCGGCCTTGCCGCGGAAGACGAGAGGCTCACAATCGCCACCACCAGGATCCTTCGCCTGAAAGCCGCCGGGCTCACTATGGAGATGATCGGCTTCGATTTCCTCCGTCGCCGCATCGCCCCGCTACAGAACAGGGGAAGACCAGCTTGGGAGTACCAGAACGCAGCGGACATCATGAGGCTACGCCCTGGATTGAACAACAATTTGACTGCCATGCAACTTGGCGCCCTCCGCCAAAAGCTGTTCCAGTGCGATGACAAGCATCGGTTGCCGGCAAGGATTGTCCCTCTGTGCAACAACTCTGCTCTGGGATCAATCATCGCCTTCATGCCGATGTTCAACGCCCACGGTCTTGACGCGACATGGGCTGAGCCATCCGAGGAAGATGCACAGAAGTTCTTTGATAACTTGACGGAGAGGGTCGTCCGGGAAGAAGCAGACTTGCTCCGAGCCACCACCGACGAAGAGGTGGCATACATCGCCACAAGGGCAGAGAGGAAAATCTTGCCGCGGAGGCCGGCAGCGTCGGCTTCGCAGAATGGGAAAACAGTGATGCAGAAGTAGTGGTGGAGAAAGATCCTGCCGGGAAGGATAAAGCTGCCGGGGAACAGGGCAGCACTGCCGCTGAGAGCTCGTCCGACGAAGACACGGCTGAAGAAGAACCGCAAGAAGAGCTCCCAGCCCCGAAGAAGACAAAGCGTGTTCTTCGAAAGGCTGTGTCTGGCATCCCGGCAAGCCAACCTTCCTCGAGCAGCGAGGCTCCTGGCAAGAAAGTGGCCGGCAAGACTGCGCCGCGGCAAGGGGTTCGACAGCAACCTGCGCGGCGCGCGAGACCCACACCAGCGGCAACTGCTGGGGCAAAAGGGGTGTCTCGCACTACCGCACCGAAAGTTGAGGTGACAGAAATGCGCCAACCCCCGGCGCCTGCCACAGCCAAGCGACCTAGGACCCCTCCTCCGCCTCCCCACTCAGACATCGCAACGGAGGCCGATTTCGACATCTCCGGCTTTAGTCCGGAGCGAGAAGAGGAAGAGTGAGTACCTTGCCACAACCTTTATCTTCCAATCTTGGATCAATCTTACTGACTTGCTTGTATTGTCTCTGCAGTGATGCAGAAACCTTGCTGGAGAGGATGACGAAGAGGACAAAGACTTCCACGAGCGACGAGCCCCCGGCAGGCTCCACGAGCGTGCCAGAAACTATCATCGTCAGCCCGGAGCTCAGCCCTCAACGCAGTCCCCAGCACAGCCCCCAGCGTAAATTCGTTGCTCTTTTTTCGTTGGCGGGCGCTGAGGTTTCTATTCTTGCCGCTGATATCTCTGGGCTTGCAGGAGAAGAATGGCAACAAGGAGAGTTATTGGAAGACGCTCCCGTCGTGCCACCTCCATCAACCATGCCGCCCACAAGCGCATCCCCGGCAAGGGATCCTATCGACGAGCCCATCTTGATTGAGGAGGAGCCGGCAAGCATGGGCACCGGCAACCCTCTCCCGGCAACCGAGGTTGCCGGGAGGGGCGAGGCCACCTCTCAACAGCTCGACGCAGGTAACTGATTGCCTTAGTGCGCTTGCTATTCTTTCCTTTATCTCTTTTTCTTTGGTCCCTTCGAACTTCAATCTTGACCTTATTCTGTTTCCCTACTTCGTCCTCCAGAGTTCCCTGTGATGGAACACATGGATGTCGACGTTGTCATCGAGGAGACCGCCAGGGACGCCGCTGCCGAGGCAGATAGGATCGCCGCCAGTGAGGCCGCCAAGGGTGCCACTGTCGAGGCCGCCGAGACTGTGCAGGAGGAACCCGACAAAGAGCCTGCTGAAGAGTGTGGCAAGGAGACTAGTGACCGCACTGATGGCATTCCTGCCGCAGGAGCGCCAGGCGCTGCGCCGGCCACGGAGCCCTCTGGTACTAATGAGGCGGTTGTTGAGGATCAACCGTCAATATCTGAAGGCCCCTCATCCAGCAAATATCTCAAAGTTGGCGAGAACCTGTTTGTCAACTTGCCGGGGACGGCAAGCATTGGGGCACCGACCGAAGGGGAAGTCTTTGACGAGGAAATCATCGCTGCTGCCGGGCTCGAGGTTGTTGATGACCCAAGCACTAGCAGTGGCAAGTCTGAAGAGGATCAGCTCCTTCAGGCCATGGGTGAAAATTTCCGCAAGCTCCAGGCTCTCCACCGCGCCCGGAAAGAGAAAGCGGATTCCAGAATGGCAGTTGTCGAGGCGGCCGAAGCAAATTTCCAGAGGCGCGTCGAACAAATGCAAGTCTGGTATGCCGAGGCCCTCCAAGAGTTGACTGCTGGCCGAGAACAAGTGAGCCAGCAGTGGACAGAAATCCTCCTGAAACATTCTGACATGGAGAAGGCGCAGGATGAAGCTACGCAGAGAATTGCTGCTGAAGATGCTCTCCTGACGGGGCGTCACATTGCGCTTGATGCTCACGAGGAAGACCTCACCGCACGTGATCAGGCGCTTGCCGCCAAGCTTCGCAGCAAAGATGAAGATATCGAGAAGCTTGTCGCGCGGCGGACCCAGGAGCTGGAGCAGAAGCACAAAGAGGCGCTCGAAGCTCTAACTGCAGATCATGCCGGCAAGCTCAAGGAGGCCATCGATGCTGCCGAGGCTGCAGAGGCCGCCAAGAATTAGCTGGACGACAAAGTCAAGAAGCTGGAAGTAGATCTCGAAGAACACGGCAAAGAGCTCTCGACGCTCAAAGGCGATAGGGAGAAAACCCTCCACACCCTGGCGGAGATGCAAGTTGCCATGTCTAACAAGACCAAGCAGCTCTCCTCAGCAAATGATGCTATTGCGGTTCTGGAATTGAAGCTGACCATGTTGCAGAAGTCTCTTGAGGCCGGCAGGGCCTGCGAGAAGGCTCTACTCAAAGATCTCCAGGGAGAGAGGAACCTGCTCAAGAGCGCTGCCGCCGCCCAAATCGATTACGAAAAGGGGGTGGAGATCTGGACTGGACGTCTCATCGACGCTGCGGAGAAGCTTACGGTAGAACTGTCAGCCATGGGCCTGTCAAACTTCAGGTATTCTTCCGAGGAAAGAATATCTTCGAGTGCCAGGTTGATGATGTTCTTCGAGAGCATCATTGATGCCCTGAAGTTGCTCCAGTCTAACCGGGCGACTCAATTGGCCAACGAGACCCGCCGGCTTTGCCAGGCCGTTCTCCGCAAAGTGCTCATCAAGGTAGTGCACCACAATCCCGGCATCGACCTCTCCAATGCGCTTGGCCATCTGCCAAAGGACGCAAATCTTGAGGCGCTCGAAGAGCTTGTCGCGCCTATCCTCGAGAAGGTGGACTCCATCAAAAGGATCGAAGGCCAGCGCAGAGATTAACTGCCCCACCTTTTCTTGCCGTCGTCATTCCATGCCAAAGACAATTAAGTCTCAAGTTAGAATTGCAGCAACTCATTAATGTAATATAACTCGCTTATGTTTGGGTACATGCTTGCTATTTTCCTTATCTGATTCCTTTATGTATGGAGTTCACCCTACGCTTACTGAAAAACTTGCCGGCGCGCAACCTGCCGCGAGCGCTGGGTGCGGGACTTCAGCGGCCTACTGGAGGCGCAGCGGCCAGCAAGACTCCTTGGCGTTCTCAGTGCAGCCACTTAAATTGTTGAGCGGACTCGAAACAAGATAAGGGCGCAACCGATTACAACAAGGGTTCCTTCGCATGCAGATTTTCCATACAAGATTCGGAATCGTCCAAGGAAATCACTTTGCAATAAAGGAAACTTGTTCTAGGTTTTTAGAACTTAGCTTTCTGTCACTGTCCTTCCTCCGGCAAGCGTCGATTCCGAACATCGCCAACTGGTACTCATATCTCCCTTCCCCCCCCCCCCGGCAAATGTGCACGCGAGGAATCCTTCTGTCTCTTAAGAAAAAGAAAGAAGAGAAAATAAAGATATGAAACCTTGGCGGTTCGTTAGAACTTACCGGGAGTAGGTGTCATACAACATCTTAGACAAACATGCATATATAAATATGATCATGGAGATCAATAAGGGAATGCACAACACTTAAATTTATTCATTTGTGCCCAGGGTCTGCGCCTGGCTTTGTACAAAGGATCATATGCCTCGCCGGCAAGACTTGTACAAAAGGGTGGTTGCCGGGGGCCCCCGACAACCGCGCCTTATGGGTAGAACTTGCGAAGATGTTCGATATTCCAGGAATTGCTCACTGGAATGCCATCTTCGGTCTCCAAGCGGACAGCGCCGGGCCTGGTGACTCGTACTACCCGATAAGGGCCTTCCCACTTCAGCGTCAACTTGTTTGAATTCTTGGCGGATTGAATCCGCCGAAGAACAAGGTCGCCTTCCTCAAGGCTTCGGGCATGAACTTTGCGACTATGGTAGCGGCGCAAAGCTTGCTGGTAGCGTGCAGCTCGCACAGCAGCCTGAAGACGATTCTCCTCAAGGAGCACAGCGTCATCTTGCCGCAGTTGCTCTTGCTCGAGCTCATCATAAGTGAGCACTCGAGGTGATCCATACGTGAGTTCCGTGGGAGAACTGCTTCCGCTCCGTAGACCAGAGCGAAGGGCGTCTGGCCGGTGGCTCAATTTGGTGTCGTTCTGATTGACCAAAGAACCGCCGGCAACTCATCAATCCAGCGTCTTCCGCACTTTTTCAGCCTGTCAAAGGTTCTGGTCCTGAGACCGCACATCACTTCAGCATTGGCCCTCTCCGCTTGGCCGTTGCTTCTCGGATGAGCAACGGAGGCAAAACAAATTTTGCCGCCAAGGTCTTGGATGTACTGCATGAAGGTGCGACTTGTGAATTGCGTGCCGTTGTCGGTGATGATCCTGTTGGGCACACCGAAACGGCAAACTATCCCTTTAAAGAACTTGACGGCTGATTGTGCTGTCACCTTCCTCACTGCTTCCACTTCCGGCCACTTTGTGAACTTGTCGATAGCAACATACAAGTACTCAAAGCCCCCGATAGCACGGGGGAAAGGGCCCAGTATGTCGAGCCCCCAGACCGAAAATGGCCAGGAGAGAGGGATTGTCTGAAGAGCTTGAGCTGGTTGATGCGATTTCTTCGAATGAAACTGGCACGCTTCACACTTAGTTACTAGTGCAGTTGCATCCTGGAGAGCGGTGGGCCAAAAGAAACCTTGCCGGAATACTTTTCCGGCAAGTGCCCTTGACCCTATGTGAGAGCCACATATGCCTCCATGTATTTCTGCCAACAACTCTAGTCCATCCTCCCGAGGAATGCACTTCAATTTCACACCGTTTGGTCTCTTTCTGTACAGGACGTCATCGACGAACTTGTACATAACAGACCAACGGGCTACTCTTTCCGCTTCTTCCTGTTCCTCCGGGAGTTCTCCTGTTTGAAGGAAATGGACAATGTGCCGCGCCCATGCTGGAGCCTGGGGCTCGACAGCTAGGACTAAAGGCATCTCCTCCGCCGGGGGAATGTTTGTCTCAACGGCAAGGGCCTGAGCCCCTACTGGAGCCTGTTGTTCCCCGGCAGGCATGTCGTCGATCCTGGCAACTTCCTTGCCGGCGGCTCCCGGGAGCTCTGTCGGGAAGTACTGACCAGAGTTCAACTTTCTTCTCTTTTCTTGCCGCATTGATGGCGCCACGGATGGTTGAGTCAATTGGAACACAAAAGTTCCTGGTTCCACAGGCAACTTGAGGGCGGCACGCTTTGACAGGTCGTCAGCAATACTGTTCTCGGCACGAGGAACATGCTCCATTTGCAGACCGTCAAAGTGCTCTTCCATTTTTCTCACTTCATCCACGTAGGCTTGCATCAATGGACTCTGATAACTCTTGTTAACTTGCCTGACGACAAGCTGTGAATCGCCTCTGATGATGAGCTTTTTGATACCAAGGTCTGCTGCGATCCTAAGACCGGCAAGCAAACCCTCGTATTCTGCTGTGTTGTTGGTCGAACTCTCCCGGGGAAAATGCATTTGGACTACGTACTTGAGGTGCTCTCCGGTGGGTGCGACAAGCAGCACGCCAGCACCGGCGCCTTGTAGCGAAAAAGCCCCATCAAAGTACATAACCCATTGCTGGTCAATTTCCTTGCCAGGGAGAGTTGTTTCTTGAACCTCTTCGTCCGGCGTTGGGGTCCATTCCGCAACGAACTCCGCCAAGGCCCTGCTCTGAATTGTTGAAGTACTTTCTAACTTGAGGCCAAAGCTCGACAACTCCAACGCCCACTCCACGATCCTGCCAGTTGCTTCTGGATTTTGCAAAATCCGTTGCAACGGAAAGCGAGTGACGACGGTGATTTCATGTGCTTGAAAATAATGGCGCAGCTTCCTCGAGGCCATAAGAAGGCCGAAAAGCAACTTCTGTATGCCAGAATATCTTGACCTAGCTCCTTGTAAAAGAGAGCTAACAAAATAAACTGGGCGCTGCACCACCTTTTTCTTCTGCAATGGTTCTTCTGACTGCACATATCTTGTCTTGTCGGGATCAATCCTTGCCGAGGAAGATCCTGCCGCGTCACCTGACGGTCCTGCCGCTGGTGTTGCTTCCTTGTCAGCTTCTCTCTGCGCCACTAACGCAGCACTAACCACTTGATTTGTCGCTGCCAGATACAGCAGCAACGGCTCTTGTGGTTTAGGCACGACTAGCGTCGGCGGAGAGGAAAGTTATTTCTTCAAATCTTGCAGCGCAGCCTCCGCCTCCGGAGTCCATTTCATTGGACCTGCCTTCTTTAAAATTTTGAAAAAGGGCACGGCGCGCTCAGCAGATTTGGAAATAAACCTACTTAGGGCAGCAACGCAGCCGGCAAGACGACACACATCCTTGACGCGTCTTGGCGCTTCAATCTGCTCAATAGCTTTGATCTTGTCGGGGTTCGCTTCAATTCCCCGGCAAGATAGAAAGAATCCGAGGAGCTTGCCGGAAGGAACACCGAACACGCACTTCTCAGGATTGAGCTTTAAGTTGATCTTGCGCAGATTTGCAAATGTTTCTTCTAAATCTTGTATGAGCGTCGCTTTGTCCTTGGTTTTGACCACTATATCATCCATGTACGCCTCCATATTTCTATGGAGTTGAGGCTCAAAACCGATTTGGACTGCTCTCGCAAATGTAGAACCAGCACTTTTCAACCCGAAAGGCATTCGTATAAAACAATACGTACCACATGGGGTGATAAATGCGGTCTTCTCTTCGTCTTCTTTCGCCATGAAAATCTGATGATACCCTGAATAGGCATCAAGGAAGGACAGGAGATCACAACCAGCGGTGGAGTCCACAATCTGGTCGATGCGCGGCAACGGAAAGGGATCTTTTGGACAGGCTTTATTGATATCTGTATAATCGATACAAAGCCTCCATTTCCCATTTGCTTTGCGCACCACAACCGGATTGGCCAACCAGGTTGGATGAAGCACTCCTCTAACCAATCCTGCCGCCTCCAGCTTTCTGATTTCCTCGGCAATGAATTCTTGCCGCTCCAAGGCTTGCTTCCTGACCCTCTGCTTGACGGGCCGCGCGTGAGGACAGACAGCAAGGTGGTGCTCAATTATCTCCCTGGGAACACCGAGGATGTCAGACGGTTGCCATGCAAACACGTCGACATTCGCCCGCAAGAAGGCAATGAGCGCGCTTTCCTATTTGTCATCTAGGATGGAACTTATGGCGAAAGTTCCTCCCGTTCCGTCCTCCCTAACGGGCACCTTCTTGGTCTCCGGTGGAGCAGCCTTGGGTCTCTTGTTCTTGCCGGTGGAACTCTCTGGTGCATCCTCGACGGAAGCGCAGCACTCCGAGGAGGCGCGCTTACCGGAGTTCGCGCCAAGATTCTCGCCGGTCTTCTTCTTCTTCCCCCCCGGGAGTTCCAGCGGCAGGAGCAGATGCCTTGACGGCAGGTGCTGCAACTGCTTCCCGGTAAAGTTGGTCGGCACAGATGAGCGCATCCTTCTTATCGGAATGGATAGTGATGACGCTCAACGGCCCGGGCATCTTCAAAACATTGTATGCGTAGTGTGATGCCGCCATAAACTTAGCCAGCGCTGGCCGACCAAGGATCCCATTGTATGACATGGGGATCTTGGCGACATCAAACACTACCTTCTCGGTCCTGTAGTTGAGCTCGCTACCAAATGTCACCGGCAGCGTAATCTTGCCCTTGGGCTGGGTTCTTCCCGGATTGACCCCTTGAAACATACCCGTTTCTTCGAGGTCCTCATCAGGAATTTGGAGCCTCTTGAGCACATCCGGTGAGATTAGGTTTAGCCCGGCCCCACCGTCAACTAGCATTTTCGTCACCTTGAGGTTGCGAATTGTTGGTGAGACCAACAATGGCAAGCACCCGACCGCAGTTGTGCGATCAAGGTGATCATCGGCGTCGAAAATGATAGGCGTGTTGGACCACTTCAGGGGCCTACATGCATCTGGCGATGGCTCCGCTGCATTGACTTCCCGCACCCACTGTTTGAGTCAACGGTGGGAAGAATGCAGCGAGGCACCCCCATCGATACACATGGCCTCTGTAGCTTTCTGGAATTCTTGCTCACTGGACTCATCGTCTTCTTCATCATCATCTTCTTCTTTGTCTCGGCCTCGAGCGGGCCTCTCCCTCTGTTGCTTGGCCTTGCCGCGGCACCCCCCTCGGCCACCGCGCTTCTTGTCGGATCCGTCAGCACCATCTTGGGCCTTCTCCTTATCTCGCCTTTCATACTTGGCCCTCTGTTTCTCGGCAAGCTGTTCAACTTGCCAGCAGTTTTGGAGATCGTGGCCCTTGGTGCGATGGATCTTGCAATACTGCTTGCCGGAGCTTTTCGACTTGTCGGCAGCCGCCAAGGCCTGACAGGAAGGGCACCCGGCAAGATCCTTGCCGGGGTCACCAACCTTGGCCCTCTTGGCGGCACCGGGGTTGTCGGATTCCTCGACAGCAAGCACGGCCTTGCCTCCGCGTTTCCTGTTCCGCTGCCGGCCTTTCCTTGACGGGGTCGCGGCGTCTATCTTCGGATTCACCCGCCGCGCCAATAGCCTCGCCAGGGAGTTTCCTCCCCTCTTCAGCTCGAGCGCATTTATCGGCCAAAGCGTAAAGCTCGGCAATACTCCTGACTTTGTTCATCACCAGCTCCTCCCGCATTCTGCGGTTACGCACGTTCTGATGAAACGCGCTAATGACAGCAGCAGGGTGAACGTCAGGAATATTGTACTGCACCCGGCTGAACCTCTGCATAAACTTGCGTAGAGATTCGCCCTCCTTCTGAGGGATGATATGCAAATCACTCTCTTGGCCAGGAGCTTGGTGGCCTCCAACAAAGGCGCCAATAAACTGATGGCACAGATCTGACCAAGAAGAAATAGAATTCTCCGGCAGATGCATCAACCACGACCTGACGTTGGGCTTGAGCACCAACGGGAAGTAGTTGGCAAGTATCTTGTCATCTCGGCCCCCGGCAGCCTGCACCGCAATGGTGTAGATGCTCAGGAACTCAGAGGGATGGGTCTTACCGTCATATTTCTCCGGGACCTCTGGCTTGAAGGTTCGGGAATTGGGCCACTGGACTTGCCGCAGCTCACGGGTAAACGCTGGAGTCCCTACCTCGTAAGGCAAGTCTCCTACGTCCCCTGGCGCAGGCTCGTCGATAGCCGGCCCTGCGCGCTTATCAGACTGATAGCGCGCTTCCCGTCGCCGCTCGATGGTAGTTCGAGCGTCCTCCTTGCCTCGTTCCTGGAGAACTTGACGCTGGTCGCGGCGCATCCGTGGATCGGACGACGCCGTGGAGACTTCTTCACGGCGGTCGACCTGCTGGGTTGTCGGCCGCCGCTGGTGTCGCGGAGGGGAGTGCACCGTGGTTGCACCACCTCCGGTTTTCTCCACATCGACTCGCGCCGGATCGATGGGCCTTCGTTGTGAGGGCCCTGCCTCTTGCGGCCCATCTTTGTTGGCGAAGCCGATAAGGCTCTGGATAGTAGCTCACCACTCCTCCATCTTCTTCGGGGCAGGAGGGAAATCGAGGAGCAGCTGCGCACGTGCCAAAGCTTCCGCTGGCGTAGGCGGCGGCGACAGGTGCGAGGTACGTGAGGTGCTCTGACTCCTAGCCATGTTAGAAGGAGCACCATCACGGTCACGCGACCGCGCGCCACCTCCGCCGGCAGCTCGGTGTGCATGCTGGTCCCGCGCATCTCGGGATTGATGCGCAGAAATCTTTTCATGGGGACGCCCTGAACCACCAGCGCCATGACGTCGCTCGTCGTGCACGACCTGGGTAGGCCGTGACGCTTGCGCCGGTGTGGGAGCTCCAGCAGGCGTCCTCCGATCTCTGGAATTCGTTGTGCCACCCGTAGGCAACACAGCTCCGTCTCTGGATCTAGCGGCGTGTGGGTTGCCGCTGCCACTGCGAACGACGCCGCTCGCCTGGCTTGGATCACCGGAACGCCGTGAAGGCTCTAGTCCTCTTCCTTCTGTACCCACTCCATCGCCCGTACGTGAAGGCTCAGGCAAAACGGACGTGGATGGTTGCGCCGTTGCAGCGCTCTTCTTCTTGGGTGGCATGATGATGAAGATGATGAAGAAACTAAGGCGCCGATCACTAGATCAGGTTCACACAACCTTCAATCCCCCCACCTGGCGCGCCAAAGATGTCGGCGTGCGACACCTATGGGATCCTAAGAGACCCCTTTATAATTCGGCGGGGGGAGAGGTATGCGCAAAGAGCAGAACCAACGATCGACGCGGGGCGATTTTACCCAGGTTCGGGCCGCTGATCAGCGTAAAACCCTACTCCTGCCTTGTGTTATTATTAGTGTTCTTGAGCCCAGGCTCCAGGAGCGCTTGCGATGAACAGTACGTTCAAAGAGCAGCTACGCATGCAGAATGGGCCAAAAGATCCTCCTCCCCTGTAGCAGTTGCCTTGGGCCTCCTTTTATACTACAAAGGGGTCACCACAGTGGCAAAATGTACATACATTGAGGTGTAAAGTAACTACAGGGTCATCATATCTAACCCCTGACGGATTAGGACAAACGCATTTAATGCACCGTGAGGTGTCCGTTTAGGTGTCCTCACTTTCTTGGGGATGGAAAAAGGGGCCATCCCATCAGCACCGCTTAAGCCCTCCTCCACTGGCGTGTCGCCACGTGTCCAAAGAAGGACCCAGAATGTCGGGTTTGTTGTTGTGCCAGAGCGGCGGCACAGCAACAAAATCTTACCGGGCGTCAAGCCTTGCCAGGCGCCGGACCTTGCCGGGCGCCGAACCTTTGCCGGGCGTTGCAGGCCACCCCGGCAAGATCTTGCCGGGGAAGTTGGCCTTCGGATTCCAGATCTTCTTATCTGCTGATCCTCATATCTTTGACTTGAGAATTTCCCTGATGGCCTGAGTCAACCTTGAACTGTTCCCTGACAAGCCTTGCCGCGGGTATGGCTACAACTGCCCGTGCACAAGTACGGGGTACTAATGGCCCAATACTTAGTACACCGACACTCCTGGATGCAAAAATGGAGTTGAGACTAGCGCCGCTCTATTTCTATAAGGAAATCATTGAAAACTAGATCTAAACAACAGTAGCAGTGAAGAACCGATGAACAACGAATAATTCCTATGAACTACAGCAGGGTTAATGTAGATCTGTAGGTGTGTTTCAACATACCTGGATGCGGCGGAAGCTTTGAGGTGGTCTTGGATGGCGTCGACGTGCCGCACGTAGGGTTGATGGAGCAGTTGACGTCACCGGGGCACTCGAGGTCGCACGACGGTTGGGCTCTGTTCGCAAAGCGGCGCGAGGAAGAAGACACGAGGGGATGGAAAGGTAAAAGTGAGATAAGAACCACCTCGGGCATATTTATAATGAAAATAAGAAGGAGAAGTGGCAAGCACGAAAACCAAGGAGGGGCAGTAATTTTTTGAGTAAGGGACGCCTTGGTTTTCGGGATAGACAAATATTAGCAAAGATCCGTTGTGATGTCATGATGGAATTCCTGGATTTACGGAAGATGACATCATGGTTTATGGACATGAAAAAATGACAAGTGTGGGAGTGTTCTAAGCCGGATATATGGATCAAGCATGATGCCATTTTCAAAGGCAGGAAGATGACCCGCCATATTCATCAGATTGAAGATTGGCATGAATAAATTCAAATCAATGTGGGGGCTAATGTTGGGGATATAACCCCACGATATGACCCACCATGATTGGGTCGGGTTATATAGATGGCGACTTAAGTAGTGGGACTCAAGATGGGCTGAAGATATTCAAGGCCTCGAGGCCTACAGGGTGGCTTGAGAAGTGGGCCGACTCATGGGCTAGTACTAGAAGACGCCGGCTCATCTTTGGAGGTACAAGTCGCCACTTGAAGTTTCCTTACTTAGGAAGCAAGACAATTAGGAAACATATTAGGTCACGGATCGCAATACGACCCGGACTCTGTTGTACGCCCAGGGCCTCAACCTATATATAAAGGGGAGCCCCTGGAGCTGGAAGGACTAAGTTACAAGCTCTCGAGTGCTAGGTTAACCAAGTTGCACCCTTGTAATCGAGATCATCATCATCAATATCAATCAAGCAGGAGTAGGCTTTTACCCCCACCGTGAGGGGGCGAACCTAGGTAAACCCTTGTCTCTCGATTCCGATCAACCCCGTTCAAGCAATCACTTAGCGGCGATGGCCTCACGACTAAGTACTTTCACGAGGACATCTGCCGTGACAAAACCACGACAAGTCTCCTTCATAAAAACCCTATTATGGTAAGGGTATGGGACAAAAAGTTACTCATGGGTATATAAATAGGGAAATCTGAAACACATCGGGTAGAGTGGGTACGGGTATGGGATCATATAACTCATACCCACATACCCATATAAAATCTATGTGAACTCAAAATTATATCTACACTTTGTTGTGAATTCGTGAACTCAAAACGTATGACTATGTGTTATTGTTTATGACTATGTAATGTTGTTTTGACGTGTTGTTGTTTATGAGAAGGGGATGCTATTTAATAAATGTGTTGTTGTTTATAAGTATGTGCTATTTTTATAATCTGTTGTTATTTATAATTATATTATATGTTGATGTTTATGACTATTAGTTGTTCAAATTGATGCTTTGCAAATTGGGTAATTTTATCTGCGGGTACTCGTCTACCCTGTTGGGTAACGGGTATGGGAAAATTTGTACCCATTGATGGGTATGGTTAAGGGTGATGGACAAGCTCACGGGATACGGGTAAGAGTATGGGGTGCCATTCCTACGTGGAACAGAGGGGAATCGACAGGGATTGAAGGGGCTAGGACCTCCTAATTGGCGCTTCTTGCGTGGACCAGAGCTCCAGCTCTCACGAGGTTTGGGCTGTCCCATTAGCACTTTGCACCGCTCGATGGCTACCTGCACGCATGGATCTACTGGCTTTTGAAAAAGACAAAAAAACCATAAATTAAAAAAAATCACAATTATATTTAGTAAAAACACAATTTTGAAAAATTTCATAAATTTGAAAAAAATCATAAATATTAAAAAAATACCGCAAAATTTGATTACTCCATGAAGTTGAAAAAACCATGAATTTGAAAAAAGTTCACGAATTTGAGAATAAATCACAAAAATTGGAAATTTATTTTGAAAAAATCACATATTTTAAAGAACACGGGCACAAAAATGTTCACGAGTTAAAAAAACTTTTGAATTTGAAAAGAAAAAAAGAAAAAAGGACAAAAACCGGGTAAAAACAAACCAAAAATCTGAGGGAACCACGTTTTTGGGCGGCCCATATATAGCTATTAAAGAAAAACATGTAGAAAACAGTTTAACTAGCGCAACTGATGGTAAATAGAGAAATCACTAATTAAGGCGCACTCTTTGCAAAGGTCACTCTCACCTCCTTAGGTTGCGATAAGTGGCACACTATATGTGCACCACTTGTCGCAACCTGGGAATGTTCCCTTTTTTCGTACATCCGTTTATTCAAAATATTTTATCTCTTAAACCGTGTGTCCAAATCTTTAACCATTTTCATCATTGAATTCCTCACGTCGAGATCTTCAAAACTAGATGCCATATTGATAGTTTTTGATGAAATTTCTTTCACACAAAAAAACAGACGAAAAAACCAAACCAGGAGCATGTTTTTTTCCCTTCTGAAAGAGGCACGACTGTGCCTCTCGTGGAAGCAAATCCATGTTTCCACGAGAACTAAACCCGTGCCTCTCGTGGAAGGAAAAAAGAAAACACGTTTGTTTTTCGTTTCCGAGAGGCACAGCGTGCCTCGTGCGGAAGGGAAAAAAGAAAACACGTTTTTTTTTCGTTTCCGAGAGGCACGACCATATCTCTCGCGGAAACAAATCCATGCCTCTCGCGGAAGCAAAACCATGGTTCTCGTGAAAGCAAATCCGTGTGTCTTGCGGAAGGAAAAAAAGAAAATGCATTTTTTTTCGTTTCCGAGAGTCACGACCGTGCCTCTCGCGGAAGCAAAACTGTGCTTCTTTTCCGTTTCCGAGCTCTCGTGGAAGCAAATCCATGCCTCTCACGGAAGCAAAACCGTGCCCCCCACGGAAGAAAAAAAGAAAGAAAACGCATTTTTCGTAAAAAGAACTTTTTTCAAAAAAAAGTCCAAAGGCTAAGAAAGACATGTGGAAAAACGAAAAGCCAAAAAAAACCCATCTAAAAGCCAAAAACGCGTGCAAAAAAATATAAAACAAAATTCGAAGGTAGTGTTCAGAGCGCGACACGTGACGGTGACTGAGAGCACGCCAAGTCCATCTCAAGTGACCCTTAAAAAGCGCCATTCCTATATGGCGCGTAGGGAGCCCCCTAACACCATGGCGCGTACCCCCCAGCTCACCCGCGCTCCTTCTGGGGCGGCCATGTGGGGCGCCAGGTCCGCATTTTTTTCTTTTTTTTTTCATTTTTCATTTTTTTTCTTTTTTATTTTTTCTTTTCTCCTTTTCTTTCCTTTTCTGTTTTCCTTTTTCTTTCCTCTTTACTTTTCCACTTTTTTTGCAAATTTGCTTTTCAAATTCATGAACACTTTTTCGTTCATCGAATTCAAAATATATTCATTATTTAAAAAAAAGTTCAACAATTCAAATAATATTCATCGGATTTAAAAAATGTTCACCAAAATTCAAAATTTGTTCACCGACCTAAAAAACTGTTCATTAAATTCAATTTTTTTCATTATTTTCAAAAAATGTTCATCGAATTCAAGTTTCTTGTTCATTGGATTTAAAAAATGTTCACCAAAATTAAAAAATTGTTCACTGAATTAAGAAAATGTTCGTTAAATTCAAATTTTGTTCATCATTATCAAAAAATGTTCATCGAATTCAAATTTTTCGTTCATCCGATTTCAAAAATGTTCATGAAATTTAAAAATTGATAAGCGATCTAAAAAAAGTTCATTAAATTCAAATTTTGTTCGTCATTTTCAAAACATGTTCATGGAATTTAAATTTTTTGTTCGTCAGATTTTAAAAACGTTCACCAAAATTCAAAAAAAATCCACTAACTTAAAAAATGTTCACTAAATTCAAATTTTGTCCATTATTTCAAAAAATGTTCATCGAATTCAAATTTTTTGTTCATCATATTTAAAAAATGTTCATGAAAATCAAAATTTGGTCACTGACCTAAAAAAATGTTCATTATGTTCAAATTTTGTTCATCATCTTAAAAAAATGTTTGTCAATCTCAAAATTCGTTCATTGATTTCAAAAAAAAATTATCCATTTTTTAGAAAAGGTTCTAGAATACAAATTTTGTTCATCAAGCTAAAAAAATTGTTCATCAAATTCAAATTTGTTCATGAAATATAAAAAATATTCATCATTATTAAAAAATGTTCATTCAAAATTAGAAAATATTCATTCTTTTGAAACACAAATATTTTTGAATTCAAGACCTGTTTTTATGACAATTCACAATATTTTGAAATTTAGATGCAATCCCGAATTATTTTAATATAGAATAAAACAAAAACAGAAAATAGAATAGGAAAGGTAAAAAAACAAAAACAAAAACAAAAGACGGGGGCGCCCGCGCAGCGCATGGGCCGGCCCAACTGGGCGCGCGGGGGGCGCAGTGGTGCGCGCTACCGCGACTGGGGGGCGCCCCACGCGCCATATAGGAGGTCTCATTGAAAAGCTACCGAAGAAGCACTCCTCAATTAGTTGATTTCGGTAAATAAGGACCGTGTAATGGGCTGGCCCAGTATTTGCCGAGGCCATTCCGGGGATTTTGTGGGCTTTTGAGCCCACGAGGGATAATCCTCTCAAATCCCTTCCAAGCCTGTGTATCAAACCAGGCCTTAACGTTTTAATCTCTGCCATCTTAAAAGAATCTAATGTTCCCTTCCCTGTCAAAAGATCATATCCTGCCGAGTGTTTCGTACATCCCCACGCTATCCCCGCCCCACGTCCGACCCCGTCCTTCCGATAGGCTTTTTTCGCTTCGTTGTATTTCTAGTTATTTTTCCCCAATCTCTACTTACTTTCATGTTTCCAAAAAAAAAAATTCACCACACCTTCGTTTAACTTTCTTTGTATGATAATCAATCACTCTACTTTAGGTACCTTCTGAACCAGTTTCATTTTAATCTCATGCTTTGGTACTCGTACCACATTATCCTTGAAAAACAAGTGTAACATCAATCGTGTCGATCCAATCATTCTCAAACTGATCGTGTATCCTAAACGCAAAAGACAATGCAAAAAACCCAAAATAGACTAGTTGCACTATCCAAATCCAAGAGCGCGTCATCACATGAGCAAAGCTCTATCCAAATCCTCCTCGCTCGCGCTCGAGCCTCGGTGGTATCGAAACCTCTATGCACGGAGCTAAGTGAATAAACTAAACCCCAACGGAGAGCAGATCGATGCTAACCAAGTAACTAACCATTGTCCGGATTACCAAACTAGCCTTGCTTTACTTTTGCATCCGGATGTCACGTGGATGCGGAATCGGAACCATTTTCATATTTTTTTCTACGCAACTTCTATCGCCAACCTGACACCTAGTACAATTTAAGTAGGGAAATACTCAGCCCCAACCGGGGAAATACCCTGAGCTCTTGAGTGTATTTAAATTTGAGAAAAAATTATAGTAGTAACTAGAAAAAGTAAAAAAAATCTTTCTTTAAATAAACGTGACCTTCTGTTGTACTCGTAAAAAAGTTTCATGAAGAAAAGACTACCGTCAACTTCAAGGAAAAAATCAAATTTTTAAGGACAAAAATGTGAATAGTAACTTGTATATAGTGTTTTATTGTCACCAAGAATACCATGAAAGTCATTCCTTGGCCAATTTTTTCATACGGATACAATAGAAGATCAAGTTTATTTGTCTTTTCTACCCGCAAAAAAAAAGTTTACTTGTTTTTAAAATTTTTTTATAATTACTATTTTTTTCATATAGGGTGTCGGAATCGGGGCTCCGCAAACCTAATAAGGTTCGAACTCTGGGGCGTGTGCAAAGGATCTAGCCTAACCACGGCTCACTGCTCGTCGCCCATGGCTTGGCTCCGACGAGTTCGCGCGAGCGAGAGGAAGAAGTGGACACAGTGATTTACCCAGGTTCAGGCCACCTTGCGGTGTAAAACCCTACTCCTGCTTTGTGGTGGATTGCCTCACGTGGAGGATGAGTATGAACTAGTACAAGTGAGAGCTGCCTCGAGAGAGCTCAATGGCCTAAGGATCTCTCCCCGTCTATGGTGGAGTCTAACATATATTTATAGTGGCCTTGGTCCTCTTCCCTCATAGCTCAGGCGGGAAGGGATTCCACAACGGCCAATTCGAAAGGGGACAAGAGTACATCTTATCCTGACGAAAGGTGGTCTTCGCCTGCAAAGTTTCTGGTCGTGACGCAGTGGTGGGCTCGGCGATGACATCCGTCCTGCCGAGCTCGTGGTCTTGGTCTTGTTGTACCGGAATAGAAACCTTTGGGGGATTCCTTGGGAACCCGCATACGTCCTTGCCTCCTTAGCATCAAAGAGGAAACTGTCCTGGACTACGCCCGCTGGCGCCCGCCTGGCCTTGATCGTCATGCCTCACGTCATCGCGCGCCTCACGAGGCGTGAGGCTTGCATAGAGATCTCCGCTCCTCGGGAGGCCGCTCCACGGGGAGGGCCTTGGTGTCGTTCTCCTCGCGGGGCGGGGGCCTTGCGAGGGTCTTGTCCGTGGAGTCTTGTAGCTGGGTCGTACCGGGCCGTCGATGAAGCCACACGCCGGGCCGCAGGCAGGCACGTCTGGGTACCCCCGATTCCAGAACGCCGACAGTAGCCCCTGGGTCCAAGGCGCGCTCGGCCTGGCTTCCAGGCGAAGGCAGCGAAGGAAGGGCGAAGCGACGCGGGCCATCACCGCCTAAGGGCCAGGCTTGACGTGTGGCGCACGACGGGAGGCGGACGCCCCCACTTTCCCACGTCGCCTCGGCAACTGCCCAGGCTGACAAAAAGCCTGGCGCGCGTGCAGTGGAGCCATCATTGCTCATCCTCGTCTTGCTCGCGGTCCCCTTCTCCAGATAGAAGCTCCTCCAGATCTAGCCACAACGCCATCTCTTCCTTCTCCCCTCGTCGGCGCCGACGACTCCCCGAATGGCGCCCGCCGGGAAATCGAAGCCCGTGGCCCAGGTCGCGACCTCCTCATCCCACGCACCGGCGCTCCTGGCCTCCTTCATCGTCAAGAAGGAGGACCTCAACCCGGTGCTCCCTTTAACGGACGACGCTAGCAATGAGTGGGGCGAGACACGGATCTGGCCTGGCTCCACCGCGCCCGATGATCGACCAAAGACGTCCTGCCCCTTCTTCTTTCATGGCGTCTTCGCCGGGTTGGTTCCGCCCTTCTCTGATTTCTTCTTCGCCACCCTCAGGCACTACAGGATTCGTGCTCTCCACCTTCAGCCCAACTCCATCCTCCTCCTATCCATCTTCGCTTTCTACTGCGAAGCTTTCGTGGGGGTCAGGCCCTCGGTGGCGCTCTTCCGCCACTTCTTTAGCATGCGGTTCTCCACCATGGCCCAGCTATCTGGGTGCGTCTCCTTCGTTAATGTGCACAACGGGAACAAGCTCCTGAAGGCCGGGAAGAAGGTGGAGGGCTTCCGGCGCCGCTGGGTCTTCCTAGACGCCCGCGGCATCGACCCGCTGCTGGAGCTTCCGACGTAGCTGCTCGAGCGGATACCAGAGTGGGGTTCCGCAAAGCTCACAGACCCACGGGCGAAGCCTGTTCTGGAGAAGATAGCCTTGGATATGGAGGCCAGACTGCTGACGGGGGCGATGATTGTGAAGGAGTTTTTGGCGCAACGCCTCGCGCCGCTCCAATCGCACTCGAAGCCTTTCTGGGCGTACGAGGGCGCGGGATACATGCTGAGGCTGTGCGTTGCTGGCTTGATGGGCTTAGAGGCGGACGTGGCCTGGAACACCTTGCTCGGCTGTATTCCGGGGGACATCCCTGAAGCCTATGCCCCGTTGTACCATCGCGACGACATGGAGGATCTAGTCGCCGATATGCCCGCCTTCAATGAGTTGGGGCTCGTGCTGTCCAACAACCCTGGCTCCCCAGTGGAACTATCCTCCGGCAGCAGTGGGGGCCACGAGGACTCGGAGGAGACGGAGGAGGGTGACCTTGAGGAGGTGTCCCCATTGTCACGACGGGAGCTCCTCATCGGCCTTGAAGATGATGATGCCGACGCAGGCGAGCTTCCGGCTGCAAGTCGCCCGCGCCTCTCCAGGACGCCTAGGAGGGCTGAGTCCGTGCCTCCGGCCGCACGAATGTCCGGCCAGGCTGCTCCAGGCAAGGGGGCAGTCGAGGTGACGGATTCATCCCCGCCAGGTGCGCGGTCGACGGCCATAACGGCCCCCGCGGTCGTGGCCGAGGTTTCGCCGGCCAAGGCCCCTCAGGGGAGCCCCCGCGCTCCTGTGGCCAGTGATGCCGCCAAGGGGCCCGCTGTGGGCCACTCTGCCAGCCCCTGGGCCGAGACCACGGCGGAGAAGGAAGCGGCCGCGCTGGCCTTCGAGGAGGAGAAGAAGAGGAAGTGGGCAGCGCCAGACGAGTGAGTGTCTTTGCCTTACCTTTTGATCATGCATTCACGATCCATGTGCTCATGCTGTCCCTTGTTGCATCAACCAGGGGTGACGGCACGAGGAAGAAGAAGAAGAAGCTGAACGCCGATGCGAAGGTACCGATCGTGCCGAAGGCAGCCTCAGTGCTTGGTCGCGTCCTCGGCAGGCGCGGGGGCGCGCTGCGCCGGCCCGGCGCAACCCTTGGGCATGCGGGCGGCACTGCGCCAGGGCGCACAGGCGTGCTGCCCCCTCCCGATGCCTCGCCGGCGCCGCTCGAGGGGCCGACCATCAAGGACGCGGGAGCTCACCAAGTCGTGCTTCCTGCCGCGGTCGATGCAGCTCCAGCCTTGGGGGAGGGGTGACGCCTCATCCCCCTCTGGTCGAGCCTGATCCAACGGGTGTTGTGGCGCAACCTTAGCTGGAGTCGGCCCCGCGGTCCAGCAGGTCGCGGAGTCAGCCGCTCTTGTCATGTCGCAGGAGTTGGGCGGTGTCGAGGGGAACCCGAGGCCTCCGGCGCCTCAAGCTGACCGCACCGTGGCCTCCTTGGTCCTGGGGTCGGCCGACACACTAGTGCCGCCCCCTCGTCAAACCCTTGCGCTCGCGAGCTGCGGCCCCCTGATGACCCGAGGCTCTGGACGAGGCTTACGCTGCTCTTGGCCGGCTTCGGGCATACCTTCAGGATGCCGACAGGTGCCTCACGAGGGAGCGCCTGGGGCTCGTCTCGGGGTGGCTCCAGGTTGATGCAGCAACCAAGGCGGCTTGGGGCCAGGCCGAAGCTGCCACCGCAGAGAGCAAGAAGGAGGACACCGAAGCCAAGGCGGCCCGCGATGAGGCGCTGGCAGAGGCAGCGTCGGCCGTGAAGCGTTGCGGCGAGGCAGAGGCCAACCTGAAGGCACTCCAGGAGGAGCAGGTCACGCGCGCACAGTGTCTTCGGCAGTGGGAAGACAGCCTCAAGGCTCGCGAGGCGAAGCTCAAGGTGCGCGATTCCGCGCTGGCGAAGGTGGTTGTGGAGCAAGCCGCGGAGCGCGAGCGCTTGACCAAGCTGTAGGAGAAAGTGACTGGGGCCCAAGCGTCCCACGCCAAGACCGTCTCCGAGGCGGCGGCCCGGCTGGACGCTAGGGAGAAGATCCTTGCCAATGCCGAGAGGAAGGCGGCGGCGGACCGCGACGCCTTCACCGCCCTTGAGCTCAGGGCTCGCCGAGCGCTGAAGTCGATCTGCAGAGGAGGGTTCGAGGGCCCGCTCGCGGTCCGTGAGGATGGTTATGCGAAGTTTTCCTCCAGGCTCGCCTCGAATCTTGAGGGTGCCGGCGCCAAGGTGGACGCCATCCCGGAGGCGAAATGTCGCGACCTCTTCTTCGTGGCGGTGATGCGCATCTTCAGCCACCTTTATCTCCGCGGCGCCAGCTTCGACTTCGACGCCATGATGGGCCCCATTCCTCTCAAGCTTCGCGTCGACACAGCGGAGGCCGTGAAGGGCCATGTGGTCACGCTGCTCGGGAAGTTCACCTGTGTCGACGACGGATCTGCCTTAGCCGACGCGGGTGATGGAGGCGACAATAGTGATGATGATGGCGCCATCGAAGACAAGCCTGCTGCAGTTGAGGTGAACGGTGGTGACGGTGGCAACGGCGGCGATGGTCCTTCCTCCTGAAGTTTATCCTGCAATGACTAATCATGCCTCGCAGAGGCATAAGACTTTGCCTGAATTTGTGATACATTTGGTGCTTGTAATAATTGTTTGAACTCCATGATTTTCTTTCCTCACTTGGTTTCCTTCGTGCTCTGCGTCGGCAGGGCCCAGCCCCGCGCATGCCTCGGCCGTCATTGGGTCGTCAGGTCGCGATGCCTAGACGAGGCCAAGGGGCGAGGGGCTACGTGACTAGTGAGGCCCCTGAGTCGCGATGCTCAGGGGCCCCCCTTGACGCGCGAGCGGCCCTCATGAAGGAAACATGGGCGACGGCGAGGTTAATCCGGGGCCCTTCATACCTTTTTCTCATCAGCCTTCACCTGGGGGGACGCGGGAAGACCAGGCACAAGGGACCTGGTGAGGTGGCATACGCAGAGGCAGGCCTGTGCGCCAGGGCCTGGCCTAAGCGTAGGCACCATGTCCAGCGCCTCACGCGTGCATCCCAGGGGAATGCTGCGAGCAGTGTCGCCTGAAGAGCCGAGGGGCCGTCCTAAGGTTAGTGCTACCCGTAGGGCGCCCTCAGTTGTTTATCCACCAGCGCGGAGCATGGGGCTTCCACTAGGCATGGGCATGGCCGCGGTTCGACCGTATCCGCCAGCGCTGAGCATGGGGCTTCCACTGGGCGTGGGCATGGTCGCGGTTCAACCGTATCCACCAGCACTAAGCATGGGGCTTCCACTGGGCGTGGGCAGGGAACTCTGTACTAGAGTCTCCGGGCGTGTACAACCCTGTTTTGTTCGTACGTGTGGATGGCACGGCAGAACTTGGAGGAGGTGTATCTGGACACTTGTGAGCCAGCACGGGGCTCAGGAGGCCTACCTCAAGGAGGTTTACGCCTGAATTTTGGAGCGGAGCGCACTTATGAAACCTGAGTGACGGAGTGACCTGCGCCGAGCGAACATCCGGAGGTCATCGCATGAGAAGGCCGAACACCAAGGACCCATAGGAGGTGACGTGGACGGGGCCGGCCCGCCAGACAGAGATTGGTCGCTTGGGTTCATGAACGCTGCAGGGACGAACCCGAGCACAGACGCCGTGCCCAGTCTTCTCATGCAACAACCCAAGGAAGAACATCCGGCATGCGGCTCCCGTGACGGCGAAGCGCCGAATTGTGGTTGTACGAACCGGGCCGCGTGCCCTCACTCACCCACTCGCGATTAGCTCATGCAAGGACAAGGCACCAAGGACCCTGGGAGGTGACGTGCACGGGAGCTAGCCCGTGAGACAGAGCTCAGTCACTTGGGTTTAACAATGCTGCAGGTACGGACCCAAGCACAAACGTCGTGCCAGCCCTTAATCATGAGGCGGTCGTGGGCAGGGTTGTGAGGGCGTGGTGACATTTATGGTGGCGAAGCACCGGGCACGTAGGTTGAAATATCAAGGAAATTTTATCGAACGCAAGGCCAGTTCTGATACATGCACAAAACAATACAGCTGCAGGGGGGCCCTTACAGCTTGAGGATAATGCAGCCCGAGGGGCGCCCTCAACTGAACAAACCAAAAGTCACCTGGTAATGATGCTGGAGAAGCATCGGGGTAGTTGATGAAGTGTGCTGTGGAGGTCACGAGCCGGGCGGCTCCGGAGGCTCGAGAGACTTGCGAGGCCCATGGGGCTCGCGAGGGTCCGGGACCTCCTGAGACGCGGCCACCGAGCGCCGAGCCTCGTGAGACACCATGGCATGCTGCACCAGGTGCTGGTACGAGGTGCCAACGTTCAGCAGGCCGAACGACATGCGAACGTAGTTATAGGGATAGCCCCCACTTCGGCCAACGTGAGACGGCCAGAAGAGGTCCTGTGAAGCAGCCCTGTTGAGGCCCGGAATGTTGACGCAGACGCGCATCTCATCACCCGTGTCAGGGGTGGCAGCTGCGCTGGTGGGCCGTGCGGGGCGACGCTCGCCGCGCATGGCTTGTGCTTCCTGAAGCCCCTCGATCGCCTTGGTGATGAACTCTCGTGCTCCTGGCGCCTGGCGCCGTGCCCCTTGGCTGTGGGGGCGCACGCTGAGGTACGCCTCCAAGTGGTTCCCGAGCACCTCCCTCATCACACTGGTCAGGTCGGAGGCCCTCCAGGTGGAAGCCCCCGAGCCCGTCCTCAGGGAGGCATCGGGTGCGCCTTCCTATGCAAAAGGGAGGGACGCCCCAGCGATAGGAGCGGAGCCTGAGGCGTTACCATTGGATTTCTTGGCCTCCGGACGGCCTTTGGGGAGGAGCTGCTTCTTCTTCGCGGGGGTGGCTTCAAGAGGCATGAGTTCACCCTCGCCATCGGAGTTATCGGCTGCTGCGGCACGGTAGGCATGCTCCAGGGAACAGACGACGTCCTTCTCATCACAAGTGACCGTGATGATGCCACTGCACCCAGGCATCTTAAGGATGTTGTAGCCATGATGAACAGCCGCCATGAACTTGGCGAGGGTAGGGTACCCAAGGATGGCATTGTACGGGAGGCCGATGTGGGCGACGTCGAAGTCGATGAGCTTGGTGTGGTAGTTGTCGCGCTTGCTGAAGGTGACAGGGAGGCGAACCTGGCCCAGGGGAGTGGTGGAGCCGTCGGTCACCCCAGAGAATGGTCTGGTGGGCATGAGCTGGTCATAGGGCGCCTGAAGCATCTCGAAGGTCTCAACGGAGAGCACATTGAGACCGGCACCACCATCGATGAGAGTCTTGGTGACGGAAACATTGCTGATGGTAGGCGTGCACAGCATAGGGAGCGCGCCGGTAGTGGTCGCGCACCTGAGGTGGTCCTTGGAGTCGAAGGTGATGGCATACTGCGACCACCTGAGGGGACGCGTAGCTTCGAGTTTCGGGAGGGCTGCATTCACCTCACGAGAGAACTGCTTGAAGATGTGGTTCGAGGCAGGTGCCTGAGCTCCGCCGAGGATGCAGACAATCGCGAGTGGTTCCTAAAAGCCCCACAGCCCCATCGTCCTGATGGTTGTCGTCGTTCCTCCTTGGCGGTGGCGGCAGCGGAGGGAGGCCAGCGTTGCCCTAAGGACGGGCCTCACGAGGCTGATCACGCCAGGGGCCATCGCGAGGCTGATCGCGCCAGCCATCCTCGCGAGGCTGGTCATGCCAGCCCCGATGAAGGTTGCGGTTGTCCTAGCGGCCTCCGCCACGGCCTCCTCCATGGCCGAAGCCACGATCGCCGCGCTCGGGGCAGCGACCCAGGCGCTCGTCCCGGAGCGCCCTGAGCTCCTGGCAATCGTTGGTGTTGTGGGTGTGCATGTTATGGAGGACGCAGAATGGGCGAGCGTCCTTGGGGGGCTCGTCGCGATCACGGCCGCGCTTCAGCTCAGGCTCTGCTGCCAGCACGGTGGGGCCCTTGCGTTTTGCTTCCTCGGCCTTGGCCTTCTTGTCTTCAGGGTCGACATCAGGGTGCTTGAGGAGACAGAGGCGGCCTTCTTCCGCCCTGGCGCATCTGTCCACCAGGTTGAACATCTCCAGCATCGTGCACATGTCATCGTGGATGGCGAGCTCCTCGCTCATCTTGACGTCCGTGATGCCCTCGGTGAATGCCGAGATGATGGCTTCGTCTGAGGCTTTCGGGATCTTGAGGCAAACATTGGTGAAGCGCTGAATGTACTTGCAGAGGGTCTCACCCGACTGCTACTTCACGCACCGCAGGTCGTTGACGGTGAGGGCGCGGTCACGGGTTCCTTGGAAGTTGGTGATGAACCACTCGTGAAGCTCATCCCAAGAGGGGATTGACTCTTCCGGGAGGTGCAAGAGCCAGGAGCGCGCGCCGTCCTTGAGAGCCATGGGGAACCAATTCGCCATGACCTTATCATCGTTGTTTGCTGCCTCGATGCTCAGCGAGTAGAGCTGGAGGAACTCCGCAGGGTGGGGGGTACCATCGTAGCGTGGGGGCAGGTCTGGCTTGAACTTGCCGGCCCAAACGACGCGGCGCAGCTCACGGGTGAAGGCGCAGCAGCCCGCCGCGCTCACGGGCGCGACCCGTGTGAGCGGAGCATGGTCCTGACGCCCATGCGCTGCAGCCCCCAGAGCTGCCCGGTCTTGGTGCTGGCGTGGCGGTGCGGGGAGCGCACGCGCGTCATACTACGGCTGCTGCACCACCTGGCAGCTGGCCTCATCCCGTGCCAGCGCAGGCGTCCCGCGCGGTGGGTCGTGCGGACATGCGTCGCGCCTGGGCTCGGCGTCGGCGCTGCGCAGAGGAGGAGGCGGAGGTGCGCGGTGAGCCACGTCGCCCGCACGGGAGGGCTGGGGACGGAGCGAGTGGGAGGGTGCCGGGGCCTCGCCGGCGGCGTTGACGAGCTCGGTGATGCGACCAATGATGGAAATATGCCCTAGAGGCAATAATAAAATGGTTATTATTATATTTCCTTAATCATGATAAAGGTTTATTATTCATGCTAGAATTGTATTGACCGAAAACTTAAATACATGTGTGGATACATAAACAAATACCGTGTCCCTAGTGAGCCTCTACTAGACTAGCTCGTTGATCAAAGATGGTTAAGGTTTCCTAACCATAGACATGAGTTGTCATTTGATAACGGGATCACATCATTAGAAGAATGATGTGATGGACAAGACCCATCCGTTAGCTTAGCATATGATCGTTCAGTTTATTGCTACTGCTTTCTTAATGTCAAATACATGTTCCTTCGACCATGAGATCATGCAACTCCCGGATACCGGAGGAATACCTTGTGTGCTATCAAACGTCACAACATAACTGGGTGATCAAAAAGATGCTCTACAGGTATCTCCGAAGGTGTCTGTTGAGTTGGCGTGAATCGAGATTGGGATTTGTCACTCCGTGTATCGGAGAGGTATCTCTGGGCCCTCTCGGTAATACACATAACAAGAAGCTTGCAAGCAAAGTGACTAAGGAGTTAGTTGCAAGATGATGTATTATGGAATGAGTAAAGAGACTTGCCGGTAACGAGATTGAACTAGGTATAGAGATACCGACGATCGAATCTCGGGCAAGTAACATACTGACAGACAAAGGGAATTACGTATGTTGTCATAAAGGTTCAACCGATAAAAGATCTTCGTGGAATATGTAGGAATCAATATGGGCATCCAGGTCCCGCTATTGGTTATTGACCAGAGAGGTGTCTCGGTCATGACTACATAATTCCCGAACCCGCAGGGTCGCACGCTTAACGTTCGTTGACGCTAGAGTAGTATTGGGATATTTGATGAGTGGTAACCAAATGTTGTTCGGAGTCCTAGATGAGATCCCGGATGTCACAAGGAGTCTCATAATGGTCGAAAGGTAAAGATTTATATATGGGAAGTCATATTTTGGGTTCCGGAAAAAGGTGCAGATTTTTCGGCATAGTACCAGGAAGCTTCCAGAAGGTTCTAGAGGATTCCGGAGGGGTCCGGAAGTCCACAAGTGGGTCCACCATGACCCAAGGGCTAGCATGGGCTGCGGGGAGGTGCCTTGGCCTTATTGGGCTAGGCGCACCAAGTCCTCAAAAGCCCATGTGGCTAGGGAAGGCAAAAAAAGAAGGAGTCCTAGTAGGAATAGGATTGGACTTGGAGTCCAAGTCCTCTTCCCCTTAGCTGTGCCCTAGGGCTTGGAGGAGCTGTTTCCCACGCCCCTCCACCTATATATAGAGGGGAGGGGCACCCCAAGAGGACACACCAAGCCCTTGGCGCCCCTCTCTCTCTCGTTACTCCGTAGTTCCACCGCCTCGTCCCGGTGACGCTTAGCGAAGCGCTGTCGGTGCTCCACCACCACCATCACCACCACGCCGTCGTGTTGGTTGTGATCCCATCTACTTCTCCTCTCCCACTTGCTGGATCAAGAAGGAGGAGACATTATCGAGCCGCACGTGTGCTAAACTCGGAGGTGCCGTCCGTTCGGCACTAGATCGGTTGGATCGTGATCGGATCGCGAAGAGTACGACTACATGAATCGCGTGATAAACGCTTTCACTTAGCGATCTACAAGGGTATGTGTTGGGGAACGTGCAATTTCAAAAAATTCCTACGCTCACGCAAGATCTATCTAGGAGATGCATAGCAACGAAGGGGGGGAGTATGTCCACGTACCCTCGTAGACCGAAAGCGGAAGCGTTAGCTTAACGCGGTTGATGAAGTCGAACGTCTTCGCGATCCAACCGATCAAGCACCGAACGTACGGCACCTCCGAGTTCAGCACACGTTCAGCTCGATGACGTCCCTTGAGCTCTTGATCCAGTTGAGGACGAGGGAGAGTTCCGTCGGCACGACGGCGTGGCGACGGTGATGATGAAGTTACTAGTGCAGGGCTTCACCTAAGCACTAC
The DNA here is from genome assembly GCA_011799875.1 of Thinopyrum elongatum. Taxonomy (NCBI): domain Eukaryota; kingdom Viridiplantae; phylum Streptophyta; class Magnoliopsida; order Poales; family Poaceae; genus Thinopyrum; species Thinopyrum elongatum. The sequence goes on along the minus strand of CM022303.1, from coordinate 418,695,074 downwards.
GACGATATGACCGAGGTGTTAAACTGTGGAGGGAGGCACTGCACACGGCTAAGACAATTGATCTTGTTGTGTTCTAGGGTGCCCCCTGCCTCCGTATATAAAGGAGGAGAGGGGGAGGCCGGCCGGCCCCTGTAGGGCGCGCCAAGAGAGAGGAGTCCTACTAGGACTCCAAGTCCTAGTAGGATTCCACTTGGTGGAAGGGGGAAGAAGGAAGGAAGAGGGAGAGGGAAAGGGAAAGGGGGGCCACGCCCCCTCCCCTAGTCCTATTCGGACTCCCCAAGGGGGGGGGCGCCACCTCCTCGTGGCCTGCCCTCTCTCTCCCCTAAGGCCCATGTTGGCCCATTACTTCCCCGGGGGGGTGGGGGTGGTTCCGGTAACCCTTCCGGCACTCCGATAATTACTTGGTACCTCTCGGAGCTCATCCGGTGTCCGAATAATATCGTCCAATATATCATTCTTTATGTCTCGACCATTTCGAGACTCCTCGTCATGTCCGTGATCTCATCCAGGACTCCGAACAAACTTCGGTCATCAAATCACATAACTCATAATACAAATCGTCATCGAACGTTAAGCGTGCGGACCCTACAGGTTCGATAACTATGTAGACATGACCGAGACACATATCCGGTCAATAACCAATAGCGGAACCTGGATGCTCATATTGGCTCCTACATATTCTACGAAGATCTTTATCGGTCAAACCGCATAACAACATATGTTATTCCCTTTGTCATCGGTATGTTACTTGCCCGAGATTCGATCGTCGGTATCTTCATACCTAGTTCAATCTCGTTACCGGCAAGTCTCTTTACTCGTTCCGTAATGTATCATCCTGTAACTAACTCATTAGTCACATTGCTTGCAAGGCTTATAGTGATGTGCATTACCGAGAGGGCCCAGAGATACCTCTCCGATACTCGGAGTGAAAAATCCTAATCTCGATCTATGCCAACCCAACAAACACCTTCGGAGACACCTGTAGAGCATCTTTATAATCACCCAGTTACGTTGTGACGTTTGATAGCACACAAAGTGTTCCTCCGGTATTCGGGAGTTGCATAATCTCATAGTCAGAGGAATATGTATTAGTCATGAAGAAAGCAATATCAATAAAACTTAACGATCATTATGCTAAGCTAACGGATGGGTCTCGCCCATCACATCATTCTCTAATGATGTGATCCTGTTCATCAAATGACAACACATGTCTATGGTCAGGAAACATAACCATCTTTGATAAACAAGCTAGTCAAGTAGAGGCATACTAGGGACACTTTGTTTGTCTATGTATTCACACATGTACTAAGTTTCCGGTTAATACAATTCTAGCATGAATAATAAACATTTATCATGATATAAGGAAATATAAATAACAACTTTATTATTGCCTCTAGGGCATATTTCCTTCAGTCTACCACTTGCACTAGAGTCAATAATCTAGATTACATAGTAATGATTCTAACACCCATGGAGTCTTGGTGCTGATCATGTTTTGCTCGTGGAAGAGGCTTAGTCAACGGGTCTGCAACATTCAGATCCATATGTATTTTGCAAATCTCTATGTCTCCCTCCTTGACTTGATCGCGGATGGAATTGAAGCGTCTCTTGATGTGTTTGGTTCTTTTGTGAAATCTAGATTCCTTCGCCAAGGCAATTGCTCCAGTATTGTCACAAAAGATTTTCATTGGACCCGATGCACTAGGTATTACACCTAGATCGGATATGAACTCCTTCATCCAGACTCCCTCATTTGCTGCTTCCGAAGCAGCTATGTACTCCGCTTCACACGTAGATCCCGCCACGATGCTCTGCTTGGAACTGCACCAACTGACAGCTCCACCATTCAATATAAATACGTATCCGGTTTGTGACTTAGAGTCATCCGGATCAGTGTCAAAGCTTGCATCGACGTAACCATTTACGACAAGCTCTTTGTCACCTCCATAAACGAGAAACATATCCTTAGTCCTTTTCAGGTATTTCAGGATGTTCTTGACCGCTGTCCAGTGATCCACTCCTGGATTACTTTGGTACCTCCCTACTAAACTTATAGCAAGGCACACATCAGGTCTGGTACACAGCATTGCATACATGATAGAACCTATGGCTGAGGCATAGGGAATGACTTTCCTTTTCTCTCTATCTTCTGCAGTGGTCGGGCATTAAGTCTTACTCAACTTCACACCTTGCAACACAGGTAAGAACCCTTTCTTTGACTGATCCATTTTGAACTTCTTCAAAACTTTATCAAGGTATGTGCTTTGTGAAAGTCCTATTAAGTGTCTTGATCTATCCCTATAGATCTTGATGCCCAATATATAAGCAGCTTCACCGAGGTATTTCATTGAAAAATTCTTATTCAAGTATCCTTTTATGCTATCCAGAAATTCTATATCATTTCCAATCAACAATATGTCATCCACATATAATATCAGAAATGCTACAGAGCTCCCACTCACTTTCTTGTAAATACAGGCCTCTCCAAAAGTCTGTATAAAACCATATGCTTTGATCACTTCATCAAAGCGTATATTCCAACTCCGAGATGCTTGCACCAGTCCATAAATGGATCGCTGGAGCTTGCACACTTTGTTAGCACCTTTAGGATCGACAAAACCTTCTGGTTGCATCATATACAACTCTTCTTTAAGAAATCCATTAAGGAATGCAGTTTTGACATCCATTTGCCAAATTTCATAATCATAAAATGCGGCAATTGCTAACATGATTCGGACAGACTTAAGCATCGCTACGGGTGAGAAGGTCTCATCATAGTCAACTCCTTGAACTTGTCGAAAACCTTTCGCAACAAGTCGAGCTTTGTAGACAGTAACATTACCGTCAGCGTCAGTCTTCTTCTTGAAGATCCATTTATTCTCTATGGCTTGCCGATCATCGGGCAAGTCAACCAAAGTCCACACTTTGTTCTCATACATGGATCCCATCTCAGATTTCATGGCCTCAAGCCATTTCGCGGAATCTAGGCTCATCATTACTTCCTCATAGTTCATAGGTTCGTCATGGTCTAGTACCATGACTTCTAGAACAGGATTACCATACCACTCTGGTGCGGAACGTACTCTGGTTGACCTACGAGGTTCGGTAGTAACTTGATCCGAAGTTTCATGATCACCATCATTAACTTCCTCACCAATTGGTGTAGGCATCACTAGAACTGATTTCTGTGATGAACTACTCTCCAATTCAGGAGAAGGTACAATTACCTCATCAAGTTCTACTTTCCTCCCACTCATTTCTTTTGAGAGAAACTCCTTCTCTAGAAAGGATCCATTCTTAGCAACGAATATCTTGCCTTCGGATCTGTGATAGAAGGTGTACCCAATAGTCTCCTTTGGGTATCCTATGAAGACGCATTTCTCCGATTTGGGTTCGAGCTTATCAGGTTGAAGCTTTTTCACATAAGCATCGCAGCCCCAAACTTTAAGAAACGACAGCTTAGGTTTCTTGCCAAACCACAGTTCATATGGTGTCGTCTCAGCGGATTTAGATGGTGCCCTATTTAATGTGAATGCAGACGTCTCTAAAGCATAACCCCAAAATGATAGTGGTAAATCGGTAAGAGACATCATAGATCGCACCATATCTAATAAAGTACGGTTACGACGTTCGGACACACCATTACGCTGTGGTGTTCTAGGTGGCGTGAGTTGCGAAACTATTCCACATTGTTTCAAATGAAGACCAAACTCATAACTCAAATATTCACCTCCACGATCAGATCGTAGAAACTTTATTTTCTTGTTACGATGATTTTCCACTTCACTCTGAAATTCTTTGAACTTTTCAAATGTTTCAGACTTATGTTTCATTAAGAATATATACCCATATCTGCTCAAATCATCTGTGAAGGTCAGAAAATAACGATACCCGCCGCGAGCCTCAACACTCATCGGACCGCATACATCAGTATGTATTATTTCCAATAAGTTAGTTGCTCGCTCCATTGTTCCGGAGAACGGAGTCTTAGTCATCTTGCCCATGAGGCATGGTTCGCAAGTATCAAGTGATTCATAATCAAGTGATTCTAAAAGCCCATCAGCATGGAGTTTCTTCATGCGCTTTACACCAATATGACCTAAACGGCAGTGCCACAAATAAGTTGCACTATCATTATTAACTTTGCATCTTTTGGCTTCAATATTATGAATATGTGTATCACTACAGTCGAGATTCAACAAAAATAGACCACTCCTCAAGGGTGCATGACCATAAAAGATATTACTCATATAAATAGAACAACCATTATTCTCTGATTTAAATGAATAACCGTCTCTCATCAAACAAGATCCAGATATAATGTTCATGCTCAACGCTGGCACCAAATAACAATTATTCAGGTCTAAAACTAATCCCGAAGGTAGATGTAGAGGTAGCGTGCCGACGGCAATCACATCGACTTTGGAACCATTTCCCACGCGCATCGTCACCTCGTCCTTAGCCAATCTTCGTTTAATCCGTAGCTTCTGTTTCGAGTTGCAAATATGAGCAACAGAACCAGTATCAAATACCCAGGTGCTACTACGAGCATTAGTAAGGTACACATCAATAACATGTATATCAAATATACCTTTCACTTTGCCATCCTTCTTATCCGCCAAATACTTGGGGCAGTTCCGCTTCCAGTGACCAGTCCCTTTGCAGTAGAAGCACTCAGTTTCAGGCTTAGGTCCAGACTTGGGCTTCTTCCCGGGAGTAGCAACTTGCTTGCTATTCTTCTTGAAGTTTCCCTTCTTCCCTTTGCCCTTTTTCTTGAAACTAGTGGTCTTGTTAACCATCAACACTTGATGCTCCTTCTTGATTTCTACCTCCGCAGCCTTTAGCATCGCGAAGAGCTCGGGAATTGTCTTTTCCATCCCTTGCATATTATAGTTCATCAGGAAGCCTTTATAGCTTGGTGGCAGTGATTGAAGAACTCTGTCGATGACACTATCATCAGGAAGATTAACTCCCAGCTGAGTCAAGTGGTTATGGTACCCAGACATTCTGAGTATATGTTCACTGATAGAACTATTCTCCTCCATCTTGCAGCTGTAGAACTTGTTGGAGACTTCATATCTCTCAACTCGGGCATTTGCTTGAAATATTAACTTCAACTCTTGGAACATCTCATATGCTCCATGACGTTCAAAACGTCTTTGAAGTCCCGATTCTAAGCCGTAAAGCATGGCACACTGAACTATCGAGTAGTCATCAGCTTTGCTCTGCCAGACATTCATAACGTCCGGAGTTGCTCCTGCAGCGGGTCTTGCACCTAGCGGTGCTTCCAGGACGTAATTCTTCTGTGCAGCAATGAGGATAATCCTCAAGTTACGGACCCAGTCCGTGTAGTTGCTACCATCATCTTTCAACTTAGCTTTCTCTAGGAACGCATTAAAATTCAAGGGAACGGTAGCACGGGCCATTGATCTACAACAACATAGATATGCAAAAACTATCAGGTACTAAGTTCATGATAAATTAAGTTCAATTAATCATATTACTTAAGAACTCTCACTTAGATAGACATCCCTCTAGTCATCTAAATGATCACGTGATCCATATCAACTAAACCATGTCCGATCATCACGTGAGATGGAGTAGTTTTCAATGGTGAACATCTCTATGTTGATCATATCTACTATATGATTCACATTCGACCTTTCGGTCTCAGTGTTCCGAGGGCATATCTGCATATGCTAGGCTCGTCAAGTTTAACCCGAGTATTCTGCACATGCAAAACTGGCTTGCACCCGTTGTATGTGAACGTAGAGCTTATCATACCCGATCATCACGTGGTGTATCAGCACGACGAACTGTCGCAACGGTGCATACTCAGGGAGAACACTTATACCTTGAAATTTAGTGAGGGATCATCTTATAATGCTACCGCCGTACTAAGAAAAATAAGATGCATAAAAGATAAACATCACATGCAATCAAAATATGTGACATGATATGGCCATCATCATCTTGTGCCTTTGATCTCCATCTTCAAAGCACCGTCATGATCTCCATCGTCACCGGCTTGACACCTTGATCTCCATCGTAGCGTCGTTGTCGTCTCGCCAACAATTGCTTCTACGACTATCGCTACCGCATAGTGATAAAGTAAAGCAATTACATGGTGATTGCATTTCATACAATAAAGCGACAACCATAACGCTCCTGCCAGTTGCCGATAACTTTTACAAAACATGATCATCTCATACAATAACGTATATCACATCATGTCTTGACCATATCACATCACAGCATGCCCTGCAAAAACAAGTTAGACGTCCTCTACTTTGTTGTTGCAAGTTTTACGTGGCTGCTACGGGTTTCTAGAAAGAACCGTTCTTACCTACGCATCAAAACCACAACGATTTTTCATCAAGTGTGCTGTTTTAACCTTCAACAAGGACCGGCCGTAGTCAAACTCGATTCAACTAAAGTTGGAGAAACAGACACCCGCCAGCCACCTGTGTGCAAAGCACGTCGGTAGAACCAGTCTCATGAACGCGGTCATGTAATGTCGGTCCGGGCCGCTTCATCCAACAATACCGCCGAATCAAAGTAAGATGTTGGTGGTAAGCAGTATGACTATTATCGCCCACAACTCTTTGTGTTCTACTCGTGCATATCATCTACGCATAGACCTGGCTCGGATGCCACTGTTGGGGAACGTGCAATTTCAAAAAAATTCCTATGCTCACGCAAGATCTATCTAGGAGATGCATAGCAACAAAGGGGGAGAGTATGTCCACGTACCCTCGTAGACCGAAAGTGGAAGCGTTAGCTTAACGTGGTTGATGTAGTCGAACGTCTTCGCGATCCAACCGATCAAGCACCGAACGTACGGCACCTCCGAGTTCAGCACACGTTCAGCTCGATGACGTCCCTCGAGCTCTTGATCCAGTTGAGGACGAGGGAGAGTTCCGTCAGCACGACAGCGTGGCGACGGTGATGATGAAGTTACCGGCGCAGGGCTTCACCTAAGCACTACGACGATATGACCGAGGTGTTAAACTGTGGAGGGGGGCACCGCACACGACTAAGACAATTGATCTTGTTGTGTTCTAGGGTGCCCCCTGCCTCCGTATATAAAGGAGCAGAGGGGGAGGCCGGCCGGCCCCTGTAGGGCGCGCCAAGAGAGAGGAGTCCTACTAGGACTCCAAGTCCTAGTAGGATTCCACTTGGTGGAAGGGGGAAGAAGGAAGGGAGAGGGACAGGGAGAGGGAAAGGGGGGCCGCGCCCCCTCCCCTAGTCCTATTCGGACTCCCCAAGGGGGAGGCGCGCGCCACCTCCTTGTGGCCTGCCCTCTCTCTCCCCTAAGGCCCATGTTGGCCATTACTTCCCCGGGGGGGGGGGGGGGGGGGGGGGGGGGGGGTTCCGGTAACCCTTCCGGCACTCCGATAATTACTTGGTACCTCTCGGAACTCATCCGGTGTACGAATAATATCATCCAATATATCATTCTTTATGTCTCGACCATTTCAAGACTCCTCGTCATGTCCGTGATCTCATCCGGGACTCCGAACAAACTTCGGTAATCAAATCACATAACTCATAATATAAATCGTCATCGAACATTAAGCGTGCGGACCCTACGGGTTCGAGAACTATGTAGACATGACCGAGACACATCTCCGGTCAATAACCAATAGCGGAACCTGGATGCTCATATTGGCTCCTACATATTCTACGAAGATCTTTATCGGTCAAACCGCATAACAACATACGTTATTCCCTTTGTCATCGGTATGTTACTTGCCCGAGATTCGATCGTCGGTATCTTCATACCTAGTTCAATCTCGTTACCGGCAAGTCTCTTTACTCATTCCGTAATGTATCATCCCGTAACTAACTCATTAGTCACATTGCTTGCAAGGCTTATAGTGATGTGCATTACCGAGAGGGCCCAGAGATACCTCTCCGATACTCGGAGTGACAAATCCTAATCTCGATCTATGCCAACCCAACAAACACCTTCGGAGACACCTGTAGAGCATCTTTATAATCACCCAATTACGTTGTGATGTTTGATAGCACACAAAGTGTTCCTCCGGTATTCGGGAGTTGCATAATCTCATAGTCAGAGGAATATGTATAAGTCATGAAGAAAGCAATAGCAATAAAACTTAACGATCATTATGCTAAGCTAACGGATGGGTCTCGTCCATCACATCATTCTCTAATGATGTGATCCTGTTCATCAAATGACAACACATGTCTATGGTCAGGAAACATAACCATCTTTGATAAACAAGCTAGTCAAGTAGAGGCATACTAGGGACACTCTGTTTGTCTATGTATTCACACATGTACTAAGTTTCCGGTTAATACAATTCTAGCATGAATAATAAACATTTATCATGATATAAGGAAATATAAATAACAACTTTATTATTGCCTCTAGGGCATATTTCCTTCAGTATGTAGATGCTCTCCCCCTCTCGTAGCTATGCATCTCCATGGATAGATCTTGCGTGTGCGTAGAATTTTTTTTGTTTTCCATGCAACATTCCCCAACAGTGGTATTAGAGCCAGGTCTATGCGTAGATGATATGCACGAGTAGAACACAAAGACTTGTGGGAGGTGATAGTCATAGTGCTTACCACCAACGTCTTATTTTGATTCGGCGGTATTGTGGGATGAAGTGGCCCGGACCAACCTTACATGTCCACGCACATGAGACCGGTTCCACCGACTGACATGCAACTTGTTTTGCATAAAGGTGGCTGGCGGGTGTCTGTTTCTCCTACTTTAGTTGAATCGAATTTGACTTCGGCCGATCCTTGAAGAAGGTTAAAACAGCAAACTTGATAAATTACCGTTGTGGTTTTTGCGTAGTTAAGAACGGTTCTTGCTAGATGCCCGTAGCAGCCACGTAAAACTTACAACAACAAAGTAGATGTCTAACTTGTTTTTGTAGGGCATGTTGTGATGTGATATGGTCAAGATATGATATGATATATGTTGATGTATGAGATGATCATGTTTTGTAATATCGACAACAGGCAGGAGCCTTAGGGTTGTTTCTTAATTATTGTATGAAATGCAAGCGCCATGTAATTGCTTTACTTTATCGCTATGCGTTAGCAATAGTTGTAGAAGCAATAGTTGGCGAGATGACCCCGACGCAAGGATGGAGATCAAGGTGTCGAGCCGGTGACGATGGAGATCATGACGATGCTTTGGAGATGGAGATCAAAAGCACAAGATGATGATGGCCATATCATGTCACATATTTTGATTGCATGTGATGTTTATCCTTTATGCATCTTATTTTGCTTAGAACGGCGGTAGCATTATAAGATGATTCCTTCACTAAATTTCAAGATAAAAGTGTTCTCCCTGATTATGCACTTTTGCCAAAGTTCGTCGTTTCGAAGCACCTCGTGATGATCGGGTGTGATAGACTCTACGTTCACATACAACGGGTGTAAGACAGTTTTGCACATGCAGAATACTTGGGTTAAACTTGACGAGCCTAGCATGTACAGACATGGTCTCGGAACACTGGAGACCGAAAGGTCGAACGTGAGTCATATAGTAGATATGATCAACATAGAGATGTTCACCATTGATGACTACCCCATCTCACGTGATGATCAGACATGGGTTAGTTGATTTGGATCATGTATCACTTAGATAACTTGAGGGATGTTAATTTAAGTGGGAGTTCATTAGTAATTTGATTAATTGAACTTAAATTTATCATGAACTTAGTCTTAATAGTTTTTGCATATCTATGTTGTAAATCAATAGCTCGCATTATAGCTCCCCTATTTTTGATATGTTCCTAGAGAAAACTAAGTTGAAAGATGATAGTAGCAATGATGCGGACTGGGGCTGTGATCTAAGGATTATCCTCATTGCTGCACAGAAGAATTATGTCCTTGATGCACCGCTAGGTGACAGACCTATTGCAGGAGCAGATGTAGACGTTATGAACGTTTGGCAAGCTCGATATGATGACTACTTAATAGTTTAGTGCGCCATGCTTTACTGCTTAGAATCGGGACTTCAAAAACGTTTTGAACGCCACGGAGCATATGAGATGTTCCAAGAGATGAAATTGGTATTTCAGACTCATGCTCGTGTCGAGAGGTATGAGACCTCCACTTTGCCTACAAGATGGAGGAGAATAGCTTAGCCAGTGAACATGTGCTTAGAATGTCTGGGTACTACAATCGCTTGAATCAAGTGGGAGTTAATCTTCCAGATAAGATAGTGATTGACAGAGTTCTCTAGTCACTATCACCAAGCTACTAGAACTTTGTGATGAACTATAATATGCAAGGGATGACGAAAACGATTCCCGAGCTCTTCGCGATGCTGAAATCGGTGAAGGTAGAAATCAAGAAAGAGCAGCAAGTGTTGATGGTTAAACAAGACCACTAGTTTCAAGAAAAAGGGCAAGGAAAAGAAAGGAAACTTCAAGAAGAATGGCAAGCAAGTTGCCACTCCCGTGAAGAAGCCCAAAGCTAGAACTAAGCCTGAAACTAAGTGCTTCTACTACAAAGGGAATGGTCACTAGAAGCGGAACTGCCCTAAATACTTGGCGGATAAGAAGGATCGCAATGTGAACAAAGGTATATATGATATACATGTTATTGATGTGTGCCTTACTAGTATTCGTAGTAGCCCTTGGGTATTTGATACCGGTTCAGTTGCTAAGATTAGTAACTCGAAATAGGAGTTGCAGAATAAACGGAGACTAGTAAAGGGCAAGGTCACGATGTGTGTTGGAAGTGTTTCCAAGATTGATATGATCACCATCGCACACTCCCTCTACCTTCGGGATTAGTGTTAATCCTAAATAAATGTTATTTGGTGTTTGCATTGAGCATGAACATGATTAGATCGTGTTTATTGCAATACGATTATTCATTTAATTTAGAGAATAATTGTTGTTCTGTTTACATGAATAAAAACCTTCTATGGTCATACACCCAATGTGAATGGTTTATTGAATCTCGATTGTAGTGATACACATATTCATAATATTGATGCCAAAATATGCAAAGTTGATAATGATAGTGCAACATACTTGTGGCACTGCCGTTTAGGTCATATTGGTGTAAAGCGCATGAAGAAACTCCATGTGGATGGACTTTTGGAATCACTTGATTATGAATCATTTGATACTTGCGAACCATGCCTCATGGGCAAGATGACTAAAACTTCGTTCTCCGGAACAATGGAGTGAGCTAATGACTTATTGGAAATAATACATATTGATGTATACGGTCCAATAAGTGTTGAGGCACGCGACGGGTATCGTTATTTTCTAACCTTTACAGATTATTTGAGTGGGTATGGGTATATCTACTTGATGAAACACAAGTCTGAAACATTTGAAAAGTTCAAAGAATTTCAGAGTGAAGTAAAGAATCATCGTAACAAGAAAATAAAGTTTCTACGACCTGATCGCAGAGGCGAATATTTGAGTTACGAGTTTGGCCTTCATTTAAGAAAATGTGGAATTGTTTCACAACTCACGCCACCTGGAACACCACAACGTAATGGTGTGTCTAAATGTCATAACCGTACTTTATTAGATATGGTGCGTTCTATGATGTCTGTTACCAATTTGCCTTTATCATTTTGGGGTTATGCATTAGAGACAGCCGCATTCATGTTAGATAGGGCACCGTCTAAATCTGTTGAGATGACACCGTATGAATTGTGGTTTGGCAAGAAACTTAAGCTGTCGTTTCTTAAAAGTTTGGGGATGCGATGCTTATGTCAAAAAGGCTTCAGCCTGATAAGCTCGAACCCAAAGCGTAGAAGTGCGTCTTCATAGGATACCCGAAAGAAACTATTGGGTATACCTTCTACCACAGATCCGAAGGCAAAATCTTTGTTGCTAAGAATGGGTCCTTTCTAGAGAAGGAGTTTCTCTCGAAAGAAGTGAGTGGGAGGAAAGTAGAACATGATGAGGTAATTGTACCTTCTCTTGAATTGGAAAGTAGCACATCAGAGAAAGCCGTTCCCGTGATGCCTACACCAACCAGAGAGGAAGCAAATGATGATGATCATAAAACTTCAGATCAAGTTACTACTGAACCTCGTAGGTCGACCAGAACACGTTCCGCACCAGAGTGGTATGGCAATCCTGTCCTGGAAGTCATGTTGTTGGACAACAGCGAACCTACGAACTATGAAGAAACTATGATGAGCCCAGATTCCGAAAAATGGCTTGAGGCCATGAAATCTGAGATAGGATCCATGTATGAGAACAAAGTGTGGACTTTGGTGGATTTGCCCGATGATCGGCAAGCCATAAAGAATAAATGGATCTTTAAGAGGAAGATGGACGCTGACGGTAATATCACTGTCTACAAAGCTCGACTTGTTGCAAAAGGTTTTTTACAAGTTCAAGGGGTTGACTACGATGAGACTTTCTCACCCGTAGCGATGCTTAAGTCTATCTGAATCATGTTACCAATTGCCGCATTTTATGATTATGAAATCTGGCAAATGGATGTCAAAAACCTTGCATTCCTTAACGGGTTTCTTGAGGAAGAGTTGTATATGATGCAACCAGAAGTTTTTGTCGATCCTAAAGGTGCTAACAAAGTGTGCAAGCTCCAGCAATCCATCTATGGACTGGTGCAAGCATCTCGGAGTTGGAATATACGCTTTGAGGAGGTGATCAAAGCATATGGTTTTATACAGACTTATGGTGAAGCCTGTATTTACAAGAAAGTGAGTGGGAGCTCTGTAGCATTTCTGATATTATATGTGGATGACATATTGCTGATTGGAAATGATATAGAATTTCTGGATAGCATAAAAGGATACTTGAATAAGAATTTTTCAATGAAAGACCTCGGTGAAGTTGCTTACATATTAGGCATCAAGATCTATAGAGATAGATCAAGACGCTTGATAAGATTTTCAATGAGTACATACCTTGACAACATTTTGAAGGAGTTCAAAATGGATCAGTCAAAGAAGGAGTTCTAGCCTGTATTGTAAGGTGTGAAGTTGAGTAAGACTCAAAGCCCGACCACGGCAGAAGATAGAGAGAGAATGAAAGTCATTCCCTATGCCTCAGCCATAGGTTCTATAAAGTATGCCATACTGTGTACCAGACCTATTGTGTATCTTGCCATGAGTTTGGCAAGGGGGTACAATAGTGATCCAGGTGTAGATCACTGGACAACGGTCAAAATTATCCTTAGGTACCTAAAAAAGGACTAAGGAAATGCTTCTCGGTTATGGAGGTGATAAAGGGTTCGTCGTAAAGGGTTACGTCGATGCAAGCTTTAACACTGATCCAGATGACTCTGAGTCTCAATCTGGATACGTATTGAACGTGGGAACAATTAGCTAGAGTAGCTCTATGCAGAGCATTGTAGACATAGACATTTGCAAAGTACACACGGATCTGAATGTTGCAGACCTGTTGACTAAAACCTCTATCACACGCAAAACATGATCACACTCTGATAAAATCTTTGGGTGTTAATCACATGGCGATGTGAACTAGATTATTGACTCTAGTAAACTCTTTGGGTGTTAGTCACATGGCGATGTGAACTATGGGTGTTAATCACATGACGATGTGAACTAGATTATTGACTCTAGTGCCAGTGGGAGACTGACGGAAATATGCCCTAGAGGCAATAATAAAATGGTTATTATTATATTTCCTTAATCATGATAATGGTTTATTATTCATGCTAGAATTGTATTGACCGCAAACTTAAATACATGTGTGGATACATAAACAAATACCGTGTCCCTAGTGAGCATCTACTAGACTAGATCGTTGATCAAAGATGGTTAAGGTTTCCTAACCATAGACATGAGTTGTCATTTGATAACGGGATCACATCATTAGAAGAATGATGTGATGGACAAGACCCATCCATTAGCTTAGCATATGATCGTTCAGTTTATTGCTACTGCTTTCTTAATGTCAAATACATGTTCCTTCGACCATGAGATCATGCAACTCCCGGATACCGGAGAAATACCTTGTGTGCTATCAAACGTCACAACGTAACCGGGTGATCAAAAAGATGCTCTACAGGTATCTCCGAAGGTGTCTGTTGAGTTGGCGTGAATCGAGATTGGGATTTGTCACTCCGTGTATCGGAGAGGTATCTCTGGGCCCTCTCGGTAATACACATCACAAGAAGCTTGCAAGCAAAGTGACTAAGGAGTTAGTTGCAAGATGATGTATTACGGAATGAGTAAAGAGACTTGCCGGTAATGAGATTGAACTAGGTATAGAGATACCGACGATCGAATCTCGAGCAAGTAACATACCGACAGACAAAGGGAATTACGTATGTTGTCATAAAGGTTCAACCGATAAAAGATCTTCGTGGAATATGTAGGAATCAATATGGGCATCCAGGTCCCGCTATTGGTTATGACCAGAGAGGTGTCTCGGTCATGACTACATAATTCCCGAACCCGCAGGGTCGCACGCTTAACGTTCGTTGACGCTAGAGTAGTATTGGGATATTTGATGAGTGGTAACCAAATGTTGTTCGGAGTCCCGGATGAGATCCCGGACGTCACAAGGAGTCTCGGAATGGTCGAGAGGTAAAGATTTATATATGAGAAGTCATATTTTGGGTTCCGGAAAAATGTGCAGTTTTTAGGTATTGTACCGGGAAGCTTCCAGAAGGTTCCGGAGGATTTCGGAGGGATCCGGAAGTCCACAAGTGGGTCCACCACGACCCAAGGGCTAGCATGGGATGCAGGGAGGTGCCTTGGCCTTATTGGGCTAGGCGCACCAAGTCCTCAAAAGCCCATGTGGCTAGGGAAGGCAAAAAAGGAAGGAGTCCTAGTAGGAATAGGATTGGACTTGGAGTCCAAGTCCTCTCCCCCTTAGCTGCGCCCTAGGGCTTGGAGGAGCTGTTTCCCACGCCCCTCCACCTATATATAGAGGGGAGAGGGCGCCCCAAGAGGACACACCAAGCCCTTGGCGCCCCTCTCTCTCCCGTTACTCCGTAGTTCCACCACTTCATCGTGTTGGTTGTGATCCCATCTACTTCTCCTCTTCCGCTTGCTGGATCAAGAAGGAGGATACGTCATCGAGCCGCACTTGTGCTAAACTCGGAGGTGTCGTCCGTTCGGCACTAGATCGGTTGGATCGTGATCGGATCGCGAAGAGTACGACTACATCAACCGCGTGATAAACGCTTCCGCTTAGTGATCTACAAGGGTATGTAGATGCTCTCCCCCAATCGTAGCTATGCATCTCCATGGATAGATCTTGCGTGTGCGTAGAATTTTTTTTGTTTTCCATGCAACGTTCCCCAACAACCAAGCCAGGCATCGTAGCCTTCGTTGGCAGGGCGGTAGCGTAGCAACTCATGCACCATGAGGAGCGCGGCTTGCGTGTTCGTCGGCCCGCGACGAACGTGGGAGGACGATGTCATGACGGGAGTGAGGGAAGGCATGGCGGTGCGGCCGTCACGCTGCATGGAGGGTGGCAGCGATGAGTCCTGCTGCTCGTGAGCAGCGGGGTCGGTGGCGGCGTTTGCTGCGGGAGAAGTGGAGCGGCGAGGAACACCGCGGCCCACGGGCGCCGTCTGGGCGACGCGAGCGGCCCAATTCTCGGCGTGAACTCGGCGGGCGTCGGCCGTGGGAGCGACGGAGCAGAGGCGGAGCGAAGCGGAAGGGAGGACTTCGACACGCCCCTACCTGGCGCGCCAAATGTCGTAATCGGGGCTCCGCAGACCCAATAAGGTTCGAACTCTGGGGCATGTGCGAAGGATCTAGCCTAACCACGGCTCACTGCTCGTCGCCCCACGGCTTGGCTCCGACGAGTTCGCGCGAGCGAGAGGAAGAAGAAGTGGACACAGTGATTTACCCAGGTTCGGGCCACCTTGCGGTGTAAAACCCTACTCCTGCTTTGTGGTGGATTGCCTCACGTGGAGGATGAGTATGAACTAGTACAAGTGAGAGCTGCCTTGGGAGAGCTCAATGGCCGAAGGATCTCTCCCTGTCTATGGTGGAGTCTAACCTATATTTATAGTGGCCTTGGTCCTCTTCCCTCATAGCTCTGGTGGGAAGGGATTCCACAACGACCAATTCGAAAGGGGACAAGAGTACATCTTATCCTGACGAAAAGTAGTCTTCGCCTGCAAAGCTTCTGGTCGTGACATAGTGGTGGGCTCGGCGATGACATCCATCCTGCCGAGCTCGTGGTCTTGGTCTTGTTGCACCAGAATGAAAATCTTTGGGGGATTCCTTGGGAACCCGCGTACGTCCTTGCCTCCTTAGCACCAAAGAGAAAGCTGTCCTGTACTGCGCCTGCTAGCGCCCGCCTGGCCTTGGTCATCATGCCTCACATCATCGCGCGCCTCGCGAGGCGTGAGGCTTGCATAGGATCTCCGCTCCTCAGGAGGCCGCTCCACGGGGAGGGCCTTGGTGTCATTCTCCTCGCGGGGCGGGGGCCTCGCGAGGGTCTTGTCCGTGGAGTCTTGTAGCTGGGCCGTACTGAGCCACGCGCTGGGCCGCAGACAGGCAGGTCTGGGCACCCCTGATCCCAGAACGCCGACATAGGGTGTATATTCACCCTAGATCCAAACGCGCTAGTGCGCCACAACCAACTGATTTTTGAAAAAGAAATCAGCCGGCTGTGTGAGCCATGTGTATCACCGCGCATGTCCTCACCCCACGTGACCTTTCTTCTTTCTTGCCTTATTCCCTTCCTCCTTCACACGATTTTTTTTGAACCCTTTCGTTTTTCTTTTTCTCCCCACCGAACAATCATCATGTTTGATGTCTCCATCACCATCAAATTAGACACTCGTGTGCTGCTGGAGAGGAGAAGACTGCACACACCGCTACCTGCTGTTGCGACAACAACTGTGTTGCAAAGCAACCGCGAAGGCCACCCTGTTGCAAGGCTACCTTGTCGCCGCATGTTGTCGCTGCACAACCACCTTGTTGCAAGGTAATTGTGGAAGACCACCCAGTTGCAAGGCTACCCTACTGCCGCCGCAACATCCACCATACCAGACCACCATGTCGCAATACCCGTCACCATGGCCTATGTGCAACATCCATCATGTTACAAGCAACCGCATTGTCAAACACAGCAAGCCACTCATTCAAGTTTGAATTGGAATGGTTATAGTTAAATGACTTTGCAAATATTATTAATAATGTGCATGAGAGAGAATGACCAAAATTAATGATGTTCAATCTTTCTGTCAAGCAACCAGTGTGGCCACAAAATGCGTCGACCGCGATACTAATCAGTATCGTCCTGAACCTGAATCTCAAAGATTAATTCTTCATGGATTCGAGCCTTGGCAAAGCATTCCCGTTACAAGGTTCCATAAACATGCTCGATTTGTATGTCGATATATCTGAATTGACTAGGCATAAAATAGAGATATTTATTATGTTGTTTTTTATTGAGGTGAATAGCGTCCCATTTTTACTTCAATAATTAACAAAAACTAGAGATGTTTATTAGATCTCCCTCCTGGAATGAGCTACACCTACCGGTTATTCTTCTCATCTCAAATAAATATATCTATAAAAACACACATTTATCTGCGGCCATCTATTGTGGTGGCTGAATTGATGTATCGAATCATTACCTTCAAGAGGATTAGAGAAATGTGAATACGAGCCTGTTAATATATATGCCTTTTAAATCTAATTGTGATCTTGCCAGGGATATAATTAGGAAATGCAGCTGCGTTTACCATGAGTAGATGCACCTAAAGCAAGCAGAAGCAATGGTCCATCAACATGGTCGCCGGGAAACACTTGCTAACCTGTTTTCCGCGCACTTCCTTTGTGTAGTCAATTTGTAAATCTAGAGATGTTGCTGGACATGTTGGAACAAATTTTATTTGGAGTAATAAGGAATCGATGGTCAACTTTATTCTACAAAATTGCTAAAGTTAAATCAGGTTTCCAAATGATATTGGAAGAAAGAAAGAAGAAAAGAGGACAGGTATTTTTTATTCCATGACCCTCGTCCCTTGTGTCGCCTCCCCTCGGGCGACGCCAGGGGCCCCCGATCCCTAGCCGCCAGTCCCTCCCCACTGCTCCATCACTAGCCGCCGCTGCCGCCGGCAAGGGCCGCGGTGGCGGCGGGCCCCGCATCGCAGATCCAGGGCGGGTGGTCGCCGCGGCGGATCCTGTGAGGCGAAGGCGGCGTCTCATGCGGAGAGGCCGGGGGCGGCAGTCAGGGCGGCGCCCCTGCTGTGCGGCGGCGATGGGAGCCTTCATGGCCGGCGGTGTGGCGGCTGCGTGCACATGGGTGGCTCCGATGGCTGCGGATCTGGCGTCCTGTCCAGATCCATCTCGGTACGGCCTTGGCCGGCCGGTGGCGTGAGGAGGACCGGTGAGGGGCGGCTGGAGGCTCCCTGCCGGCGTGCCGACGGCGGTCCTCGTCTCCACGGCGAGGCTCCGTTCGGTTCCAGCCAGCTGCGAGGACGTGGGGACGCGACTTCCGGTGAAAATCGCGCCGACTTCGGTCATCGTTGACGATGGCGGCGTCGATGACGTTGTTCCCTTCTCGAGGCATCGTTGTTGCAGGTTGTGGCACCCCACTCGTGATGCTCCGAGGGAAAGCCTAGATCTGGATCTACCGGATCGGACGATGATGGTACTTTTGATGCCGTTGTCCCTCTTGAGGGCATCATTTTGAAGCAAGTGCTGGTTGGACGGGACAAGCGGAAGAGCGGTGTCTCATCCACTGCAAGGCCGACGACGGATCCCGGTGGCATGGCGCTGCGGAGGTTCGGCGACGGGCTCGTGTGGATGGATACGTGCAGCATGATGGAGTTGTCTGGCATCATGGTGGCGTCGACGGCAGGCCAGGCAAGGTCGACGGGCCAGTTACTGCTCTGGAGATAGACCGATGGAAGATGGTGGCGGCAACCTCTGAGAGTGCGTCGGTCCGGTATGGGCCCCTGTCCCGGTGTGTGGCTGGGCTAGGCTGGGCATCCGACTTTAGATGTTAGGGTTTGGTGCGATGTCCGTTTGGTATCAGGTCCGGATATTTGACACACCTTTATCAATGGGATAGGAGTAGTAACAGGTGTTGCCTAGATGGTGGATTCAGGCTGACTGATGTATTAGTTTGTTTGGTCTCTATAAATAATTAATAAAATAGCCGCAAGCATCGTTCAGATGCAAAGGTCTATCCTCCTTTTCAATTTTTTTTTATTCCATGACAATGCACAGAATTAAGTTAGTCACTAGAATATGTATATTTCCGTTGCAATTACTGTAGTTAGGACAGTGAAAAAACAGCAATTGCCGGATCTTTAAAAGGAAAACTCAAACTTGGGGCGCACATAGAGAAATGAGCCATCGACTCATCCGAGGGCAAAGTCGTCACATCAATAAATTGATGAACTAACCCCAAACGGCGAGCTAATTTATGCGACTTGCGATCCTGTAAATATACGCTCTCACTCCCCCACTTCCTCCGATCCCAGCTCCACCCATGGCGCTCTCCATTTCCGCACCCACCTCGTCTCCATTCCTCCCCGCCCCCCGCCAGGTACACTCTCTCGCTCGCGTTCTTCATCCTCCGTCCGACGAGCTCCCATTTGCTCGATTTGGCCGCTTGCACGGTCCTTTCCCAGGTCTGACCCGTTCTTGATCGCCGCTCCAGGTCGGCAGGTGGAGCTCGTCACCAAGCTCGGCTAAGCCCGCGGTTTTTAGCCTCCGGAGGCCGGTTGTGGTGGCACGGGCCGCCGCCGGCAACGCGCCCTCTTCCCCCGCAGGCGGTACTGGGTCTCTCTAGTTTCCTTCCTGCCCCCCGGCCTGTTATGATGTGCGGTGTACTTGAGTCTTGATCCGCGCTACCTGCTTGTGGGTTGCTTGCAGCGGTCGTAACTGAGCTCGACGTGGTCTCCAGCTTCAGCGAGATCGTGCCGGACACAGTCGTGTTCGATGATTTTGAGAAGTAGTTGTTCTGCTCTATGCTCCTGTACTCCCGTTGAATGAATCTGGTTGGGGCGATGGTAAGTGATACACCATACTGCTGGTCAATTGCAGGTTTGCACCGACGGCGGCCACGGTGAGCTCTTCACTGTTGCTTGGGATCGCAGGGCTCCCGGATACCAAGTTCAAGGTGAGAAATTATTACTGGCATGTTTAACTGGCAGATGTTGAACAGAGGATGGGTGACATGATTAGTGCTCGGGCTGCGTGTATTTTGTAGAGTGCCATAGATACTGCATTGGCAGATGGTGAATGTAACACGATGGAGAAGCCCGGGGACCGGATGTCCTGTTACCTTACCAAGGTGCACTTTGCATTTCGGTTTCAGTATCACCTGTTCTGTTCATCTGACGAGTTGATTTGATACGAAATTTGGCAGGCCCTGGGGAATGTTGGAGCTGAGCTGGCTCGTCAAGTTCCTGGAAGAGTGTCCACGGAAATAGATGCTCGATTGGCTTACGATACCCAAGGAATCGTCCAGAGGGTATGAGCTTCTTTCTTCTTTTGTTGTTCTCGTGTTGCGTAACTGAATTGTGTACCCAAAGTACCCACATTGTGATTTGCATAGATGGTTATGAACTTAAGTATTTTTACTAGCATACCGTGAACATGAAGTATTTACCAAGACCATCATTTATTTGAATCTACTTTCAATTCAATTAGTCCAATATTTTGTGTGTTCTCAATGATGACAAGTTATTTTGATGTGGGCAAAACATCAATCTGTAGACCATAGTAGCTTATTTTCATCACATTGATGGTGCTTAAGTATGCATGAGTAAGTAATCAGTTAGTTTTAGTAATCAAAAGTCAAAACTAAAGTATATTTGAAAATTTCCATGAAAAAAGGATTTGTTTACTTCTAATGGGCTAAACTGAATATTTAGCAAAATAACCACTAACATTAACATAAGTTTGATATATTACATACATACACAGAATTAGGATATCTATGTTTCCCCTCACTAGCTAGACATTAATTGATAGAACTTTTTTTTTGACAAAAATGCTGGATCGGCTTTTCATTCATTAGGGGGAGAGAGTACAGGGTGTGTAGTACACGGTTACAAGAGGATTTTAGTTGCATATGGCTCATGCAGGCAACGGCAACCACAGCTCCATAACTATTCTAATCAGGCTCTCTGGGTCTTTGAGTTGATCGATTCTGATCCTCTTTGCGGCTGTCCAATTAGCCAGCTCATATTTTAAGCAGTAGAATGTGGTAGTTGTTGTTGATGCCTTATTTGTGAAGACGTGCTCGTTGCGTTCCTTCCAAACGTGCCACCACACAAGCTGCACCAGTGAGCTCCATGCACGCGATGGTGCGGTCTTCCCACGACTGAAGAAGTGAGCTTGTAGATTAGGCAGGAGCCAGCGTCGTCGGGAGATGGCACAGCTGCAAGGCCCAGCACTATAGCGCAGCGGTGAAGAGGCAGGTGGCCAGCAGATGCACAGCATCCTCTGAAGTATTCCAGCAGAGCGAGCAGATCGGGTCGTGGTTCCATCCTCGTTTGGCCAAATCAGTACTATTAGCTCAGGAGTGAATATTTTCTCTCTCCAAATTGATAACAGATTTGGCAATCATTTCGTTCTTTTTTTATTGCTTTGAGTTCTTTTCATCGCTGTCATATTCAATTTGTCAACATTGATGAACTTATTGAATATCTTCTGCTTCACTTTGAATATTCCCACAAATCATACCTTAGTCGTGATGGTACTATTTAACTGCAAGTATCCGTTTGATGTCTGTAATATCTTTTCCTAAAGTTCAGGCTGAGAGCATGTGTAGTTACTTATTATCTAAGTTTTGGCATATACTTTTTACTCATAGCCTTGTCTGGCTGATGCTTCAGAGTAAAGCATGTGTGCTGTTGGCTGATATCATTTGAAGAAACAAAAAGAACTTATGTTTGATGCAAAATATTTGATATTTCTATGTTCAGGTGCATGAACTGCTGCAGATATACAATGAACATGATATCCCATCAGAACGTCTGTTATTCAAAATTCCTGCTACATGGCAAGTAAGTTTGCACTGCATTAATTATCTTAAGTGTGGTCTTGTTCATACCTGCTGACTATGCATTTTTGTCGTCAACTTGTTTACAATCATCAGGGTATAGAAGCGTCAAGATTACTTGAATCTGAAGGAACTCAAACACATCTAACATTCGTTTACAGGTACGTACGTGCACTTTGCTTAATTTGGTCTCAACCATATTTCTTGTAGTGGGGAGTTGTATGCATGTTTTTCCCTCTCTTCTTTAATGTTACAATGCTTTGGTGCCTGAAACTTCTTTCTTGTCGCAATTTGGAACCACAGAACTGTCTTTAAATTACTTGGCGTGGGACTTGTAGAAAGCTGAAGAGGGCTAAATGGCTACAGTATCCCATTTTTTGTCTGTTGGCAACATAAATACCTATTGCGCTTTGGTGTTAGCACAAGGAGAGGTTGTCAGTCCAATCTGTCTTGTAACTTATAAGTGAAGTACTCATCTCACATGATGAGTAATTGTGGGATTGTCCTCGAAGGTCCTCAAAGTGCAATAAGTGTGTACATATGTGGCACCTCTAAAATGGTTCGAGGACTTACGTGACACCTCTAAAATAGTTTGAGGACCTGGATGCCACGCATATTGCACTTCGGGGACCTGGATGACACTTTTCATAGTTCGAGGACCTATGTGACAGCTCTGAAATAGTTTGAGGACCTACAATGCACTTCACTCAAAGATTTTCATATCTTTGTGAGGGTTAGCACCCCTTTGTATGGGAGGCTCCACAAGACAACTCAACAGGCCTTACTAGTTATTGAGACGAACATGTTTACTACGAAAAGACATGCACTATTGTAGGTGCACTTACATAGACTTTCAATTTATGTAAGATGGTAAGGCAATTTTGGAAAGATATTTTTTCTCTGTAGAATTTGTAACTTTGACCCGATAGTTAATAACTGAAGCCTTGTGTGTGTCTTCTTCTTAAGTTTTGCACAAGCAGCAGCTGCAGCGCAAGCTGGTGCATCCGTCGTACAAATATTTGTGGGGCGTATTCGGGTAAATTTACCATGTTCTGTTTTCATTACCTCGCGCTAAAATGTAGATGTTGTGCTGACCAATGACCATAAACTATACAGGATTGGGCAAAGAATCACTCTGGTGACCCAGAGATTGATGAAGCTTTAAAGAAGGGAGAAGATGCTGGGCTTGCCTTGGTTAGCATCAGTTACCATTTCATTTTTGTGTTTATCAGCATAAGCTAATATCTGGAAACAGGGCTTCTTTACTCTGCAGTTCTGCAATTTTTAATGTTCCTGGCGTCGCTTTCCCCAGTACTCTTCTGTAGCTGTGTTTTGTGCTAAAAAGTGAAAATTTTAAAAGTTTTGCGGTCACTACCAGCAAGTAATAGCACTGACTATTATTTTAAAATTCCATTTGATTCGCATCATCTCTTGAAAGCCAAACTGCGATCATGTGCTCAGTAGCAGCACACCTCATTCAAGACGACATTAGCCTCCTTGTAGAGGGGTCTGGCCCATGAACAGAGCTCCCTGTACAGCGAAAATGTGCTGACCATTTCCAGTCCTTTCTGTTGTTGTTGTGTTCTCTGTCCTGGGTACTTTGCCCATTTTGTACTGTTTCCATTTACTTGATGCAAAATTCTCATACTCAATTTCTTTTAGCGCATCATATGCTGGTTTGCCATGCTATATCGTAACTAGCGTTAATGACAGTTGCAAGGGAAATAGGGTTGAATGGCAGTACACTTATACTGTTTTTTGGTGAGAATAGATTAATCGAACAATTAATGAAAATAATAAGGAAAGTTTGAATGAACAAGAGTAGGGTTATTCAGGAGCTCGTGTCTGCCCAATTAGATGCTGAAGATAACAATTCGTCGAGTTGAGTTTTCCATATTTGCAGTGGATTACATAATATGCTGTGCTACTTACTTGGCTAGGAGTTGGACTTTCTATATATGATTCTGATCTGGATTTCAGGTGAAGAAAGCGTATGTGTACATTCACAAGAATGGGTACAAGACAAAGTTGATGGCCGCTGCCGTGCGCAACAAGCAAGACGTATTTAGCCTCCTGGGGTAAATACTTGCCTTTTTCCCCTTAATATAGACTGTGGACCTGAATTGGTAGGTACTGTACTAATTAATGTTTTTGAATATTTAGGATCGACTACATCATCGCGCCCCTGAAGATACTGCAGTCCTTGGATGAATCTGTGACCGATTCCGATGAAAAGTACGGTTATGTCCAGAGGCTGACTCCTTCGCTTGACAAGATGTACAACTTCAGCCAAGAGGAGGTTCGTTCGTTTGCTCGTTCTTTTGGCTTGTTCACATCTTATGTGAACAGAACAGAAGTGTAGTTTTGATGTGGTATTTGTGCGCTAAGTGGGTAGTTGCGATGAACGCAGCTTGTGAAGTGGGACCAGCTGAGCCTGGCGGCGGCGATGGGGCCAGCGGCGGAGGAGCTGCTTGCTTCTGGGCTGGAGGGGTACGCGAACCAGGCACGGCGCGTGGAGGAGCTCTTCGCCAAGATCTGGCCACCCCCCAATGTTTGAACTTCAATTTGAAGCCGTTTCTTCTTTCTTAATATTTTCGTTCCAACAAAGGGTGTTTTGTTTGTTCCTATCAGCATGTTTACTTTTGCCGTTGGAATGTCTGCCGGACTTGAAATCTGAATCGTTTTGTGGAAATATGAAGGCATTTTGTGGCGACAGTTTCTTTTATGCTCCGGGTGGTTCAAACATCATCGTTTCATGAAAATGTGTGAGAATCTCACATTTGAGATGGTCACAGTGATGAGTGACTGTGTCACGAGTTAGCTATGTACCTGAAGCGATTAAGGTGAAAAGGAGAAAAGATGAACCCCAAAGACACAGAGGGGTCCAGTTAGCAAGCAAACCCAAAGAGCAAAGGGAAGCAACTCATGAGCGAGGGCCCAGACGCAACAGCTAAATGGGCGAGAGCGGCGTGGGCGACGGGCGCTCCTACCTTCAGCGAGTCCAGCTTCCGACTCGTTGAAGCCGTTTTGTTTTTCTGTTTTCTGTTTTCATTTTTTGCTTTATTTTTATACTTTAAAATATTCTAAATATATATATTACAAAGAACACTCTAAAAAAACATTTGAAAAATGTTGAACAAGTAATTGAAAAATGTGAACACGTATTTAAAAAATGTTGAACAAGTATTTGAAAAATATTAATCAAGCATTCGGAAAAATATTGAATGTGTATAGAAAAACAGTTGATCATGTATTAAAAAATGATGAAACTTTTTCATCATGTATATAAAAATTTTAATCAAGCATTTTGAAAAAAAATGTTGAACAAGTATTTGAAAAATGTTAATCAGTCATTTGAGAAATGTTAAATGTGTATAGAAAATGTTGACCATGTATTAAGAAAATGATGAAAATAATTGATCATGTATATAAAAATGCTAATCAAGCATTTGAAAAAATGATGAACAAGTATTTGAAAAATGTTAATCAAGCATTTGGAAAATGTTAAATGTGTATAGAAAAAATGTTGTCCATGTATTAAAAAAATGATGAATTTTTTTGATCATGTATATAAAAATGTTATTCAAGCATTTAAAAAATATAACAAGTGTTTGAAAAATGTTAATCAAGCGCTTGGAAAATGTTAAATGTGTATAAAAAATATCGACCATGTCTTAAAAAAATATTAATCTTTTTATTTGAAAACTGTTAATCAAGCTTTTTAAAAATGTTAAAAACATGCATGGAAAAAATGTTGACCATATATTAAAAAATGTTAAACATTTATTAGGAAAATGTTGTTGACATATACAAAAAATTAGAATGAAACCAAAAGAAACAAACAAAACCAAAAAATAAACAAAATAAACCAAAGAAAAAAGAAAATGAAAAATAAAAACCGAGGAAACAAATGAAAAACAAGAAAAAATGAAGAAGAAAGAAGAAAAAAAACAAAAAAAAGCGAATAAAACAGAAGAAAAATAAAAATACCTAGAAAAACCTATGGAATACCAGCTCTTTTCCTGTCAAGTACTCGCCTCTTGGAATATGGCATTTAACGCATGCTATCCCAATGGCTAGCAATGTAGACTCTAAACCACGAGATAATGGGATCGACTCCCCATCGCTCTGCTTTTTCTTCTGCGAGAGATCCTTTCACCTCGCTGAATGCGAGATATAGCGCTCGTGGTGGGTGACAGGCATCGAAGAATGCGAGACACCATCTCCGCCTACCTTCCCCTTTCCTTCCTCTTGAACTTGCAGTGCAAGTCTTCTCTCCCAGCGTGACGCTGTGGAAATTGTATCAGACCCACTATTGTACAAGCTAGTATCGTGACAATGAGCTACATTTATTTACGATAAATCTATTGTGTGAGTAATAAAGTACTAGTACATGCTCCCCCGTCCATGAATATAAGTGCAAACATAGAAAATTTAGGACATATTATGGAGTAGAGTAAAATGTATTGAAAAAGTGCAAGCCATCATCTCTTTCCTTTTTAATTGCCTCATTTTCAATGGGCTAAGTGCACCTAGAAAGCGAGGAGACCATATGTTGAATGCTATTGGTCTTGATTACCGTGTGACAAGGGAGAAAATATTTTTATTTTATTTTAAAATGCATTGGGAAAATAGAAGTACACACTTTTGTGGACAAATTTTGAATGTCAAACGCATGTTTATTCGTGGATGGAGGGAGTATCCATTTTTAGCGGAGCGTTCTTTTTTCCTTAGCAACGGCTAGGGTTTACAATTCTCCTACAAGCACCACCAGCGAACCCGTGGATTCATCTCCCTTCTGCCTGCTGCTCCGGCAACCGATGGCAGGGAGGAGAGTCCCAGTGCCTCTGCTTTGGCTAGTAGTTTATGTTAGGATTTTCTTAGTCCTCGCAGGGCGGCGTTTGGGTGGATGATGGCTCATCTTTGTCGAGTTGGTTTCCCGGGCGTCGATCCTCCTCGAGTTCATCATTTGGACGGGATCGACAGTGCTCCGCTGTAGATTCCTGCCGTCTCTTTGGCGTGGTGAGATTAGGGTTTCTCGTCGTGCGTGTGTAGCGGCAAGTTATGGTGTCAAGCACTTCAGAACGACTCAAGGTTTCAACGACGACGATTGCAGCTCCAGGGCACTGTAACATCCTAATTTTCAATTTGGATGTTTATAAATAGGTCATTCATATGCATCCATGATTTATGCATTTTGCCCCATTTGTTTTATTTGAATTTTGATCCAAGGAACTTTGAGCAGCTCAAGGACCAAAAGAGAGAGAGAGTTGGAAGTTTCCCTAAAACCCACTTTTGAAGTTTCAAAATTTGGAAATTGGATCAAACTTGGTTCCACCAAAATTCATTTCCATTATTTCAAAAATAAAATAAAGAGAGAAGATAAAAGGACTTCTTCAAAAACAGAAAGGAAATATTGGAAATTGAATTTGGAATCAAAATATATTTGTTGGGTTTTATCAATTTATTTTGTTGCAAATTTTATTAGTATAGCAAAAATGTTTATTTTTAAAATTTGTATTTTTAGGCCAGATAAAAGTTCACAAGGTCATATATAAGACCATATAATTATGTGAATTTTGTGGGAACTTTTAGGCTTATAATTATTTATATTTTTGGTGCTTTAGTGTTTCTGTAAAAGAAAACATTTTATAAAAAAAAGGGCCACCGCCAGCCAGGCTAGGCGCGCAGCCGGCCCAGCTAGCAAGCCAGGCGAGGCCACGGCGCAACCAGCGATGCGGCCTGCGCCCGCGCCCGAACCGCCTCCGCCTCGCTCGCCCGCCCGCTCGACCAGCCGCCGACAGGTGGGACCCACCTGTCGGGTCCGTCACCGACCTCCAGAAGGAGTCCTGCTCCAGTACGCGACGCCGGCCGACGCCGAGTTCGCTCGGGACTCTCCTCTCGCCTTGCCCCGGCCTCTCTTTTCCCTCAAAACACAAGTCCCGAAACCCCTTGCAGCCGCCGCCCGCACTCGCCGGAGTTCCGCCACCGCCGCAGCTCCGCTGCCTTGCCCAGCGCTTCACCGCCGCCCTCGACTGCCGCTGCCTCCACCATCGGACGCGCCACTCCGTGCCGCACCTCCCCATCTACTCCGCCGTTGCCGCCGACCCCGGAGCAGCCCGTCGCCCTCGACGCCCGACCGCCTTCTTCTCCGACGCCGACGCCGTCCATCGCCGCGGTAAGCCACCGCGCAACCACCACCGTCCGATCTAGTTTAGATGGATAGGATTAGTTCGTTCTGTTTTTTTCTTTTCGAACCGGTATGCTCTAGTTAGCGAACTTTCGATGGTTTAGATCTGTAGTGAACGGTTTTCAGCCAACAGCAGCTTGACATGTGGCCAGGAACTAGATATAGTTTTTCTTCTTTTCAGTTT
Source organism: Thinopyrum elongatum (assembly GCA_011799875.1). Lineage (NCBI taxonomy): Eukaryota > Viridiplantae > Streptophyta > Magnoliopsida > Poales > Poaceae > Thinopyrum > Thinopyrum elongatum. The sequence goes on along the minus strand of CM022303.1, from coordinate 418,666,738 downwards.
AGCCCCTGATTTTCAAACCCTCACAACTCTTCAACCGTTTGTCCAAATTTAGCGAAATCAACGCCAAATTCTTCATCATGATCCCATCTATCCAGAGAACCAAACTAAAAATATTTTTGAAAGTTTTAAAATTTGAATTTGACCAGATCTGAATTCAAATTTCATTAGGGCATAACTTGAGTTTCGTAACTCCGTTTTGAGTGATTCTTTTTGCAAATCGAAACTTGTGACTTGTACTTTTTGTTAAAACAAAATCATATATTTTTACTACTGTTAAAATTACGTTCTGTTCAGAAGCTTTATTTGGTTGTTTTTGGAGTTTTCTGAAATCTTTTCATCTTGTTCTTTTGGTTCTTTGCTTGATTGCTTATGTGTGTCAATGTTTGTTTCGTTAGATCATCCGGAGTACGAAGCTTACTATTACGAATCCCTAGAGTTTAACAATCGTTAACGAGGCAAGTTACACTTTGATCATATTTTTCTATACCCAGTTTTTACTATGCATTAGTTCACCCTTACAAATTTGCATGAGTAGGATAGGTTAATTGTGGGATTGCTATGTAGTTCATGAGGTAGGAACCTATGACTTTTGAAACACCTCGAGAATATTCGTTATGCTCATATATTGCTTAGCCATGCTTGTAGACGGGGATTGGTATGTGAGATTCATGCAAGTTATGAGAGAAATAATAATTAAGGGTAACTTTAAGGTGGACACATTAACACAACTCTGGGTGAAATGGTAGGGGCACCTGGAGAATCCAGTGCTTACCCTAGGGGATCCCGGAGGACCCGTGTGATCACCCTACGGAATGCCACCCAGGCTCAAAGGGATCATACGATATTTCCTGCCTAGAAACTTCCGTGTGCAGTCACAAGCCATTATGGGCTCTGGCATAGTTGAGTAAGTTTGTGTGAGCCTTTCCGGGTAGGCTAGCAGATGTAGGGGAAAGTAGGTGTACCGGCCTATCCAGGGTTAAGGGGAACACATTCAGAAAGACTATGTCTCGATCTTCCGATCATGGAGGTGGTCGACTCTTGTGGAGAAAAGTGCGCAAACCTCTGCAGCAGAGTGTACAAACTAATCATGATTAACCGTGTCCCCGGTTATGGACAAACTTGAGTATCTAAAAGTGAATTATTGGTTGATCTCATCACTTTATTTAATTAACGTATTGGGTTATTAATAATTTGGGAATTTTGGGATTGTGTTGGAGGAACCTTCTCAGTAATGGCATGAACTTTGTAGTAAAATAAAAATTTATTACTTTGTTGTAGGGAAAAATTAGCTTTATGCCAAAATAAATGTTAGAGCCTCCACCAACCAAATTTGCATATAGAGATAGTCTCTTTCATCATTATTCTATAGTGTGACTTTGCCAGCATATTCCATGTGCTGACCTACACGGCTGCAACGTCTCATGGTGCAGAATTTTCCGACGAGGATTAAGATGCGACAGGTCGTTGTTCTGCACTCAGTTTTGCCGTGGAGTTGGATGGACTCATTTATCTTTGAAGCTTCCGGAGTTATTTTATTTAGATGGATTTCAACCATATTTATGTAATAAATACTCTTTTGAGGACCTCGATGTAATAAAGTGTGTGATTGAACTCTGTTATAATTCTTCGAGTACTGTGTGTGTCAGCATACCGATCCAGAGATGACACTTAAGCACAGAGACTCCGGTCCATTGGGATCAGGTCGCTACAGGCACTCGTCCTTAAGGGCACGTACATGAAGACTTCCCAACTGTCATCGATAAGGTCAGACCGGCTCCGGTATGCGAGCGGCGACAACGGCGCGTCGGCAGCTCATTCTGACGGTTGTATTAGTAGTTTGGTGGTCTAAGTATCTCAATGTAATTTTTGTTATGTTTGAGATACTTTGTACTTGAATTTTTTTATAAGAGATCCCGATGCTTTTTTTTTTTGCAAAAGTAGAAGTCATAGTATTTATTTCCAATGCAAACGACTCGTGGCAAGTGACGACCCGTTGAGAAGAAAGCTAATTTTGTCCTTTGAGGACTCTAGACGCAAGGATCTCACATACTGCTAAATTCCAAACTCACCTTTCTTTATCCTTTTTGAATGGAGAATATATTTATCATGGCATGTATACTGAAATGGTATAATCCATGATGACGACGATGACGATCCGGCGATGGCTCCGAGTATATGGATCAACAGATTTATGTGGATGCTTACCGATCGGCAAGGAGAAGAATGAGGCACAGTATTTGCGTGACCTAGCCATACGTGCAACGTTAACAGTTTTCACGTACATCATGCAAATGCAGTGCAGACGGGTAGTAGAATTGGTTTCCATTCCATGGTTTTGGTTCCGGTGGATGGATCACGCCATCCACACCCACACCCATACCCATACGTGCACGCTCTCATTTCCGACACCCAAACCCCTGTTTAGTTTAATTTGGCTATATACACTAAATAATCAACCCGGTTTATATAATTTCCCTGGGCCGTCATTTTATTATGTATTACTATCTTTTACTAACAAATAAAGATTGCATGTATCTGTACATGCTTACGACCACCAACTTATTATATCTCCCATATGAGAGTGTCATTGTTTATTACTCTGTTATAAAATAATTGAAGTTCTACCTTGCTGCTAAGTCAAGCCTCATTAAATTTGACCAAGTCTACATAAAAATGTAACAAAATTTAAAACACCAAATTTGCTTAACTAGATTCATTACGAAATAATACTTTCCCATTATATATATATATATATATATATATATATATATATATATATTATATATATATATATATATATATATATATATAACACCAAGTTGGGATCATGGGGCGAGCGGGAGTTTGGCAACCTATCAAAAAAAGAACATAAACTCCAATAGTGCCTCGACACCTAAGATGTTCCTCGATTGGTCGTGGGCCATCGGAGGAGGAGAAGGTGGTAGCAATGCAGCTGCGTGAAGCACTTTGTCAAGAAGAGGTGTGGCTTAAACAACGCTCGCGTGTGCTATGGTTAAAAAAGGGCGACCGAAATACGGGTTATTTTCAAGCCCACGCTGCCCATCAAAAGAGGATTCATAAGATCACCTCACTAGAGGAAGGAGATGGACAAATTTGTATTGAACCGGATGAGGTGAAAGAGGAGATTACAAGTTTCTATGAGGCGTTGTACCAAACACAGGGATATAGGTAGATGAATGAGCTGCTCGATCGTGTGGTACCCTGTGTTTCTAAAGGTATGAACGAGTTGCATGAAAAATATTACACGGCTAAGGAAGTCAAAAAGGCCATATTTGATATGGCACCTTCAAAGGCTCCGGGTATTGACGGTTTCACAGCTGGATTTTATCAAAGGCATTGGGATGTTTTGGGTGGTGATATTACTCATGCCGTTTTGGAGTTTCTGAATGGCGGAAAACTACCTGTGGGACCGAATGACACTGCAACCAGTTGACCCCTGATGAGTCCAAATTATGAGACTTTTTAACCGTTATTTTTGCGCCTACTAGGTAGGCTTTGTGGAATTTTACCGCGTTCGCACACTTCTTTTTGTTGATAATCCCTCAGGTGGATATTTTTGGAGCAATATTTCTTTATTGGAGGAAATCCCCAGAAATGTCAATGGAATCACATGTTAAAAGTGACAAACACTTTCCATAAAAGAATCAAGCAAGAAGGCTGAAGAAACCGCCATCGCCGCGCTTCCACAGTGAACGACGGCGTTCCATGCGACCGCGCGCGGTCGCATGAGCGGTCGTTTGGCGCACCGCCGCCTCTGAGAGATCAACTATTTGTACCCCGTTGAAGCGGATCATGGATCAGACATACAGAAACTCCAGAAACACATCCAGAAGGTAGAACCCTAGCCACCGGAGCCCATCCGGTGGGAGAATCAACAAGGAGAAGGAGGGGATTCCTCTCATCACGAGGGGAACGAAGTCATCATCACCATCTTCATCTTCATCGTCATCTGCATCCTTATCATCTGCAACATCAAGAACCCTAGTGGATCCTTCGATGTACCGGTTGATCCATTCATCCATGTATTTCATTACCATTACCATGATGATTGTTGTTCCCATGTGTGAGTAGACCCGTTGTTCCCGGGGTATGGATGAAACCCTAGCATGTAATAGGATGTTTGATATTAGGATTTAATATCCTCTTTGCATGTTTATGTTGATAATCTTCTTGACGTTGGGTGAAGTCGACCATCCAACGTATGCCGATTCTGGATGGAAGGTTATTACTGTTGGCTAACTGTGTGGTTGTGGAGTTGGGTGACGTGACATGTCCTTTCTCCCTTCGTAGCGGATAGTTGCAACAGGGGGTAGAACGGAGACCACTTTGGCTGCGTCCACGGGGACCTCTTTCCCCTTAATAACCGTTTGATAACCGGAGTGGGGAAGAAGGTGGTGGCGTATGGGATACGGAGATACCACGAGTATAAACGTATCTGTACCGGCTCCGCCCACAAAGAGAAACATGTAAAGTGGCTTAGGAATCCAAAATAGCTTTGTGTTTAGGCACCGCCGTAGATGCACACTAGTGGGGATTCCGGACCCCTGGGAACTCTTTTAATCATTTGTCTCAAGTCTTGTCATTTTACTTGTTATTTATTTCAACTTATTTATTCACCTTTACATTTGCAACCTTATTATTACTACTGTTCTGGATCGCTTACAATTTCTAGGCACATTATTTGCACCTTGCAAAGGGCCAAAGACTGATTCCTGTACTCCCTGTGGGATCGATACTCTTACTTTGAAAAGGCTACAACTAAACCCCGTGCACTTGCAGGCTATCAACCCCCAAGGTACATAGCCCACATAAAATTTTGCTGTTTTGTCCTATTGCTTTGTGTCTAGCATTGTACAAAATTGCAGTTAAGGCGGTGGCCAACCGGGTGAGAGTAATTTTGGATGGGGTAATAGGAGAGGAACATCGCGGTTCCCCCTGGGCGTTTGATTACGAACAATGTGCTCGTTGCATATGAAAGTATACATGCTATCAGAAGGCGGAAAAAGGACAAGAATTCATGCTGCACTATCAAACTTGATATGCTCAAGGCCTATGATAGAGTGGAGTGACACTATCTTGAGACCATCTTATATAAGTTGGGCTTCAGTTATTGTTTCACCAAATTGGTGATGAAGTGTGTGACCTCAGTTAGGTTCACAATCAAGGTGAATTGGGAACTCCTTACATACTTTACTCCTTCTAGAGGACTTCGCCAAGGGGACCCTTTGTCACCTTATTTGTCTCATTTGGGCTCAAGGTCTCACATCTTTTTATTGAATCATTTCGTCGAAGTACAAATTGATAGAGGTATTCGGGTTAGTGTCCATGCACCCTGGGTTAATCACTTATTATTTGCTGATGATAGTTTGACCTTTCTCAGTGCCAAAACCTAGAGTGCCACTAGACTGAATGAGATTCTCCGGATCTATGCTAATTGTTCGGGTCAAGTTGTAAGCCATGAGAAAAGTTCTATTTTTTCAGTGGCAATACCGCAGTGCCCTTAAGAGAGGAACTCAAACAAACTCCCGGGATTGCAGTGGAAGCGTTCTATGGAAGCTATCTGGGGTTTCCCACTGCGGTCGGCCGAATTACCAGTGGATCATTTGCCATATCATTGCGAGGAGTCGAAGTAAAGTTCAAGGGTGGTCGGAAACAAACATGGCTTGTGCAGAGCGAGAAGTCCTTCTAAAATCGGTGGTCTGATCAATCTTGACTTATAGCTTGAGTTGTTTTTTGCTGACAAAGAAGGTATGCAAGGGGTTAATCGCATGGCCAAATACTAGCGGGGCAGTTCTCTGGACAAACATTCTCTGCATTGGTTGTCTTGGAAGAAACTTGAAACGCCAAAGGTGAAGGGCGACATGGGGTCAAGGATTTACATATTTTCAATCTAGCAATGATGGGGAAGCATGGTTGGCGATTGATCATGATGGGGAGCATCCTACGGTCATCCCCATGGACCTACCTCCGTCTCTCCAAGTGCCAAGTGGAACGATGACACGAGCACGTGCAAGAGCTATTGGGACCGCGGTGACATCTCTCCTTAATGACATTACGTATGACCCACGTGAGACATGGCTACTACCTCAATCCAGAATGCTATGTGTGCTTAGGTACCAAGAAGGTGCTCTCGGAGATGCTCAAAATGAAGACCAAGTCCCCAAGTGCACGAACGAAGAGGCTCAATGAGAGGAACCGCTGGAATGCTACAGGACCCGGACATCCGGCCCCTGATGGATACAACTACAACAGCAAGACATCGGCTACAAAGCTACAGGACCCGGACATCCGACTCGACGCGAGCAGCTAAACATCCGGCCCCAGCCCAGAAATCCGGCCTGAGGCCTACATAAGCTGAACCGAAGCCAGCCCGGACATCCGGTCGTGACCCCAGACATCCGGCTCGTCCCGAAGCCCTGGACATCCGGCCCCCAGCCCGGACGTCCAGCATCTGTGTGTGCCTAACTGGGCCAGAGGCCCATGTACCCCTTCACATCGTCCCAACTTGTACTAGCAGTATATATAGAATACTCCCTCCTTCGCCTAGGGTTAGCAAAGGTTAGAGCTCATTTAGATACAGCTTTGCTCATCCACTTACCACTCCCATGGAGTTCAAGACCTCCATGTGAGAAGATCCCCCAACTGGATTCAAGACCCCTTCATGGGAAGATCCTCCTAGGATTCAAGACCTCTCTCCTTCAAGGATTGGAATGAACTATCTACCCTTTGTACCCTCTTGTGTTGACTTTGGATCTTTGTATCTCCTTATGTGTATGTGATTGGATCTTGTCTATTTGAGAGTTCTTCTTGTGTTCCTCTTTGATTTTCTCTCTTCCCCACCTCCAAGTGTGAAAAGATCAACCATTAGGGTTCCACCCTACATCATCTTGGATCAGAGCCATGTTGATTCACAACTTGGAGTTCTTCCCCTCCACTTTCTAGCCCCAATTTTGATTATTTTTGCCCAATTTCGAAAATCCCCACAAAAATAGCCATACCATTTTTTTGATTTGTTGGTTTGATGAAGTTTTGTTGATTTAGATCCATGCATTTTCTATGTTTCGAGTGGATCTAGCTCCTCCACCACTTTTCCCCAGTTTCCATCCACGAAATTCCTCGAATTTTCCCCTAATTTTTCTTTTCCCCAAAGTTCTTCATGAGGTCATCCACGGATCACCGCCCCGGACATCCGGCCCGACCGCTGGACATCCGACCCCACTCGGACATCCGGCGCCTCGCAGCCAACATCTCCAACCTCGCCTAATTTTATCGAATTTTGACCGGTTTCCACCATTTCTTCCGCACACCACCACCAACTTTCACAACCTAACCGCAATTTTGCCATGTTCTCCATCTGAGAACTTGAGTTTGCGATTTTTGTTTCCTAACGTGTTTTGGCTACTTAGGGACGATTTGTCATCGACACTATCGCCGCTCATCTTCGCCACAGATTCATCATCGACAACGACCACTTCACCATTTTGACACCCCAATCGTAAGCAAGGACGGTAAATGATATGTCCATTTTGCATCATGCTTTTATGTTGATATTTATTGCATTATGGGCTGTTATTACACATTATGGTACAATACTTATGCCTTTTCTCTCTTATTTCACAAGGTTTACGCAAAGAGGGAGAATGCCGGCAGCTGGAATTCTGGATCGGAAAGGAGCAAATCTGAGAGACCTATTCTGCACAACTCCAAAAGTCCTGAAAATTTATGGAGAATTATTTTGGAATATATAAAAAATATTGGGCGAAGAAAATACCAGAGGGGACCCACCAGGAGGCCACAAGGCTGGGGGGCGCGCCCTACCCCCTAGGCGCGTCCCTGTGCCTTGTGGGCCACCTGGCAGGCCTCCGGTGCCCATCTTCTGCTATATGGAGGGTTTTGACCTGGAAAAAATCATAAGGAAGCTTTCGGGACGAAGCGCCGTCATCTCGAGGCGGAACTTGGGCAGAAGCAATCTAGGGCTCCGGCGGAGCTGGTCTGCCGGGGAAACTTCCCTCCCGGAGGGGGAAATTGAAGCCATAGTCATCACCAACGATCCTCTCATCGAGAGGGGGTCAATCTCCATCAACATCTTCACCAGAACCATCTCCTCTCAAACCCTAGTTCATCTCTTTTATCCGATCTTTGTCTCAAAACCTCAGATTGGTACTTGTGGGTTGCTAGTAGTGTTGATTACTCCTTGTAGTTGATGCTAGCTGGTTTATTTGGTGGAAGATCATATGTTCAGATCCTTAATGCTATTTAATACCCCTCTGATTATGAACATGAATATGCTTTGTGAGTAGTTACTTTTGTTCCTGAGGACATGAGAGAAGTCTTGTCATAAGTAATCATGTGAATTTGGTATTCGTTCGATATTTTGATGAGATGTATGTTGTCTTTCCTCTAGTGGTGTTATGTGAACGTCGACTACATGACACTTCACCATGATTTGGGCCTAGGGGAAGGCATTGGGAAGTAATAAGTAGATGATGGGTTGCTAGAGTGACAGAAGCCTAAACCCTAGTTTATTTGTTGCTTCGTAAGGGGCTGATTTGGATCCATATGTTTCATGCTATGGTTAGATTTATCTTAATTCTTCTTTCGTAGTTGCGGATGCTTGCGAGAGGGGTTAATCATAAGTGGGAGGCTTGTCCAAGTAAGGACAACACCCAAGCACCGGTCCACCCACGTATCAAATTATGAAAGTAACGAACGCGAATCATATGAGCATGATGAAAACTAACTTGACAACAATTCCCATGTGTCCTCGGGAGCACTTTGCTTTATATAAGAGTTCGTCCAGGCTTGTCCTTTGCTACAAAAAGGATTGGGCCACCTTGCTGCACCTTAGTTACACTTGTTACTTGTTACCCGTTACGAATTATCTTATCACACAACTATCTGTTACCGATAATTTCAGGGCTTGCAGAGAATACCTTGCTGAAAACCGCTTGTCATTTCCTTCTGCTCCTCGTTGGGTTCGACACTATTACTTATCGAAAGGACTACGATAGATCCCCTATACTTGTGGGTCATCAAGACTCTTTTCTGGCGCCGTTGCCGGGGAGGGAAGCGCCTTTGGTGAGTGGAATTTGGTAAGGAAACATTTATATTATGTGCTGAAATTTACTGTCACTTGTCACTATGGAAAATAATCCTTTGAGGGGTTTGTTCGGGGTATCTTCACCTCGACCGATAGAGCAAGAAGTTGCTCCTCAACCTACTGAACCTACTGAAAATATTTATTATGAAATTCCTTCGGGTATGATAGAGAAACTGGTAGCTAATCCTTATGCAGGAGATGGAACACTACATCCCGATATGAATCTAATCTATGTGGATGAAGTCTGTGGATTATTTAAGCTTGCAGGTTTGCCCGAGGATGATGTCAAGAAGAAGGTCTTCCCTTTATCTTTGAAGGGAAAGGCATTGACATGGTATAGGCTATGTGATGATATTGGATCTTGGAACTAAAACCGATTGAAATTGGAATTTCATCAGAAGTTTTATCCTATGCATCTGGTTCATCGTGATCGGAATTATATATATAATTTTTGGCCTCGTGAAGGAGAAAGTATCGCTCAAGCTTGGGGGAGGCTTAAGTCAATGTTATATTCATGCCCCAATCATGAGCTCTCAAGAGAAATTATTATTCAAAATTTTTATTCTCGGCTTTCTCGTAATGATCAATCCATGCTCGATACTTCTTGTACTGGTTCTTTTATGAAGAAGACTATTGAATTCAAATGGGGTTTATTGGAAAGAATTAAACGCAACTCTGAAGATTGGGAACTCGACGAAGGTAATGAGTCAGGTATAAACCTTAAGTTTGATTGTGTTAAATCTTTCATGGATACCGATGCTTTCCGTGAATTTAGCACAAAATATGGACTTGACTCTGAGATAGTAGCTTCTTTCTGTGAATCATTTGCTACTCATGTTGATCTCCCTAAGGAGAAGTGGTTTAAATATCATCCTCCCATTGAAGTAAAAGTAGTAGAACCCATTAAAGTTGAAGAAGAAACTGTTACTTATAATGTTGATCCTGTTATTCCTACTGCTTACATTGAGAAACCAGCTTTTCCTGTTAGGATAAAGGATCATGCTAAAGTTTCAGCTGTGGTTCGTAAGAGTTATGCTAGAACACCTACACTCCCTGAACAAATTAAAGTTGAACCTAGTATTGCTATGGTTAAAGATCTCTTGGTCGATAATATTGATGGGCATGTCATTTATTTCTGTGATGAAGCTGCTAGAATTGCTAGACCTGATACTAAAGATAAACATAGACATGTTGTTGGCATGCCTGTTATTTCTGTTAAAATAGGAGATCATTGTTATCATGGCTTATGTGATGTGGGTGCTAGTGTGAGTGCAATTCCTTTTACTTTATATCAAGAAATTATGAATGATATTGCACCTGCTGAGATAGAAGATATTGATGTTACTATTAAGCTTGCCAATAGAGATACTATATCACCAATTGGGATTGTTAGAGACGTTGAAGTCTTGTGTGGGAAAATAAAATACCCTACTGATTTTCTTGTTCTTGGTTCCCCTCAAGATGATTTTTGTCCCATTATATTTGGTAGACCTTTCTTGAACACTGTCAATGCTAAGATAGATTGCGAGAAAGAAACTGTTAGTGTAAGTTTTGGGGATGTGTCTCATGAGTTTAATTTCTCCAAATTTCATAGACAACCGCATGATAAAGAATTGCCTAGTAAGGATGAAATTATTGGTCTTGCTTCTATTGCCGTGCCTCCTACTGATCCCTTAGAACAATATTTGCTAGACCATGAGAATGATATGTTTATGAATGAAAGAAAGGAATTAGATGAAATATTCTTTAACCAAATACCTGTTTTGAAACACAACTTGCCTGTTGAAATTCTTGGGGATCCTCCTCCACCCAAGGGTGATCCCGTGTTTGAGCTTAAACAATTACCTGATACTTTCAAATATGCTTATCTTGATGAAAAGAAGATATATCCTGTTATTATTAGTGCTAACCTTTCAGAGCATGAGGAAAAGAAATTATTGAAAACTCTGAAGAAGCACCGTGCCGCTATTGGATATACTCTTGATGATCTTAAGGGCATTAGTCCCACTCTATGTCAGCACAAAATTAATATGGAGCCTGATGCTAAACCAGTTGTTGATCATCAACGACGGTTAAATCCTAAGATGAAAGAAGTGGTGAGAAATGAAATACTAAAGCTTTTGGAGGCAGGTATAATTTATCCTATTGCTGATAGTAGATGGGTAAGTCCCGTTCATTGTGTCCCTAAGAAGGGAGGTATTACTGTTGTTCCTAATGATGAGAATGAATTGATTCCACAAAGAATTGTTACAGGTTATAGAATGGTTATTGATTTTAGGAAGTTGAATAAAGCTACTAGGAAAGATCATTATCCTCTACCCTTTATTGATTAAATGCTAGAAAGATTATCAAAACATACACACTTTTACTTTCTAGATGGTTATTCTGGTTTTTCTCAAATACCTGTGTCAAAAGAGGATCAAGAAAAAACCACTTTTACTTGCCCTTTCGGTACTTTTGCTTATAGACGTATGCCTTTTGGTTTATGCAATGCACCTGCTACCTTTCAAAGATGTATGACTGCTATATTCTCTGACTTTTGTGAAGGATTGTTGAGGTTTTCATGGATTTCTCCATTTACGGAACTTCTTTTGATGATTGCTTAAGCAACCTTGATCGAGTTTTGCAGAGATGTGAAGAAACTAATCTTGTCTTGAATTGGGAGAAGTGCCACTTTATGGTTAATGAAGGTATTGTCTTGGGGCATAAAATTTCTGAAAGAGGTATTGAAGTTGATAAAGCTAAAGTAGATGCTATTGAAAAGATGCCGTGCCCTAAAGATATCAAAGGTATACGAAGTTTCCTTGGTCATGCTGGTTTCTACAGGAGATTTATTAAAGACTTCTCTAAAATTTCTAGGCCTCTCACTAATCTCTTGCAAAGAGGTTCCTTTTGTTTTTTATGATCATTGTGTAGAAGCATTTGAAATACTTAAGAAAGCCTTGATTTCTGCACCTATTGTTCAACCACCTGATTGTAATTTACCCTTTGAAATTATGTGTGATGCTAGTGATTACGCTGTTGGTGCTGTTCTAGGACAAAGAGTTGATAAGAAATTAAATGTTATTCATTATGCTAGTAAAACTCTCGACAGTGCCCAGAGAAATTATGCTACTACTGAAAAAGAATTTTTAGCAGTTGTATTTGCTTGTGATAAGTTCAAATCTTATATTGTTGATTCCAAAGTAACTGTTCACACTGATCATGCTGCTATTAAATATCTTATGGAAAAGAAAGATGCTAAACCTAGACTTATTAGATGGGTTCTCTTGTTACAAGAATTTGATTTGCATATAATTGATAGAAAGGGAGCTGAGAACCCCGTAGCAGACAACTTGTCTAGGTTAGAAAATGATCTTGATGACCCACTTCCTATTGATGATAGTTTTCCTGATGAACAATTAGCTGTCATAAATGCTTCTCGTAGTGCTCCATGGTATGTTGATTATGCTAATTAATTTGTTGCTAAATTTATACCACCTAGTTTCACATACCAGCAAAAGAAAAAGGTTTTCTATGATTTAAGACACTACTTTTGGGATGACCCACACCTTTATAAAGAAGGAGTAGATGGTGTTATTAGACGTTGTGTACCGAGGCCTACGGAGGACACCATGCTGGAGATAGAACTACACACAAGGTATTACAATCTGGTTTTTATTAGCCTACCCTCTTCAAAGATGCTCGTAAGTATGTCTTGTCTTGTGATGAATGCTAGAGAATTGGCAATATTAGTAGACATCAGGAAATGTCTATGAATTATTCACTTGTTATTGAACCATTTGATGTTTGGGGCTTTGATTATATGGAATCTTTTCCTTCCTCTAATGGGTATACACATATTGTAGTTGCCGTTGATTACGTTACTAAGTGGGTAGAAGCTATTCCAACTAGTAGTGCTGATCATAACACTTCTATAAGATGCTTAAAGAAGTTATTTTTCCGAGGTTTGGAGTCCCTAGATATCTGATGACTGATGGTGGTTCACACTTTATTCATGGTGCTTTCTGTAAAATGCTTGCTAAATATGATGTCAACTATAGAATTGCATCTCCTTATCATCCTCAGACTAGCGGTCAAGTAGAATTGAGCAATAGAGAAATTAAATTGACCTTGCAAAAGACTGTTAATAGATCTAGAAAGAATTGGTCCAAGAAACTTGATGACGCATTATGGGCTTATAGAACTGCTTGTAAAAACCCTATGGGTATGTCTCCGTATAAAATAGTTTATGGAAAAGCATGTCATTTACCTCTTGAACTAGAACACAAAGCTTATTGGGCAATCAAAGAGCTCAACTATGATTTTAAACTTGCCGGTGAGAAGAGGTTATTTGACATAAGCTCACTTGATGAATGAAGAACCCAAGCCTATGAAAATGCCAAGTTGTTTAAAGAAAAGGTTAAAAGGTGGCACGACAAAAGGATACAAAAGCGCGAATTTAATGTAGGTGACCATGTCTTGCTATACAACTCTCGTTTAAGATTTTTTGCAGGAAAGCTTCTCTCTAAATGGGAAGGTCCTTACATTATCGAGGAGGTTTATCATTCTAGTGCCATCAAAATCAACAACGCCGAAGGCACTAACCCAAAGGTGGTTAACGGTCAAAGAATCAAACATTATATTTCAGGTACTCCCATAAATGTTGAAACCAATATTATTAATACCATAACACCGGAGGAGTACATAAGGGAGACTTTCCAGAATGTTTCAGACTCCGAAAAGGAATAGGTATGTGGTACGGTAAGTAAACCGACTCCAAAACTATTCTAATGGCAATTTTTCTCCGTTTTGGAATATTTAAAAAATTAGAAAAATTAAAAGTAGTCCGAAGAGTGCACGAGGAGGCGACAAGCCTGGGGGGCGTGCCCTACCCCCTGGGCACGCCCCTGTGGCTTGTGGCCACCTCGTGTGCCCTCCGGACTCCGTTTTCTTGTGGAACACTTCTTTTGGTCAGTAAAAATTCATTATATAATCTCCTGAAGGTTTTGACCACCGTACCACGACAAAATCCTCTGATCTTGTTTCGAGCTGTTTTTCTGACAGATCTAGATCACCATGACGTCTCCAAGTGCCCCCAAGGACAAGTTTTTCGAGAAGGTCATCAACCCCTACCTTGTGGACGTGCTGCAACACCCTCAAACCATCGAGATGCATGAGGGGGTGCTGCACATCCGCGATGTTCAAAGGCCAAAGAAGACCGGAAGCGTGGAGACAAGGCTCGAAGCAATGGAGCAACAAGTTTTCAAGTGCCAAGGGATGGTGGAACGCGGACTCAACGCCAATCACTTGATGATCGCTGAATTTACCCATGATCACAAGCTAGATGCCAAGAACATTGGGGAGGCCATCTTCAAGCTTCATGAGAAAATCGAGCATCTCCAAGCCCAGATCTATGACCTGCAAAACCAAAACTGTGAGTATGAATACAGATTTAAGAGGATGAGTTTGGCTGCAGATTTGAGAATCCCGGAGACTCGTTCATCTTTCTATGATGGTGAGCCTATGCCCTGGAATATGGAGGACAAGCCTACAACATCAACAACTCCGTCATCACCACCTCCGAAGAAAGAGATCTAATTACATGGGTATGGGCACTACCCTTGGCAACTGCCAAGCTTGGGGGAGGTGCCCCGGTATCGTATCACCATCACACTTTTACCTTTATCATTTTTCTTAGTTCGATCCTTTTGGTTATATCTTGATCTAGTAGAATAAAGTTTTTAGTATGATCTAGCTTTGAGTTTTGTTATGAGATTTATCTATGTAATCGAGTTCGTGAGTTATATAATAAAGAGTAGTTTTGAGTTGAGGGCTTTGTCTTTCTTGCTATGATTTTGAGGGAATAATAAAAAAAGGGGGAGAAATAAGAAGATCATATAATGATCTTATGGAGAGTGATGACTTCACATATAAAAAGTATGATGAATAAAAGTTGTTGAGAGTTGACAAACATAGTTTTGGTCATTGTTGCAATTAATAGGAAGTAATAAAGAAAGAGAGATTTCACATATAAATATACTATCTTGGAAATCTTCTGTGATTGTGAGCACTCATTAAAATATTACATGCTAAAAAGTTGATGTTGGATAAGGAAGATAACATAATGGGTTATGTTTTCTTATATCCGGATAGAAGTTATATTGTCATGGATCCTCCAACATGTTGAGCTTGCTTCTCACCCCTTGCTAGTCAAATCTTTTGCACCAAGTAGAGATACTACTTGTGCATCCAAACATCCCTCAAACCAGTTTTGCCATGAGAGTCCACTATACCTACCTATGTATTGAGTAAGATCCTTCAAGTAAGTTGTCATCGGTGCAAGCAATAAAATTGCTCTCTAAATATGTATGATCTTTTAGTGTGGAGAAAATAAGCTTTATACGAACTTGTGATATGGAAGAAATAAAAGCGGTAGACTGCATAATAAAGTTCTTTATCACAAGCGGCAATATAAAGTGATGTTCTTTTGCATTAAGATTTTGTGCATCCAACCATAAAAGCGCATGACAACCTCTGCTTCCCTCTACGAAGGGCCTATCTTTTTATTTTACCTTCTACCCTCATACAAGAGCCGTGGTGATCTTCACCTTTCCTTTTTACACCTTTTCTTTTTGGCAAGCACTATGTGTTGGAGAAAGATCCAGATATATATATCCACTCGGATGTAGGTTATCATAAAGTATTATTGTTGACATTACCCATGAGGTAAAGGGTTGGGAGGCGAAACTATAAGCCCCTATCTTTCTCTGTGTCCGATTGAGGCTTTGAACTCATAAGTATCGCGTGAGTGTTAGCAATTGTGAAAGACTAAAAGATGGTTGAGTATGTGGACTTGCTATACAAAAGCTCTCACATTGACTCTTTCCGATATTATGATAAATTGCAATTGCTTTAATGACTGAGATCATAGTTTGTTAGTTTTCAATAAAGTTTCTGATTCATACTTTACCTTGTGAACGAATTGTTACTCTAGCATAAGGGATTATATGACAATATATGTTGATGTTCTGAAGATGATCATGATGCCCTCATGTTCGTATTTTATTTTATCGACACCTCTATCTCTAAACATGTGGACATATTTATCGATTTCGGCTTTCGCTTGAGGACAAGCGAGGTCTAAGCTTGGGGGAGTTGATACGTCCATTTTGCATCATGCTTTTATATTGATATTTATTGCATTATTGGCTGTTATTACACATTATGGTACAATACTTATGCCTTTTCTCTCTTATTGTACAAGGTTTACGCAAAGAGGGAGAATGCCGGCAGCTGGAATTCTGGATCGGAAAGGAGCAAAATCTGAGAGACCTATTCTGCACAACTCCAAAAGTCCTTAAAATTTACGGAGAATTATTTTGGAATATATAAAAAATATTGGGCGAAGAAAATACCAGAGGGGACGCACCAGGAGGCCACAAGGCTGGGGGGCGCGCCCCTGTGCCTTGTGGTCCACCTGGCAGGCCTCCGGTGCCCATCTTCTGCTATATGGAGGGTTTTGACCTGGAAAAAATCATAAGGAAACTTTCGGGATGAAGCATCGCCGTCTCGAGGCGGAACTTGGGCAAAAGCAATCTAGGGCTCCGATGGAGCTGTTCTGCCAGGGAAACTTCCCTCCCGGAGGGGGAAATCGAAGCCATCGTCATCACCAACGATCCTCTCATCGAGAGGGGGTCAATCTCCATCAGCATCTTCACCAGCACCATCTCCTCTCAAACCCTAGTTCATCTCTTGTATCCGATCTTTGTCTCAAAACCTCAGATTGGTATCTGTGGGTTGCTAGTAGTGTTGATTACTCCTTGTAGTTGATGCTAGTTGGTTTATTCGGTGGAAGATCATATGTTCAGATCCTTAATGCTATTTAATACCCCTCTGATTATGAACATGAATATGCTTTGTGAGTAGTTACTTTTGTTCCTGAGGACATGGGAGAAGTCTTGTTATAAGTAATCATGTGAATTTGGTATTCGTTCGATATTTTGATGAGATGTATGTTGTCTTTCCTCTAGTGGTGTTATGTGAACGTCGACTACATGAAACTTCACCATGATTTGGGCCTAGGGGAAGGCATTGGGAAGTAATAAGTAGATGATGGGTTGCTAGAGTGACAGAAGCTTAAACCCTAGTTTATGCGTTGCTTCGTAAGGGGCTGATTTGGATCCACATGTTTCATGCTATGGTTAGATTTATCTTAATTCTTCTTTCGTAGTTGCGGATGCTTGCGAGAGGGGTTAATCATAAGTGGGAGGCTTGTCCAAGTAAGGACAGCACCCAAGCACCGGTCCACCCACGTATCAAATTATCAAAGTAACGAACGCGAATCATATGAGCATGATGAAAACTAACTTGACAACAATTCCCATGTGTCCTCGGGTGCGCTTTGCTTTATATAAGAATTCGTCCAGGCTTGTCCTTTGCTACAAAAAGGATTGGGACACCTTGCAGCACCTTAGTTACACTTGTTACTTGTTACCCGTTACGAATTATCTTATCACACAACTATCTGTTACCGATAATTTCAATGCTTGCAGAGAATACCTTGCTGAAAACCGCTTGTCATTTCCTTCTACTCCTCGTTGGGTTCGACACTCTTACTTATCGAAAGGACTATGATAGATCCCCTATACTTGTGGGTCATCAGTAAACTTGCTGGCAATCATAATATATTTCCCCTTGCCATTGCATTGTTAACCCCCGAGCAATTTGCGTCACTTTCCTATCGAGACTAGCCATTGAGTATTGTCGGGCAATGTTACTTGTGCACTTTAGTGATACCGTTACGCATAGCTTTTATAGCGTGCATATATCATCGTATCATCTCTTATGTCATAATTTGTTCCCGCATATACATAAATTATATCTTGGTTTGAGCATTTCGCATAAGTGGACAAAGACAAATATCAAAAGAGAGAAAAAAATTTAAGCAAAGAGAAAAACAAAGAACTTGTAAGCAATAGCCATCGCATCACAACATTGCATATCAAATTGCCATACTTGATCATCTTGGATCACCGTGAGAGTTCTCCGGGAACCATACATACATAGCATAATCGGGATAGAAAGTCGTTACGTTTCATTTGTCATAGGTTTTGTTCACAAGTGTTGTATCTCGCCTATTGAACAATCGTGCTAGCGTCTCTCTAGAGTTGTGAAACACGAGCATTTTCTGTGGAATTCACATTTTGAGCTCATTTCTTTGTTGCACGACCCCACTTATCTATCCATGTGTGTGTGTGTTTGCGTGTGCCACTCATTTCTATTGGTCTACTTGTTTCACTTGCAATTTTGTGAATCTCTTTCAACATTATTGAATCTTGCTAACAATTGCATAAATTTTGTGCCACAATCCTCACCAAGCTACTCCAAAAGCTTTACTTGTGTAGGTGTGAGATTCACAAGATCCAATACCAATTGTGCTACTTCCATAATACCATATTGAGTGATCATTGATCCATCTTCAACATTGGATAAGGTACATTTGGTCTAGTTCTTTCCTTTCTTCCACTGACATATTTGATCAAGATGATGGATAGGCCGAGCACTTCTACCAACCCAGTCTTCGATGAGCAAGAAGAGGAGCCGAACAACTACGTCACCAAGAATCAATTATTTGGTGCACATAGAGATTTGCATCAAGAGAACGAAGCATTGAGCGACCGCACTGAGCAACTCGCAACCGACTTGCGACAATCCAAACAATGTACAAGAGACTACCTTGACACCAAGATGGCAACCCAAATGGAAGACTTTTAAGCCATGATGGTCAACCGTGCTTCCTCAACATCGTCATCATCAAGACGACGCCACTCAAGCTGACACTCTTCGGACACCTACTCGGATTCAAGTCTACCACGAGCTCGTTCGCATCGTCGGCAAGACCATGAAGATCATCAAGCTCCACAACGCCAAGAACAAGAAGACCTAGATGGCTACGCCCTCCGACAAGCACAAGAACGTCGTGAGGAACAAGCCCTTGAAGCTCAACATGCTCTACCTAAATCAACGAGCGCAACCACCGTGTGCGTGAACAAGAAGAGGTCCTCCGATGAGAGCGACAAGAAGAAGTGCACGTCTTGAGGAGCGCCAAGTGATGAGGAACCGTGCATGTATCCCACACCCTCAACGTCAAGCCAATCAAGTGGAGCACGAGGAGCAAGCGGTTGACAACCGTCGCCCACGCCAAGAGGTACATCGCCATCGCCACCAACCCAATGAAGAGCAAAGCTATGGCAAGCTCAATTTCAACATTCCTAGGTTCTTCGTAAGCAACGATCCCAAAGACTACCTCTCATGGGCATTGAAGGTCGACAAGATATTCCGTCTTCACAAGTATGAAGAGGAAAAGAAGATTGCCATGGTCTCACTTGAATTCCAAGACTACGTTCTCATTTGGTGAGAGCAAGTCATCGAGCGAGACCAAGCTAAAGGCAACCCACCCATCACAACATAGAATCAAATGAAGGAGGTCATGAGAGCACGTTTTTTGTCTACACACTATAGCCGAGATCTCCTCAAGAAATTGCAACTTCTCAAGCATTGCACTAAGTCCATTGAAGAATACTACAAAGAAATGGAGATTGCCATGATACGAGCCAATGTCACAGAAGATGAGGAGAAAACTATGGCACGTTTCTTGAATAGACTAGACCATCCCATCAAGAAAATCACGGATTTCCAACCATACACCAACCTCCTCGAGCTAGTGCACCAAGCTACCAAGACGAAGCGACAAGTGCAAGATGACCTGAAGTACGCCAAGTACTCTTCCAAGACCTACGGTTCATACACTCAAGATTCAACGACTACAACGCTTTTTACCTCAACGAAAGCTTCACCAAGCAACGACGACAAGTCAAGTTACAAGAAACCTTCAACACCTTCGAGTCATCCTTCTACTACTAGCAACTATAAGCCAAAGTGTCATGGTTTTGTCATGGCAGATGTCCTTGTGAAAGGACTAAGTCTGGGAGCCATCGCAACTAGGTGGTTGCTTGAACGGGGTTGATCGGGAGTGAAGGACACAAATTTACACAGGTTCAACCCCTCATGGCGGAGGTAAAGACCTACTTCCTGCTCGATTGATATTGCTGGGGATCTTGATTACAAGGATGCGAATTCACTAACCTAGATCTTGAGAGGTTGCAACTTAGTCTTTTTGTTCCAGGGGCTCCCCTTTATACAATAGGTCGAGTCCCTGGTTTTACAGAAGATTCCGGGTCATATTGCTAACTCATATCCTACTCTAACTCTTGTTCTTCTTATTTTTCAAGTTATGGAATCTACTCCTCTTGGGCCTTCTTCTTGAGCCGGTCCACGGAGTTCCTCATCAAGCCGGCCCTCTACCAGGTCTCTCTTTCTCTGGTCCTCCTAGTCCTTGTCATCCATGACTTGGAAAGTAAAGTGACCCATGGGGCCTTTAGGGCCCTGGCTGGGTTATTTCTTCTGCCGGGTCATAATCATGGGGAACATCCCCAACATTAGCCCCCAGTTTAGCTTGGATTTATCCATGGTAAACTTCGCCCTGAAAAATAAACAAGGAAAATAGAAAATGTGAAGGGCCAAACTCTGGGTCTAGTCTTCTGAACCGGAAACCTTTCGCCCTTTCAATATTTGTTTCTCCCTTGAAGTGCCTCGACCGGGTCAATCAATCTGCCGGGTTGCCAGACCTCCTCCACACTTAACATTTCTTTATCATTTCGCATTGTGACATCACCCTACTATTTTTTCGAAATCCGCGCGTGACATCACAATGGATCTTTTAATGGATATGACTTGTCTTGTCAGGTGTGAAAATCGAGGAGCCTTTTTAGCCAAAGTTTACTGCGTCCCCTGGGGTCTCGCGCCTGCTGCTTCGGGTTTCACATCTCTTATAAATAAGATGATAGACCCCCAGGCTCAACTTTACCTCGTCCGTTTCCTGCTTCTTCTTCTTCTTCTTCTTCTTCTTCTTCTTCTTCCTCTCACCTCCGACGCACCGCGTCACCTCGAGCTCGTCGCCCCTTCAAGTCAGCGACCTCACCAGCGAGAAGACCGCCGTCAGAGCTCTTTGGAGATGCCGCGGCCCGGCCTTCAACCTCAGACATCCCCAAACTCTGCTGCACATATTTGTAAGTTCTTCACTTCTTACTCATGCTATTGTAGTTCATCCCAAGTTCGTCGGAGTTCATCGGAGTTCATTTTGAATGTGGCCATAGATCAATTCCCATAGGGCTTTTAACCACGGTAACAATGTAACCCATCATATCTTAGATCCCCTTTGTTTAATAGACCCCACTGCTGCTTCTTTGCTTAATAACTCCGCCATAGCTAGGGTTTCCTTTTTCTTTTTTAGACATTTTTCAGATCTTTAGCTATAATCAAATCTGAACTTCTCCTGTTTGTGATCGCTTTGACCCGGATATTACTTCACCACTTGTCGGGTCATCCTCCGTAGTAGCATCTCTGCCAGGTTAAGTTTACCTTTGTATTTGTCACTTGTCAGATGATAGACTGCACTTGTTATGTTTGCGTCGGCTCAAAATTGCTTTCAGCTTGTAACTCAATAACCAAATTGACATGCATACTAGCATTTTACTTATCCTGTCTATGATAACCCGGGCCTTTATACTATTTCATAATTTTACTCATAAATGCTACAACCCGGCATGTTTCTATAACTTTGCCGGCTCATCGTTGTTTTTCATACTTTGTAGTTTAGCACTTCACTTCAACGAATCAAATAGCTCCCAAGACTAGCAAGGCAGTCAACTGGGCCAAATCCACCTCATCCATGCTTAAGTTACAGACTCTGGTGGACTCTGGATTATACCTGCTCAGAATGAGATAGAGTGGCGCAGACCCGAAGAAGAGATCCACCCCCAACCGTCTCTAGGAGGAATCATTGTTTTTGCTGATCATCTGGAAAGAGGCTTCCGCCCTCCTGGCTCAAAATTCTTTTGAGATGTACTTCATCACTTCAACATCAGGCCTCAAGATCTTGGCCCCAATTCAATCTTGATCTATGCCAGTTTCAAGTGTTCTGTGAGGTATACCTCCAGATGGAGCCAACTGTCAGCTTTTTTAAAGAATTTTTCTATCTGAATGATCAAACAGAGCACAAGAACGGGCCAAGCATTGAACTTGGAGGAGTAACTATCAAGAGTAGGAAAGACTCTGCTTTCCCTAGAGTTAAGCCGGCAAGCCATCCTAAAGAATGGAGTAAAACTTGGTTTTACTGCAAAGACACCTCTCACGTGCATCAGCATCGACTGTCGGCTTACAGGTTGGACCGGCTTCATGCTTTGACAATTTTCCCCGGCTTCGCTCCTCAAGAAGAAAGGGAGCAATTGCAATCGTTATATTCAAAATTTAATGCTCTAATAGCTCATGGACTCACCAGAGTTGATCTGACTCGATGTTGGATAAGCTAGCGGATCCAATCTCTCAGCTTGAGAGGCCGGCTTATGCACACGTATACAGGTGAGCCGGTGGATACACTGTGTTTCAGCCCGGTCAACCTATCAGACACTGACATTATAAAGTCCGCCAAGAAGTTACTTGGCGAGACTCGGGATGCAATCGCAATAGTTATCCTTGGTCCTTTCTTTGAAGGCAACCTGGCTCCTCCGGCGAGCCTCCTTTTCACTTTGTCTTTCACTATGTTTATATAGCTTGGCTTTGTTGTTTTATCTAATATTTTGGCTAGTTATTTTTCTCAGGAAAACTCTGACTGGTGGAAAAATGAACCTCATGTTCCTACTCCTCCCCAGGACACTGATGCAGTAGAGCCAGATGACGAAGAGGAAAATGAGGTGACAGAGCTTGACTCCCTCGGCGTCTGTTTAACGAACTTGCTGTCGCCACCACATTGCAGGAGAACAACGAGACCAATCAAGCCGGCGAGATGGAGGTAAATCCTTCTTATTCCAAGTCATCCCGAAGAAAACAAGACGAGCAATCAGAAAGGTACCATTTTCTCATATAGACACTCAATTAGGTCCACAATTTATTTTGAAGAAAACTCAGTATGTTGGCACCTCAAAGCGAAAGACCCAAATTAGTTCAGGTGAATTGTCAGACGGCTTATCAAATTCACCGGCTCGTCGCAGAGCGCGAGTTTAAGTCCCCTACAGCCCAACTACTTCTTGACCTCAAGCCGACCAAATTCACTGTCGTCTGATGAATCCAGCACTACTCAAATGCCGACTTTTACCATCAACCATGGGTAAGTATTTTGAAAGCATCTGTTATTTTCTTGTATCGGTTTCCCTCATCACTAATTGCTTTAATGATATTCCAGAGCTAAGGCCTTCACCAAGAAGAAAATTGGCGAACCAAGTGCTGCTGCTCCAGAGACTGGGAACCCCTCTCAAGATCCTTCACAGGTTGACCTCGAGTCCCAGGACAAGTCGGTCGATGAGAACAACACTGCTGATGAGACTGAGCCAACTCGTGAGAATGACCCGGTTCTTGGTGATAACCCGGCGAGCCCCGCGAGAGCCTACACTCCTATGGTGGAGGAAAGAATCCCAACTAGCGAGCCGCCTCCTGAGGCGGCTTATACTAATGTGATGATTACTGGCGAGAAGCATAATGTCCCAGAAGCTTCAAATGTCTTGGCAAAAATCAATTGCCAAAGATGAGTCGCCAATGAAGGAAAAAGGGAAAACCAAACTTGAACTTCTATCTTTGGAAGATTTAGATGTGACTGTCTTTCACCAAGGGTACTTGACCCGGCTATCTGAGAGTCGGGACGTTGAAGCCGCCATGGTCAACACTTTAAAAAGGAAATATGATGTACACCCTGTTGTTGTTTGTCTTTATACATATCTATGTAGCCCCAAGTTTGAAGAAGAGAATATGCTTAAGACTTGTATGAATAAAAAAATATGTATCCGAGTTAACTCTCTTGACCCACCCGCAACATGTATGTAGTAGTTGTACGCGGGTGTAGCCCCGAAGGGTCGGGTCATTAGGTAGTAATGAACTGGGATTTACAAATATCTGCAGGAAGTGGAGGAACAACTGGTAGCCCCCAAGGGCCGGCTCATTATCATGTGATGGGCCGGGTCTTATATTATTTGTGAATGAAAACGACAACACATTAGCCCTCAAGGGCCGTGTTGAGTGCTTGCATCTACATGGGACTTTGTTATAGTGTGTCAAAATCTGACTGATGTAGCCCCCAAGTGCGGGTCGTTAGCCAGCGGCGGCTCGAGACTTCCAATAGTATTGCTGACTTAGTAATTTTGAATATGCAGGAAATGTTGCACCATGCCGAGTCTTTTGCTGCCGGCTTGCAAAAAGAGCTAAAAAAGGAGAACAAACTGAAAGAGAAGGCATAAAGCCTATCTTCAGATTTTTCACAAGTCCTTGCTCAATGTAATTGATTCACTTGAGAAGGCCAAAATAGACTTTGAAAAAGAAAGAGCCGCCCTTACAAAGAGAGCAGAAGGAGCTGAGGCAAAACTTGAGCCTGTGATGCAAGAGCTGGCAACGCTGAAGGGCCATATCAAAGATATGTGCATAGCCATCTTTGGTAAGTATAAATTGTCATAAGCCACCATCTTTTGCCGACTTAATATATAAATCGGGTTACTGACATGCATTGTTGTATCTTGAAAGGAGGGAAAAGCCATAACTTAGTTGAACTTCCATTGGTAAAATTGAAAGTCATGTTTAAGTTCCTGGAGAAACTTTATATGGGTGGCGCAAACTACATCTATGGCAGTGAAGAACACTAAGGCGCCACCACATTATATCATGTATATGCTAAAGGAAATTTCCATGGTCCCTTAGTGGATCCAGGAATTAAGAAGCTCAGCTTGTCATCAAGGGGCCATATACTCTCTGGCGCGTGTGAAGGCATGATTGCCTGAAATGGAGCCAGCTCTGCTAGATGATGACTTCCCAGAGTTCAACACAGATGGAACCTCCTTCACATACAAGGATTACCTGTGCTGTGTAAGGGAGACACATGTCACGTCGACAAAAATTGCTGGCGAGCTGGACTTGACGAAATTCCAAGCCGGCTACTTAGAAGCCGGCAAGCGCATCGACCCGCCAAAACCCAAGCCGGTGGAGCTGGTTCCTTGCTACTTGTGAGCTACGTTGGGATTTCCTCGAAGAGGAGAGGATGATGTAGTACAATAGAGATAAGTATTTCCCTCAGTTAAGAACCAAGGTTATCAATCCAGTAGGAGAACCACGCAACACCTCGTAGCAGTACATACACACAAAATAACAAATACTTGCACCCAACGCAAACAAGGGGTTGTCAATCCCTTGGCGGTTAATTGCAATGATCAAATCTCATAGTGATAGATAGATAAAAAAACACAAAATAAAATAAAAGTAAATAAATTGTAGCAAGGTATTTTTGGATTTTAATATATGATTAAAATAGACATGGGGGCCATAGTTTTCACTAGAGGCTTCTCTCTTGAACATAGCATACGGTGGGTAAACAAATTACTTTTGGGCAATTGATAGAAAGCGAATAATCATGACGATATCCAAGGCAATGATCATGTATATAGGCATCACGTCTGAGACAAGGAGGCCGACTCCTGCCTACATCTACTACTATTACTCCACACATCGACCGCTATCCAGCATGCATCTAGAGTATTAAGTTCATAAAGAACAGAGTGACGCCTTAAGCAAGATGACATGATGTAGACAAAGTAAATCCAATCAATATGTATAAAACTCATATTTTTATCCTTAATGGCAATGATACAAGTACGTGCCATGTCCCTTTCTGTCACTAAGGTCGAGCAATGCAAGATAGAACCCGTCACAAAGCACCTCTCCCATTGCAAGATAAATCAATCTAGTTGGCCAAACGAAATGGATAGATCGGAGAGAAATACAAAGCTATAACAATCATGTATAAAAAAGTTCAGAGAAGACTCAAATAATATTCATGGATAATCTGATCATAAACCCACAATTCATCGGATCCCAATAAACACACCACAAAAAAGGATTACATCGCATAGATCTCCAAGAGCATCGAGGAGAACATTGTATTCAAGATCAAAGAGAGAGAATAAGCCATCTAGCTACTAGTTATGAACCCATAGGTCTATGGTGAACTATAACACATGATTGGAGGGGAAGCAAGGTTGATGTTGAGGCCCTCCATGATCAATTCCCCCTCCGGCAGAGTACCGAAAAAGGTCTCCAGATGGGATCTCTGAAGAACAGAAACTTGCGGTGGCGGAAAAAGTATTTGGGGTGGCTCTCTGATGTATGGGGGATATTTGGGAATTTATAGAGGCAGAATTAGGTCAAGAGGTGCCACGAGGGGCCCACAAGCCTGCCCCCCCAGGGCGCGCCTCCCGACCTTTTCGCTCCCTCGTGGCTCGTTAGGTCTTCTCCTGAACCTTCTAGGGTCCCTTCTAGTCCAGAAAAAATTAATCCAAAGTTTTTTCTCCGCATGGACTGTGTTTGATATTGATTTCCTGAAAATCCAAAAACAAGCAAAAAATAGGAACTAGCACTGGGCACTAGGTTAATAGGTTAGTCCCAAAAAATGATATAAAATTACATATAATTGCATAATAAACATCCAAGGTTGATACTACAATAGCATGGAACAATCAAAAATTACAAATGCATTGGAGACGTGTTGGTGCAATATTTGCCCTCTTGTGTTTTGGAGATTGCTGACAGAAATAGGCATGGACTGATTTGTTTGCTAGTGCACACAGAGAGAAATAGTCCATGCAGAACCGAAGAGAATGCCGTCTCTAGTGTCAAGTTCGAGGAACTTCACCGAAGATTATCTGCGTTGCAGAGAAGAATGAGCTACATCTGTTGACAACACATATACGAGAAGATTGATGTGAAGGAGTTAACCCCTCAAAAATTTATTGCTGAAGTGAAGCAACTAGTTCAGAGTTTTTGTCCGAAGAAAATTGACTGCAGTGAATGGAAGTCGAAGACAAAGTGAAGACGTAGTATTCATTTCGTTGTTCTTCTTGCATTCATTTGAGTCATAGGACCTCCGTACTATTAAGAGGGGTATAGGTTCTCGAAGCTTAGATCCGCTGTGATGCTTAGCCCAAACCTATGCAAGACTGAGAGAAATCTCTTTATGTTTGGAATGATTACCTGGCAGCAGTAGACGTTGTTCTTTGTGCTCCAAGAGATATCTTTCGAACTGAGGAGTTAGCATTACTTGCTCCGCAAGTAATGTTACCGTTATGCTCAATTTCCGACCGTTGGACTCGTGTTGTTCGGCCATTGGCTGCTCCACATGTCCAATTTGGTCATTTCCCTTCTGGGAAGGCTGCGGCTATAAATATCCACCCACTCCAACATTGCTTGTTGGCTGCTCGGCTTAAGATTTCTGAGAAGATTGATTGAGCATCCCCTCGACGAGTGATTTGAGTTTAAGATGCACCGAGAGAAAAATCAAGAGCCCAAACTTAGACAGTGGTTGAGCATCATAGTAGTTCTAAGTTTAGAGTTCTTGTACCTATTACTCTTGAGAGCTGCGCACTCTCTAGACGGATAGGTGTCGGCTCGAGTGTTGAAGAGTTGTTGTCTTCACCGAGCAAGATCTTCAGCAACCAAGATTCATTGTGGTTCGCGAAGGTCTGTCGAAGGTTTGGAGATCACCGACAAGTATCTACCACGAGTGAAATCAACTGGAGTCTGATCAGCTCCGAGTTGAAGGAGAATAGGGCAAAGAGAGTTTATCTTCTGTGTTAAATCACAACCCCTCCAAACAGACGTAGTCCTTTGGTAGAAGGGCGAACTGGTCTACCAAATCCATCTGTCGCCATCGAGCACCACTGGTTCACTCTACTTTCTGCATTACATTCAGCAGTTTACTCTCGTGCTTTGTGATGATAGTTCATCTGATCAATCATTGATGGTTACATATCATTCATCGTCATCATCTCTATTGTTCCCTTCAGTTATCATTCATTGCTCACCTTGTTGCATTCTCATCATTCAGTGTAGTCATTTCAGTCATATACATTTCTGCTCGCACTTACTAAGACTGGCGTGATTTCCTTGTGTTGTTTTCTTTCACCTTGCCCTAGTTCTTTATCATGTTTATCCATCGTATTTACTTGTTTCTTTCATGCTACTGCATTTGATCGTATATTGCATTACCATCATCATTGTCAAACCTGTGATATCCTATGCTCGATCCATTATTGCTTCCTATCTCGATAGATATGTTCCTCGATAAAGTGTTTAATTAAGTTTGTATCTACCGAACCTAATTTCTGCTGCTGTGTTTGGGATCCATTCATAGCATTGGCAAGAATTTTTGCATCTCCCATTCACCCCACTCTGGTCGATATATACTCTCGGTCCAACAATTGGTATTAGAGCTTGTTCTGCCTGTCTCTATTTATTAAATGTTTAACCACCTTGGAGTTTTGAGTATGTCGTATGCAGGTAGATCCTTGCACTCTGAAAGGTTTCCCAACTTCGATGGAAATGACTATGTCTACTGGAAAGAGAGAATGAGAATCAGACTTCAAGCCATCAACATAGATCTGTGGCAGATTGTGGAAAATGGATATACCATTCAATACCCTGATGCTCCAAATTCTGATGGCAAAGCTATATTGCGGTTGAATGCCAAGCAAAAGATATTATTTGTGAAATTATCTCGAAAGACATTTTCATTCGGTTCCGAAAGCTTGACACTGCAAAGCAACTCTGGGATGCCATAAAAAATGCTCATGAAGAATTCATTACCAAAACAGATCCTCACACTAAGATGCTTCGTGCTATGTTTGCTGGTTTCAGAAGTCTTCGTAAGGAAAGTGCTATGGAACTCACTGATCGGTTGACCAATATTGTTGAAAGACTTCACCAACAAGGAGTAATAGATATCACCGATAGAGATGTGATCAACAAGCTACTGAGTGCTCTTATGCAACCTTCTATCCAATCGTAGCTGAAATCAAGCAAAGACCAGACTATGGCAAACTTCACTACATCGAGGTCATGATGCTGCTGTCTATTCACGAAGAAAAGATGGAACTTGAAAATGGAGATCAAGAATCTTCTTCAGAAAGTGAATGGGAAATTCTCTCACACTATGGCAGTTCACAAGAAGAAGACATCGAGAATCAACACACTATCACAAGGGAACTTGAAATGCTCATAGATAGGCTAAGTGATCTCAAAAGACAGAATTTGTGTCTCACAAATGATGATGAATTTGACTTTCCTGAATCTTAAAGAAAGTTACCTCTGAAAGAAATGAAGTGCTTCAGGTGCAAACAATTCGACCACCTCATAGCAGACTGTCCTTGTTGGGATAGAAAACTAAGCAACAGATGGATGTATCTTCACGGAAATGGATTCACTCGAATGGATCATCACACTAAGCTCTCAAAGAAAAATGAATCTTCCTCATCTTCTTTAATGAGACTAGTCACTGACGTGAAAGCCAGAGCAACCATTGAATCTAATATGAAGAGAATATCATAGCTGAACAAAGCATGTGATGATATGAACTTGGAATCTGAAGATGAGACATCCGAATCAGAATCAGAAGATGAAGAGCTTCACGGAAGGATAGGAAGAAGCAATGCTTTTGTGGCATATGAATCATCTGAGAAATCACTCGAATCAGACACTGATGACACTGCTTCAAGTGATGATGAACCAGTCGAATTCTGTCTCATAGAAAAAACCTCAAAGGATCAGGTATCAGCAAAACACCAAAAATCTATGACTGAATATTCTCCTGATTACCCTGCCTAGGCTAAACTGGTTAAGATTGCAAAATCTCAACAAGATGAACTTGAGAAACTTGAGAACAATCTTAAGAAAACCGAAGGATTACTGGTCGAAGAGATGGAGAAGAATCAAAATTTGATCAAAGAGCATGATGCTTTTTCTTCAACTATTGATGATCTTTCCAACCGACATGATTCCCTTACAGTCAACTACGAGAATTTATCAGATGAACTCCTTAATAGGAATCAAGAACTCGAGTCACTGGAAGAGTCTCAAAACGTGCTTGCGAAAGAAAAAGCTTCTCTCTTCGCCGATCAATCTAATCAGTTTCCTGATGATTTTGTGCCTGCTTGCTTAAAATGCCTCGAACGTAACAATGCCGAAACATCTACTGCTATCATCGAGAATATTGCAACAATTACGAATGATATTTCTAACCCCTCGCTCGAGGAATTTGTTGCTGTCTCTGATGAAAATTGTAGATTAAAGAGCTTGCTTGAGACAGGAATGTTAAAGAGCCTCAAAGGGCATCAAACTCTCTGTGATGTGCTCAAGAAGTCTATATTGCACAAAAACCCTCTGAAGGAAGGATTGGATTTCGAAAGAAAACTCAACATTGATGGAACCTACTGGACTCCAGATCAATATCCTCCAACAAGTTGGGTTCTTGCTAAAAGTAAAACTCTCAAACCTGCAATTCTGTCTGGATATGACTCTCCCATTCCTGTTGTTTCTGACGGGTCTGATGACTCAAACTACAAATTCTTCAAACAACAGAATGGTAAGGTTTTCGCTTGGTATGTTGGAACTAACTACAGATCTGGTTCACCCAAGAAGCAAATCTGGGTAAAGAAGTGCATCATTGAAAATTTATCTGTCACTGCTAACTTGAATATGCAGAGTGATTCTCTTCTAAGAAATGATTATTAATCGCAGATTGGCGCTGACACTTCCTCGAATGGATATCAGTCAAACCTTCGACAGAAGGAGTACATGCGTACCTCCTTAAATCATTATGCTCATGTCTCTGGAAACAATTTCAATGCCTATTCATATGATTACTCTTGAAATGCACAGGTGAACTACAGATCACACCGAAGGAATGTCCTTGCTCAGACTAAGCAAAAGAGATGCTCGCTGCCCACGCAAGTGTGGGTTGCGAGAAAGAACTAACAATTCTTGCAGGAACTCTCTCAGGGATTCTTCTCATTTATTCTTAGCCCTAAGATTTACATTGTTGGTGTTCGCTCTTTGTGATTATTTGTTCTCGTTCAAGTGTTTGTCGTCATTTCTCCGTGTTTGTGTTTCGTCCGATGAACAACTCACTCATAGCTCCGTGTTTTTGTGTTTCCTCTCTTCTGGCTAAGTGTTTTGTTTCCGACCCTGTTATCCCTCTATTCTTTTCTCATCCAACCTATGCTATCCGTCATAAGCATGCAATTTGATCTGAAGAAAATTTCTGTCTGACATTCTTGGTCGCGAAAGAAATTGACTTCGAACTTTAATCTGTTTTGGCGTTTGCCCTTCTTCAAACCTTTCGGTCTCCCGCTTAGTTTTCGAGTTTCTCACAGAAAACAGTTGCCACGTACCCTTGATCCCCACGATCGTGATCGTGTCCGTTGAATGCAGAACATCCCACTTCTGAGGGCCGTGGATTTCGGAGAGGTGGTTCAGCTCACTAGCTATAAATACCCCTCTTGGTGTCTTCTTCCTCACTTGTTCCTCAAACCCTCGTCCACCTCCTCCCGAGCCCGTGCTCGAAACAACTCCAGTGAGGAGCCTTGCCGTGCAACTCCGGTGAAGTCTCGTCGCAGTTGATCACGCTTGTGCGGTAATCTTCCTTTCCGCATTGCCATAGTTGATCCAGGTAGCCAAGTTAGGGCGCTTGGATCTGGAACTGCTCATGTCCTCTTCTCCGTTCTGAGAGTAGTTCTCACCACTGCCATTTCCTTTGATTTATTTCTTTGCAGTAGATCTTTAGGAATCACTAGGTTATGACTGGTACGGTTTGTAGTTTTTCCCTCGTACTAGTTCTCCTCGATCTAGGGTTCCTGAGTACTTATCCAAAAGACTAGATAGTTTTTGACCAGTCTTGAACTTTCTATGGCTAGGTTAAAATCTATCAAAGATATCTTCTCAAGTATACCATGGATTCCTAGGTTTCTTCCAAAAACATTCATTTTCGTTCAAAATACTTCTGTGCATGTTTATGACCCTACCCCATTTCCCCTCGTATCTATTTCCTTTCACAGGTTGGTCATGGCACAGAGTTCGGAAGAGTACTCAATTTCTGAAGGAGAATTGCCTCAGTACCTTCCAAGATCTGATCGAATGAGATTGACAGGAGGAGGAAAATCTTCAAAGCCTCCCAAGACACCGAAGAAGAAATCTGAGTCTGAATCCGAAGAAGATGATGAAGAAATTCCCTCTGCTCATAGTCAGCCCGAGGATGAATTGGTCATTGATGCCCTAACCCTCTTCTTTGATGGAAATCCTAAAAAGGGTGGTCATGGCAGAGAAAAGAATATCACAGCTGAAATGTCTGATCCTGATGGTTACAGAACTCCACCTGGGGTTGAAACAACAATTGAACGCAACAACAGGCTGCAAAGGATTCACCACCACTGGGCAAAGAAATGGTTCAATCATGAAAATGTTTGCGAGAAGTATCAGATCATGTTTGCTTTCACACTACCGTGGATGACTGCATTGCTAAAAACTGCATTGGCCCAGGTGATGAAAAAGTCAGACCACCACCGCCTTCAAACGCTCATCCTGAATCCCTCAAAACCATCATTGATTTTCCCGATGAAGTGGCTAAGAGGGCGAAGGCCAAAGCCAAGCGTGATGCTAGGAAAACAAAGAAGAATCAAGTCGAAGCGAAAAATGTTGTGCTGACTCAGCAAGACGTCCAGAAGAAAAAGGATCGTGCTTCTGCCTCCAAGGGAAGTAAGTCCAGGAAATCTGTTTCCCCTCGTACTTCCCGAAAGAAAACCATCTCCAGGAAATCAAAGAAGGCAGTTTCTAGCTCGTCTGATGAGTCATCCAGCGAAGATGCTCCTGATGAAATTCCCATGTATGATCAACGTGCCATTGTCAACAAGCCATCAAGCAACCCCTCACCAATGAAAGTTTTGCCCTCTCCAAGGAAATCACCAAGGCATGCACCCAGTCCCCTCACTAACAAACCTTCGGGTTCTACTGCTGCGATGAGAAAGCTGCAGTCTAAAGAAAAAGCTGAAGTATCTGCTAAGAAGGCCAAACCCAGTGTTCCTGCTTCCACAGAGGAACAGAACTATGACTTCAATCTCACGATTGATGTGATTGAGGGTGCTACTTACGATGCTAAATCTGATGATATAAGCAGTCTGGGACTTCCTAATGATGTTACCAAAATGGTGATGAAACATTTCATAGAGCTGAGGAAAATTACCAAGAAGCTAAATCAGGCTATCAAGGACAAGCAAACCCTCGAGCAAATGAGGAGAGAGGCTAACACTGAATCTGAAAGGAAAAGTCTGGACAAATAAATTGTTGAGCTCACAAAGGCACTCAGTCTCATGCGAAATGACAAAATTGATTGGCACACGCGATTGAAAATGGAAGTATCTCAGTTGTGTGACAGAAGAAATGATGAGATTGACCGCAAGGTAGATCTTGCTCGAAGAAGGATTAAAGAAGAAAAGCGTCAGAAGGCTAAAGCAAGAGTTAGCAAACTGAAAG
The DNA here is from genome assembly GCA_011799875.1 of Thinopyrum elongatum. Lineage (NCBI taxonomy): Eukaryota > Viridiplantae > Streptophyta > Magnoliopsida > Poales > Poaceae > Thinopyrum > Thinopyrum elongatum. The sequence continues at coordinate 418,633,188 of CM022303.1, read as the reverse complement.
GAATCAAAGATCCCCGCCTTCAGACTGTTGTTGATGCTCAACCTCTTGACTCCAGTACTCCCTTGCAGTAGATTCCACCATCTCCACCTCATGAGGATGAACCTATGCATCAAGCTGGCCATGTGGAGGTTATCATTCCTACTCCAGCAGCCCAAGAACAACCAGATGTTGTTGATATCTTCCTCGAAAAGGATGATGAAGAAAAGGCTTCGCCTAAGCAGCAAGCCCCTGCTGATGATGATGTTGATGAGGAAATTGAAGTTGAGAAGCCAGATCCATCGCCTCCGAGAAAATTGCAAGCTGAGCCCTTCAGATCAAACAAGGAGGAGATTGACAAGAATGAGGGGGAACTAAATGCTTCCCAAGACAAAACCACCCCGGTCGCATCATCTGGTGCCCCTACCCAGATGGATGTTGATCCTGCTCCTTGTTCCACTGCACCACAGTTGGAAGAGGAAGAAAAGAAATTTGAAGAGCCCATGGCTCACGAAGTAAGTGATCCGCCAGTTGTGGCCCAAGCATCTGAGAAAGATGTTGTGCCCCCCTGCCGAAAGAAATATAGTGAAAGAAATGGCCTCAGTGCCTGAAAGTCAGAAATCCGCTGAAGGAGTTCCTACAAGCAAAAATGATGGTCAGTCAAGTACCTCAAAGAAGTCAGCCCAAGAGAAGTCAAGGAAGCCTTGTGCTCCTCTCAAGCCTATTGAGGAAGGTGTGCAAGCACCTGATGACATTCGGACCCGGAATGTGAGTGAAGAAGAACATCTGAAAAATCCTTTGGAAACATTTCCCTTGTTCCCTGTTGAAGATGGCCCAAATGGTCCTGCATTTAACGAGCGGTTTCATCTTTCGAAACTTGCATTCTTTGGAACCAGCCCATATGAAGGAGAAAGAACTTCCTTGTCTCCAAGATTCTGGACAAAGGAACAGGTCATGTATTATGCTCGCATTCTGTATGAAAAGAATCTCATCTTCAAGCACAAGATTCTGGATTTTACAGAGCTTGAAAGTTTACCCTGTTTCCATCACACCATCGAGAAGATTGAACTTGTCTTCCTGAAGTGTTTCCCTCGTTTCAATCATGGTTGGAATCGTGTAGTGATTCATCAGTTCTATGCCACTCTTTATATCCCAGGAGATCTTACATATAGCAGCACTTGGATCCTTGAATGGATGACAGGAGAGGAAAAGATCAAATGTTCGGCAGACTAGTTCTTAGCACTATTGAATCTTCCTTGGTGCGAATTTGATGCTAATCGAGAATACAGGCTGCACTATTGGGAAGTATCCGAAGCTCAACTTCATCTGTTGATGGACCCCAAACTTGTTGGTGATGAATGCATAGAGACAAATCCAAAGAATCTGGCATATGAGAACAAAGTGTTGTTCTACATCCTCTACAACTCTCTCACTCCGACAAACAGGCCAGAAACCATCAATGGCATTGTAGGAAATGCTCTTCTAGCCACTGCTCAGGGTATTCGTTTTGACATACTAGATCTTTTTTCATTCGCAACTTGTCCTGCGCCGCTGATAGCCCTCAAGCCTTGAAGCCATATGCACCTTGGGTCATGTTTGCAATTGAGCAGCTCATTGAAGAAAAGTTTTTCTGCCCATATGTACCGAAAGTTTATATGCCTCCAGTCCGTGACACACTCAGGATTGTGAAGGACATAGGCAAAGGAAAGATGCCAATTGATGCTACTATTTCTGCTTCCATGCCTGCTCCTGCTAGAGCTCCGAAGATCAAGAAGGCAAAAGTTGAAATCCCTCGTGAAGAAAATCCTTCACTATACGAGATTTGTCTTCGCACTCAGCAAGCCCTGGAAAGCCATATCAAGCTCAACCGGAAAGTGAAGCTAGAAATGATGACTGAGATAAATTTGCTTCACAATTATTCTCTCCAAGCTCTCCTGTATGAGAAGGAACAGAAGAAGCGCTCCTAGACCCTTATGCGCAAGCATTATTCTCGCAAACAACTTTCTGCCAAGGGTATCAAGAAAGAATATGATAATCTGGAGTTGTTTGAACTTCCTCGCATCCGAAGGCAAACCCCAGTGCTTCCTCAGCATTCCGCCTCCACTGACCTGCTGTTTGTTGAACCTGATTATGATCTTGAAGACACAGCAGGAACATTTGTCTACAAGCCAGATGCACCTCGCAATGCTACTCCCAAAGCTGGTCCCGAAGCCCATGTTGCGTCTCCAAATCCTGCTTCAGCCTCGCCCATCGCTCGCTCTGCTTCTCCGAATAGTTCGAGTTCTGATTCTGAGGATTCTTCGGACAAGTAGTTCCTCGCATTCATTGTCTTTCCTTTTTGACACTTGTTGACAAAAAGGGGGAGAAGAACATCGAGTGATAGATAAGCGGGTTATTTGTAGGGTGTTTCCATTCACTATTTGCTCTTCCTTCGAACTATTTTGTTTTCGTCGAACAATTTGCTTTTGAAACTTGGAGCACTGCCTGTGGTGTTGAAATACTTAGTCGTCATGTACCATTAATAACCCCGCTATAATGCTATTTGCTTCCACCTATCTATTTGCAGGTGCCATCGAAAGCTTACTTCCTAGCAATAATTGTCCTCGATACTTATCTATCGTGCAGGGAAAGTAAAAGCATTTCAAGGAGGATTGGAAATCATGCCTCTCTAAGAAGAGACATTTCACTCTTTGAAATTATCTGTGTGTTATGGTTAGATATTCTACAATGATTATCTTTCGCTATCTAACTTTGCAGGAGAAGAAAGTTTGATTCAGATTAAATGTTTTGAGATTCAAAAGCAAAATCTCTCTATCTGTTTCATAAGCTGTTTTTCCTCGCATAACTCCTTTGTATCATCTTTGTTGCAGGAAAACCTTGTCTAAGGCATATCTACTCCGAGCAATATACCTGTGTTTCCCTTGCTCTGTTTCTCCTCTAGTATCTAACTTGCAGGGAACTTATATCTCGCGTGGATTCAAACTGTGTTCTGAGTGAACTCTCAAGACTTATCCTTCGTCACTAATCATTTCAAAGTATTCACTCTATCTAAAAAATCTTTCTCAAAGATAGTGTGTGGCAGGAAATACCTCACACACTATCAAGTGTATTGAAAGAGACCACGAATGAGATCATATGTCAATATCACTTGTATGAAGATTCATCTCGCTAACTTCCGGTTTATTTTCTGTGCATTCGATGCATATCTTCAGGGGGAGCGTTGTAACACCCCATGTATTAAGCTACAGTGATCACCCTTTTGATTATGCCAAGTCATCATGATCAACAGTGCTTAATCATCATTAGTAACATATCCCTTTTCAAATTCAAATTCAAATGGAAATTCAAACTTAAAGTGAAAATAAAAGTTGTCCAAACCCAGAAACTAAAATGTTCATTAAATAGCAAATAATTTGGAGGCAATGATAAAATTGTAGCCAACCTTATTGAAATTGGATAAGTGACTTAAACATCCTCAAACAGTGGCTGAAAACAATATTTAATAACCTATTAATTAATATAATATAAATATGAAATGATAAATACCCCAAGCTAATTTTTGGTGATAGGATATGTTGCCCTGTGATTTATGGGCCAGGTCACATATTTTACAAAATTCATTTGGGTGCCAAACTATTTGCAAGACAGAAATAAAAAGAGTAAAAAGGAGAAGAGAAAGAAAAGGAGAAAAGCTACTATGCACTTGAGCCCACTAGCTACAGTGGCGGCCCAGCCCAACTAGCCCCCCTTCCCCTACCTCCTGACGCCGCAGGCGCGCTGTCGAGCAGAGGCGAGCGCGCGCGCGTCCAGGCCCTCCTCGCGCCAGATCTTTTGCCCTGCCACCGTGGATGGATAAGAGGGAGGCCCCTCTCCCCCTGGACGCCCCTGCTTCGCCTCCTCTCCTCCCCATCGCTCGCCCCCTTCCTTCCCGAACGACGCCGCCGCCATGGACGCCGGCTAGCCGCGGCCACAGCCCACCTCTCGCCTCCGTAGCCTGTCCAGCAGCTCCGCCATGACGAGCCCGTCCTCCTCGACCACAAGCCCAAGCCCCGGGAGCCCCTGCATCGCCACGCTCGACCCCGCCTTCCTCCTTCGGTCGCCGGAGATCGCCGCTACCACGCCGTCGTCTCCGAGCTACCCCGACCCACTGCCTTCCCTTACAACTCCGACGTGAGCACCACATCCCCCTCCCTCTCTTCCCTGCCCCTTTTCGTGGCCGTAGCCATCCTGCCGCGTTGCCGTGCTCCGACCACCGCCATTGCCGCCGCCCACGTGCCGTACGTGCTCCCGAGCCCCCGCGCGAGCCACTAGCGCGCTCCAGAGCGTGAGACGTGTCGAACCCGGCCCCCAGCTAACCCCCTAGCTCGCTCCCGCCTCGTTTCCAAATGGGGCCGAACGCCGCCGCCCGCCGCGCTCGATGCCGCCGTCATCTCCGGCCACCTCCGGTCACGGGACCACTTGGGCTGGATGCGGCTCGCTCTCCTCCGTCGAACCAGCCCAGTCGCGGTGCAAATGGTCCCCTGTGGCCGAATTCCGACCACAGCCGAGGCTCGCCACCGTGTACGGGCTCGCCGGAGCGCTCTCCGGCGGCCGGTCCGACGTGGCGCTGACCTGGCCGCCTCTGGGCCACTAACTAGTGGGCCCAGGGGCCCCTAGTTGACCCGTTCACCTCGGTCAATGCTGACTGGGCCAGTCCCAGCAGCTGACATGCGGGCCCCACCCGTAAAACGTTTTAAAATAAATAAATAAAATGTTTTAATTAAATAGATAATTAGTTAATTAAGTTAGTTAGTTAAACTAGTCCCTAATCAGACACTGACAGTAGGCCCTACCCCCCTAATTAACCTAACTTAGTTAAATTAACACTAATTATGCCTCTGTCTCAATGACATGTGGGCCCCACCTGTCAGGTTTGACCTGGATCAGCTGGGTTGACCGCTAACGTCACCTCTACATCATGCTGACATCACCCCCATACTGTTCTGGATAATGTTGTTTTAAATAATTAAATAAATTCCAGAAATTAATAAAAACTTTAGAAAATCATATCTTTTAAACCGTAACTCCGATGAAAATAATTTATATATGAAAAATGACCAGAAAAATGAGACGAATCCGAATACGCTACCCACATACCTGTTAGATGCCTCTAACTATCTGAACATGCAACTTTTTGCCTATTTCAGATAAATGAATAGTGCATGACTCTAATAAAATAATTCCAAATAAATTCCTAATTTAGCTAGATCATTTAGTTAGGCAGTAGAACACCTCCGCTCATCATTTAGGCATGTCATGCATTTTGTTTGCTTGTATTTACTATTTCTTCCCCCTCTTCTATTCTGATAGACCCCGAGACCGACGCAGCTCCGGAGATCGACGACCCCTGACGACCTTGCCTTGCCGCCGAGCAACCAGGCAAGCACCCCCCTTAAGCATACCGACATCGCCTATTCTTTCTCACTCATGCTTGCATTGGAAATTGCTGCTGCTACTGTTTAACCTAATCTAATGCATAGCCTGTTTATTGTAACCTGCTATTGAAACCTTACCTGCTTATCCTAAACTGTCTAGTATAGGCTGGGTAGAGACCTATCAGTGACCCCACTTGTCCCGACTGCCCCGCTGGATTATCAGAAGACCCGATCAACGGGATTGAAGACCAGGCCCCAGCACCACACATCACCCCCTTGGTTGTACGACGCTGCATCGTTACCATCGAGTGCCGAGGGTGATACCTCGTGTAGCACTACTGATGTTAACTCTGTAGAGTAGCTATTCGGTCGTGGTCATCGAGGGTGATTCCTCCTTCACCACTTCCGATAACGATGCTGTCGTACAACACCTCAAGTGTGAACCCATCGAGGGTGATTCCTCCGAGTTCACCTTGACGGATACATCGAGTAGGAATCCAACGAGGGTGATATCTCGGATTCCCCTGATGTTATGGACACACGGATACTTGGACTTTACACTGTTACTTGGAAAGGCGGGTCGACCCTGAGGGGTACCCGCGTGTGATGTGAAGACGGGTTGCCTGTATGGTGCCCGAGTGATGAATACGAGGCGTGGCCGGGCATTCTTGGCCCTTGCCGCAAGTCCTCGAGACGGGGCGACGGGGTCACATCAATCGTGAGTCTCTGCTCATTACCGCACCCGCAAGGTACTAACGATTTGGATATTTGATCTGAGTGGGCCTTTGGCCCGATAGCACTAACCATCACGTGGGAATAAATATGGGTACTCTGCATCGTGGCATCAGCCAAAAGTTTTGTCAGACGTCCAGTTCAGCAATGTGGCACGGTCGGATCGTGCCGACCATCCAAGGCGGTGCTGGTATCCACCTTGCACACAACGACCCGGAGTGCACAGGGCGATGGCCCAAGACCCCTGAGTGCTTAGGATGTAGACCGGCGGGGACCTCTCTGCTGAGCTTTAGGTAGGGCTGCGGTGTGTCAATTGGCCGAGGCCGGGCATGACCCACAAAGTGTGTCCGGTCGGAGTTAATAGAGCGTGGTGGGTAAGTTGGTGCACCCTTGCAGGGAAGAACTAATCTATGCATAGCCGGATCCTTGGTAATGGACACTCGGAGTTGTATCCCGATCGATACAACTAGAATTGGATACTATGGCTCTGGGATTGCTTCTCGCAGAGAGTTGAGAAGGGATCTCTGGACGAGGTTGATGACTGTATGGCTTTGGGATTGCTTTCTCGCAGGAAGTCGAGAAAGGATCTCTGGGTGAGGTTGATGACACTTCTACTACATTATACTGTGCTGATCTACTCTCTTCTAATTGCTGCAATACCGCTGAAGATGCTAGTCTTTGATAGGACTAGGCCTTCTCTCTATTCTGGCATCTCTGCAGCCCAGTCCACATATACAGCCTCCCTTTGATAATATTGCATATGTAGTGTAGATCCTTGCTTGCTGAGTACTTCGGATGAGTACTCATGGTTGCTTTGCTTTCTTTTCCCCCCATATCCCTTTTGATGCAACCAGATGACGGAGCCCCGGTTACAGCGGCCCCGCCGACGATCGCTATTGCTACCCCGAGGGTGGATACTTCTACGAGTTGGCCGACGACCAGGAGTAGGTTCGGAGGGTCCCAGGCAGGAGGCCTGCGCCTTTCGATCGTAGCTTTTGTTTTGCCCCGCCTTTCTAGAGGCTTATCTGTTTCTGTTTCATATCTGTACTCAGATATCTGATGCTTCCGCTGACGCTTGTACGCAAGCTTATGTATTCGAGCCCTCGAGGCCCTTGGCTTGTAATATAAAGCTTGTATGACTTTAATTATGTTTTAGAGTTGTGTTGTGATATCTTCCCGTGAGTCCTTAGGCTTGATCGTGTGCATTTGCGTGTATGATTAGTGCACGATTGAGCCGGGGGCGTCACAAGTTGGTATCGGAGCCGACTGACTGTAGGAACCCCCATCCAACTCCTTGGCCGAAGTTGAGTCTAGTGGTCCAAAACTAATTTACTAAATTGGTCGTGTGGCTTACGGGCCCACGTCGCCAAATGGGTGGTATTAGGATCTTTTACTCCTCGACCTTTACTCTGGGACTCTGATCTCTCTTCTATTCGGGTTAAAATTTTACTAACTCCAACACTAGGTTCTCGTGATCGCATCCACCCGGTGTTCTGAAATATCCCCCCTTGCTCCAAGATTTTGGGTCAGATTCTGCTTACAGGATCCTTTTATCGAGGGCACCCTGTGTTGTCACTTGTAGATTCCTCGCCCCGGCAGTTTTCTCCGACGTGGATATAGCCTTTGCTATGTCTCGTTGTGTGCTTCCTTACGGCGTGCCTGCGCGCCGCCTAGTTTGTCTAGCCGCGTGCATTTCCGAACTCCTACCGCCATTTGTGTCCAATTCCGTGCATTGTTCTGTATGTCTTTAATGACTACTAATATGCACCTAATGCCTTCTTGTTCATCACTCGTGTTACATCATGAATAACTCCATTCACATGCAGTTTTTCTTGCTAAACTGCCCCTGTTGAATTGGCAGGATGGCTGACGATCCTCCACCTCCACCTTATATTGCCGAAATGATGCAACAGTTTGAACTGAACCGTCAGGTTATAACCGGGATATTGGCTCAGTCCCCAAACCAGAATGCTCATCAACAGCCTACCCCAATAACACTGCAAGAATTTGTGCGCCTCAACCCGTCTGTTTTCCGCAACTCCACCAATCCTATGGATGCTGATGATTGGCTTCGTGACATTCTGTTTGAGCTGGAATCAGCTAATGTTGCTCCTGACAGTTATGTCACCTTTGCGACATTCCACCTGAAGGGCCCAGCTGCTCAATGGTGGGAAGGCCACAAGGGTATGTTGCCTGCTGAAACAGTAACCACTTGGCAGCAATTTCAGTCAGCTTTTCATGCACGGTACATTCCTCAAGGTCTGATGGACCAGAAGAAGCAGGAGTTTCGTAAACTCTCACAGGGCACGATGACTGTGGATGAATATCAGAGAAAATTTCTTGAATTGTCCCGCTATGCTGAAGATGACGTCTGCACTGACGCACGCAAGCAGGAGAAATTCCGTGAAGGACTGTGTACTGATATAAACCTTGCACTTGCTGTCCATGATTGCACAGACTTTGCAACGCTAGTCAGCCAATCTTTCCAAGTTGAAACTGCTCTGACTAAATACCAGGAGTTGCTCAAGCATACTCGAGATGTCGGCTCGTCTTCGGGTCGACCTGTTCAGAAACGTCAAGTCTGGATTCCCCACAATGTTTACCACCGACCTGCTCCAACACCAAGGCCGTCATATGTTGCACCTCGACTGCCTTCACCGCTGAGACAACTAACGGTTCATGATGGACCGCCTAATGTTATGACTTCTCCTCAGGTTGCACCACGTCCTCCTAATGGTCGTACGAAAAGTTGTCGAAATCGCCGATTCAGAAACCGTAATATCATACCGTCTGCTGTTGTACTTGGCCATGCTAATCACGTCAATGCTGAAAAGGCTCAGAAGGAACCGACTATAGTGCTAGGAACACTCTCTGTGAATTCAGTACCAGCCTGTGTTCTCTTTGATTCAGGAGCATCGCATGCTTTTGTGTCCCAACAATTTGCTCAGTCACATGAGTTATACCTGGAAGAATTACCCACTCCTCTAATGGTTCAGTCCCCGAGATCCAAGTGGCAAACCACAATGCTAAGCCCTCACAACCACATCGAGATTGGAGGTCTACTTTTTCCGGTTTCTCTCATTGTACTTGGACCTTCCGACATAGACATCATTCTCGGTATGGACTGGTTGACAGCCCATAATGCTTTGATTGATTGTGCTACTAAGACAGTCCAGCTCACTCACCCTTCTGGCCAGACAGTCAAATACTCAGCCCGAATAGCTCAGGATGCTGAGACTCAAATATATGTTCTGAATGCATTGAATGCCTCACCCCTTAAAGGCATCGACAACATTCCAGTTGTTCGTGAATTTCAAGATGTATTTCCATAAGAACTTCCAGGAATACCCCCTGCTAGAGCTGTCGAGTTTGTCATCGACTTGAAACCAGGCACAACTCCTATTGTGAAGCGTCCTTATAAAATGCCTCCGCACCATCTTCTCGAGCTTAAGGAAGAAATCGACAAGTCACTTAAGAAGGGTTTCATCCGCCCCAGTTCCTCTGCTTGGGGAGCACCTTCACTCTTCGTTAAGAAGAAGGATGGAACTAACCGATTGGTTCAGGATTATTGGCCCATTAACCAAGCCACAATTCAGATTAAATATCCGCTTCCTCGGATCAATGATTTGTATGATCAACTTGCTAGATCATTGGTGTTTTCTAAACTCGACTTGAGGTTGGGATAACATCAGATCCGTGTTCGTGAAGAGGATATTCCGAAGACTGCATTTGTTACTCGCTATGGTTCTTATGAGTACACTGTCATGTCATTTGGCATAACAAATGCTCCAGCTACGTTTTCCCGCCTGATGAATTATATCTTCATGGATTACCTCGACAAGTTCATCGTGGTTTATCTAGATGATATTCTGGTTTATTCGAAGAATAAAGAAGAACATGCTGAACACCTCCGTCTTGTATTGGAAAGGCTCCGAGAACACCAGTTGTATGCCAAATACTCCAAATGTGAATTTTGGCTTTCTGAAGTAACCTACCTTGGTCATGTGATTTCCAAGGATGGAATTGCTGTTAACCCTGAACGAGTTCAGGCTATTCTGGGCTGGACTATTCCGAAGAACGTCAAGCAAGTGAGAAGTTTTCTCGGCCTTGCAAGCTATTGCCGTCGGTTTGTCGAGAACTTTTCCAAGATTGCTAAGCCCCTGACTGACCTTCTTCACAAGGGCGTTAAGTTTGAATGGACAGACAAATGTCAGGAAAGTTTTCAAACACTCAAAGACAAGCTAACATCTGCCCCAGTACTTGCTCCTCCAGATTCTCGCAAAGACTTCGTGATTTATTGTGACGCATCCCGTGAAGGATTAGGCTGTGTCCTAATGCAAGAGCATAAAGTGATTGCCTATGGCTCTCTTTAGTTGTGCCCACATGAAGAGAATTATCCGGTACATGATCTAGAACTAGCTGCTGTCATCTATGCACTGCAGTTGTGGCGACATTACCTCCTCGGTAATCGTTGCGAGATATACATGGATCATAAAAGTCTGAAGTACTTGTTCACTCAGCCATCTCTAAACCTCCGTCAGCAAAGATGGATGGAGGCCATTGCGGACTATGATTTGGGTATTTCCTATACCCCTGGCAAGGCTAACGTGATGGCTGATGCCTTAAGCCGCAAGTCCTATTGCGACAACCTCATGGTTAGGCGAGCTCAACCTCGTCTTTTTGAAGAACTGCGCAAGCTGAATCTGCGTATTGCTCCACAGGGTTCTCTTAAAAACCTTGTGATACAACCAGATCTTGAGAAAGCTGTTAAGAATGCGCAAGCTAAAGATGCTGAAGTTGATCTGATGAAGAAAAATCTTCACCTAGAAAAGTACAGGGATTTCTCGCTGTCTGAAGATGGAACCTTGTATTTCAGAAACCGCATAGTCGTACCTCGCTTCGAGCTTATGACTGACAAGGTCATGAAGGAGGCACATGATACCCCGCTGTCCATTCATCCGGGTAGCACCAAGATGTATCGTGATCTCCGTCAAAGGTACTGGTGGTCTAAAATGAAGCAGGATATTGCTCGATATGTTGCTGAATGTTATGTGTGTCGTCGCGTTAAAGTAGAACATCAGAAGCCTGCTAGAATTTTGCAACCACTTCCTATTCCTCTATGGAAATGGGATAAGGTTCAAATGGATTTCATTACCGGCCTTCCCAGGTCACAGAAGGGTCACGATGCTATTCTTGTCGTCGTCGACCAACTCTCTAAAGTTGCACACTTTCTGCCTGTCAAGGAGACGATCACTGCTAGTCAGTTAGTAGAGTTGTATATCTCCAGAATTGTTTCACTCCATGGTATTCCGAAGGAGATCAGTTCGGACCGTGGCGGTCTTTTCACCTCAAAGTTCTGGGAAAGTTTCCAAGAAGCTATGGGTACTCATATTACCTGGAGTTCAGCTTATCACCCTCAATCCCATGGCCAAGTCGAGTGAGTCAATCAGGTTCTTGAAGATATGCTACGAGCTTGTGTCATATCATTCGGTAAGAAGTGGGAAGAATCTCTCCCGTATGCCGAGTTCTCTTATAACAACAGCTATCAAGCCAGTTTGAAAATGGCCCCCTTCGAAGTTCTATATGGACGTAAGTGTCGAACCCCTTTGAATTGGTCAGAAATTGGCGAACGACCGCTCGTGGGTCCGGATATTATTCAACACGCCGAAGAGCAAGTCCGTATCGTCCGTGAAAACCTCAAGGCGGCTCAGGACCGCCATAAGAGCAACTATGATCGCAAACGATGGGGTTTGACTTATCAACCTGGTGATCAGGCTTATCTGTAGGTCACTCCTATGAAGGGCACTCACCGTTTTGGAATCAAGGGCAAGTTAGCTCCACGCTACATTGGTCCTTTCCGCATTGTTGCAAGACATGGTCAGGTGGTGTACAAATTGGAGTTGCCGCCGCAATTCTCTCATATCCACGACGTCTTCCATGTGTCGCAACTTCGTCGCTGCTTCAAGGAATCTCCGCACCGCGCAGTGGATCACGAGATGCTCGAATTGCATGATGATCTTTCTTATAAGGAGCATCTGATCCGCATCCTCGATCAATCTGAACATTGAACCCGTCAGAAGGTTACCAAGTTCCTCAAAGTGTAGTGGTCAAATCATACTGAAGATGAAGCCACTTGGGAAAGCGAGGATAATCTTCGTGCGGAATACCCCGAACTTTTTCCTTCTACCTCTTAATTCTCGGGACGAGAATTCTTGTTAGTGGAGGAGATTTGTAACACCCCATGTATTAAGCTACAGTGATCACCCTTTTGATTATGCCAAGTCATCATGATCAATAGTGCTTAATCATCATTAGTAACATATCCCTTTTCAAATTCAAATTCAAATGGAAATTCAAACTTAAAGTGAAAATAAAAGTTGTCCAAACCCAGAAACTAAAATGTTCATTAAATAGCAAATAATTTGGAGGCAATGATAAAATTGTAGCCAACCTTATTGAAATTGGATAAGTGACTTAAACATCCTCAAACAGTGGCTGAAAACAATATTTAATAACCTATTAATTAATATAATATAAATATGAACTAATAAATACCCCAAGCTAATTTTTGGTGATAGGATATGTTGCCCTGTGATTTATGGGCCAGGTCACATATTTTACAAAATTCATTTGGGTGCCAAACTATTTGCAAGACAGAAATAAAAAGAGCAAAAAGGAAAAGAGAAAGAAAAGGAGAAAAGCTACTATGCACTTGAGCCCACTAGCTACAGTGGCGGCCCAGCCCAACTAGCCCCCTTTCCCCTACCTCCTGACGCCGCAGGCGCGCTGTCGAGCAGAGGCGAGCGCGCGCGCGTCCAGGCCCCCCTCGCGCCAGATCTTTTACCCTGCCGCCGTGGATGGATAAGAGGGAGGCCCCTCTCCCCCTGGACGCCCCTGCTTCGCCTCCTCCCCTCCCCATCGCTCGCCCCCTTCCTTCCCGAACGCCGCCGCCGCCATGGACGCCAGCTAGCCGCGGCCACAGCTCACCTCTCGCCTCCGTAGCCTGTCCAGCAGCTCCGCCGCGACGAGCCCGTCCTCCTCGACCACAAGCCCGAGCCCCGGGAGCCCCTGCATCGCTGCGCTCGACCCCGCCTTCCTCCTTCGGTCGCCGAAGCTCGCCGCTACCACGCCGTCGTCTCCGAGCTACCCCGAGCCCACTGCCTTCCCCTACAACTCCGACGTGAGCACCGCGTCCCCCTCCCTCTCTTCCCTGCCCCTTTTCGTGGCCGTAGCCATCCCACCACGTTACCGTGCTCCGACCACCGCCATTGCCGCCGCCCGCGTGCCGTACGTGCTCCCGAGCCCCCGCGCGAGCCACTGGCGCGCTCCAGAGCGTGAGACGCGTCGAACCCGGCCCCCAGCTAACCCCCTAGCTTGCTCCCGCGTCGTTTCCAAATGGGGCCAAACGCCGGCGCCCGCCGTTGTCGTCTCCGGCCACCTTCGGTCACGGGACCACCCGGGGTGGATGCGGCTCGCTCTCCTCCGTCAAACCAGCCCAGCCGCGGTGCAAATGGTCCCTTGTGGCCGAATTCCGGCCACGGCCGAGGCTCGCCGCCGTGTACGGGCTCGCCGGAGTGCTCTCCTGCGGCCGATCCAACGTGGCGCTGACCTGGCCGCCTCTGGGCCACTGACTGGTGGGCCCAGGGGCCCCTAGTTGACCTGTTGACCTCGGTCAATGCTGACTGGGCCAGTCCCAGCAGCTGACATGCGGGCCCCACCCGTAAAACATTTTAAAATAAATAAATAAAATGTTTTAATTAAATAGATAATTAGTTAATTAAGTTAGTTAGTTAAACTAGTCCCTAATCAGACACTAACAGTAGGCCCCACCCCCCTAATTAACCTAACTTAGTTAAATTAACACTAACTTGCCTCTGTCTCAATGACATGTGGGCCCCACCTGTCAGGTTTGACCTGGATCAGCTGGGTTGACCGCTGATGTCACCTCTACGTCATGCTGACATCATCCCGTACTGTTCTGGATAATGTTGTTTTAAATAATTAAATAAATTCCAGAAATTAATAAAAACTTTAGAAAGTCATATCTTTTAAACCGTAACTCCGATGAAAATAATTTATATATGAAAAATGACTAGAAAAATGAGACGAAGCCGAATACGCTACCCACATACCTGTTAGATGCCTCTAACTATCTAAACATGCAACTTTTTGCCTGTTTCAGATAAATAAATAGTGCATGACTCTAATAAAATAATTCCAAATAAATTCCTAATTTAGCTAGATCATTTAGTTAGGCAGTAGAACACCTCCGCTTATCATTTAGGAATGTCATGCATTTTGTTTGCTTGTATTTACTGTTTCTTCCCCCTCTTCTATTCCGATAGACCCCGAGACCGACGCAGCTCTGGAGATCGACGACCCCTGATGACCTTGCCTTGCCGCCGAGCAACCAGGCAAGCACCCCCCTTGAGCATACCGATATCGCCTATTCTTTCTCTCTCATGCTTGCATTAGAAATTGCTGCTGCTACTGTTCAATCGTGCACTAATCATACACGCAAATGCACATGATCAAGCCTAAGGACTCACGGGAAGATATCACAACACAACTCTAAAACATAAATAAAGTCATACAAGCTTTATATTACAAGCCAGGGGCCTCGAGGGCTCGAATACATAAGCTTGCGTACAAGCGTCAGCGGAAGCATCAGATATCTGAGTACAGATATAAAAGAAAGCACAGAAAGGCCTATAGAAGGCGGGGCAAAATAAAACACTATGATCGAAAGGCGTAGGCCTCCTGCCTGGGACCCTCCGATCCTACTTCTGGTCGTCAGCCAACTCATAGAAGTATCCATCCTCGGGGTAGTAGTAGTAGTCGATCGACGGGGCATCTGTCTCAGGGGGCTCCGTCCTCTGGTCACGACAAACTGATATGGGGAGAAAAAGGAAAACAAAGCAACCGTGAGTACTCAGAAGTACTCAGCAAGCAAGGATCTACACTAAATATGCAACATTTTCAAAGGGAGGCTGTATATGTGGACTGGGCTGCAGAAAAGCCAGAATAGAGAGAAGGCCTAGTCCTATCAAAGACTAGCATCTTCAGAGGTCTTGCAGCAATAGAAGAGAGTAGAACAGTACAATATAAGGCAGCAGTAATGATATCAACCTCACCCAGAGATCCTTTCTTGACTCCCTGCGAGAAAGCAATCCCAGAGCCATACAATCATCAACCTCGTCCTAAGATCCCTTCTCGACTCCCTGCGAGAAGCAATCCCAGAGCCTCATATCCAGGTCTCATCTCAAGTTCTAGCTGTATCGATCGGGATGCAACTCCGAGTGTCCGTTACCGAGGATCCGGCTATGCATAGATTAGTTCTTCCCCGCAGGGGTGCACCAACTTACCCACCACGCTCGCTTAACTCCGGCCGGACACACTTTTCCGGGTCATGCCCGGCCTCGGCCAAACGACACACCACAGCCCTACCTAGAGCTCAGCAGAGAGGTCCCCGCCGGTCTACATCCTAAGCGCAAGGGGGTCTTGGGCCATCGCCCCTCGCCCTCCGGGTCGTTGCGCACATGGCTCAGATCCAAGCACCACCTCTGTCGTGAATGGCGCCAATCACTCCATGCCGCACTGCTGAACTGGACGTCTGACAGAGCTTTCGGCTGATGCATATGATGCAGAACGCCCATACTATGCCCACGTGATGGTTAGTGCTATCGGGCCAGAGGCCCACTCGAATCAAATATCCAAACCGTTAGTACCTTGGGCTTGCGGTAACGAGCAGAGACTCACGAAAGATGTGACCCCGTCGCCCCATCTCGAGGACTTGCAGCAAGGGCCAAGAATGCCCGGCCACGCCTCGTATTCATCACTCGGGCACCATCCAGGCAACCCGTCTTCACATCACACGCGGGTACCCCTCAGGGTCGACCCACCTTTCCAAGTAACAATAGTACAGTCCAAGTATCCGTGTGTCCATAACATCAGGGGAATCCGAGGTATCACCCTCATTGGATTCCTACTCGATGTATCCATCAAGGTGAACTCGGAGGAATCACCCTTGCTAGGTTCACACCTGAGGTGTTGTACGACGACGTCGTTATCGGAAGCGGTGAAGGAGGAATCACCCTTGATGACCACGACCGAATAGCTACTCTACAGAGTTAACATCAGAAGTGCTATAGGAGGTTTCACCCTCGGCACTTGATAGTAACGCTGCAGTGTCGTTACAACTAAGGGGGTGAAGTGCGGTGCTGGGGCCTGGTCTTCAATCCAGTTGATTGGGTCGTCTGATAATCCAGCGGGGCAGTCGGGACTAGTGGGGTCACTGATAGGTCTCTACCCAGCATATACTAAGCAGTCTAGGTTATGCAGGTAATTATCAACATCAGGTTACAATAAACAGGCTATTGTACCACCCCAAAAATTTAATCATGTTTTTACTAAATAAAAATTTGGCCAGAAATAAAATTTTGAATTATATTAAGTCCTTTATTATTTTCAGAGGATTATCTGTTTCTGATTTTCAAAATTCTCCCTCCATATAGAATTTTTTGAAAATAATAGTGTGGCTTTGGGAGTTTTCTTAAACCATTTCATTATTACTTTAACAATAGTAGGAATTATTTTCAGAATAAAATTTGCCTCTAAAATTCTTTTAATAGCATTTTCAATACTTTAAATGCCTCTGTTGCAATACGACTACTTTAAATAATTATTTCAAAATTCCACAAAAATTATGAGAGGTCATGTGATACCCAGGTATCACTTTGGAGCAAAAACCTAACTTGGTCTTTTGAACATTTTGAGTGAAACAACCTCTTCTCAATTCTGTCCTGAATTTGAGTTTCTACTACAACCCCAATTTTCATTGCTCCAAAAATCCTGAAATTTTTCCCACTCATAGGCCTTCCAACTAAACCCTTAAGTCCAAAATTTTAGCTCCATTGGAATCTTTTTAGTTCACCAAATATTCCTCTATAGTTTCTTTCCAGAAATGAAATTCCCCCAAATTTGCACTAGCAAGTTTTGCATTCTGCCAAAACAATCACACCATCATTTTATTCATCTAAGGAGACACCATCCTGGAAATTTGCATGCCCATAAAAGCTTCCTAGATACCCCTAGCATTCTGTCAAACAGGTGAGGTGCATGGCAGATTTTGGCAAAGCTTTTGTCATGCATTGCACACCTTCTTCCCTAGCCATTTTAACATGTCCACCAGTCTTGCCATCTAAAGGATCCCCACCCTGCTAAGTCTCCCTTGCAACCGACACTTCTAGATGCCACTGGCATTGCCTCGAACAGGTTGTGCGCGTGCACGGAGCGCATCCAGAGCACGCAATCTGCAGCCTCTGGCATCGAGCTCTGCCGCTCACCCTGCTGCCTCCCCTGCTTGCCCGAGTCTTCCCCTGGATCACCTAATCATCCGCAAGCCTCACCGACACCTTACCCCGTCCCCTAGCGCCGCCCCCACCGACCAGCGCCGCCTCTGACCGCCGCCCGAAGACGGCCACTCGGCCACGTCTCTGTCGGCGCCGTCTCACCTTAATGGCCAACGTCCAGTGCTAATTCGTTCGTACACCGCCCTCATCTGCCACGCTGACCCACGCCACCGACCACAACTACTTGGACGGTGCAGTTATGGCCACCGCCGTCGTGACTTATTCGGGAAGCCACGGCATCACCTTTCCCCGCCTATAAAAGGCCACCGTGAGCTCGCTCTCGAGCATGACCACCCTCCTCTCTCCCTCTGTAAGCTCCCCGTGGAAGGAAAATGACCGGAGCGGTCGTCGTCCTCAACTCCGGCAACCACAGCCACCACCGCATCCGCGAAGATTCCCACCTCTCCAGTACCTCCCCCTCTCAACTAGCTACACCAGGAACTTCCCCACGGTCCCAAGGATCCTTTCCGCGCTCCAATTCCTCCTCCCTAAGGTCGAGTTGAGCTCGGCAAATCCACCCGTAGCTCTCCTCCGCCATGTTTGATGCCATGCTCGAACCCGAGCCCCTCAACGGCTATCTCCACCTCCCACGGATGCGGCACTCTTCCCTGAACCCAACCATGTGCCGAGCGTCGTCGGAGATGCCCTACAACATCGGCAATCCTTGCCGGGGCTCGCCTCTGTTCCTGTCCAGGCATGCGCGAGATGGGGAAGACAAACCCGACAGGTGGGTCCCACCTGTCAGTGAGCCACCCATTCTTTCCAGAAGCGCATCTCCGTGGGTGCGTTTTCCCTGCGGGGTAAACATACTCTGGGGGGGTACGCCTTCGACGCGCCGTCTCCCCGCGGGCTAGGAGCTGGGCCTGGCCCAGTGACGCCGTCCAACTAATTTGCGCTCAGGAGCACCCCTAAACCTTTTTCCCTTTTCCTTTTTCAGCTGTCATTAAAAACATTCTGTAGCAGTCAGTTCAAACCAAAATCTAATAATTCAAATTTCTGAATACTTATAAAATAACTCTCTATTATATCAGATAGGGTGAACATTTTTAGTAGGCATTATTTTCGTAACATTTGTTTAATAGCCTATTTAAACATTTAATTCAACTTATAAATTCCCTAAGTAAATCATATTAACTCCAAATAAATTGATTCTTTTTCTGTTATTTTTCATTTTTTATCTAGTTTATTTTAGGATTTAAAAAAAAATTGAAACAATATTTTTTGACACTGTTTTGCTATATGAGGTAATTCAAATATTTTTGAAAATAGGAAATGGAGGGAAGATAAAGTTTTCAAACTTTTTGAGTGCAACCAACACCCCTGCATACTCAAGGCAAGCATCTTGAACACTTGATATGGTGAATGCATGGTAGATTATTTGCTAGAATAATTGGAACATGACTATGTTGAATTCAAATTAAATTGCATATTGCTAGTTGAGCATGCTTGGTCATGTATATTTTCTCTTGCATGCACTCCACTCAAGTTCTGACCTGCAGAAATTGTGAGAATCCAGGAGCGTGCTCCTGCCTTGGACGATGGTGTCACGTGATATATGTGGAGCATGCAAGGGTTATGACCCTGTTTGTTATTACTGTTGAGAAAATACTTGTTGTGCTAACCACTGCAGGAAATAATTGAGCCTCCTGAGTCGACCGTAGATCGAGTCTTGTTCCGGTAACCCCCAAACTTGATCCGTGCTACCACATGTTCCTACCATAGGTAGGGTATGGTTCAGTAAGTTGTTAACCCCTTTCCTGCACACACCATACAGAGAGGCCATAGTGGAAGATACCATTGATCACTGGTAGGCATGCCACTTGGTCCGGGGGCATGGGTGTCTCCGATTGTAGTCGGAGAGGGGTCGCACCCCTATTTGCGCGCCGATATAAATATTGTGATCCCATGCTATTGGAGGTTGTAGCCTTCCCACTTAGAGTTTTACTCCATCATTGCCTTGGGTGATTCCTGGCTTTGGTAAGTTAAAGCTGGTATGTGCGGGTTAGGTGTGTTTTCAACCCAAAGACCGTAATAGGAATTAGTCAGTGTCTCGGTACTGACTAAGGAAATCCTTTACTTGTGGGTAAAGAGTACACCCTCTGCAGAGTTTTAAAACCTATTCGAATAGCCGTGTCCGCGGTTAAGGGCTACAGTCTGGGTGGGTCAAGTATCGGTCTTAGTGTCGGCCTCCGGAGGAAATAATCAAATTGAGCCTGAATTACTTTGCTGGATAATTATTGTCACCACTGATGCTATCATGAATATTTTTTGGTTATCATGAATGATTTGGTCATGCATATTAACATTGCTGTGGTCATGCATATTACTGTGGACTAACCCGTTTCTCTTATTTTAATTTCCTGAGTGTCTCAGGGGCTGGCTAGACTACCCCGGGCACTCAATTTTATTTTTAAGACCTCTCCGTGGCGTCCCTTGAGTTATTAGGCGGTCTGTCACGCCACTACTCTTGTGGGCACCCCTTTGGCATTTATTTTCAAGACCTCTTCGTGGCGTCCCTCGAGTTATCACGTGGTTTATCACGCCACTACTCTTGTGGACACCCGATTGGCATTTCTCTTCAAGTCCGACCGTGGCGTCACTTGACACCCGACTGGCATTTCTTTTCAAGACCTCTCATGGCGTCGCCTGAGTCCTCGGATGGTCCTGTCTTGTCCGATTTCTCTTTTAGACACCCGACTGGCATTTCTTTTCAAGACCCACCGTGGTGTCACTATAGACATCCGACCGGCATTTCTTTTATTTTATTTTCCTTTAACTATCCTTGTTTATCACTAACATATCTATTTATTTGCACATGCTAATATTTTATCATGCCATGATTTAATTCCTATCAATAGGCTTTAAGTCCATCATGAGCATACGCATTTAGTGTAGTTCATCATGATCATATCTTTTGTTCATGATGTTTGCGAGTACATTCAAACATACTCACAGGCTTGTCCCTGGCTATTTACTTGGCCAGGTCAGGAGTTCTACGAGGAGTACCCCGCGACGTCCGTGCGGAGCCTAGGATAGCAGCCACGCGGATAGGAATTATCCGGGTTAGCTGTTCCTGTGGGAATGGAGCCCATCGACGTTGGAGATCCTCGAGTCAATTTCGTCATCCACCACCAGATATCAGTGTTGTATCATTAGACCTTTATGGTCTTGTATCAAATTCTTGTAATAGCTTGGTAATCTGTAACAAGGACGTGTCCACCAGTAACAGTAATCCTGGGCTGGTGGTAACACGAGGGGTTAAACTTCCGGGATATATTGTGTCCCCGAAATCCGGCCCCGATAGCTATGCATCAGAATAGGTAAAGCAGCAGCAGCAGCAATTCTAATGCAAGCATGAGAAAATAGAATGGGCGATATCGGTATGCTCAAGGGGGGGCCTTGCCTGGTTGCTTTGCGGCAAAGGCAAGGTCGTCAACGGTGGCGCCGGGCTCCGGAGCTGCGTCGGTACTGGGAACTGCGTCGGGGTCTAACAAGAGAGAAGAGGGGGAGGAAACAGTAAATATGAAGCAAACAAGAGCATGATATGACAATACGCAATGCCGGGTGTGCCTTAACGTATGGTTGCACGACAACGAGGAAGGGGGAATCCATTTGGGAATGTTTTCCCGGTTTGCGGACATTTGCCAGACAGATGTCCGGAGGGGAACGGTTCCATGTTCGGATGGTTAGGGACGTGTGACAGACGAAAGGACCGCGTTTTCGGATTCGTCTCGTCGTTCTAAGCAACTTTCATGTACAAAGTTTTTCGATTTGAGCTACGGATTATTTTATATGATTTTCTAAAGATTTTAGCAATTTCTGGAATTATTTAATTAACTAAATTAGAATTATCCGAAACGGTGTATGCTGACGTCAGCATGACGTCAGCAGTCAACAGTGCGTTGACTTGGTCAAGCTGACGTGTGGGTCCCACCTGTCATTCTCTGATTAGATTAATTAGGGTTAATTAACCTAATTACAGTTTAATTAAACTAACTAATTAATTAGATTAACTTAAACAGGGTTAATTAAATTAATTAATTCACTAATTAATTAATTCATTTTTATTATTTGTTTTTCTGGGCAGTGGGCCCCGTTCTTCAGTGACACAGGGGAGTGGGGGCCGTCGTCGGTGGCCCATTCGGCCACAGTGGGCGCGCGGGCGCGTGGGCGCGGCGAGCGGCGCCAGGGCGCGGCTGGAGTGGCCGAGGCGGGCACGGGCCAGGGCAAGCGGCAGCAGGGGGAAGCAGGGCGCGGCGGCGCGGAAAGGCGAGCTCAGGCGAGCGGCGGAAGCAGCGGGGCTAGCGCGGCTGCGGGCACGCGCGATGTGGGCGAGCTGCGGCAACGGGCGCGGGGCGTGCGAGCGCGCGCGCGCATCGGCACGGGCAGGGTGCAGCGGCAGGCGTGTGCGGGCGTGCAGGAGCCGCGTGTGCGCGGTGAGCGCCGGAGAGGAGGAGAGGACGGAGGCCGATGCCTCACCAGCGTTGCTGGGGAACGGAGGTCGGCGAGGCTCGGTGATGGCCGGCGAGGAGGGGACGGGGACGACAGCGGAAGGCGTCGGGGACGAGCGCCAGCGACGTGCGACGGTGGACAAAGACGAGGTCGAGGCGGCGCGGGGTTCCGGCGAGGTGGTGGTGGCGACGGGGCGCGGCGTCAGGCGAGCACCGAGGGGCGACGTGATTAGGTGGTCGAGGCGGGCGCCGTGCGGCGATGGCCGGCGGGGACGGACGAGGGAGGATCGGCTCGAGGCCGATCCAGATCCAGCACGCGCGTGGGCGGGGGGGGGGGGATGAGCGCTAGGGTTCGGTGGTGGACCGTACCGGGGGGTGGGGGGTTTACGTGGGCGACTGGGCCGGCCTAGCGGCCCGATGGCTTGCTGGGCCGAGGCCCAGTTGGGGGGGGATTCTTTCCTTTTCGTTTTCTTTTCTTTTGTTTTTCTTTTTCTGTTTTGTTTTTGATTTTCTTTTCTGCTTTGCAATTTAGTTTAGCCACCAAATAAGTTTTGCAAAATATGTAACTTAGTCCAATATTTGCAGTGCAATATTTGTCACTTCTAGAAATTGGTTTGGTGTCCATATCTTTTTGTTTGGATTTTATTTAATTGAAAAAGGATTAAATAGCGCTACTTTGCTGCTGTTTCTTGTTGTTTGAGTCCTTTTACAATTCCAATAAATGTTGCAATCATTTTTATAAATGCTATGGGAATATTTGCAACATGATGCACATTTTTGTTTTCCAATTTGAACAACTTTTATTTTCACTTTCAGTTTGAATTTGAATTTTGACTTAGGAGTTGAAATGCAATATGATGCTAATGATAATCATGCACTGTTAAACATGTTGACATGGCATAATCAAGAAGGTGATTACTGTAGCTTAATACATGGGGTGTTACAAATCTCCTCCACTAACAAGAATTCTCGTCCCGAGAATTAAGAGGTAGAAGGAAAAAGTTCGGGGTATTCCGCACGAAGATTATCCTCGCGTTCCCAAGTGGCTTCATCTTCAATATGATTTGACCACTGCACTTTGAGGAACTTGGTAACCTTCTGACGGGTCCGACGTTCAGCTTCATCGAGAATGCGGATCGGATGCTCCTTATAAGATAGACCATCTTGCAATTCGAGCATCTCGTGATCCACAGCTCGGTGCGGAGATTCCTTGAAGCATTTACGAAGTTGCGACACATGGAAGACGTCGTGGATATGAGAGAATTTTGGCGGCAACTCCAATTTATATGCCACCTGACTACGTCTAGCAATAATGCTTAAAGGACCAATGTAGCGTGTAGCTAACTTGCCCTTGATTCCAAAATTGTGAGTGCCCTTCATAGGAGTGACTCGCAGATAAGCCTGATCACCAGGTTGATAAGTCAAACCCCATCGTTTGCGATCATAGTTGCTCTTCTGGCGGTCCTGAGCCGCCTTGAGATTTTCACGGACGATACGGACTTGTTCTTCGGCGTGTTGAATAATGCCCGGTCCCACGAGTGGTCGTTCCCCAGTTTCTGACCAATTCAGAGGGGTTCGACACTTACGTCCATATAGAACTTCGAAGGGAGCCATTTTCAAGCTGGCTTGATAGCTGTTGTTATAAGAGAACTCGGCATACAGGAGAGATTCTTCCCACTTCTTGCCGAAAGAAATAACACAAGCTCGCAGCATATCTTCAAGCACTTGATTTACTCGTTTGACTTGGCCTTGGGATTGGGGATGATAAGCTAAACTCCAGGTAATATGGGTTCCCATAGCTTCTTGGAAAATTTCCCAGAACTTTGAGGTGAAAAGACCGCCACAGTCCGAACTGATCTCCTTCGGAATACCGTGGAGTGAAACAATTCTGGAGATATACAACTCTGCTAACTGGCTAGCAGTGATAGTCTCCTTGACGGGCAGAAAGTGTGCAACTTTGGAAAGTTGGTCGACGACGACAAGAATAGCATCGTGACCCTTCTGTGACCTGGGAAGTCCAGTAATGAAATCCATTTGCACTTTATCCCATTTCCATAAAGGAATAGGTAACAATTGCAGAATTCCAGCAGGCTTCTGATGTTCTGCTTTAACGCGACGGCACACATCACATTCAGCAACATAGCGAGCAATGTCCTGCTTCATTCTAGACCACCAGTACCTTTGACGGAGATCACGATACATCTTGGTGCTGCCCGGATGAATATACAGCGGGGTATCATGTGCCTCCTTCATGACTTTATCAGTCAGAAGCTCGAAGGGAGGTACCACAATGCGGTCTCTGAAATACAAGGTTCCATCTTAAGACAGCGAGAAATCCCTGTGCTTTTCAAGGTGAAGATTTTTCTTCATCAGGTCAATTTCAGCATCTTTAGCTTGCGCATTCTTAATAGCTTTCTCAAGATCTGGTTGTATCACAAGGTTATTAAGAGTGCCCTGTGGAACAATACGCAGATTCAGCTTGCACAGTTCTTCAAAAAGACGAGGTTGAGCTCGCCTAACCATGAGGTTGTCGCAATAGGACTTGCGGCTTAAGGCATCAGCCATCACGTTAGCCTTGCCAGGGGTATAAGAAATACCCAAATCATAGTCCGCAATGGCCTCCATCCATCTTTGCTGACGGAGGTTTAGAGATGGCTGAGTGAACAAGTAATTTAGACTTTTATGATCCGTGTATATCTTACAACGATTACCGAGGAGGTAATGTCGCCACAACTGCAATGCATAGATGACAGCAGCTAGTTCTAGATCATGTACAGGATAATTCTCTTCATGTGGGCGCAACTGACGAGAGCCATAGGTAATCACTTTACGCTCTTGCATTAGGACACAGCCTAATCCTTCACGGGATGCATCACAATAAATCACGAAGTCTTTGCGGGAATCTGGAGGAGCAAGTACTGGGGCAGATGTTAGCTTGCCTTTGAGTGTTTGAAAACTTTCCTGGCATTTTTCTATCCATTCAAACTTAACTCCTTTGTGAAGCAGATCAGTCAAAGGCTTAGCAATCTTTGAAAAATTCTCAACAAAACGACGGCAATAACTTGCAAGGCCGAGAAAACTTCTCACTTGCTTGACGTTCTTCGGAGGTGTCCAGTCAAGAATAGCCTGAACTCGTTCCGGGTTAACAGAAATTCCATCCTTGGAAATCACATGACCAAGGTAGGTTACTTCAGAAAGCCAGAATTCACATTTGGAGTACTTGGCATACAACTGGTGTTCTCGGAGCCTTTCCAGTACAAGACGGAGGTGTTCAGCATGTTCTTCCTTATTCTTTGAATAGACCAGTATATCATCCAGATATACCATGACGAATTTGTCAAGGTAATCCATGAAAATGTAATTCATCAGACGGGAGAACGTGGCGGGAGCATTGGTTAAGCCAAAAGACATTACAGTGTACTCATAAGAGCCATAGCGAGTAACAAATGCAGTCTTGGGAATATCCTCTTCACGGACACGGATCTGATGATAACCCAACCTCAAATCAAGTTTAGAGAATACCGATGATCCAGCAAGTTGATCATACAAATCATTGATTCGAGGAAGCGGATATTTATTCTGAATTGTGGCTTGGTTAATGGGCCGATAATCCTGAACCAATCGATTAGTTCCATCCTTCTTCTTAACGAAGAGCGAAGGTGCTCCCCAAGCAGAGGAACTGGGGCGGATGAAACCTTTCTTAAGTGACGTGTCAATTTCTTCCTTAAGCTCGAGAAGATGATGCGGAGGCATCTTATAAGGACGCTTCGCAATAGGGGTAGTGCCTGGCTTCAAGTCGATGACGAACTCAACAGCTCTAGCAGGGGGTATTCCTGGAAGTTCTTTTGGAAATACATCTTGAAAATCACGAACAACTGGAACGTTCTCGATGCCTTCAAGAGGTGAAGCATTCAATGCATTCAGAACATATATCTGAGCTTCGGTGTCATGAACTGTTCGAGCTGAGTATCTGACTGTCTGGCCAGAAGGATGTGTGAGGCGGACTGTTTCAGTGGCACAGTCAATCAAAGCTTTATGAGGCTTCAACCAGTCCATACCCAGAATAATGTCTATGTTGGAGGCCTTGAGAGCAATGAGAGAAACGGGGAACATCAATCCTCCGATCACAATGTGGTTACCGTGGCTTACCATGGTAGTTTGCCAATTAGCCCCAGGTGACTAGATTACTAATGGAGTGGACATCTCCTCGAAAAGTATATCATGGCTTCACGCAAAACTTTCGGACATGAAGGAGTGCGATGCTCCAGAATCAAAGAGGACTGAAGCCGGGATTGAATTCACTAGAAGGGTGCCCATCACAATCTTGGGGTCCTGTCGAGCTTCTTCAATGTTGACTTGGTTGACATGAACAAGTTGACTAGCAGGTAGTCTGGTTTCAACGTTCCTAGAAGGATGTTTTCGACAGCTCTTCCTGCAACCAGCAGAAGGACGTGATGCGTGCTGAGGCTGACTCGGACGGCAGTTGATAGTACGGTGCCCTGGCTGTCCACACTGGTGGCACAGACCATCATTATGGGGAGAAACACCAACATTGGGCTGTCCACTTGCGATGTTCAGTTGTCTTGGTGGTGGAGGCAGACGAGGTGCAGCATAAGATGGCCTGGGTACAGGGGCAGGTCGGTGATGAACATTGTGCGGAATCCACACTCGACGTTTCTGAACGGGCTGACCCGAAGACGAGCCGACATCTCGAGTACGCTTGAGCGACTCCTGGTATTTAGTCAGAGCTGTTTCAACTTGGAAAGATTTGCTGACAAGCGTTGCGAAGTCTGTGCAATCATGGACAGCAAGTGCAAGGTTTATATCAGTACGTAGTCCTTCACGGAATTTCTCCTGCTTGCGTGCGTCAGTGCAGACGTCATCTTCAGCATAGCGGGACAATTCAAGAAACTTCCTCTGATATTCATCCACAGTCATTGTGCCCT
The DNA here is from genome assembly GCA_011799875.1 of Thinopyrum elongatum. NCBI lineage: Eukaryota > Viridiplantae > Streptophyta > Magnoliopsida > Poales > Poaceae > Thinopyrum > Thinopyrum elongatum. The sequence continues at coordinate 418,606,258 of CM022303.1, read as the reverse complement.
GTGTAAGTTTGCGGAACTCCTGCTTCTTCTGGTCCATCAGACCTTGAGGAATATACCGTGCACGAAAAGCTGACTGAAATTGCTGCCAAGTGGTTACTGTTTCAGCAGGCAACATACCCTCGTGGCTTTCCCACCATTGAGCAGCTGATCCCCTCAGGTGATACGTCGCATAGGTGACGTAACTGTCAGGGATAACATTGGCCGACTTCATCTGGAAGGTAATGTCACGGAGCCAATCATCAGCATCCATTGGATCAGTCGAGCTGCGAAAAGTGGATGGATTGAGGCGCACGAATTTTGGCAGTGTTATTGGTGTAGGCTATTGATGAGCATTCTGGTTTGGGAACTGAGCCAATATCCCGGTCATAACCTGACGGTTCAGTTCAAATTGCTGCATCATTGCGGCAATATAAGGTGGAGGTGGAGGATCGTCAGCCATCATGCCAAATCAACAGGGGCAGTTTAGCAAGAAGAACTGCAGGTGTATGGAATGATTCATGAAGTAACACGCACAACAGAAGGAAGTGCAATAGATGCTTCAGCATATTCGCACCAGACATTCAAAGCCACACATATCCTCGATTACAATCCGGCAATACGACAACTGAAAGGGGAAGGCTAGACAACTAGGCGATGCGCAGGCATGCGGCAAGGAAGTACACAACGGGACATAGCAAAGGCTACATCAACGTCGGAGAAAACTATTGGAGCGAGGAATCTGCAAGTGACAAAACAGGGTGCCCTCGATAAGAGGATCCTGCGAACAGAACCTGGCCCGCAATCTTGAAGGAAGGGGGGAAATTTTTAGAACACCAGGTGGATGTGATCACGAGAACCTATTGTTGGAGTTAGTAAAATTTTAACCCGAATAGAAGAGAGAACAGAGTCCTAGAGTAAAGGTCGAGGAGTAAAAGATCCTAATACCACCCATTTGGCGAGTGGGCCCGTAAGCCACACAGCCATGTTAGTAAAACAGTTTTGGACCTCTAGACTCAACTTCGGCCAAAGAGTTGGAAAGGGGGGTTCCTACAGGTAGTCGGCTCTGATACCAACTTGTGACGCCCACGGCTCAATCATGCACTAATCATACACGCAAATGCACATGATCAAGCCTAAGGACTCATGGGAAGATATCACAACACAACTCTAAAACATAAATAAAGTCATACAAGCTTTATATTACAAGCCAGGGGCCTCGAGGGCTCGAATACATAAGCTTGCGTACAAGCATCAGTGGAAGCATCAGATATCTGAGTACAGATAGAAAAGAAAGCACAGAAAGGCCTATAGAAGGCGGGGCAAAATAAAACACTATGACCGAAAGGCGTAGGCCTCCTGCCTGGGACCCTCCGATCCTACTTCTGGTCGTCAGCCAACTCGTAGAAGTATCCATCCTCGGGGTAGTAGTAGTAGTCGATCGACGGGGCATCTGTCTCAGGGGGCTCCGTCCTCTGGTCACGACAAACTGATATGGGGAGAAAAAGGAAAACAAAGCAACCGTGAGTACTCAGAAGTACTCAGCAAGCAAGGATCTACACTACATATGCAACATTTTCAAAGGGAGGCTGTATATGTGGACTGGGCTACAGAAAAGCCAGAATAGAGAGAAGGCCTAGTCCTATCAAAGACTAGCATCTTCAGAGGTCTTGCAGCAATAGAAGAGAGTGGAACAATACAATATAAGGTAGCAGTAATGATATCAACCTCACCCAGAGATCCTTTCTCGACTCCCTGCTAGAAAGCAATCCCAGAGCCATACAGTCATCAACCTCGTCCTGAGATCCCTTCTCGACTCCCTGCGAGAAGCAATCCCAGAGCCTCATATCCAGGTCTCATCTCAAGTTCTAGCTGTATCGATCGGGATACAACTCCGAGTGTCCGTTACCGAGGATCCGGCTATGCATAGATTAGTTCTTCCCTGCAGGGGTGCACCAACTTACCCACCACGCTCGCTTAACTCCGGCCGGACACACTTTTCCGGGTCATGCCCGGCCTCGGCCAAACGACACACCGCAACCCTACCTAGAGCTCAGCAGAGAGGTCCCCGTCGGTCTACATCCTAAGCGCAAGGGGGTCTTGGGCCATCGCCCCTCGCCCTCCGGGTCGTTGCGCACATGGCTCAGATCCAAGCACCACCTCTGTCGTGAATGGCGCCAATCACTCCATGCCGCACTGCTGAACTGGACGTCTGACAGAGCTTTCAGCTGACGCATACGATGCAGAACGCCCATACTATGCCCACGTGATGGTTAGTGCTATCGGGCCAGAGGCCCACTTGAATCAAATATCCAAACCGTTAGTACCTTGGGCTTGCGGTAACGAGCAGAGACTCACGAAAGATGTGACCCCGTCGCCCCGTCTCGAGGACTTGCAGCAAGGGCCAAGAATGCCCGGCCACGCCTCGTATTCATCACTCGGGCACCATCCAGGCAACCCGTCTTCACATCACACGCGGGTACCCCTCAGGGTCGACCCGCCTTTCCAAGTAACAATAGTACAGTCCAAGTATCCGTGTGTCCATAACATCAGGGGAATCCGAGGTATCACCCTCGTTGGATTTCTACTCGATGTATCCGTCAAGGTGAACTTGGAGGAATCACCCTTGCTGGGTTCACACCTGAGGTGTTGTACGACGACGTCATTATCGGAAGCGGTGAAGGAGGAATCACCCTCGATGACCATGACCGAATAGCTACTCTACAGAGTTAACATCAGAAGTGCTACAGGAGGTTTCACCCTCGGCACTTGATAGTAACGCTGCAGTGTTGTTACAACTAAGGGGGTGAAGTGCGGTGCCGGGGCCTGGTCTTCAATCCCGTTGATCGGGTCTTCTGATAATCCAGCGGGGCAGTCGGGACTAGTGGGGTCACTGATAGGTCTCTACCCAGCATATACTAAGTAGTCTAGGTTATGCAGGTAATTATCAACAGCAGGTTACAATAAACAGGCTATGCATCAGAATAGGTAAAGCAGCAGCAACAGCAATTCTAATGCAAGCATGAGAAAATAGAATGGGCGATATCGGTATGCTCAAGGGGGGGGGCTTGCCTGGTTGCTTTGCGGCAAAGGCAAGGTCGTCAACGGTGGCGCCGGGCTCCGGAGCTGCGTCGGTACCGGGAACTGCGTCGGGGTCTAACGAGAGAGAAGAGGGGGAGGAAGCAGTAAATATAAAGTAAACAAGAGCATGACATGACAATACGCAGTGCCGGGTGTGCCTTAACGTATGGTTGCACGACAACGAGGAAGGGGGAATCCATCCGGGAATGTTTTCCCGGTTCCGGACATTTGTCAGACAGATGACCGGAGGGGAACGGTTCCATGTTCGGATGGTTAGGGACGTGTGACGGACGAACGGACCGCGTATTCGGATTCGTCTCGTCGTTCTGAGCAACTTTCATGTACAAAGTTTTTCGATCTGAGCTACGGATTATTTTATATGATTTTCTAAAGATTTTAGCAATTTCTGGAATTATTTAATTAACTAAATTAGAATTATCCGAAACAGTGTATGCTGACGTCAGCATGACATCAGCAGTCAACAGTGCGTTGACTTGGTCAAGCTGACGTGTGGGTCCCACCTGTCATTCTCTGATTAGATTAATTAGGGTTAATTAACCTAATTACAGGTTAATTAAACTAACTAATTAATTAGATTAACTTAAACATGATTAATTAAATTAATTAATTAATTATTAATTCATTTTTATTATTTGTTTTTCTGGGCAGTGGGCCCCGTTCGTCAGTGACACAGGGGAGTGGGGGCCGTCGTCGGTGGCCCATTCAGCCACAGCGGGCGCGCGGGCGCGTGGGCGCGGCGAGCGGCGCCAGGGCGCGACTGGAGTGGCCGAGGCGGGCACGGGCCAGGGCAAGCGGCAGCAGGGGGAAGCAAGGCGCGGCTGCGCGGAAAGGCGAGCTCAGGCGAGCGGCGGAGGCGGGCGGCAGCAGCGGGGCTAGCGCGGCTGCGGGCGCGCGTGATGTGGGCGAGCTGCGGCAGCGGGCGCGGGGCGTGCGAGCGCGCGCGCGCATCGGCGCGGGTAGGGTGCAGCGGTAGGCGCGCGCGGGCGTGCAGGAGCCGCGTGTTCGCGGTGAGCGCCGGAGAGGAGGAGAGGACGGAGGCCGATGCCTCACCAGCGTTGCTGGGGAACGGGGGTCGGCGAGGCTCGGTGATGGCCGGCGAGGAGGGGACGGGGACGACAGCGGAAGGCGTCGGGGACGAGCGCCGGCGACTTGCGATGGTGGACGAAGACGAGGTCGAGGCGGCGCGTGGTTCCGGCGAGGTGGTGGTGGCGACGGGGCGCGACGTTAGGCGAGCGCCGAGGGCCGACGCGATGCGGTGGTCGGGGCGGGCGCCATGCGGCAATGGCCGGCGGGGACGGACGAGGAAGGATCGGCTCGAGGCCGATCCAGATCCAGCACACGCGTGGGCGGGGGGGGAGGGGAATGAGCGCTAGGGTTCGGTGGTGGACCGGACCGGGGGGGGGCGGGGGGTTATACGGGGGCGACTGGGCCGGCCTGGCGGCCCGATGGCTTGCTGGGCCGAGGCCCAGTTGGGGGGGGGGTTCTTTCCTTTTCGTTTTCTTTTGTTTTTCTTTTTCTGTTCTGTTTTCGATTTTCTTTTCTGCCTTGCAATTTAGTTTAGCCACCAAATAAGTTTTGCAAAATATGTAACTTAGTCCAATATTTGCAGTGCAATATTTGTCACTGCTAGAAATTGGTTTGGTGTCCATATCTTTTTGTTTGGATTTTATTTAATTGAAAAAGGATTAAATAGCGCTACTCTGCTGCTGTTTCTTGTTGTTTGAGTCCTTTTACAATTCCAACAAATGTTGCAATCATTTTTATAAATGCTATGGGAATATTTGCAACATGATGCACATTTTTGTTTTCCAATTTGAACAACTTTTATTTTCACTTTCAGTTTGAATTTGAATTTTGACTTAGGAGTTGAAATGCAATATGCTGCTAATGATAATCATGCACTGTTAAACATGCTGACATGGCATAGTCAAGAAGGTGACTACTGTAGCTTAATACATGGGGTGTTACACATAGCCTGTTTATTGTAACCTGCTATTGAAACCTTACCTGCTTATCCTAAACTGTCTAGTATAGGCTGGGTAGAGACCTATCAGTGACCCCACTTGTCCCGACTGCCCCGCTGGATTATTAGAAGACCCGATCAACGGGATTGAAGACCAGGCCCTAGCACCGCACATCACCCCCTTGGTTGTACGACACTGCATCGTTACCATCGAGTGCCGAGGGTGATACCTCATGTAGCACTACTGATGTTAACTCTGTAGAGTAGCTATTCGGTCGTGGTCACCGAGGGTGATTCCTCCTTCACCACTTCCGATAACGACGCTGTCATACAACACCTCAAGTGTGAACCCATCGAGGGTGATTCCTCCGAGTTCACCTTGACGGATACATCGAGTAGGAATCCAACGAGGGTGATACCTCGGATTCCCCTGATGTTATGGACACATGGATACTTGGACTGTACTATTGTTACTTGGAAAGGCGGGTCGACCCTGAGGGGTACCCGCGTGTGATGTGAAGACGGGTTGCCTGTATGGTGCCCGAGTGATGAATACGAGGCGTGGTCGGGCATTCTTGGCCCTTGTCGCAAGTCCTCGAGACGGGGCGATGGGGTCACATCGATCGTGAGTCTCTGCTCGTTACCGCACCCCCAAGGTACTAACGATTTGGATATTTGATCTGAGTGGGCCTTTGGCCCGATAGCACTAACCATCACACGGGAATAAATATGGGTACTCTGCATCGTGGCATCAGCCGAAAGTTCTGTCAGACGTCCAGTTCAGCATTGTGGCACGGTCGGATCATGCCGACCATCCGAGGCGGTGCTGGTATCCACCTTGCACACAACGACCCGGAGTGCACAGGGCGATGGCCCAAGACCCCTGAGTGCTTAGGATGTAGACCGGCGGGGACCTCTCTGCTGAGCTTTAGGTAGGGCTGCGGTGTGTCATTTGGCCGAGGCCGGGCATGACCCAGAAAGTGTGTCCGGCCGGAGTTAATCGAGCGTGGTGGGTAAGTTGGTGCACCCCTGCAGGGAAGAACTAATCTATGCATAGCCGGATCCTCGGTAATGGACACTCGGAGTTGTATCCCGATCGATACAACTAGAATTGGATACTATGGCTCTGGGATTGCTTCTCGCAGGCAGTCGAGAAGGGATCTCTGGACGAGGTTGATGACTGTATGGCTCTGGGATTGCTTTCTCGCAGGAAGTCGAGAAAGGATCTCTGGGTGAGGTTGATGACACTTCTACTACATTATACTGTGCTGATCTACTCTCTTCTAATTGCTGCAAGACCGCTGAAGATGCTAGTCTTCGATAGGACTAGGCCTTCTCTCTATTCTGGCATCTCTGCAACCCAGTCCACATATACAGCCTCCCTTTGATAATATTGCATATGTAGTGTAGATCCTTTCTTGCTGAGTACTTCGGATGAGTACTCACGGTTGCTTTGCTTTCTTTTTCCCCCATATCCCTTTTGATGCAACCAGATGACGGAGCCCCGGTTACAGCTGCCCCGCGGACGATCGCTACTGCTACCCCGAGGGTGGATACTTCTACGAGTTGGCCGACGACCAGGAGTAGGTTCGGAGGGTCCCAGGCAGGAGGCATGCGCCTTTCGATCGTAGCTTTTGTTTTGCCCCGCCTTTCTAGAGGCTTATCTGTTTCTGTTTCATATCTGTACTCAGATATCTGATGCTTCCGCTGACGCTTGTATGCAAGCTTATGTATTCGAGCCCTCGAGGCCCCTGGCTTGTAATATAAAGCTTGTATGACTTTAATTATGTTTTAGAGTTGTGTTGTGATATCTTCCCGTGAGTCCTTAGGCTTGATCGTGTGCATTTGCGTGTATGATTAGTGCACGATTGAGCCGGGGGCGTCACAAGCGTGGTTTATCTTCGTAATTATCTCTCGTCTTTCATTATCCTTCACATTCCATTTCATTCCTTTGTCTATCTATCGATGTGTTTTGTTTTGTCAACAATCGTCCAAAAAGGGGGAGATTGTTGGTGCAATATTTGCCCTCTTGTGTTTTGGAGATTGCTGACAGAAACAGGCATGGACTGATTTGTTTGCTAGTGCACACAAAGAGAAATAGTCCATGCAGAACCGAAGAGAATGTTGTGTCCGGTGTCAAGTTCGAGGAACTTCACCGAAGATTATCTGCGTTGTAGAGAAGAATGAGCTACATCTGTTGAGACATGTAGACGAGAAGATTGATGTGAAGGAGTTAACCCCTCGAAAATTGACTGCAGCGAATGGAAGTCGAAGACGTAGTATTCATTTCGTTGTTCTTCTTTCAATCGTTTGAGTCATAGGACCTCCATACTATTAAGAGGGGTATAGGTTCTCGAAGCTTAGATCCACTCTGATGCTTAGCCCAAACCTATGCGAGACTGAGAGAAATCTCTTTATGTTTCAAATGATTACCTGGCGGCAGTAGATGTTGTTCTTCGTGCTGTAGGAGATATCTTTCGAACTGAGGAGTTAGCATTACTTGCTCCGCAAGTAATGTTACCGTTGTGCTCAATTTCCGACCGTTGGACTCATGTCGTTCGGCCATTGGCTGCTCCACATGTCCAATTTGGTCATTTCCCTTCTGGGAAGGCTGCGGCTATAAATAGCCACCCCGCTCCAATGTTGCCTGTTGGCTGCTCCGCTTAAGATTTCTGAGAAGATTGATTGAGCATCCCCTCTGTGAGTGATTTGAGTTTAAGATCCACCGAGAGAAAAATCAAGAGCCCAAACTTAGACTGAGCATCACAGTAGTTCTGAGTTTAGAGTTCTTGTACCTGTTACTCTTGAGAGCTGCGCACTCTCTAGGCGGATAGGTGTCGGCTCGTGTGTTGAAGAGTTGTTGTCTTCACTGAGCAAGATCTTCAGCAACCAAGAGTCATTGTGGTTCGTGAAGGTCTGTCGAAGGTTTGGAGATCGCCGACAAATATCTACCACAAGTGAAATCAACTAGAGTCTGATCAGCTCCGAGTTGAAGGAGAATAGGGCGAAGAGAGTTTATCTTCTGTGTTAAATCACAACCCCTCCAACCGGACATAGTCCTTTGGTAGAAAGGTGAACTGGTCTACCAAATCCATCTGTCGCCATTGAGCACCACTGGTTCACTCTGCTTTACTGCATTACATTTAGCAGTTTACTCTCGTGCTTTGTGACGATAGTTCATCTGATCAATCATTGACTGTTGCATATCATTCATCGTCATCATCTCTATTGTTTCCTTCAGTTATCATTCATTGCTCACCTTGTTGCATTCTCATCATTCAGTGTAGTCATTTCAGTCGTATACTTTTCTGCTCGCACTTACTAAGATTGGTGTGATTCCCTGTGTTGTTTTCTTTCACCTTGCCCTAGTTCTTTATCGCGTTTATCCATCGTATTTACTTTTTTCTTTCATGCTACTGCATTTGATCGTATATTACATTACCATCATCATTGTCAAACCTGTGATATCCTATGCTTGATCCATTATTGCTTCCTATCTCGATAGATATGTTCCTCGATAAAGTGTTTAATTAAGTTTATATCTACCGAACCTAATTTCCGCAGCTGTGTTTGGGATCCATTCATAGCATTCGCAAGAATTTTTGAGTCTCCCATTCAACCCCCCCTCTGGTCGATATACTCTCGGTAATAACAAGACGTATCAAGCATCCAAGCTTAATTCCTGCTCGTCCTTGAGTAGGTAAATGATAAAAACAGAATTTTTGATGTGGAATGCTACCTATCATGTAATCTCTCTTTTGTGGCATGAATATTAAGATCTGAATGATTCAAAGCAAAAGTCTATAATTTGATATAAAGACATCAATACTCGGGCATACCAACAAACAATCATGCCTTTCAAAATATCAATGCTAAAGAACGTTAGCTCTACAAAATCCTTTGTCATGCTCCATGTTCTTCACACAAAGTATTTATTATGCACAACCCCGATGGCAAGCCGAGCAATTGGTTCATACTTTCTAACACGCTTCAACTTTTTCAACCCTCACGCAATACATGAGCGCCAGCCATGGATATAACACTATGGGTGGAATAGAGTATGGTGATAGAGATAATATGGAGAAGACAAAAAATGAGAAAGTCTCGCATCGACGAGGCTAATCAACGGGCTATGGAGATGCCCATCAATTGATGTTAATGCAAGGAGTAGGGATTGCCATGCAATGGATGCACTAAGATCTATAAGTGTATGAAATCTCAAAAAGAAAACTAAGTGGGTGTGCATCCAACTTGCTTGCTCATGAAGACCTCAGGCATTTGAGGAAGCCCGTCATTGGAATATACAAGCCAAGTTCTATTATGAAAAATAAATTCCCACTATTTATATGAAAATGAAAGCACAGGAGACTCTCTATATGAAAATAATGGTGCTACTTTGAAGCACAAGTGTGGAAAGATAGTAACGTTGCCCCTTCTCTCCTTTTCTTTCATTTTTTTTCTTTTTTTCCTTTTTTTTGTTGGGCTCTTTTTGACCTCATTTTTTATGGCCTCTTTTTGGCCTCTTTTTTTATTTCCTCACTTGGGACAATGCTCTAATAATGAATAATGATGATCATTACACTTCTATTTCCTTACAACTCAAAATTACAACTCGATACTAGAACAAAATATGACTCTATATGAATGCCTCTAGCGGTGTACCAGGATGTGCAATAATCTAGTGTAACATATAAAAAAAATGATGAATGGTGGCTGAGCCACAAATACTATGTCAGCTATATGATCATGCAAAGCAATATGAAAATGATGATGTGTGTCATAAAAACGGAACGGTGGAAGTTGCATGGCAATATATCTCGGAATGGCTATGGAAATGCCATAATAGGTAGGTATGGTGGCTGTTTTGAGGAAGATATGAGGAGGCTTATGTGTGATAGAGCGTATCATATCACGGGGTTTGGATGCACCGGGGAAGTTTGCACCACATCTCGAGGTGAGAAAGGGCAATGCATGGTACCGAAGAGGCTAGCAAATTGCGGAAAGGTGAGAGTGCATATAATCCATGGACTCACATTAGTCATAAAGAACTCACATACTTATTGCAAAATTTTATTAGCCGTCAAAGAAAAGTACTACTACACATGCCCCTAGGGGGATAGATTGGTAGGAAAAGACCATCGCTCATCCCCGACCGCCACTCATAAGGAAGACAATCAATTATAAATCAAGCTCCAACTTCATAGCATGACGAGAGACTATATGTGCATGCTTCGGGAATCACAAACCTTAACACCAATATTCTTACTAAACCACAATAATTCACTAGTACCTCCCAAATATTACCATCTTTATATCGCAAAAATATTGCAAGGAATCAAACTTATCATATTCAGTGATCTACATGAAAGTTTTTGTTGTATCCTCTTGAATACCTATCATATTAGGACCAAATTCATAACCCATGCTAATTGCCATTACTATTTATCAAACTCTTGACATGATATAAGTGAACCATGAGAGTGCAACTATTTCTTCAAGATATAACCACTTCTGTGCTCTAAAATATATAAGTGAAGTACTAGAGCAACTGCCTAGCTCAAAAGATATAAGTGAAGCTCATAGAGTATTCTAACAAATCACGAATAATGTGTGTCCCTCTCAAAAAGGTGTGTCCAGCAAAGATGATTGTGGCAAACTAAAAAGCAAACAAAGCAAAGACTCATATAATACACGACCCTCCAAGCAAAAGTCATATCATGTGATGAATAAAAATATAGCTCCAAGTAATTTACCGATAGTTGGTAGAAGAAAGAGTGGATGCCATCCGGGGCATCCCCAAGCTTAGACACTTGGGTGTCCTTGAATATTACCTTGGGGTGCCTCATGCATCCCCAAGCTTAGGCCCTTTCCATTACTTATTCCTTCATCCATCATGATCTCACTCAAAACTTGAAAACTTCAACACACAAAACTCAACAAAAAACTTGTGAGATCCGTTAGTATAAAAAGTAAATCACCACTTTAGGTAATGTTGTAAACCCATTCATATTTTATTATTGCATAATACCTACTGTATTCTAACTTCACCATGGTTTATACCCCCCGATACAATCCATAGATTCATCAAAACAAGCAAACAATGCAATGAAAACAGAATCTGTAAAAAACAAAACAGTCTATAATGATTCGAACAATGACCATAGTTCTATACTCCAATTTTTTTGAAAAATTAGGACAACGTGGGAAATTTGTATATAAATCATGTGTAAAAAGTCAAAATTTTATCATGCTCCAGTGAATTTAAACAATTCTGTTACTGGGCGCAAAAGTTTCTGTTTTCTCACAGAATCAAAGCAAGTATCACCCAAATCATCCCAAAGGCTTTACTTGGCACAAACACTAATTTAAACACAAAAACACAACCATAATAGTAGTATAATTGTGTGCACACCAAAAAACAGGAAATAAACAAGAAAAACTAAGATAACTATTGGGTTGCCTCCGAACAAGCGCTATTGTTTTACGCCCCTAGCTAGGCGTAATGCATAGTTTCAAGTGTTGTCATCTTTCAAATTAATCCGATAGGTGGCCCTTATAATAGATTCATATGGTGGCTTAATATTCTTTCTAGGGAAGTGTTCCATACCCTTCTTTAATGGGAATTGGAACTTTATATTACCTTCTTTCATATAATTAATAGCACATATGGTTCGTAGGAAAGGTCTACCAAGTATTATGGGACAAGACGGATTGCAATCAATATCAAGCACAATGATATCAACGAGCACATAATTCCTATTTGCAAGAATAAGAGCATCATTTATTATACCCAAAGGTTTCTTAATTGTGGAATCTGCTAAGTGCAAACTAAGACAATATTCATCCATATTAGTAAAACCTAGCACATCACATAATGATTTTGGTATTGTGGAAACGCTAGCACCTAAATCACATAAAGCATTGCACTCATAATTTTTAATTTTAACTTAAATGATAGGCTCCCACTCATCATACAATTTCCTAGGTATTGAAACCTGCAATTCTAGCTTTTCTTCTAAAGCTTTCATCATCACTTCTACGATATGTTTAGTAAAAGCCTTATTTTGTTCATAAGCATTAGGTGAATTTAGCATCGATTGCAACAAGGAAATACACTCAATTAAATAACAATTATCATAATTAAAATCCTTGAAATCCAAAGAAGTGGGCACATCACTATTTAAAGTTTTGACCTCTCCAAATCCACTTTTTTCAATTTTTTCATTAAGATTTTCATCCTCCGAACAATGGGGACGCCTTCTAGCTAAAGTTGACTCTTCTTTAGTCCCATTTTCATCAAGTTTAATATTACTAAACAAAGATTCAATGGTTATAATACCAATCATTTTAATATCTTCATCATAATTGCGAAAAAAACCGGGCGGAATTGCTTTTTCTAAGAATTCAATCTTAGCTCTAAACCTAGCGGTTCTTTCTTTACTTTCGTCAATGGAAACATAAAGAGCTTTAATAGATTCACTAATATCAAGCTTGGGTGGCAAAATTTTAGTTTTGAGATTTTCCACATCATGAACAATTCTATCCATGTTCCTAGACATATCATCAAGTTTACTCAATTTTTCCTCTATCGCGGTATTGAAAACCTTTTGAGAATTAATAAATTATTTAATATTACTTTCAAGATCAGAGGCATACTATTATTATTATAAGAATTATCATAGGAAATTCCATAATTATTAGAGGAATTACCAGGAAATGGCCTAGGATTAAAATTACCTCTAATTAAGCATTACTATTGAAGTTGTTTCGCGAGACAAAATTCACATCCACGGGATCATTATTTTGCTCAATCAAAGTAGACAATGGCACATCATTGGGATCAATATGAGCATTTTTACTAGCAACCATTTTCATAAAGTGCATCTACTTTATCATTCCAAGTACTAATTACTTCAACAAAATTCACTTTTTTACTAGTAGGAGTTCTTTCAATATGCATTGTGAATAATTTGCTATAATAGTATCAAGCAATTTGGTAGCTTCTCCTAATGTGATTTCCATAAAAGTACCACCCACGGCGAAATCTAAAATATTTCTAGAAACAAAGTTCAATCCCGCATAAAAACTTTGTATGATCATCCATAAACTTAAGCCATGAGTAGGGCAATTTATTATCATTAATTCATCCTCTCCCAAGATTGGGCAACATGTTCATGCTCAAGTTGCTTAAAATTCATAATTTGATTTCTAAGAGAAATAATTTTCGCCGGAGGAAAATACTTGGCAATGAAAGCATCCTTACACTTATCCCAAGAATCAATACTATTTCATGGCAAGGACGAAAACCAAGTTTTAGGACGATCTCATAGTGAGAACAGAAATAATTTTAATTTGACAATATCATTATCCAAATCTTTTTTCTTTTGCATATCGCACAATTCAACGAAATTGTTAAGATGGGATGCAGCATCTTCATTAGGACTACCGGAAAATTGTTCTTTCATAACAAGATTTAGCAAAGCGGCATTAATATCACAAGACCCCGCACTAATGGCGGGAGGAGCAATCAGAGTAATAATAAAATCATTATTATTAGTATTGAAAAAATCACACAACTTGGTATTTTCTTGAGACATCGCGACAAAGCAAGCAAACAAGCAAAAAGGCAAACATGTTTTTTTTGTATTTTTGTGAAAATGTTTTAGAAGTGGGGGAGATGAAAATGAGAGGCAAATGGCAAATAAAAGTAAATGCAAGGAGATTAAAGCTTATGCGATGGTACTTGATAGATGTTGATGATGTCTCCCCGACAACGACGCCAGAAATTCTTCCTGCTACTTGTGAGCTACGTTGAGATTTCCTCGAAGAGGAGAGGATGATGCAGTACAGTAGAGATAAGTATTTCCCTCAGTTAAGAACCAGGGTTATCAATCTAGTAGGAGAACCACGCAACACCTCATTAGCAGTACCTACACACAAAATAACAAATACTTGCACCCAACGGAAACAATGGGTTGTCAATCCCTTGGCGGTTAATTGCAAGGATCAAATCTCGTAGTGATAGATAGATAAACAAAAACACAAAATAAAATAAAAGTAAATAAATTGCAGCAAGGTATTTTTGGATTTTAATATATGATTAAAATAGACCCTGAAGCCATAGTTTTCACTAGAGGCTTCTCTCTTGAACATAGCATGCGGCGGGTAAACAAATTACTGTTGGGCAATTGATAGAAAGGCGAATAATCATGACGATATCCAAGGCCATGATCATGTATAGAGGCATCACATCTGAGACAAGTAGGCCGACTCCTGTCTGCATCTACTACTATTACTCCACACATCGACCGATATCTAGCATGCATCTAGAGTATTAAGTTCATAAAGAACGGAGTAACGCCTTAAGCAAGATGACATGATGTAGACAAAGTAAATCCAATCATTATGAATAAACCCCATATTTATATCCTTAATGGCAATGATACAAGTACGTGTCATGTCCCTTTCTGTCACTAGGATTGAGCAACGCAAGTCGAACCCATCACAAAGCACCTCTCCCATTTCAAGATAAATCAATCTAGTTGGCCAAACCAAACGGATAGATCGGAGAGAAATACAAATCTATAACAATCATGCATAAAAGAATTAAGAGAAGACTCAAATAATATGCATGGATATTCTGATCATAAACCCACAATTCATTGGATCCCAACAAACACACTGCAAAAAAAGGATTACATCAGATAGATCTCCAAGAACATCGAGGAGAACATTGTATTGAAGATCAAAGAGAGAGAAGAAGCCATCTAGCTACTAGCTATGGGCCCGTAGGTCTGTGGTAAACTACTCACACATCATTGGAGGGGCAGCAAGGTTGATGTAGAGGCCCTCCGTGATCGATTCCCCCTCTGGCAGAGTACCAGAAAAGATCTCGAGATGGGATCCCCGAAGAACAGAAACTTGCAGCGGCAAAAAAAGTATTTGGGGTGGCTCTTTGATGTATGGGGAATATTTGGGAATTTATAGAGGTGGAATTATCTCAAGAGGTGACACAAGGGGCCACAAGCCTAGGGGCGTCCCCCTGGGGCACGCCTCCCGAGCTTGTCGCTCCCTCGTGGCTCGTCGGGTCTTCTCCCGAACCTTTCTAGGGTCCCTTCTGGTCCAGAAAAAATAATCCAAAGTTTTTTCTCCGTTTGGACTCTATTTGATATTGATTTCCTGAAAAGCCAAAAACAAGCAAAAAATAGCAACTAGTACTGGGCACTAGGTTAATAGGTTAGTCCCAAAAAATGATATATAATTGCATAATAAACATCAAAGATTGATACTATAATAGCATGGAACAATAAAAAATTGTAGATACATTGGAGACATATCATTCCTCTTGGCCGTAAGCAAAACTTCATGCCTGATGTCGACCCTTCATCTATCTTGAGGAAAGTCTCAATATTTTCAAGCTTTATCGTCAATCCAGTGGATGGCAGACGACCTCCACACAGAAGCAACGAACAGCATAGATCCCGAAGAGCCGGCGCAAGCTGACCCGGCTACTGCTGGAGCGGAAGGCAACATCAACCTAGAGAGTTCTTCAGCTAGCCTGCAGTGATATCTCAGCCGACTTATGCATCAAAAAACTTGAATGCAAAATTGGCCTAGCTGTGGCATGCACTAATTGATAGAACAACTTTTGATCTGGAGAATGTCTTCGTGCATTCAGTGTTCTTTGAATATTTAAGCCGTAGTCGATATGATGAGATAATTTTGTACTTCTATTTGTTCGACCCACCAATGTTGTCTTAGCGCCCTTTATTTGAACACTGTGTTTGTCTTGGCAGAACAACTCAGCAGAAAATATGGATGAAACCACAAGTGTCATAAAGGTGCTGTAATATTCCGAAGGCCGGGTCAATCTTGTGACCCGGCATCATTGTTAACCCGGTATGAAATATAACCCGGTGTGTTTATAAAAAGAGAATACCTGCAAAGGATAGGCATATATATAGAAGAAAAATAGAGAAAAAAATTTGAACATTATAAGCCAGCTTTAGAGGCACGACATAAAGACCAGCTTTCGAGGCTCGAGTCTAATTTGCTTTTGTGAAGCAGGCCTTGTAGCCTCTTTTGGCTTATCCTTGCTTTCTGAAAGCCAGCTCTCACGTGACTTAAGCCGGTGTTTTAACTTTGATAAGTTCAAGGTCAATTATGATTGACTTATCAAGAGTACACCGGGTCACCTTTTCGGAGTAACATCAAGCTATCAGGCAGGTTTAACCAAGTTTCATGATGGCATATGCCAGGTCAAGAGGGATGTTATTAGCTAAACTCGATGAGTTGGAAGCCCCCAAGTGACCTATGATCAAAGAATAAAGACTCAACACACAATTTATGGGATGAAACGACAAAGACCCCGAGTTCTGGGGATGCCGGCTTTATTGTATTGATCATAATATATATATACACACACACATAACAGAGGTATGTACAAAGAACTGGAGCTAGTGGCTCTGAGTATAGTAAGGCTAGCACTGTTGCTCTCCTCTTCAGAGGTATGTGACTTATTGGGCTCATGTATATCAATGAGATAGTATAACCCATTGTTGAGGTTCTTGCTGATGATGAAGGATCCCTCCCAAGGAGGTGAAAGCTTATGCATACCTGTTTGTTCTTGTATCAGACGGAGCACTAAGTCACCCTCCTGGAAAGTATGACTGTGAACTCTATGGCTATGATAGCGACGTAGGTCTTGCTGATATATCACTGATCATGCTACTGCAAGGTCGCGTTCTTCTTCCAGTGCATCCAGAGAATCCTGACGACCTTTCTCATTGTCTGCTTTGACATATGCTGCAACTCTGGGGGAGTCATGACGGATGTTGCTTGGCAATACAGCTTCTGCACCATAGACCAGGAAGAATGACGTATAGCATGTTGACCTGTTGGGAGTAGTCTGTATGCTCCAAAGGACAGCGGGGAGCTCCTCAATCCAGCATCCAGGAGTACGCTTAAGAGGGACCATGAGTCTTGGCTTGATTCCATGCAACAACTCCTGATTGGCATGCTCTGCTTGGCCATTGGACTATGGATGTGCTACTGAAGCGACATCAAGCCGGATGTGTTCCTTTTGGGAAAACTGTTTCATGGCTCCCTTAGAAAGGTCGGTGCCATTGTCTGCGATGATACTGTGCGGATATCCGAAGCAAAAAATTAACTTCTTCAGGAATTTGACCGCTGTCGCTGCATCACAATTGTTGATCGGATCTGCTTCGACCCACTTGGTGAATTTATCAACTACAACCAGAAGGTGAGTCTTTTTATCCTTTGAAGGTCTGAAAGGGCCAACCATGTCAAGCCCCCAGACTGCAAAAGGCCAAGTTACTGGGAACATCCGAAGCTCTTGAGCTGGCACATGGGCCTGGTGTGCAAATTTCTGGCATCCATCACATCGGCAAATGATATCTTCTCCGTCTGCGTGAGCTGTGAGCCAGTAAAAACCATGTCGAAAGGACTTTGCAACAAGAGACCTTGAGCCGGCATGACGACCATAATCCCTAGAGTGAATTTCATTGAGAATGTCCTGGCCTTCTTCAGGGGAAACACAACTTTGAAAAATGCCTGTAATACTCCTCCTGTGTAACTCGCCATTGACAATAGTCCTGGACTTGGATCTTCTGACAATCTGTCGGGCGATGATTTCCTCTTCTGGGAGCTCGCCACGGGTAAGATAAGCTAGGTAAGGAATTCTCCACTCTGGAGTAGCATGAACTATCGCCACGAGCTCTGATTCTGGGTTAGGAACAACAAGGTCTTCCTCCGTCGGTAACTTGACAGACAGGTTATGTAAAACATCAAGGAAAACATTGGGTGGAACTGACTTGCGCTGAGAACCCAAACATGACAGGGCATCCGCTGCTTCATTCTTTTGCTGATCAATATGATCAACCTGATAACCAGTGAAGTGGCTAGTGATAACAGTAACAACTCTCCTGTAAGCCGCCATGAGAGGGTCTTTGGAATCCCAAATACCAGAAACTTGCCGAGCCACCAAGTCTGAGTCGCCCAGACATAGGACCCGATTGAGGTTCATCTCCTTAGCCATGCGGAGCCCATGGAGCAAGGCCTCGTACTCAGCTGCATTGTTAGTACATGGAAACATGAGTCTCAAAACATAACAAAACTTGTCACCTCGTGGAGAAGTTAGAACCACTCCAGCCCCCGAGCCTTCCAATTGCCTGGAACCATCAAAGTGTATTGTTCAGTATGTGTTGTCCGACTTTTCTTTTGGGGTTTGCAGCTCAGTCCAGTCATTGATGAAATCGAACAAGGCTTGAGATTTTATAGTTGTTCAAGGCACATACTTTAGATGATGTGGGCCAAGCTCAATAGCCCACTTGGCAACCTGGCCCATGGCTTCCCTTTTCTAGATGATGTCTCCCAAGGGTGCTGAACTAACCATGGTGATTGGGTGCTCCTGGAAGTAGTGCTTCAACTTGCAACTAGCCATGAAAACGCCGAAGACCAATTTCTGCCAATGTGGATATCGCTATTTCGATTCTGTCAAGACCTCATTGACATAGTAAACTTGCCTTTGGACATGGTACTCTTTGCCTTCCTCCTTGTGTTCAATGACAACAACTGCACTGACAACTTTGTTATTAGCAACAATGTACAAGAGCATGGGCTCCTTCTCCTGAGGAGCTGCAAGGACGGGCGGCTCAAACAACTGTTTCTTCAACGATTCAAAAGCTTGATTTGCAGCAGCCCCCAGGTAAATTCGTCTGATTCCTTCAGCAACTGGTAAAGAGAGATTGCCTTCTCCCTGAGTCGGCTTATGAAGCAGCCCCGGCCAGTCAGTCTCTGAATGACATTGATGTTGGCCGGCTTGGCAAGTGTCGTGATAGCCTTGAATTTTTCTGGGTTGGCCTCAATTCTAGGCTCAGACAGTAGGAAACCCAGCAATTTTCCTACATGAACGCCAAACACACACTTGGCCGGATTGAGCTTCATCCAATACACTTGGAGGTTGTCAAATGTCTCCTTGAGATCATCTAGCAACATCTCCTTCTTCCAAGACATGACCACGATATCATCAACATATGCGTGAATGTTGCGGCCAATCTGTTTGTGAAAGCAATTCTGAACACAACATTGATAAGTTGCGCCAGCACTCCTTAGCCCAAAGGTCATAGAAGTATAGCAAAATGCTCCAAAAGGTGTGATAAAGGCTGTTTTCTCATGGTCTTCTTCCGCCATCTTGATCTGATGATAGCCGGAGTAGGCATCCAGGAAGCACAAGCACTCACAACCAGTAGTGGAGTCAATGATCTGATCAATGCGAGGAAGAGCAAACGGATCCTTGGGACAAGCCCTGTTCAGGTCCGTGTAGTCAACACACATCCGCCAAGTATCATTTTTCTTTAGAACAAGCACTGGGTTAGCCAACCACTCCAGATGAAAAACTTCAACAATAAACCCGGCAGCCAGGAACCGGGCCACTTCTTCGCCAATAGCTTTGCGTCTCTCCTCGTTAAAATGATGGAGGTATTCCCAGACAGGCTTCATCTTAGGATCAACGTTGAGGTGGTGCTCAGTGAGTTCTCTCCGTACTCCAGGCATGTCAGAAGGTTCCATGCAAAGATGTCCTGATTCTCACAGATGAACTCGATGAGCGCGCTTTCCTATTTTGGGATCCATATTGGCCCCGATGGTGAACTGCTGAGATGAATCGCCAGGGGTGAAATCAATTTGCTTAGTATCCTCAGCTGATTTGAACTTGAGCAAGGGATCGGACTCGATAGTGGGTTTTTTCAGAGAGGTCATGTCAGCCATAATGGCCTGATAAAATTTCAACTCCTCAGCCACACAAGCTGACTCGGCATAAGCTACATCTCCCTCCTCACACTCGAGCGTGATTTTCCTGTCACCATCAACTATGATGGTACCCTCTGGTCCAGGCATCTTGAGTTTTATATAAACATAGCAAGGCCGCACCATGAAATGAGCATAAGCCGACCGTCCAAACAGGGCATGGTATGGACTTTTGATTTTAACAACCTCAAATGTGAGGAACTATGATCTGTAATTGAACTCAATGCCAAACACAACCTCCAGGGATATTTTCCCGATAAGGTATGCTGACTTCCAAGGAACAATCCCATGGAAGACTGTAGAGGACGGCTTGAGCTCCTTCTTCGACAGATTCATCTGTTTGAAAGTATCATAATAGAGGAAGTTGATGGTACTGCTGCTGTCCATGAGCACTTTGGTGAGTTTATAACCGCCGACCTGAGGTGCCACCACCAGAGCAAGACAACCCAGATTTTCCACTCGAGTGGGGGTGATCATCACAACTCCAGACTATGGGCTGCTCAGACCAGTTCAAATATTCGGGCACGGCTGGCTCAACCATGTTGACGGTTCATTTCTGAAGTTTTCGGTCGCGCTTGCAGGTGCTGGTTGTGAAGACGTGATACTCTCTGCTGTTCAACTGCTTCGGGTTGCTTTGAAACCCTGTCCAATTTCCCTGGCTTTGATTTCCCTGTCTAGAATGCTGATTTCCACCACTGTTATTCCCAGATCCCTGAAAACCGGCACCTGAACCGCCTGGTCCCTAGAAGCCGGCATTGGAAAAATTACCTTGTGAGCCGGCACCAGGGAAGCCGGCTGTAGACCCACTGGCTCCTGGATGGCCACCGCTGCCACCACCGTGGAACTCCTGTATGATAAAACAGTTTTCCCACGAGTGGTTTGTCGGCTTAGCATCAAAGCTATGCTTCGGACATGGGCCTTTGAGAGCCTCCTCGTAATTCCAGGGACTTTTCCCATTGTAAGGACGACCAGAATTGGAACCCCGTGTCTGGGCCTTGAAGCCAGTATTAGTGTTAGTGACAAAATCTGATCCTCCGTAGAACTCTTGCGCTTATTATTGTTGCCATTGTTGTTATTGTGCCCCTGGTTGTTCTGCTGGTGAACCTTGCCGCCACCGTTTTTCTTGCCCTTGCCATATTTTTCGTCATCGGAAGTTGGATCCTTCGTGCTGTCTGACTCAGCGTACCTAGTAAGAACATCCATTAGATGTCCCATGTTCTTGACCTTCCGTTTGAGGCGTCCAAGCTTCTGGACCAAGGGCTGGAAGTGACAATTTTTTCCAGGACAAGGACGGCTTCCACAACCGTGATGCTATCAGAAGAGTGGATAATTTCTGAGACAAGACGTAACCAGTGATGTGCTGACTCATCGTTGCGTTGGATGCATTGCACGAGATCAACAATCATCGTTGGTCATTTGCAGGTTCCTTGGAAATTTTTGATGAAGTGTTCCTTTAATTCCTCCCAAGTATTGATTGAATTGGGGGGCATGTTTTTCAACCACGTGCAGGCTGGCCCTTCCAACATCATGGTCAGATACTTAGCATAGACCGCATCACTGACATCCAACATATCCATGGCTATCTCATAGCTTTCAATCCATGTAGCCGGCTCCAGGTCAGCCGTATAATTGGGAACTTTGCGAGGGCCTTTGAAATCAGTTGGCATGCGCTCTTTACGCAGGGCAGGCACTAAGCACGGTATCCCAATAGTCCTGGTACTCAGACCGGTACCGCGTGGAGCTAGCTAGGCTGTGGTGGGTGAGGGTTGCGCAACTCCTGTGTTTGTTGATTCTGCTTTCCACATAGCAGGCAGCGTCCACAATTGCCTGCGCATCTGAAACTGCTGGCAGGGGCTGAAAATTATGTTGCTGCTGCTACTCACGCTGTCGGCGCACACTGCTGGAAACCACTGGGGACTCAGCGTGTCGACTCCTGCTGTGACTCTGGTGCGGGGTAGAATGAAGCCGGTGCTCACTGTGAGAGTAGTTTGCCTGCTGGGTGACCGCAGTTTTTAACATCTCAATGATGTTCCTGGCTACAATCTCGATTGGGGTATTCCTAGTAATCAGAATCGCAGTAAGATTATGAGTCACTGCTAACACATTATCCACCAGGTTGGAGTAATGACCCACCGGAGTCTGAAAAAGGCGGGGGGGGGGGGGGAGCTGAACTGGTGATAGCTGCGGAGCCAGCTCAGGCTGATGCTGATGGGTCGACTGATGTGGTTGAGCTGGCGGAGGCTGCACTTGAGTCACATTCGGGGGCACGGTTCGGGTCAATTGGGGTGTGACCGGCCCGTCGGGTGTACCGGTACCTGCCCCTGGAACAAGCACGTCTTGCAGCGTGCTGAAAAACACTGCTACTTCTTGAGCTTGCGTTGGTTTTTCCCTTGAAGAGGAAAGGGTGATGCAGCAAAGTAGAGATAAGTATTTACCTCAGTTTGAGAACCAAGGTATCAATCCAGTAGGAGGAACACACAAGACACCAATGGTTGCACCTACACAAACAAACAAATACTTGCACCCAACGCGATAAAGGGGTTGTCAATCCCTTCACGGTTACTTGCAAGGATGAGATCTGATAGAGATAGGTATAAAAGATAAATAAAAGTTTAAAACTAAATAAAAGTAAATAAATTACCGCAAGGTATTTTTGGGTTTTTGGTTTTATAGATCTGAAAATAATATGATAAAAATAGACCCGGGGGCCATAGTTTTCACTAGAGGCTTCTCTCTTGAAAGAACACATACGATGGGTAAACAAATTACTGTTGAGCAATTGATAGAAAAGCGCATAGTTATGACAATATCTAAGGGAGTGATCATGAATCTAGGCATCATGTTCGTGACAAGTAGACCGACTCCTGCCTGCATCTACTACTGTTACTCCACACATCGAATGCCATCCAGCATGCATCTAGTGTATTAAGTTAACAAGAATGGAGTAACGCCTTAAGCAAGATGACATGATGTAGAGGGATAGATCCAACCAATATGGTAAAAAAACCATATTTTTATCCTTGATGGCAACAACACAAATACGTGCCTTGCTACCCCTTCTGTCACTGGGTGAGGACACCGCAAGATTGAACCCAAAACAAAGCACCTCTCCCATTGCAAGATAGATCAATCTAGTTGGCCAAACCAAATCAACAGATCGGAGATAAATACAAAGCTATCTTAATCATGCATAAAAGAGTTCAAAGAAGACTCAAATAATATTCATAGATAATCTAATCATAAATCCACAATTCATCGGATCTCAACAAATGTATCGCAAAAGAAGATTACATCGAATAGAACACCAAGAACAACAAGGAGAACATTGTATTGAAGATCAAAGAGAGAGAAGAAGCCATCTAGCTACTAGCTATGGACCCATAGGTCTGTGGTAAACTACTCACACATCATCAAAGGGCAGCAAGGTTGATGTAGAAGCCCTTCGTGATTGAATCCCCCTCCGGTAGAGTACCGGAACAGGTCTCCAGATGGGATCTCACGAGGACAGAAACTTGCGGCGGCGGAAAAGTATTTTTGGTGTGCCCCTGGTATATGGAGAATATTTGGGTATTTATGGAGCAAAGTTTAGGGTTAGGAGAGCCTCGAGGGCCCACAAGCTTGGGGGCGCGCCCCCCCTAGGGCGTGCCTCCCGAGCTTGTGGCTCTCTCGTCGCCCTTCTGGCCTCCTTCCGAAGCTTCCTAGGTGTCTTCTGGTCCAAGAAAAATCGTCAAAAAGTTTTGTTCCGTTTGGACTCCATTTGGTATTGATTTTCTATAGAAGACAAAAACAAGGAAAAAACAGCAACTGGCACCGTGCACTAGGTTAATAGGTTAGTCCCAAAAATGGATATAAAATAGCATAATAATGCATATAAAACATCCAAGATGGATAATATAATAGCATGGAACAATGAAAAATTATAGATACGTTGGAGACGTATCAAGCATCCCCAAGCTTAATTCCTGCTCGTCCTCGAGTAGGTAAATGATAAAAACAGAATTTTTGATGTGGAATGCTACCTAACATGTTTATCATGTAATCTTTCTTTATTGTGGCATGAATATTCAGATCCATAAGATTCAAAACAAAAGTTTAATATTGACATAAAAACAATAATACTTGAAGCATACTAATAAAGCAATCATGTCTTCTAAAAATATCATGGCTAAAGAGAGTTATCCCTAGAAAATTATATAATCTTGTCATGCTCTATCTTCGTAACACAAAGTATTTATCATGCACAACCCCGATAACAAGCCAAGCAATTGGTTCATACTTCTAGTGTTATCAAGCCTTTTCAACTTTCACGCAATACATGAGCGTGAGCCATGGATATAGCACTATAGGTGGAATAGAGTATGATGGTAGAGGTTGTGTGGAGAAGGCAAAAAAGGAGAAAGTCTCACATTGACGAGGCTAATCAATAGGCTATGGAGATGCCCATCAATTGATGTCAATGCAAGGAGTAGGGATTGCCATGCAACCGATGCACTAGAGCTATAAGTGTATGAAAGCTCAAAAGAAAACTAAGTGGGTGTGCATCCAACTCGCTTTCTCATGAAGACCTAGGGTAATTTGAGGAAGCCCATCATTGGAATATACAAGCCAAGTTCTATAATGAAAAATTCCCACTAGTAATATATGAAGTGACAAAATAGGAGACTCTCTATCATGAAGAACATGGTGCTACTTTGAAGCACAAGTGTGGAAAAGCATAGTAATATTGTCCCTTCTCTCTTTTTCTCTCATTTTTTTCTTTTCTTTTTTTTATTTTGGGCTCTTTAGCCTCTTTTTTATTTTAAGTCCGGAGTATCATCCCGACTTGTGGGGGAATCATAGTCTCCATCATCCTTTCCTCACATGGGACAATGCTCTAATAATGATGATCATCACACTTTTATTTACTTACAACTCAAGAATTACAACTCGATACTAGAACAAAGATATGAATCTATATGAATGCCTCCGGCGGTGTACCGGGATGTGCTATGATCTAGCGTGACATGTATAAAAAAATATGAACGGTGGCCAAGCCACAAATACTATGCTAACTATATGATCATGCAAAGCAATATGACAATGATGGTATGTGTCATAATAAAATGGAACGGTGGAAGTTGCATGGCAATATATCTCGGAATGGCTATGGAAATGCCATAATAGGTAGGTATGGTGGCTGTTTTGAGAAGGATATAAGGTGGCTTATGTGTGAAAGAGCGTATCATATCACGGGATTTGGATGCACCGGCGAAGTTTGCACCAACTCTCAAGGTGAGAAAGGGCAATGCACGGTACCGAAGAGACTAGCAAAGGTGGAAGGGTGACAGTGTGTATAATCCATGGACTCAACATTAGTCATAAAGAACTCACATACTTATTGCAAAAGTTTATTTGCCATCAAAGCAAAGTACTAATACGCATGCTCCTAGGGGGATAGATTGGTAGGAAAATACCATCGCTCATCCCCGACCACCACTCATAAGGAAGACAATAAAAAAAATATCATGCTCCAACTTCATCGCATAACGAGAGACCATACGTGCATGCTTCGGGAATCACAAACTTTAACACAAATATTCTTACTAATCAACAATTATTCACTAGCATGACTCTAATATCACCATCTTTATATCTCAAAACGAATGCAAGGAATCAAACTTCTCATATATTCAATGATCTTCATGAAAGCTTTTATTATATCCCTCTTGAATACCCATCATATTAGGACTAAATCATAACCTAAGCAAATTTTCATACTATTTATAAGACTCTCAAAATAATATAAGTGCAGCATGAGAGTTCATCAATTTCTTCAAAATAAAACCACCGCCGTCCTCTAAAAGGATATAAGTGAAGCACTAGAGCAACTACCTAGCTCAAAAGATATAAGTGAAGCACATAGAGCATTCTAACAAATTCACGATTAATGTGTGTCCCTCTCAAAAAGGTGTGTACATCAAGGATTATTGTGGCAAACTAAAAAGCAAAGACTCATATAATACAATACGCTCCAAGCAAAACACATATCATGTGGTGAATAAAAATATAGCCTCAAGTAATTTACCAATGGATTGAAGACAAAAGAGGAGATGCCATCCGGGGCATCCCCAAGCTTGGATGCTTGGTTGTCCTTGAATATTAACTTGGGGTGCCTTGGGCATCCCCAAGCTTAGGCTCTTGCCACTCCTTATTTCGTAGTCCATCGAAACTTCAGCCAAAACTTGCAAACTTCACAACACAAAACTCAACAAAAAAACTCGTGAGATCCGTTACTATGATAAAACAAATCTCCACTTTTAGGTACTGTTGTGAACTCATTCCAATTTTATATTTGCATTATATCTATCGTATTCTAACTTCTCTATTGCTCATACCCCCCGATACTACCCATAGATCCATCAAAATAAGCAAACAATACATCGATAACAGAATCTGTCAAAAACAGAACAGTCTGTAAAGACCCGAATTATAGTCTACTTCTATAACTCCAATTTTTTTGAAAAATTATGAAAACAGAGGCAACTCATATATCAATCTTGTAAAAAACATTTACAGTTTTTCCACCCTCCAGTGAATTTTAACAATTCTGCTACTGGATGCAAAAGTTTCTATTTTTCAGCAAAATCAAATCAACGATCTACCAAAGCATCCCAAAGGTCTTACTTGGCTCAAACAGTAATTAAAACATTAAAACACAACCATAACGTAGGTATAATTGCATATTTATTAAAAAATAGAAGCAAAAACAAAAAACATAAAATAAAATTGGGTTGCCTCCCAACAAGCGCTATTGTTTTACGCTCCTAGCTAGACATATTGCACAAATCTAGGTATTGTCATCTTTGGTATTCAATCCATAAGTGGCCCTCATAATAGATTGATATGGCAACTTAATTTTCTTTCTTGGAAAGTGTTCCATGCCCTTCCTTAACGGAAATTGAAATCTAATGTTTTATTCTTTCATATCAATAATTGCACCAATCGTTCTAAGGAAAGGTCTACCAAGAATAATAGGGCATGCGGGATCGCAATCTATATCAAGCACAATAAAATCTACGGGCACATAATTCCTATTTGCAACAATAATGCCGGTGTACTAAGTATTGGGACTTTAGTACCCCATACTTGTGCACGGGCAGTTGTAGCCAAGCCCGCGGCAAGGCTTGCTGGGGGAATAATTGGAGATTAGTGCAAGGTTGTCAAGGGGATGCTCAGACCAAGAATCAAAGGATCAGGAGTTAATAAGAGCTGAAGACCGAAGTCCAGGCCCCCGGCAAGATCTTGCCGGGGTGGCTCACGAAACCCGGCAAGACTTGAGCCCGGCAAGATTTGCGCCCCGGCAAGATTCTATCACTGTTCCAACGCTTCAGCACAGCAATCAGCTTGGCATCCTGGGCCCTTTCCTGATGCGTGGCAGGGTACCAGTGGAGGAGAGCTTAAGCGGTGCTGATGGGATGGCCCCTTTTTCCATCCCCAAGAAATGAGGACACCTAAACGGACACCTCACGATGCATTAATGGCATTTGTCCTAAACCGTCAGTGGTTAGGTATGATTACCCTGTAGCTACTTTACACCTCAATGTATGTACATTTTGCCATTGTGGTGACCCCTTTGGACATATAAAAGGAGGCCCAGGGCAACTACTACAGGGGGGAGGATCTTCTGGCCCATTCTGCATGCGTAGCTGCTCTTTGAACGTACTATTCATCGCTAGCGCTCCTGGGGTTTGATCTCAAGAACGCCCTTAATAAAACAAAGCAGGAGTAGGGTTTTACGCTGATTAGCGGCCCGAACCTGGGTAAAACCACCCCGCGTCGATCATTGGTTCTGCTCTTTATGCATACCTCTTTCCCTGCCGAATCATAGAAGGGATCCCCGCGGTCCCATAGGTGTCGTACGCCGACATCTTTGGCGCGCCGGGTAGGGGAAGAAGGTTGTGCGAACCTGATCCAGTGGTCGGCGCCTCAATTTCTTCATCATCTTCATCACCATGCCACCCAAGAAGAAGAGTGCCGCAACGGCGCTACCATCTACATCCGCTTTGCCTGTGCCTTCGCGTACGGGCGACGGCGTAGATGCAGAAGGTAGAGGTTTAGAGCCTCCACGGTGTTCTGGTGATCCAAGCCAGGCGAGCGGCGTCGTCCGCAGCGGCAACGGTCATCCACACGCCGCTGGATCCAGAGATGGAGCTGTGCTGCCTACGGGCGGCGCAGCGAACTCCAGAGATCGGAGGACGCCTCCTAGGACTCCCGCACCGGCGCAAGCGTTGCGGCCTTCACAGGTTGCACGCGATGACCAGCGCCATGGCGCTGGTGGTTCGGGACGCCCCCATGAAAGAACTTCTGCGCATCGATCTCAAGGTGCGTAGGCCCAGCATGCGCGCCTAGCTGCTGGTGGAAGTGGCGCGCGTTCGCGTGATCGTGACGGTGCTCCTTCTAACATAGTTAGGAGTTAGAGCACCTCACGTACCTCGCAGCTGTCGCCGCCACCTACACCGGTGGAAGCCTTGGCACGTGCGCAGCTGCTCCTTGACTTCCCTCCTGCCCCGGAGAAGATGGAGGAGTGGCGATCTACTATCCAGAGTCTCATCGGCTTCGTCAACAAAGATGGGCCGCAGCAGGCGGGGCCCTCGCGGCGGCGATCCATCGATCCGGTGCGAGCCGATAGAGAGAAGACTGGAGGTGGTGCAACCACGGTGCACTCTCCTCCACGACAGCAGCGGTGATCGACGACCCGGCGGACCGATGACCGTGATGATGATTCCACGGTGTCATCCGATCCGTGGACGCGCCGCGATCAGTGTCAAGTTCTTCGGGAACGGAGCAAAGAAGATGCTCGAACTACCATTGAGCAGCGACGGGAAGCGCGCCATCAATCTGATAAACGCGCAGGACCTGCTGTCGACAAGCCTGCGCTAGGGTACGCAGGCGACTTGCCTTACGAGGTAGGTTGTCAAGCGTTTACCCGTGAGCTGCGGCGAGTCCAGTGGCCCAATTCCCGAACATTTAAGCCAGAGGTCCCGGAGAAATATGATGGCAAGACCCATCCGTCGGAGTTCCTGAGCATCTACACCATTGCGGTGCAGGCTGCCGGGGGACGAGACGACAAGATACTTGCCAACTACTTCCTGTTGGTGCTTAAGCCCAATGTCAAGTCGTGGTTGATGCATCTGCCGGAGAATTCCATTTCTTCTTGGTCAGATGTATGCCATCAGTTTGTTGGCGCCTTTGTTGGAGGCCATCAAACTCCTAGCCAGGAAAGTGATTTACATCTCATCCCCCAGAAGGAGGGCGAGCCTCTGCGCAAGTATATCCAAAGATTCAGCCGTGTGCAGTACATCATCCCTGATGTTCATCCTGCCGCTGTTATCGGTGTGTTTCGTCAGAACGTATGTAACCGCAAGATGCGGGAAGAAATGGCAATGAACAAGATCAGGGATATCGCCGAGCTTTATGCTCTGGCTGATAAATGTGCTCGAGTTGAAGAGGGAAGGAGACTCCCCGGTGAGGATGTTGGCGCAGGGGGTGACTCCGAAGGCGAGGATGCTGCCGCCCCGACAAGGAAGGGCCGGCGGCGAAACAGGAAGCGTAAAGGCAAGGCCGTGCTTGCTGTCGAGGGATCCGGCGACCTTGGCCCTGCCAAGAAGGCCAAAGTTGGCAACCCCGGCAAGGAAGTTGCTGGGTGCGCCTCCTGTCAGGCCTTGGTGGCCGCCGACAAGCCGGAAGGCTCCGGCAAACAGTATTGCAAGATCCATCGCACCAAGGGCCATGATCTCCAAAATTGCCGGCAAGTTGAACAGCTTGTCGAAAGGCAAAGAGCTGAGTATGAGAGGCGAGACAAGGAGAAGGCCCAAGATAGTGCTGAGGGGTCCGGCAAGAAGCGTGGTGGCCGCGGGGGCCGCCGCGGCAAGGCTAAGCAACAGAAGGAGAGGCCCGCCAGAGGCCGTGACAAGGAAGAGGGTGATGATGACGATGAGGAAGATGATGAGTCCAGCGAGCACGAATTTCAGAAAGCTACAGAGGCCATGTGTATCGACGGAGGCGCCTCGTTGCATTCTTCCCACCGCCGACTCAAACAGTGGGTGCGTGAGGTTAATGCAACGGAGCCATCGTTTGATGCACGTAAACCCCTGAAGTGGTCCAACACGCCTATCATTTTTGACGCCGAGGATCACCCTGATCACACAACTGCAGTCGGGTGCTTGCCATTGTTGGTTTCACCAACAATCCGCAACCTCAAGGTGACAAAAATGCTAGTTGACGGTGGGGCCGGACTGAACTTGATCTCACCAGATGTGCTCAAGAAGCTGCAAATTCCTGATGAAGATCTCGAGGAAACGGGCACGTTTCAAGGGATCAATCCAGGAAGGACCCAGCCGAAGGGCAAGATAACGCTACCAGTAACATTTGGTAGCGAGCTCAACTACAGGACAGAAAAAGTGGTATTTGATGTCGCCAAGATCCCCATGTCATACAATGGGATCCTTGGCCGCCCAGCGTTGGCCAAGTTCATGGCGGCGTCACACTATGCATATAATGTGCTGAAAATGCTAGGGCCGTTGAGTGTCATCACTATCCACTCTGACAAAAAGGATGCGCTCATCTGCGCCGACCAACTCTACCGGGAAGCAGTTGCAGCATCTGCCGTCAAGGCATCTGCTCCTGCCGATGGAACTCCCGGGGGGAAGAAGAAGACTGGCAAGAACCTTGGCGCAAACTCCGGCAAGCGCACCTCCTCAGAGTGTTGCGCTCCCATTGAGGATGTACCAGAGAGTTCCACCGGCAAGAACAAGAAGTCCAAGGTTGCCCCACCAGAGACAAAGAAGGTGCCCGCCAAGGAGGATGGAACGGGAGGAACTTTCACCATAAGTTCCACCCTTGATGACAAATAGGAAAGCGCGCTCATTGCCTTCCTGCGGGCGAATGTCGATGTGTTTGCATGGAGACCATCTGACATCCCCGGTGTTCCCAGGGAGGTGATTGAGCACCACCTTGCTGTCTGTCCCCACGCGCGACCCGTCAAGCAAAGGGTGAGAAAGCAGGCTTTGGAGTGGCAAGAATTTATTGCCGAAGAAATCAGGAAGCTAGAAGCGGCAGGTTTGGTCAGAGGGGTGCTTCACCCAACATGGCTAGCCAATCCAGTTGTAGTGGGCAAGGCGAACGGAAAATGGAGGCTATGTATTGATTATACAGATATCAATAAAGCCTGTCCAAAAGATCCTTTCCCCTTGCCACGCATCGACCAGATTGTGGACTCCACTGCTGGTTGTGACCTACTGTCGTTCCTCGATGCTTACTCAGGGTATCATCAGATCTTCATGGCAAAAGAAGATGAAGAAAAGACCGCATTTATCATCCCATGTGGTACGTATTGTTTTATACGAATGCCTTTCGGGTTGAAAAGTGCTGGTTCTACTTTCGCGAGAGCAATTCAAATTGGTTTTGAGCCTCAACTGCATCGAAACATGGAAGCATACATGGATGACATAGTGGTCAAGACCAAGGACAAAGCGACACTCATACAAGATCTAGAAGAAACATTTGCAAATCTGCGCAAAATCAATTTAAAGCTTAATCCCGAGAAGTGCGTGTTTGGCGTTCCTTCCGGCAAGCTTCTCGGGTTCTTCGTGTCTTGAAGAAGGCAGGTCCAATGAAATGGACTCTGGAAGCGGAGGCTGCGCTGCAAGATTTGAAGAGATACCTCTCCTCTCCGCCAACGCTAGTCGCGGCCAGACCACAAGAGCCGTTGCTGCTATACCTGGCAGCGATAAATCAAGTGGTTAGTGCTGCGCTAGTGGCGCAGAGAGAAGCTGATGAGGAGGCGACACCAGCGGCAGGACCGCCAAGTGACATGCCAGGATCACCCCCGGCAAGGACTGATCCCGGCAAGACAGGATCTGTGCGGTCAGAAGAGCCAGTGCAAAAGAAAAAGATGGTGCAGCACCCAGTTTATTTTGTTAGCTCCCTTTTGCAAGGAGCTAGATCAAGATACTCTGGTGTGCAGAAGTTGCTCTTCGGCCTTCTTATGGCCTCGAGGAAGTTGCGCCATTATTTTCAAGCACACGAAATTACCGTCGTCACTCGCTTCCCGTTGCAGTGGATTTTGCGAAATCCAGAGGCAACCGGCAGGATCATGGAGTGGGCGCTAGAGTTGTCAAGCTTTGATCTCAAGTTTGAGAGTACTTCAACAATTCAGAGTAGAGCCTTGGCAGAGTTCATTGCGGAGTGGACCCTAACGCCAGACGAAGAGATCCAAGAAACGACTCTTCCCGGCAAGGAAACTGATCAAGAATGGATTATGTACTTTGACGGGGCTTTTTCGCTGCAAGGCGCCGGTGCTGGCGTGCTGCTTGTCGCACCCACCGGAGAGCACCTCAAGTATGTAATCCAGATGCATTTTCCCCGGCAGAGTTCGACAAACAACACTATAGAATACGAGGGACTGCTTGCCGGTCTTAGGATCGCGGCAGACCTTGGTATCAAGAAACTCATCATCAGAGGCGATTCGCAGCTTGTTGTCAGGCAAGTTAACAAGAATTACCAGAGTCCATTGATGCAAGCTTATGTGGATGAAGTGAGAAAAATGAAAGAGCACTTTGACGGTCTGCAGATGAAGCACATTCCTCGTGCCGAAAACAATATTGCCGATGACCTGTCAAAGCGCGTTGCCCTCAAGTTGCCTGTGGAACCAGGAACTTTTGTGCTCCATTTGGCTCAACCATCTGTGGCACCATCAATGCGACAAGAGAAGAGAAGAAAGTTGAATTCTGGACAGTACTTCCCGGCAGAGCTCCCCGGAGCCGCCGGCAAGGAAGTTGCCGGTATCAGCGACAAGCCTGCCGGGGAACAACAGGCTCCAGCGAAGACCCAAGCCTTTGCCGTCGAGACAATTGTTCCCCTGGCGAAAGAGATGCCTTTAGTCCTAGCTGTCGAGCCCTAGGCTCCAGCATGGGCACAGCACATTGTCCACTTCCTTCAGACGGGAGAACTCCCCGAAGAGCAGGAAGAAGCGGAAAAAGTAGCCCGTCAGTCTACTATGTACCAGTTCGTCGATGACGTCCTGTACAGAAAGAGACCGAATGGTGTGAAGTTGAAGTGTATTCCTCGGGAAGATGGACTAGGACTGTTGGCAGAGATACATGGAGGCATATGTGGCTCTCACATAGGATCAAGAGCACTTGTCGGGAAAGCCTTCCGGCAGGGTTTCTTTTGGCCCACTGCCCTCCAGGATGCAACTGCGCTAGTAACCAAGTGTGAAGCGTGCCAGTTTCATTGGAAGAAATCGCATCAGCCAGCTCAAGCTCTTCAGACGATCCCTCTCTCCTGGCCATTTTCGGTCTGGGGGCTTGACATACTGGGCCCCTTTCCCCGTGCTGCCGGGGGCTTTGAGTACTTGTACGTTGCCGTCGACAAGTTCACAAAGTGGCCGGAGGTGGAAGCGGTGAGGAAGGTGACAGCACAATCAGCCGTCAAGTTCTTTAAGGGAATAGTTTGCCGTTTTGGTGTGCCCAACAGGATCATCACCGACAACGGCACGCAATTCACAAGTCGCACCTTCATGCAGTACGTCCAAGACCTTGGCAGCAGAATTTGTTTTGCCTCCGTTGCTCATCCGAGAAGCAATGGCCAAGCGGAGAGGGCTAATGCTGAAGTGCTGCGCGGTCTCAGGACCAGAACTTTTGACAAGCTGAAAAAGTGCGGAAAGCGCTGGATTGATGAGTTGCCGGTGGTTCTTTGGTCAATTAGAACGACACCAAATCGAGCTACTGGCCAGACACCCTTCGCTCTAGTCTATGGAGCGGAAGCAGTTCTCCCCACGAAACTCATATACGGGTCACCTCGAGTGCTCGCTTATGATGAGCTTGAGCAAGAGCAACTGCGCCAAGATGACGCTGTGCTCCTTGAGGAGGATTGTCTTCAGGCTGCTGTGCGAGCTGCTCGCTACCAGCAAGCTTTGTGCCGCTATCATAGCCACAAAGTTCATGCCCGAAGCCTTGAGGAAGGTGACCTTGTTCTTCGACGGATTCAGTCCGCCAAGAATTCAAACAAGTTGAAGCCGAAGTGGGAAGGCCCTTATCGGGTAGTACGAGTCACTAGGCCCGATGCTATCTGCCTGGAGACCGAGGATGGCATTCCAGTGAGCAACTCTTGGAATATCGAACATCTTCGCAAGTTCTACCCGTAGGGCGCGGTTGCCGGGGGCCCCCGGCAACCACCTTTTGTACGAGTCTTGCCGGCAGGGCATGTAATCCTTTGTACAAAGCCAGGCGTAGATCCTGTGCGCAGATAAAGATTAAGTGTTATGCATTTCTTGTCGATTTCCATGTTTATATATATATGTATGCATGCTTGTCTAAGATATTGTATGACACTTATTCCCGGTAAGTATTAACGAACCACCAAGGTTCCATATTTTTATTTTCTCTTCTTTCTTTTTCTCAAGAGATAGAAGGGTTCCACGCGCGCACGTTTGTCGGGGGGAAAGGAAGATATGGATACCAGTGGGCGACGTTCAGAATTGACACCTTGCCGGGGGGGGGGGACAAGAAATACAGCAACAGAGAGCTAAGTTGCTAAACTTGAGCAAGCTTTTCAATTTTTATTACAAGGTTATTTTCCTTGGATGATTTCGACCTTTGTATGGAAAACCTGCACGCGAAGGAACCCTTGTCGTAATTAGCTGCGCCTTTATTCTGTTTTGAGTCCACTCAACAGTTTAGATGGCTGCACTGAGAACGCCAACGTGTCTTGCCGGCCGCTGCGCCTCCAGCAGGCTGCTGAAATCCCGCACCCAGTGCTCGCGGCAGGTTGCGCGCCGGCAAGTTTTCAGTTAGCGTAGGGTGAACTCCATACATAAAGGAATCAGACAAGGGAAATAGCATGCATGCACCCAAACATAAGTAAGTTATATTACATTAATAAGTTGCTGCAGTTCTAACTTAAGACTTAATTGTCTTTGACATGGAATGACGACGGCAAGAAGAGGTGGAGCAGCTAATCTCTGCGCTCGCCTTCGACCCTTTTGATTGAATCCACCTTCTCAAGGATAGGCGTGACAAGCTCCTCAAGTGCCTTGAGATTTGCGTCCTTTGGCAGGCGGCCGAGCACGTTGGTGAGGTCGATACCAGGATTATTATGCACCACCTTGATGAGTACCTTGCGGAGGACGGCCCGGCAAAGCTGGCGGGATTCGTTGACTAGTTGGGTCCCCCGGTTGGACTGAAGCAGCTTCAGAGCTTCAATGACGCTTTCAAAGAATATGGTTAGCCTGGCGCTACGGGATACCCTTTCTTCAGTGGAATACTTGAAGTTTGGCAGGCCCATGGTTGACAGTTGTGCCGTGAGCTTCTCCGCGGCGTCGACGAGGTGTTCAGTCTAGATTTCCACCCCCTTTTCGTAGTCAACCTGGGCGGCGGTGGCCCTTTTGAGTAGGTTCTTCTCGTCTTGGAGATCCTTGCTCAGGGCCTTCTCGCGGGCCCTGCTGTCCTAAAGTGACTTCTCCAGCGTGGTCAATTTCAGCCTCAGATCGGCAATAGCATCATTAGCTGAAGAGAGCTGCTTGGTCTTGTTGGACATGGCGACTTGCATCTCCGCGAGGGTGTGGAGGGTTTTTTCCCTGTCACCTTTGAGCGTCGAGAGCTCCTTGCCGTGTTCTTCAAGATCCACTTCCAGCTTCTTCACCTTGTCGCTCAGCTCATTCTTGGTGGCCTCTGCAGCCTTGGCAGTATCGACGGCCTCAGCTTGCCGGTGTGATCTACAGTTAGAGCTTTGAGCGCCTCCTTGTGCTTCTGCTCCAGCTCCTGGGTCTACCGCGCGACAAGCTTCTCGATTTCTTCATCCTTGCTGCGAAGCTTGGCGGCGAGCGCCTGCTCACGTGCGACAAGGTCTTCCTCATGAGCATCAAGCGCAATGCGATGCTCCGTCAGGAGGGCATCTTCAGCAGCAATTCTTTGCGTGGCTTCCTCTTGCGCCTTCTCTATGTCAGATTGCTTCAAGAGGAGCTCCGTCCAGCTTTGGCTCACTTGTTCCCGATTCGCAGTCAGCTCTTGATAGGCCTCGGCATACCAGATTTGCATTTGCTCAACACGCTTTTGGAAATCTGTTTCAGCTGCTTCAACAACTGCAGCTCTGGAATCTACCTTCTCTTTTTGGGCACGATGGAGCGCTTGGAGCTTGCGGAAGTTATCGCCCATGGCCTGAAGGAGCTAATCTTCCTCAGATTTGCTGCTGCTGGCACTTGGTTCGTTGACGATCTCGAGCCCGACGGCAATGATTATCTCTTCATCAAAAGTTTCCCCTTCGGTCGACGCCCCAATGCTTGCCGTCCCCGTCAAGTTGATGAACAGGTTGTCACCAACCTTGAGATATTTGCTTGTTGGAGGGGCTTCGGATGTTGATGGCTGGTCCTCGGCAACCGCCTCACCGGTAGCTGGGGGCTCTGTGGCCGGCGCAGCGCCTGGCGCTCCTGCGGCAGGAATGCCATCAGTACGGTCACCAGCCTCCTTGCCGGTCCTCTCAGCAGATTCCTTGGCGGCCTCCTCTTGTGCAGCCTTGGCGGCCTCGTCGGCAGCATTCTTGCCGGCCTCGGTAGTGGTATCCTTGGCGGCCTCGCTAGCGGTTCCCTCGATGACAGCGTCGACGTCCATGTGTTCCGTCACAGGGAATTCTGAAGGGCAAAGGGGGGGGGGACAAAATAAGACCATGGATGAAGTTCAAAAAGACAAAAGAAAGAGAGATAAAGGAAAAGATAAGCGAGCGCTCTGAGGCAAGCAGTTACCTGCGTCGAGCTGTTGAGAGGTGGCCTCGCCCCTCCCGGCAACCTTGGTTGCCGGGGAAAGGTTGCCGGTGCCCATGCTTGCCGACTCCTCCTCAACCAAGATAGGCTCGTCGGCAGAGGCTCTTCCCGGAGATGCGCTTGCGGGCGGCGTAGTTGACGGAGGCGGCACAACAGGGGCGTCTTCCAGTGACCCTCCCTGATGCTGTTCTTCTCCTGCAAGCCCAAAGATATAAGCGGCAAGAATGGATACCTCAGCACCTACCAGCAGAAAAAGAGTAATGAACTCACGCTGGGGGCTGTGCTGGGGGCTGCGTCGAGGACTAAGCTCCGGGCTGATGGTAATAGTTTCCGGCACGCTTGTAAAGCCTGCCTGGGGCTCATCGCCCGTGGAAGTCTTTGCCCTCTTTGCCATCCTTTCCGCCAAGGTTTCTGCATCACTACAGAGACAAAACAAGCAAGCTAATAAGATGGATTCAGAATTTGGAAGATAAAGGCTGTCATAGGGTACTTACTCTTCCTCTTCATGTTCCGGGCTGAAGCCGGAGATGTCGAAATCGACCTCCGTTGCTGTGTCCGTATGAGGAGGTGGAGGAGGGGTCCTGGGTCGCTTGGCTGTGGCATGTGCAGGGGGTTGGCATGGCTCTGCTGCCTCAGTTTCCGGCACGGTTGTGTGAGACGACCCTGCCGCCCCAGTGTCTGCCGCGGGTGTGTGTCTCGCACGCCGCACGGGTTGCTGTCTAACTCCTTGCCGCGGTACAGCCTTGCCGGCCGCCTTCTTGCTGGGAGCTTCGCTGCTCAAAGAAGTTTGGTTTGCCGGGACGCCAGAGGTGGCCTTACGAAGAATGCGCTTTGTCTTCTTCAGGGCTGGGGGCTCCTCCTGCGGCTCTTCTTCAGCTGCGTCTCCGTCGGACGAGCTCTCAGCGGCTGCGCCGCTCTGTTCCCCGGCAACCTTGCTCTCCCCGGCAAGACTTTCTTCCACCACAACCTCTGTGTCACTGGTTTCCCATTCCGTGAAACCGACGCTGCCGGCCTCCACGGCAAGAGCCGCCTCCTCTGCCCTAGTGGCGATGTATGCCACTTCTTCATCAGTGGTGGCCCGGATGAGGTCTGCTTCTTCCCGGATGGCTCTCTCCGTCAGGTTATCAAAGAACTTTTGTGCTTCCTCCTCAGATGGCTCGACCCAAGTCGCGTCAAGACCGTGGGCATTGAATACTGGCATTATGGCAATGATTGACCCTAAGGAGGAGTTGTTGCACAGAGGGATAATTCTTGCTGGCAACCGATGCTTGCTATCACGCTGGAATAGCCTTTGGCGGAGAGCGCCAAGTTGCATAGCAGTCAGGTTGTTGTTTAGCCTGGGGCGCAGCCTCATGATGTCTGCGGTGTTCCGGTACTCCCAAGTTGGTCTCCCCCTGTTCTGCAGAGGGGCGATGCGGCGGCGAAGGAAATCAAAGCCGATCATCTCCATCGTGAGCCCGACAGCTTTCAGATGAAGGATTCTGGTGGTGACAATCATGAGCTTCTCGTCTTCAGCAGCGAAATCGCTCCAATCGTCACCATGGACCACCTTCTGCTGTCGGGGCGAACAGAACGGATGGGGATCTGCTACCTTGATCCAGCACCACTCGCCCCGCCATTCATCCCACTTCTCGCGGTAAACCCCTTCTGGGTATATCTCCTTGTTCCAAGCCCTTGGGATCCAGGAGATAGAACCGGAGAGGGCTTCCCCTTTTTGGATTCGGGGATAAAAGTAGTGGCGGAAAAGAGCAGTGTTGGGGATTACCCCGACAAAGTTTTCGCAAAGATGAGCAAAGATGGACATGCACATTATCGCATTCGGAGTGAAATCAAGAAGACGGAAGCCATATGTGTACATAATGTCATTGAAGAAACCTGAAAATGGAGGACAGAGCCCGCAATAGAAATAAGCGGCGAAGAAGGGATATCTATCTGGTCCGCTTTTGGAATAAGAACCTGGAATCACGCGAGTTGCGGGGTGAGCCTTCGTCTCCCTCGCCCACATGCACTGGTACCGGTTCTTCAGGGCTTTTGCGTCGAGCGTCGGGGCGAAGACGACGTACTTCTTCCGCATCTTCACCAACTCGCTCTCCAGGACATCGGCTTTCATTTCCTTGCCCTTGCCTTTGCTGGTCTTGGGCGGCATGGCGACTGCAGGGGCGAAAGCCGAGGATGGAGCGGGTGTGGAGGCGATGAGCGGATGAGGAGAAACTTTGCTCTGAGCTCGAGAGAAGGAAAGCAATGGCGGATTTCAGATTAAGAAGAAGAAGAAGAGGGGGGTAAATAGGCAACGCCTCTGCAGTTTCCTTTTTATGGGGAAGGAGCGAGGCCGCCTCTTTTACTGCCCAATATGAATACACCTCTACAAGCGCATTGCGGCCGCGGCTGTTCAGCGCACGCGCCCCACGTCGCGCATTCAAAGCGCGTAGTGGGGGGGGCGCGCAGTAAGCAAAATCATCACAAGCAGTTAATCCTCTGCCACGCGTGCCCGTGCACTGTTTGGGCCTAGCCCAACAATGCCTCGCACTCGTGTATGGCCTAGGCCCGGGGGCTCCTGTCGGTGTACTAAGTATTGGGACTTTAGTACCCCATACTTGTGCACGGGCAGTTGTAGCCAAGCCCGCGGCAAGGCTTGCCGGGGGAATAATTGGAGATTAGTGCAAGATTGTCAAGGGGACGCTCAGACCAAGAATCAAAGGACCAAGAGTTAATAAGAGCTGAAGACCGAAGTCCAGGCCCCCGGCAAGATCTTGCCGGGGTGGCTCACGAAACCCAGCAAGACTTGAGCCCGGCAAGATTTGCGCCCCGGCAAGATTCTATCACTGTTCCATCGCTTCAGCACAGCAATCAGCCTGGCATCCTGGGCCCTTTCCTGATGCGTGGCAGGGTACCAGTGGAGGAGAGCTTAAGCGGTGCTGATGGGATGGCCCCTTTTTCCATCCCCAAGAAATGAGGACACCTAAACGGACACCTCACGGTGCATTAATGGCATTTGTCCTAAACCGTCAGTGGTTAGGTATGATTACCCTGTAGCTACTTTACACCTCAATGTATGTACATTTTGCCACTGTGGTGACCCCTTTGGACGTATAAAAGGAGGCCCAGGGCAACTGCTACAGGGGGGAGGATCTTCTGGCCCATTCTACATGCGTAGCTGCTCTTTGAACGTACTATTCATCGCTAGCGCTCCTGGGGTTTGAGCTCAAGAACGCCCTTAATAAAACAAGGCAGGAGTAGGGTTTTACGCTGATTAGCGGCCCGAACCTGGGTAAAACCACCCCGCGTCGATCATTGGTTCTGCTCTTTGTGCATACCTCTTTCCCTGCCGAATCGTAGAAGGGATCCCCGCGGTCCCATAGGTGTCGTACGCCGACAAATAAGAACACCATTAATTCTTCCCATAGGTTTCTTAATAGTGAATCCACTAACTGCAAATTTAAAGAACAATCATCAAGTTTATGGAAACCTAGCACATCACATAGAGTTTTTGGAATAATGGAAACACTAGCACCCAAATCACACAAAGAATTGCACTGATAATCTTTAATATTAATTTTAATAGTAGGTTCCCATTCATCATAAAGCTTTCTAGGGATTGAAACTTCCAACTCAAGTTTTTCTTCAAAAGATTTCATCATAGCATCAATGATATGTTTAGTAAAACTTTATTTTGATTGTAAGCATGAGGTGAATTAAGCATAGATTGCAACAAGGAAATACAATCAATCAAAGAAAAATTATCATAATTAAAGTCCTTGAAATCCAAAAGAGTTGGTTCATCACTAAGATCTTCACCCTCCAAATTATTGGGATGCCTTCTAGCTAAAGTTGAATCATCACCAGTCCCTTCTTTATCAAGTTTTATATTAGCAAACAAAGATTCAATAGGAGTCACACCAATTACTTTAATATCTTCATCATGATTATCGCAAAAACTAGAAGAACATACTTTTTCTAGCCATTCTCTCTTAGCACGCATCCTAGCGGTTCTCTTCCTACTTTCATTAATAGAAATTTGAATAGCTTTCAGAGACTCATTAATATCAAGATTGGGTGGCATATATCAAATCTTAAAAGAATCAATCTCATGAGAAATTCTATCAACGTTTCTAGCCAAATCATCAATCTTGAGCAATTTTTCTTCTACCAAAGCATTGAAAATCATTTGGGAGTTAATAAAATCTTTAATATTGTTCTCAAGATCAGAGGGTATCTTATTATAATTTCCATAAGAATTGTTGTAGGAATTACCATAATTATTAGAGGAATTACTAGGAAACGGCCTAGGAAAATTGCCTCTATATGCGTTAT
The DNA here is from genome assembly GCA_011799875.1 of Thinopyrum elongatum. Classification (NCBI taxonomy): domain Eukaryota; kingdom Viridiplantae; phylum Streptophyta; class Magnoliopsida; order Poales; family Poaceae; genus Thinopyrum; species Thinopyrum elongatum. The sequence continues at coordinate 418,565,285 of CM022303.1, read as the reverse complement.
TACCAAAATTGTTCCTACCAATAAAATTCACATCCATAGATTCATTGTTATTCTCAATCAAAGTAGACAAAGGCATATCATTAGGATCAATAGGATCACCCTTGCTAGCAATCAATTTCATAAGTTCATCCATCTTTCCACTCAAAGTATTAATTTCTTCAATCGCATGCACTTTTTTACTAGTAGAAGATCTTTCGGTATGCCATTGAGAGTAATTTGCAATTATATTATCTAGGAGTTTAGTAGATTATCCTAATGTGATTTCCATAAAAGTACCACCCGCGGTGGAATCTAAAAGATTTCTAGATGCAAAATTCAATCCGGCATAATTTTTTTGTATGATCATCCATAAACTTAAACCATGAGTAGGGCAATTTCTTATCATCAATTTCATCCTCCCACAAGATTGTGCAACATGTTCATGATCTAGTTGCTTAAAAATCATTATATCATTCCTAAGGGAGATGATCTTAGCGGGAGGAAAATACTTGAAAATAAAAGCATCTTTACACTTATTCCATGAATCAATACTATTTTTAGGCAAAGATGAAAAGCAAGTTTTAGTATGATCTCGTAGTGAGAACGGAAATATCTTCAATTTGAAAATATCGTTATCCACATCTTTTTTCTTTTGCATATCACACAATTCAATGAAAGTATTTAGATGTGATGCAGCATCTTCATTAGGACAACCGGAAAATTGTTCTTTCATAACAAGATTCAACAAAGCGGCATTAATTTCATAAGATTCCGCACTAGTGGCGGGAGCAATTGGAGTAATTATAAAATCATTATTATTAGTGTTGGAAAAATCACACAACTTGGTATTTTCTTGAGACATCATGACAAAGCAAGCAATCTAGCACACAAGCAAACAATAAGCAAACGGAAAGACGAACGGAAAGAAGGCGAATAAAAAGGCAAATATTTTTGTTTTTTCTGAAAATGTTTTAGAAGTGTGGGAGAGGAAAACGAGAGGCAAATGGCGAATAATGTAATGCAAGAGATGAGAGTTTATGATGGGTACTTGGTAGGCTTGATGTAGATCCTCCCCGACAACAGCGCCAGAAATTCTTCCTGCTACTTCTTGAGCTTGCGTTGGTTTTTCCTTGAAGAGGAAAGGCTGATGCAGCAAAGTAGAGATAAGTATTTCCCTCAGTTTGAGAACCAATGTATCAATCCAGCAGGAGGAACACACAAGTCACCAATGGTTGCACCTACACAAACAAACTAATACTTGCACCCAATGCGATAAAGGGGTTGTCAATCCCTTCACGGTTACTTGCAAGGATGAGATCTGATAGAGATAGGTATAAAAGAAAAATAAAAGTGCAAAACTAAATAAAAGTAAATAAATTGCAGGAAGGTATTTTTGGGTTTTTGGTTTTATAGATCTGAAAATAATATGATAAAAATAGACTCGTGGGCCATAGTTTTCACTAGAGGCTTCTCTCTTGAAAGAACACATACGGTGGGTAAACAAATTGCTGTTGAGCAATTGATAGAAAAGCGCATAGTTACGATGATATCTAAGGCAATGATCATGAATATAGGCATCACGTCCGTGACAAGTAGACCGACTCCTGCCTGCATCTACTACTATTACTCCACACATCGACCGCTATCCAGCATGCATCTGGTCTATTAAGTTAACAAGATCGGAGTAACGCCTTAAGCAAGATGACATCATGTAGAGGGATAGATCCAATCAATATGGTAAAAACCCCATCTTTTTATCCTTGATGACAACAATACAAATACATGTCTCGCTACCCCTTCTGTCACTGGGTGAGGACACCGCAAGATTGAACCCAAAACAAAGCACCTCTCCCATTGCAAGATGGATTAATCTAGTTGGCCAAACCAAATCAATAGATCGGAGAGAAATACAAAGCTATCTTAATCATGCATAAAAGAGTTCAGAGAAGACTCAAATAATATTCATAGATAATCTAATCATAAATCCACAATTCATCGGATCTCAACAAACGCACTGCAGAAGAAGATTACATCAAACAAAACTCCAAGAACATCGAGGAGAACATTGTATTGAAGATCAAAGAGAGAGAAGAAGCCATCTAGCTACTGGCTATGGACCCGTAGGCTTGTGGTAAACTACTCACACATCATCGGAAGGACATCAAGGTTCATGTAGAGGCCCTCCGTGATCGAATCCCACTCTGGCAGAGTACCAGAACAGGTCGCTAGATGGGACCTCACGAGGACAGAAACTTGCGGCGGCGGAAAAGTGTTTTTGGTGTGCCCCCTAGTATACAGGGAATATTTGGGTATTTATGGAGCAAAGTTTAGGGTTCGTAGAGCCTCGAGGGGCCCACAAGCTTGGGGGGGCGTGCCTCCGGAGCTTGTGGCTCTCTCGTGGTCCTTCTGGCCTCCTCCCGAAGCTTCCTAGGTGTCTTCTGGTACAAAAAAATCATCAAAAAGTTTCGTTCCATTTGGACTCCTTTTGGTATTGATTTTCTGTAAAAGACAAAAATAAGGAAAAAAACAACAACTAGCACTGGGCACTAGGTTAATAGGTTAGTCCAAAAAAATGATATAAAATAGCATAATAATGCATATAAAACATCCAAGATGGATAATATAATAGCATGGAACAATAAAAAAATTATAGATATGTTGGAGACGTATCAAACGCATAGGCCCAAAATTGGGCGGCAACCAACTCTGATGCCTTCTCTGATGGACCGCATCTGAAGCACTCTGATGGAAACTGAGGTGCAGTGCCTCCGCCCTCAGCCATTCGGCTTCATTGTGGACATAAGCTTGTACCTCCGCCATTCGAGTATTTTCAGCGTTGATATCTTCCTGGATCTTGGCCATCTGCTCGCAAAGTTTCACAACTTCTGCGTTGCATTCAACCAAGTTTTCTGCAGTCATCGAAGCTTCCAGGAGAGTTCCCAAGGCATCCATCAGCTCCGCCAGAGCCTGAGCCAACGTCCAGTTTGAGCCGTCCGCATCGGGAACCGACACGAAAGTGCCAGTCCCTGCCATGGTACTAGCCGCCATGGAATTCTGAGCCGCCGCAGTCCCAGCTGAGTTCTAGTTCTGGTTCCCTGCCATGAAAACAGCCGCACACCGGGGCGGCTCGAAACCTTCAGGACTGATTTCATCACCGGAATAGCCCCCCAATCTGTGATCAAAAAGCAGAAGAATCGACTTGGTATCACCGACCGAGGACTCGCCATCAGAGTAGATGAGGGTGTACCCGCCAGATGTGGATTTACCCTCGAGATCAACCCCCTGAGTGAAGCCGATGAATACGTGGGTCTGATCGGCTTGAGCCTGGCTGGGCTGGGAGCGACGAGCCAGCTTGATGATGTTGATGGAGAAGTCCGGCTCATTATCAGATCCGCCGATGAAGACATGGATCTTGCCAAAGGGGACCCGATATCCATACTCAATTCAGTCGGCCTCGGGACCCCAGCCTGGATCATCAATGTAGAGCTTGCCACGACGACTTTTCATCATCTAGCCGATTGCGTATCCCTCGATCCCTGGGAGAGCTCTATCCAAGAACTGAACACCACCATGCGCTGGTCCCAAATTGGGCGCCAACTGTCGTGGTTTTTTCACGGCAGATGTCCTCGTGAAAGGACTAAGTCTGGGAGCCATCGCAACTAGGTGGTTGCTTGAACGGGGTTGATCGGGAGCGAAGGACACAAATTTACCCAGGTTCGGCCCCTCACTGTGGAGGTAAAGACCCACTTCCTGCTCGATTGATATTGCTGGGGATCTCGATTACAAGGGTGCGGATTCGCTAACCTAGCTCTCGAGAGGTTGCAACTTAGTCTTTTTGTTCCATGGGCTCCCCTTTATAATAGGTCGAGTCCCTGGTTTTACAGAAGATTCTGGGTCATATTTCTAACCTATATCCTAATCTAACTCTTGTTCTTCTTATTTTTCGAGTTATGGAATCTACTCCTCTTGGGCCTTCTTCTCGAGCCAGCCAACGGAGTTCCTCATCAAGCCGGCCCTCTACCAGGTCTCTCTTCATCTCCTAGTCCTTGTCATCCATGACATGGAAATTAAAGTGACCCATGGGGCCTTTAGGCCCCTAGCCGTGTCGGTGTACTAAAGTTTGGGTCCTTTAGTACCCCATACTTGTGCACAGACAGTTGTAGCCATACCAGCGGCAAGGTCTGCCGGAGGACAGCTGGAAGCAAACGCAAGATCATCAAGGAAGTATTCAGGCCAATAATCAGAAGACCGAGGGCTTGGCTCCCGGCAAGATGCTTGCTGGGGGTGGCCCGCGAAGACCCGGCAAGTTCTGCACCCGGCAAGGTTCCGCCACGCTGCCGCCGCTCCAGTGCAGTGACCAGCCTGTCATTTGGGTTTTGTCCTCCTGGATGCGTGGCATGGTTCTAGTGGTGAATGGGCTTAAGCGGTGCTGATGGGACGGCCCCTTTTTCCGTCCCCAAGAAAGTACGGACACCTAAACGGAGCATTTAATGCGTTTGTCCTAAATCGTTTGTGATAAGTATGTAAACACTGTAGCTACTTTACACCTCAATGTATGTACTGAACGCCACTGTTGGTGACCCCTTGGACGTATGGTGTACTAAAGTTTGGGTCCTTTAGTACCCCATACTTGTGCACGGACAGTTGTAGACATACCAGCGGCGAGGTCTGCCGGAGGACAGCTGGAAGCAAATGCAAGATCATCAAGGAAGTATTCAGGCCAATAATCAGAAGATAGAAGACTGAGGGCTTGGCTCCCAGCAAGTTGCTTGCCGGGGGTGGACCACGAAGACCCGGCAAGTTCTGCACCCGGCAAGGTTCCGCCACCCTGCCGCCGCTCCAGCGCAGTGACCAGCCTGTCATTTGGGTTTTGTCCTCCTGGATGCGTGGCATGGTTCTAGTGGTGAACGGGCTTAAGCGGTGCTGATGGGATGGCCCCTTTTTCCATCCCCAAGAAAGTAAGGGCACCTAAACGGACACCTAAATGGAGCATTTAATGCGTTTGTCCTAAATTGTTTGTGATAAGTATGTAAACACTGTAGCTACTTTACACCTTAATGTATGTACTGAATGCCACTATTGGTGACCCCTTGGACGTATAAAAGGAGGCCCAAGGCGTAGCTACAGAGGGGGGACGCTCTCTGGCCCATTCTGCATGCGTAGGTGCTGCTCGAACATACTGTTCACTGCAAGCGCTCCTGGAGCTTGGGCTTAAACATCCACAATAAACTAAAGCAGGAGTAGGGTATTACGCTTCTCAGCGGCCCGAACCTGGGTAAAAATCCCCTTGCGTTGATTGTTGGATCTGCTCTTTGTGCATACCACTCTCCATGCCGAACCGTAAAAGGGATCCACGCGATTCCATAGGTGTCGCACGCCGACATCTTTGGTGCGCCAGGTAGGGGGAGAGGTTGCGCGAACCTGATCTAGTGATCAGCGCGTCAGTTTTTTGATCGTTTTCGTCGTCATGGCCCACAAGAAGAAGGGTTTGGCGGCGGCTGGTCCATCTGCGTCTGGTTTGCCCGTGCCTTCATGGACGGGCGACGGCATGGACGCAGGTGGAGGAGGTGGAGGTCTTGAGCCTCCACGATGTTCTGGCGGACAAAGCCAGGCGAGCGGCGTTGTTCGCAATGGCGACAATGACCCGCGCGCCACCAGATCCAAGGACGGAGCTGTGCTGCCTACGGGTGGCGCGGCGAACTCCAAGGATGGGATGACGCCTTCCAAGACACCCGCGCTGGTGCATGCACTGCGGCCTTCTCAGGTCGCGCGCGATGAACAGTTCCGTGACGTCGGTGGTTCTAGGCGTCCCCAAGGAAAGGCCCCTGCGCATCATTCTCGAGATGCGCGCGACCAACATGCACGCCAAGATGCTGGTGGAAGCGCGGTGTGGTCGCAGGATCGTGATGGAGCTCCTTCTAACACGGTTAGGAGTTAGAGGACCTCACGTACCTCGCACGTCTCGCCGCCACCTACACCAGCAGAGGCGTTGGCGTTAGCGCAGCTGCTCCTGGATTTCCCTCCTGCTCCGGAGAAACTTGAAGAGTGGAGAGCTACTATTCAGAGCCTCATCGGCTTCGCCAATGGAGATGGGCCGCAGCAGGTGAAGACTTCACGGCGGTGGTCCATCGAGCCAACGCGTGCCGATGGCGAAAAGACTGGAGGAAGAATGACTACGGTGCACTCTCCTCCACAACAGCAACAGCGGTCGCTTGCTCGGCGGACCGATGTCTGTGATGGCGATTCCACGACGTCGTCTGATCTGCGAACGCGCCGCGATCAACGTCACGTTCTTCGAGAGCGAAGCAAAGAAGACGCTTGAACTACCATCGAGTGGTGACGGGAAGCGTGCTATCAATCTGATAGACGCACAGGGCCTACTATCGACAAGCCTACGTCAGGGAATCCTGGTGACCTGCCTTATGAGGTGGGGTGTCCAGCGTTTACCCGTGAGTTGCAGCGAGTCCAGTGGCCCAATTCCTGAACATTCAAGCCGGAGGTCCCAGAGAAATACAACTGCAAGACTCACCCGTCGGAGTTCCTGAGCATCTACACCATCGCGGTGCAGGCTGCCGAGGCTCGAGACGACAAGATACTCGCCAACTACTTCCCGTTGGTGCTTAAGCCCAACGTCAGGTCATGGTTGATGCATCTGCCAGAGAATTCCATTTCTTCCTGGTCAGACCTGTGTCATCAGTTTGTTGGCACCTTTGTCGGAGGCCACCAAGCTCCTGGCCAGGCAAGTGATTTACTTCTCATCCCCCAGAAGGAGGGCGAGCCCTTGCACAAGTACATACAGAGATTCAGCCGCGTACAGTACAATATTCCAGACGTCCATCCCGCCGCTGTCATTAGCGCGTTTCATCAGAATGTGCACAACCACAAGATGCGGGAGGAGCTGGCAATGACCAAAGTCAGGGATGTTGGCGAGCTCTATGCTCTGGCCGATAAGTGTGTATTGGGGAACATAGTAATAATTCAAAAATTTCCTACGTGTCACCAAGATCAATCTAGGAGATGCTAGCAACAAGTGAGAGGGAGTGCATCTTCATACCCTTGAAGATCGCTAAGCGGAAGCGTTAAAAGAACGTGGTTGATGGAGTCGTGCTCGCGGTGATTCAAATCGCGGAAGATCTGATTCAAGCGCCGAACGGACGACGCCTCCTCGTTCAACACACGTACAGCCCGGGGACGTCTCCTCCTTCTTGATCCAGCAAGGGGAGAGGAGAAGTTGAGGGAGAGCTCCAGCAGCACGACGGCGTGGTGGCGGTGGAGCTCGTGGTTCTCCGGCAGAGCTTCGCTAAGCACTACGGAGGAGGAGGGGTAGGAGGGGGAAGGGCTGCGCCAGGGGCAAGGGTTGCAGCTCCCATGCACCTCCCCACTATATATAGGGGTGGAGGGGGCTGGTTTCTTGCCCTCCAAGTCCATTGGGGCGTTGGCAAAGGTGGGAGGAAAGAAATCTCATCCTTTCCCTTCCCCACCGATTGTTATCCCCCCTTTTTAGGGATCTTGATCTTATCCCTTCGGGATATGATCTTATTCCTTCTAAGGGGGGATCTTGGTGCGCCTTGACTAGGGGTGTGGGGCCTTGCCCCCACTACCCACGTTCATGTGGGTCCCCCCATGCAGGTGGGCCCCACTCCGGAACCTTCTAGAACCTTCCCGGTACAATACCGAAAAATCTCGAACATTTTCCGGTGGCCAAAATAGGACTTCCCATATATAAATCTTTACCTCCGGACCATTCCGGAACTCCTCGTGACATCTGGGATCTCATCTGAGACTCCGAACAACTTTCGGTAACCACATACAATTTCCCATAACAACTCTAGCGTCACGGAACCTTAAGTGTGTAGACCCTACGGGTTCGGGAGCCATGCAGACATGACCGAGACACCTCTCCGGCCAATAACCAATAGCGGGATATGGATACCCATATTGGCTCCCACATGTTCCACGATGATCTCATCGGATGAACCATGATGTTGGGGATTCAATCAATCCCATATACAATTCCCTTTGTCCATCGGTATGTTACTTGCCCGAGATTCGATCGTCGGTATCCCTATACCTTGTTCAATCTCGTTACCGGCAAGTCTCTTTACTCGTTCCGTAACGCATGAACCCGTGGCTAACTCCTTAGTCACATTGAGCTCATTATGATGATGCATTACCGAGTGGGCCCAGAGATACCTCTCCGTCATACGGAGTGACAAATCCCAGTCTCGATTCGTGCCAACCCAACAGACACTTTCGGAGATACCTGTAGTGCACCTTTATGGTCACCCAGTTATGTTGTGACGTTTGATACACCCAAAGCATTCCTACGGTATCCAGGAGTTGCACAATCTCATGGTCTAAGGAAATGATACTTGACATTAGAAAAGCTCTAGCAAACAAACTACACGATCTTGTGCTATGCTTAGGATTGGGTCTTGTCCATCACATCATTCTCCTAATGATGTGATCCCGTTATCAATGACATCCAATGTCCATGGTTAGGAAACCACATCCATCTATTGATCAATGAGCTAGTCAACTAGAGGCTCACTAGGGACATGCTGTGGTCTATGTATTCACACATGTATTACGATTTCCGGTTAATACAATTATAGCATGAACAATAGACAATTATCATGAACAAGGAAATATAATAATAACCTTTTTATTATTGCCTCTAGGGCATATTTCCAACAGTCTCCCACTTGCACTAGAGTTAATAATCTAGTTACATTGTGATGAATCGAACACCCATAGAGTTCTGGTGCTGATCATGTTTTGCTCGTGGAAGAGGTTTAGTCAACGGATCTGTGACATTCAGATCCGTATGTACTTTACAAATATCTATGCCTCCATATTGAATATATTCACGAATGGAGTTGAAGCGGCGCTTGATGTGCTTGTTCTTCCTGTGAAACCTGGGCTCCTTGGCAATGGCAATAGCTCCAGTGTTGTCACAGAAGAGAGTCATCGGGCCCGACGCATTGGGAATCACTCCTAGGTCGGTGATAAACTCCTTCATCCGGACTCCTTCCTGAGCTACTTCCGAAGCAGCTATGTACTCCGCTTCACATGTAGATCCCGCCACGACGCTTTGCTTGCAACTGCACCAGCAGACTGCCCCACCATTCAAAATGTACACATATCCGATTTGTGACTTGGAGTCATCCAGATCTGTGTCAAAGCTAGCATCGACGTAACCCTTTGCGACGAGCTCTTCGGCACCTCCATAAACGAGAAACATATCCTTAGTCCTTTTCAGGTACTTCAGGATATTCTTGACCGCTGTCCAGTGTTCCATTCCGGGATCACTTTGGTACCTCCCTACCAAACTTATGGCAAGGTTCACATCAGGTCTGGTACACAGCATGGCATACATAATAGAGCCTATGGCTGAGGCATAGGGGATGACACTCATCTTTTCTCTTTCTTCTGTCGAGGTCGGGCGTTGAGCTGCGCTCAATCTCACACCTTGCAATACAGGCAAGAACCCTTTCTTGGACTGATCCATATTGAACTTCTTCAATATCTTGTCAAGGTATGTGCTTTGTGAAAGACCAATGAGGCATCTCGATCTATCTCTATAGATCTTGATGCCTAATATGTAAGCAGCTTCTCCAAGGTCCTTCATTGAAAAACACTTATTCAAGTAGGCCTTTATGCTTTCCAAAAGTTCTATATCATTTCCCATCAACAGTATGTCATCCACATATAATATGAGAAATGCTATAGAGCTCCCACTCACTTTCTTGTAAATACACGCTTCTCCATAAGTCTGTATAAACCCAAACGCTTTGATCATTTCATCAAAGCGAATGTTCCAACTCTGAGATGCTTGCACCAGCCCATAGATGGAGCGCTGGAGCTTGCATACTTTGTCAGCATTCTTAGGATCGACAAAACCTTCCGGCTGCATCATATACAATTCTTCCTTAAGGAAACCATTAAGGAATGAGATTTTGACGTCCATTTGCCAGATCTCATAATCATAGAATGCGGCAATTGCTAACATGATTCGGACGGACTTCAGCTTCGCTACGGGTGAGAAGGTCTCATCGTAGTCAACCCCTTGAACTTGTCGATAACCCTTAGCGACAAGCCGAGCCTTATAGACGGTCACATTACCATCCGTGTCAGTCTTCTTCTTAAAGATCCACTTATTCTCTATGGCTTGCCGATCATCGGGCAAGTCCATCAAAGTCCATACTTTGTTTTCATACATGGATCCTATCTCGGATTTCATGGCTTCAAGCCATTTGTTGGAATCCGGGCCCGCCATCGCTTCTTCATAGTTCGAAGGTTCACCGTTGTCTAACAACATGATTTCCAGGACAGGGTTGCCGTACCACTCTGGTGCGGAATGTGTCCTCGTGGACCTATGAAGTTCAGTAGCAACTTGACCCGAAGTTTCATGATCATCATCATTAACTTCCTCTCTAGTCGGTGTAGGCACCACAGAAACATCTTCCTGAGCTGCGCTACTCTCCGGTTCAAGAGGGGGTACCTCGTCAAGTTCTACTTTCCTCCCACTTCTTTCGAGAGAAACTCTTTCTCCAGAAAGGATCCATTCTTGGCAACAAAGATCTTGCCTTCGGATCTGAGGTAGAAGGTATACCCAATAGTTTCCTTAGGGTATCCTATGAAGACGCATTTTTTCTGATTTGGGTTCGAGCTTTTCAGGTTGAAGTTTCTTGACATAAGCATCGCATCCCCAAACTTTCAGAAACGACAGCTTAGGTTTCTTCCCAAACCATAATTCATACGGTGTCGTCTCAACAGATTTAGACGGTGCCCTATTTAAAGTGAATGTGGCAGTATCTAAAGCATAACCCCAAAATGATAGCGATAGATCGGTAAGAGACATCATAGATTGCACCATATCCAATAGAGTGCGATTACGACGTTCGGACACACCATTACGCTGAGGTGTTCTAGGTGGCGTGAGTTGTGAAACATTTCCACATTTCCTTAAGTGCGTGCCAAACTCGTGACTCAAGTATTCTCCTCCACGATCTGATCGTAAGAACTTTATTTTCCTGTCATGTTGATTGTCTACCTCGCTCTGAAATTCCTTGAACTTTTCAAAGGTCTCAGACTTGTGTTTCATTAAGTAGACATACCCATATCTACTTAAGTCATCAGTGAGGGTGAGAACATAACGATAGCCACCGCGAGCCTCAATGCTCATTGGACCGTATACATCAGTATGTATTATTTCCAACAAGTTGGTTGCTCGCTCCATTGTTCCAGAGAACGGAGTCTTGGTCATTTTTCCCATGAGGCATGGTTCGCACGTGTCAAATGATTCATAATCAAGAGACTCCAAAAGTCCATCTGCATGGAGTTTCTTCATGCGTTTGACACCAATGTGACCAAGGCGGCAGTGCCACAAGTATGTGGGACTATCATTATCAACCTTACATCTTTTGGCATTCACACTATGAATATGTGTAACATCACGTTCGAGATTCAATAAAAATAAACCATTGACCAGCGGGGCATGACCATAAAACATATCTCTCATATAAATAGAACAACCATTATTCTCGGACTTAAATGAGTAGCCATCTCGCATTAAACGAGATCCAGATATAATGTTCATGCTCAAAGCTGGCACTAAATAACAATTATTGAGGTTTAAAACTAATCCCGAAGGTAAATATAGATGTAGCGTGCCGACGGCGATCACATCGACCTTGGAACCATTCCCGACACGCATCGTCACCTCGTCCTTCGCTAGTCTCCGCTTATTCCGCAGCTCCTGTTTTGAGTTACAAATGTGAGCAACCGCACCGGTATCAAATACCCAGGAGCTACTACGAGCACTGGTAAGGTACACATCAATAACATGTATATCATATATACCTTTGGCGTTGCCGGCCTTCTTATCCGCTAAGTACTTGGGGAAGTTCCGCTTCCAGTGACCATTTCCCTTGCAATAAAAGCACTCAGTCTTAGGCTTGGGTCCATTCTTTGGCTTCTTCCCGGCAACTGACTTACCGGGCGTGGCAACTCCCTTGCCATCCTTCTTGAAGTTCTTCTTACCCTTGCCTTTCTTGAAACTAGTGGTCTTATTCACCATCAACACTTGATGTTCCTTTTTGATCTCCACCTCCACTGATTTCAGCATTGAATATAACTCAGGAATGGACTTCTCCATCCCTTGCATATTGTAGTTCATCACAAAGCTCTTGTAGCTAGGTGGAAGCGACTGGAGGATCCTGTCAATGACCAAGTCATCTGGAAGATTAACTCCCAGCTGAGACAAGCGGTTGTGCAACCCAGACATTTTGAGTATATGCTCGCTGACAGAGCTGTTTTCCTCCATCTTACAACTGTAGAACTTGTCGGAGACTTCATATCTCTCGACCTGGGCATGAGCTTGGAAAACCATTTTCAGCTCTTGGAACATCTCATATGCTCCGTGTTGCTCAAAACACTTTTGGAGCCCCGGTTCTAAGCTGTAAAGCATGCCGCACTGAACCAGGGAGTAATCATCACTACGCGACTGCTAGGCGTTCATAACGTCTTGAGTTGCTGGGAAAATGGGTGCGTCACCTAGCGGTGCTTCAAGGACATATGCTTTCCTGGCATCTATGAGGATGATCCTCAAGTTACGGACCCAGTCCGTATAGTTGCTACCATCGTCTTTCAGCTTGGTTTTCTCTAGGAACGCGTTGAAGTTGAGGGCAACATTAGCGTGGCACATTGGATCTACAAGATAGATTGTAAAGACAATTTTAGACTAAGTTCATGATAATTAAGTTCATCTGATCAAATTATTTAATGAACTCCCACTCAGATAGACATCCCTCTAGTCATCTAAGTGATGCATGATCTGAATCGACTAGGCTGTGTCCGATCATCACGTGAGGCGGACTAGTCATCAACGGTGAACATCTCCATGTTGATCGCATCTACTATATGACTCATGTTCGACATTTTGGTCTCTCGTGTTTCGAGGCCATGTCTGTACATGCTAGGCTCGTCAAGTCAACCTAAGTGTTTCGCATGTGTAAATCTGGCTTACACCCGTTGTATGCGAACGTTAGAATCTATCACACCCGATCATCACGTGGTGCTTTGAAACAACGAACCTTCACAACGGTGCACACTTAGGGGGAACACATTTCTTGAAATTTTTAGTGAGGGATCATCTTATTTATGCTACCGTCGTTCTAAGCAAATAAGATGTAAACATGATAAACATCACATGCAAATCATAAAGTGACATGATATGGCCAATATCATCTTGCGCTTTTGATCGCCATCTTTGAGGCGCGGCATGATCACCATCGTCACCGGCATGACACCATGATCTCCATCATCGTGTCTTCATGAAGTTGTCTCGCCAACTATTACTTCTACTACTATGGCTAATGGTTAGCAATAAAGTAAAGTAATTACATGGCGTTTTCATTGACACGCAGGTCATACAATAAATTAAGACAACTCCTATGGCTCCTGCCGGTTGTCATACTCATCGACATGCAAGTCGTGATTCTTATTACAAGAACATGATCAATCTCATACATCACATATATAATTCATCACATCCTTTTGGCCATATCACATAGCATACCCTGCAAAAACAAGTTAGACGTCCTCTAATTGTTGTTGCATGTTTTACGTGGCTACTATGGGTTTCTAGCAAGAACGTTTCATACCTATGCAAAAGCCACAACGGTGATATGCCAATTGCTATTTACCCTTCATAAGGACCCTCTTCATCGAATCCGATCCGACTAAAGTGGGAGAGACAGACACCCGCTAGCCACCTTATGCAACAAGTGCATGTCAGTCGGTGGAACCTGTCTCACGTAAGCGTACGTGTAAGGTCAGTCCTAGCCGCTTCATCCCACAATGCTGCCAAATCAAGATAGGACTAGTAACGGTAAGAAAATTGAACAAATCATCGCCCACAACTACTTGTGTTCTACTCGTGCATAGAATCTACGCATAGACCTAGCTCTAATACCACTGTTGGGGAACGTAGTAATAATTCAAAAATTTCCTACGTGTCACCAAGATCAATATAGGAGATGCTAGCAACAAGTGAGAGGGAGTGCATCTTCATACCCTTGAAGATCACTAAGCGGAAGCGTTACAAGAACGCGGTTGATGGAGTCGTACTCGCGGCGATTCAAATCACGGAAGATCCGATTCAAGAGCTGAACGGATGGCGCCTCCGCGTTCAACACACGTACAGCCCGGGGATGTCTCCTCCTTCTTGATCTAGCAAGGGGAGAGGGGAAGTTGAGGGAGAGCTCCGGTAGCACGACGGCGTGGTGGCGGTGGAGCTCGTGGTTCTCCGGCAGAGCTTCGCTAAGCACTACGGAGGAGGAGGAGTAGGAGGGGGAAGGGCTGCGCCAGGGGCAAGGGTTGCAGCTCCCATGCACCTCCCCACTATATATAGGGGTGGAGGGGGCTGGTTTATTGCCCTCCAAGTCCATTGGGGCGTTGGCAAAGGTGGGAGGAAAGAAATCCCATCCTTTCCCTTCCCCACCGATTGTTATCCCCCCTTTTTAGGGATCTTGATCTTATCCCTTCGGGATATGATCTTATTCCTTCCACGGGGGGATCTTGGTGCGCCTTGACCAGGGGTGTGGGGCCTTGCCCCCACTACCCACGTTCATGTGGGTCCCCCTATGCAGGTGGGCCCCGCTCTGGAACCTTCTAGAACCTTCCCGGTACAATACCGAAAAATCCCGAACATTTTCCGGTGGCCAAAATAGGACTTCCCATATATAAATCTTTACCTCCGGACCATTCCGGAACTCTTCGTGACGTCCGGGATCTCATCCGAGACTCCAAACAACTTTCGGTAACCACATACAATTTCCCATAACAACTCTAGCGTCACGGAACCTTAAGTGTGTAGACCCAACGGGTTCGGGAACCATGCAGACATGACCGAGACACCTCTCCGACCAATAAAAAATAGCGGGATCTGGATACCCATATTGGCTCCCACATGTTCCATGATAATCTCATCGGATGAACCACGATGTCGGGGATTCAATCAATCCCGTATACAATTCACTTTGTCCATCGGTATGTTACTTGCCCGAGATTCGATCGTCGGTATCCCTATAGCTTGTTCAATCTCGTTACCGGCAAGTCTCTTTACTTGTTCTGTAACGCATGATCCCGTGGCTAAATCCTTAGTCACATTGAGCTCATTATGATGATGCATTACCGAGCGGGCCCAGAGATACCTCTCCGTCATACGGAGTGACAAATCCCAGTCTCGATTCGTGCCAACCCAACAGACACTTTCGGAGATACCTGTAGTGCACCTTTATGGTCACCCAGTTACGTTGTGACGTTTGATACACCCAAAGCATTCCTATGGTATCCGGGAGTTGCACAATCTCATGGTCTAAGGAAATGATACTTGACATTAGAAAAGCTCTAGCAAACGAACTACACGATCTTGTGCTATGCTTAGGATTGGGTCTTGTCCATCACATCATTCTCCTAATGATGTGATCCCATTATCAACGACATCCAATGTCCATGGTCAGGAAACCACAACCTTCTATTGATCAACGAGCTAGTCAACTAGAGGCTCACTAGGGACATGTTGTGGTCTATGTATTCACACATGTATTACGGTTTCCGGTTAATACAATTATAGCATGAACAATAGACAATTAGCATGAACAAGTAAATATAATAATAACCATTTTATTATTGCCTCTAGGGCATATTTCCAACAGTGTGCTCGGGCTGAAGAAGGAAGGAGGCTCCCCGGCGAGGATACCAGCGTAGGGATCGACTCTGAAGGAGAAGACGCCGCCGCTCCGACAAGGAAAGGTCGACGACGTAATAGGAAGAGTAAGGGCAAGGTTGTGCTTGTTGTCGAGGAATCCGGCAACCCTGGTGCCGCCAAGAAGGCCAAGGTTGATGGCCCCGGCAAGGATGTTGCCGGGTGTCCCTCCTATCAGGCCTTGGCAGCTGCGGACAAGCCGGAGGGCTCCGACAAGCAATATTGCAAGATCCATCGCACCAAGGGCCATGATCTCCAGAACTGCCGGCAAGTTGAACAGGTTGTCAAAAGGCAGAAAGTTGAGTATGAAAGGCGAGACAAGGAGAGAGCCCAAGATGGTGCTGAAGGCTCTGGTAAGAAACGTGGTGGCCGAGGAGGTCGCCGCTGCAAGGCTAAGCAACAGAAGGAGAGGCCCGCTCGAGGCCGCGATAAGGAAGAGGGGGGTGAAGATGACAACGAAGAGGATGACGACTCCAGCGAGCATGAGTTTCAAAAGGCTACAGAAGCTATGTGCCTTGACGGAGGCGCCTCGCTGCATTCTTCTCACCGCCAACTTAAACAGTGGGTGCGAGAGATTAATGTGGCGGAGCCATCGGTCGATGCTCGGAAGCCTCTGAAATGGTCCAACACGCCTATCATTTTTTACGTTGAGGATCACCCTGATCGCACAACCGCGGTCAGGTGTTTGCCATTGTTGGTTTCACCAATGATTCGCAACCTCAAGGTGACAAAAATGATAGTTGACGGTGGGGGCGATTTGAATCTGATCTCGCCTAGCGTGATCAAGAGGTTGCAAATTCCTGACGAAGATCTCAAGGAAACGGGCACGTTTCAAGGGATCAATCCAGGAAGGAGCCAACAAAAGGGCAAGATCACATTGCCGGTGACATTTGGCAGTGAGCTGAACTATAGAACAGAAAAGATCATTTTCGACGTCGCCAAGATTCCGTTGCCATATAACGGAATTCTCGGCCGTCCAGCACTGGCCAAGTTCATGGCGGCCTCGCACTACGCTTACAACGTATTGAAGATGCCCGGGCCGATGAGCGTCATCACTATCAACTCCGACAAGAAGGATGCACTTATCTGCGCCGACCAACTCTACCGGGAGGCAGTTGCAGCATCTGCCGCCAAGGCACTTGCTCCTGCCGCTGAAGCTCCTGGGGGGAAGAAGAAGACCGGCAAGATCTCTAGCACACACTCCGGCAAGCGCACCTCCTCAGAGTGCTGTGCTCCCGTCGAGGATGTGCCAGAGAGCTCCACCGGCAAGAGCAAGAAATCCAAGGCAGCTCCACCAGAAACCAAGAAGGTGCCCGTCAAGGAGGATGGGACGGGAGGAACTTTCACCATAAGCTCCACCCTCGATGACAAATAGGAAAGCGCGCTCATTGCTTTCCTACGGACGAATATCGATGTGTTTGCATGGCAACCATCTGATATCCCTGGTGTTCCCAGGGAAGTAATTGAGCACCATCTTGCTGTCTGTCCTCATGCACGGCCCATCAAGCAAAAGGTTAGGAAGCAGTCTTTGGAACGGTAAGAATTTATTGCCGAAGAAATCAGGAAGTTGGAAGTGGCAGGTTTGGTCAGAGGAGTGCTCCATCCGACGTGGTTAGCCAATCCAGTTGTAGTGCGCAAGGCGAATGGAAAATGGAGGCTGTGTATTGACTATACAGATATCAATAAAGCCTGTCCAAAAGATCCTTTCCCTTGCATCGACCAGATTGTGGACTCCACTGCCGGTTGTGATTTGCTGTCTTTTCTCGACGCCTATTCAGGGTACCATCAGATTTTCATGGCAAAGGAAGATGAAGAGAAAACCGCATTTATCACCCCGTGTGGTGCGTATTGTTTCTTACATATGCCTTTCGGGTTGAAAAGTGTTGGTTCAACGTTTGCAAGAGCAGTCAGATTGGTTTTGAGCGCCAGCTACATAGAAATATGGAAGCTTATATGGATGACATAGTGGTTAAAACCAAAGACAAAGCAACGCTCATACAAGATTTGGAAGAGACATTTGCAAATCTGCGCAAGATCAATCTGAAGCTCAATCCCGAGAAGTGTTCGTTTGGCGTTCCATCCGGCAAGCTTCTCGGGTTCTTTGTATCTCAGCGTGGGATCGAAGCAAATCCCGACAAGATCAAGGCGATTGAGCAGATTGAAGCACTGAGACGCGTCAAAGATGTGCGTCGACTTGCCGGCTGCATTGCTGCTCTGAGCAGGTTCATCTCCAAATCTGCTGAGCGCGCCCTGCCCTTTTTCAAAATCTTGAAGAAGGCAGGTCCAATGAAATGGACTCCGGAAGCGGAGGCAGCGCTGCAAGATTTGAAGAAGTACCTCTCCTCTCCGCCGATACTAGTCGCACCTAAACCACAAGAGCCATTGCTGCTATACCTAGCGGCAACAAATCAAGTGGTTAGTGCTGCGTTGGTAGCGCAGAGAGAAGCTGATGAAGAAGCAGCGGCAATGACAAGCCCGCCAAGTGACGAGCTGGGGTCTTCTCCGGCAAGGTCTGGTGCTGACAAGGCAGGATTTGCAGAGTTGAATGAAGCAGCGCAGAGGAAGAGGATGGTGCAGCGCCCAGTTTATTTTGTCAGTTCCCTTTTGCAGGGGGCTAGGTCAAGATATTCTGGTGTGCAGAAATTGCTCTTCGGCCTCCTTATGGCCTCGAGGAAGCTGCGCCATTATTTCCAAGCGCATGAGATTACCGTCGTCACTCGCTTCCCGTTGCAACGGATTTTACGAAATCTAGATGCGACCGGCAGGATTGTGGAGTGGGCGTTGGAATTGTCAAGCTTTGATCTCAAGTTTGAAAGCACTGCAATAATTCAGTGCAGAGCCTTGGCGGAGTTCATTGCAGAATGGACCCCAACGCCAGACGAAGAAAGTCAAGAGACAACTCTTCCCGGCAAGGAAACAGATCGAGAATGGATTATCTATTTTGACGGGGCTTTCTCGCTGCAAGGCGCCGGTGCTGGCATGCTGCTTGTCGCACCCACCGGAGAGCACCTCAAATATGTAATTCAGATGCACTTTCCCCGGGAGAGATCAACAAACAATACTGCAGAATACAAAGGGCTGCTTGCCGGTCTTAGGATCGCGGCGGATCTTGGAATTAAGAAGCTCATCATCAGAGGTGATTCGTAGCTTGTCGTCAAGCAGGTGAACAAAGATTATCAGAGCCCATTGATGGAAGCATATGTAGATGAAGTGAGGAAATTGGAGGAGCGCTTTGACGGTCTGCAGACAGAGCATGTTCCTCGAGTGGAGAACCACATTGCTGATGACCTGTCAAAGCATGCTGCCCTTAAGTTACCTGTGGAACCAGGTACTTTTGTGCTCCGATTGACTCAGCCATCAGTAACACCATCAGCAAGGCAACATAAGCGAAGGAAGTTGAGTTCCGGCCAGTACTTTCCGGCAGAGCTCCCAGAAGCCGCCGACAAGGAAGCTGCCGGGAACGATGACAAGCTTGCCGGGGAGCAACAGGCTCCGACGAGGCCTCAGGTCCTTGCCATCGAGACAAACGCTCCCACGGCAGAAGATATGCCTTTAGTCCTTGCCGTCGAGCCTCAGGCTCCGGCATGGGCACAGCACATCGTCCAGTTCCTCCAAACAGGGGAACTCCCCGAAGAGCAGGAAGAAGTGGAGAAAGTAGTCTGTCGGTCAAGTATGTACCAGTTCGTGGATGACGTCTTGTACAGAAAAAGACCGAACGGCGTGAAATTGAAGTGTATTCCTCGGGAAGATGGACTGGAGTTGTTGGCAGAGATACATGGAGGCATATGTGGCTCCCACATAGGTTCAAGGGCTCTTGTCGGTAAGGCATTCCGGCAAGGTTTCTTTTGGCCCACTGCCCTCCAGGATGCAGCTGCACTAGTAACCAAGTGTGAAGCGTGCTAGTTCCATTCGAAGAAATTGCATCAGCCAGCTCAGGCTTTTCAGACAATCCCTCTTTCCTGGCCATTTTTGGTCTGGGGGCTCGACATATTGGGCCCTTTTCCCCGTGCTACTGGGGGCTTTGAGTACTTGTACGTCACAGTCGACAAGTTCACAAAGTGGCCGGAAGTGGAAGCAGTGAGAAAGGTGACAGCACAATCAGCCGTCAAGTTCTTCAAGGGACTAGTTTGCCGTTTTGGTGTGCCAAACAGGATTATCACCGACAACGGCACACAGTTCACGAGCCACACCTTCATGCAATACGTCCAAGACCTTGGCAGCAAAATCTGTTTTGCTTCTGTTGCTCATCCGAGGAGCAACGGCCAAGCAGAAAGGGCAAATGCTGAAGTGTTGCGAGGGCTCAAGACAAGGACTTTTGACAAGCTGAAAAAGTGGGGAAGACGCTGGATTGATAAGTTACCGGCGGTTCTTTGGCCAATCAGAATGACGCCAAATCGAGCCACTGGCCAGACACCCTTCTCCCTAGTGTACGGGGCAGAAGCAGTTCTCCCCACGGAACTCACATACGGGTCACCTCGAGTGCTTGCTTATGATGAGCTTGAGCAAGAGCAGCTGCGGCAAGATGACGCTACGCTCCTTGAGGAAGATCGTCTTCAGGCTGCTGTGCGAGCTGCATGCTACTAGCAAGCCTTGCGCCG
This sequence comes from Thinopyrum elongatum, assembly GCA_011799875.1. NCBI lineage: Eukaryota > Viridiplantae > Streptophyta > Magnoliopsida > Poales > Poaceae > Thinopyrum > Thinopyrum elongatum. The sequence goes on along the minus strand of CM022303.1, from coordinate 418,544,936 downwards.
CTACCATAGCCGCAAGTTTCATGCCTGAAGTCTTGAGGAAGGCGACCTTGTTCTTCGGCGCGTTCAGTCGGCCAAGAATTCCAACAAGTTGATGCCGAAGTGGGAAGGCCCTTATCGGGTAGTACGAGTCACCAGGCCTGGTGCTGTCCGCCTGGAGACCGAGGATGGCATTCCAGTGAGCAATTCCTGGAATATCGAACATCTTCGTAAGTTCTATCCATAAGGCGCGGTTGCCGGGTCTCCCAGCAACCACCTTTTGTGCAAGTCTTGCCAGCAAGGCATGTAATCCTTTGTACAAAGCCAGGCGCAAACCCAGTGCATAGTTGAATAAACTTAAGTGTTTTACAATTCCTGTCGATTTTCATGTTATTCTATATGCATGTTTGTCTGAGATATTGTATTACACTTGCTTCCGGTAAGCGCTAACGAACCACCAAGGTTCCATATCCTTGTTTTCTCTTCTTTCTTTTTATCAAAGAATAGAAGGCTCCTTCGTGTGCACCTTTGCTGGGGGGAGTGATGGTATGGATACCAACAGGCGACGTTCAAGGTTGACATCTTGCCGGAAGGAATACAACAACAAAAAGCTAAGTTGCAGGACTTTGAGTAAATTTCTTTTACTTTAAGGTTATTTTCCTTGAGTGGTTTTTGCCTTTGTATGGAAAACCTGCACGCGAAGGAACCTTGTCGTGATCGATTGCGCCCTTACTTTGTTTCGAGTCCGCTCAATAGTTTAGGTGGCTACATTGAAAACATCAAGATACCTTGCCGGTAGCGACACCTCCAGCATGCTGCTAAAGACTCGCATCTAGCGCTCGCAGTAGGACGCATGCACCGGCAAGTTTCCAATAAGCGTAGGGCACGTTCCATACAGAAAAGAAATCCGACAAGGGAAATAGCATGCATTCATCCAAAACACAGCAGATTATATTACATTAATAGTTGTCGTGATCCTAACTTAAGATGAAACTATCTTTTACATGGAATGGTGGCGACGAGGGGAAGCGAAGCGGCTAGTCCCTGCGCTGTCCTTCGACCCTCTTGACTTGGCTAACCTTGTCGACGATGGGTGCGACAAGTTTTTTGAGTGCCTCGAGGTCGGCACCCTCCGGCAAGCTGTCGAGAACGTTGGTGAGGTTGATGCCGGGATTCTTGTGCACCACTTTGACGAGCACCTTGAGGAGGACGGCCCAGCAAAGTTTGCCGGATTTGTTGGCCAGATAGGTTGCTCGTTCAGAATGGAGCAGCTTCAAGGCATCGACGACGCCCTCGAAGAACATGGTCAGCTTGGCACTCGGAGACACCCTATCGTCGAAGGAGTAGTTAAAGTTCCACAGGCCCATGCTGGACAGCCCTGCTTCAAGCCTCTCCGCGACGTTGACCAGGCGCTCGGTCCAGATCTTCACGCCTTTCTCAAAATCATTGTAAGAGGCGGCGGCGCTATTGAGCAGGTCCTTCTCATTCTGAAGGTCTTTGATCAAAGCCTTCTCGCGAGTCTTGCCGTCCTCCAGGGACTTTTCCAGCGTGGTCAGCTTTAGAGTCAGATCAGCGATGGATTCTTTGGCTGAGGTGAGCTCTTTGATCTTATCGGACATGGAGGTTTGCATCTCCGCCAAGCTGTAGAGAGTCTTCTCTCTGTCGGCTTTGAGCGTCAAGAGCTCCTTGCCATGTTCCTCGAGGTCCACCTCTAGCCCCTTTACTCTATCGCCCAGCTCATTCTTGGCAGCCTCTACAGCTTCAGCAGCATCGATGGCTTCCTTTAACTTGCCGGCGTGATCTACGGTCAAAGCTTCGAGCGTCTCCTTGTGTTTCTCCTCCAGCTCCTGGGTCCGCTGCGTGACAAGTTTTTTGATCTCCTCGTCCTTGCCACGGAGCTTGGCGGCAAGTGCCTTCTCGCAAGCGGCAAGGTCTTCTTCCTTAGCGTCAAGCCCAACACGGAGTTGTGTTAAGCGAGCTTCCTCTGCAGTGGCCCGCTGCGCGGCCTCTTCCTGTGCCTTCTCAGCGTCAGACTACTTCAAGAGGAACTCGCTCCAACTCTGGCTCAGTTGTTCCCGACCAGTCATTAGTTCCTGAAAAGCCTTAGCATACCAGACATGTGTTTGCTCGATGTGCTTCTGGAAATCTGCTTCTGCTGCTTCAGTAACTGCTGCCCTGGAGTCCATCTTTTCTTTTCGGGCGCGGTAAAGGGCCTGGAGCCTCTGAAAGTTGTTGCTCATGGCTTGGAGGAGCTGTTCTTCCTCGGATCCACTGCTGCTGGCGCATGGCTCGTCAACAATTTTGAGCCCGGCAGCGGTGATGACATCTTCATCAAAAATTTCCCCTTCAGTTGGCACCCTAGTGCTTGCCGTCCCTGGTATGCTGACGAACAGGTTGTCGCCAACCTTAAGGTATCTGCTTGACGGGGGGGCCTCGGATGTTGACGGTTGATCCTCGACAACCGTCTCGCCGGCAAGCGGGGACTCCATGACCGGTGTAGCGCCAGGCGCTCCTGTGGCAGGAATGCCATCAGTATGGTCACTGGTCTCCTTGCCGGTCCTCTCAGCTGACCTTTTGGCGGCTTCTTCTTGTGCATCCTTGGCGGCTTCGTCAACAGCGATCTTGTCGGCCTCGACAGCAGCATCCTTGACGGTCTCCTCGATGACGATGTCAACATCCATTTGTTCCATCGAGGGAAGATCTGAAGGCCAGGGAAAGAAACAAGATGAGACTGAGGTTGAAGTTCAAGAAGACAAAGATACATAAAGAATAACAAGTACTCAGCGGCAAGTGGTTTACCTGTGCCGAGCTGTTGAGAGGTAGATTCTCCTTTCCCGACAACATTGGTTGCCGATGTAGGACTGCCGGTGCCCGTAATTGCCGGCTCCTTTTCAACACGGATGGGCTCGCTAGTGGAAGCCCTTGCCGGGGACTCACCTCTGGGCAGCGTGGTTCACGGGGGCGGCATGTCAGGGACGGCCTCTGGTGGCTCTCCTTGTTGTCGTTCTTCTCCTATAAACCTGGTGATGTCAGTAGCAAAGATTAACACCTCAACGCCCGCCAGCGAAAAATAAGTGGTGGACTCACGCTGGGGGCTGGGTTGGGGGTTGCGAGGAGGACTGAGCTCCGGGCTGATAACGATGAGCTCTGGCGCATCCATGGTGCTTGCCGGGGGCTCATTACTCATTGAAGTCTTTGCCCTCTTCGCCATCCTTTGCGCTGAAGTTTCCGTATCACTGCGAAGATAGGTCAAAGCAAGATAGATGAGTTAAGTAAAATCAGAAACTCAGAAATTAAGAGATACGACAGGACCCTTACTCTTCTCTCTCCGGGCTAAAAGTGGAAAGGTCGAAGTCGACCTCCTCTACAGTGTTCGTGCGAGGAGGTGGAGAAGGGGTCCTGGGTCGCTTAGCTATGGCAGGAGCGGTGGATTGATGTGATCCTGCCTCTTCGGCTACCGGTGCTGCTGTATGAGATGCCCCCGCCACTCCAGTTGTTGCCACGGTCGTGTGTCTCGTACGTCACACGGGTGGCTGTTGAGCTTCTTGCCGCTGCGCAGCCTTGCCAGCCGCTTTCTTGCCGGGAACCTCACCGCTCGAGGAGGGTTGATTTGTTGGGACGCCAGAGGCAGCTTTCCGAAGAACGTGTTTCTTCTTCTCTGGAGCTGGGGGCTCCTCGTGCAGTTGTTCCTCAGCTGTGTCCTCGCTAGAAGGGCCCCCGACAGCCGTGTTGCTCTGTTCCCCGGCAGTCTCATCCTGCCTGGCAAGGTCTTCTTCAGACATCACTTCTGCTTCACTACCTTCCTCTTCCGTGAAGCCAACGCCGCCGGCCTCCGCGGCAAGATTCGCCTCTTCTGCCCTGCTGGTGATGTACGCCACTTCTTCATCAGTGGTGGGGCGGATAAGGTTTGTTTCTTCCCGGATGGCTCTCTCCGACAGATTATCGAAGAACTCCTGTGCGCGCTCTATAGATGGCTCGACCCAAGTTCCGTCAGGGCCGTGGGCATTACATGCCGGCATCATGGCGATGATTGAGGTCAGAGCAGAGTTGTTGCACAGAGGAATTATGTTCGCCGGCAACTTATATTTCCCGTCGGGCCTAAACAGTTTGTGGCAGAGAGCTGTGTGCTGCATAACCATCAAGTTGTTGTTCAAACCTGGACGCAGCCTCATGATATCTGCCACATTTTGAAATTCCCAAGCTGGTCTCCCTTTCTTATGCAGAGGGGCGATGCGGCGGCGAAGGAAATCAGCGCCAACCATTTCTATTGTCAGCCCAGCAACCTTGAGACGGTGGATTCTGGTAATTGCAATTGTGAGCTTCTCATCTTGAGGATCGAGGGAACTCCAGTTATTGCCGCGGACCACCCTCGTTCGTCGGGGCAGACAGAAAGGCTGGAAATCCTCCTCCTTGATCCAGCACTATTCGCCCCACCATTCTTCCCACTTGCTACGGTAGAGCCCTTCTGGGTATATCTCCTTATTCCAGGCCCTTAGAATCCAACTGATAGAACCGGAAAGGGCTTCTCCTTTCTTGATCCGAGAAATGAAATAGTGGTGGAAGAGGGCTGTGCTGGGGATTATTCTGGCAAAGTTTTCACAGAGATGGGTGAAGACTGACATACATGTCAAGGCATTCGGCATGAAATCCAAGAGACAGAAGCCGTATGTGTACATGATGTCGTTGAAGAAATCAGAAAATGGAGGGCAGAGCCCGCAATAGAAGTATGCGACAAAGAAATGAAATTTGTCTGGGCCACCCTTGGAGGAAGCAGGATTCACGCGAGTGGCGGGGTGAGCTTTCGTCTCCCTCCCCCACATGCACAGGTATCGGTCCTTTAGAGCGCTCGCATCGAGCGTCGGGGCGAAGACGACGTGTTCCTTCCGCATCTTCACCAGCTCGCTCTCCTCGACGGCTTTCACATCTTTACCCTTGCTCGCTTTGGGCGACATAGTGGCTGTGGAAGCAGAGACCGAGGACGATGAGGGCGTGGAGGCGGTGGATGGATGGGAGAGGCTCTGCTTTGAGTTTGAGGAAGAAGACGGCGGCGGTTTCCAGATTGGAAAGAATGGGAGGTAAATGAGCGGCACCTCTGCAGATTCCTTTTTATGGGGAAGGCGCGGGGCTGACTCCTTTCTAATCAATGTAAATGCGCTTTCGCGAGCGCACTGTTACTGCGGTCGTTCCACATGTTCCCATGTTGCGCGTTTATTACGTGCCGTGGGGAAGCACGGTAAACAAGATAATAACAGCTAACTTCTGCCACGCGAGCCCGTGCACTGTTTGGGCCTAGCCCAACAATGCCTCGCACCTGTGTATGGCCTAGGCCCGGGGGCTCCTATCGGTGTACTAAAGTTTCGGTCCTTTAGTACCCCATACTTGTGCACAGACAGTTGTAGCCATACCAGCGGCGAGGTCTGCCGGAGGACAGCTGGAAGCAAATGCAAGATCATCAAGGAAGTATTCAGGCCAATAATTAGAAGACAGAAGACCGAGGGCTTGGCTCCCGGCAAGATGCTTGCCGGGGGTGGCCCGCGAAGACCCGGCAAGTTCTGCACCCGGCAAGGTTCCGCCACCCTGCCGCCGCTCCAGCGCAGTGACCAGCCTATCATTTGGGTTTTGTCCTCCTGGATGCGTGGCATGGTTCTAGTGGTGAACGGGCTTAAGCGGTGCTGATGGGACGGCCCCTTTTTCCGTCCCCAAGAAAGTAAGGACAGCTAAACGGAGCATTTAATGCGTTTGTCCTAAATCGTTTGTGATAAGTATGTAAACACTGTAGCTACTTTACACCTCAATATATGTACTGAACGCCACTGTTGGTGACCCCTTGGACGTATAAAAGGAGGCCCAAGGCGTAGCTACAGAGGGGGGACGCTCTCTGGCCCATTCTGCATGCATAGCTGCTGCTCGAACGTACTGTTCATTGCAAGCGCTCCTGGAACTTGGGCTTAAACATCCACAATAAACTAAAACAGGAGTAGGGTATTACGCTTCTCAACGGCCCGAACCTGGGTAAAAATCCCCTTGCGTTGATCGTTGGATCTGCTCTTTGTGCATACCACTCTCCCTGCCGAACCGTAAAAGGGATCCACACAATCCCATAGGTGTCGCACGCCGACAGGCCGGGTCATTTCTTCTGCCGGGTCATAATCATGGGGAACATCCCCAACACAAAGGCTTCATCATCAACTACTCCAATGGATGAGACCACCAAGATAAGTTCTATCAAGTGCTTCAAGCCAAGTCTGAGGCCACAAGACATTTGATTGCCCAACTCGGTGCACCATGATCGCCAATGACGATGGAACCTATGATTCCATGAGCGAAGAAGGAATGGAAGCACTTGAGCACGTGGCCATGCACCATCAAGTGAATGAAGATGAAGACGCTCAAGTCTTTTGTGACAATGATTTGAGCCCCGCTCTTGTTTTCTCCAAGGTCTTGACACTTCAACACCAACAAGATGAAGATCAAGGATGCCATATCTTCCATACCAAAGCGGGCATCAATGGACGTTCCATCAAGGTCATCATTGACGGCGGAAGTTGCCACAATTTGGCAAGCGATGAGCTATGTACCAAGCTACAGTTAGTCAAGAAGAAGCACTCTCGCCCATACAAGGTCCAATGGCTAAGAAACTCCGGCACCATTCAAGTGGAGCACACCGTCCAAGTGTCCTTCAAGATCGGCGCGTACGAAGATACATTGGAGTGTGATGTGGCTCCCATGTCCGTATGCCACCTTCTCCTAGGAAGACCATGGAAATTAGACCGCGACGTCATCCACAATGGATGGGCCAATCATTATAGCTTCAAGATGAAGGGCAAGGAGTAAGTGCTTCGACCCATGTCGCCAAGTCAAGTGATCGCCGACAAGCAAGCCTCAAAACATCATGGAGAGAATATTGAGAGAGTGAACCACCAAAAAGAGAGTGAGCGCCACAAGCCAAAATCGAGCGACTCCACGATGAGTGACAAGAAAAACGTAGTGCTTTTAGCCACCAAAAGAGACATGAGGGATGTGAGTGAGCGCCCATCGAGTGTTCTTCTACTTGTGTGCAAAGATGAGGTGGTGAGAACTAATACTTCACGACATCTACCTTTGGTGTTGTCTCATTTATTGTAGGAGTTCACAGACGTGTTTCCCGATGAGCTACCTCCCAGAATTCCTCCACTTCACAGAATCAAACACCGTATCGACCTCATTCCCGGCTCACCTTTACCAAACAAGGCACCATACCGTGTCAACCCCGACGAGACCAAAGAGATCTGATGGAAAGTACAACATCTCATGGAAAATGGGTATGTACGCGAGAGCTTAAGTCCATGTGCCATTCCGGTTATTCTTATGCCTAAGAAAGATGGTATTTATCGCATGTATTCTGATTGCCATCCCATAAATGCTATCATCGTTTGTTATAGACATCCCATTACATGCCTTGATGATATGGTAGATGAACTTAGTGGAGCCACCATTTTCTCAAAAATTGATCTTAAAAGTGGCTACTATAAAATTCGCATTCAAGAGGGTGATGAATGGAAAACGACATTCAAAACCAAATTTGGCTTGTATGAATGCTTAGTCATGCCCATGGGCTTATCCGAAGCACCTAACACTTTTATGCGTGTGATGCATTATGTTCTTCGCAAATACATTGGCATATGTGTTGTGGTATACTTTGATCATATACTTGTGTTTAGTCAATCTCTTGATGACCATGTTAAACATCTTAGAGAAGTCTTGCAAGTTTTTAGAAATGAGCGTCTTTATGCGAATATGGAAAATGCACTTTTGGTGTTGACAAGCTTGTTTTCTTGGGATTTGTTGTGTCTTCTAAGGGTGTTCAAGTTGATGAGTCTAAATTGACGCTATTAAAACTTGGCCACAACCAACCAATTTGCAACAAGTGCGTAGTTTCCTTGGCCTAGCCGGTTTCTATCATCAATTTGTTAAGGACATTAGCACCTATTGCATCACCATTGCACGCATTGAGTACGAAGAATGCACCATTTGTTTGGGGACCTTCCCAAGACACCGCATTCCATGAGCTTAAAAACTTTCTTACGCATGCTCCATTACTTGCATTACCCAACTTTGATAAAACTTTTGAAGTGCATTGTGACGCTAGTGGTAATGGCATAGGAGGCGTGTTAATGCAAGAGAAGCGCCCAATCGCATACTTTAGCGAGAAACTTTTCGGAGCGAAACTTAATTACCCCATTTATGACAAGGAGTTATATGCTTTAGTGAGAGTTTTGCATGTGTGGGAACATTATTTTCGCCCTCATGAATTTGTCATCCATACGGATCATGAGACACTTAAATACCTGAAGGGTCAAAAAAATTGAATAAGCAACATGCCAAATGGATTGAGTTCATTGACTCATTGATGACCCACAAGTATAGGGGATCAATCGCAGTCCTTTCGATAAGTAAGAGTGTCGAACCCAATGAGGAGCAGAAGGAAATGACAAGTGGTTTTCAGCAAGGTAATTTCTGCAAGCACTGAAATTGTAGGTAGCAGGTAGTTTGATAGCTAGATAATTTGTAACAGACAAGTAATGGGAACGGTAAATAAAGTGCAGCAAGGTAGCCCAATCCTCTTTGTAGCAAAGGACAGGCCAAAACGGTCTCTTATAATAAGCAAAGCATTCTTGAGGGCACACGGGAATTTCATCTAGTCACTTTCATCATGTTGGTTTGATTCGCGTTCGCAACTTTGATAATTTGATATCTGGGTGGATCGGTGCTTGGGTGATGTTCTTACTTGAACAAGCCGCCCACTTATGATTAACCCCCTCGCAAGCATCCGCAACTATGAGAGAAGTATTAAGATAAAATCTAACCATACCATTAAACATATGGATCCAAATCAGTCCCGTATGAAGTAGCGTGTAAACTAGGGTTTAAGCTTTTGTCATTCTAGCATCCCATCATCTAATAACTACTCCACAATGCATTCCCTTAGGCCCAAAGATGGTGAAGTGTCATGTAGTCGATGTTCACATAACACCACTAAGAGAATCACAACATACATATCACCAAAATATCGAACACATATCAAATTCACAAGATTACTTGCAACATGACTTCTCCCGTGACCTCAAGAACAAAGGCAACTACTCACAAATAATATTGATGCTCAAGATCTGAGGGGTATTAAATAGATAATGGATCTGAACATATAATCTTCCACCAAATAAACCATACAGTAATCAACTACAAGATGTAATCAACACTACTAGTCAACCACAGGTACCAATCTGAGGTTCCGATACAAAGATTGAACACAAGAGATGAACTAGGGTTTGAGATGAGATGGTGATGTTGAAGATGTGGATGGAGATTGGCCTCCCAAAGATGAGAGGGTTGTTGGTAATGACGATGGCTTCGATTTCCCCCTCCGGGAGGGAAGTTCCCCCGACGGAATCGCTCCACCGAAGGGCAAAAGCGCTCCGTCCCGAAAGTACTCTCCTTATTTTTTCTAGGTCAAAAGGCCTTATGTACCAGAAGATGGGCATCGGAGGTGGGTTGGGCTGCCCACCACCCATCAGGGCGCGCCAGGGGGGCCTGGCGCGCCCTAGTGTCTTGTGGGCACCAGGCAGCCCCCGTCTGGTAGTTATTTGCTCCAATATTTATTATATATTCCAAAATAATTCTCCGTAAAATTTCAGCTCATTTGGAGATGTGCAGAATAGGTATCTCTGACGTAGCTTTTTCAGGTCCAGAAATCCAGCTGCCGGTATTCTCCCTCTTTGAGTAAACCTTGCATATTCTGAGAGAAAAGGCATTAGAATTACTCCATAAAGCATTATTCTGCATAAAAACATTATAAATAATAGTAGTCAAACATGATGCAAAATGGACGTATCAACTCCCCCAAGTTTAGACCTCGCTTGTCCTCAAGCGAAAGCCGATATTGAAAATCATGTCCACATGTTTAGAGAGAGAGGTGTCGATAAAAACAAAATACTGACATAGTAGCATCATGATTATTATTATAACAACAACAAACTTTATCATAAATCTTTATCATATAACTTCTCATGAACAAGGAACAATTCATCACAACATCGAAGTAAAAAGCATAAATTTTATTGAAAACCAACAAACTATGTTCTCAGTCAACTTTGCAACTACAATTCATCATATTTTCAGGAAGGGTCACATATCGGAGCCTTTTGGCAAGTCCACATACTCAACCATCATTTAATCTTCTATGATTGCTAACACTCACAACATATATATGAGCAAAAAGTTTCAACCAGACACATAGAAAGATAGGGGCTTATAGTTTCGCCTCCCAATTCATTCACCTCAAGGGTGATGTCAACAATAATAACTCATGATCGCTCACATCCAACTGGATATATGTGCCTAGATCTTTCCCCACCACATGATGCTTGCCAAAGAGAAAAATAAAAAGGAATAGGGAATTACTTTGACTCTTGCATAAAAAGTAAACATATAAAAGTAAAAGATAGGCCCTTCGCAAAGGGAAGCAGAGGTTGTCATGTGCTTTTTGGTTTTGTATGCACAATCTCTTAATGCAAAAGAAGGTCATGTTATATTGCCCCTTATGATAGCAACCTTTATTATGGAGTCCGTCACTTTTATTACTTTGCCATCACAAGTTCGTACAACGCTTAATTTCTCTTACACTAAATGATCAAACACTTTTAGAAGCAATTTTTATTGCCTTATTGCACCGATGACAACTTACTTGAAGGATCTTACTCAATCCATAGGTAGGTATGGTGGACTCTCAAAACATGAGTTTGGGTTTAAGGTTTTTGGATGCATAAGTAGTATCTCTACTTAGTGTGGAATTTTGGCTAGCAAAGATATTGAGCAAGCACCACATGTTGAACGATCTATGACAATATAACTTCTATGTGAATATGAACAAACATAAATCATTACGTTGTCTTCCTTGTCCAACGTCAATAGTTTGGCATAAGATATTTAGTGGGGGCTCACAATCATAAAAGATGTCCAAGATAGTGTATTTGCATGTGAATCTTCTCTTCCCTTATTAATTCTTTCATGAATTGCATTATTGACCAATGCTATGTTTGTCATCTTTCAACAAATTTTACCACTTATACTTTTCCTTATGTGATGTCATTACTTACCATAAGATTAGCATATGATCTTTTTCATTATTTCCTTTTATTTTGATTGAAACATAAAAGTAAAGAAACAAAAACTCAAACTAAACTTTATTATATAACTCTCACTCGATTACATAGATAGATAGATCATGAAACTAGCACTCAAAAATAGATCATACTAAACTTTTATTCAACTAAATCACGAAATAGCTAAGGATCGAACTAAGATAGGCAAAGGAAATAAAAGTGATGGTGATACAATACCGGGGAATCTCCCCCAAGCTTGGCAAAAGCCAAGGGGAGTGCCCATACCCGTGTACTCAAGTCTCCTTTGGTGGGGAAGATGACGATGGTGGTGGTGATGAGGTAGTAGCGAGCTTATCCTCCGGCTTCCATGGCAGTGGCTCACCATCATAAGAGGAAGCATGAGTCTCCTGAGCCCTGCAACTAGCAGCTAAACTCATATCTTTAAATCTTGCCTCATACTCAAAGACTTGATTTTGAAGATCATAGATTTGGCTTTACAGAAAATTGATTTGCTCGTTGAAGGTGAAGACGATGCCCTTCATAGACCGGCCATCCACCTTGTGATCACGGGTGAATTCCGTGATCATGAGGTGATTAGCACCGAGTCCACGCTCCACCATCCCTTGGCACTTGAAGATCTCCTGCTCCACAGCCTCGAGCTTGGCCTCCATGGTTCCCGTCTTCTTGGGCCCTTGAACATCCCGGATGTGGAGCACCCCCTCACGCATCTCAATGGCTTGAGGGTGCTTCATCACCTCCGACAAGTAGGGGTTGATTACCCTCTCAAAAAACTTGTGCGGAGGAGCTTAGCACGGCCATGGCGATCTAGATCTGTCAGAAAAATAGCACGAAACAAGAACAAAGGATTTCTCCGTGATACGGTGGTCAAATCGTCCGGGAGTATATATAAAGATTTTTTTTATATTGGGAAACAAGCATACAGAAGGAAAATATAGTAGGGAAGGTGCCCGAGGGGCCCTGATACGTCTCCATCGTATCTACTTTTCCAAACTCTTTTGCCCTTGTTTTGGACTCTAATTTGCATGATTTGAATGGAACTAACCCGGACTGACGCTGTTTTCAGCATAATTGCCATGGTGTTATTTTTGTGCAGAAATAAAAGTTCTCAGATTTACCTGAAAATTTACGGAGAATATTTTTGGAATATATAAAAAATACTAGCGCCAGAATTATCCAGAGGGGGGCCACCCAGAGGCCATAAGCCCTGGGGGCACGCCCTGCTGATACGTCCATTTTGCATCATGTTTTCCTACTGTTATTTATATTATTTTTATGTATAATAATGCTTTTTGGAGTAATTCTAATGCCTTTTCTCTCATAATATGCAAGGTTCACACAAAGAGGGAGAATACCGACAGCTGGAGTTTTGGACCTGAAAAAGCTACGTCAGACCACCTATTCTGCACAACTCCAAATGAGCTGAAACTTCACCGAGAATTTTTATGGAATATATAAGAATTATTGGAGCAAATAAGTGCCAGAGGGGGCCCAGCAGGTGTGCACAACCCACCTGGGCGCGCTAGGGAGCCCAGGCGCGCCCTGGTGGGTTGTGCCCTCCTCGGCCCACCTCCGATGCCCCTCTTCTGGTATATAAGTCATTTTAACCTAGAAAAAATAAGGAGAGGACTTTCGGGACGAAGCGCCGCCATCTCGAGGCGAAACTTGGGAGGAGCACTTTTGCCCTCTGGTGGAGCGATTCTGCCGGGGGAACTTCCCTCCCGGAGGGGGAAATCATCATCATCATCATCACCAACAACTCTCCCATCTTGGGGAGGGAAATCTCCATCAACATCTTCAACAGCACCATCTCCTCTCAAACCCTAGTTCATCTCTTGTGTTCAATCTTTGTACCGGAACTATAGATTGGTGCTTGTAGGTGACTAGTAGTGTTGATTACATCTTGTAGTTGATTACTATATGGTTTATTTGGTGGAAGATTATATGTTCAGATCCATTATGCTATTTAATACCCCTCTGATCTTGAGCATGATTATCATTTGTGAGTAGTTACTTTTGTTCTTGAGGTCACGGGAGAAATCTTGTTGCAAGTAATCATGTGAACTTGATATGTGTTCGATATTTTGATGGTATGTATGTTGTGATTCCCTTAGTGGTGTCATGTGAACGTCGACTACATGACACTTCACCATATTTGGGCCTAAGGGAATGCATTGTGGAGTAGTTATTAGAAGATGGGTTGCGAGAGTGACAGAAGCTTAAACCCTAGTTTATGCGCTATTCCGTAAGGGACCGATTTGGATCCAAAAATTAATGCTATGGTTAGATTTATTCTTAATACTTTTCTCGTAGTTGCGGATGCTTGTGAGGGGGTTAATCATAAGTAGGAGGCTTGTTCAAGTAAGAACAACACCTAAGTACCGGTCCACCCACATATCAAATTATCAAAGTAGCAAACACAAATCAAACCAACATGATGAAAGTGAATAGATGAAATTCCCGTGTACCCTCAAGAAAGCTTTGCTTATCTTAAGAGACTGATGTCTGCTAGAACTATGTCGGTTTTTCCCCAGAGAGGGAGGGATGATGCAGCACAGCGACGGAGGTATTTCCCTAAGTGATGAGACCAAGGTTATCGAACCAGTAGGAGAACCACACAACACCACATAAACAGCTCCTGCACACAAAGAACAAATACTTGCAACCCGACGTGTTAAAGGGGTTGTCAATCCCTTTCAGGTAACGAGATAGATAAAATTGTAGTAGATTGAAAGACGCAAATAAAAGCAAATAAAATTCAACGAGGTATTTTTGGGTTTTTGGATAAATAGATCTGAAAATAAAAGTTGCAAATAAATAAAAGAGCGAATAGCAAAATAGATCTTGAAGGCAAATATATTAAAGAAGAGACCCGGGGGCCGTAGTTTTCACTAGTGGCTTCTCTCGAGAAAAATAGCAAACGGTGGAAACAAATTACTGTTGGGCAATTGATAGAACTTCAAATAATCATGACGATATCCAGGCAATGATCATTATATAGGCATCACGTCCAAGATTAGTAGACCGACTCCTGCCTGCATCTACTACTATTACTCCACACATCGACCGCTATCCAGCATGCATCTAGTGTATTAAGTTCATGGAGAAACGGAGTAATGCAATAAGAATGATGACATGATGTAGACAAGATCTATTTATGTAGAAATAGACCCCATCTTGTTATCCTTAATGGCAACGATACATATGTGTCGTTTCCCTTTCTATCACTGGGATCAAGCACCGTAAGATCGAACCCATCACAAAGCACCTCTTCCCATTGCAAGATAAATAGATCAAGTTGGCCAAACAAAACCCAAATATCGGAGAAGAAATACGAGGCTATAAGCAATCATGCATATAAGAGATCAAAGAAGATTCAAATAACTTTCATGGATAAAAAGATAGATCTGATCATAAACTCAAAGTTCATCGGATCCCAACAAACACACCGCAAAAAGAGTTACATCAAATAGATCTCCAAGAGACCATTGTATTGAGAATCAAACGAGAGAGAGAAAGCCATCTAGCTACTGACTACGGACTCGAAGGTCTACAATGAACTACTCACGCATCATCGGAGAGGTACCAATGAGGATGCTGAACCCCTCCGTTATGGTATCTAGATTGGATCTAGTGGTTCTGGAACTTGCGGTGGCTGGAATTGATTTTCGTCGACTCCCCTAGGGTTTCTGGAATATTGGGGTATTTATAAAGCAAAGAGGTGGTGCGGGAGGCTCCCGAGGTGGGCACAACCCATCGGGGCATGCCTGGGCCTCCAGGCGCGCCCTGGTGGGTTGTGCTCCCCTCGGAGCACCCCCCAGGTGCTTCTCCGGCCCACTGGATGTCTTCTGGTCCAAAAAAAATCCAGAAAAAGTTTTGCTGCATTTGGACTCCGTTTGGTATTGATTTCCTGCGATGTAAAATACATGCAGATAACAGCAATTGGCACTGGGCACTATGTCAATAGGTTAGTACCAAAAAATGATATAAAATGATTGTAAAACATCCAAGAATGATAATATAACAGCATGGAACAATCAAAAATTATAGATACGTTGGAGACGTATCAGAGACCGTTTTGGCCTGTCCTTTGCCTCAAAAGGATTGGGCTACCTTGCTGCACTATTGTTACCATTACCGTTACTTGCTCGTTACAAATTATCTTGCTATCAAACTACTCGTTACTCATAATTTCAGTGCTTGCAGAGAATACCTTGCTGAAAACTACTTGTCATTTTCTTCTGCTCCTCGTTGGGTTCGACACTCTTGCTTATCGAAAGGACTACAATTGATCCCCTATACTTGTGGGTCATCAAGGCTCTTTTCTGGCGCAGTTGCCGGGGAGTGAAGCTCTCTTGGTAAGTGGAAATTGGTAAGGAAAAATTATTACTATGTGCTGAAATTTATTGTCACTTGTTACTATGGAGAACAATCCTTTTAGGGGTTTGTTCGGGGTATCTTCACCTCGACCGGAACCACAATTAGTTACCCCTCAACCTACTGCACCTACTAAAAATATTGGTTATGAAATTCCTTCGGGTATGATAGAACAACTGCTAGCTAATACTTATGCAGGAGATGGAACCGAACATCCTGATATGCACTTGATATATGTGGATGAAATTTGTGGATTTTTTAAGCTTGCAGGTTTACCCGGAGATGAAGCTAAGAAGAAGGTTTTCCCTTTATCTTTGAAGAGAAAAGCATTGGCATGGTATAAGGCTATGCGATGATATTGGATCTTGGAATTTGAATCGATTGAAATTGGAATTTCACCAAAAAAATTATCCTGTGCATCTAGTTCATCGTGATCAGAATTATATATATAATTTTTGGCCTCGTGAGGGAGAAAGTATCGCTCTAGCTTGGGGGAGGCTTAAGTCAATGTTATATTCATGCCCCAATCATGAGCTCTCAAGAGAAATTATTATTCAGAATTTTTATGCTCGGCTTTCTCGTGATGATCAATCCATGCTTGATACTTCTTGTACTGGTTCCTTTGTGAAGAAGACTATTGAATTCAGATGGGATCTTTTAGAAAGAATTAAACGCAACTCTGAAGATTGGGAACTCGACGAAGGTAAAGAGTCAGGTATTAAGCTTAAGTATGACTGTGTTAAATCTTTTATGAATACCGATGCTTTTCAAAAGTTTAGCACTAAATATGGACTTAACTCTGAGATAGTAGCCTCCTTTTGTGAATCATTTGCTACTCATGTTCATCTCCCTAAGGAGAAGTGGTTTAAATATCACCCACCTATTAAAGAAGAAATTAAAGAACCGGTAATAGCTAAAGATGAAACTATTATTTATAATGTTGATCCAGTTGTTCCTACTGCTTATATTGAAAAACCACCTTTCCCTGTTAGGATAAAGAAACATGCTAAAGTATCAACTATGGTCAACAAAAGCTATATTAGAACTTCTAAACCTGCTGAACAAATCAAAGTAGAACCTAGTGTTGCTATGGTTAAGATCTCCTGCTTGAAAATATAGATGGGCATGTTATTTACTTCTGTGTTGAAGCTACTAGAATTACCAAACCCGATGTAAAAGATAAACATAGATCTGTTGTTGGCATGCCTGTTGTCTCAGTTAAAATAGGAGATCACTGTTATCATGGTTTATGTGACATAGGTGCTAGCGTGAGTGCTATTCCTTTTACCTTATATCAAGAAATTATGAATGATATAGCACCTGCTGAAATAGAAGACATAGATGTTACTATTAAACTTGCCAATAGAGACACCATCACACCACTTGGGATTGTTAGAGATGTTGAATTCTTGTGTGGGAAAATAAAATACCCTACTGATTTATTTTCTTGTTCTTGGTTCCCCGCAAGATGACAAAAGACTTTTGTCCCATTATCTTTGGTAGACCTTTCGTGAACACCGTTAATGCTAAAATAGATTGTGAGAAACAAACTGTCGGTGTTAGTTTTGGTGATGAGTCTCATGAGTTTAATTTTTCTAAGTTTAGTAGAAAATATCATAAAAAAGAATTTTCTAGTAAGGATGAAATAATTGGTCTTGCTTCTATTGCCATGCCTCCAACTGATCCACTAGAACAATATTTGCTAGACCATGAAAATGGTATGCATCTGCATGAAAGAAATGAAATAGATAAAATTTCCTTCGAACAACGACCTCTGCTTAAACATGATTTGCCTATTGAAACTCTAGGAGGTCCTCCTCTACCTAAAGGTGATCCTATGTTTGAATTAAAACAATTACCAGACACTTTGAAATATGCTTATCTTGATGAGAAAAAGATATATCCTGTTATTATTAGTGCTAACCTTTCAGAACATGAAGAAGAAAGATTATTGAAGGTTCTGAAGAAGCACCGAGCTGCTATTGGATATACTCTTGATGATTTAAAGGGCATTAGTCCCACTCTCTGTCAGCATAAAATTAATATGGAACCTGATGCTAAACCCGTTGTTGATCACCAACGATGTTTAAATCCTAAAATGAAAGAAGTGGTATGAACTGAAATATTGAAGCTTCTGGAAGCAGGTATAATCTATCCCATAGCTGATAGTAGATGGGTAAGTCCTGTTCATTGTGTCCCTAAGAAGGGAGATATTACTGTTGTTCCTAATGATAAAAATGAACTTATCTCACAAAGAATTGTTACTGGCTACAGAATGGTAATTGATTTTAGAAAATTAAATAAAGCAACTAGAAAAGATCATTACCCTTTGCCTTTTATTGATCAAATGCTAGAAAGATTATCTAAGCACACACACTTTTGTTTTCTCGATGGATATTCTGGTTTTTCTCAAATACCTGTTTCACAACCTGATCAAGAGAAAACCACCTTTACTTGTCCTTTTGGAACTTATGCTTATAGACGTATGCCTTTTGGTTTATGTAATGCACCTGCTACTTTTCAAAGATGTATGGATGCTATATTCTCAGATTTTTTTGAAAAGATTGTTGAAGTTTTCATGGATGATTTTTCCGTTTACGGAACTTCTTTTGATGATTGCTTAAGCAACCTTGATCGAGTTTTGCAGAGATGCGAGCAAACAAATCTTGTCTTGAATTGGGAGAAGTGCCACTTTATGGTTAATGAAGGTATTGTCTTGGGACATAAAATTTCTGAACGAGGTATTGAGGTGGAGAAAGCGAAAGTTGATGCAATTGAGAAAATGCCATGTCCTAAAGATATCAAAGGTATTCGTAGTTTCCTCGGTCATGCTAGTTTCTATAGCAGATTTATTAAAGACTTCTCTAAAATTTCTAGGCCTCTTACAAATCTTTTACAAAAGGATGTTCCATTTGTTTTTGATGATGATTGTGTAGAAGCCTTTGAAACACTTAAGAAAGCCTTAATTTCTGCACCTATTGTTCAACCACCTGATTGGAACTTGCCTTTCGAAATTATGAGTGATGCTAGTGATTATGCTGTTGGTGTTGTTCTAGGACAAAAAGTTGATAAGAAATTAAATGTTATTCATTATGCTAGTAAAACTCTAGACAGTGCCCCACGCAATTATGCTACTACTGAGAAAGAATTTTTAGCAGTGGTGTTTGCTTGTGATAAATTTAGATCTTACATTGTTGATTCTAAAGTGATTGTTCACACCGATCATGCTGCTATAAAATATCTTATGGAAAAGAAAGATGCTAAACCTAGACTCATTAGGTGGGTTCTTTTGCTACAAGAATTTGAGTTACATATCACTGATAGAAAGGGAGCTGAGAACCCCGTGGCTGATAACTTGTCTAGGTTAGACAATATTCTTGATGACCCACGACCTATTAATGATAGTTTTCCTGATGAACAATTAGCTGCAATAAATGTCTCTCATAACACTCCTTGGTTGCTGACTATGCTAATTACATTGTTGCTAAATACATACCACCTAGTTTCACATACCAACAAAAGAAAAAATTCTTCTATGATTTAAGACATTACTTTTGGGATGACCCACATCTTTGTAAAGAAGGAGTAGATGGTATTATTAGACATTGTGTACCTGAGCATGAACAGGGACAAATCCTACGGAAAGTCACTCCGAAGCTTATGGAGGGCATCATGCGGGAGATAGAACTGCTCACAAGGTATTGCAATCTGGTTTTTATTTGCCTACTCTCTTCAAGGATGCCCGTAAGTTTGTTTTATCTTGTGATGAATGTCAAAGAATTGGTAATATTGGTAAGCGTTAAGAAATGCCTATGAATTATTCACTTGCTGTTGAACCATTTGATGTTTGGGGTTTTGATTACATGGGACCTTTTCCTTCCTCTAATGGGTATACTCATATTTTGGTTGATGTTGATTATGTCACTAAGTGGGTAGAAGCTATTCCAACTAGTAGTGCTGATCACAACACCTCTATTAAAATGCTTAAGGAAGTCATTTTCCCAAGGTTTGGAGTCCCTAGATATTTAATGAATGATGGTGGTTCACTTTTTATTCATGGTGCTTTCCGTAAAATGCTTGCTAAGTATGATGTTAACCATAGAATTGCTTCACCTTATCACCCTCAGTCTAGTGGTCAAGTTGAACTTAGCAATAGAGAAATAAAGTTAATTTTACAAAAAGCTGTCAATAGGTCCCGAAAGAATTGGCCTAAGAAATTAGATGATGCACTTTGGGCTTACAGAACAGCATATAAAAATCCTATGGGTATGTCTACTTATAAAATGGTTTATGGGAAAGCTTGTCATTTGCCTCTTGAGTTAGAACATAAAGCATTTTGGGCAATTAAAGAACTCAACTATGATTTCAAACTTGCCGGTGAAAAGAGGTTATTTGATATTAGCTCACTAGATGAATGGAGAACCCAAGATTATGAAAATGCCAAGTTATTTAAAGAAAAAATTAAAAGATGGCATGATAAGAGAATCCAAAAGCGCGAGTTTAAAGTTGGAGAATATGTTCTTTTGTACAACTCTCGTTTCAGATTCTTTGCAGGAAAACTCCTCTCCAAATGGGAAGGACCCTATGTTATCAAGGAGGTTTATCGATCTGGAGCCATCAAAATAAATAATGCTGAGGGTACTAACCCGAAGGTTGTCAATGGGCAAAGAATAAAACATTATATCTCAGGTACACCCATTAATGTTGAAAGCAATATTATCCAAACTATGACACCGGAAGAACACATAAAAGAAACCTTCCGGAACACTCCAGAATCATGAAAAAAGAGGAGGTATGTGATACGGTAAGTAAACAGACTCCGAAAAATCCGCAAAAATATTTTCTGTCAGTTTTGGAATATATCAAAAATTAGGAAAATAAGAAACAACCAGGAAGGCACCACTGGTGGGCACAAGACACCAGGGCGCGCCTAGCTTGCCAGGCGCGCCCAGGTGGGTTGTGCCCACCTCGGGTACCTTCCGGACTCTGTTTTTCTTCCGTTTGCTTGTTTCCCAAGATAAAAAATCTTTATATACCTCCCGAACCTATTGACCACCGTGTCGCGGAGAAATCTTTTGTTTTCTTTTCTTGCTATTTTCTGTCAGATCTGTCAGGCCAGGCACCATGTCTTTTACCTCCTCCAACCATGAAGAAGGTGATGCTTGGTTGCTACAGGGGGAGCTAAGGAGAGAGGGAGTTGAGGAGGTTGCCATGGAGGAAGATGAAGGGAATTTCCTTGGGGTTCTCCCTCCGACTCACGAGAGAGGCACACTGGCTGGCATCTCCACTTGTCCTAATCCTCATCAAGCCATGATATCATCAAACAATCAAGACGGCCTCGAAGTGCATGAAGGACTCCCACCAAGGAGGCCTTTACATAGGTTACATCATAACAATTTTCACAATTTGATTCACAATTATGGGTTCGAAAATACTCCTCGTGTGCACATACCGTCCAATTGGGACATATCTCGTCCAAGAGAAAGTGATGCAGGAACAAACTCTTGGGGCCCGGAGAATAAACACATTATGGCTGAAGTGGAGAAAAACACTAAGTTACTTCATCGGGCCCTTCGAGAGATTCAGGGCTTGAGGGAGCTACTCATGATGATATTGGAAAACACTAGTTCATCACCATCACCTCCTTCTTCATCACCAAAGGAAAATTGAGTATCGGGTATGGGCACTCCCCTTGGCTTGTGCGAAGCTTGGGGGAGGTGCCCCGGTATCGTATCATCTCCACTATCTTTTGCCTTTACTTATCTTAGTTCGATCCATAGTTATATTTTGCTTTAGATGAATAAAAGTTTAGTTCGATCCTTTCTTTTCGAGTGTTTGCTTAGTGATCTATCCTTGTAATCGTGTGCAAGATATATAATAAAGAGTAGTTTGAGTTTCATTTCTTTACTTTTATGTTCAATAAAAAGAAAGGAAATAAATGAAAAAGACCATATGCTAATCTTATGGTAAGTAATGACATCACATAAGGAAGAGTATAAGTAGAAAATTTTATTGGAGATTTACAAACATAGCATTGGTCAATGATGCAATTCATGAAAGAATTAATAAGGGAAGAGAAGATTCACATGCAAATACACTATCTTGGACATCTTTTGTGATTGTGAGCCCCCATCAAAATATTATATGCCAAAATTGTTGACGTTGGACAAGGAAGACAACGTAATGATTTATGTTTGGTCATATTCACATAGAAGTTATATTTGTCATAGATCCTTCAACATGTGGTGCTTGTCCCCCATCTTTGCTAGCCAAAAATGATGCACTAAGTAGAGATACTACTTGTGCATCCAAAACCCTTAAACCCAAATCTTGTTTTGAGAGTCCACCATACCTACCTATGGATTGAGTAAGATCCTTCAAGTAAGTTATCATCGGTGCAATAAGGCAATCAAAATTGCTTCTAAAAGTGTTGGATCATTTAGTGTAAGAGAAAATTGAGCGTTGTGCGAACTTGTGATGGCAAAGAATAAAAGCGACAGACTGCATAATAAAGGTTGCTATCATAAGGGGCAATATAACATGATGTTCTTTTGCACTAAGAGATTGAGCATACAAACAAAAAGTGCATGGCAACCTCTGCTTCCCTCTGCGAAGGGCCTATCTTTTACTTTTATGTATTTACTTTTATGCAAGAGTCAAAGTTCTTCTCTCTATTCCTTTTTATTTTCTCTTTTGGCAAGCATCATGTGGTAAGGAAAGATCTAGGCACATATATCCAGTTGGATATGGGTAGCATGAGTTATTATTGTTGACATCACCCTTGAGGTGAGTATGTTGAGTGGCGAAAACTATAAGCCCCTATCTTTCTATGTGTCCGGTTGAAACTTTTTGCTCATGTGTATGAGGTAAGTGTTAGCAATCATAGAAGACTATATGATGGTTGAGTATGTGGACTTGCCAAAAAGGCTCTGATACATGACCCTTCCTGAAAAGATGATGAATTGTAGTTGCAAAGTTGACTGAGAACACAGTTTGTTGGTTTTCAATAGAGTTTATGCTTTATACTTCGATGTTGTGATGAATTGTTACTTGTTCATGAGAAGTCTATGATAGAAGTTATACGATAAAAGTTCTATGATAAATTTTTATGTTAAAGTTTGTTGTTGTTATAATAATATACATGATGCTTCTATGTTCGTATTTTGTTTTTATCGACACCTCTCTCTCTCTAAGCATGTGGGCATGTTTTTCGATTTCGGTTTTCGCTTGAGGACAAGCGAGGTCTAAGCTTGGGGGAGTTGATACGTCCATTTTGCATCATGTTTTCCTACTGTTATTTATATTGTTTTTATGTATAATAATGCTTTTTGGAGTAATTCTAATGCCTTTTCTCTCATAATATGCAAGGTTCACACAAAGAGGGAGAATGCCGGCAGCTGGAATTCTGGACCTGAAAAAGCTACGTCAGGCAACCTATTCTGCACAACTCCAAATGAGCTGAAACTTCACGGAGAATTTTTATGGAATATATAAGAAATATTGGAGCAAATAAGTACTAGAGGGGGCCCACCAGGTGGGCACAACCCACCTGGGCACGCCAGGGAGCCCAGTCGCGCCCTGGTGGGTTGTGCCCTCCTCGGCCCACCTCCGGTGCCCCTCTTCTGGTATATAAGTCATTTTGACCTAGAAAAAAATAAGGAGAGGACTTTCGGGACGAAGCGCCACCGTCTCGAGGAGGAACTTGGGCAGGAGCACTTTTGCCCTCCGGTGGAGCGATTCCGCCGGGGGAACTTCCCTCCCGGAGGGGGAAATCATCGTCATCACCATCACCAACAACTCTCCCAACTTGGGGAGAGCAATCTCCATCAACATCTTCAACAACACCATCTCCTCTCAAACCTTAGTTCATCTCTTGTGTTCAATCTTTGTACCGGAACTATAGATTGGTGCTTGTAGGTGACTAGTAGTGTTGATTACATCTTGTAGTTGATTACTATATGGTTTATTCGGTGGAAGATTATATGTTCAGATCCATTATGCTATTTAATACCCCTTTGATCTTGAGCATGATTATCATTTGTGAGTAGTTACTTTTGTTCTTGAGGTCACGGGAGAAATCTTGTTGCAAGTAATCATGTGAACTTGATATGTGTTCGATATTTTGATGGTATGTATGTTGTGATTCCCTTAGTGGTGTCATGTGAACGTCGACTACATGACACTTCACCATATTTGGGCCTAAGGGAATGCATTGTGGAGTAGTTATTAGATGATGGGTTGCGAGAGTGACAGAAGCTTAAACCCTAGTTTATGCGCTATTCCGTAAGGGACCGATTTGGATCCAAAAGTTTAATGCTATGGTTAGATTTATTCTTAATACTTTTCTCATAGTTGCGGATGCTTGCGAGGGGGTTAATCATAAGTAGGAGGCTTGTTCAAGTAAGAACAGCACCTAAGCACCGGTCCACCCACATATCAAATTATCAAAGTAGCGAACAAAAATCAAACCAACACAATGTAAGTGACTAGATGAAATTCTCGTGTACCCTCAAGAACGCTTTGCTTATCATAAGAGACCATTTTGGCCTGTCCTTTGCCTCAAAAGGATTGGACTACCTTGCTGCACTTTTGTTACCGTTACCGTTACTTGCTCGTTACAAATTATCTTACTATCAAACTACTCGTTACTCATAATTTCAGTGCTTGCAGAGAATACCTTGCTGAAAACTACTTGTCATTTCCTTCCGCTCCTCGTTGGGTTCAACACTCTTACTTATCGAAAGGACTACGATTGATCCCCTATACTTGTGGGTCATCACCTACAGGCTTGTGGGCCCCCCTGGAGCTCCTCCGACCCTAATTCCAACTCTATAAGTACCTATTTGTGGAGAAAAAAATCAGAGAGAAGGATTCATCATGTTTTACGATACGGAGCCACCGCCACATCCTGTTCTTCATCGGGATGGCTGATCTGGAGTCCATTCGAGGCTTCGGAGAGGGGGATTCATTGCCATCATCATCACCAACCTTCCTCCATCACCAATTTCATGATGCTCACCGCTGGGAGTGAGTAATTCCATTGTAGGCTTGCTGGACAGTGATGGGTTGGATGAGATTTATCATGTAATCAAGTTAGTTTTGTTAGGGTTTGATCCCTAGTATCCACTATGTTCTGAGATTGATGTTGCTATGACTTTGCTATGCTTAATGCTTGTCACTAGGGCTCGAGTGCCATGATTTCAGATCTGAACCTATTTTGTTTTCATGAATATATTTGTGTTCTTGATCCTATCTTGCAAGTTGTAGACACCTATTATGTGTTATGATCCGCATACCCCAAGGTGACAATAATTGGGAGTTTGAGGAGTTCATGTATTCACTAAGTGTTAATGCTTTGTTCCGGTTCTCTATTAAAAGGAGGCCTTAATATCCCTTAGTTTCCATTAGGACCCTGCTGCCACGACAGGGTAGGACAAAAGATGTCATGCAAGTTCTTTTCCATAAGCACGTATGACTATATTCGGAATACATGCCTACATTATATTGATGAATTGGAGCTAGTTCTGTGTCATCCTAAGTTATAAATGTTGCATGATGAATGCCATCCGACATAATTATCCATCATTGATCCGATGCCTACGATCTTTTCGCATATTGATCTTCGCTAAGTTACTTTTCCGTTGCTACTGTTACAATCATCATAAAACTGCTACTGTTACTTTTGCCACCGTTACCGTTACTTCCATACTACTTTGCTACTAAAAACTTTGCTGCAGATATTGAAGGAAATATGCCCTAGAGGCAATAATAAAGTTGTTATTTTATATTTCCTTATTCATGGTAAAGGTTTATTATTCATGCTAGAATTGTATTGATCGGAAACCTTAATACATGTGTGAATACATAAACAAACACCGTGTCCCTAGTGAGCCTCTACTAGACTAGCTCGTTGATCAAAGATGGTTAAGGTTTCCTAACCATTGACATGAGTTGTCATTTGATAACGGGACCACATCATTAGGAGAATGATGTGATGGACAAGACCCATCCATTAGCTTAGCATAATGATCATTCAGTTTTATTGCTATTGCTTTCTTCAACTATGAGATTATGCAACTCCCAGATACCGGAGGAATGCCTTCTGTGCTATCAAATGTCACAACATAACTGGGTGATTATAAAGATGCTCTACAGGTATCTCCGAAGGTGTTTGTTGAGTTGACATAGATCGATATTAGGATTTGTCACTCTGAGTATCGGAGAGGTATCTCTGGGCCCTCTCGGTAATACACATCATAAGCTTGCAAGCAAACGACTAAGGAGTTAGTCACGAGGTGATGTATTATGGAATGAGTAAAGAGACTTGCCAGTAACGAGATTGAACTAGGTATGAAGATACCGACGATCGAATCTCGGGCAAGTAACATACCAATGGACAAAGGGAATTACGTGTGTTGTCATAACGGTTTGACCGATAAAGATCTTCGTAGAATATGTAGGAGCCAATATGGGCATCTAGGTTCCGCTATTGGTTATTGACCAGAGAGGTGTCTCAGTCATGTCTACATAGTTCTCGAACCCGTAGGGTCCGCACGCTTAACGTTCGATGACGATATAGTATTATATGAGTTATGTGATTTGGTGACCGAATGTTGTTCGGAGTCCTGAATGAGATCACAGACATGACGAGGAGTCATGAAATGGTTGAGAGGTAAAGATTTATATATATAGGACGATGGT
Organism: Thinopyrum elongatum; assembly: GCA_011799875.1. Taxonomy (NCBI): domain Eukaryota; kingdom Viridiplantae; phylum Streptophyta; class Magnoliopsida; order Poales; family Poaceae; genus Thinopyrum; species Thinopyrum elongatum. Next base: position 418,518,723 of record CM022303.1, on the reverse strand, counting down.
ATTCGGACACCGAAAGTGTTTCGGGGGGTACCGGGTACTTATCGGGTCACTGGAAGGGGTTCCGGGCACCCCCGGGAAAAGATATGGGCCTTATGGGCCAAGAGGGGAAACGCACCAGCCACAAGGGGCTGGTGCGCCCCCCATATGGGCCGGCCTAAGGAGGAGAAGGAAAGGGGAGAAGGGAAAGGAAAGTGTGGATTAGGATTCCCACTTCTTTCCCTCCCCCCCCCCCCCCCTCTTTCCTTCCCCCTTGGGGAAACATGGCAGGGGGCGCATGGCAAGGCAGGACCCCTAGGGGGCCGGCGGCCAGCCCTAGGGTGCACCCTGGCCTATCCCCTCCCCCTCCCACCTATATATATATGTGGGAGGGGGCGCCTAGCACAGCCCAGATCAATTGTTAGCCGTGTGCGGCGCCCCCCTCCACCGTTTACACCACCGGTCATATTTTCGTAGTGCTTAGGCGAAGCCCTGCGGAGATCACTTCACCATCACCGTCACCACGCTGTCGTGCTGACGGAACTCATCTACTACCTCGACGTCTTGCTGGATCAAGAAGGCGAGGGACGTCACCGAGCTGAATGTGTGCAGAACGCGGAGGTGCCGTGCGTTCGGTACTTGATCGGTTGAAGCGTGAAGAAGTACGACTACATCAACCGCGTTGTGAAACGCTTCTGCTTACGGTCTACGAGGGTACGTAGACACACTCTTCCCCTCATGTGCATAGAAAGTTTTTTGTTTTCCATGCAACGATTCCCAACAGTGGCATCATGAGCCAGGTCTATGCGTAGATGATATGCACGAGTAGAACACAAAGAGTTGTGGGCGGTGTTAGTCATACTGCTTACCACCAACGTCTTATTTTGATTCGGTGGTATTATGGGATGAAGCGGCCTGGACCAACCTTACATGTCCACGCACATGAGACCGGTTCCACCGACAGACATGCAACTAGTTTTGCATAAAGGTGGCTAGTGGGTGTCTATTTCTCCTACTTTAGTTGAATCGAATTTGACTAATGTCGGTCCTTGAAGAAGGTTAAAACAGCAAACTTGATGAATCACCATTGTGGTTTTTGCTGTAGGTAAGAATGGTTCTTGCTAGAAGCCCGTAGCAGCCACGTAAAACTTGCAACAACAAAGTAGAGGACGTCTAACTTGTTTTTGCAGGGCATGTTGTGATATGATATGGTCAAGACATGATGTTATATACGTTATTGTATGAGATGATCATGTTTTCTAAGTTATCGGCAACCGGCAGGAGCCTTATGGTTGTCTCTTTATTGTATAAAATGCAAACGCCATGTAATTGCTTTACTTTATCACTATGCGTTAGCAATAGTTGTAGAAGCAATAGTTGGCGAGACGACCATGACACTACGATGGAGATCAAGGTGTCGAGCCGGTGATGATGGAGATCATGACAATGCTTTGGAGATGGACATCAAAAGCACAAGATGATGATGGCCATATCATGTCACATATTTTGATTGCATGTGATGTTTATCTTTTATGCATCTTATTTTGCTTAGTACGGCGGTAGCATTATAAGATGATCCCTTCACTAAATTTCAAGGTAAAAGTGTTCTCCCTGAGTATGCACCATTGCTACAGTTTGTCATTTCGAGACACCATGTGATGATCGGGTGTGATAGACTCTACGTTCACATACAATGGGTGTAAGACAGTTTTGCACATGCAGAATACTTGGGTTAAACTTGACGAGCCTAGCATGTACATACATGGCCTCGGAACACTGGAGACCGAAAGGTCGAACGTGAATCATATAGTAGATATGATCAACATAGAGATATTCACGATTAATGACTACCCCATCTCACGTGATGATCGGACATGGGTTAGTTGATTTGGATCACGTATCACTTAGATGACTTGAGGGATGTCTATTTAAGTGGGAGTTCTTAAGTAATTTGATTAATTGAACTTAATTTATCATGAACTTAGTCTTATAGTTTTGCATATCTATGTTGTAGATCAATGGCCCGAGCTACCGTTCCCCTGAATTTAAATGCGTTCCTAGAGAAAGCTAAGTTGAAAGATAATGGTAGCAACTACACGGACTGGGTCCGTAACTTGAGGATTATCCTCATTGCTGCACAGAAGAATTATGTCCTTGATGCACCGCTAGGTGAAAGGCCTGCTGCATGAGTAGAAGCTGATGTTTTGAATGTCTGGCAAGCTCGATCTGATGACTACTCGATAGTTCAGTGTGCCATGCTTTACGGCTTAGAACCGGGACTTCAAAGACGTTTTGAACGTCATGGAGCATATGAGATGTTCCAAGAGTTGAAGTTAATATTTCAAGCAAATGCCCGGGTTGAGAGATATGAAGTCTCCAACAAGTTCTATAGCTGCAAGATGGAGAAGAACAGTTCTGTCAGTGAACACATACTCAAAATGCCTGGGTATTATAATCACTTGACTGAGCTGGGAGTTGATCTTCCAGTTGATTGTGTCATTGACAGAGTTCTTTAATCACTGCCACCAAGCTACAAAGGCTTTGTGATGAACTATAATATGCAAGGGATGAACAAAATAATTCCCGAGCTCTTCGCAATGCTTAAGGCCGCGGAGATAGAAATCAAGAAGGAGCATCAAGTGTTGATGGTTAACAAGACCACTAGTTTCAAGAAAAAGTGCAAGGGAAAGAAAGGGAACTTCAAGAAGAATGGCAAGCAAGTTGCCACTCCCGGTAAGAATCCCAAAGCTGGACCCAAGCCTGAAACTGAGTGCTTCTACTGCAAAGGGACTGGTCACTGGAAGCGGAACTGCCCCAAATACTTGGCGGATAAGAAGGATGGCAAAGTGAACAAAGGTATATTTGATATACATGTTATTGATGTGTACCTTACTAATGCTCGTAGTAGCGCATGGGTATTTGATACTGGTTCGGTTGCTCATATTTGTAACTCGAAACAGGAGCTACGTATTAAATGAAGATTGGCTAAGGACGAGGTGACGATGCGCGTCGGGAATGGTTCCGAGGTTGATGTGATCGCCGTCGGCACGCTACCTCTACATCTACCTTTGGGATTAGTTTTAGACCTGAATAATTGTTATTTGGTGCTAGCGTTGAGCATGAACATTATATCTGGATCTTGTTTAGTGCGAGACAGTTATTCATTTAAATCGGAGAATAATGGTTGTTCTATTTATATGAGTAATATCTTTTATGGTCATGCACCCTTGAAGAGTGGTCTATTTTTGTTGAATCTCGATTGTAGTGATATACTTATTCATAATATTGATGCCAAAAGATGCAAAGTTGATAATGATAGTGCAACATATTTGTGGCACTGCCGTTTAGGTCATATTGGTGTAAAGCGCATGAAGAAACTCCATGCAGATGGGCTTTTGGAATCACTTGATTATGAATCATTTGATACTTGCAAACCATGCCTCATGGGCAAGATGACTAAAACTCCGTTCTCCGGAACAATGGAGCGAGCCAATGACTTATTGGAAATAATACATACCGATGTATGCGGTCCGATGAGTGTTGAGGCACGCGGCGGGTATCGTTATTTTCTGACCTTCACAGACGATTTAAGTAGATATGGGTATATCTACTTAATGAAACACAAGTCTGAAACATTTGAAAAGTTCAAAGAATTTCAGAGTGAAGTAGAGAATCATCGTAACAAGAAAATAAAGTTTCTACGATCTGATCGCGGAGGCGAATATTTGAGTTACGAGTTTAGCCTTCATTTAAAATAATGTGAAATAGTTTCACAACTCACACCACCTGGATAACCACAGCGTAATGGTGTGTCCGAACATCGTAACCGTACTTTATTAGATATGGTGCGATCTATGATGTCTCTTACTGATTTACCACTATCATTTTGGGGTTATGCATTAGATACAGCTGCATTCATGTTAAATAGGGCACCGTCCAAATCCATTGAGACGACACCTTGTGAACTGTGGTTTGGCAAGAAACCTAAGCTGTCGTTTCTTAAATTTTGGGGTTGCGACACTTATGTCGAAAGGCTTCAGCCTGATAAGCTCGAACCCAAATCAGAGAAGTGTGTCTTCATAGGATACCCTAAGGAAACAATTGGGTACACCTTCTACCACAGATCCGAAGGCAAGATCTTTGTTGCCAAGAATGGAACCTTTCTAGAGAAGGAGTTTCTCTCGAAAGAAGTGAGTGGGAGGAAAGTAGAACTTGATGAGGTAACTGTACCTTCTCTCGAATTGGAAAGTAGCACATCAGAGAAATCCGTTCCCATGATGCCTACACCAACTAGAGTGGAAGCAAATGATAATGATCATGAAACTTCAGATCAAGTTGCTACTGAACCTCGTAGGTCAACCAGAGCACGATCTGCACCAGAGTGGTACGGTAATCCTGTTCTAGAAGTCATGTTATTAGACCAAGGCAAACCTGAGAACTATGAAGAAGCTATGATGAGCCCAGATTCCGACAGATGGCTTGAGGCCATGAAATCTAAGATAGTATCCATGTATGAGAACAAAGTGTGGACTTTGGTGGACTTGCCCGATGATCGGTAAGCCATAGAGAATAAATGGATCTTCAAGAAGAAAATTGACGCTGATGGTAATGTTACTTTCTACAAAGCTCGACTTGTCGCAAAAGGTTTTCGACAAGTTCCAATGAGACTTTCTCACCCGTAGCGATGCTTAAGTCCATCCGAATCATGTTAGCAATTTCCGCATTTTATGATTATGAAATCTGGCAAATGGACATCAAAACTGCATTCCTTAATGGATTTCTTAAAGAAGAGTTGTATATGATGCAACCAGAAGGTTTTTTCGATCCTAAAGGTGCTAACAAAGTGTGCAAGCTCTAGCGATCCATCTATGGACTGGTGCAAGCATCTCGGAGTTGGAATATACACTTTGATGAAGTGATCAAAGCATATGGTTTTATATAGACTTTCGGTGAAGCCTGTATTTACAAGAAAGTGAGTGGGAGCTGTGTAGCATTTCTAATATTATATGTAGATGACATATTGTTGATTGGAAATGATATAGAATTTCTGGATAGCATAAAAGGATACTTGAATAAGAGTTTTTCAATGAAAGACCTCGGTGAAGCTGCTTATATATTGGGCATCAAGATCTATAGAGATAGATCAAGACGCTTAATAGGACTTTCAAAAAGCACATACCTTGACAAAGTTTTGAAGAAGTTCAAAATGGATCAGTCAAAGAAAGGGTTCTTGCCTGTGTTACAAGGTGTGAAATTGAGTCAGACTCAAAGCCCGACCACTGCAGAAGATAGAGAGAAAATGAAAGTCATTCCCTATGCCTCAGCCATAGGTTCTATCATGTATGCTACGCTGTGTACCAAACCTGATGTGTGCCTTGCCATAAGTCTGGCAGGAAGGTACCAAAGTAATCCAGGAGTGGATCACTGGACAACAGTCAAGAACATTGTGAAGTACCTGAAAAGGACCAAGGATATGTTTCTCGTTTATGGAGGTGACAAAGAGCTCGTCGTAAATGGTTACGTCGATGCTAGCTTTGACACTGATCCGGATGACTCTAAATCACAAACCGGATACGTATTCATATTGAATGGTGGAGCTGTCAGTTGGTGCAGTTCCAAGCAGAGCGTCGTGGCGGGATCTAAGTGTGAAGCGGAGTACATAGCTGCTTCGGAAGCAGCAAATGAAGGAGTTCACATCCGATCTGGGTGTAATACCTAGTGCATTGGATCCAATGAAAATCTTTTGTGACAACACTGGAGCAATTGCCTTGGTGAAGGAATCCAGGTTTCACAAGAGAACCAAACACATCAAGAGACGCTTCAACTCCATTCGTGAACAAGTCAAGGATGGAGACATAGAAATTTGCAAGATACATACAAATCTAAATGTGGCAGACCCGTTGACTAAGCCTCTTCCGCGAGCAAAACATGATCAGCACCAAGACTCCATGGGTGTTAGATTCATTACAATGTGAAAGTGCAACTAATCCCTGGGTGGTTTTGGTAATTCATAACAACATATAGCTCATTGAACTAATATCCATTCAAGTTAAATATTTCAGGTAGTTCAATGATTGGCATGGCACATGGACTAGAGACGTGGACCCCTCAAAATGCTAAGGACAAATATTGGCAAAAGCTCAAGACTCTTCATTTCTATTTTAGTGATCCAAGATCACATTGAGTCCATAGGAAAAGCCAATACTATTAAAAGGGGATGAGGTGTTGCTTAATGGTCTACTTGCTCAAAATGCTTAGTGATATGCTCCAAAGCCCTCAACCACTTTCTCAATTCCATATATGTCCTAAACCTAAAGTCAAACTCGGCCCCACCAATTTGATCTATCCGGCACCAATGAGTTCTTTTGACATAGCCATAGCGAGAAACCCTAATCAGTGCGGTCTCGCCGATAGGGATCTCGGTCTCACCGAGATGGGATTGCAAACACTCTGTTTCCCTTCGTAACATTTTGGTCTCACCGAAATGAGCGATCGGTCCCACCGAGTTCGCAATGCAAACTCTCTGTTTCCCTTTCGTAACATTTCGGTATCACCGAAAGGAGTGATCGGTCCCACCGAGTTTGCCTGACCAACTCTCTGTTTGCTCATTGCTGAAATCGGTCTCACCGAGTTCATGCAATCGGTCACACCGAGATGAGGTTTTGCCCTAACCCTAGCACATCGGTCCTACCGAGTTGATCATGTTGGTCCCACCGAAAATCCTAACGTTCACATTTTGAACTGGATCGGTCTCACCGAGTTCTTCTATTCAGTCTGACCGAGTTGGGTCAAATGTGTGTAACGGTTAGATTTTGTGTGGAGGCTATATATACCCCTTCACCCCCTTCTCTATTCAAGAGAGAGCCATCAGAACGTGCCTACACTTTCATTACTCATTTTCTGAGAGAGAACCACCTACTCATGTGTTGAGACCAAGACATTCCAATCCAACCACAAGAATCTTGATCTCTAGCCTTCCCTAAGTTGCTTTCCACTCAAATCATCTTTCCACCATAGCCAAATCTGTGAGAGAGAGTTGAGTGTTGGGGAGACTATCATTTGAAGCACAAGAGCAAGGAGTTCATCATCAACACACCATTTATTACCTTTTGGAGAGTGGTGTCTCCTAGATTGGTTAGGTGTCACTTGGGAGCCTCCGACAAGATTGTGGAGTTGAACCAAGGAGTTTGTAAGGGTAAGGAGATCGCCTACTTCGTGAAGATCTACCCGAGTGAGGCAAGTCCTTCGTGGGCGATGGCCATGGTGGGATAGACAATGTTGCTTCTTCGTGGACCCTTTGTGGGTGGAGCCCTCCGTGGACTCGCGCAACCGTTACCCTTCGTGGGTTGAAGTCTCCATCAACATGGACGTACGATAGCACCACCTATCAGAACCACGCCAAAAATCTTCGTGTCTACATTGTGTTTGCCTTCTCCAAACCCTTCCCTTTACCTTCATATGCAATGTTTTACTTTCCGCTGCTATACTCTTAGAATTGCATGTGTAGGTTGATTGCTTGACTTGTGCTAAGTTGCTAAAATCTGCCAAGACTTAAAATTGGGAAAAGGCTAGATTTTCATTTGGTCAAGTAGTCTAATCACCCCCCCCCCCTCTAGACCTACTTTCGATCCTACAAGTGGTATCAGAGCTTTGGTCTCCATTTGCCTTGATTTCCATAGCTTTGGTGATCATAGCCTTGGTTTCACAACCTAGGAGTGTATGGCGTCTAGCGAGGGAAATTACCACCGTAGAGGTCCTTACATTGATGGTACAAATTTTGCTAGTTGGAAGCATAAGATGAAAATGCATATTCTTGGACATAACCCCGCCGTTTGGGCTATTGTATGTTTTGGTTTGCAAGGTGAATTCTTCAAAGATGGAAGAGAACCGAATCATGAAGCAACCGCGGAAGAATTGAAGATGTTGCAATACAACGCTCAAGCTTACGATATCCTCTTCAACGGATTGTGCCCCGAAGAATTCAACAAAATCAGCCGTCTTGAGAATACAAAAGAAATTTGGGATACTTTGGTTGATATGCACGAAGGTACCGAGTCCGTCAAGGAATCCAAATTGGATGTGCTTCAAAGTCAACTTGACAAGTTCAAAATGAAGGATGGTGAAGGTGTCGCTGAAATGTACTCTAGGCTTGCTCTCATCACAAATGAGATTGCCGGCTTAGGAAGTGAAGAGATGACCGACAGATTCATCATCAAGAAGATCCTAAGAGCCTTGGATGGAAAATATGATACCGTGTGCACATTGATCCAAATGATGCCCAATTACAAAGATCTCAAGCCAACGGAAGTCATTGGTAGAATTGTTGCTCATGAGATGTCACTTAAGGATAAAGAAGAGCTTCACAACAAGTCTAGTGGTGCTTACAAAGCTTCATGTGATGCTCCTACATCATCAAGTGAAAACAAGTCTTCAATTAAGAATTGAGCCTAATGCTGAAGAACTTCAACAAGTTCTACGGGTAGAAGCGAAGAGAGAAGTTCCAAGTCGAGGTCCTACTATGACAAGAGATCTTCTAGTCGTGAACGAAATTGCTACAATTGTGGAAGACCCGGACACTACTCCAATGAGTGTATGGCTCCCTACAAAAGAAGAGAAGACTCACCTAAAAGGAGGAGTAAAAGAGAGGAATCACCTCCAAGAGAGAGAAGGAGTAGAGATGATTGTTATGAACGAAGACCCTCTCGCAGAAGCAAGGATTCGGAAAGAAAGGACAAGTCATCAAAGAGCTACACAAGACGAAGACATCAAGCTCATGTTGGTGAATGGGTATCCTGTTCCGACTCCGAACACCACTCCGAGAGAAGTTATCACTCTGACTCCGAACATACTCAAGATGAAGGTGTTGTCAGTCTTGCACTTGTGTCATCCAACTCCTACGACATATTTGACTCACCAAATGAAGGGATTGGAAGATGCTTCATGGCTAAAGGCCCCAAGGTATCACACCCCGAGTATGTTGATTTCAATAGTGATGATGATGATTTACTTGTTGACAACTCTAGTGACGAAAACTATGATGAAATTGTTGTTAATCATGCTAATCAAGATGAAACGAATGACAATGATAAGAAGGAGATTGAGCATCTAACTAAAGAATTAAACACTCTTAAGTTTGCTCATGAAACAACCTTAGAGGATCATCGAGAGCTTTTAAAGACTCATGAGAAGCTACGCTTTGAAAAGCTCAATCTAGAGCAAGAGCATGGGTTCTTAAAAGCAATTAATGATGATCTTCGTAAGAAAAGTTCTTCTTACATTGCCAAGCATTTACTCTTGTCTACTTACATGCCACAAGTAAAATCTAGCAACAAGAGCAAGAAAGATTCTTCTTCTAGTAGTAACAATAATCATGTTAAATCCAATATTGTTGCTTCTAGTAGTTCTCTTGATTCCACTAATTATTCTCTTAGCCAAGTTACACTTGAGCAAGAAAATAGCTTATTGAAGGGAATTATAGAGAAAGGTGTTTACAAGAGCCTTGCCGGAAGTAAGCAATTTGAGGAAATTGTACGCAAGCAAGGAAGGCACCGGAAGAATCAAGGTGTTGGTTTTGAACGCAAGTTCAATGCCAATGGAGTTGAGTGGGAAGAAGATCAATACCCCAAGACAAAGTTTATTCCTCAACAAGAGAAGTATGATCCCGCTTCTTTCAAGGGAACACAAGCTCAAGATGATCTTCCACCACAAGACCACAAGCTAAAAGGCAAGGATAAGCTTCAAGAGGAGATTGATGCATTTGAAGAAGCTCCTAAGGCCTTGGTCAAGTGGGTTCCCAAGTCTACATCAAGTTCTACTTCATCAAGTACGACTGCAACTCCAAGGGTTCCCATCAAGATGATGTGGATCCCAAAGAAGAAGAACTAGAGAGTTCTTGAGGGTGACTCCGCCGACATACTTCACTCATATTCATTTTGGCAAGGACAAGTGCAATCAACTTCCATATCTTGCACTAGTTCAAGGAGTCACAAACCCTCTTGTTGGTAAGACAAGGGACAAGGTAACCTAATGCTTTCATGGACAACATCATACGTGTATTTCACTCTATGTCTATGGATATCCTTGTGTGTTCCTTGTGGGACTAACCCATGTAGGTATTGAAAGTGCAACTCGCTCCAATGGATTGCTCCAAATGATCTACATCAACATTGAGCATCCACATCTTCAACATCTACATGAAGTCATCATCGACAAAACCCAAGGTTAGTTCATCCCTCTTAGGGGGGATATCACATCTAGGGGGAGCTTTACTCTAAAAATTGAGCTAAAGCAACTCTAATGGTGTGAACACAACAATGCTTTATGTAAAAGTGGTAACCCCACTTGTGCTTAAACGATGAGTATGGCCTATGATCAAATGTTCTCATTTGACTCCTAAGTTAATATACTCATATATAGATGACCTAGTCATCGCCAATTGCTTGATAGATGCTAGAGTGTTTGTGCATGCTTTGACACATATTTCATTTGCTATCTTATTGTGTGAGCATGTTGGATGCATAATTTTTCTCCATTCGAGGACATCCATTTGTTGTTTTGATTGATTGGCTTTTCTTGTTTCTGCCAAATGGATGGACAAGAATGCCTAAGTACTCCCTCTAGCTATCTATGCTTTTCTCGTCTCAAACTCTATTCATGCTACATCACAAAGTTTGATCAAGTCATATTCGGACCCTCCGAGTGAGGAGCACTCGGAGCCACTGATTCGTCATAGACTTAACTTCCAAAACTTCTTAGTGCATTTCGGTCTGACTGATCCATCCCATTCGGTCACACGGAGTTCATTAAGTTGATCTAAGTTTTAATCTCGGTGCAACCGATTTGAACCGTTTGGTCACACCGAGTTGCAGCAACCGCTTGCGATTCTGCATCTCGGTGCCACCAAGTCATTCCACTCGGTCACACCGACAGTGACTGGACATATATTCCCACGGGCTGAAAATTTGGAAATTCCTCCAAACGCTTTGCCCGCGCCTGTCCAGCTCTGCCGACTCGAGGTCTCCAGATTGTCTCCTCGTCGCCAGCGTCCTCCTACCGCTGGTTTTCGCCGCCGTCAACGGGAATCTTCACCGCCGTTGTCACCGTAGCGAGTTCATTGCCAAGTTAGGGTATGAACTCGTCCCTTTGTGCCTTCCCCACTCCGATTCCGAGCACAAAGATCAATGCCTATATTCTTTCCATGTTTTGAGACAACTCTATCCACTGGAAACTCCGTTAGATTAGATTTCATGCAAAAATTTAGGTTTAGGTTTCCGCCGAACTCATCTCGGACCGACCGATATTAGGATTTCGGTCTCACCGATTTGGCTCAGGCCATAGCACAAGTATTTATCAGTCTGACCGAAACATACCAATCGGTGTGACCGAGTTCATTTCTCTGTGAAACCCTAGCATCTCGGAGTCACCGAACTGTGTCTCGGTCTGACCGATTTCACATGTTTAGACTCTAAAGCTGCTTCGGTGTCACCGAGTTTGTAATATCGGTAGCTCCAAAATGCTTTCTGTAGAAAACTAAAACTAAGTTTTTGACTCATTTGTTTTGCAAAATGGTTGTGTTTTGTGATGCTTATCCACTCTATCTCAACCTATCTATTCACAGGGTCAGCTTTCAGTGTCAGAGATGTCAGACAATAGTGATAGCCAGAACAAATCAGAGAAGCAGGCAAATCTGAGTGAGGGCACTAGCCCCTCAAACAGTAGCTATGATGAGGGTAGCAAAAGCACCCCAAGCAATCTGCCTAAGGCTTCAACTAGGCAGAGGAAGAAGAGAACCTCAGATTCTGAAGATGAAGACTTTGTGGTTGATTAGGAGGTCACTTCCAAGAAGAAAGTGATCAAGAAAGAGCAAGTAGCTGCTGCTGGCATCAAGCCTGGAATGAAGAAGAAAGTTCCTGCCAAGAGAGTGCCCATGTCCAAAGCCAGGGCCTCAACTCAGGAAACCATGGAGTTCACTCTTGAACCAAGAGAAGAAGAGGCCGCTGGAGGCAAGAAGAGGAAAGAAAGGGTCAAGAAGACCATGGCCAGAGTGATTGGCAGATCATCAATGATGAGAGATCCAGATGAAGATGACGAGGAAGAAGAAGATGCTGCACTAGCTCAGAAATCTCAGAAATTGATGGGAGATGCTATTAAGTCTGGGGCTGCTCCATCCAAGCCCAAGACAGCCCCCAAGCAATCTTCACAAGCTCAAGCTCCAAAGCCAATAGCACCTAAGAGAAGCACAAGAAATATCTCAGCTGCAGAGAAGAACAAGGCCCCAGTGCCTGAAGCTCAAGAAGGTGAGGAGCAGCAAGTGCTCAGGAAGCTAAAACCAAAGATACCAGATCATGATGACACTCATCCAATTGCAGAGAACATGAAAGTGAGAAAAGATGTAGGTCTTAGACTATGGAGGCAGATAGACCCCTATGCTACAAGGAGAAGGACTGCTGTGGATTACAGGTTCCACACCAAGGAGCAGCAAGACTTCTATGAGACAATTCTCCTAGACAAGAAGCCCATAGTCAGTGACATGAGATGGGTCGACTGGAAGTTCATTGATGACAATGAAGACTACTTCCCTGGAGTTCATGAGAGTTTCAGGATGAATGGAGTTGACATTTTGTTGGTCAGAAATTGACAAAATGGAATGATGAGATGGTGATGCAATTTTATTCCACTGCACATTTTTACCCAGATGGCAAGATAGTCTGGATGACTGAGGGTACTAGGTACCAATCTTCAATTGCTGAGTGGGCCAAGCTGATCAATGCCTTTGAAGAAGCAGAGGATGACACAGATGTCTATGCAAAGCCCAGGAAAGGCCATAACTCCATGGCACACATGCACAAGGAGATTCCAGATGATGCTTTGGGGACTCACAAGTTTGGGTCCATTTACTATCTGTTGTCAGGGCTGCCAACCATCAACACTATATTGAGGCACACCTTGTTGCCCAAATCTGGAGATGACAGGATGATCAGAGGGCACTCAATTAACTTGTTACATATGTTTGATGTGCCAGAGAAGTTCAAGGTGATGACCTTGATTGTTGAAACAGTTAAGAGGACTGCAGCAGATCAGAAGAGGTCATGTGGATATGCCCCACACATTCAGATGCTCATCAACTCCAAGATGGGCATAGGCACATATCTGCTAGACAGAGAGCACCTTCCCCTGAGGCCAGACTTTGAGGACAATGTTGTTGTCATGGATGCATCACATCCTACATCTGTGGAGGCTCAGGAGAAGAGAGAAAAAGCAAAGGCAGCAAAGATTTCCAAGGTTCCAGATGTCTCAGCTGTAAATCTCAAGACCAAGCAGGATCAGCTCAGCTATCTGCTTGAGGCCACTGTGAGAATTGAGAAAGGACTAGCTACCCTGACTCAAAATCAAGAAAGTCTTGAGACAATCATTGAAACAAAATTTTATGATCTAGACTTGAAGGTCACAGAGATTCAGAACGCAGTTGAGCAACTCCAAAAAGAAGCTGAGGACAGGAGAGGAAAAGCTACCACAGAGGCATTTCAGAGAGTGCCTAGAGCCAACAGGTCTGTAGCTGTGCCAGTCAGTGACACAAGAGCCACCACTTCAGCACCTACAGCCACTGCCCCAGTTGCCCCTCCAGTTGCAACTCCTCCAGTTCCTCAGTCATCATCGGAAGCTTTTGCAGATGATGTCTTCTCCATGCCATCTTCGCACACCGGAGCTCCCGGAGATCGTGCTTAGAGTGCCGCATAGCACTATGCATTTTCAAGCTTTTTGGTAACTTGTTGCCAAAGGGGGAGAAAGTGTATAGATCATAGGCTTCGAGAGAGAGAGAGTGTTTTGCTTTTATTTGCCTCTCTTTTTATTTGATCGTTTGTTTGCTACAATATTCGTGCTTGTGTGTGAGATAAGAGTATCTCAAACTCTTATGATCATGTGATTGATCATATTATGCTTTAATGTGTGCTTGAATGATGATATCTTATCACTTGTGTATGATCAATCATGTTTGCCTTGCTGATGAGTGCATGCTATTTATATTCTATCATTTTGAGCGCTCCACCAAGATGTATGTGACATGGAAGAGTAACCCATGACCCTAATCGATTGTGCATTTGCATTCAAAAGCAAATTTTAAATAATGCACAAATTTAGGGGGAGCACTTGCTTATCACATACTTCTCAAAGCGATGATATATTTCATTCATATTATCATTTGTCGAAGCTTTGATCTATATGTTGTCATCAATTACCAAAAAAGGGGAGATTTAAAGTGCAACTAATCCCTGGGTGGTTTGGTAATTCATAACAACATATAGCTCATTGAACTAATATCCATTCAAGTTAAATATTTCAGGTAGTTCAATGATTGGCATGGCACATGGACTAGAGACGTGGACCCCTCAAAATGCTAAGGACAAATATTGGCAAAAGCTCAAGACTCTTCATTTCTATTTTAGTGATCCAAGATCGCATTGAGTACATAGGAAAAGCCAATACTATTAAAAGGGGATGAGGTGTTGCTTAATGGTCTACTTGCTCAAAATGCTTAGTGATATGCTCCAAAGCCCTCAACCACTTTCTCAATTCCATATATGTCCTAAACCTAAAGTCAAACTCGGCCCCACTAATTTGATCTATCCGGTGTCACCAAGTTCTTTTGACATAGCCATAGCCAGAAACCCTAATCAGTTCATTCTCACAGATAGGGATCTCGGTCTCACCGGGATGGGATTGCAAACTCTCTGTTTCCCTTCGTAACATTTTGGTCTCACCGAAATGAGCGATCGGTCCCACCGAGTTCGCAATGCAAACTCTCTGTTTCCCTTTCGTAATGTTTCGGTATCACCGAAAGGAGCGATCGGTCCCACCGAGTTTGCCTGACCAACTCTCTGTTTGCTCATTGCTAAAATCGGTCTCACCGAGTTCATGCAATCGGTCACACCGAGATGAGGTTTTGCCCTAACCCTAGCGCATCGGTCCTACCGAGTTGCTCATGTCGGTCCCACCGAAAATCCTAACATTCACATTTTGAACTGGATCGGTCTCACCGAGTTCTTCTATTCGGTCTGACCGAGTTGGGTCAAATGTGTGTAACGGTTAGATTTTGTGTGGAGGCTATATATACCCCTCCACCCCCTTCTCTATTCAAGAGAGAGCCATCAGAACGTGCCTACACTTCCATTACTCATTTTCTGAGAGAGAACCACCTACTCATGTGTTGAGACCAAGACATTCCAATCCAACCACAAGAATCTTGATCTCTAGCCTTCCCCAAGTTGCTTTCCACTCAAATCATCTTTCCACCATAGCCAAGTCTGTGTGAGAGAATTGAGTGTTGGGGAGACTATCATTTGAAGCACAAGAGCAAGGAGTTCATCATCAACACATCATTTATTACCTTTTGGAGAGTGGTGTCTCCTAGATTGGTTAGGTGTCACTTGGGAGCCTCCGACAAGATTATGGAGTTGAACCAAGGAGTTCGTAAGGGCAAGGAGATCGCCTACTTCGTTTAGATCTACCCGAGTGAGACAAGTCCTTCGTGGGCGATGGCCATGGTGGGATAGACAAGGTTGCTTCTTCGTGGACCCTTCATGGGTGGAGCCCTCCGTGGACTCGCGCAACCGTTACCCTTCGTGGGTTGAAGTCTCCATCAACGTGGACGTACGATAGCACCACCTATCGGAACCACGCCAAAAATCTTCGTGTCTACATTGCGTTTGCCTTCTCCAAACCCTTCCCTTTACCTTCATATGCAATGTTTTACTTTCCGCTGCTATACTCTTAGAACTGCATGTGTAGGTTGATTGCTTGACTTGTGCTAAGTTGCTAAAATCTGCCAAGACTTAAAATTGGGAAAAGGCTAGATTTTTATTTGGTCAAGTAGTCTAATCACCCCCCGCCCTCTAGACCTACTTTCGATCCTACACAATGGAATCTAGATTATTGACTCTAGTGCAAGTGGGAGACTGAAGGAAATATGCCCTAGAGGCAATAATAAAGTTGTTATTTTATATTTCCTTATTCATGATAAAGGTTTATTATTCATGCTAGAATTGTATTGATCGGAAACCTTAATACGTGTGTGAATACATAAAAAAACACCGTGTCCCTAGTGAGCCTCTACTAGACTAGCTCGTTGATCAAAGATGGTTAAGGTTTCCTAACCATTGACATGAGTTGTCATTTGATAACGGGATCACATCATTAGGAGAATGATGTGATGGACAAGACCCATCCGTTAGCTTAGCATAATGATCGTTCAGTTTTATTGCTATTCCTTCAACTATGAGATTATGCAACTCCCGGATACCGGAGGAATGCCTTGTGTGCTATCCAACGTCACAACATAACTGGGTGATTATAAAGATGCTCTACAGGTATCTCTGAAGGTGTTTGTTGAGTTGGCATAGATCGAGATTAGGATTTGTCACTCCGAGTATCGGAGAGGTATCTCTGGGCCCTCTCGGTAATACACATCATAAGCTTGCAAGCAAATGACTAAGGAGTTAGTCACAAGGTGATGTATTATGGAATGAGTAAAGAGACTTGCCGGTAACGAGATTGAACTAGGTATGAAGATACCGACGACCGAATCTCGGGCAAGTAACATACCAATGGACAAAGGGAATTACGTATGTTGTCATAATGGTTCGACCGATAAAGATCTTCGTAGAATATGTATGAGCCAATATAGGCATCCAGGTTTCGCTATCGGTTATTGACTGGAGAGTTGTCTCGGTCATGTCTACATAGTTCTTGAACCCGTAGGGTCCGCACGCTTAACGTTCGATGACGATATAGTATTATATGAGTTATGTGATTTGGTAACCGAATGTTGTTCGGAGTCCTGGATGAGATCATGGACATGACGAGGAGTCTTGAAATGGTCGAGAGGTAAAGATTGATATATAGGACGATGGTATTCGGACAGCTGAAGTGTTTCGGGGGGGTACCGGGTACTTATCGGGTCACCGGAAGGGGTTCCTGGCACCCCCGGCAAAAGATATGGGCCTTATGGGCCAAGAGGGGAAACACACCTGCCACAAGGGGCTGGTGCGCCCCCCATATGGGCCGGCCTAAGGAGGAGAAGGAAAGGGGAGAAGGGAAAGGAAAGTGTGGATTAGGATTCCCACTTCTTTCCCTCTCCCCCCTCTTTCCTTCCCCCTTGGGGAAACATGGCAGGGGGCGCAGGGCAAGGCAGAGCCCCTAGGGGGCCGGCGGCCAGCCCTAGGGCGCGCCCTGGCCTCTCCCCTCCCCCTCCCACCTATATATAAGTGTGAGGGGGCGCCTAGCACATCCCAGATCAATTGTTAGCCGTGTGCGGCGCCCCCCTCCACCGTTTACACCCCCGGTCATATTTTCGTAGTGCTTAGGTGAAGCCCTGTGGAGATCGCTTCACCATCACCGTCACCACGCCGTCGTGCTGTAGGAACTCATCTACTACCTCGACATCTTGCTGGATCAAGAAGGCGAGGGACGTCACCGAGCTGAATGTGTGTAGAACGCGGAGGTGCCGTGCGTTCGGTACTTGATCGGTTGAAGCGCGAAGAAGTTCGACTACATCAACCGCGTTGTGAAACACTTCCGCTTACGGTCTATGAGGGTACGTAGACACACTCTTCCCCTTATTGCTATGCATCTCCATGGATAGATCATTGCGTGTGCGTAGAATTTTTTTTGTTTTCCATGCAACGATTCCCAACAGATATTAAGTCTTTCAGGTGTGGTTGAATTGACAACTCAGCTGCTAATACTCAGGAATATTCTTTGGCTCCCCTTGTGTCGAATCCATAAATTTGGGTTGAATACTCTACCCTATTGCGATCCCCTATACTTGTGGGTTATCAGGCCTACCACCCACCAGGGCGCGCCAGTTGGGGCAGGCGCGCCCTGGTGTCTTGTGGGCACCTGGGTTGCCTTCCCGGTTGTTTCTTATTTTCCTATTTTTCTAATATTCCAAAACTAACAGAAAATATTTTTGCGGATTTTTCGGAGTCCGTTTACTTACCGTATCACGTACCTCTTCCTTTTCAGGGTTCTAGAGTGTTCTGGAAGGTTTCTTTTATGTGTTCCTCCGGTGTCATGGTTTCAACATTAATACGCGTACCTGAGATATAGTGTTTAATTATTTGTCCATTGATCACCTTCGTATTAGTACCTTCGGCATTATTAATCTTGATAGCTCCAGAGCGATAAACTTCTTCGATGATATATGGCCCTTCCCATTTGGAAATAAGTTTTCCTGCAAAAAATCTAAAATGAGAGTTGTACAATAGAACATGTTCACCAACTTTGAATTCCCTCTTTTGGATTCTTTTGTCATGCCATCTTTTAACTTTTTCTTTAAATAGTTCGGCATTTTCATAAGCTTGGGTTCTCCATTCATCTAGTGAGCTAATATCAAATAACCTCTTTTCACCAGCAAGTTTGAAGTCATAATTGAGTTCTTTAATTGCCCAATATGCTTTATGTTCTAACTCAAGAGGCAAATGACAAGCTTTCCATAAACCATTTTATATGGAGACATACCCATAGGATTTTTATAAGCTGTTCTGTAGGCCCAAAGTGTATCATCTAATTTCTTAGACCAATTCTTTCGGGACCAATTGATAGTTTTTTGTAGTATTAATTTTATTTCTCTATTGCTAAGTTCAACTTGACCACTAGATTGAGGATGATAGGGTGATGCAATTCTATGGTTAAAATCATCTTTAGCAAGCATTTTATGGAAAGCGCCATGAATAAAATATGAACCACCATCAGTCATTAAATATCTAGGGACTCCAAACCTTGGGAAAATAACTTCTTTAAGCATTTTAATGGAGGTGTTATAATCAGCACTACCAGTTGGAATAGCTTCTACCCACTTAGTGGCATAATCAACAACAACCAAAATATGTGTATACACACTAGAGGAAGGAAAAGGTCCCATATAATCAAAGCCCCAAACATTAAATGGTTCAACAACAAGTGAATAATTCATAGGCATTTCCTGACGCTTACCAATATTACCTATTCTTTGACATTCATCACAAGACAAGACAAACTTACGGGCATCTTTGAAAAGAGTAGGCCAATAAAAACCAGATTGTAATACCTTGTGCGCAGTTTTATTTCCTGCATGATGCCCTCCATAAGCTTCGGAGTGACATTTCCGTAGGATTTGTTCCTGTTCATGCTCAGGTACGCAACGTCTAATAATACCATCTACTCCTTCTTTATAAAGATGTGGGTCATCCCAAAAGTAATGTCTTAAATCATAGAAGAATTTTTTCTTTTGTTGTTATGTGAAACTAGGTGGTATAAATTTAGCAACAATATAATTAGCATAATCAGCATACCAAGGAGTATTATGAGAAGCATTTATTAAAGCTAGTTGTTCATCAGAAAAGCTATCATCAATAGGTAGTGGGTCATCAAGAATATTTTCTAACCTAGACAAGTTATCAGCTACGTGGTTCTCAGCTCCTTTCCTATCAGTGATGTGTAAGTCAAATTCTTGTAGCAAGAGAACCCACCTAATGAATCTAGGTTTAGCATCTTTCTTTTCCATAAGATATTTTATAGTAGAATGATCAGTGTGAACAATTACTTTGGAGTCAACAATGTAAGATCTGAATTTATCACAAGCAAACACAACTACTAAAAATTCTTTCTCAGTAGTAGCATAATTTCTTTGGGCACTGTCTAGAGTTTTGCTAGCATAATGGATAACATTTAATTTCTTATCAACTCTTTGTCCTAGAACAGCACCAACAGCATAATCACTAGCATCACACATAATTTCAAAAGGCAAGTTCCAATCAGGTGGTTGAACAATAGGTGCAGAAGTTAATGCTTTCTTAAGTGTTTCAAAGGCTTCTACACAATCATCATAAAAAACAAATGGAACATCCTTTTGTAAAAGATTAGTAAGAGGCCTAGAAATTTTAGAGAAGTCTTTAATAAACCTCCTATAGAAACTAGCATGACCAAGGAAACTACGAATACCTTTAATGTCTTTAGGACATGGCATTTTCTCAATTGCATCAGCTTTAGCTTTATCCACCTCAATACCACGTTCAGAAATTTTATGCCCCAAGACAATGCCTTCATTAACCATAAAGTGGCACTTCTCCCAATTCAAGAAAAGATTAGTTTGTTCACATCTCTGCAAAACTCAATCAAGGTTGCTTAAGCAATCATCAAAAGAAGTACTGTAAACAGAAAAATCATCCATGGAAACCTCAGCAATCTTTTCACAAAACTCAGAGAATATAGCAGTCATACATCTTTGAAAGGTAGCAGGTGCATTACATAAACCAAAGGGCATATGTCTATAAGCATAAGTTCCAAAAGGGCAAGTAAAAGTGGTTTTCTCTTGATCAGGTTGTGAAACAGGTATTTGAGAGAAGCCAGAATATCCATCAAGAAAACAAAAGTGTGTGTGCTTAGATAATATTTCTAGCATTTGATCAATAAAAGGCAGAGGGTAATGATCTTTTCTAGTAGCTTTATTTAATTTTCTAAAATCAATTACCATTCTATGGCCAGTAACAATTCTTTGTGGGATCAGTTCATTTTTATCATTAGGAACAACAGTAATACCTCCTTTCTTAGGGACATAATGAATAGGACTTACCCATCTACTATCAACTATGGGATAGATTATACCTGCTTCCAGAAGCTTTAGTATTTCAGTTCTTACCACTTCTTTCATCTTAGGATTCAATCGTCATTGGTGATCAACAACGGGTTTAGCATCAGGTTCCATATTAATCTTGTGCTGACAGAGAGTGGGACTAATTCCCTTAAAATCATCAAGAGTATATCCAATAGAAGCACGGTGCTTCCTCAGAATTTTTAATAATCTTTCTTCTTCTTGCTCTGAAAGGTTAGCACTAATAATAATAGGATATATCTTTTTCTTATCAAGATAAGCATACTTCAGAGTGTTAGGCAATTGCTTTAATTCAAACACAGGATCACCTTTAGGTGGAGGAGGACCTCCTAGAGTTTCAATAGGCAAATTGCGTTTAAGGAGAGGTTGATGTTCAAAGAATATTTTATCTATTTCATTTCTTTCAAGCAAGTGCATATCATTTTCATGGTCTAGCAAATATTGTTCTAGTTGATCAGTAGGAGGTATGGCAATAGAAGCAAGACCAATTATTTCATCTTTACTAGGTAATTCTTTATTATGATGTTGTCTACAAAACTTAGAGAAATTAAACTCATGAGACACTTCACCAAAGCTAACATTGACAGTTTCTTTCTCACAATCTATCTTAGCATTGACAGTGTTTAGGAAAGGCCTACCAAAAATTATGGGACAAAAGTCATCTTGTGGGGAACCAAGAACTAGAAAATCAGTAGGGTATTTTATTTACCCACACAAGACTTCAACATCTCTAACAATCCCAAGTGGTGTGATGGTATCTCTATTAGCAAGTATAATAGTGACATCTATGTCTTCTATTTCGGCGGGTGCTATGTCATTCAAAATTTCTTGGTATAAGGTAAAAGGAACTCACACTAGCACCTAAGTCACATAAACCATGATAGCAATAAACTCCTATTTTAACTGAGACAACATGCATGCCAACAACAGGTCTATGTTTATCTTTTTCATCGGGTTTGGCAATTCTAACTGCTTCATCACAGAAGTAAATAACATGCCCATTAATGTTTTCGACCAAGAGATCTTTTACCATAGCAACACTAGTTTCCACTTTAATTTGTTCAGGAGGTTTAGGTGCTTTAATATTGCTTTTGTGTACCACGGTTGATACCTTAGCATGTTCCTTTATCCTAAGAGGAAAGGGTGGTTTTTCAATATAAGTAGTAGGCACAACTGGATCAACATTGTAAATAATAGTTTCCTATTTAGCTATTACCGGTTCTTTAATTTCTTCTTCAATAGGGGGATGGTATTTAAACCACTTCTCCTTAGGGAAATCAACATGAGTAGCGAATGATTCACAGAAAGAGGCAACTATCTCAGAGTCAAGTCCATATTTAGTGCTAAACTTGTGAAAAGCATCGGTATTCATAAAAGATTTAACATAATCAAACTCAAGCTTAATACCTGACTCTTTACCTTCGTCGAGTTCCCAATCTTCACAGTTGCGTTTAATTCTTTCTAAAATATCCCACCTGAATTCAATAGTTTTCTTCATAAAATAACTAGTACAAGAAGTATCAAGCATGGATTGATCATCACGAGAAAGCCGAGCATAAAAATTCTAAATAATAATTTCTCTTGAGAGCTCATGATTGGGGCATGAATATAACATCGACTTAAGCCTCCCCCAGGCTAGAGTGATACTTTCTCCTTCACGAGGCCAAAAGTTATATATGTAATTCCGATCATGATGAACTAGATGCATAGGATAATTTTTTTGGTGAAATTCCAATTTCAATCGATTCCAGTTCCAAGATCCAATATCATCGCATAGCCTATACCATGTCAATGCTTTTCCCTTCAAAGATAAAGGGAAAACCTTCTTCTTAACTTCATCTCCGGGTAAACTTGCAAGCTTAAATAATCCACAAATTTCATCCACATGTATCAGATGCATATCGAGATGCTTAGTTCCGTCTCCTGCATAAGGATTAGCTAGCAGTTGTTCTATCATACCCGAAGGAATTTCATAACCAATATTTTCAGTAGATGTAGTAGGTTGAGGGGCAACTCTTTGTGTTTCTGGTCAAGGTGAAGATAACCGAACAAACCCCTCAAAGGATAGTTTTCCATAGTAACAAGTGACAATAAATTTCAGCACGTAATATATTTTTTTCCTTACCAATTTCCACTTACCAAGAGCGCTTCACTCCCCATCAACGGCGCCAGAAAAGTGTCTTGATGACTCACAAGTATAGGGGATCAATCATAGTCCTTTCGATAAGTAAGAGTGTTGAACCCAACAAGGAGCAGAAGGAAATGACAAGTGGTTTTTCGCAAGGTAATTTTTGCAAGCACTGAAATTGTAGGTAACAGGTAGTTTGATAGCAAGAAAATTTGTAACGGACAAGTAACGGTAATGATAAATAAAGTGTAGCAAGGTAGACCAATCCTCTTTGTAGCAAAGGACAGGCCAAAACGGTCTCTTATAATAAGCAAAGCGTTCTTGAGGGCACACGGGAATTTCATCTAGTCACTTTCATCATGTTGGTGTGATTCGCGTTCGCTACTTTGATAATTTGATATGTGGGTGGACTAGTGCTTGGGTGCTGTTCTTACTTGAACAAGCCTCCCACTTATGATTAACCCCCTCGCAAGCATCCACAACTATGAGAAAAGTATTAAGATAAAATCTAACCATACCATTAAACATATGGATCCAAATCAGTCCCTTACGAAGTAGCGCATAAACTAGGGTTTAAGCTTCTGTCACTCTAGCAACCCATCATCTAATAACTACTCCACAATGCATTCCCTTAGGCCCAAAGATGGTGAAGTGTCATGTAGTCGACGTTCACATAACACCACTAAGGGAATCACAACATACATATCATCAAAATATCGACACTACTAGGGAAAACCCTAGCAGTAGCGCGGGTTTTAGGTATATCAGTAGCGCGGGGTCTCACGCTACTGATACGGCGCTACAGCTAACCTGTATCAATAGCTCATGATGGCCCGCGCTACTGCTATACATGCGTAGCAGTAGCGTGCTCTGCGGCAACGCGCTACTGCTAATAGCTGCGGCGCTTTATGTTGAGCCGCGCTACTGCTATACTTCGGAAGCAGCAGCGTGCTTTGCCGCAACGCGCTGCTGCTAATAGCTGCAATGCTTTTGGTTAAGCTGCGCTGCTGCTAGTTTTATTAGTTTCTGATTTTTTTCTGCATATTTGTTTTGTATTTGAACAGGCTTTATACAATAATCTTTAGCACATACAAATGTCATCATCATACACATACAAATGTAATCATAGCATATACATACAAAAAGTCTCATCAAATCATGTCATCATCATAATCATCATCCAACACAAAGTGGTCTCTCTTCATCATCTCGGAAATAGCGATACAAGTCTCGAATACTTGCAACTACATCGTCATCCATCTAAACAATGATATACGCGAGAAGAGCTATCACTATGAGTGAGAGCGGAACTATGCGGTACATGAGGCGGCGGTTATGAGTCCTCTCTCGTGCTAGCGTGAACCTCAAGTAACTAGTTTCTGCTTCTTGTCTGCTTTTGAAGCCTTTATGGCTGGCGCCCGAGACCCCCTCCACTTGCGTCTGCCACTCAGGCCACTCGTCGTACACTCCCGGAACCTTCAATTTGTACACGACATAGCACTGCTTCTTCGCCATCAAGAATCTAGGTACCTGTTAGAGATGCATCTTCATCAAGAGAATGTACAATCATATATGCAACAAAATATACTTGAGCAACATGAAAAAGAAAGGGTTAGCAACTAGATGCAACATATAGTAAACATACAAATAATGAACGCAGTTTCATCGTACGCAAACTAATTAACTAGAGGTACGCAGGTCATCGTACCCAAACTAACAAAGTAGCGTTACGCAAGTTCGGCAGGGACCGTGGACATCACAAAGTTTCATCGCTACAAAAACTATACAAGTTCAACCGACACATATCATCATCATCGGCATCGTAAATCACTAGAAGTTTCATCCTTCCATATCATCGAGGATGGACCCTAGCTTCTTGAATGGCGTGAGGTCCTGACGTTGCATGCCTATGCGAGTTCGGACATCAGCTTGTGATATAGGGCAGTGGTGGAACATCCCCTTCTCATCGACGACTTCTTTCATGATGATCGTCTCAATGTCCCTCTGGATGCGAAAGAAGTCATCTCTAAGTTTATAATCCGCTTCTCCATGAGATTTTACCCACTTGCGGATATGATCATCGTTTCTTCTTGTCATGCGAAACTTTTGGTGATCCGTTCTGAACTCCATCATGAGATGGAGGAGGTAGAATCCATCGTTCTTGCTTGGTTTTGTGACATGGATGCAGCAGAAGTTAGTTTTATGCGAGAAACCCGTCTTCTTGTGCCTTTGTTTCCTGATCTGCAGGTGGCCACCCCTCAAGCTGAAGCCTTGGAGAGCATCATCTAGAATATTCATTATGTGGGTGTAGTCCTTCTTCTCGTAGTTTCTGGTAGGGTCAAAATACACGGCGTGGGAGACTCGCGGGTAAATAACGATAAGGACGGCGCGCCCATTGCTGCAGGGAAAAAACACCTCAAATGATTCTCCATATGAGCGAGAAGGAATGATTGAAATGTACGAAAGGGTTGTCCGGCACTGACTGACTTTGGATGATAAGGCAGGAGGACAATTTCCTGGTCCTTATTCTGTACCATGAAGTTTTCAAGGTACTCCCTAGCAGTTTTACGCTCAAAGACGCCGAGACTCAAGAAGGACTCGTGCATGTAGTATGGATCCGCCACACAGATTTGCGAGAATTCTTCTCTCTTCATGACGGAGCTCATATGTAGCGCAAAAAGGCGGACGATTGTAAAATCGAGCTGCCTTGTTAGAAACATCTCGAAGATATGGTCAAACCGCAGGAAGAACACCTCCGCGGGCCGTGTGTCGATGTAGCACTTCCCCTCCGGCACACGAGCCGCGTATGTCGGATATCCTAGATCCTTCGAGGCTAATAGGCTTTTCTTAGTCGACAGCACATGGTCGTGCAGTCTCCTAAGATCCCCTGATAGTGCCTCCAGCGGTTTCAGCGGTAGCATCGGCTCACCCGTGACATGGAACATGGACGCACCTTTGACGGGTACACGCTCTTCAAAATCCATCGTCTGGCTGCTATGTGCTCTGGCTTGTTTGTAGGCAGCAGAGCCTCTCTTCCCCGGTCTCTTCCTCTCCTTTTTCATGGGCTGACCTTCCAGACCCTTCCTTAACCCCTGCCCCAGTGTTGTCGGGCTAAGCACTGTACGACCCTCGAGTTGAGCCTGTGTTGAAGCGGCATCTTCAGGCGTGTCCTGTGAGGATTGCATGAAGAGAGACTTCTTGCAATCCCTGCTAGGACGTTTCTGCCTGGGCAGATCATCCATATCCTCATCAGCATGCTGATAGCCCAAATCATCATATGACTGACTCATCATATCCAAGTCACCGTCATAGGCGCCTGTATTGAGGAACCGAAGAGGGTCCTCCTCCATCTCATCAAGCATACTTTCTTCTACGGGGGCGATTACATCAGCCACTATTGGACCCCCTTCATCACGTCGTCCGCCACTCTCACCCGGCACTACAGGCGCTGGTAATTGCGTAGGCGGGGTGGTGGTGTTTGTACCTGCTTCTTGATGTGCGGTTATTGGTGTGCTCTCGGCCGACTCCAGACGAAGAAGATTCTTCGGCCATAGCAGCACCCAACCCTTGCAGTTTCCAATCCGCAGCGGGGTCTTGTCGTCCTCTCCCCCTAGCCGTACTGGAGGAGGCAAATCCTCGTGCCCCGATTTCACACTCGACAAGGTAACCCTGAAGTGCCCACGGGGCATCGGCTGGCCGTGGAACGTGAGTTCCAAGGGCTTCGTTATCACCACCTTTCCCACGTCCACCTTCTGGCCTTTGATGAAGTAGAGTATGGTGCACGGGGTTTCGTCGGCCTGCAAACACATGTCTGCGGCGTAAAACATCCGAAAGGCAACGAAAATGGAATATTCTAGATATATGTTGGTGCGACATGTAATTACCGTGAGGGCGTCGAGCTTAGCCAAAGACGAAGGCCCGCCTAGCGCGCCAGAGACTGATGACGGGCTCCTATGAGCGGGTGCCGGTGATGGTGCGGTGGTGTTGTTCACCGAGTTGCTCCCGACGAAATTGGGCATGGGGAAATCATATACGTCTTGTCTGGATTTTCCTTCGTCCAGTTGATGATAGCCGGGATCAAGTTAGTAGTGAAATCATTTCTGCAGGCATGTACAGCTGCATCGACTGCCTGCTGTAGCAACTCATTTTTCTCCTCAGCTGCTTTTTTCGCGTCCTCAGCTGCTTTTTTCTCGAACGCAAGTTTCACCTTCTCGTTGATGTCCGCCTGCCTAAACTTCTTTTTCTGCTTCTTGGCCTCCAGGCCCTTGTTGTAAAACACCTTCCACGTGGCGCCGTCTTCGGCGCCATGCACACGTCCATATTGTGGCCGCTGGCCCAAAGGGAGTCCCTTAAGTTCGTTCAAGGCCCGGTTGAGAGGGGTGTCCCACTTGGGCCTCATCAGCGAAGTAGGGCTTTCAGCTGCAAGCTGGTGTTGCTTCTCCTGCAGAAGGAACGTGAACCATTTACGAATGTGTAGTCGACTTGATCATAAGCTAAATGTAAGGTGGTAAAAGAATAACTACCAGTATTCTAATCAATTTCCTCGTGATCGGGTCCGTGTAAAAAACCTTCTTTTCCTTGTCCCACTTGTAGCGGGCCCTGATGAAGTCATGCTCCAAGGGGTTGGTGAACTTCGCGAAGGGGTCTGGGAGACCCGCGGCTTCACGTTCCGCGTCCTCCTTATCCCATATGGGCCTTTTGCCAAGGTAGCCACGGCTTCCGAGGCGATGCTTCCTCGTGTTCCTTTGCTGAAGGCTCTTGAATTTCGCAGCCTTAGCCTTGGCTGCCTCGGTAGCGCAAGTGTCCTTGAACTTTTCGAACTCCTCTTCTGTAAGTGTCGAATTTTCCTCCAGAATCTTGGACAGGGGTTCCTCAGCCTCAATAGCTCATTTCACCCTCCCTTTCCAGGAGGCCAAATCATTGCTGAACATGCCCATGGCGTGATTGTTAATCTTTTTCATCTTCAGATCATCCCATGGTTGTTCTATGTTATCATCCCAGTCGGGGAACTTGAATCTCTTATGCAACTTTGTCAGGAGCAACCGCCTCAAATGTTCTTTACTCCTTAAGTCATCGTCGTTGATGCTCGCGCATTCCCGTAGGATGCATCCTACTTGGTTCCCATAGCACTTGCGAGGTCCTTCCGGCTCTAATGGCTCAAACTTGCCAGGGGCCATCTTTGTGATCACCAGTCGTCCGATGCCGAGTTTGTTAGGTTTTCGTATCCTCTGCTTCTTCTGCTTCTTCTTTTCGGTAGCGGCATCGGCGCCGGTACCTTCCCCGCCGGTCTCGGCGCCGCCATCGATGCCGGCGTCATCGGTGTCGATGTCGGCATCAATACCGTCATCTAGGTCGACCTGCAAACCTTGACTGTGCTTAGCAGACAAAAAGTCGAGGTACTGCTATTCACCCTCATAATCCATCTCATCTGCATCTTGGTCAGAAGGCCTGGTTTCTTCGTTGTTCGACATGTTTCCTATGATTAAGTCTGCTCGTTTAATTCTAAAACTATAAAAAAATGAGAAATGACATAAATAAAAGATCTATGTTTGCCGGAATGTCGTTTCCCAGCAAATCCCGGCACTCGATATGCCTACTTTCTAGCACAAGTCATGCCAAAATTAACGAAAAATTTCGGCATGACCTTTGCTAAAAAGTGGACATATCGAGCGCCTGAAATTCACCGGAACGGAAATGAATCAACATTCCGGCGAAACATAGGCCACTCAGATCATTTACCCTGCACATAATCATCATTTTCCAAATATGACATGTCCAAAACATCACATGTCCAAATGACATGTCCAAATTCCAAATATGACATGTCCAAATCACATGTCCACATATCACATGTCCACTTCAAATTTGCATATAAAAGGAAGAAAAATATAGAACTTGAAGAAAAATGCAAGAAGTCATTTTTCTTCACAATATTTGAAACTAAATTCAGCCTACCTAAATTTGAAACAAAAAAAAGCAACAATTGCTTTAACTAATCTGTCCACTTCAAATTCTGTTTTTTTAAATAGCAACAATTGCTTTAACTAAAAAAATTAAATAGCAACAGTTGCTTTAACTAATCTGTCCACTTCAAATTCTGTTTTTTTAAATAGCAATAATTGCTTTAACTAAAAAAATTAAATAGCAACAGTTGCTTTAACTAATCTGTCCTAGGTTTCATACTAATTCTAATTAACTAACTAGCACTATAAAATTTAAATAGCAACAATTGCTTTAACTAAAAAATGCAAGAAACCTATATAATCAATTCTGTTTTTTCTTACACTAAAAAATAGCCTAGGGTTCATACTAATTCATACTAACTAGCACTAAATAGCAGAGAAGAGGGGAGGGGAGAGGGTTTATAGAGGGCAGAGAGAGAGAGATGGGGTCGGGGGAGACGGCGCGGCACCGAGGCGAGGCGGGGTCGGGGAAGACGGCGCGGCACCGAGGTGAGGCGACCGGGGTCGGGGGAGATGGCACGGCACCGAGGAGAGGCGGGGTCGGGGGAGATGGCGCGGCACCGAGGAGAGGCGGGGTCGGGGGAGACGACGACTCTGGCGAGGGAGAGGGCGAGGGAGACGGCGCGGCACTAGGCGAGGTGGGGTTGGGGGAGACGACGACTCCGGCGAGGGCAGGGCTCCGGAGGCGACGAGGGGGGGAGAAGAGAGAGTGTGGATTTGGGGGAAGAAGCAGAGGCGGGACGACTGCTGGGGGGGTTAAGTGAACATAGCAGTAGCGCGGTCCCTCAAAACGCGCTATAGCTAAGTTAGCTATAGCGCGTTTCGACAAGCAGGGCTACTGCTATCACCGATAGCTATAGCGCGTTTTCCTAAAGAGCGCTACTGCTATGTTGACTACCTATAGCTCTTTTTTAGAAAAGCGCTACTGCTATAACCAGTACCTATAGCAATTTTCCTGTTTTGTTTCTTCTATTTTCTTTTCCTTTATTTTCTCTTCATTTTCTTTTCTTCTTTTCCTTCTCTTTTCTTTTCCCACTTTTCCCGAGAGCAGGAACGAAGGGAAGGTGATACAATGTATATAAGTAAGGCGATATATATTGCATCATTTGACTGTTAAGTATATATACAAAATAGAAACATATATATTACATCATTTGACCCATGCATAACGGTTAAGTGTGTACACAAAATAGGAACATATATATTACATCATTTGACCAATAACGGTTCCTCTGCGTCGACGTTTTCGTTTTTGAGTGAGCTTCTTTCCCTTCTTGTTCGTTGAAGAATAATTGAGCCCCTCATTGTGACTTTTCCTTTTCCATGGAGTATGATCTTTCTTAGGTAATGTAGTATTGATTCTTCTTTTGACATATACTTCATCGTCATCGTCATCTTCCCTCATTGGGTTGCCGTACTGGTCGTAGTCTTCCTCGTTGGCGACTCCATCCATTCCAATGATGTTCCTTTTGCCTCTCCTCACGACAACACGGCTGGGATTGCACGGGTCAGTTATGAAGAAGCATTGTGTCACGTGCTTAGCGTGTACCCATGGCTCGTTTTTTGCGATAGCGTTCACGGTACCGCTCTTGGCGTCGGGTATAGTCATGGTAGTGAAATACCGGTTTTCTCTTTCGACATTCTTAGCCCATCTGACACGGAACATCGTCGTGTTATGCAGTCCAGAGTAGTCAAGCTCCCAGATCTCCTCGACCCTTCCGTAAAATCTCTCAGTTGCGCCGTTGTCGCTGCCGGTCATGCATTCCATCATCACCCCTGAGTTATGATCATCACTGTCCATATCTTTGGCCTCCGTGTAGACCGTGTATCCATTGATATCGTATGCCTGATAGGTGACGAGGTTGGGCGAGGGGCCATGTGCTAAGGCGTATATGAGCAATCCGTCCTTGGAGCCCTCTTCCGGGGGATTAGCAATAATATGCTCTTTGAACCAGTGCAGGGAAGTGGAGTTGTGCTCTCTAGTAACTTCGGCGTCCATCCTGCATACCCCCCGGTCATGATACTTCTTTGCGATAGTTTCTTTGTGCAGTGCCGCAAAAGGATCTACCTGGTGTAGGTGTTGTAACACTACCAAGTTTGCTCTGTCAAAGTCGTTGCGTCGATCTGAGTAGGCCACATGCAGTTCCCTGCGACCGTTGGAGTGACCTTCTCCTTCGAGCCTCCCATCGTGCTTGTTAACAGGCAAACCAACACCAGGCAGCCGGTCTGCGCCATATAGAAAATTCTCACAGAAAGAGATGCACTCTTGTGTCAGATAGCCCTGGACGATGCTTCCATCCGGACGGGACATGTTACGAACGAATCCTTTGATGATCCCATTCATCCTCTCAAACGGCATCATGTTGTGCAGGAATGACGGCCCCAGGTCTATTATGTCGTCCACAATATGGACACACAGATGCACCATGACGTCAAAGAACGCGGGCGAGAAGTACATCTCAAGCTCATTTAGTATGACAACGATCTCTTCCTGTAGCCTTCGAAGCTGCTTCACACTGATCGACTTTTGAGAGATGATGTCGAAAAAGTTGCAGAGACCAATAAGCGTGTCACGGACGTGCTTGTCCATTATCCCTCTAAGGGCAACAGGTAGTATCTGTGTCATCATCACATGACAGTCATGGGACTTCATCCCGCTGAACCTTTTCTTCTTCGTGTCTAGATATCTGCTTATCTTACCACAGTAACCGGAACTAACTTTGATTCCGGTAAGGCACTTGAAGAATTGATCGATCTCAGCCGGACTTAAGGTGAAGCAAGAAGGGGGGCAATAATCCTCTTCCTTTACTTTTTTGCCCTTCTTCTCCCGCGCCTCTGCCTCCGTCTCTGTCTCCTCTGACTTTTTATGGGGCGGCATGTGCAGATCTGCCCTGATCTCCAAATCTTGCAAGTCTTTTCTTGCCTTCGGCCCATCCTTGGTCTTATCCGGCATGTTCATCAGTGTCGCAAGCAAGCTCTCAAGGACATTCTTACAGATATGCATTTGATCAAGGCAATGAGGCGTGTCGAGTTTGTGCCAGTACTCCAAGTCCCAGAAAACAGACCTCGTCTTCCATACCTTCAGCAGCGGCTCCGGCGCCTTTTTCATCGTCTTTCCCGGCGCGGGGCACTGTTCCCAGTTTTTCAACAGCTCATCGATTTTGGCGCCACTCCGCTTACGTGGAGGTCCTCGATGCTCAGCCTCACCATTGAATAGATCTCCACAGTTTCTCCACGGGTTGTCCTTCTCGAGCCATCTTCGATGCCCCATGTACACGATTTTCCCAGACCCGCCATCTTTCCTTGACGTTAGCTGCTGAGACGTCGTATCATCCATGCACCGTGTACATCCGCAATATCCATGGCACACCTGGCCTGCGACATATCCGTAACCGAGATAGTCGTGCACCGTCGTGATCAGCGCAACTCTCATATAGAAATACTCGCCTTTGCTGGCGTCCCATGTCTTGGCCGGTGTTTTCCATAACGTGTCTAACTCCTCTTGAAGTAGCCCCAGATACAGATTAATATTATTTCCTGGTTGTTTCGGCCCTTGAATCAACATGCTCATGTGTATGTACTTCGACTTCATGCACAACCAGGGGGGATGTTGTACATCCATACAAACACGGGCCATGTGCTATGGTTGGTGTTCTGGTTGCCAAACGGATTCATGCCATCGGTACACGCGCCGAGCACGATGTTCCTTGCATCACATGCGAAATACCGATATTCGCCGTTGAACGCTCTCCACTGGCTTCCATCCATAACGTGTCTCAGCTTCGGATCATCTCCATCGTCGGGCTTCTTCCTCTCCGCGTGCCAGCGCATGAGCTTTGCTTCCTTGGGATCTACGAAATACTGTTGTAGACGGGGAGTGATTGGTAAGTACCATACAACTTTCTGGGGAGATTTCTTCCCGGCCTTCTTGTATCGAGAAGCATTGCACGCCGGACAGCTTGTTTTTTCCGCATGCTCCTTCCGATAAATTATGCAATCGTTGATGCGTGCATGGTATCTAACGTGCGGCAGATCAAGAGGGCACACGATCTTCTTGGCCTCATCCACACTAGTAGGACATAGATTCCCCACGGGAAGAACATCCTTTAGGTACTTGAGAAGCTCATCGAGGCTAGTGTCGGTCCATTTGTTTTTAGCCTTCGTCTTCAGAAGTTCGAGCGTGAAACTCAAGTGGGTCACCTCGGGATTGCAACCATGATACAATGGAGTGTTCGAGTCTACCACCAGTTGCTGCAGCTTGGCCTCCTCTCTAGAAGCAGCTCTCTTAGTACTCGTCTCCTTGCGAAGCAGTGCTTGAACATGAGGGTCCCGCACGATTGAACTTAGTATCGATGAATTCTGCGGCGTGGAGTCCATGTTCTCTCCGCCGCCATGTCCGGCCTCTTCCCTGCCGCCATGTCCGGCCCCTTCTCCGCCGCCATTATCGATCATCTCTTCGTCTTGCCCCGTGTCGTCATTGCCTGCCCCATCGGCGTCCTCAACATCATCATCCTCATCTTCAATTATCCACCGAGTATAGCCATCCATGAAACCAGTCATGAGCAGGTGCGCTTCGACACGCCCATCGTCAAAGGGGTCGAGCCAAACTCGTCCTTTGCATCTTCGACACGGACATAAAACCTCTGTCAGGTTATTTTCTTTCATGTCCTGCACCGCCGACCGCAACCACCTGTCCACCATCGTTCCACTGACCATCATGAACGCCTGCACGGTAATAATAAACAAATTGATTATAAAAATGCATGCATGCATCAAAGTCTTACAAAAATTCGGCATGACCTTCCCTAAAAATAGGACATATGGAGTTTGCCCGGAATTCGCCGAAACGGAAATAAATCGACATTTCAGCAAAACATAGGCAACTCACAAGCACAATTCGGCGTCAACTCATGCCACACACACAATTTCCATCATATCGCCCGATTATATCATATCGCACACACATACACATATTTCCATTCTTGCAAAAGCATAAATTTTTAAGCACCTATCTCGAGATCGAGCACGGTGAGATGATGATGTAGTTAGGGAGATCAAAAGTGGATAAAGCTCTTCTTGACAAGGCTAGATCTAGTTAGGGGGTACATAGGTCACTTCACTAAATGCTACATCTACCTAGCTAGCTAGTTTGGGAGGAGACAAGTTCAACTAGTGGAGGGGGAAGGAAAAAGAGAAAGGAGATGCATTAATGGAGGTGGTGTAGTTAGCTAGGAGTAATAAAGAGAGAGAAAGGTAGGTAGAAGAAGGAGAGTAATGGGGGGAGAAGTAGTGAGGAAGAAGCAAAGTGAGGGAGAGGGGAGGTGGGAGCTAGGGGAAAGTGAGGAAGAGAGGATGGGGGAGGGGGAGGGGGGAGGAAAAAGGTGGTATGGCTGCGGCTTAGCAGTAGCGCTGGGCGTAACACACGCTACTGCTAATAAGATAACAGTAGCGCTCTTTTGGCACACGCGCTACTGCTAAGCGGGGCCCGCCATGTGGCCAGTTTCAAAATTAGCATTAGCGACCTACAAAAAAAGCGCGCTACTACTATTACTTTAGCAGTAGCGCGGGCGCGCTACTGCTAAACCTAGGGTGGCGGGAACGGTCGGTCAATTTTAGGAGCAGCGTGGTTCGGCCGAGCCGCGCTACTGCTAAGTTGGTAGCAGTAGCGCCTGTTTGGGGCCCGCGCTACTGCTAATTATCAGTAGCGCCTCTTTCTGACCCGCGCTGCTGCTAAGATTCTGTGTATAAGGGTTTCCCTAGTAGTGCGAACACATATCAAATTCACATGATTACTTGCAACATGGCTTCTCCCGTGACCTCAAGAACAAAGGCAACTACTCACAAATAATATTCATGCTCAAGATCAGAGGGGTATTAAATAGCATAATGGATCTGAACATATAATCTTCCACCAAATAAACCATATAGTAATCAACAACAAGATGTAATCAACACTACTAGTCACCCACAGGTACCAATCTAAGGTTCTGGTACAAAGATTGAACACAAGAGATGAACTAGGGTTTGAGATGAGATGGTGTTGTTGAAGATGTTGATGGAGATTGGCCTCCCAAAGATGAGAGGGTTGTTGGTGATGACGATGGCTTCGATTTCCCCCTCCGGGAGGGAAGTTCCCCCAGCGGAATCGCTCCACCGGAGGGCAAAAGAGCTCCTGCCCAAGTTCCATCTCGAGACGGCGGCGCTCCGTCCCGAAAGTCATCTCCTTATTTTTTTCTAGGTCAAAAGACCTTATGTACCAGAAGATGGGCATCGGAGGTGGGCTGGGCTGCCCACCACCCACCAGGGTGCGCCAAGGGGGCCTGGCACGCCCTGGTGTCTTGTGGGCACCAAGCAGCCCCCCTCTGGTAGTTATTTGCTCCAATATTTATTATATATTCCAAAACAATTATCCA
This sequence comes from Thinopyrum elongatum, assembly GCA_011799875.1. Taxonomy (NCBI): domain Eukaryota; kingdom Viridiplantae; phylum Streptophyta; class Magnoliopsida; order Poales; family Poaceae; genus Thinopyrum; species Thinopyrum elongatum. The sequence continues at coordinate 418,483,596 of CM022303.1, read as the reverse complement.
TAAAATTTTAGCTCATTTGGAGATGTGCAGAATAGGTATCTCTGACGTAGCTTTTTCAGGTCCAGAATTCCAGCTGTCGGTATTCTCCCTCTTTGAGTAAACCTTGCATATTATGAGAGAAAAGGCATTAGAATTACTCCATAAAGCATTGTTATGCATAAAAACATTATAATAACAGTAGTAAAACATGATGCAAAATGGACGTATCAGTCATTTCCTTATGTAATCAAGTACATCAAAGGTAAGGAAAATGTTGTGGCGGATGCTCTTTCCGGCAAATGCATGCTTGTAACTCAACTTGAATTGAATGTCATAGGATTTGAGCACATTAAAGACTTGTATGAGCATGATGTTTCCTTTGCGATTCCTTATGCCAAATGCTTAATGCATACATCTTGGGAGCAATATTATATCAAGGATGATTATCTAATGCGCGCTAACAAGCTTTGTATCCCCGAGTCTTCTCTTCGTTTGTTGCTTTTGTAAGAGGCTCACGGTGGAGGACTTATGGGAAACTTTAGACGCGACAAGACATTCGCAACGCTCTACAAGAACTACTTTTGGCCCAAGATGCTTCGTGACATCTCATGCTACACCAATCGATGCTATACATGTCCAAAGCTGAGTCTACCGCTCAATCCCGTGGTCTCTATATGACACCTCCTATTCCGTATCACCCATGGGAAGACATTAGTATGGATTTTGTGCTTGGTTTGCCACGAACTCAAAACGGCAAAGCTTCGGTATTTGTTGTTGTAGACCGTTTCTCTAAGAAGGCACATTTAATTCCTTGCAACAAGATAGATGATGCTTCACATGTTGCAAATCTCTTTTGTAGGGAAATCTTGAGATTGCATGGAGTGCCCAAGACTATTGTGTCGGACCGCGATGTCAAGTTCCTTAGCTTCTTTTGGAAGACACTATGCGCCAAGCTCGGAATCAAGCTACTCTTCTCATCAGCATACCATCCGCAAACTGACGGCCAAACGGGGGCCACCAACCAGACCCTATCTACTACCCTCTGCGTGTTGATCAAGAAGAACATCAAGGAGTGTGAGGAATGCTAACCCATCATCGAGTTCGCCTACAATCGAGCAAGACACTCTACTACTGGCAAGTCCCCCTTCGAGGTCGTCTACGGACTCAACCCGTTGTCCCCATTGGACAGTCTACCGCTACCACTACAAGAGCACATCAACATGGACGTGAGTGCATGAGCAAGCTATCTCAAGAAGGTGCATGAAGATACAAGGCACACCATCGAGCGCCAAGTACAATGCCTCGCGACCAAGATCAGCATCAACAAGCACCCCATGGTGTTCAACACCAGAGATCTTGTGTGACCACACCTACGGAAAGAACACTTCCCCATCGAGCGCAAGTCCAAGCTGCTACCTCGAGCCGATGTGCCCTTCAAGGTGCTAGCCCGCTACAACAACAATGCATACAAGATTGACATTCCACGCGACAAGTACAACGTGAGCAACAACTTCAATGTCAAGGATCTATCTCCCTTCCATGGTGATGAGGTTTTTGATCCGAGGTCGGATCTTTTCCAAAGGGGGGAGAGATGATGCGGAGCATCCTACGTTCATGCCCATGCACCTACCTCCGTCTCCCGAAGTTCCAAGTGGATCGATGACACAAGCACGTGCAAGAGCTATTGAGACTGAGGTGACATCTCTCCTTAATGACATCCCATATGACTCACATGACACATGGCTACTACCTCAATCCGGAATGCTATGCGTGCTTAGGTACCAAGAAGGCCCTCTCGGAGATGCTCGAAATGAAGACCAAGTCCCCAAGTGCACGAACAAAGAGAATCAATGAGAGGAACCGCTGGAATGCTACAGGACCTGGACATCCGGCCCTTGATGGATACAACTACATCAACTGCAAAGCTACAAGACCCGGACATCCGGCCCAGGCCCGGACATTCGGCCCAACACGAGCAGCAGGACATCCGGCCCCCACCCTGAAATCCGGCCCGAGGCCTACAGTAGCTGAACCAAAGCCAGCCCGGACATCCGGCCGTGACCCCGGACATTCGACTCGTCCCGAAGCCCCAGACGCCCGGCACCTGCGCGTGCCTAACCGGGCCAGAGGCCCATGTACCTCTTCACTTCGTCCCAACTTGTACTAGCACTATATATAGACTACCCCCTCCTTCTCCTAGGGTTAGCAAAGGTTAGAGCTCACTGAGATAGAGCTTTACTCATCCACTTACCACTCCCATGGAGTTCAAGACCTCCACTTACCACTCCCATGGAGTTCAAGACCTCCATGTTAGAAGATTCCCCAGGTGGATTCAAGACCCCTTCATGGGAAGATCCTCCTAGGATTCAAGACCTCTCTCCTTCAAGGATTGGAATGAACTAGCTAGCTACCCTTTGTACCCTCTTGTGTTGACTTTGGATGTTTGTATTTTCTTATGTCTATGTGGATTTAGCACATGTGTGATTGGATCTTGTCTATCTGAGAGTTCTTCTTGTGTTCCTCTTTGATTTGCTCTCTTCCCCACCTCCAAGTGTGAAAAGATCGACCATTAGGGTTCCACCCTACATCAGATCACCCATTGAAAGTGCAACTAATCTCCGGGTGGTTTTGGTAATTAATAACAACATATATGTCATTGAACTAATGCCTACTCAAAGATAGATTTCAGGAAAGTTCAATGTTGGCATGGCAATGACATGTGGATGTGGACCCCTCAAAATGCTAAGGAAGCACATTGGCAAAAGCTTCAAGACTCTTCATTTTTGGTTAAGTGATCAAAGGTCACATTGAGTCCATAGGAAATACACTACTATTAAAAGGGGATGAGGTTTTGATCATGACTTAATTGCTCAAGTGCTTGAAGATATTGCTCCAAAACACTCAACCACTTTCCCACATTCCAACATATCCAAAACCCTAAGTCAAACTCGCTCCCACCAAAACCTTCACACCCGGACCCACCGAGTTGCTCAAGACAGTGCCATTAGCCAAAACCCTAGAAACTCAGTACAACCGAGATGGCATTCGGTCCCATCGAAGTGCAGTGACCAAGTTTCTGTAACCAGTCAAAGTCATTTCGGAATTGCCGAGATGAACCGATCAGAATTACCGAGACGAGGTTATACTTAGGTCATCGCTAATCGGTCCCACCGAGTGGAGTTGTTCGGTCTCACCAAAAAGCCTAGCATTGAAATCTTTTACACTGTTCGGTCTCAGCGAGATTTCTGTTTGGTGTCACCAAGTTGTGCATAAAGTTTGTAACGGTTGGATTTTTGGTGATGTCTATATATACCCCTCTACCACCACTCACTCTCTAAGAGGGCCAGCAGAATGAAACTATAGTTCCACCATTCATTTTTTGAGAGAGAACCACCTACACTTGTGTTGAGATCAAGGCATTCCAATCCAACCATTTGAACCTTGATTTCCAGCCTCCCCAAGTTGCTTTCCACTCCAATTCTTCTCCTACCCAAGCCAAATCTATGAGAGAGTGATTGAGTGTTGAGGAGACTATCTTTTGAAGCACAAGAGCAAGGAGTTCATCATCAACAACAACATCTATTACCTTTTGATGAGTGATGTCTCCTATACTGGTTAGGTGTCACTTGGGAGCCTCCAAGATCATGTGGAGTTGAACCAAGGAGTTTGTAAGGGCAAGGAGATCGCCTACTTCGTGAAGATCTACCCCGAGTGAGGCTAGTACTTCGTGGGCATAAGTCATCCGTGGGTTGAAGTCTCCATCAACGTGGACGTACGATAGCACCACCTATTGGAACCACGCCAAAAATTATCGTGTCTTCATTGTGTTTGATTTCTCCGATCCCTCCTTTACGTTCATATGCAAAGTCTTTACTTTCCGCTTCTCAACTCTTAGACTTGCATGCGTAGGGTGTTGCTTGACTTGGTAGAATTGCTAAAACCTGCATACAACTAAAATTTGGAAAAGGATAAATTTTTATTTGGTCAAGTAGTCTAATCACCCCCCCCCCCCTAGACATACTTCCAATCCTACACCCATCACGAGTCCCTTTGTTCCAGGGTGTTAAAAGGGAAATATTTCCCGCATACAGACTTTCTTCATGCCACTGCTCCAGCTCGTGCATCCACTACGTGGAAGGCCATTGTGGCAAAACAAAAAGCACTTGATATGGGTTAATCAAACGTGTTTGTGATGGAACTTTGACTGCGACATGGACAAACTGTTGGATCCTGAACGCTATTACTATGAAGCCCATGAGTCGTATAGGTGTTGCTCAACTTGATAAAGTATCAAACTTAATCGAAAACTACACATGTAACTAGCATGGAAGTTGTTCATCAAAAATTTCTCCATCCTCATCCAGAAGCAAATCTAAATATACCCTTAAACCCTAATGGTGGAGATGACTCGATAGTTTGGGCTCTTGAAAAATCTGGCAACTACTTTTATAATCAGCGTATCATTCTCTAGTGACTCGTGATGAGCTTGTTCTCTAGTGGAAGGGGCGGTTACGGAAATTTCATCGTCAAACAAACAATTGTGGGATGCTCTTTGGAAGCTTCATGTGGTACCTAAGGTCCGAGTTTTCTGGTGGAGAGTGTTGCATGGCATTCTCCCCGATTCTATCACCTTACAGTATAGACACATAAAAACTCTTGGCCTTTTTTATATTTATAAAGCCATGGATGAGGATCTCATGTATGCTCTCATAGACTGCACACATGCAAGATAGTTCTAGATCGCAGTGAAGGATCAGTTCAATTTCACTTCTACTGAGTCTCCATCCAGATACACGGGCTAGAGATATCTTGATTGGCCATGCATATGTTCACCGAGGATGTAAAGTGCAAGATTATCACCATGATGCACTCAATCTGGTCGTCTCGGAATCGATGGACACATGATAGGGGCGGCTATGACCTGACTCAGGTGATTAAGTGGGTGCATGAAACTTTGTCACTACTGGCTTCCAGCTAGTTGTTCTAAACTTCCGGTCAAACAGTGCTGGAGGCCACCAGACACGGGATGGGTGACAATCAACACTGATGGGGCCATCAACGTGGATGCCATGAAAGTGGGAGCAGGCGTTGTTGTTCGCTCTCACTTGGCTTTCCTAGGCACATGGAGCAAACGTTTGCAAGGGGTCTCAGATCTTTCATTGTCGAGCTATTGGCGTTCCAGGAGGGGGCGTGATCTGCGCTCGCCTTCGTGGATACTTACATGTGATAATGCAAGTAGACTGCCTTGAGCTGGTCAACCTATGGAGTTCGCGCAACAATACTCGCTCAATTGCAGCATCTATCTTAAGGGAATTAGAGGAGATAGTACGTAGCTTTGCTTCTTTTTCGGTGATCCATGTCGGGAGGACTATGAACATTTCGGCACATCTTTGCGCCCAACGTGCTACTGCACTAGATGACACTGAGAGTTGGCTTGATCAGAGCCCTGATTTGATCAGTGGCCTTCGGGCGGATTGTAACCGAATTTTAGTTAATTTATAAAGCTCCAAGTTTGATGCAAACAAAGGCTAATTTTGTCCGTTCAGGACTCTGGACGCAACGGTCTCACGCATTACTAAATTTCAAACTCCCTTCCTTTATCCTTTTTTAACCAAGAATATATTCATCATGGCATGTATACTGAAATGGTATAATCTATGATGAATTCATGATGACTACGATGAAGATCCGGCGATGGCGTCGAGTATATATGAATCAACGAATTTGTGTGGATGCTTACCGATCGACAGGGAGAACAATGAGGCACGGTATTTGCGTGGCCTAGCCATGCATGCAACGTTACACAGTTTTCACATACCACATGCAAAATGCAATGTAGACAGGTGGTAGAATTGGTTTCCATGCCATGGTTTGGTTCCGGCGGATGGATCACACCACCCACACCCACAGTCATACCCATACGTGCGCTCTCTCATTTTCAACACCCACCCCCACTTTAGTTTAATTTCGGACACCAATAATCAACCCGGTTTGTATAATTTCCCTTCTTAATGCATGGGTCGTCTTTTTATTATTTGTTGCTATATTTTCCTATAATAAATAAAGAATGCATGTATTTGTAGTAAAACATGGCATCAAGTTACGACCACCGGCTTATTACATCTCCCATGTGAGAGTGTCATTGTTGATTACTCTGTTCCAAAATAATTGAAGTTCTATCTAGGGACGAGAACCATGAAAAACAAGATCCCGAATAATAAGAAAACATAAATCGAGAAAGAGGAAACCACAAGAGTGAAGACTACTAGAGTCAATTTCAGTTATTTTGAAACTGATGAAGTTACTAAGAAGTTGCATTGAGTAGCCCGTCCATCTCTACCAACATAACTGCAAAACACATGCAATGCGGTGTCGCGCACATCCTTATAGGTTTCACAAATGTATTTCCATTCTTTTTTAACATAAATTGCTTTTCTCATAAGCACCATAAAATTTCATCAACTCCGTCCCATAGAGACGATGGTCGAAAACATATCATAGTACTTTTGCACCCACTCACCCATAGTACTTTTGCACCCCTCACCAACCGCCCCCCCCCCCCCCCCCCCCCCCCGTCCCCGTTGTGTACCCCTTTAAACTCATTGCGTCCCACCTTAGGGCCTCTATGATTCATGGGTGGCGCCGGACCCCGGGCTGCCAGGGCCTCGACCTGGGGTGTTAGGCCTTGTACAATGCAAGGTGCTTGGAGAAATAAACCAGGCTTTCCTTAAGCACCGGTGCTTATTTGTATAGGGCAGACGCTTAATTAGGCGTCTCTCCTGTAGAAATAAGCACTGGTGATTCAAAAAACCCGGTTTATTTTTCTAAGCACCTACCATTGTACAAGGTCTTAGAGGCTGACCCTTTGTCGACTGTAGACACAATATTAATATTTGGCATTTTTTGCACTGTAGCTACGTTGTTGGCCTGGGACGTGACTTCAATATGACACTGTTATTGCTTTGATTCCCGGAAACAGAAATAGAGAAAATACATAATTAGAGTGTCGAATCCCATGTGATTACAAACCAAAAGTATTTGCATCAAAGAGTATTTGACATTACACGAGAAACACAAATAAATTGTAACAAGAAGTTTGAGTTTCTAGAATTTTTCTCCAAAACGTAATGCAACACAACAATTACTAGGACCGACCTATGAATCTCTTTGTTGCTGTTTTCTTTTAATCAAAAAATAAAATAAAAGAGGGTTTCCTAGTGAAGCACCGCCAGATCAGCCACTGTATCTGCTAATTTATTTGTTCATGGAAATGCATTAAAAGCGCACGATTGGAAACTCCCATTTTAATATGGAAATGGATCCTCTACACATCTATCTCTCTCTCTCTGGAAAAGGCTGCTGCTGCCGCTGCTTCTCTCTCCTCCCCTCTCCTCTTTTCCTTTCAAAACCCACGCCGAAGGAAAGAAAGAAAGGAAAACAAAACCTTCCCTGCTGCGCGCAGACGGACGCAGGACGTCGTACGTGCGATACGAGAGCAGGGGAGTTGGTGGCGGGCGGGAGGGCCGATGTTGGCGAGGGTGGTCGCGGCGGCCGTCCTGGCGCTCGCCGCCGTCGTGGCGTCGGCGTCTGCGGCGGCGGCCAGCGACGCCACGTATCTGGTGCGGTGGGAGGTCGGGTACATGACGGTGGCGCCGCTCGGCGTCTCGCAGAAGGTTCTCTCTCTCTCTCTCTCTCTCTCTCCTCTCTCTCTGCTCTCTCCCTCTCTCTCCTCTCACCTCATCTCTCTCTCCTCATCTCTCTAGTCTCTTCCTCTCCTCTCCTACTCTCTCTCTCGCTCTCCGGTCGTTGCGGTCGCCGTCTTCTCGTCTGTGCTCCTCCTTCCTCTCGGCCTCTCGTCAGGGCTCTTCTCTCGTCTTCTCGGTTCTCTCTTCTCTCTCGTCGCTCTCGTCTCGTCTCTTCTGGTCCTCCGTCTACCTCGTCTCTCTCTCTCTCTCTCTCTCTCTCCCTGTGTGTGTGTGTGATGTTGATTCCGCCTTCGGACATGTTCTTTTGTTCTTGAAATTTCAGCAAAAAAAGGTGTCCTTTTGAGTCGTTTTTGCCGTTGTTTTGAGGAATCGTGTTGAAAATGCTACCTTTGTCTGTTTTTCCTTCTTCTCCCCCGTATTGCTAATTTCGCGGCCTCGAACGCACGATCCCGTCGTGCTGCCTTCGGTTCCTCTTGCAGGGGGGCGTTGATCTGATGGATTTTTTTGTCTTAACTGTTTTCAAGGAATTATTTTATCGTTGTAGGCAAAATAAATAAATAATCTATGTGGGTTTTTGTCTTAATTTGAGACAGAGTGACGGCCTTAAATCTCGAAATAAATCTGTAGCGGCCTCGCGATTTTCTTGTCCTAAAAATAGCAAGTTGCCGTATATGTACTTGACTTTTCATAGATCATCAATCTTTTTGGGTGTTGGATTACTGCCTCTCTTTCTCGAGGTTCTAGCGTTGGTTTCGTGGAAAATTAGGTTTTGTTTTTACATCAAATTCGTTTTTTCATTTATTATTCATGCCACCAAGCAGGAGTTTTTTTTACAGCTCCCTTAAAAAAAGGAATTTTTTACAGAATTTATTTATTCATATCCGGTGTGGATGCAAAATTACAAGTGATGATAAAATTCTTTTTTGCAGGTGATTGCAATCAACAACCAGTTCCCTGGGCCACTCCTGAACGTGACAACCAACTGGAACGTGAGGGTGAACGTCCAAAACAACCTGGATGAGCCTCTCCTCCTCACCTGGTTTGTATTGTACCATCCCACATTTAAAATAATTATTTATTCTGCATCGCAATTCTTTTCCATTCTTTAGCTATATATATGTTGGAATGTGCACAAATTTGTGAACATGGCGAGCGAATGAAGGAAATGTGCAGCTACATCTTTAGTAGTTTCTGTTATCTCTGACGAATTCCCATCTTTAGCTGTAGTCCCATTTGCATGGTGGCAGGTACTATTAGGCATTGTGTCACGCAAATGCTTTCTCTATCTGCGGACGTTTGTAAGCTTGTTAATACGATCATGCCATGGCATAACCATAAGTTCACATCAGTATGCTTTTTTTTTCATGGATTTGCTCAGCTCATCTGTGGACAATTCTCTGTATCGTTAGCTCATACATTTATTTTTGCAGAAAATGTTAACTTCTTTCACTGTCTCTCTAGTTTTTTTTTCGTGAATACGCAAAAGGCTTGCGTATCATTGCATTGATAGGTAGAAAAAGTTCAAACAGGTTTGTCAAAAGTTACAAGGGGAGAGGCTAGCCAACATGTGCACAGGAATGGCATGCTAGGATAGCCTGGACGCAAGTAGAGGTGGTGCGTCGGCCACCAATGCTAGCCGAAGGCTACGTCTCCGGGATGATCTGCGCCAAGTGCGTGGCGCCCGCGCGTGCCCAGAGTCTTGCCTCATCTCTGATCGCGTTGACGGCGCGGCAAACGGAGGGGCGATCGTCGTCGAAGGTGCAGCCGTTGCGGTGCTTCCAGAGCCACCAGGCAGTGAGGATGGCGATGGAGGCGAGCCCGCGACGAAGACAGCGCGGAGAGTCGGCAATGGCAGAGGCGAGCCAGTCGGCAAACTCGTCGTCATGGCTCGGGATCGTGGCGGTGGATCGACACCAGGAGAGTACCTCGTGCCAAACCTGGCGGGAGAAGGGGCAGCCCGCGAGCAAATGCTGCATGGTCTCGGGCTCCTGATCACAGAGCAGGCATAGAGGCTCGTGTGGCAGGTCGTGGCGCGCGAGGCGATCTGCCGTCCAGTAGCGGCCGAGCAGGGCGAGCCAAATGAATAGCTTGATGCGCAGCGGAGCCCAGGTACGCCAGGTGAGACGCCAGTGCGGGTCTTCGATGGATCCAGAGAGCAGAGCATGGTAGCAGGAGCTCGCGGAGTAGGAGCCGGAGCTGGTCCAGCGCCAGGAGAGCCTGTCCGGCTCGTCAGAGAGCGTCACAAGGCGCAGGCGGCGCCAGAGGGAGACGTATTGTGTGGCCATCTCGATGCCCAGCGCCCCATGGATGTCCGCAATCCAGGCACGCTCGTGCAACCCATCGCGCACGGAAAGAGTCTTGCGGCGGCGCTTGGAGACCCTGGGGTGGACCAGCGGCGCGATGTCGGAGATGGACTGGCCATCGAGCCAGTGATCCTCCCAGAACTTGCAGCTGCACCCGTCGCCAATGTGCCAGAGTGTAGAGGCCCGGAAGATACCGTGGACCTCAGAGGAGTGGGGGATGTGCAGATGCTGCCATGGGCGCGATGGGTCCGTCTTTTGGAGCCACAGCCACCGGGTGCGCAGGGCGACGCCCGCAAGGTGGAAGTCTGGCAGGCCAAGGCCACCCAGGGCGATGGGACAGCAGACGCGGCGCCAATTGACGGGGCAGTGGCCGCTGCTCGCGTCTTTGCGTCCGTGCCAGAGGAAGCAGCGGAGGAGGCGGTTGATCTGCTTGAGGACAGTCAGGTTGATGGCCAAGGCGAGTAGCGTGTGCACCGGCATTGCCGCGAGCACATGGCGACAGAGCGCCAGACGGTCACCACGTGACATCATGGAAGCCCACCAGGGAGAGAGCCTGCGCTCGAGCTTGATGAGGATCGGTTGCAGCGCGGCGGCGCTGACCTTGCGGATGGACAGCGGGAGGCCGAGGTATGAAGTGGGGAACTCTTTGAGCGGGCATGCAAAGTGGGATGAGATTGCAAGGCGCTCCTCAGGCGTGCACTGGATCGGGGAGGCCGCACACTTGTTGAAGTTGGTGTACATCCCAGATGCATTACCGAAGAGGGTGAGCAGCCGGCGGACGGCCGAGAGGTCCTGCTTGTCTGGCCGGCAGAAGACGACCACATCGTCGGCGTAGAGGGAAATACTCGAGGCCATGTGGCGCAAGGTAAGGCGTTGGAGCACGCCGCCGGCGATAGCGCGGCAAAGCAAGTTGTTGAGGGTGTCGATCACCATGACGAAGAGCATGGGGGATAGGGGGTCCCCTTGCCGAAAGCCGCACATGTGAAGGATTGGCGGCCCTGGGGTGCCGTTGACGAGGATGTGTGTGCTCGCCATGCCGAGGAGGATGCAAACCCATTCGCGCCATCGTCGACCGAAGCCAAGGTGGCGGAGGGTGTCCAGCAGGAAGGCCCAAGAGACCGAGTCGAACGCGCGGGCGATGTCAAGTTTGAGCATGACGCGCGGCTGCTTGAGGTTGTGAAGTTGTCGTGCTGTTTGCTGGACGAGCAGGAAATTGTCGTGGATGCATCTGCCCGCGATGAACGCGCTTTGGTTGGTGGAGACCATCTCGCCGAGCCTGGGTGCAAGACGGAGAGAGAGCACTTTGGCGAAAAGCTTGGCGAACAGATGGATCAGGCTTATTGGGCGGTAGTCTGAGAGCGTGGTGGCGTCCGGTTTCTTGGGAAGCAGGATAATCAGCGCCTCGTTGAGCCGTTGGAAGCCACGGCCGTTGAGATTGTAGAGTTTGTTGAACGCGTCGACGAAGTCCGCCTTGATCATGGGCCAGGACGCGCAAAGAAACTCGGAGGTGAACCCGTCCGGCCCCGGCGCTCTCCCCTTGGGCATGCACTTGATGGCCTCCCAAATTTCGTGCTCAGAGAACGGGGCGTCTAAGTTTTGCAAGTCGAACGAGCGCGGGTCGAGGCTGTCCAGGTCGATGGAGGAGAGCCTCTCCCGGGCGGAGCCGAGGATGTCCGAGAAGTGAGCGTACGCGGCCTCCGCAATGGCAGCCTGCCCAGAGACAGTGGCGTCGCCCACCTTGAGCTGCAGGATCATGTTCTTTTTGGAGCGCTGCGCTGCGTGGAGACGGAAGAAGGCCGGGTTTGTGTCGCCGCCTTTTAGGTAGTTGAACCGCGCGCGCTGCCTGGCGATGGAGCGATCGAGCGACGCGAGGCCGATGTAGGACGCCTTGAGTTGGCGGCGGAGCCACGTCTCGGCCGCCGAGAGCTGCCGGAAGTCCTGTGCTGCGTCGAACCGGGCGATGAGCTCACGGGCGACGGCGAGCTGGAGGGAGATGTTGCCGACGGTCTTGGCGCTCCAACGCTGGAGGTGCTTGGCGGTGGCCCGTAGGCGCGCATAGATGCGGCGGAAAGGGTCCGGTTCGTCCGCGGAGGAGGCCCACGCCTCAGCGACAGTTTCCTGGTAGCCCTGAAGCTTAGGCCAGAACCTTTCAAAGTGGAATCGTCTGTGCCCGACAGAACGCGGCATGGAATCGAGGATAAGGGGCGCGTGATCGCTAGCCGCGGAGGAAAGGCAGCGCAACATGCAGCTCGGGTGGTTGACCTCCCAACCCGCAGTGCAAAGGACCCTGTCGATGCGCTCGAGCGTCGGGGCGTCGCGTTCATTTGACCATGTATATCTCCGGCCGTGGAGGTAGATGTCTCGGAGTTCCTTGTCGGCGATGAAGCGCCGGAAGCGTCGCATGGAGGCGCGGTGAAAGTTCTCGTTGTTCTTGTCATCAGGGGATATAATCATGTTGAAGTCACCCCCTATGAGCCACGGGCCATTGCAAGTGGAGCGCATGTCATGAAGGTCGGAGAGGAACTCGATTTTGGCGGCCTCGTCATTGGGTCCGTACACACCAGTGATCCACCAGTGCGGGCAACCATCTAGGGGGGGAGACGAGAGCATTGATGAAGTGCGTGCCAATCGTAGGATGCGAGATAGACACGAGGTCGTCCTGCCAAGCGAGGAGGATGCCGCCTCGGGTCTCCGTGGAAGGGAGGAAGTGGAAGCTGCGGAAGGCCTGCCCGCAAGTTTCGGTGACAATGGACGACGAGACGGCAGAAAGCTTTGTTTCTTGCAAGCATACAATGGAGGGGTTGGCCGAGGAAATAACGGAGCGCACGGCCGAACGCTTAGCCGGGCAGTTCAGACCCCGGACGTTCCAAAAAATTGCACGTTGGGTGTAATCCATCAGCAACGGGTTGGGAGCTCGGAGAGGTACGGCGCAAGGGCACGGCTAAGCTTCGGCGATCAACAGCGCCGTGGTGGCCGGAGACGAAGAGGGGTTGGGCGGCACCCTCCAACCGTGGTAGTCGGCAATCTCGGCAATGGTGTCAGCGGCCAGGGGTCGGTCTCTCTAGTTTTGTACAGCCCTTTCTTTCAATACGTATTTCCTATACATCCAGTAATCGCTGTTCTACATATAACAAACAACACGCCAACACCTGAAATGCTTACTCATAAGTAATTTGGGACATGGTAAAATGCTACTTCTCGAGGGCCCTTTCTGCACATTCCAAGATTTAAATATGCATATGGAGGTCCTTGCGCGCCAATTCTGATCAAGTGAATAACTGGGAGTGCTCTCATCTCATATGTATGGCTGGCAGGGATGGCATCCAGATGAGGATGAACTCATGGCAGGACGGCGTCGCCGGCACCAACTGCCCAATCCCTCCCGGATGGAACTGGACCTACCAGTTCCAGCTCAAGGACCAAATCGGAAGCTTCTTCTACTTCCCTTCGCTCGGCCTCCAGCGGGCTGCGGGCGGCTACGGCCCCGTAACCGTCAACAACCGCGCCGTTGTGCCCGTCCCCTTCAACCAGCCTGATGGCGACATCACCTTGTTCATCGGAGATTGGTACACCAAGAGCCACACTGTAAGTCCTGATTCTTCGGTTGCAATATTCAGTTTAGTTTTTTTCATTTTGTGAAAAATGTTCAGTTTATTGTCTGTCAGTGTTTCATAAATAGTCTGAGAGAACACTGAGTTCTTGACCCCTGACACTATCTTACTATTTCCTGGCAGAAGCACAATACCATATAGAGTTGATACGTATTGTTGCTCTGGCAAGATATAGGGAAAAACAATCTAGTATTGATTAGAAATTCATTTCCCGGTTTATTCTTGCCTTAGACTGATAATAATTGGCAAGGGAATAATATTTTTTTACAGCAATAAAAATACAAGTATATCACCCAATGATTTGTCTGATCCATGGACTGTGATTTTCTTAAACACTTTGCCTTTGTGCTTGAGAAGTGCTCTCTGTCACTTGCAGGAACTGAGGGACATGCTAGATGATGGCAAGGATCTTGGGATACCTGATGGGATTCTGATAAATGCAAAGGGCCCTTACAGATATGACACCACACTGGTTCCAGAAGGACTTCAATATGAGATTGTTGGAGTTGAGCCAGGTAACTTGTCTTTGATCACAAAAAAAAATGACCTTCAAATCTGCACTTATATATGTGCCCAATTCTCATATTTTCTGTATTATTTCATATTCCTGGTTTAAGCTAGTTATTTATACCAAGTTGTAGTCGACAGCTATTCAAAGTCTCCAGGTATAGTGAATATAATTGTGAACTGTTTGAGTTGGAATTTGGCGAAAATGTGACTAGAAAATGAAGTATATCTAATGCTGAGCACAATAGTATGGCATATTATCGTTGTTACAAAATGTTAGATTTATTACATATCTTAGCGTGACTTGGAAATTGCACGAGCGAAGGAAACAAAATTAGAAAATTCTAGCTACACTAAGATATCAGTGTCAAGATTGTTAACATACACCTTCCTGATAGTTATCAGCACCACTGCTCCCAAACTCTATCATATGAAGTATAATACTCCAAAAACCCAATGCTCTAAACAGGCAAAACATACCGCTTCCGCGTTCACAATGTTGGCATCTCAACCAGCCTGAACTTCAGAATCCAGAACCACAACATGCGTCTCGTAGAGGCTGAAGGAACATACACTTATCAGCAGAATTACACCAACCTCGACATACATGTCGGACAGTCGTACTCTTTCTTGGTGACCATGGACCAAAATGCAAGCAGAGACTATTACATTGTGGCAAGCCCGAGGTTTGTGAGCAGCGAAGCTCGCTGGCACGATGTCAATGGTGTAGCAATCCTGCAGTACTCAAACTCCAAAGGCAGTGCTTCTGGCCCCCTCCCTGATGCTCCAGATGACTTGTATGACAAGTACTATTCCATGAACCAGGCAAGGTCTATCAGGTCAGTACTGAATGAGTTGACAACATTGGTGTAATAATATTTTGCTCATATAACTTAGTAACATGTTTGGCTTTTACCATTAACTCTGGAAACTTGTCTCCATGATGATTCCTTGCATTGTTGTTCCAGGATGAATGTGAGTTCCGGTGCTGCACGCCCAAATCCACAGGGATCATTCCGCTACGGCTCGATCAATATCACGCAGACCTTTGTGTTGAAGAACGAGTCGCCCCTGCGCATTGATGGGAAGCGTCGAAGGACGATAAACAGGGTGTCGTACTCTCCTCCCGAGACTCCACTGAGGCTTGCTGATCTCCACAACCTTACAGGGGTCTACAAAACAGACTTCCCCACAATGCCAAGCAATGCGCCACCAAGGAGGGCTTCATCTGTGCTGAATGCTTCTTACAAGGGCTTCCTCGAGATGGTCTTCCAGAACAATGAAACCGATGTTCAGACATACCATCTGGATGGTTATTCATTCTTTGTAGTCGGGTATGCAACATTCTTTGTAGGATACACTTTGTAGTCTTGAAAACAGCGATGTAAATGGGCACTATCATGTTGTGGATTCCAGGATGGACTATGGTGAGTGGACGCCAAACAGTAGGGGTTCATACAACAAGTGGGACGCCATCTCTCGCAGTACTACACAGGTAAAAGACCTCATCTGACCATCACGTGTCAAAGCCATACTACACTTGTGAAGACAAATGCATTCATGGTCATTCTGATACACAATTCTGGTCTTTTTTTCCTTTTCCATTCCAAATCAACAACAGGTCTTCCCAGGAGGGTGGACTGCGGTTCTGGTCTCGCTCGACAACGTAGGCATCTGGAATATACGTGCCGAAAAGCTGGACAATTGGTACGATGGGCAAGAGGTTTATGTGAAAGTTGCTGATCCACTGGGCTACAACGTCACCGAAATGATCGCTCCAGACAACACTCTCTACTGTGGTCTGCTGGAACACTTGCAAAAGTATGTCCTGAGCTGAAACACTTGATTTATCCTCTACTGCACCCCTGCTCTTGCGCTGCAATTTCTTACTGCGCCTTTTTATTGTGAAAACCTTTCAGGCCACAGATACATGAGACAAGCAAGAAGTCATCAGGGCATGCCATGGCTCGATGGAGCACCCAGCTTCTCGCAACCGTGTCACTGATTGTCACAGCTGTGATTTGCAGTTAAAGTTGAAAACTGCTAAAAGTTGTTATTTAGGAATTGTGGGGATTGATAGAACATACATGGGGACGTCAACCATATACAGACTGTAACAGGATGCCTTTAAATTTTCCTGCAGATTCTTATGGTGACTCTTAAGTTCTTGAGAAGCTCTTTGCGCAAAGGCCAAAGGCCAAAGTATTCATACTTGGAAATGAAACTCTGTTGGTTTCTTTACTTGTACGTGTTGTCTTCTAGAAGCTGGTAATACATACATATCATTGATGCTTAATTTACTGGTGACTGCTGGTAAACTGTGAGCAATTTGATTTTGTACTGAATTTGCCTCCATGAACGCATCTCCACAAGCATCAGATTCTGCAGAGACGCGAGGAACTCATCGCGCACGTCCTCAGCTGTGTCATGTTGCCCAACTGTCCAACAAGACCAATACTTGGGAGAACGCCGTTAAGAGTTTGCATCTACATTGACTCCCACTCTCTTCACTTGCTAAAGAAGCAACACCTTATTTCCATTCAAACTATTGTGCCTTCTAGTTCTAGGTCCATCCAAACATCTGTGTTCCACACATCATCTATTACAAGCATGAATTTTCTCGGTTGCAATGTCCTCTCAAGGATTTCTACGACATCTCCCCCGCTAATTGTGTCCATGTCAATGGACATGGACCATTCAGGGTGTCCCGAATCAGCTTCCTTATGATTGCATTAACATCCAACTTCTGCGACATTGTGATCCAAATATGACAATCAAACTGGTTCTTTATGCTCTCGTCTTCATAGATGTCATTGACAAGAGTGGTTTTCCCAGATCCTCCTATGCATGCCCCAAAGGGTGACGACCGAGGTCCAACTTGTTCTTGCAGCTAACCATTGTATCAGAATTGTTTTTTCTCGTTCAATACCCACCATCACATCAGCTGGGTAAAAAAGATAAAAGAGGAGTCTTCACTGTTGGTTGAAACTCTACTACAACCTGGCAGTTGAATCTCATACTCAACCCGCAAATTCCGGTGTGCCAACAAGTTTTCCCAAGCTTACAGAAGTAATTCATGCCATTTCTGGAAACTTTAGGGCCTCTTTGATTTAAAGAATTCCAATAGTATTTTATTTTATACGTATACTTTATCTATGGGGCTTGTTTGATTCTACTATTCAAATCCATAGGACATTTTTCCTATAGGCTACTTTGCATGCCGATCCAAAAGAAAAAAAATTCCATTTGTTTCTATGATAACTACGGGAAACACCTAATCCTTCAAGAACATTCTTATGTTTTTCCTGTGATGCAATCAAACAACTTCTATTACATATTCCTGTGTTTCCAATTCCTAAACATGTCATGACATCCGATTCTATTCCTACAGTTTTCCTATCTCTGCATTATTACTGGAATCCTTTGAATAAAAGTGGTCTTAAATACAAGCAATATAACCCAAGAAATTGCAATCTTATTATTAGGCTCAGACTAATAAGCAAGTAGCTAAATCGCCATTGATAAACCATGGAGAAACACTATTCATGCCAAATTTCTGTTTCCCAGATTTTCCCAACAAGGTTGAGAGCCTCATCGATTCAGTAGAATTAAGATTCAATGGAGTAGGAATCTATTCATTATGATTTTTTTTTTCTATAGTGCTTGTTAGATTTGTAGGATATGAGACCATAGAAAATTTTCTGACCCACTACTTTGCATGCAGTTCCACGGAAATTTTTTCACTTTCATCAAGTCTTAAGTTATCGAAACTGTCCTGTGATTATACGACAACTATGGCAAGCACCTAATTATTCAAGAAACTTGCATTTTCCCGTGGTGCAACCAAACAACTTACTCCCTCCGTCCCATAATATAAGAGTGTGTCAAACACTCTTATATTATGGGACGGAGGTAGTATATTACAAGTTCATGTTTTTTCTCCAAATTCTGTAGGATTCAACATACCATGGCTAGCAGCTCTTATGTTTTTTCAAGGAACTTAAGTTACTCAACTGAACATTGGTTACCAGCTGACTGGTTAGCGACTAACATATTCCCAAAACCCAACAACGTAGCCATTTTGTGGCCCATCACTTTCCTAAAAGAAGAAAACACACACAAAATTTTAGTAGTACATCATACATGGGCGAGCAATTGGTCCACCCACTATTGGAAGATCTTGTCGCAATCGGCAAACAAACTGTCGACATGCGTTGTAAGTTGTGACAGCATATGCCATCTGCTGGCTTGTACCAGGCATGCTGTTAATTGCCTCCTCCAGGAGAAACAAAAGAAAATGCATAAGGCGAACAGAGATATGATATGAGTCCATCAACTCAAGACCATGGTGATACATTTGCTGTGTGATTGTATTAGTAGCTGCTGAGCGACTCCATTGGCTCAGGCGTGCTGATGTGTTTTTTCATTCCTGATGTGGCGATAGATGATCCGAGGAAACTCTATCTCATCCATGTCCATGGTGATTAGTAGTCTTGAAGATAGTCCAACTACATCCAAAGCTGCCATCCTTTTTTATGCCAAAAAATGCTGCCATAATTTTGCCCGATTGCCTAAAAGCAGTTTGACTTTCAAGGGCTTAACCTTGACAAGGGAAGTTTACAACATCTATGGAGTACACAGTATGTTGCAAAGTCAGTCATCTTCTAGCTTTCGACAAATTGTCATCCCGTCCCCAATTGGCACCTACAAATTGCTCGCCCTTTGTTAATTAAGATTAAGTACAAAGTAAAACATGAGAAGGATGATGCACCAAATGTATAAGCATATCAAATAAAATTTTGAAACAGTTGAACAAATACAGATATAGTATGCACAAAATAAACTAAATCCTAAGGTCCACAAAGTAAACTAAATCCTAAGGTCCAGCAGTATGAACATGCCACAATATCAGGAAAATAAATTTCTGAAATTTGGTTATGTACTGCACTACTACGACACATCATTGATGGTGCCCCTCACATGCTCTAAACAACAGACTAAAGTACAGATATCCCAAGACTTTACAACCAACAGTTGAAAATGGTGATTAATAAGTAATAAAGTATGAGATGGACAAGACATATGAGAGAGAGAGAGAGCTACCATGCTGATAGTGACACGTTTATCCTCCAAAAGTTTCTTATTGAAGTCCCTTATACTGATAGTCTTTGGTTCATTCACCTAAGGAAAAAATGCCAAAAGTGTTACTAATCTAATATAAATACCATGTAACACTGTTATCATGTCAAAGCTCAAAAAGAAAGAAAAGAAAAACTCACTAGCGGATCAGCGACCCTTCCATACCATAGGACATTGTCCATTACAATTAAACCACCAACTCTTACCTGAAACATAACAAACATAAATATATATAATGCTCATCATATAGAAAACATAAATACTACGATCGCTGTGTATGAAAATTGTAGCTAAAATCATAAAAGGTTTGCCATGGGGAATCTTGTATGAAACTATGAGAGAACACTATGGCAAACATAAGCTGAAAGAACACAGGTATTATATCTGAACAAGCAAACCAAAAAGGTAAACTGCATTTAGAATCTTACTAGCTTAAGTAGAAGTTCAAAATATTCCTCGTACATTATCTTGTCTGCATCAACGAACGCAAAGTCATAACTAGAAAAACAAATTATTAGTTAGAACATGTAAACGGTTAACTAATAAGATGATGGGTTATACCATACACAAGTTATTATACCTGGAAGCTTCACCACAGTCGAGCAATGACCTTAGGGAATCTACAGCTAAAGCATGCTTGACATCCACCTAAGCAATTTTTAGGCAGGTAAGCACAGAATCGCATACAAGACTACAGATCAGTCCTTGCATGCTGGTATGCTATACACTCTAGGGGATCCCAAAAAGGGACAATATTTCGATTGTAAGTTTTAGAAAACAAAAAGGAGGCAATTATTATTGGTTAACCCTACATCTACCTATGAAACGAATGTGATGTATTATATGTTGGTAATCCTAATTGCAGAAAATATAGCTACATAAGTCCGTACAAGGTTAAATAAAACATAACAAATAAAGGAGGGAGAAGTGAAACTAAAAAGAAGGTTTTATTGTCCTCCCCACTTCTGATTTTCCCTTCATTATCTAAATGGTTGAGAAATTTAATGTTAAACCAAAAATACGTTGTCCAGCCTACTGAAAATTACATGCAATTAACTGAAGTTTTCTAGCTATGGACCAGCAAGTAAACTACAAATATATAGAATGATGTAGTTAAGTTGTTACCACCAACTGATCATATCAAACAAGAGGCTGAAAATAATCACCTTGTGTGCAACCCCAGCAAGCTGATAGTATCTCTTGGCAACTTCTAGACACCTTTCATCCCTTTCACAAGCAACCAAACGACCTGATTCAGGAAGTGCTAATGCGACAGCTAGTGACGAATATCCCTGTGAAAAGATTAAGCAATGCTATAATAAGCTCAGTGCATTTCCAATGATCATGTTACTTCTGTACAAGAGTATCTCCTTCACAAGGTCTGAAATGATTATCAGTAATTGCAGCACTTGACAAGTTGACATGCACAATGCACAAACCATGGCTATATTGTCAAAACACCGTTCAAGGGAGGATGTAAGATCAGGCGTCAGTATCAGGAAAACACCATTTGAAGGTTTATTGTGCATATGCTTTTGGGAAAATACAGTGCCCAAAGATGATTTGCTGGTTGACTCACGCACACTAGTTATTGTTTACACACTGTACGTTTGGTTTGCTAGGATAACACATCAGCAATTAGTACAATAAACGTTTACTTGCTGAGGGCGGAAGGCAAGAAAATCCAGATTAAAAAACACTTGGCTCACATACAGTATAGACGCCAACTTCAATACATCGCTCTGCCCCGAGAATTTGCACAAGCATTGCCAGAAGCTGAGCCTGTGCCGGAGAAACCTAACAAGAGAAAGCAATCAGCTAAGAAAGAGTTGCCATTATACTGAAATTTGGTACAGTGTCTACATATTTTCAAGAATAGAATAGAGCTAAAGAATGTATTATCATCAAAGTGACACAGTAGTATACACATGCATTCAATGCATGCCCGGAATATACACACGTTTGAACTTGCTAAAATAGCAAGACCATATCAAGCCATTTTGAAGTTAGGGAAATAAAGGTGGAAATGCCACACTGGAGCTATGGTTAACCGGACCATCAGTTTTTTCAAGCCTTAACGCATGAGTAGAGGATATAGCTGGCACAACAAGGCAGCTTAAGTTGCACTGTTGTGGATGCAATGCAGGTAGTCTTAGTCTCTTAGAATCAGATGCATCATTCATGCATGCACTGATGCACGCACTCTCAACTCAATGTGAATATCCTAACCCGTAAGCGGCTACCCACAGTTGAGTTCATGTGTCATGTGTGCTGCCAATGTACCTGCATCTGGCTCCCCCTCATGGATGCCGTCTCTTCCCGCAGATCCCGAAGCACCTAACGATCACACAGGGTAAGGGCAGGATAAACAAGCACACGCTGGGTCAGAGCCGCGGCGAACAGCAGCGAATTTGTGGGAACGGAAAGAGGGAGGGGGAGGGGGCGCACGGGGTGCTCGCGGACGTTGGAGAGGAGGTAGTCGTAGAGCGGCGGGTCCATGCCCAGCTGCTTCCGCCCGCGCCGCGCCTCCTCTACCGCCAGTGCCGTCGTAGCAGCCGAGGAGGGGGAGGAGGAGCACAGGCTGCGGCGGCGGCGGGGGCGGGGGCATGGCGGAGAGCAGAGGCCGAGTGGAGGGGAGGTGGCAGCGGAAGCCAGGGTTCGGGCTTGAGGAGGCCCGACGCCGAGTCCGAGAGTCGCGGCCGCAAACGCCGCCGGAGGAGGAAGGGAGGGGGATACGGCCCAGCGACGCATCGCGTTTGCTCTTTTTCTCCAGCACTCAAGCGGCAAAGCTTGGGCTGACGAGACGCGGATTAGCTTAGCGTTTTCATAACCGGACCCAAGAACGAACCGGTGAGCCTCCCAGTTTATGTTTTCATCGATCGAATCGTTTGTTCTTCGGTTTAATCACAGTGAGATATGTACACGGGCATATAAGGCCATCTCCGACGGCGATCCGCAAATTTTCTCCCCCATTCATTCGCGGACTGGGATCGGACCACGGACACATATACGAAAGGTCATCGTTCAACGTTGCCCGCATACATTTCAACCCGCATTTGAACTAACTGAACGAAATTCATGCAAACCGGCCGATATTCATCAAAATTCGGATAGAAAATAACACAAATTATCCATACATAGCATGCAAATTAAGTCTAATACAACAATGTCTTAAATTCGACTAGATTAACTGGATGTCCAATTTTTTTTTTCATCAACAGATCATGCCCTCCCACGCATACTCCTCCTTCAGCTTCATCCAACAGTGTGTACGTAAATGGCCGTCCCTCTGTGATGTGGTACATCAGCAGCGTGTGCGGGCTACATAATGTGTATACTAACATTGAGTGAACGAATCAATCAACAAGTTAAGCAAGAGAAAGCAAAACTTACGATCCCGTCCTCTGCCGCGTGTAATGGTCACCTTGCCTCCAGCTGACGAACCACGTTACAAAACTTGATGACACTGGTCTGGATAGCGTACTAGCGATACGATAACGACCTCACGCTGCGTTGTTGAATGAGTACATGTCGTAGGGCGCAATGTGCTTTCGTGCGTGGTGAAACGATTCATGCACTTGATGCCAGAAGGCCCCCCCCCCCCTCCTCATGCCTACGAAATCCGCAGATACGGCCAACTACGCATCGCACAACAACTCATCCTCCATGGTCGAGTAGCTCGCCATCCTTCGTACTCTCAAAAACGACATAGCGTCCGAAAATAAGCTTAATGGCATTTGACTAAACACCTGCCGAGCGTGGTGTCCGCCATGAAGGTCATCTACAGGGGGCAGAGTGTACCTGGGTACAAACGGCTCTAGGGTGGACAGCGCCGTCGTAGAGATGAGCAGGCACGTCGCTGCTGGTTGCGGACATCCCGCAATGCCTATGTGGCGGACGGAGACGTACAGCAGCGGCAGCGGAGATGGAGGGTGCGGATGGAAAGCAAGGGGGAAATGGGACGGAGTGGAAGGAAATGGGACCGGGAGGGGGATTGGGTGGGCTGGGGGTGTTGGGGGTGTTGGAGTCCTACGTGTCTATTGTCCGGACTCCCCCACCCCCACCCCACCCCACTTTGTCTCCAATTTGTGGGAGAAAACACGTCCGGACCGCTTGGCGGACCGATACAGGCCCGCGTTGGATGGCTTCCTCACGTTACATATGATGGTTGTTTGAGGGTCGGGGCATCTCCAATGGCGATCCACAAATTTGCTCCCGCATCCGTCCGCAGACAGGGGGGACCAGTCCGCGGATATGGATGCAGGAGACCGCCGTCCACCCTGCCTGCATATATCTGGCCTCCCTCATTTTTTTTAAAGTCCGCACGTTCAAATAGCAGCATACATAGAGTTTAGACGTTCAAATAGCCGCATACATAGAGTACATGCGTTCAAGAACCGCCTGCATCATCGATGTCTCATCTGTGTAGTCCTCCTCGTCGAACGAGCCATCGGACGACACATTATAGTGCTCGTACATGTTCAAATTGGAATTCATTGCTAGAAAGAAGAAGGAAAAACTTTTTTAACTCCGACAATTCATCGAACAGTTGCCGGGCATGGTGAGTATAGCATGAGCGGATGGTACTTGGTGGGGCGGTCGGAGGAGAGGGGTTGAATGGCGACGGAGGAGAAGCGGGGTGGAGCCCGACTGAAACGCTGGAGGTGACGTAGACGTAGAGTTCCGGCAGGGGTGTGGCGTGGCGGCCGAGGTGGTGGAGCGGCGGCGAAGGCAAGAGAGAAAGAAGGAAGGAGAGAAAATGGGGAGGATGGAGGCACGGGGTCCGGGAAGGGTTTTGGGTGGGCCGGGGGTGTCGGAGTCCTACATGTCTGATGTCTGGACTCCCGCAAAATCCCTCACGTTTGTCTCGGGTTTGCCGGAAAAAGTACGTCTAAACCGCTCGATGGACCGATACAGGCCCGCGTTTGATGGCAAACCGCGTTCGAACCACACGACCCGGA
Organism: Thinopyrum elongatum; assembly: GCA_011799875.1. Lineage (NCBI taxonomy): Eukaryota > Viridiplantae > Streptophyta > Magnoliopsida > Poales > Poaceae > Thinopyrum > Thinopyrum elongatum. Next base: position 418,459,390 of record CM022303.1, on the reverse strand, counting down.
CGGTTGCGGGCGGTTTGAGGGATCCGCCTTGGAGATGCCCTAAGATGGGAATGGGCTGACCCGGACCTGGCCCCGTTGACGGTGTCCTGGAGTAGGGGGTCCTAGCCCAGCCGGACTACCATCCCACTAAGGAAGCAAGCCTCCGGAGGCCTTTAGAGTGCGGCGCCCGAAGACTTGGCGTGTACTTCAAGCATATTCGACTAGATTCAACATGTAAATCCTTAGATGGCAACCGACCATGTGTAACCCTAGATACCCCTGGTGCCTATATAAACTAGGAGGTTTAGTCAGTAGAGGCGATCCATCCATACACCCATTCTTCATACCCCTAGGGTTTAGACCACAACTTACGATCTCGAGGTAGATCAACTCTGTACTTTGACACCTTCATAATATAAACAAGAGCATGACGTAGGGTTTTACCTCCATAGAGAGGGCCCGAACCTAGGTAAACTCCTTGTGTGTTCTTCTCCTGTTACCCATCGATCCGACCTAACAGCTCGGGCCCCCTACCCGAGATCTGCCGGTTTTGACACCGACATTGGTGCTTTCATTGAGAGCTCATTGTCGGATCGCCAAGGGTCGATGGCCTTTCCAATCGACGATCGCATTTCCCTCAACGTCGCAGGCGTATCGGCAGCTCTTGCCGATGAGTCGCCAGAAGGCCCTCCGGATCCGATACACGCTCCCCCTTCGAGGTGATAGAGCATGACCAGGAAACCGGCTTGGAGTTTTCGCTCCCTTCTCAATCTTGGCCAACGAACCCAGTTCAAAGGAACCTCGGATCCGAACTCCCCTGTGTGGAATAAGCACGGAACTAATCAGACAAGCAAAACAGGTGATTCGGACATTCAGCCAAGTCTAGACGTCTCCCTGATGAACGCTTCCTGTGATAGACGCGAGGGCGCTTCAGAGCCCTCCCCGGTCGGGTTATGATTTTTTGTCCCACCCACCTCCCACATCGAATACTGTCCAAGTAACTCGGGGCCTCCAGATGTCCGGGACCTGCTGTATGTAAAACGGCGTTCCGAGAACAGTTCGGCAATTCTGGTCACGGTTTATGTCCGTTAAGAACATAGTAGTCAATTGCCCCGAGGCGGAAGCATTGGCTGTCTTCCGCCACAACTTTCACGACGACGGCTTGTTAAACGCCCTCACCCGGCACCGAGTCCAGACTTTCTCCGAGCTCTCAGAGTTGGTGTCAAAATTTTGCACCATTGAGGAGACATGGCTGACCCAGGGATCAGTACACTCGGATAAACAAAAAGCGCATGACCTCGCACAGCAGGAGCCACGTAGGCGCCCGTACCAGCAGGATCACCGCAAAAAAGAAAGAAGATGGGACACCAGACCACCCTAGACGGACTACTGGACCAACCATGTCCTATACACTCTACATTGCTCAATGCTAATCCAGCCCATAGCCTTCGAGCTTGTTGGGTTGTGAAGCAAGTCGCTAAGGGTGGCGAGGCCCTCCTCGCGAATAGGCACACCACCAGTCATTCCACAAAATCCTTGGAAGAGGCCAAAGTCCTGATGATCTATCAAACATATAAGTTAGGGAACCAGAAAAAACGGGCCCTACAGGAGCTCGTCCACGCCCCAATACGAACACCCTCGGCCGCGTGGTTGGACACGTCAATCACATTTAAGCAGCATGATCCGCCGGTGATCGACCTGAGCCGATGCCCAACCGCTTTGGTCCTCGACCCCATAGTGTACGGATGTCGATTGCATAAGGTATTAATGGACGGCGGCAGCAGTTTAAACCTCATTTATGAGGGCACGTTGGAAAAATGCAATTCGACACAACTCGCATCCAGCGTAGCTCAATCACATTCAAAGGAATCATCTCCGGCAAGGAAGCGCGATGCAAGGGAGAGATCACCCTTGACGTGGTCTTCGGCACTCTTGAGAACTATAGGTTCGAAGAGTTGACCTTCCACATCGTGCCCTTCTAGAGTGGCTACCACGCCCTCCTGGGGCGAGAAGCGTTCATAAAATTCCATGCCATACCCCACTACAGGTATATGAAGCTCAAAATGCCTGGCCCTAATTGAGTAATAACCATCACCAGCAACCCGGATAGGGAGCTTAGAGCCGAGAACAAAATGGCTTCGCTAGCCCTCGAGTCGCTAGACGAAACCTTTGCAGCCGAAGAACTTACTGCACTTCAGGCCACGGTCAACTCGGATGATGTCATTCTTGACAAAAGATCCAAATCAACCTCGTTCAAGCCAGCCGATGAGATCCTCAAGTTTCAAGTACACCCAACGGGCCCGAACAAAATGACATCCATTGGTGCTGAGCTGGACCCAGAAATCGACGAGGCAGTACGAAATTTCCTTCAGAAAAATTGGCACATTTTTGCCTGGCACCCCTCGGATATGCTAGGAATCCCAAGAAACCTAGACGAACACAACCTCAACATAGTTAAGGGTTCAAAACCTATTAAATAGGCACTTCGGCGATTTTCTGAGCCCAAGCGTCAAGCCATGGGTGAGGAAGTGGCTAAATTACTTGAAGCCGGATTCATTCGTGACATTAAGCACCCCGAATGGCTGGCTAATCTGGTTATGGTACCCAAGAAGGACAAATCCTGCCGCCTTTGCGTCGACTTCAAAGATGTCAACAAGGCTTGCCCTAAGGATCCTTTCCCCTTACCACGTATCGACCAGATCATTGATACCACAACGGGACATGACTCTTTGTGTTTCCTGGATGCATATTCAAGCTACCATCAAATCAAGATGAAGGAGTCGTGATCTCAAGAACAAAAGTAACTACTCACAAATAATAATCATGCTCAAGATCAGAGGAGTATTAAATAGCATAATGGAACTGAACATATAATCTTTCACCAAATAAACCATATAGTAATCAACTACGAGATGTAATCAACACTACTAGTCACCCACAAGTACCAATCTAAGGTTCCGGTATAAAGATTGAACACAAGAGATGAACTAGGGTTTGAGAGGAGATGGTGTTGTTGAAGATGTTGATGGAGATTGCCCTCCCAAAGATGGGAGAGTTCTTGGTGATGACGATGGCGATGATTTCCCCCTCCGGGAGGGAAGTTCCCCCGACGGAATCGCTCCGCCAGAGGGCAAAAGTTCTCCTACCCAAGTTTCGCCTCGAGACGGTGGCGCTTCATCCAGAAAGTCCCCCTGTGATTTTTTCTAGATCAAAATGACCTATATACCAAAAAATGGGCATCGGTGGTGGGCTGGGCTGAGCACAACCCACCAGGGCGCGCCCAGGTGGGTTGTGCCCACCTGGTGGGCCCTCTCCGGTAGTTATTTGCTCCAGTATTTTTTATATATTACAAAACAATTCTCCGTAAATTTTCAGCTCATTTGGAGATGTGCAGAATAGGTAACTCTAACATAGCTTTTTCAGGTCCAGAATTGCAGTTGCCGGCATTCCCCTCTTTGTGTAAACCTTGCATATTAATTATGAGAGAAAAGGCATTAGAATTACTCCAAAAAGCATTATTATGCATAAAAACATTATAAATAACAGTAGGAAAACATGATGCAAAATGGACGTATAAACTCCCCCAAGCTTAGACCTCACTTGTCCTCAAGCGACAAACCGAAATTGAAAAACATGCCCACATGCTTAGAGAGAGAGAGAGAGGTGTCGATAAAAACAAAATACGGACATAGAAGCATCATGCATATTATTATATCAGCAAAGAACTTTAATATAAAACTTTATCACAAAACTTTCATTATATGACTTCTATCATAAAACTTCTCATGAATAAGTAACAATTCATCACAACATTGAAGTATAAAGCATAAACCTTATTGAAAACCAACAAACTATGTTCTTAGTCAACTTTGCAACTACAATTCATCATATTTTCAGGAAGGGTCACGTATCGGAGCCTTTAGGCAAGTCCACATACTCAACCACCATTTAATCTTCTATGATTGCTAACACTCACAGCATACCCATGAACAAAAAGTTTCAACCGAACACATAGAAAGATAGGGGCTTATAGTTTCGCCTCCAAACATATTCACCTCAAGGGTGATGTCAACAATAATAACTCATGCTCACTCATATCCAACTGGATATATGTGCCTAGATCTTTCCTCACCACATGATGCTTGCAAAAAGAGAAAATAAAAAGGAATAGGGAAGAATACTTTGACTCTTACATAAAGTAAATGCACAAAAGTAAAAGATAGGCCCTTCGCAGAGGGAAGCAGAGGTTGCCATGCGCTTTTCGTTTGTATGCCAAATCCCTTAAAAGAACGTCACGTTATATTGCCCCTTATGATAGCAACCTTTATTATGCAGTCCGCCGCTTTTATTACTTTGCCATCACAAGTTCGTACAATGCTCAATTTTCTCTTACACTAAATGATCCAACACATTTAGAAGCAATTTCTATTGCCTTATTGCACCTATGACAACTTACTTGAAGGATCTTACTCAATCCATAGGTAGGTATGGTGGACTCTCAAAATAAGATTTTGGGTTTAAGGGTTTTTGGATGCACTAGTATCTCTACTTAGTGCGGAGTTTTTGGCTAGCAAAGATATTGAGCAAGCACCACATGTTGAAGGATCTATGACAATATAACTTCTATGTGAATATGAACAAACATAAATTATTACGTTGTCTTCCTTGTCCAACGTCAACAATTTTGACACATAATATTTAATGGGGGCTAACAATCATAAAAGATGTCCAAGATAGTGTATTTGCATGTGAATCTTCTCTTCCCTTATTAATTCTTTCATGAATTGCATCATTGACCAATGTTATGTTTGTCAATCTCCAATAAATTTTACCACTTATACTTTTCCTTATGTGATGTCATTACTTACCATAAGATTAGCATATGATCTTTTTCATTTATTTTCCTTTCTTTTTATTGGAACAAAAAAGTAAAGAAGCAAAACTCAAACTACTCTTTATTATATATCTTGCACACGATTACATAGATAGGTAGATCACTAAGCAAGCACTCAAAAAGAAAGGATCGAACTAAACTTTTATTCAACTAAATCATAGGATAACTAAAGATCGAACTAAAATAGATAAAGGCAAAGGTAGTGGTGGTGATACGATACCGGGGCACCTCCCCCAAGCTTGGCACAAGCCAAGGGGAGTGCCCATACCATGAACTCAAGTCTCCTTTGGTGATGAAGAAGGAGGTGGTGGTGGTGATGAGGTAGTAGCGAGCTTATCCTCCGGTTTCCATGGCAGTGGCTCACCATCATAAGAGGAAGAACGAGTCTCGCGAGTCCTGCAACTGGTAGCCAAACTCATACCTTTAAACCTTGCCTCATATTCAAAGACTTGGTTTTGGAGATCATAGATTTGGCTTTGCAGAAAGTTGATTTGCTCGTTGAGGGTGAAGACGACGTCCTTCATGGACCGGCCATCCACCTTGAGATCACGGGTGAAATCCGTAATCATGAGGTGACTGGCATTGAGTCCGCGCTCCACCATCCCCTTGCACTTGAAGACCTCTTGCTCCATAGCTTCAAGCCTAGCCTCCATGGTTCCTGTCCTCTTGGGGCCCTGGACGTCCCGGATGTGGAGCACCCCCTCACGCATATCAATGGCTTGAGGGTGCTGCATCACCTCCCGCAAATACGGGTTGATGACGTTCTCGAAGAACTTGTCCTTGGAGGAGCTCGAAGCGGCCATGGCGATCTAGATCTGTCAGAAAATAGCAAGAAAGAAGAATAGAAGATTTCTCCGCGATATGGTGGTCAATACGTTCGGGGGGTATATAAAGATTTTTGTTCTTGGGAAACAAGCAAATGGGAGGAAAACGGAGTTGGGAAGGTTCCCGAGGTGGGCACAACCCACCTGGGCGCGCCAGGCATGCCAGGCGCGCCCTGGTGTCTTGTGTCCTCTTGGGTTGCCTTCCTGGTTATTTCTTATTTTCCTATTTTTTGTAATATTCCAAAACTGACAGAAAATATTTTTGCGGATTTTTTGGAGTCCGTTTACTTACCGTATCACATACCTCCTCTTTTTTAAGATTCTGGAGTGTTCCGGAAGGTTTCTTTTATGTGTTCCTCCGGTGTCATGGTTTGAATAATATTGCTTTCAACATTAATAGGCGTACCTGAGATATAGTGTTTAATTCTTTGCCCATTGACCACCTTTGGGTTAGTACCTTCGGCATTATTAATCTTAATGGATCTAGAGCGATAAACCTCCTCGATAATATATGGTCCTTCCCATTTAGAGAGGAGTTTTCCTGCAAAGAATCTAAAACGAGAGTTGTACAAAAGAACATATTCTCCCATTTTGAATTCCCGCTTTTGGATTATTTTGTCATGCCATCTTTTAACTTTTTCTTTAAATAATTTGGCATTTTCATAGGCTTGGGTTCTCCATTCATCCAATGAGCTAATATCAAATAACCTCTTTTCACCAGCAAGTTTGAAATCATAGTTGAGTTCTTTAATTGCCCAATAAGCTTTATGTTCTAATTTCAGAGGCAAATGACAAGCTTTTCCATAAACCATTTTATATGGAGACATACCCATAGGATTTTTATATGTTTTTCTGTAGGCCCAAAGTGCATAATCCAATTTCTTAGACCAATTCTTTCGGGACCTGTTAACAGTTTTTTGTAATATTGGTTTTATTTCTCTATTGCTGAGTTCAACTTGACCACTAGATTGGGGATGATAGGGTGATGCAATTCTATGGTTAACATCATATTTAGCAAGCATTTTACGGAAAGCACCATGAATAAAGTGTGAACCACCATCAGTCATTAAATATCTAGGGACTCCAAACCTCGGGAAAATAACTTCTTTAAGCATTTTAATGGAAGTGTTATGATCAGCACTACTAGTTGGAATAGCTTCTACCCACTTAGTAACATAATCAACAACAACCAAAATATGTGTATACCCATTAGAGGAAGGAAAAGGTCCCATATAATCAAAACCCCAAAAATCAAATGGTTCAACAGCAAGTGAATAATTCATAGGCATTTCTTGATGCTTACCGATATTACCAATTCTTTGACATTCATCACAAGATAAAACAAACTTACGGGCATCCTTGAAGAGAGTAGGCCAATAAAAACCAGATTGCAATACCTTATGAGCAGTTCTATCTCCCGCATGATGCCCTCCATAAGCTTCGGAGTGACATTTCCGTAGGATTTGTTCCTGTTCATGCTTAGGTACATAACTTCTAATAATACCATCTACTCCTTCTTTATAAAGATGTGGGTCATCCCAAAAGTAATGTCTTAAATCATAGAAGAATTTTTTCTTTTGTTGGTATGTAAAACTAGGTGGTATGTATTTAGCAACAATATAATTAGCATAGTCAGCATACCAAGGAGTAGTATGGGAAACATTTATTGCAGCTAGTTGTTCATCAGGAAAGCTATCATCAATGAGTAGTGGGTCATCAAGAATATTCTCTAACCTAGACAAGTTATCAGCTACGTGGTTGTCAGCTCCTTTTCTATCAGTAATATGTAAATCAAATTCTTGCAGCAAAAGTACCCACCTAATGAGTCTAGGTTTAACATCTTTCTTTTCCATAAGATATTTAATAATAGCATGATCAGTGTGAACAATTACTTTGGAATCAACAATGTAGGATCTAAATTTATCACAAGCAAACACAACTGCTAATTTTTTTTTCCGTGGTAGCATAATTTTTTTGGGCACTATCTAGAGTTTTGCTAGCATAATGGATAACATTCAGTTTCTTATCAACTCTTTGTCCTAGAACAACACCAACAGCATAATCGCTAGCATCACACATAATTTCAAAAGGCAAGTTCCAATTAGGTGGTTGAACAATAGGTGCAGAAGTTAAGGCTTTCTTAAGTGTTTCAAAGGCTTCTACACAATCATCATAAAAAACAAATGGAACATCCTTTTGTAAAAGATTTGTAAGAGGCCTAGAAATTTTAGAGAAGTCTTTAATAAACCTCCTATAGAAACCAACATGACCTAGGAAACTATGAATACCTTTAATATCTTTAGGACATGGCATTTTCTCAATTGCATCAACTTTAGCTTTATCCACCTCAATACCTCGTTCAGAAATATTATGCCCCAAGACAATACCTTCATTAACCATAAAGTGGCACTTCTCCCAATTCAAGACAAGATTAGTTTGCTCACATCTCTGCAAAACTCGATCAAGGTTGCTCAAGCAATCATCAAAAGATGTTCCATAAACAGAAAAATCATCCATGAAAACTTCAACAATCTTTTCACAAAAATCAGAGAATATAGCAGTCATACATCTTTGAAAGGTAGCGGGTGCATTGCATAAACCAAAAGGTATACATCTATAAGCATAAGTTCCAAATGGGCAAGTAAAGGTGGTTTTCTCTTGATCAGGTTGTGAAACGGGTATTTGAGAAAAACCAAAATATCCATCAAGAAAGCAAAAGTGTGTGTGCTTAGATAATCTTTCTAGAATTTGATCAATAAAAGGCAAAGGGTAATGATCTTTTCTAGTTGCTTTATTTTATTTTCTAAAATCAGTTACCATTCTATAGCCAGTAACAATTCTTTGTGGAATAAGTTCATTTTTATCATTAGGAACAACAGTAATACCTCCGTTCTTAGGGACATAATGAACGGGACTTACCCATCTACTATCAGCTATGGGATAGATTATACCTGCCTCAAGAAGCTTTAATATTTCTGTTCTTACCACTTCTTTCATCTTAGGATTCAAACGTCGTTGATGATCAACAACGAGTTTAGCATCAGGTTCCATATTAATCTTGTGCTGACGAGAGTGGGACTAATGCCCTTAAGATCATCAAGAGTATATCCAATAGCAGCACGGTGCTTCTTCAGAATTTTCAATAATCTTTCTTCTTCATGTTCTGAAAGGTTAGCACTAATAATAACAGGATATATCCTTTTCTCATCAAGATAAGCATATTTCAAAGTGTCAGGCAATTATTTTAATTCAAACATAGGATCACCTTTAGGTGGAGGAGGACCTCCTAGAGTTTCAATAGGCAAATTGTGTGTGAGCAGAGGTCGTTGTTCAAAGAAAATTTTATCTATCTCATTTCTCTCATGCATATGCATATCATTTTCATGGTCTAGCAAATATTGTTCTAGTGGATTAGTAGGAGGCATGGCAATAGAAGCAAGACCAATTATTTCATCCTTACTAGGTAATTATTTCTTATGAGGTTATCTATTTAGCTTGGAAAAATTAAATTCATGAGACTCATCACCAAAGCGAACACTGACAGTTTGTTTATGACAATCTATAGTAGCATTGACAGTGTTCAAGAAAGGTCTACCAAAGTTAATGGGACAAAAATCATCTTGTGGGGAACCAAGAACTAGATAATCAGTAGGGTATTTTATTTTTCCACACAAGACTTCAACATCTCTAACAATCCCAAGTGGTGTGATGGTGTCTCTATTGGCAAGTTTAATAGTAACATTTATGTCTTCTATCTCAGCGGGTGCTATGTCATTCATAATTTCTTGGTATAAGGTAAAAGGAAGAGCACTCACGCTAGCACCTAAGTCACATAAACCATGATAACAATGATCTCCTATTTTAACTGAGACACCATGCATGCCAACAACAGGTCTATGTTTATCCTTTTCATCGGGTTTGCAATTCTAGCAGCTTCATCACAGAAGTAAATAACATGCCCATCAATATTTTCTACAAGGAGATCTTTAACCATAGCAACACTAGGTTCTACTTTAATTTGTTCAGCAGGTTTAGGTGCTCTAATATTACTTTTTCGAACCACAGTTGAAACCTTAGCATGTTCCTTTATCCTAACAGGGAAAGGTGGTTTTTCAATATAAGCAGTAGGCACAACTGGATCAACATTGTAAATAATAGTTTCATCTTTAACTATCGCCGATTTTTTAATTTCTTCTTTAATAGGGGGATGATATCTAAACCACTTCTCTTTAAGGAGATCAACATGAGTAGCAAAAGATTCACAAAAAGAGGCTACTATCACAGAGTCAAGTCCATATTTAGTGCTAAACATGTGAAAAGCATCGGTGTTCATAAAAGATTTAACACAATCAAACTTAAGCTTAATACCTGACTCTTTACCTTCGTTGAGTTTCCAATCTTCAGAGTTGTGTTTAATTCTTTCTAAAATATCCTACCTGAATTCAATAGCCTTCTTCATAAAAGAACCAGCACAAGAAGTATCGAGCATGGATCGATCATCATGAGAAAGTCGAGCATAAAAATTCTGAATGATAATTTCTCTAGAGAGCTCATGATTGGGCCATGAATATAACATTGAATTAAGCCTCCCCCAAGCTAGAGTGATACTTTCTCCTTCACGAGGCCAAAAATTATATATATAATTTCGATCACGATGAACTAGATGCATAGGATATTTTTTTTTGGTGAAATTCCAATTTCAATTGATTCCAGTTCCAAGATCCAATATCATCGCATAGCCTATACCATGTCAATGCTTTTCCCTTCAAAGATAAAGGGAAAACCTTCTTCTTAGCTTCATCTCCAGATAAACCTGCAAGCTTAAATAATCCACAAATTTCATCCACATATATCAAGTGCATATCAGGATGTTCGGTTCCATCTCCTGCATAAGGATTAGCTAGCAGTTGTTCTATCATACCTGAAGGATTTTCATAACCAATATTTTTAGTAGGTGCAGTAGGTTGAGGGGCAATTAATTGTGCTTCCGGTCGAGGTGAAGATACCCCGAACAAACCCCTCAAAGGATGGTTCTCCATAGTAACAAGTGACAATAAATTTCAGCACGTGATAATAATTTTTCCTTACCAATTTCCACTTACCAAGAGTGCTTCACTCCCCGGCAGCGGCGCTAGAAAAGAGCCTTGATGACCCACAAGTATAGGGGATCAATCGTAGTCCTTTCGATAAGTAAGAGTGTCGAACCCAACGAGGAGCAGAAGGAAATGACAAGTGGTTTTCAGCAAGGTATTTTCTGCAAGCACTGAAATAGTTGGTAACAAGTAGTTTGATAGCAAGATAATTTGTAATGAGCAAGTAACGGTAATGGTAAATAAAGTGCAGCAAGGTATCCCAATCCTTTTGTGGCAAAGGACATGCCAAAACGGTCTCTTATGATAAGCAAAGCGTTCTTGAGGGTACACGGGAATTTCATCTAGTCACTTTCATCATGTTGGTTTGGTTCGTGTTCGCTACTTTGATAATTTGGTATGTGGGTGGACCGGTGCTTAGGTGTTGTTCTTATTTGAACAAACCTCCTACTTATGATTAAACCCCTCGCAAGCATCCGCAACTATGAGAAAAGTATTAAGATAAAATCTAACCATAGCATTAAACTTTTGGATCCAAATCGGTCCCTTACGAAGTAGCACATAAACTAGGGTTTAAGCTTCTGTCACTCTAGCAACCCATCATCTAATAACTACTCCACGATGCATTCCCTTAGGCCCAAATATGGTTAAGTGCCATGTAGTCGACGTTCACATGACACCACTAAGGGAATCACAACATACATATCATCAAAATATCGAACACATATCAAGTTCACATGATTACTTGCAACATGATTTCTCCCGTGACCTCAAGAACAAAAGTAACTACTCACAAATAATAATCATGCTCAAGATCAGAGGAGTATTAAATAGCATAATGGATCTGAACATATAATCTTCCACCAAATAAACCATATAGTAATCAACTACAAGATGTAATCAACACTACTAGTCACCCACAAGTACCAATCTAAGGTTTCGGTACAAAGATTGAACACAAGAGATGAACTAGGGTTTGAGAGGAGATGGTGTTGTTGAAGATGTTGATGGAGATTGCCCTCCCAAAGATGGGAGAGTTGTTGGTGATGACGATGGCGATGATTTCCCCCTCCGGGAGGGAAGTTCCCCTGGCGGAATCGCTCCGCCGGAGGGCAAAAGTGCTCCTGCCCAAGTTCCGCCTCGAGACGGCGGTGCTTCATCCCAAAAGTCCCCCTCTGATTTTTTCTAGGTCAAAATGACCTATATACCAGAAGATGGGCACCGAAGGTGGGCTGGGCTAAGCACAACCCACCAGGGCGCGCCTGGGGTGCCTGGCGCGCCCAGGTGGCCTTCTTCGATAGTTATTTGCTCCAGTATTTTTTATATATTGCAAACTAATTCTCCGTAAATTTTCAGCTCATTTGGAGATGTGCAGAATAGGTAACTCTGACATAGCTTTTTCAGGTCCAGAATTCCAGCTGCCGGCATTCTCCCTCTTTGTGTAAACCTTGCATATTATGAGAGAAAAGGCATTAGAATTACTCCAAAAAGCATTATTATGCATAAAAACATTATAAATAATAGTAGGAAAACATGATGCAAAATGGACGTATCAACCAGCAAGGCAAGGGATGCCCTAGAAGAAATCAAAAGGCTTCTTGCCACAAACCCTATACTCGCGGCACCCGGAGTAGGCGAGCCGATGTTATTATACATTTCGACCACTAACCAGGTCGTCAGCGTTGTACTCGTGGTCGAACGAGACGCTGAAGACCACAAGTTCCAGGTGCAAAGACCCGTATACTATGTGTCTGAGGTATTGACCCTATGTAAAACAAGGTATCCACACTATCACAAAATTGCCTACATTGTGTTCATGGCATCCTAGAAGCTGCGGCATTACTTTCAGGAGTGTTCCATCACAATCGCATCTGAAGTCCCTCTCGGTGACATCATTAATAATAGAGATGCAACTGGTCGATCGCTAAGTGGGCCATCGAGCTACTACCCTTCATAAATGTGTTCCGCCCGCGCCGAGCTATTAAATCCCAGGTGCGGGCAAATTTCATGGCCGAATGGATGGAGGCCGAACTCCCTAGGGAGTACAACACATACTCCCATTGGATAATGTACTTTGACGGCTCCAAGATGCTGGCCGGGCTGGGGGCTGGAGTGGTCCTCACCTCACCAACCGGTGACAATATACGGTATGCACTGCAAATAATGTACACCGATTTGAACAATGCGGCCGAATATGAGGCCCAGCTGCATGGATTGCGGATAGCGGCGTCTATGGGAGTCCAACGATTGGAAGCCCGAGGTGACTCAAATCTTACAATATCATGAGTCAATGGGGAGTTCGACACCAAGTATCCAAAAATGACCGCATATCGAAATGGTGTTTTAACCATCTCGGCCCGTTTTGAGGTCCTGGAGTTTCACCATCTGCCACGAGACAACAATCAAGCCATTGACGTACTCGCATGGATGGGAGCCAAGCATGACCCGATTCCGGGAAATACGTTTCTAGAGCGGCTCTTTAAGCCATCCGTTACTTGGCCAGGCGAAAACACCGCGACGGCCCCTGTGGACTCCGGCAAAATCAACTCTTCGGCATCCGAGGAGGACAAGGGCATAATAGGAGGCTCGGCGTTTGAAGAAACTGTTGGAAATATGCCCTAGAGGCAATAATATTTGTATTATTATATTTACATATTCATAGTTAAGAGTTTATATTCTATGCTATAACTGCTATAATCCTGGAATATGCGATTCGGTGGAAAACTCATATGCACGTGTGGAATGATAAACGGTAAATAAAAGGTTCCTAGTTGATACGTCTCCAACGTATCTATAATTTTTTATTGTTCCATGCTATTATAGCATCAATCTTGGATGTTTTATATGCAACTATATGCAATTATATATCATTTTTTGGGACTAACCTATTAACTTAGTGCCAATTGCCACTTGTTGTTTTTTTTTCCTACTTTTGGTTTTCCAGGAAATCAGTACCAAACGAACTCCAAATGCTACAAAACTTTTTAACGATTTTTTCTGGACATAAGAGACACTAGAAGCTTCGGGAGGAAGTCAGAAGGCGAAGGAGGTGGCCACGCGCCACCAGGGCATGCCCAGGGGTAGGCACGCCCTGGTGCCTCGTGGGCCCATCTTTGCTTTGCTTGACCTAATTCCGCCTCTATAAATTCTCTAAAATTGGGAAACCAACATAGAGCCACCCAAAACACTTTTTCCTCCACCGCAAGTTTCTGTTCTCGCGTGATCCCATCTGGAGGCCTTTTCTGGTACTCTGTCGGAGGGTGAATCGATCACGGAGGGCTTCTACACCAACCTTGCTGCCCCTCCAATGATGTGTGAGTAGTTTACCACAGACCTACAGGTCTGTAGCTAGTAGCTAGATGGCTTCTTCTCTCTCTCTTTGATCTTCAATACAATGTTCTCCTCGATGTTCTTGGAGATCTATTCGATGCAATTCTTTTGCGGTGTGTTTGTTGGGATCTGATGGATTGTGGGATTATGATCAGATTATCCATGAATATTATTTGAGTCTTCTTTGAACTCTTTTATGCATGATTATTATAGCTTTGTATTTCTCTTCGATCTATTGATTTGGTTTGCCCAACTAGATTGATTTATCTTGCAATGGGAGAGGTGCTTTGTGATGGGTTTGATCTTGTGGCGCTCAATCCCAGTGACAGAAGGGGACATGACACGTATTTGTATCATTGCCATCAAGGATAAAACGATGGGGTTTATTCATATTGATTGGATTTACTTTGTCTACATCATGTCATCTTGTTAAGGCGTTACTCCGATCTTTATGAACTTAATACTCTGGATGCATGCTGGATAGCGGTCGATGTGTGGAGTAATAGTAGTAGATGCAGGCAGGAGTCGGTCTACTTGTCTTGGACGTGATGCCTATATACATGATCATTGCCTTGGATATCGTCATGATTATTCGCTTTTCTATCAATTGCCCAACAGTAATTTGTTTACCCACCATATGCTATGTTCAAGAGAGAAGCCTATAGTGAAAACTATGGCCCTCGGGTCTATCTTTATCATATATATTAAAATCCAAAAATACCTTGCTGCAATTTATTTTATTTTATTTTATTTTGTATTTTTGTTTATCTATCTGTCACTACGAGATTTGATCATTGCAATTAACGCCCAAGGGATTTAGAATCCCTTGTTTGCGTTGGGTGCAAGTATTTGTTATTTTGTGTGTAGGTACTGCTAACAAGGTGTTGCGTGGTTCTCCTACTAGAATGATAACCTTGGTTCTTAACTGAGGTGTCGTGGTGGAACACGATCACCTATGGGGCCATCGGCCCCTTGTGGTTCGGCAAGGGGGAGATAACGTTGCACAAAGAGCATAGGCCATGGAACAACACGACGGTGGTGACACTGGTGGTTTTTACCCAGGTTCGGGCCGCTGAGAAGCGTAAAACCCTACTCCTGCTTTGGTGGATTGGATGGAGGAACACGATGAGCACGCAGGGCTCAAGCCCGGCAAGGTCGCTTGGGGAGAGTAGCTACGCGCGTACAAGTGTGCAAGGGTCTGAATCCTTTGTTAGGTTGCCTTGGACCTCCTTTTATAGCTTAAGGGGTGACCACAGTGGCAAAATGGTCTTTATCTAATGATTAGATAGCTAACAGTGCTATCATACCTAACTCTGGCAGTTAGGACAAAGTGCATTAAATGCACTGCTAGGTGTCATGCTGAGGATGCAGCCCGGCAAGCCTGCCGTGTCACTTAATCATCTTCTGCTTATCTGCTTGACACGCCTCTGGACAGGTGTCATATGAGGGTAATCTGTCTTCCAAATGGCTGCCACGTGCTTCGTGGAAGCCACTTAATCACTTGGGGGCTCGACACTGCACTGATAACTGATTTGTGTTGCGGTGCGGTGGAGCGGTGGTGCCTTGGCAGAGAGATTAGCCCTTGGCGGACCCGGCAAGCTTGCCGGGGAAATCTTGGACTTGTCCTTGGGGCGGTCTCAACCCGGCCAAGCTCTCCTACCCAGCAGGGGAGGCCTTCCCAAGGTGATGCTCTGTTGTCTCGTTTGTCTTGGTCTTTTTGATCCGCTCTTTGATCTCACTAAGAGCTGTTTCTCTGGCTTGTCCTTGCTTTGCATGTTGGTGTAGCTATGCAATGCCAACACGCCTGTGTATAAGTCTGGGCAACAAACCTAAATTTTTGTTGTACCAACAGGAGCCCCTGGGCCTGGCCCATATGTGCCACCAGGCATCGTTGGGGTAGGCCCCAACAAGTACACTGGCGAGCACTTTGGCCAAGCCGCGATGGAATTCTCTTCTCCCTTGATTTCTTCCTTGCTTCTTCATTAACTCGTGATTGAATCAGTTTCCGGTTTTTCCGTGCGTCACGCGGGACAACGTGGGGTTACCCACGTAATAGCCCGTGGGTTTGCCCACGTTCATGGGTAGGTAACTACCATTTTACTCATCCCACTACCCATGCTATTTCCGCCACATATGCTGCATGCATTGTGTAGGGTTGGTGGCGGGCGCGTAGGGAGCGGGAATGAGTGCCATGGCAGAATACCTAGCACCGTGGATAGGCGCAGAAGGGCGGTCGTGGATTCTAGACGTTGTTAGTTGTGCAGAGGGGTTGGATTGATGGAGCGGGGTGGTTGCCTCCTGGGTGACGAGCCAGCCCCAGCCACGCCCCCCTATAACAAGGGAGGCACGGGCGAGGTACTCACTCACACACATCTCCTCCTCCTTCTTCTTCTTCTCCTCGCATCCCTCTTCCACTATGGTGAGGGGAAGAGGACGTGGCGGAACCCCAGCGGTGGCGACGAGGGTCTCTTCTCGGCAGCGCCTCCCTCCCCCTGCAGAGGACGCAGGGGCTGAGTCCAGCGCGCAAGGTGGCGCCAGAGGACGTGGGCGCGGTCGCCGTGGTGCCAGGGGCCGAGGAGGACACGGTGGCGCTCTGGTCACTCCTCCCCCGGTCGCCTTGGCTCCGATGGAGGGCCATATTGGGGACCAGCCGTTGGAGTTCATCATCAAGCTGTGCGGGCCTCCGCGCAGCCGTCTTCGACTTCCTACCCCTTTCGCAAGGGTGATGGAGGTAGAACAACCGCTAGGATTGAGGCTGCACATGAGGGGCTGCTGTAATGGCAGCATGCGGGCGGATGTAGAGTTCCCTGCACCTCATGTCATGCTTCTCCTGCACGGCTGGAAAACTTTTGCTCGTGCCCATAGCTTGGCGGCGGGGCACATTCTCCATTTCAAATTAATGGACGCCACCCTGCTCTCCATTAAGGTCTTCGGGCGTTCGGGTGCTCGCTTAGGGTGCTGCCTGGAAAGCTCGACTGACGATGAAAGCTCCTCCTCTAGCGATAGCAACGAGGAGGACAGTGATGGTGATGACGACGGTGCCGAGCAGGAGGACGACGGCTCCAACTCCAGCTGAGCGCTAGCCGCACCGTCACCATCAGCAAGGCGCCGGCAACACCATCATCTGCACCCGGATCTTCTTCCCCCAGCAGAGACGATTTGTCAGGGTGTTGGGTGTGGATGTCTCCGCCTCCTCCAGCTGGACCCCGGCAGGCTTCCTCGTGGACTCCGGCTTTGTCTTCCCTACTGGTATCCATCCTGCCGCGTTCCGCTGGTCCTGGCGGTGGTGACCAGGGCATCGCCTAATCGCTCTCTTCGTCCGTCATCTTCGCCCCCGCCCCTCCTGATCTTGTCAGGCTGCATCCCGTGGGCCCTAACGGGGTCAGGCTGGGCTTCTGCTCATGCACTCCTTTTTCCCTCTTCACCTCCCACTGTAGTTCCTAGGAGGAGAGGGACAAGAAAGGGATTACGGGTCACTTATCTTTTTTCAATCTAAAATATGTAGGCACTTGCCAAACTTTAGTCTAAAACATGTAATCTCTTTTATCCATATTTGTACTATGTATGGTTTGTACTTGTTTATCCACGTATTAATGAAAGAATATATGTTTGCCGGGTACTTGTGCATGTATCATATCCATGCAGAGGAGCGACTCCTCTATACTTTCAAGTAAACAAGGTCCTCTGGCAAGTTATCTTGCCGGTTCCTTCCATTGCTGCCGCGAGGCTTGGCCTGGCGGGCTTAGGAGTATGGAAGGGAACCGGACCCTTGTCAAACCCTCTCTTTTCAAATGCCACTACGACCGTCCTGACCGAAGTATCCTTCGAGTCAAAGGATGGGAGCACAAATGCTTCGAAGGTGACAAGGTTTTTCTACGCACAAGTTTTCCCCTCACAGAGACACACTATGGATATTTTAAAGGGAACTTATCTATTTTGCGCTATCGGGGATTGAAATGCAAGTTTGCTCTTGCTTCCCCTCTTCGGGATTGTATCCGCGGCAGGGGGCCTGTAGTTAGTACAGGGGTAAAAACAGCTGCATGCGACCCTTTCTACATGAACATGGCAGAATTATGCTAAAATAATCATGCATGCAAGCTTTTTAGGCGCCAACGCTTTATTTTATTGTCTTTGCATAGGGTGTGCACTTGGCTTTGTACAAAGGGTTACATGCACATCAGCAAGGCTTGTACAAAAGGTGGCTGCCGGGAACTGAGCCTGGCAGCCGCGCCTTACGGGTAGAACTTACGAAGATGCTCAATATTTCATGAGTTTTGCACCTTAGCGCCATCTTCGGTCTCCAGATGGACTGCGCTAGGTCTGGTGACTCGTACTACCCGGTAAGGGCCTTCCCACTTCGGCATCAACTTGTTGGAACCCTTGGCGGATTGAACGCGCCTAAGGACAAGGTCGCCTTCCTCAATGCTCCGGGCATGAATCCTACGGCTATGATAGCGGCACAAGGCTTGCTGGTAGCGTGCAGCACGCACAGCGGCCCGGAGATGATCTTCCTCGGGGAGCACGGCATCATCATGCCGGAGCTGCTCCTGCGCTACTTCATCGTAGGCAAGTACTCGAGGTGACCCGTATATGAGTTCCGTGGGGAGCACTGCTTCTGCCCCATACACTAGGGAGAAGGGAGTCTGGCTGGTGGCTCGATTCGGTGTCTTACAGAGGGACCAAAGAACCACCAGCAGCTCGTCGATCCAGTGTCTGCTGCATTTCTTCAACTTATCAAAAGTCCTCATCTTGAGCCCGCGCAGCACTTTAGCATTCATCCTCTCGGCTTGTCCGTTGCTCCGGGGATGAGCAACAGAAGCAAAAGAGACCTTGCTCCCAAGGTTTTGGACGTGCTGTATGAAGGCGCGGCTCATGAATTGGGTGCCGTTATCAGTGATTACTCTGGCGGGTACTCCAAAACGGCACACCAATCCCTTCAAGAACTTGATAGCCGACTGTGCGGTTACCTTCCTCACTGGCTCCACTTCCGGCCACTTTGTAAACTTGTCGATTACAACGTACAAGAATTCAAAGCCCCGGGTAGCACGGGGGAAGGGGCCCAAGATGTCGAGCCCCCAGACCAAAAATGGCCGGGACAAAGGGATCGTCTGGAGAGCTTGAGATGGCTGATGGATGCTCTTGGAGTGGAACTGGTAGGCTTCACATCTGGTGACTAGCTCAACCGCATCTTGGAGGGCCGTGGGCCAGTAGAAACCTTGTCGGAAAGCTTTCCCAACCAAGGCCCTTGTTCCAATATGGGATCCGCACACGCCCTTGTGTATCTCTGCTAGTAGTTCCAACCCCTCTTCCCGGCAAATGCACTTCAACTTCACACCGTTTGGCCTTCTTCTGTACAGGGTGTCATCGACAAACTGATACATACTGGACCGTCGGGCCACTCTTTCAGCTTCTTCTTGCTCTTCGGGAAGTTCTCCTGTTTGAAGGTAGTGGACTATGTGTTGTGCCCAAGTTGGAGCCTGACGCTCAACAACAAGGACTAATGGCACCTCCTCGTTCATGGGAACGCTCACCTCGACTGCGAGAACCTGTGGTTCCGCGGGAGGGTGCTGCTCACCAACCGAAGTGGAGTGGTTCCCTGCAGCCTCTCTACCAGCGGCTTCAGGAAGCTCTGCCGGGAGATACTTGCCGAAGTCCAACTTCCTCCTTTTCCTGGCCATCATTGATGGAGATACTGAAGGTTGAGTCAAGTGGAGGACAAAAGTTCCTGGTTTCACGGGGAGTTTTTGTGCGGCGCATTTTGGCAGATGATCAGCAATGATGTTTTCCGCACGTGGTACATGCTCTATTTGCAATCCATCGAAATGCTCATCCAACTTTCTCACTTCCTCTACATATGCCTCCATCAATGGGCTCTGGTAATCCTTACTGACTTGCCTCACCACAAGCTGCGAGTCTCCACGGATGATCAACTTCTTGATTCCCAATGCTACTGCGATTCTGAGTCCGGCAAGGAGCCCCTCATACTCAGCAGTGTTGTTGGTGGCCTTCTCCCGAGGAAAGTGCATTTGAACCACATACTTGAGGTGCTCTTTAGTGGGTGCAACAAGAAGCACGCCAGCTCCAGCACCTTGTAACGAGAAAGCACCATCAAAATACATGATCCATTCCCGAGGCACCTCCTTGCCGGGAATAACTGTTTCTGGTATTTCTTCATCTGGAGTGGGCGTCCATTCTGCAATGAACTCCGCCAATGCCCTGCTTTGAATGGTTGAGGTACTTTCATACTTCAGGCCAAAACTCGACAGCTCTAGTGCCCATTCAACTATTCTGCCAGTGGCTTCGGGGTTCCTCAGTATGCGCTACAGTGGGAAACGAGTGACAACCGTGATCTCATGGGCTTGGAAGTAGTGGCATAGCTTCCTCAAGGCCATGATGAGGCCGAAGATCAACTTTTGCACTCCGGAATACCTTGACCTGGCCCCCTGCAACAGGGAGCTGACAAAGTATACTGGCCGTTGCACCACCTTCTTCCTTGCCGCAGTCTTGGAATTTCCTTTGCTAACTTTCTCTACTTCTCCTTGATCTGTGTCTGACCCTGCCGTGACTGGCTCAGTTTCATCTCCGGAGGGGACAATCGCTGTAGCTGCTTCCTCATGCACTTCTCGCTGCACCACCAGCGCTGCACTAACCACTTGGTTCGTTGCTACTAGGTATAGCAGCAACGGCTCTTGTGGCCTAGGAGCGACTAAGGTGGGAGCAGAGGAAAGGTATGCTTTCAGGTCTCGCAGTGCTGCTTCTGCCTCCGGGGTCCACTTCATTGGCCCTGCCTTCTTCAGAATTTTAAAGAACGACAAGGCGCGCTCGGCAGACTTGGAAATGAACCTACTCAACGCGGCAATGCATCCAGATAAGCACCTCACATCCTTGACGGTCCTGGGTGCTTGAATCTATGTCGTGGGAAACCACGACCACCTATGGGGCCATCAACCCCTTGTTGTTCGACAGGAGGGATGAGCACATTGCACAAAGAGCAGAGAACGTAGCACAACACGACAGAGATCACACGGACAATTTTACCCAGGTTCGGGCCACCGCGAGGTGTAAAACCCTACTCCTGCTTTGGTGGATTGATGGTGGATCATGGTGGAAACGCAGCGCTCTAGCATGGCAGGGTTGCCTCGGGATGAGAGCAGCTACGTGCATACGAAAGTACAGGGGTCCGAACCCTTTCTATGCTATCGATCAAGGGGTCACCACAGTGGCAAATCAGTCATTGTGTACTGATTAGATAGCAAACAGTGCTATCATACCTAACTCTGCAGACAGAGCAGAGCGCATTAAATGCACCACTTAGTGTCACATCGTGGCATGCCCGGCAAGCCTTGCCGGGCTGTTCGGCCACCTTCTCATTTGTCTACTTGACACGTCTCTGGACGGGTGTCATTTGGAGGTGATTTCCATAGGAAGTGGCTGCCACGTGCCAAATAACAGCCACTTAGTCACTTGGTGGCTTGACACCGCACCGATCGATGACTTGCGTCGCTGTGAGGTGGAGTGGTGGAGCCTTGGCGGTGTAGTTTGCCTTCGTTATGCCCGACAGGCCTGCCGGGATGGTCTTGAGGCTTGCCTTCGGGGCCACCTCGACCTTGCCAGGCTCGCCTGCCCGGCAAGGGAGGCTTTCCCTTAATGGTGTCTTGCTCATTTAGCTTGTCTTGGTCTTCTTGATTTGCCCTTTGATTCCTCAAAGAGCTATCTCTTCAGCTCGATCTCATCTTGGATATTGCAACCTTGTTCTTTTAGGCCTGTGCACGGTCTGGGCAACAGACCCAGGGTTTGTTGCACCGACAGGAGCCCCCGGGCCTGGTCCGAACGCGCTGCCAGGCGTCGTCGGGGTAGGCCCTATCCAGTGCACAGGCAAGAGGGTAGCAGTTGCTTGCCCTTTGAGATCTTCTTTGGTTCTTCATTAACCTGTGCCTAGGTCAGTTTCTGGTTCTCCCATGCATCGCGTAATGCCAATTGTAGTGGGGCCATCCTTGTAATGGCCCGTGAATGACTTTAACGCATGGGTGAGTAACTGCCAATTCACTCTTCCCACCACGCCCTTATCCTTGGCCACGTATGCTGCATGCATTGAGTGGGGTAGGTAACGGAGGCGCGTGGTGCGGGAGAGCGTCAAGGCAGGGGCCCGACCTTCTTGGATTGGTGGAGATGGATGGCGGTTACTCGTCAAGGATCAACTCCCAGCCCCCAGCCCGCCTATATAAAAAGGGGAGCGAGGGGAAGCGGAAGTGCTCATCCACACACCTTTTCTCCTCATTTCCTTCTTTCTTCTCGCAATGTTGAGAGGGAGAGACCGGGGCTAGGCCCCGGGCTCGAGCTTGGGGTTGATGACGCCGAAAGCTCACACTGACGCTCGGGGAGAAGGAGGGCGTGGCCACGCCTTTGCTGGGATAGGACCCTCCTCCTATCTTCGCACAGGCCTCAGGGGGGTGCGCGGGCGGCGCGGTGGTAGTGCCGGAAGTAGCGACTCTGGCGCGCTCATCGCCGGGCCGCCCGGGGCTTCAACTTTAGTGAGGGGCCATGTGAGCGACACCTCGTCGGAGCCCATAATGGGTGTAAAGCATGGTAGTCGATCGTGGCCTATCCCCCCCTCCTGTTGTGATGTCGAAGGGAGACCGCGGGAGCGGTTCGCCATTGGCAATGGCAGGTCCCTTCCTTCGGGGTACTGCTTGTCCTATGTATGGACGGGCTCCTAGTGCCCGTGCATGCTTCTTCAGGGGACGGCATCCTTCTAGCTTCGGGTCGTTGGAGACGACCATGCTTTGTGTGGAGTCGTACGAAGCGCCTGGTGTCCGCCCTGGCCGCTATGGAGGGGGCTTAAGCGATAGCGGGTGCGCCCCCTTGAGCGGCGGCGGCGAGGAAGGTGGCGGCAACCCACGATGCATCAAGAGCGAGGACGACCGCTCCGATGAGGCGTGATTGCCGGCAGCACCGTCATCACCGGCTGGGCCTCCGGCAGCGTCACCACCCGCACCTGCCCTCTGGTTTCTTCCTCCCAGCCCGGGAACAACGCCATCCTGATCCTGGGGAGGCACCGAATCCCAGTCAGGCCTTCCCTCCGTCTTCTTCGTCTCCCCCTGCAGTTCCAAGGAGGGAAGGACAGAGCAAAGGCATCACGGGCATTTATCTTTTTTCAATCTAAAATATGTAGGCATTTGCCAAACTTTAGTCTAAATTATGTGATCTTCTTTATCCATGTTTGTGTTCTGTAAGATTTATACTTGTTAATCAGCATATTAATGAAAAAGAGAAGCCTTGCCGATACTTGTGCATGTAACATATCCATGCAGAGGTGAAATGCCTCTATACATCAAAGTAAACAAGTTTTCCCCGGCAGGATATCCTGCCGGTACCCTCAGTTCGTTGTCGTGGGGCTAGGCCTGCCAGGCACAAACTATAGGGAGGGACCAGCCCCCCCGCCAAATCTTTTCCGCCAAAGGCCACTACAACCATCCTGACTGAAGCAACGTTCGAGTCAAGGGATGGGAGCACCTAGGTTTCAAAAGGTGGCAAGGTTTTCATATGCACAAGTTTCTCTTCACATAACACGTATGGATAAGAGATAAACTTATCTGTTTGGCTTGCCGGGGATCGCAACATAGGCTTGTCTTCATTTCTTCTCTCTGGGACCAGGTCCACAGCAAGAACCCTGCAACTTAGCGCAGATGAAAATGATGCCATGTGCGATCTGATCTACATGATCATGCTATGCTCATGATATGCTTATGCATGCATGCAAGTTTCGAGGGCCCCCCAGCACTTCATTTATTTCTCTGTTGCTCAGGGTCTGCGCCTGGCTTTGTACAAGGGGTTACATGCAACATCGGCAAGGCCTGTACAAAAGGGTGGCTGCCGGGCAGGGCCCGACAGCCGCGCCTTACAGGTAGAACTTACGGAGATGCTCAATGTTCCATGAGTTTTGCAATTGAATGCCATCTCTGGTCTCCAGATGGACTGCGCCAGGTCTGGTGACTTGTACTACCCAGTAAGGGCCTTCCCACTTTGGCGTCAAATTGTTTGTACCCTTGGAGAACTGAACGTGCCTAAGGACAAGGTCGCCTTCCTCAAAACTCCGGTCATGAACCCTGCGGCTGTGATAGCAACACAGGGCCTGCTGGTAGCGTGCAGCACATGTAGCAGCCCGGAGAAGGTTCTCCTCGAGTAGCACAGCATCGTCACGCCGTTTTGTTCTTGTGCCACTTCATCGTAGGCAAGCACTCGAGGTGATCCGTAAATGAGTTCCATGGGGATAACTGCTTCTACCCCATAGACTAGGGAGAAGGGAGTCTGCCCGGTAGCTCGATTTGGTGTCGTTCTACGGGACCAAAGAACCACCGGCAGCTCGTTGATCCATCGCCTGCCACACTTCAGCAGCTTATCAAATGTTCTTGTCTTGAGTCCTCGCAACACTTCAGCGTTCGCCCTCTCAGCTTGCCCGTTGCTCCTTGGGTGAGCAACAGAGGCAAATGAGATTTTGCTTCCGAGGGCATGAACGTATTGCATGAAGGCGTGGCTCGTGAATTGGGTGCCATTGTCGGTGATGACTCGGGCAGGGACCCCGAAGCGGCACACCAATCCTTTCAAGAACTTGATAGCTGACTGAGCAGTCACCTTTCTCACGGGCTCTACTTCCGGCCACTTTGTAAACTTGTTGATTGCAACGAACAAGAATTCAAAGCCCCCAGTAGCATGGGGAAAGGGGCCCAAGATGTTGAGCCCCCAGAACGAAAACGGCCATGACAAAGGGATTGTCTGAAGAGCTTGGGCAGGCAGATGGATATTCTTGGAATGGAACTGGCAGGCTTCACATTTGGTGACCAACTCAACTGCATCTTGGAGGGTTGTGGGCCAGTAAAATCCTTGCCGGGAGGCTTTTCCAACCAGAGCCCTCGATCCAATGTGTGAGCCGCACATACCCTTGTGTATCTCTGCCAATAGTTCCTTTCCTTCTTCCCAGCAAATGCACTTCAATTTCACACCGTTGGGCCTTCTTCTGTACAGCGTGTCATCAACGAACTGATACATACTGGCCCTCCGGGCTACTTTTTCAGCTTCTTCTTGCTCTTTGGGAAGTTCTCGAGTTTGGAGGAAATGGACTATGTGCCGCGCCCAAGTTGGAGCCTGGGGCTCGGCAACGAGGACTAGCGGCACCTTCTCATTCGTGGGAGCGCATTCCTTGACCGCGGGGACCGGTGGTCTGGTGGGAGGGTGCAGCTCAGTGATCGAAGGGGAGTTGTTCCCGCCAAGCTCTCTGCCGGGGGCCTCGGGAGGCTCTGCCGGGAGAAGCTTGCCGGAGTCCAGTTTCCTCCTCTTTCTGGCCATTGTTGCTGGGGATACGGAGGGCTGAGTCAGATGGAGAACAAAAGTTCCTGGTTCCACATGGAGTTTTTGCGCAGCGCACTTTGACAGATGATCAGCAATGTTGTTTTCCGCACGTGGCACGTGCTTTGTTTGCAATCCGTCAAAGCGCTCCTCCAACTTTCTCACTTCCTTGACGTATGCCTCCATCAATGGACTTTGGTAATCCTTGTTCACTTGTCTCACCACAAGTTGTGAATCTCCGCGGATGATCAGCTTCTTGATTCCCAGTTCTATTGCAATCCTGAGCCCGGCAAGGAGCCCTTCATACTCTGCAGTATTGTTGGTAGCCTCCTCCCGGGGAAAATGCATCTGAACGACATACTTCAGGTGCTCCCCAGTGGGGGAAACGAGAAGCACGCCAGCTCTTGCATCTTGTAGGGAGAAGACACCATCGAAATACATAATCCATTCTTGGGGCGCCTCCTTGCAGGGGATAACTGTCTCCAACACTTCTTCATCAGGGGTTGGCATCCACTCTGCAATGAACTCTGCTAGTGCTCTGCTCTGAATGGTTGACGTGCTTTCAAACTTCAAACCAAAGCTAGACAACTCCAAAGCCCATTCCACAATCCTGCCGGTGGCCTCAGGGTTTCGGAGTATGCGTTGCAAGGGGAAGCGGGTGACAACCGTGATCTCGTGGGCTTGGAAATAGTGGCGTAGTTTCCTTGAGGCCATGATGGGGCTAAAAATCAATTTTTGCATGCCAGAGTACCTCGATCTAGCCCCTGCAACAGGGAGCTGACGAAGTACACTGGGCGTTGCACTACTTTCTTCCTTGCCATGACCATAGAACTGCTTCCGCTGCCCTGCCTTTCCTCGCTTTGGACAGACTCTGGTCTTGCCGGGACGGGTTCACTTTCTTCTCTAGAGGGGATGATGGTGGTTGCCGCTTCGTCTACTTCCCGCTGCGCCACCAGTGCTGCACTAACCACTTGATTGGTTGCCGCTAAGTATAGCAGTAACGGCTCTTGTGGTTTGGGAGCGACCAACATGGGCACAGAGGAGAGATAGGTCTTCAAATCTTGTAACGCAGCATCCGCCTCCGGGGTCCACTCCATGGGCCCTGCCTTCTTCAAGATTTTGAAGAACGGCAAGGCGCGCTCGGCGGATTCGGAAATGAACCTGCTCAGCGCGGCAACACATCCCGTCAAACGCCTCACGTCCTTAACTATCTTGGGTGCTTGGATCTTCTCGATAGCCTTGATCTTGTCGGGGTTGGCCTCTATCCCCCGATGGGACACAAAGAAGCCAAGTAGCTTGCCGAAAGGGATGTCAAACACGCACTTCTCCGAGTTCACCTTCAAGTTGATCTTACACAGATTAGCAAAGGTTTCTTCCAAATCCTGGATGAGGGTTGATCTTTCCTTGGTCTTGTCCACAATATCATCCATGTAAGCTTCAATGTTTCTGTGCAGCTGGGACTCAAAGCCAATTTGTACTGCTCTTGCAGAAGTGGATCCGGCACTCTTTAACCTGAAGGGCATCCGTACGAAGTAGTACGTGCCACATGGGGTTATGAACGCGGTCTTCTCCTCATCTTCCTTGGACATGAAGATCTGGTGGTATCCAGAGTATGCATCCAGAAAAGAGAGCAAGTCACACCCGGAGGTGGAATCCATAATCTGGTCGATGCGCGGCAAGGGAAATGGGTCCTTCGGGCATGCCTTGTTCAGATCCGTAAAATCTATGCAAAGCCTCCATTTTCCATTAGCCTTGCGCACCACCACAGGATTTGCTAACCATGTTGGATGCAGTAGTCCTCTGACCAGACCAGCTGCCTCAAGTTTCTTGATCTCCTCGGCAATGATCTGCTGCCGTTCCAAAGCTTGCTTCCGGACCTTCTGCTTGACGGGTCGGGCATGTGGGCAGACAACAAGGTGGTGCTCGATTACCTCCCTGGGAACACCGGGGATATCAGATGGTTGCCAAGCAAACACATCGATATTCGCCTGCAGGAAGGCAACGAGCGCGCTTTCCTATTTGTCATCGAGGGTGGCACTGATAGTGAAGGTACCATCAGCACCAGCCAGCCCTGCCGAGACCTTCTTCACAGCAGGTGCAACAACCTTGGATCTGTTGCTATTGGAGCTCTCCGGCAAGTCATCAACGGGCGCAACGTACTCCGAAGAGGCACGTTTCCCGGATTCCTTGCAGGCATCCTTGCTATCTCTCTTCTTCTTCTTGTTTTCCTTGACGGGAACACTGGCTTCCGCGGCCTCTGCTGCGACTGCTTCTCGGTACATCTTATCCACACAAATGATTGCATCCTTCTTGTCTGAAGGAATGGAAATGACGCCCATCGGCCCTGGCATCTTTAAGGTGTTGTAGGCATAGTGGGATGCCGCCATGAATTTGGCCAGGGCTGGGCGACCAAGGATTCCATTGTACGGCGGGGGGAGGTCAACCACATCAAAAATAATCTTCTCAGTTCGGTAGTTTAACTCCACCCCCCCTCCCGAACGTCACCAGCAGCGTGATCTTCCCCTTAGGACGGCTCCTGCCGGGGTTGATCCCTTGAAACGTGCCAGTAACCTTGAGCTCTTCCTATGCAATCTGAAGTTTGCTGATGACCTTTGGAGAAAACAGATTCAACCCGGCCCCGCCGTCAACCAACATCTTTGTGACCTTGAGGTTGCGGATTGTCGGTGAGACCAACAACGGCAAGCACCCTACCGCAGTGGTGTGGTCAAGGTGATCCTCTTCATCAAAGATGATGGGCGTGCGGGACCACTTGAGCGGCTTCCGAGAATCTGCCACTGGCTCCACGGCATTGACTTCACGCGCCCACTGTTTAAGTTGGCGGTGAGAGGAGTGCAGAGATGCACCCCCGTCAATGCACAGGGCGTCAGTGGCTTTCGGGAACTCCTGCTCGCTGGTTTCCTCTTCATCTCCTCCATCACTCTCATCATTGCAATCCTCCTTCTTATGGCCTCTGGCGGGTTTCCCTTGATTCTGAGGAGCCTTGCCGGGGCGGCTTGCTCCACCGCCTTGGCCCTTCCCGCCAGCGCCATCTTGACCTTTCTCCTTATCACGCTTCTCGTACTCAGCCTCTGCTTCTTGACGAGTTGCTCGACCTAATGACACTCCTGGAGATCGTGGCTCTTGGTCCGATGGATCTTGCAGTACGGACCATCACCTTTCCCAGCCTTCTCGGCAGCCGTAGCTTCCCGACAATCAGTGCATGCGGCAACTTCCTTGCCGGGAACTTCGGTCTTGGCCTTCTTGCTGGTACTAGGTGCGCCCGATCCCTCAACAGTCATCACTGCCTTATCCCTGCACCTTTTGTTGCGCTTCTTGTTTTCTTCTTCTGACTGGTGGTCTCGTCGTCATCCTCTGAGTCGATGTCGACGCCATCCTCTTCACCGGGGAGCCGCCTCCCCTCCTCTATCCGAGAACACTTATCCACTAGAGTGTAAAGCTCCTTCACAGTCTTGGGCAGTCGAACGTTCATCTTGGAACGTATCCGACGATTGCACACGTTGGACTGGAATGCAGCTATCACAGCTGCCGGGTGGATGTCTGGAATGTTCCTGTGCACTCGGCTAAACCTTTGCATATACTTCCGCAGGGTCTCTCCTTCCTTCTGTGGGAGGAGCTGCAAGTCGCTGGGCCGCCCTGGTTCTTGATGGCCGCCCGTGAAGGCGCCAACAAACTCATGGCACAGGTCAGCCTAGGTCGAAATGGAGTTCTCCGGTAGGTGCATTAGCCAAGACCTCACATTTGGCTTGAGCGCCAAAGGGAAGTAGTTAGCGAACACCTTCTCGTCTCTTCCCCCGGTAGCTTGAACAGCGATGGTGTAGATGCTCAAGAACTCTGTCGGATTTAGTTTCCCGTCGTACTTCTTTGGTATTTCTGGCTTGAACATGCGGGTAGATGGCCAACGGACTTGTCGCAACTCACGAGTGAAGGCGGGGCACCCAACTTCGAAAGGTAAGTACCCACCTTCACCGAGAGTGGGCTCATCGAAGTCAGGGCCATTGTGCCTATCGGACTGGCGGTGGGTGTCGCGGCGTTGCTCGATGGTGACGTGCGCGCCCTCCCTTTGCCTGTCCTCCAGGACTCGCCGTTGGCCTTGACACGCTCGAGGGTCGGACGAAGCCATCGAGATGTCATCGGGTTCTTGATCGCGTGGCTCCGACTGTGGCCCCTGCGCAGGCTGCCGCGGAGGGGACTGCACCGTGGGGGTGGCCCCTTCGGCACGGCCAGTAGCGCGGGCCGTTGTCATCGCCTGGGGAGGCCGTGGCGGACCAGCTCGCTGTGATCCTCCCACCTCGGCGAAACCAATCAGGCTTTGAATGGTGGCTCTCCACTCATCCATCTGATCGGCTGCTGGCGAAAATCTCAACAGCAGCTGGGCTCGCGCCATGGCCTCCGAAGCGGTGCTTGGCATGGATGACGACGTAGACCGTAGCATCGCCTGGCTCCTTATGGTGCCTGTAGTAGCCGCGTCATGTTCTCGTCATCATGAGCCCGTCGCCAAGGTGGCGTGGTGACAAGGTGGAGGCGCTTGGGGGCCAGCGGCTCCGTTTGGCGCATCGGCTGGGTCAGCTCATTCCGGGGGTGGCGCATGCCCTGCGGCCGCGCCCGCAGCGGGAGCGACCGGAGAGTTGCGATTCACCCCAGAGCGAGTGCCACCGCTGCGGCTGTGCCCTTCGGCTGGGAGGAGAGGCGCAGATGGAATGATCTCTCCATCCGTACCTCATGGAGCGTGGCCGCTGGGATGCTATTGGTGCTGTCCTTCTCCGGTGCCTTCGGCCCTCGTTTCGGCCGCAGGGGAGGTAGTGATGCCGCCGCCTGCGCTGACCACGTCCCCCACATCGTCCACATCTTCGTGCGTCCCCGTAGCCCTCGCGGCGTCAGCGGCCGCGTGCGACGGGGCCTTCAAAGTGGACGGATGGGCTGCAGCACCGGGCTTCTTCTTGGGCGCCATGGACGATGGAGCCGTCAATGACGAAGATGATGAACATGATGACACACTGCGTACGTTTCTCAGGTTCGCGCAAGCGCTTCCCCCTACCTGGCGCGCCAAAGATGTCGTGGGAAACCACGGCCACCTATGGGGCCATCAGCCCCTTGTGGTTCGGCAGGGGGGATGAGCACATTGCACAAAGAGCGGAGAACGTAGCACAGCACGGCAGAGATCTCACGGGCAATTTTACCCAGGTTCGGGCCACCGTGAGGCATAAAACCCTACTCCTGCTTTGGTGGCTTGATGGTGGATCATGGTGGAAACGCAGCGCTCTAGCCCGGCAGGGTTGCCTCGGGACGAGAGCAGCTACGCGCGTACGAAAGTACAGGGGTCCGAACCCTTTCTATGGTTGCCATGTCCCTCCTTTTATAGATCAAGGGGTCACCACAGTGGCAAATCAGTCATTGTGTACTGATTAGATAGCGAACAGTGCTATCATACCTAACTCTGCAGACAGAGCAGAGCGCACTAAATGCGCTGCTTAGTGTCACATCATGGCATGCCCGGCAAGCCTTGCCGGGCTGTTCGGTCACCTTCTCGTCTGTCTGCTTGACACGTCTCTGGACGGGTGTCATTTGGAGGTGATTTCCATAGGAAGTGGCTGCCACGTGCCAAATAACAGCCACTTAGTCACTTGGGGGCTTGACACCGCACCGATCGATGACTTGCGTCGCTGTGAGGTGGAGCGGTGGAGCCTTGGCGGTGTAGTTTGCCTTCGTTATGCCCGGCACGCCTGCCGGGACGGTCTTGAGGCTTGCCTTCGGGGCCACCTCGACCTCGCTAGACTGGCCTACCCAGCAAGTGAGGCTTTCCCTTAATGGTGTCTTGCTCATTTAGCTTGTCTTGGTCTTCTTAATCTGCCCTTTGATTCCTCAAAGAGCTATCTCTTCAACTCGATCTCGTCTTGGATATTGCAACCTTGTTCTTTTAGGCCTGTGCACGGTCTGGGCAACAGACCCAGGGTTTGTTGCACCGACAATTTGCTCAATTGCTTTGATCTTGTCGGGGTTGGCTTCTATCCCTCGGTGAGATACAAAGAAACCCAGGAGCTTGCTGGAAGGTACGCCGAACACACACTTCTAAGGGGTTTAACTTCAGGTTGATCTTGCGCAAGTTCGCAAAGGTCTCTTCCAAATCTTGAATAAGTGTTGATCTGTCCTTGGTATTGACCACTATATCATCCATGTAAGCTTCCACATTTTTGTGCAACTGAGGCTCAAAACCAATTTGTACGGCTCTTGCAAAAGTGGATCCAGCGCTCTTTAATCCGAAAGGCATCCGTACAAAGCAGTACGTGCCACAGGGAGTTATGAACGTGGTCTTCTTTTCATCTTCCTTGGACATGAATATCTGATGGTACCCGGAGTAGGCATCCAAAAAGGAAAGAAGATCACACCCGGAAGTGGAATCCACAATCTGACCAATGCGCGTCAAGGGGAAAGGGTCCTTCGTGCAGGCCTTGTTCAGGTCTGTGAAGTCTAAGCAAAGCCTCCATTTCCCATTTGCCTTGCGCACTACCACTGGGTTTGCCAACCATGTCGGATGCAGCACTCCCCTGACCAAACCAGCTGCTACAAGTTTCTTGATCTCTTCGGCAATAAATTGCTGCCGCTCCAAAGCTTGCTTTCTGACCTTTTGCTTGACGGACCGAGCATGAGGGCAGACAGCAAGGTGGTGCTCGATTACCTCCCTGGGAACACCGGGGATGTCAGATGGTTGCCAAGCAAACACATCGACATTCACCCGCAGGAAGGCAACGAGTGCGCTTTCCTATTTGTCATCAAGGGTGGCGCTGATGGTGAACGTACCGTCAGTGCCATCCTGCCTTGCCGTGACCTTCTTCATAGCAGGTGAAGCAACCTTGGACCTCTTACTAGTGGAGCTCTCCGGCAAATCATCAACAGGTGCAGCGTACTCCGGGGAGGCGCGCTTCCTGGATTCCTTGCCGACATCTCTGCTAGCCTTCTTGTCCTTCTTTGTTTCCTTGGCGGGAGCTTTGGCTTGTGCAGCCTCAGCTGCCACCGCATCTCATTACATCTTGTCCACGCATATGATCACATCTTTCTTGTCTGACGGGATTGAGATGACGCCCATTGGCCCTGGCATTTTCAAAGTATTGTAGGCATAGTGGGACGCCGCCATGAACTTTGCCAGAGCCGGACGACCAAGGATCCCATTGTATGGCAAAGGAAGCTCAACAACATCAAACACAACCTTTTCAGTCCGGTAGTTCAGCTCTCTACCAAACGTTATCGGTAGTGTAATCCTCCCCTGAGGACGGCTCCTGCCGGGGTTGATTCCTTGGAACGTGCCACTAACATTGAGTTCTTCATCAGGGATCTGTAGCTTGCTGACCACTTTGGGGGAGATCAGATTCAACCCAGCCCTCCCGTCAACT